>CM057454.1:1283468411-1284813768 GCA_016271365.2 Neoceratodus forsteri | reverse complement strand
AATGTTATATGTTCTAGGATAGTATCTGGAGAAGATTTCAGGAACATCCATTTGTTATTAAGAGAGTATGAGTTGAGCAATGTGATCAGACTGAATCAGCACTTATAGGAGAAGACTATGGAGAGAAGGTAGTTGGATGATGCCAGTATTGCTATGAAATATCTTGTGGCTCCCATTATCCTTAACAATGATGGTTATTATGGAGTTAGTACCTCTCAGAAGGAATTAAGGCATATTTCCAGGTAGAGAGAGATAGGAATGAAGTGGCTCCACTAAATCTTGGATCCTATGAAGACATGGGAGTTGGGGATGCCCATACTACTTGAATTAATAGGATATATAAGGAAGCATCCTGCAGAGTTAGTTGGGGGATGAGATCTTCTATAGTGTAGTCCAATGAGATTCCAAAAATTGGATCCTGGGAAGGTGATTGGGAAGCATGATGATTCTGTGGTGACGTAAGAGTCTATAGGGCATGCTGTTCTAGGGATGTTGCTAGAAGGTTTCCTCAGGTGAGATGACCAAGTACTCCATAGAGCATTGGAAGGAAGCTGTTATGATAGCCAAGGTAGGAGTATGAGATGGATGAATGAGCAGGAGTAGTTCATTAGGTAGCAATGCTGGATGTTGATAGTTGTAGGAATGCCCAAAAGGAGACACGGTAGACGTGCAGGAGCCCTGAGCAACCAGGACGGTGAGGAGGAAGGCAGCAGTACAGAGATGGAAGGAAGAGGCCAAGCAGAAGCCTACTGGCTGAAGGATGGAGCTTGGCAAGCCAACAGCAGAGGCTGAACATTACAGACGTCAGCAGGTGCAGGTAAGGTAGGGGACTGGGGCAAGCACCACAGCATGCTGGAATAGAATGCGTAAAAGCTGATTTAGGCCTTGGTGGAACAGCCATGTAAAACCAGGAAGTGAATCAGGTGCAAAGTGCTGTGAAGTTGAGTGCAAGGTTCCCACCACCTAAGGAGATTGTGAACTGAAAAAGGTAGTAGGACAGTGCTGCAGTGATGGGGAATGGGTTCCCACCTCTGAAGGAGAAGACAAATTGGAAATGCAGATAGGGAAAGCACTGGAATCATGGCTGGAAGACCTCTGGATAGGATAAGGGGAGTATCAGAAGAAATCATGTAGAAGGCATCAGGCAGATGTCCTCGAAGAGGAGTAAATTACACATATCCCATAGGAAGCAAGAAGAATGAGGCAGACATGTCCACGAGAAAGGCAACAGGGAAACATAGGCCTCTGGTGTAGCAATAAGGAAGGAGATGGCAGCATGGAGCTGCAGGACTGAAGATCGGATGAGGCTAAGCCAGAAGATAAGCCATGGCAATGATGGACATGAGCACAGAAGAGGTGGAAGATAAGCAGCAAGGAAGTCCAGGAGTATGTTGGACTGAACGGAGGTGGAGACTGAACAAGAAGGCGGGTCCAAATCCAGAATGTGACTAGGCCAAGGTGGGAGTAAGTACATTGAGTCCATGGAAGTGCAGGATGTAGTTAGGTGAGATAGGCAAATGGAGTATAGTGGTCATGTTTCTGAATGGAATGTGGCAACCAGGTATGATGTATTTAGTGCAGTTGTTTAAAACAATAGACTGAAGACAAATGGGGAATAGTAGCCCCATTCCCAAGGGGAATGTGGCAACCAGTCAGCAGGTATATAATGCAGTTGTTTGAAACAGTAGATTGCAGACACAGGCTCCCATCTCTGGTAGTCGAGATGAGTTAACCTTCACTTCATGCCACACCAGGCAGAGTTAGGAACAGAGACTGTGAGCAGGTGGCAAGGTATAGAATTGATTGAAATTGTAGTAGAGGAAACATGCTCCCATCCTTGGTAGATTGGGCAATCCCACCTTCACTCAATACCATAAAAGGCAGCGTTAGAGATGAAGGATGTCAGGGTGCTATCATGACTGGTAGTTGATTTAGTAAAGAGTCCAGCAGGGTAGGTTGGTAGAAGGATTGAAATGGACTCCCATCCATGGCATACATGGAAAGCCCACCAATACTCAATGCCTCAGAAGGCAGAGTTAGGAATGGAGACAGGAAAATTGCTAGTTTGGACTGAGCAAGGAAAGGGCAGCCAACTGCTGCAAGGAAAGAGGGGAGTAAATAATATGGAGTGAGACACACAGAATGTAGGTAGAGAACAGGAGGATGACGAGCATAAAAGGAACATGAAATGGAAGAAACATAGAAGGGAGGAATCGTGGACAATGCCACATAGTACAGGGAAACAAGTGAAGGAACACAACAGAGAATAGACAAAGGGAACACTACAGGTTATAATTCCAAAATATTCAATAAATAAAACTAAATAGGGGATCTGGAAGGGAGGAAAGATTGTGCAGGATCCCAACAGCAATGGCCCAGTAGATAGGTGATCATGAGAGCTGGAAGGCTAGGCATCCTGTTTGCCCCCTGTAATGTACTTATAGGTCTCAATCATGTCCATTCTTGTGCTCCTTCTACTCAGTGTCTTCACTGAGTAGAAGGAGAAGGCATTTCAATATACATGAGGGACATAGCTAGTGTAAGCAAGAGTTGGCAATGCACAGACTCCAGTACGTAGATTCTGAAATGTAATCCTTTTTTAAAACAAAGATATTTGAAGTAGTGTTGTCTGAATTCTGCATTATAAGACAAGAGCTAGTCCAGTCACATTTGCCCATTTTCCAGATGGCAGTCCTTCCATTTTATAGAAAATGCGGTCAATAGTGGATTCTGACAAGGAGTTTGCCAGCCAACATGTTACGTGCATACTTCTATGCATCATGTAAACAAGCATTTATAAAACTTCCCACACAATGCAAAGCATCATGGGCTGCATATTCAATTCACCACAGAAATGTTACGCCGAAACGCCTCTCACACAGTTTGCAAAGGGTGCTAACAGATGGCATAGACACGTGTTTCGTCATGTCTATGTCATCTGTTAGCACCCTTTGCAAACTGTGAGAGAGGCCTTTCGGCACCATGCAATTCTGCTTAAAGTTGAACCAGCATAACATTCTGTGGTGATTTGCATATGTAGCCCATGATGCTTTGCATTGTGTGGGCATGTGTGATTTTGTATTTTCTTGAAACTTGGCTTCCCAGCCAAATGCCCTTTGGGGTAACCCTTGCCTCAGTGTTTGCGCACAGAGGTTCTTTGTCATTTATAACATTTACTGTACAGTATGTAAAGCATTGCAAATGGAGAGTAAACAACATACAGACACATGTAATATGCATTTGTATTAATAAAAAAACACTTAGATCACACAATAAACAGATTATTATTAAGAAGGCTAATATAAATAAAAGGTATAACTATGTAACTATATGAGCAGCTAGACTCTGGAATTTATTACCTCAAGTATTGGTTGATATTTCTTTTTTTTATACTTTAAAGTTTTTTCTTACATTTTCCATCATAAAAGGCAGCAAACAGAGAAAACTGATAGAGACTCTTTGATTCATGGTGAAAGGATGCTGCCCACCTCCCAACCTCCCCTTACTGCAGTAACCCATCTCAGTACCTGTGGAAAACCATGCAGGAGCAATAACCCTAGTATAGGTTTAGTTTGGAACCAGAGGCATTAGTGAGTAAGGGGGATCCCAAATTCTAGTATAAACTGACAGACTATTGTGCAGACTGGCTAATGCTTTTTCTGTGCACAATTTGGATAATACTTCTCTTACCCATTCCTGGAGAGAAGGGGAGAACCTGTTTTTCCAGTGATGGAGAATTATTTTCTTAGCCGACAGGGCAACCATGGAAATTTGAAATTTGTGTACCCTAACTCTAAAAGAGGACAGGTCCCCTAATACATATATCTCAGGGGTAAAATATTCTTGGAGGCTCAACAGGGGGCCTAAGGAAGTTTGGATTGAAACCAATAAGGTGGAAATTCTTGGACAAGACCAAAGCATATGAAAAAGTGTGCCCTGATCCTGTGAACATTTGTTGCACTTGTTTGAGTCTAGGTAACCCCACCTGTGAAGTTTGTCTGGGGAATAATATAAGTTGTGTAATACTTGGTATTGCATGAGACGAAGTCTATCTTGAGAAATGAATTTATGACATGACTTCCAGAGAGAATGCCAATCCATCTGAAGGTGAGAGAAAAAATTACTCCAAAATCTTGATGGCCCAAATGGACCCCCAAACTTTTTATGAAACAAAACCTAATATGATTTAGAAATTGCATCAGGAGAGCCAGAAAGGGGGGATACCTCGGGTATCAGAGAAGAGATATTCTAAGAAGGAGGAGTGCTACCCATGGTAATTACAAGTAAGTGTTTCAATTGCTGGACTTTAAAATAGGAAGAAAGTGGGATGAGAAATTTCTTAACAATCTCTTCCACTGATAACCAATGCTCCCCACCTTCAGTAAAAGCCAGGAGCTTCCCCTCTCCCTGTTGAGGCAACCAAAGATGGAAAATTTGACTCTTGTTAATAGTAAATGATGGAGAGTTCCAGATAGACTGGGCCAGGTCCAGATGGGGGGAATACTGTAAAAAGGAACATATCTGTGAGTAGACCTTTAAGTAGGTCCTTATCGTGGAACACTCTACAGCCACACTTACTTGGGATAACCTGAGAAAAAATAACATGAGAGAATCCAGATGTTTGGCATTGATTGTATCCAATTCTATTTTGAGCCAGATGGGTTGCATTTCTTCTGGGCCGGGAGATATCCACCTCGAACATTTCACAAGATGACTAGCCCAGTGATATCTAGCCAGATGGGGGATTCACGGCCCCCCCCCCTCCAATTTTGGGGCTGCCAGCTTATAATAAGCCAAACTGGGATACCTGTCGGCCCAGATGAATCTAGTGAAAACACCATGTTCCTTTTTTCAACCAGAGTAAAGGATTGGTTGATATTTCTAATGCTAATACATTCAAAAACCATTTTGACAACTGGGTGAAGTCTAATCGGGCATCTTTATATTAGCCCACAGGTGTGGGGGAAAGAATCCAGATAGGCCGCGGCCTTCTTTTCTTTCCACATTAAACCTAGTAAACCTAGACACACAGACACAGATGCATACACAGATACAGAGACACATAGGTGCAGACACACACTGATACATCTACACCACAGATATAGACAGATACATAGATACAGACAAATAGGTACACAACAAACACAGACAAACACAAATACAGACACATCACAGATTTGGACACGTGCACAGAGATAGGTAAACATATACAGACACACACAGATACAGACACCTAAAGATACAGGAACACAACAGATCTAGAAACACTTAAGATATAGAGACCACAGATTCAGAGTTATCACACACACACACATCCCCTGTAGATAGACACACAGAGACAAGTGCTTGAGTGACACACACACACACACACACACACACACACACACACACACACCACATATACAGAAATGCAGACACCCACCACAGATGTGATGCATTCAGACACAGATACACACACACACAGACATACATACAAGAGGTACAGCCACACACCACAGATACACACACAACAGGTACAGATGCATACAAATTGAAAAGAAAACCACTGATATAGTCACACACAGATACAAACAGATACAGTCACACACACACACACACACACACACACACACACACACACACACACATATCACAGATAAAGACACATTACAGATGCAGTCACACCCACAAAAACTGACACATCACAAATATAGATGCACCACAGATACAAATGCACACACAAAGATACAGTACAGGTGCACCACAGATACAGACTCAGCACAGACACAGGCACAGGCACAGACATGGCACACACAGATACAGATACAGGTGCACACACAGATACAGACACACACAGAGATACAGATGCACACAGACAAAAACACATTAACACACACTGTTAAAGGCACACAGAAATTCACACACACCATAGAGAAAGACAAACACAGATGCAGATCCACCATATGTACAAATACAGATACAGACACGCCACAGTTATAGACACACACAACAGACAGACACACATACACAGATGAAGACCCACCACAGATACAGGCACACCACAGATACAGTACAGATGCATCCAGATACAGACTTACCCAGATATAGACACACACCATAGATACAGATGCAAACAAACTACAGATACAGACACACCACAAACAGATACACATCCAAGTACAGATGCACACCTCATATGTAGACACACTCCACAGATACACACACCACAGATACAGACACACTACAGTTACAGACACACTGATACAGAAACACACCACAAATGCAGACACACTCCGATGCAGACACAGACTGATACAGAAACACACTGCAAATGCAGACACACACAGACACACCACATATACAGACACAGACAGGTATAGATGCACACCAACAATAGACACACAGAGATACAGATACAGACACACGCACAAATATAAGCACACACCACAGATAAAGGCACACACAGAAACAATCATGAAGCTATAGACTTGACACATATAAAGGCACACACAGATACAGAAATACACACACAAATACAGAAATACTCACACAGATACGCACATACCACAGATAGTTTCTCAGAGATACAGACACACCACAGATACATACACACCCAGCTACAGTCACATACCTCAGATGTAGACACACTTGATAGATACACATACCACAGGTATAGGTACAGACACAGGTATAAACCACAAATGCCGACACAACACAGATACACACACACACACATGCAGAAAAATGTTGCAAATGCAGACTTACACAGATACAGTCACACCATAGATACAGACACACCCATAGACACACACCAAATAGACAATGCAGATACAGACACACATGACAGATTCACACACACATGCAAATACAGACACATACCACAGATACAGACACACTTAGCTACAGGCACACCACAGATGCTGGCACACCTCAGATGCAGGTGCATATTTAGATGCAGACACAGATACATACACACACATACAGACACCCATATATACAGACATACACACACATACGGACACCCACATACAGTATACAGACATAAACACACATACAGACACACCATAGATTCCCACAGATACAGGAAAACACACACACACACACACACACACACACACATATCACAGATACAGTCACACACAGATTCAGTCATACCTCAGATATAGGTTAGCACCAAAGATACAGACACGCAACAGATCAGAAACACTCACACATGCTGGCCCATCAGCACAGTGGTTGGATTTCTGCTTGCAACGCCGATGACTCAGGTTCAGGAACTGAACTGAGCTGTCAGAAGGTCAGCTGGGAGAAGAAGGATGGAGCATCCCCAGGACTGCTCTTCTTCCCCATGGGTAGGGTGTGGGTAGTGGGGAGAATGTCCGGTGCTCGACAGACCCCTGACTGAGGCTAGGGGTACCACAAGTGACTGGCATTTGAGAGATTCAGGGGGTGGAATGGACACCGAACATCATTGCCTGCTGGCCGCCCTCCATAAAGCCCTCCTTGGCTTCAATTAGCCTGCAGGCAGGCCCTCTGACCTAATTCAGTTGTTGTGGCACTGTTGGTGAGTCAGTGCCACAAACCCCACCCTGGAGGGCAAGCCAGATGCAGACACAAAAATGAACACATGCACAGAGATAGGCAATCACACAGCTACAGATGCAGCACAGACTCAGACCCACAGTTACAGACACAGATACAAATACACCACAGATACCAATGCACAGAGATACAGCCAAACCACAGATACAGACAAAGAGATGCAAAGACAGATATAGACACAGACCACAGATAGAGACACAGCTACAGACACACACACACGCAGACGCACACCCACCCACACACTCTTCAAAAGGTTTGGATCTAGTGTGGCCCTAACAGAACAGAACAGATCAAAACTCTCAAGAATGTACGAAGGCTGAGTGTGCACTCTGGTCGTAACTGACTTGATGAGCAAGCTATCTGTTGATGTCTCACCTGACAAACTTGAAATGTGAATAAAATGTGATGAGGAAGAGGCTGGGCATGTGTAACTTTCTGAGAACTGCATTGTAGAAGCTGTGTGGGAACCCTTATAGAAATAGTTATATGAAATGTTATCATGCTGCACACATAAAACTACTCAAGTAAAGTGAGTGCTGCAAGTATGATATAAATGTTAAATCTGAACCAATTGCATGCATATGGCATGAGTGCAGCAAGCAAGTGTGGAAATCATGATTTTTATGTTAAATTGGGAAAGACTGCATGCATGCCAAAAAGCAAGAGGTCACTGATAATTACACAAGAAAAAGGTGAGTAACTTGCTCAGGATTACATTATACACAAGTGGGAGTTAATGAGATTCAGGCCCATGTCTTCCTGCGTTCAAATCACTTGACTTGCAGTTTAGTGCTTTTAACCACTAAGCCATACTGTCTGTGACAACCCACCTCTCCTTCTGGGCTGAAACAGCTTTTAGAGAGGTGTGTGTCCTCGGGTATTCATTGCCACCAGCCGGACTTTTCTTCCGGCACCTCTTTCAAGTGTACAAACTCGAATAATCAAACATGCAATTGCACAAGTTAAAGTCTGGTAGTGTGTCTCTTCCGGGTGGCGGATGATACACAGAGTTTACCTTAGCTAGTGGAAAGCCAAATATTACCTTAGAAAAATGACATCACAGTCACAACTGTTGTGCAAATAAATAGCTTTTACTTAACAGAAAGTGCAGTGAGCATTTACAGGATAAGTATTTACAACACAAGAGAATAACACTCATACAGGAAAAGTAAACAAATGTTTTTAACTAACAGATGGCAAAAGAAGAAGGCTAGTACTGAAATATGCTATCACTAAACTTATCCTTCCCTGTCCTTACAAGAGACACTGGACCCTGTTTTAACTGCCAGCTCCCACGGACACAGCTACAAGGGTAGACTCCAAGCTTATGTTTCCCCTCCCAGCTTGCAAAGGCAAGAAAGAGTTCTCTGGCTTACAGAAGGTTATATATACTCTGGAGAATAGGTCATTCCTGTTCTCCCTTTAAATGCACCAACCAACTAACATGTATGTATTTAATTGTCCCAATCAGAGTGAACACCACTCAGTGACCAATTATATTCCCTTTTCACCGTAAGTTTATATCTGAATGATCCAATCCATTCAAACTGCCCTGTGTGTGTCTGGAGATGCCCACTCGAGATTTATGACCCAGCTCTTATCTAGCAGCTAGGAATTCCACAAGCTGGTTGCTGCTGGAGGATTTCAGCCTCAGTGTATTTTTTCCACACTGCTAAAAAAATAAGGCACCTACAGAATCCAAACTATTAACTCTTTCCTTCCCATTTCTGTCACACTGTCTGCACACATGTGGCTTTCTTGTACTTCAATACATACTGAATACATCTGCATGCATGCGGCATGTTTGTTGCCATTGTATGCTTTTCACTTTTCTTCTCTTCCTCATCTTATTTTCACCATTGAACTGAAGCACACATACCAATGGAAACACATGTTTTTCCCACCCTAATACACAAACATATCCACAAAACCACTTAATTACTTAAGTCTGGCCTGTACTCCTACTATTTGTTCTCCACAGTTTTGAATGCTTCCATGCAAACAGTTTTGAAGGTGCAAACACAACTGTAGCAATAACTAGACACGCACACCCTCATGGCCAGTCCCCCCCACACACACCCACTATAGCAGGTATGGCCATGCTGCTACAGACAACCCACAAAGTATAGATATAAGTACAAAGTCTCTTACTTGAGTACTAGGGAGCCAGAGGCAGGAGTCTTTAAGAGATGATGTCCATGGGTCAGAGTACTAGGGTGTACTCCCTTGAAATGAATGGAGTTATGTTCTACTACTATTTTATATGTTATGACAGTGAGTTGGAGAATAATGAAGGCCACTGTTTAACTAACTAGGCCCTGGTTAGTCGAACGGTGGCCTTCATTAATCTCCAACTCTCCAGCAATAATACATAAAATAGTAATTAAAAAATACCCCCATTAATTTCAATGGTGCATGCCCCTGCAGTCTCCTTTGCACTTTGTTAGAATGTGCCTGAGCTTGAGGATGTGGAGGTCAGTTCCATGGGGGGGGGGTAAGCCTGACTATAGTGCGGCTCCAATAGTCTGTGTGCACCATACTGCTTAACTGTCTGTGAGTGCAAGGGACAGCTCTACAATGTCTGTAACATTACTAAAAGGTACAACTTATTTGGTTTAACTGAAACATGATATGCAAATCAGGAAAAATTCAAATGTATAGGGTTCATCTGCTTCTAAATCCTAGCTCACTGCTCTAACCCTAGCCCACTGCTTCCTCTTACTTACCTAGAAATTAGCTGCCTTGATACTCTGAAACAAGCATTTGTACCATTTTTCTGTACTTGTATTTTTCTATGTCACTAACATTTTTATGCAACTTGTTAATGCTTGCCCATTATACTGTACTTGAATTTGTACTATTATTTTTTTCAATTATGCAATCTGTAACTACCTGTCTGTGTCAAAGGACCTCCTTGTGAATGAGATTGCTCAACAAAGTTTTCCTACAATGAACTTGAACTTGAAATTGAATACCCAGGAGCAGTGCATCAGATTTGGGCTTAAACCAACCCAGTTACTAACCATTTTCTTTTCCTGGGTGAAGTTTGCCCCCCTCGAAAAAACAACTTTGTTCTGATTTTCTCCCTGATGCCATTCTATTCAATACCCATCTCCTATGGGTCATGAAGACACCCAAAGGTGAATAAACATGAAAAACACATCAATGTTTCCGTCTTTCCTCCTTCCTCAATCTTTCTGTAAAAAAAATCATTTACTTTTACTTACCCGGTCATATGGCCAGAACCTGCAGCCTAGCACAGTGTGCCACCAGTCCAGATTTGAGTGTACTCCCCCTCTCTCTTTCCCCAGAAGCTGAATGGTAGAACTGACTATCACAGGTTCTCAACGTGGTCTGCGACCAAGTCACCTCACCACACACATCCACCCAATCTGGGTTGCTTTGTTCTTGCTTGGTTGCTGCTGTGGCTGCTGCCACACTACTCTGATCAAGGCCTATGAAGGCCATCCACACCGCTGTCACTACTGCTGCTAAGCCTAACCGTGGGGGTCTGTGCTGTTTTGTTTTTTTATAATGTGAGCCTACTTGAGCAAGTAGGTAGCCTTGTCTTGAGTTAGCTTCTAACTCACCCTCTGCCCCTTCAGCCACCAGGGAAGATGGACACTCACTAAGAGCAGTACAACAAAAATATGCTGCCAAACACTGCTATTGAGAGTTCAGTGCTCACTGACTGCTCCAGGTTATAGTCTTCAACCTGCCTACTCTGTGGTTGGAAAGACAGCATTGCACTTGCAAGGCTCACATGGTCTTTCTTGGCTGGAGCTCATCCACATCACATGTTATTGTACCACCGTTAACAGGTGGAGAGACTGGACAACACAGTACAGACACAGTCAAGTCTTGAGAGTACCTGCAGCGTGAGCACACACACAGGCCAGGTGGGCACTTATTGTGCAAAAGATTAAATCCAAATTTAAAGCCATTACTGCCACACCATAAGAACAACCTAGGTACAAATATGGGGGCGGGGGGACTGGGCCCCTCTTCCGTACCTAAACAGCGCTCCTGCTTAATGGTAGGAATTCATTCTCATGTGCTAATACAATGGTTTCCACTGTGTTCTGAGGTACCGTATCTCCATGGTTCATGATGTGTCCTGATGATCATGTGGGTTACTGTCCCTTATTGTCCCTCATTTTGAGTGTCCATGTCCCTCATTTCAGTGACAAAATGTGAGGTATGGTGCATGCTTCTAAGACCCTACTCAGCACAAAGAGTGCTGAGCATGGCCATAGTGTATATGCTCAATAGAGAGTGACAAAGGGAAAGTAAGTGAGCCAAAACAGTCTAGGAGAAACACATTTGTAGCACTATATATGCATAAGGGATTTGCATGGTCCAAAACAAAAAGGATAGGCTTCTCAACACAGAGGCCCCTCTCTGTACATCTGGAATGGGAGATGTTCATTGGCTATATTCTAGGCATTTAATGCAGTAAGCAAACAATACTTTACAGATTAACGACAATTTAATGACAAAAATTAAAAGCCATTAAACAGCTTGCAAAAGGATCAGAATTAATGAGTTTACCCAATTTTTATGGGAATTTAAATAAAAATGCATTTTAATGACTAATTGCAAGCAGTAGTATAAGAAATAGAAACTGATGTGATGTTTAAAGGATATTCACACTAACTTAACTGCTGCACTCATGTCAAGAGTGCAACACACGATCCTGATGTAATTTTTAGAAGATATTCACACCAGCTTACCTGCTGTGCACATGTCAAGCTTGCAGCATGTGAACCTGATTTGCCTTTTAGACCTGGTTCGCATATATTCACTAAGGCCCTGTCCACACTATGAAACATAGAAACATAGAAACATAGAAGTTGACGGCAGATAAGGACCACAAGGCCCATCCAGTCTGCCCATTTCTTTTTCTACCTTATAAATGTGCCATCGGCCTTTGCTCTGTCAATGGCCTATCTATTCATAGTCATTTGTATTGCTCCCTTATGCCTATCCCATGCCTGTTTGAAGCCCTGCACTGTATTCATAGCCACCACTTCTTGTGGTAAGCCATTCCATGCATCCACCACCCTTTCTGTGAAAAAGAATTTCCTCACATTCCCCTTAATCGGCCTCCCTCTAATCTCATGCTGTGTCCTCTTGTCCTGCTATTTTTCTTATATTTAAACATGTTAGACTCTTTCACCTTGTTTATGCCCTTAAGGTGTTTGAATGCCTCGATCATATCACCTCTCTCCCTCCTTTGCTCAAGGGTATACATGTTGAGCTCCATTAATCTGTCCTCACATGTCTTCTGATGCAGTCCCTGCACCATTTTGGTTGCCCTTCTCTGGACTGCCTCAATTTGGTTAATGTCCTTGTGAAGGTGTGGCCTCCAATACTGCACGCAGTACTCCAGATGGGGCTCAACTAGTGTCTTGTACAGAGGGATTAATCACCTCCTACGACTTGTGATACCCCTACTAATACACCCTAACACCCCCTAGCCTTACCTACTGCTTTAGAGGTCTGCTTGGATGATTTTAGGTCATCAGTGATGATGATGCCCAAGTCTCTTTCTTCCTTTGTGACTGCTAGCAACTCCCCTCCCAGCCTATAGGTGGCTTCAGGGTTTCTCTTCCCTATGTGCATGATTTGCACTTCTTTGCATTAAATCCCAGTTGCTACTCTTCTGACCATTCTGCTAGTTTATCCAGATCTCTTCTCATTCTGCCCACCCATCTGGATCATCTACTCTGTTGCAGATCTTGGTGTCATCTGCAAACAGACAAGCCTTACCCTCTAGTCCATCTGCAAGGTCACTAATGAAGATGTTGAAGAGGACTGGCCCCAGGACTGATCCTCGAGGTACCCCACTTGTGACTTGCATCTCTTCTGACTGTATACCATTTACCACCACTTCTGTTTTCTGCCCATCAACCAGTTTGCCACCCAGCTGACCAACTTCTGACCCACCCTGAGCCTACCTAGCTTATTTATCAATCTTCTATGTGGAACAGTGTCAAAAGCTTTGCTGAAGTCAAGGTAGGCGCATCAACTGCTCCCCTTGGTCCACCACTCTGGTTATCCAGTCAAAGAAATCTATGAGATTAGTTTGACAGGACCTTCCTTTGTAAACCCATGCTGTCTTGGATCCTGTGCCCTATGGATTCCAGGTGTTGCACTATCCTTTCCTTAAGGAGTGCCTCCATAATCTTGCCCACTACTGAGGTAAGACTGACCGGTCTGTAGTTCCCGCCTCCTCCCTGCTACCACTCTTGTGGATCGGGATCACATGAGCCCTTCTCCAGTCTTCTGGGACCTCTCTGTGCTCAGAGACTCACTAAACAATTCTGCTAATGGCTCTGCTAGTTCCTCCTTTAGCTCCTTAGTACCCTGGGATGTATGCCATCAGGTCCCATTGCCTTATCCACCCTGAGCTTAGCAAGCTCTTGTAGGACCCTTTCTTTTGTGAAGGGAGTAGTGCTCACCTCCCTCCCCTTGTGTCCATGATGCTGAGCTGTGGGCCCTGCCCTACCTTCTCTTCAGTAAATACTGAGCAAAGTATCTATTTGGATAGATGCCTTTACAGGGTCCTCCTCCTCACATGCTCCCTTTCTCCATTAAGCTTAGCAATCCCTCTGGACTTTCTCCTTTCACTAATGTATCTATAGAAAGTCTTGTCACCTTCTTTTACTGTTCGTGCTAGTGTTTCCTCAGTTTGGGACTTTGCCTGCCTTACTGCCTTACCTTCCCTTAGGGCAGTTTGGTATGCCTCCCTATCTTCATCCCGCTGTGTTCCCTTATATTTCCTGAAGGCCAGCCTTTTGGCTCTGACCTTTTCTGCTACTGTATTTGAGAACCAAAGTGGTTTCCTTCTTCTTTGCACTTCCTTTTCTGTCTAACACAATGGGATGTTGCTTCAAGTATTGCATCCTTAATGCTTGCCCACTTTGCCTGTACCCCTCACCTGTGTTTCTTTTTGCCAGGGCTAGCTTAACTCTGTTGGCCATCTTATCAAAGTCAGCTCCTCTGAAGTCCCATATTTTTGCCTTGGAATGGGATGATTTAGATGTAGTAGCCAAATTGAACCATACCATGTGATGGTCACTAGCTCCCAGGTGACCTTCTACCTGGAGATCTGTGATCCTTCTTTGTTAGTCAGTACTAGATCTAGGATAGCCCTGTTTCTTGTGGGCTGCTGTACCAGTT
Source organism: Neoceratodus forsteri (assembly GCA_016271365.2). Classification (NCBI taxonomy): domain Eukaryota; kingdom Metazoa; phylum Chordata; order Ceratodontiformes; family Ceratodontidae; genus Neoceratodus; species Neoceratodus forsteri. The sequence continues at coordinate 1,284,799,002 of CM057454.1, read as the reverse complement.
GTTTGAGGCCCTCCCTGCAGGAATCCACTATGAGTCTAGTTCTGGCAGATGTTCCTGCTGGTATTGACCAATCTGTATCCGCATGTTGAAGTCTCCTATTATCAGAACCTCCTTTAGCTGTCATGTTTTGTATATCTTCTAACAGTAATGTGTCTATGTCTTCCTCTGGTCTGGGGCCTGTAGACAACCCCAGTTGTTATGGCTGTCCCATTTCCTGTTTCAGGTGACCCACAGTTCTTCTGGCTCCTTATCTGTATTCTGAATTTCTGTAGCTTTGATATTTTCATTAACATACAGGCCACTCCTCCCCCTTTGCACCTCGGTCTCTTCTGAACAATACATAGCCAGGTACTGAAGTCTCCCAAGTGTGGTTACTGGTAAACCACGTCTCACTAATTGCTACTATGTCCAGTTTAGCCTCTGACATTATTGCCTGCAGGTCTGGGATCTTATTTCCAGGCTGTGAGCATTTGTACATGATTTTCCATTGGCCAGATTTTGGTGTGTTAGTTGTTGGGTGAAGTTTGGCCCTACCCTGTGCATCGATGGGGAGACAAACCTTTTTCTTACCTGGTGATGCAAATGAACGGCAAACATGCTGAATTCCTGTTTGACCACTAGCTGAGGGGAGGGTGTTCTTCCCATTCGATGTATGGGGTGCTGCACCCCTCTCCCCATTTGCTAGTTTAAATATTCTGCAAGGACGTCAAACTTCTGCCCCAATGCACTGACTCTCTCTTTAGTCAGATGCAGTCCATCAAATTTAAAGAACTTTCGCTCCCAGAACTGTTGCCAGTTCCCTACAAATCTGTGTCCTTTTTCCTGGCACCAGCCCTTGAGCCACATGTTTAGCTCCCCTATCTCCCCTTCTCTGACCTTCCGACCATCTGCTCCCCTCTCCCAGACTGGCAGGATCTCAGAGAAGGAGATGCCGGATGAAATAGATGATAGTTTGTCACCCAGCCTAGTCAGGTGTTCCTTGGTCTCCACAACTGACCGGCTGGCAAGATCATTAGTCCCTATGTGTACTAGGACATCAATGTTTTCTCCTGCTTTGTGAACAATTTTATAATGCGGTCAGTGTCTCTCCATGCTGATGTACCTGGGAGACATCTGACCATCACCCCTGGCTGGAGATGGGTATCAACTCCCGAATCATGGAGTTTCCTATGATCAGAAGTTTTTGGATTTCTTTGTGCTTGTTTTGTTTTGGTTCCTGATTTGGGTGAGTTTTGTTGTGCTAGCTCCTGTGCCACAGTGTCCTGCTCTGCAGTGTCTTCTGCCTCTTTATTTGATTTCAGAGACAGAGGCAGATACCTGTTTTAGTGTTTATATGGTTTTGGAGGTAATGTGTTGAGAGCAGAGTGATGGGGCACCTGATTTGCTCCTCTAACCACCTGCCAATCTCCTGGACCAACTACCCTCTGCGGTCGAGGTTTTTCTGTTGGATGCTGGGGAAATGGCTGGTGGTTCTTATAATGTATTTCCTCTTCAATATGAAATTTGAGGTGTGCAATCTCTGCCCATGCTGCCCGGAGCTGAGCCCTAAGATCTCCAAAGGCTCAGCATGTAGGACAGTGTCCTAAATCCTGTAAGACTGTCCTTCTGAAAATTGTTCCACAGTACCTGCAGTTAATGAAATCCATTCCAAATAAGTTGCTGGGTTTGTAACCTAGTCAGAGTAATTAGAATAAAAAAAAAGGAAAAAAATGCAAGTAATGGTTTAATTGTGCTTTGTTTAACTTGTTATAACAAGTTAAATTACTAGTTCCCCTGTAAATGAGATCACCTTGTGGAGGCCCCACTGATCCGCCCCTTCCTGCTGTGCCACAGGAAATGTCACAACTGTGGTACCCTATAAAAGGAGTGTAGCGTGGGTGGTTGGGGATGGGTGGGTGGCTGGGCCCTTCCCTGCCTAAAAGAAGAACCACGGACGAAAGAACAAGGAGGTAAGAGCAGAAACAATCAGTCAACAACAAATGCAGTAACCCTGAAAGCTTATCCTAATGTTAGATAAAACTGTAAAACCTGTAAAGCACCACCTGTAATAATTTCAGAGAAGATATGCGCTAAGAAACACTTTACTCCAGAGAAAATAAAGCAGTAACAGAAGATATACCTTGCAAAGACAATTTGAATCAGAAGATTACAGGAGTAATCTGTTAGCACACACCTGTAGGCACACCTTGTAATAATGCAGAAGAAGGTATACCAGCAGCAACAATTTGAATCAGAGAAAAAATAAAGCAATGAAATGTTAGCAACAAACAGTAGCATTCCCTGTGAGTAAAAAATAAAAACACCACCACACAGTAAATCTGCTTAGCCAAACTAAGTCTTAATCCTTTTCCCTTGCTCTGGTAAGTTTCTCTACTCTGCCTTTCAAGCAGTCTTAGAAGGAAAGAGCTCAGGTGAAGCTAGGTGCCTTGGCCAGCAAACCAAGTCTTACAGAGGGCTCAAACCATTACCGCAATGGTTTGCATTTACATCTGTAATGTTACAGAAGACGTTTTCATAACCATTGTTGAAACCACTTATGAGGTGGTTTGAACAACGGTTATGAAAACGGTTGTGCCCCTGTAACATTACCAGCCATAGTGTGGACGCGTGAGCATGTAGCTCCAGTATTCCCCTAGTGCAGCACGAACTGCATTGTGGGATAGGGTGCAGCTGTAACGTTACAGGGCACCCACCAATGTGGACAGGCTGTAACGGTTCCAGACCGTTATCGAGACTGTTTGCCGGCAGTGTGGACACACTGTAACGGTTCCAGTCTGTAACGGTTTGGAACCATTACAGACTGTAAGTGGTGTAGTGTGGACAGGGCCTAAGTGTATGCGAACCGCATGCAAACATTGCACAGTTAAGTAAGTGGCATGCATTCTGCATATGCACAGCACACCTATATTTCTAAAAGGGAAGGTGGTTAGAAATGGAAACTGATTGACCCACAGACAATGAAATGGAACCAAATACACCAATAACAAGCCACAGTGAAGCTGTATAAAGCTTTAGTAAGTGTTTGCTATGGCTTGAGAATCAGCCCAAATGCAACCCACTGCATCTCCAATCTCAGGGAACTCTGCAATTGAAGGCAGCAAGGAGCTCTGTGACAGGCCTATGACAGAAACAATAAAAGATTACTGTAAATGAAATAAAGAAATAAAAGTTAACATTTTTAACAATTACACATATACAGGTGCTGTAATTGGAAGGCTACAGCCTGTAGTTCAAGGGGGCGGTAAACTAGACACACCCCCATTCTGCCAATTTAAGGGCTGATCTCCTCACTCCACACACAAGCATTTTTCCTTGCTGGACGGAGGCTTTGTTAATCTGTCTTCTCACTTTAGGCCTACTGTGGCCTTGCCTCCCCTAGTCTGGTTTGTTTGTGCTCTGGACTCTGCTAGGTTTTTGCTGGATGTGGTCCTGGGTTTCTTCTACTTTGGTTGCATCCGACTGCTGCATGCTGTTTTTCTGTTCTGCTGTGTTTATACTTTGATTTTATATCTTCTTTTATTTGGGGGGTTGCTTTCTAGTTGCCCTTTATTTGTGTTGTGTTGCTCTTTTGCTGTGCTCTGATTCCCTGTCCTCCTCAGCTACCTGGCATCCTCAGTTTCCTGCATTTATTGTATGTTTCAACTCCCATTCCAGCTCTGCTACTGTTTACACTTAATTGCCTGCACCTGCTCTAAGCTCTTGCTCTCAACCTGCCACAGGGTGTGGCAGCAGGTACTGTTGCATTTCTGTTGCAGTTCCAGGTAATTTGAGTTGTTTTTGCTCCTCCCTTCTTTTCCTTGGGGATTTCTCATTACAGTGTTCATTATGTTTAAAAATTATTCTACCTGTCCACTGCATTTACTCAGCCTGCAATTGCACTTCCTTAATATTTGTGGAGACAAACCTATTTCAATTTGCTTGGCTAGCTAGCCTGGGAGTGGGTCCCAAGATGACAGCCTGGGTAAAAAATTGGCTGGAGAATAGGACACAGAGAGTAATAGTAAATGGAGTCCACTCTGAAGAAAGGGGGGTTACTAGTGGGGTCACAGGGTTCCGTATTAGGACTGGTCCTCTTCAATGTCTTTTTAAGCGACATTGCAGAGGGACTGGAAGGAAAAGTATGTCTCTTTGCAGATGACACAAAGATCTGCAATAGGATTGATGCACAAGGTGGGGTGGAAAGGATGAAAAGGAACTTGGCAAGGTTAGAGGAATGGTCAAATGTATGGCAGCTTAGATTCAATGCTAAGAAGTGCAAGGTAATACACCTGGGAAACAAAAACCCAGGGGAAGAGTACACAATGGGGGGTGAGATAATAACAACAACAACAAGCATTTGTCAGTGCCGAATGTTGCTTGCTTCTATGTGCTGTTTAGGTATTTGGAAGTCATTGGAGTGCAAATATTGAAAATTTACGAACTTACGAGCTTGAGTAGGAACTGAGCAACGCACGCTCGTAAAACAGTCATTTTTAGGAATTTTTTCACCAAATTTTCAACATAGCCATTTTAAGACCTCTGCTCATGAACAGTGTCACTGTGATTTTGTTAATGTGTCCCATACATTGAGTTTGCACACCGACTGCGCCTTTGTGCGCTACTTAGGCGGAAACATGTTTTGGGCAGGATGTGAAAAATGACAGGTGTACTGCTGATAAGGAAGTGTGGTAAAATGCCAATGTTGAAAATCTGGAGTGAAAATATTGAAAATTCGCAAACTTACGATCGTGCGTAGGAACTGCGCAATGCAGACTTGTAAAACAGTCATTTTAAGGAATTATTTCACCAAATTTTCAAAACAGCCATTTTAAGACCTCTGCTCATGAACAGTGTCACTATTATTGTCTTAATTTGTCCCGTACATTGATTTTGCACACCGACTGCGCCATTCTGCGCTGCATGGACGGAAACACATTTTGGGTGAGATGTGAAAAATGACAGCTGTACTGCTCATAAGAAGGTATGGTAAAATGGCAATGTTGAAAATCTGGAGTGAAAATATTGAAATTTTGCGAACTTACGAGCCTGTGTAGGAACTGCACAACGCACGCTCGTAAAACAGTCATTTTTTGGAATTTTGGCACCAAATTTTCAACATGGGGTTTTTGGGACCTTTCCCGCGAATGATGTCACTGTCATGGTGGTGTTCAGGCTCGAAGGTGATTTCACAGTCACTGTGCAGTCACTGCACGAAATCACCCTTTGGGCCCGAATAACGCCATGACAGTGACATCACTATAAGAAGGGGTCCCAAAACCCCATGTTGAAAATTTGGTATAAAAATCTCCAAAACGCCTGAGATATGCAACAGTTGAAACCCCTATCTAGCCCATTATACAGCTTACCGGCATTTCCTCAGTTCGCAGTCAGCTTTGAAGAGTGCAGACGTGTTCCCGGTCCACCAAAGATGCGCGCTGAGCTCCAGAAGTAAGTATGGGGTGAGGGGTGTGGGGAGGCTGGGTGTTCAGTGGGTGGGTGCAGGTTGTGGGAGGGGTTGGGGAGGCGTGCTGCGGGACTGTTTTCGTTTTTCAGGTATTTAAAAAAAAAGCGTATGGGACGTTTGCCATGCTGGGGTGGGCTCCCAGCGTGGCATGAGGATGTTGGGGGCGCCCAGCCGACGGATTGGGCACCCCGTCGGCCATGGATTTGTTGCTACCGCTGGGGTGGACTCCCAGCGTGGCAAAAAGGACGGGGGCTGTTCAGCCAATGGGGATTGGGCACCCCGCGCAAAAGGACTGCTTGCCATGCCGGGTGGGCTCCCGCGTGGCACCTCTACTGGGGGAGCAGCTCAGCTGACGGGGATTGGGCACCCCATCAGCTATACAGTGCGTCGAGGCGCGCCACGCCTGCAGTGGGGGGAGCTGCGTGAGCAGCCAATATCTTATCGGTGCTCACTGAAGCATAGCTCCTCCTTTCAACTGTATGCCATTGCATTTTGGAGCATGTCATAGACAGCTCCAAAATGCATTGGCTTACAGAGTCCGCGCCTGCCAGCACACTGACTGAATTGGAGGAGGAGGTGACACACCTCTGAAATCTCCGATGATGGCACTATGTTTCTTGCACATGCGTGCAAGCAACATAAAAATGGAAAGGGACCTGGGGGTAGTCCTATCAGATGACCTAAAGGTGGGCAAGCAATGTGAGAGGGCAGCAAGGAGGGCTGGGGGGATACTGGGATGCGAAGGGAGAGGCATCACCAGTAGAAAACAGGAAGTTATTGTCCTCTGTACAGACAGCTGGTCAGACCCCATCTGGAGTACTGCGTGCAGTTCTGGAGACCCAGTCTTCGCAAAGACATAGACAGGATGGAAGCTGTCCAGAGGAGGGTCTGCACTGGAAGACATATGAAGAGAGACTTAAGGAGCTTAATATGTATAGCCTCGAGGAAAGGAGGGAGAGGGGTGACATGATAGAAACTTTCAAGTACCTCAAGGGAATCAACAAAGTCCAAGAGGGTAGCATCTTTCAAAAAAAGAGGTGTGCAAGAACAAGGGGGCACAATTTGAAGATAGAGGTGGGGTGGCTCAGAGGTAATTTAAGGAAGTATTTTTTCACAGAGAGGGTTGTGGATGCATGGAACAGCCTTCCGGAGGAGGTTGTGGAGTCAAAAATAGTGGTGGAATTCAAGTATGCATGGGACAGTTATAAGGCAATTCTAGGGGTTGGGGGTAGGAAGAAGTAGGCTGCTGGTTAACTAGGATCTGCAGCTTATCCAGTAGGCAGGGAAATGGGCAGACTGGGTGGGCCAAGCTGTCCTTATCTGCCATCAAATTCTGTGTTTCTATGTTTCTATATTCAATGCTACTAGCTACTCAATAGAATCTAGCCTAATTCTACTGCTCTTCCATTTTGATCTCCCCTTGTGTACAGCCCTTTTGGGGTTCTTAATGTAACCTTTAGGTGGTGCTATCCTATGGTCTACTAACCCTGCCTGAATGAACAGACACAGGTAGAGGGGCCTGAGTTTTTTGAACGTGTGCCTTCACCCAGAGGAATGGTATTGGGGTAGCTTAACTGATTTGGTATAGCCCTTTGGGATGCTAAAACCACCCTCCAGCCCTTCTAGTGGCCTAAGCAATTACACCATGAAACATTTACTTACACTGGATAACAGTAAAAAGATGTTCACACCCCTTTCACTTACCACCAGGGCTGGGTCGGCTGTAATTGCCTTGGAGACCCCCTAAAAAAATAAGATTATCAAAACACAATTCAAACCTTTCACTGTGTCCCAACTAATAATATGCAAACTAGCCAGGCTAAACATGAAAAAGATAATCAGGTTTAATCAGGGGATTTGAACAAGGGATGGTTGTTATTCTGATAGAATGATTTGTACTCTGATTAAATTCAGGCTGGTTAGACATGTACTACTAGTCCCTTTGAAACAGTCCCATGACCTTGGGTACCCAGATCTAATATAGGCTAGCCTGGAGCATTGCCCAGGGTGGTCAGCATTGCAGCTATTGTTGGGGCGCTTAGGAAAGAAAACAGTTAGCATGCGCACAACCCAAATATTTGTTATCCTGAGCCAGGTGGCTCAGTCCATTAGCATTAACACAGAACAGAACAACCAGATGCCACACAATGGTTCACAGCTGTTGTTGCAGGGAGCTACCTTGATTTGTACTCACACTACCCAAACTAGAATATGACGGGTGAGATGAAGACCTCATAGAGTTGACCTCACTGACCAGGGGAAGCAGGGTCTACATGACTCCCTTCCTGGTGGTCACTACCTATTCGATGGTGTTGAGCAGGGGGCCGAATCCCCAAGCAGGTCTTTCACTGAGATGATCTCTGAACTGGGAACAGTGGTTTAGGCCATGATGGCAAGGCCCAAGCAGGATGGACAGTTCTGGAAAGGTTTGTGATTGGTTGCTGGAACAGCCTCCAGCGGGTGTAACAGTATTTGCCATGGGGAATGAAACTGCGACCCACAAAACACATTCAGCACACTTTAATTGGTTATTTCTCTAAGCCACAGTTCGGATACAGTCCTGTTGCTAATTATAGCTTCACTGTATAAACCTGTCAGTCTGAGGCTATTTTCTCTCATCAGGTGGGCCGATCACTTCGGAAGCAAGTCTTCGGTCCAAACCTCTGTCATCACAATTCTATTCTTTCTTTCACTGCTGAAGTACACCGGCAAAGGGAACAGTCTGATTACTGCACTTGCGGCTCAAAGGCTGGGGAACGTGGCAGACAGGCCAGCAGAGCCTTCCTGATGATTCTCCAATGCTCCTACTAGGAGCAACTGCTCAAAAGCTCGAGTTGTTCACTCTTCCACCTCCAACACATGACTGACTACTGCTTCAGGCAGTTCTAGGGAAGGCCGGGTGATCCAAAAAATGTGATTGGTTGAAGTAACTGTCTGTCACACAACAAGGGCTCCCACTCCAGGTTCATTTAGGCACCAACACTTAATACTTCAAAAACTACAGAATTTCCTTCCCATAAAACCTCTGAGGATAGGCTCCATTTTAGGCCCCCAGAGATTACATTGGTCCAGTACTGGCAGTCCTGAACTAAAATGGTGTCTCTTATCCAAATGCTCAAGCTGCAAAGGAAAGCAGGATAGACAAACTTCGGTATAATCACTATTATAGAAAATAAACCGCAAATAATAGCATTTTCCCAAAGGGCTCCCTCTGCGCTTTTAGCGACTGAAGAATGGAGCAATATAACAGGCTGTCTGGCTGGTTGCAAGCCCTAATTACTCGGACCCAGCCCAGACTGATTTCCAAAACACAGAATAGGCGCTCTCTTAAAGAGACAGGTGCAGAGTCTCACAAGAGCACTCTCATGCAGGCAAATAGAATTACTGCAAACAGGACACCAGCCTGACATAGGGCATTTTAGGAGTCCATGAAGACATTATAGTAAACATCAATTTGTAGGGGGGTACATTAATCTGCTCAAACATATCTCAGACCAGTACTACTGCTGCAGATATTCATCAAATTAATTTAATTTACTAGTTTAATTCAACTGCTGGTACTAAAATTATTTTATCCTACTGGTTTAATTAGCTGTTTGGAATCATGGAGCCTCTCTGTGGCTTCTCCATTTTGCTCACAGTGGGGAACTATGTTATTGCAGTGGGTATCATGGCTCCAGGCAGTGGAAGCAGCTTTCAGCTTCTTATGTTTTATTGGTCACTGGCTTGTCCCAGCCTTCTATTGCTGCTCCACACAGCCTTTATGGCATTAGGCTACCAGCTATTCCAGACACCTCTCTACCATAGGGTAGCTGGCTCCACTAAGCATTCTGCCATCCTTTCCCTGCTATTCTGCACCTGATTTACACAGTTCTCCCAGCCTTCCTATCCCTTGCACTGCCAGTATCGCACATATACCAGCCATCATGACACTAAAGCAATCAACTTGCAAGTCTGTTCGTTCCAGGACCTCTCCCCTTTCAATACTGGCATCCCTTTCCAAGTTTGAGAGCATATCATGTTTGCTTCCTTTGAACTGCACCTCCTACCAAACTGGCTTTACAGCCTTCTCCTACCTAACCGGCTTCACAGCCTCCTCCTCTCCAACCATTGGCCCCGGGGCTTCTCCCAGCCTTGCTGTTCTCTTACTCATAATATAAAATCCAATTCACTCCCAATTTGGCTTTCTAATGGACTTGGTCAGCATGAATTCCTGTGGTTGAGAACTGCTATTTGCCTTACCCAAACACACAAGATGGTCCATATTGCTCAGCCTGACCTACACACAGGTCTCATCCAGTCAAGACAGATGAGAGAGTCCACAGTGCTCAGTCTGTCCTATGTAGATGTCTGGTATCATCCAGCATGACCCACATATGGGTCCCATGCTCCTTACCATATGCAGGTCTCATGCTCATTACAACTCTCTTTTCCACATTTTGGAGAAACTCCAACCATATCCATTATTCTAGGACTCAGGGATAGCCACGTGGTCAATGGTCTCTCTCTGCACTCCAAAGTCTGCATTTTGACCAAGCAAAACTTAGGTAGCAAGGTCCTTCTCACCTGGCTCATAGTTGGGGATGTCCTCACTCTGAGTGGACCTTCAGTCATCAACCATACCGATGGCACCTCTTGATGTACCATTCAAGACTTCAGCATTGAAGGGGTGGGGCTCTCATGGGAAGGGCCCTTTTAGCTACCCGAGTGAGTTTGGAAGCACCCTTTCAAGCTCTTCTCCCTACAACTGCCTCTGGTTCACCTGGTTTGTTCTTAGATGGGTAGGCTGACTAAATACCTCAGTGGTTGTTACTCGTCTCCTCCCTCCTTGGTTGCCCATTGTTGTAGAGTTAGCTTGCAACCTTGCATGGTGTTCCCATTACAGAGACAGAGCAGGAGTGTTCCCTGAAATAGCAACTCCCCTGGATTGGTCTACTAAATTGCAGTAGGAGAGTCATCACTAAACAAAACTGCCCCAAAGCCTGGAGGGAAGGTGACCTAGGATTTGGCTACCCAGAGGTTTCCTCCTCAAACTGTTTTTTTCCTCACCTCCATGCCAATAGTTATATTACTAGTTAGGTATAGTTGTAGTCTCCAGGTCACTTAGTTTTCTGCTGTTGGTTGGACTTGGATAGCTGACCCATATGTGTCCTTTCTCCCCTTTTGGCTGTTCTCTCTCTCCTTAAGAAGCAAGGCCTCCATGCCTTACAGTCTCACCTTTGAACAGGTCACTATTTACATATTGTCTCCTGCCTACTCTACTCAAACAATACGACCAACTGACACATGCTACCAACTGAACCCATTCTACCAGCCGACATATGTGCAGGTCTTCGACTCCAATAAGTGTTCACTAACTTGTAGGCCTTGCTCAACACTCTTTTTGGGTTTCTTCCTAAGGTACCTTTAGCCAAGGGAATCACTCCCACAGCACCTCAAGGGGTGGAACCCTCTCCTAGGGTTCCTTGCCTTCGTAACCCCTACAGGGTGGTATATCCCATGGATAGAAAGGCGAATAGCTAAAGTTTATCTACATTACACAAGCATGAAACCAGTTGCACAGGCACTTTGAACAACAAGCATATTAACCCACCATCCACTACCAAACAGTACAGTTCAGTACTGTATGAAAGGTGAACCACTGCTCAGTGCTCTGCACTATTAAATCAATGGGAGCCCTCTTTCCAAACAAAATCTGTGTGTCTCAGGTGGGGTTGCATTAGTGGGGTTCTAATGTACTTCTGTAATAAAGTGAGTCTGAACTAAAACTCATTTTAATACCAAGAGCATGCAGGCACAGGGTCATAATGTAGCACGGCAGAATGCCGTGCGTCTTAATCGCGTTGTATGATTCCATGTTATCTTTTGTTCTGTGGGGGAGCTCTGCCACCCACACCCCCTGTTATGGGGGGCTGCATCCCCTGGACTCCTCCATTGATTCTAACTCCAAGGGGTCTAACGCGGAGAGTGCATAGGTCTGGGTTACATCATAATGCCATACACTATTAAGCGTACAACATTATGACCAGGTACGGAGCATGCATGAGTGCCTTTTTAATTTACTGTATTATACAAAAAATACCTTCTATAGTTTATTGTGATGTGGCTTGATTAAATATTGTTGCAGATTTTTGAAGATCCATAAATTGTTATTTAGATTTTTCACTCTTCGACTGTCCTTATTGTGGTCCTTCAAACTCATGTCGGGTTTACCAGTTTTGTGTTGATAGACATACAGTTTTGGCACAGTCAGCTTCTAATCTAATGACGTTACCATTACTAATCAGCTGACTATGAAGCTGTCATCTATAGGAAAAGTCTGCACACAACCCAACATCAAAAAGCTACTGGCAATCAACTGTTAGCAGAAAGACTGACAAGATTTTCCATCAAGTGGACTCTCTCCATACCGCAGGCTTTTACAGATATTCTTCTGTTTAACAACAGATGTCTGTTTGTTTGCTGTTAAATTGCCATGTGTTGAAGTATTATGATTTGTGTGCAAGTATATAAACTGACATTTTCCGTCCAATAGAGCAATGTTTGTTAGAGCCTGAGGTACAGAGAGAGACTGACTGGCCAAAAATCTTACCAGTCTCTCCTCTAACAGCGGATTGCCAGTAGCATTTTGAGATTTGGATGCAGGGCTGGATTAAGGAAGTTTGGGCCCCTGGACATTTTAAGGCAGAAGGCCCCACCACCCTCTCCCCATGAAGATCTCCCCTTGCCACCTTCCAGCAAAAAATTGAGGATTTCAGGAATAAATGATGTTTTCAATATTTTCTTCAGCAACTTAACTGGCCACTTCTTATGACATGTACTTGCTGTCATCTGGAAAGAAATGGCTGTGCCTCTGACTTCATCATCTGTTTAGAAACATGACAAATTCAAGAGTGGCAAAATTAAAATCTATAATGGGGGAACAGTTGCCTGTAAATGGAAACTGTCCTCTGTAGGTGAAGGATCTAACATTTAGAGTCTGAAACAAGAAAACAAAGCAATAAGGGTAGGAGGTTTTATATTATTGCCATTACACTTTATTAGCTTTAGGAATAATGGAGTCTGTATCCTTATACAAAGCTACTTGGGCCAGATATTTAAAAAAGGTGCAAAACAGAGCACAAGCACTCCAACTTGCGATAGCACTGGTGGGCAAATATTCTGTATTTGGAGGAATAGCTCAGGGAGCTATTCATCTGAATATACTGTAGATCCTGTTTTGCCCAGTGTTAAGCCACTTAACTTCGCCTGACAATGCCCATGAAATTGGGCCCCTGCAAGGGTTAAAACAAGGGCTACATTTGCTATATTTAAAAGTCCCCGTGTAACTCAACCCATTGGGCATGCAAGGCACTAAGCAACCATTTGCATGCCCATTATGGACTCATTTGCATGGAGTTGGAGGCTCTTAAGTGCTGAAAGTGCCTGTCCCATGAGTTGCCTCTGGTGCTAGTGGCTTCCACCCTCCCTCCGATTCCAGTTCCCCATAACCAGTTAAAACGTCCCTGGTGCCTTGTGCCCCCCGCCCCCGTCTGATTATTTATCACATCACCACTCGATAATGAACATATCAGATTTCACTGGTGTCCAGTGGTCCCTCCCCCTTTCCAATCGCTGTTTCCATATAAAAGAACAGATTCCCTGGTAGTCCAGTGGTCCCTTCCCTGCTCCATGATCACTGTCCCCCTATAAAAGAATAGATTGTCTGGTTGTCCTGGGGTCCCTCTCCCACTTCCCCATTCTCAGATTGCTGTCCCATTATATACTAAGTAACATATCCCTGGTTGTCTAATGCACGCCCACCCTGGCAGGTAGTGACACCCACCACACCGCATCCCATCCCCAGCCAGCTGCCAATTGAGCTCTCACTGACTGTGTACTGTATTCTCAGTCAATGCATGCATACTTTATACAGTATGCACTCAGTAACAGCTCAATCTGCTTCCAGCCACTGTGGAGAGAGGAGAGCTGTGGCAGTTGTTGGATAGGGGTTAGGATAGAGACGAGCAGGGTAGTCGGTCACTACCTGCCTGCTTGTGGGGTTAGTGCTGAACTAGACTACCAGGGATATGCTACTTAGGATTTAATGTGGCAGTAATCGGGGACAGGGAGGGACCACTAGACTATCAGGGAAATGTTAAGAACTTAAATAAAGGGATGGTGATCGGGAAGAGGGGGCCACTAGACTGACAGGGAATCTATTGTGTTACACAGGGATAACAAATGGAAAATGGGGCAAGGGAAGGGACCACTGGACTATTATGGAATCTATTCCTTTATAAAGGGATAGTGATCAGAGAACGGGGAATGGGAAAGGGACAACTGGACTATCAAGCAATGTATTCTTTTATACAAAGACAGCAATTGTAGAACAGGGGAGGGACAGGTGAGCTACCAGGGAATCTGTTCTTTTATAGGGTACAGTGATTGGACAATGGAGGAGAGACCATTGGACTACCAGGGAATCTATTATTTTATGCGGGATGGCAATAGTGGAATGGGGGAGGGACCACTGGACACTTGTACTGGGATCTGAAAGGGGGACACCAATGGACACAAGGGCCTACTGTGTTGGGGTGGTCACCAATGTACTACCTCAGGTTGCCACTAGGGTTGCACTTGGTTAATACCTGGTTTTGTTTGGCAGTATTTGCTCCTCTCAATGGGGCCAGGTTAGGTGCCCTTGTAAGGGGCAAATACTGTGAATATTGGACTGTGCCAATATTCAGGTCCCTACCTTACCATTTGAAAAGTTTTGCCTTGTGCTTCCAACCACTCTTTGCACTGGTGTAAGTCCAGTGCACCTACACTTTCTGGGCATTAAAATATAGTACGTCCGTGCAAAACCCGGTTTGTGCAGGTAAACTGGGTTTGCCCCGGAGCAAAGTTTTGAATATCTGGCCTATTACACTGGAAGTAAATTCCTGTTTTGCATTATACACAGGGGCCTACCTCAGAACTATGAGGGTAGAGCATATGTGGGCCTCCTTTCCTAAAAATTCCATGATTTGTGAATGAAGAGCATAAGACATTATTATGGGGTTTAAAAGTTTTGTAAAAAATTCAGTGTACCTTTGTCAATTATATTAAATAATAAAATAGACTGTCTAGTCAAATGTTTTGCCTTTCCTTAAGTAGACCATATTGTGAGTACAAATTATAATACTGTGTGCCTTTGGGACTACTGTATACAAGTCCTGGGCAAACGGAACGCATTCCCCTTTCTTGGAACTTTCAAACAAATCCACAAATTTTGCAAAGTGCCATGGAACTTTGTGAAATGTTGCAAACTTATGTTTTTGGTCATGACTCAAGCTATTCTTTCAGCAAGAAAATTGAACACTAGCATGCTTTTGCTTTGTAAGGAGTCCAAAACGAATGCAACATTTCAAGATATTTGATTGAGTAACCTTGAATTTATAGGGGCTTAAAACTGGCAATGTATTTTATGCATCATTTTCTAGAAATGTTTCTCTGCTTACCACTCCGCTCCCCTTCCTTTGCAATTATGTGTATGAATAATAGGGCGGAGAAAAGTCAGAAAATTTCACTTTTGTGGAGTTTTGTGAAATCCAGCAACATTTTTAAAACATTTATTAGCTGGTGATAACGTGGTTAGAAATAACATGGAAAGGGTAGACAAGGGACACTTGGGGGTGTAGGGTTTATGGGCAAACTAAATGTGCCAGGCAGTCCTCATCTACCGTCAAATTTTATGCATCTATGTATCTACTGTATGCAATGTACAGCAGCTGATGCAGCTGCAAATAGAGTCCTTTGGACAAAAAGAAGAAACTTCTGTAGCAGACAGGAAGAGGTGGTGATGCCATTGTATAGAGCCTATGTTTGGTCAAAATTAGATTTTGGTAGCCTCCTGTGGTATCTATTTAGAAAGGATGCCTTAGAAATGGAAAAAATACAGAGACGTGCAACTAAAATAATACATGCAGAACAAAACTACACATATACAGACCGCTTACAAAAATCGAAACCTGATATCCTTAAAAGTGCGATGACTTAGAGGAGATCTGTTGCTATTATATGACATCTGTAATGACTCCTACCTATTTTACAAACTGGATTTAAATTACACATGTACTAAGTTAAGAACTAGAGGACACACACTAAAAGTGGAATAGAGGTTCAAAAGAAACAACAAGGAAATATTTTTGTACCGTGTGTACTGTTGACCATTTTGAACAGATTGCCCGTGGATATGCTGTAGTATATTAAGTGAGAACGAAACTGAATTTTGAAAAGAGGCTTGAAAAATGTATATTGGAAAGAGCAAATTTAAGGTATTATGAATAAGGTGCAGGAGCAAAACATGGTAAGCACCTACTGTACTCCTATTTCACTTTAATATGACCCTCCCAGATAAGGCCTCCCCAGTGATGTGTAAAGTGGCATTATCAGTTCCTATTTTCTGCTGGAGATTCCAGTCCCTATGCATTACACCATTCTGCTGACCTTTCTTACTGCTTTCATACACTGTCTGGCCACCTTTAGGTCATCTATTATAATCTCCCCGAGATCCCTTTCCTGCCCGGTGGGCATCAGCAATCCTCCCCCCCATGAATACTTTTCTCCTGGGTTTCTGTACTCCAAGTACATCATTTTGCATTTTGTTTTGCATTAAATTTCAGCTGCCACACACTTGACCAGTCGTTGAGCTCACATAGGACTCCTGTCATCTTATCTAACCCCTCTGAAGTATTGACCCTAGTGCAGATCTTTGTGTCATCTGTAAATAGACACAACTTCTTTTCTAGCCCCTCTACAAATGTCACTTATAAAGACATCAGAGAGGACTATCCAAAGCACCAAACCCTGGGGTACCCCTCTGGTCTCCTGCTCCTTCTCCATGGAATGAGTTCTGTTCACTACCACTCTTTGTGTCCTCCCAATCAACCAGTTTCTAACCTAGTTCATCACCCTGTGCCTCACTTCTAGGCTGCTAAACTTGTTTATTAGCCTTCTATGTGGGACAGTGTTGAAGGCCTTGATAAAATACTAACATTAAGGTTGTTGTCAATAACGATACCCAAGTTTTTTAGTGGTATGTTTCCTTTGTTATAATTATGTGTTACTGTTTGGTGGCCAAAATGTATGGCACAACATTTGTCTGCATTGAAATCCATTCCCCACATAGACTGTCTAGAGATGTGATCCAAAGCAAGCTGTATGACCCGTATATCACTCTAAGTACCAACAGTCCCTCCAATTTTGGCATTATCGGCAAACTTGACAGCCTGGCATGCTATACAGTCGAACATAGCAGCTATAAATATTTGAAATAACACTGAACTCAGAACAGATCCTTGAGGAATACTTGGAACTATACTTGGAGTTTAAGTCAAACAGAAGACTTTGTTTGTCCATAATGTCTGACTCCCCTAAACAAGAGGGAATTATATTCTTTGCTTCAGTAGATAGTCATCTAGTTTTTTTTGAAAGCACCCATTCTGTCGGAATCAATAATTTCTGAGGGAAGTTTGTTCCAAATGCTCACAATTTGATTATTGTAAAAAATTTCTGTTCCTGTTATTTTGTGGATAGGTTAGCTTAATTTGTTTACTATGACTCCTAAGATAGAAATTTTGAGATGAGTAACATATGTCCAACTCATCCAACATCTGTGCATCTTTGGAAATGTGATGCATATAAGGCAAATCCCCTCTCAAACATCTATTCTCTAAGATGTATAAATTCAAAATCTGCAGTCTGTCCTTGTAAGGAACCCCATCATCCCCCTAATCATTCTAGTCATCCTTCGCTGGACTACCTCAACAACATTTATATATTTTTTTAAATGTGGATTCCATAGGGCCTACAGTAGTCAAGATGTGGTGGGACCAGTGTTCTGTACAGTGGCAAAATATACCTTCTATGTCTTGATATAAATGTCTATTGGTCTCGATTACTGTCTCCCTACAATGGCCTGAGAAGGTAAGGTTGTTGTTAATTAAAATACCCAGGTCTCTTTCTTGATTTACTAGTTTCAACATGTGATTATTAAGATAATAGTCCTCATTAGAATTATTGGCCCCCAGATGTGATACAACACACTCATCAGTGTTAAACTGCATTCCGTTTTGATCTGCCCATCTTTGTAGTTCAAACAGGACTTGTTGTAATTCATTAACCTTTTGTAAATTCCCCACATTGGCGCACAATTTAGAATCATCAACAAATTTAACACAGTAATTATTTACTGATTTTTGAAAAGAGGCTTGAAAAATGTATATTGGAAAGAGCAAATTTATGTGTCGTTCATGTCATATATAAACAGGTTGAACAGAACTGGACCCAGGACAGACCCCTGAAGCACTCCACTACTGACCAGTCTCTGTTCAGATAGATAACCCCTCAGTCTTACTCTCTGCATTCTATTATCCAACCAATTTCTTACCCTATTAATGATATCTTTATCTATACCCATATTTACCATCTTGGTTATCAAAAGTGAATGTTAGACCTTATCGAACACCTCCTGGTAATCTAAGTATATAATATCAACTGGGAGATTATTTTCCATTATACAATGGGGCATGAAAATCCTGTAACCTCATTGGTCAAAACACATCACATGACTGTGGTATATCCTGTAATAACCCATAGCTGAGAAATGGCATTTATAAAAAAACATACTTAAACACATTTAAAAATTATTTTACACATGGGTCCATTGTGTAATCACAATAAGGCACTCCAGGGTGTGGGTTATTGTGGGATTTACCCACTTCTTGTGTGGTTAAGTCACTTGGCTGTGCCTCGTGACACATCACACAACGTATGGGTAAATCCCAATAACCCACACCATGTCGTGCCTTATTGCTTAAACATTTTGCTAACCCTGTTATAAAAGACAAACACATTTAATAGACAGGATGTATTTCTTTTGAAACCATGTTGGGCATTATAGTTTATACGTTTACTTTCTAAGTCTCTTTCCAACCTATCTTTCAGTAATGATTCAAGGACTTTACCCAGCATGGGGGTCAGGCTTATAGGCCTATAGTTTCTCATATCAGATCTTCTCCCCTTTTTATATATTGGCACTACCTCAGCCCTTCTCCACTCTCTGCGGACATCCCCGGTTGTCAAGGTCATATTATATAATTTATACAATGGTTTGATTAGTCAGTCCTTTATTTCTTTCAATATTTTTGGGTGTGAATTGTCTGGTCCCACAGTATTGATATATCAATTCTGTTCGGCCTATCAATTATCTCATTTTTTGATATTTTCATGGGGGAACTAGTGGCATCTTTTGTGTGTAATACTGATTAAAGCTAGCTGTTTTGTTTCTTTGATATACATTACAAAAATATTCATTAAATACACTGGCCATTTGTTGTGGGTCTCTTAGCTCTTGGTCTTGTTGTTTTATATGGCCCACCTCTCTGATATTAGTTCTATTATTAATATAGGCAAAGAAGGAATTGCCATTGTCCTTGATATGGGCACACTTAAATGTGAGGGCTATTTTTTGATTCTTAATTATGTTTTTAGTGTATCTTAACTGTTTTTTTACAGGCATGGATAGTAAATAAATTATTATCCCTTTTCATTACTCGATATGCCTGTTTTTTTTTATTACATTGTTTATGAACTTTGTTGTTGTACCAAATAGGAGCTTCCCCAATTTATTATAATACTTTTTAAGGGGTACAAAATCATTTTCAAGTTTTAAAATGCGTTCCTTAATTTTCGTCCATAATACTTCGACTGTATCATCCTTTGAATTCCAGTTCCAATGTTTCAAGCCATGTCTTATTTTTTTTAAATTAGCTTTATAATAGCCCCTTACTTCAGACCTACCTTTTAATATAGATAGATGGTCACAATATTTAAAGTAGATGATGTTATGACCAGAGAATATTAATGGTTCCCTAATTTATATGGTAGTTACACTATCTACATTATTTGTTAATACCAGGACTAATACATTTGTAAGCCTAGTAGGGCCATCCACTAACTGCATCAGCCCATTCTCATGACATAGGTTTATTAGTTGCTGCTCCTGTCTATTTTTTGATTTACCATGATTCCATTCTATCCCTGGGGCATTAAAATCATCCATTAATAAAACATTCTTATTAAGTATTTGTTTTTCAATAGACAGCATCAACTCTGTTTTACTTGACATATTAATGTCTGGGGGTGTATATATTATTCCCAGCCTAAGTTGTTTTCCCGCAATAGGTATATGTCTACCAATATTTCATCATATACTTTGGGTGTGTGAATTATGTCAATCTGCTTACAATGCCGCTTGTGATATTTCTAAGAGTTAAGAGATAACACTGGACAGATACTTGTGTTCAATCCACTAACAATGACATAACTTAATTTATTATGCATCAATTTAGCCCAATGTTCTCCATTTTTTTTTTAAATTATAGCAAAATGAGAGAACGGAGTCATATGCCTTACAAAGTCCAAGCAGACACAATCCACTGGTATTTGTCTTTTTAGATTTTCAGATACTACTTTCTAGAATCATCATATATTGGTAATGCATGATACTTACTCCATGAATCCATGCTGATCTTTGTCATATTTTCCCAACTGACAAGTTATTCTTGTATGTTGTTCTTTAGAATGGATTCTAATATCTTCCCTGGGATTGTTTGGAAGAGGTCTAACACACAAAGTTTCATAATATGGTTGTGTTGGTGCTGAATAGGCAGTTGGCCCATAGTTTTCCATTACTAGTAATACTTTAATGAAGTTGATTGACCTAAAAAGGCATCAGTATTTTCTTTTTAAATCAGATTTACCCTTACCAATAACCACCTCCAAAGAGAATGTATTCCATTGATGTAGCACTCTGTGTAAAGAAATACTGCTATTTTTATGTTGCTTGCATGCATGTGCAAGAAACATAGTGCCATCATCCGAGTTTTTAGAGGTGTGTCATCCTGTCTTCCAATGCAGTCAGTGTGTTTGCAGGCACGGCCCCAGTTCATCAATCACTGCTGCAGCTGTCTATGACAAGCTGAAAATGCAGTGGCATACAGTTGAAAGGGAGAGTTCCGCTTGAGTGAGCAGAGCTCCCCACACACACACACACACACACACACACACACACACACACACACACACACACTGCATGCTCATGCACCTTCCTCCTCCTTCACACTGTACGACCGACGGGGTGCCCATTCTCCGTCGGCTCCATGCCCTCCAAAGCATCCAGGTGCCACGCGAAAGCCCACCCCAGTGTGGCAAAGGCAGCTGATGGGTGCCTAATCCCTTTGGCCCAGTGTTCCCCATGCTGTCACCAACGGGGGTGCCCAATCCCCCATCAGCTCCACTGTCTCCCCTCCAAGCATCCAGGTACCATACTGGGAGCCCACCCCAGCATGGCAAAATGTGTTATAGCTGATGGGGGTGCCCAATCCCCCATCGGCTCCATGCCATCCCCACCAGCCATCCTTGTGTCATGCTGGGAGCCCAACCCAGTGTGGCAAATGTCCCGCATCATCATTAAAAAAAACAAACTGGAAATAAAAAAATGTCCCTCGGCGCTTCTCCCTGCCTCCCTCCCACAACCCGCACCCATCCACTGTGCACCCTGCCTCCCAACCCCCTCACCCCCATACTTACCTCCGGACCTTGGCGTGACGATCTTCGATGGACTGGGAACACGTCTGCACTCTTCAAAGCTGACCGCAAACTGAGGAAATGCCGGTAAGCTGTATAATGGAATAGATAGGGTTTTTTTCAACTTTATTGCATATCTCAGGCATTTTTTGTAATTTTTGCACCACATTTTCAACATGGGGTTTTTGGGACCCCTTCTCATGAATAATGTCACTGCCATGGCATTACTCAGGCCCGAAGGGTGATTTTGCAGCCATTGCATGAAATCATCTTTCTGGAATGATTAACAAAATGACACTGCCAGTGTTCATAAGGTGGGATCTCAAAAAGCCTATGTTGAAAATTTGGTGGAAAAATTCAAAAAAATGACTGTTTTACGAGCATGCATTGTGCAGTTCCTACATACACTTGTAAGTTTGCAAATTTTTAATATTTTCACTCCAGATTTTCAACATTGCCATATTACCACACCTTCTTATGAGCAGTACAGCTGTCATTTTTTCACAACCTTCCCAAAACGTGTTTCCACCCATGTAGTGCACAATGGGGCAGTCAGTGTGCGAAATCAATGTATGGGACAGATTAAGAAAATCACAGTGACACTGTTCATGAGCAGAGGTCTTAAAATGGCTATGTTGAAAATTTGGTGAAAATGTTCCTAAAAATGACTGTTTTATGAGCGTGCATTGCGCAGTTCCTACGCACACTAGTAAGTTCGCAAATTTTCAATATTTGCACTCCAATGACTTCCAAATTCCTAAACAGCACATAGAAGCAAACAACATTCAGCACTGACAAATGCTTGTTTTTGTCTTAAAATGTTTTCCATCAACTTAAAGAGGATGAGTCCTAGTATTCTATGAACATTTAAAAAAATGTCCCAAAAGGATGCCATTTTCATGAGATTTGTATGAGGGAAAGGAAAGTTTTAGAAGTTCAAAGTCTGGTAATTTATTATTCACATGAAAATTTCTAAAAATATTTATATTCTTACATTGTAGCAACCTTTGGAGTTAGAGAATTGAAACTGTATATGCATACTTTCTTGAAAGAGTCACAGAAACTGCTAAATAGAGAGGGTATGTGTTGTGTATATTGTAAGCTGGTGGAGTTCAAAATGTCACTGTTTGTTAAATTGTGTGAACATATTCAAAGTATTTGGATGTTTTTGGCTCTACTGCTACTGCAAGTATACCCTCAAGATTTTGCATTTGTACTAAAGTAAATATGTCCTAGAATCTAATTAAGCTGGATAAATGTAGTTTAGTAGATTACACTTTTTAGTGGCTACTTTAGAAAATTATTAATTGGAAAAATGTGCTCAAAAATGAATGGATGCTTAACAGATAATGCCTCTTCAATTCCGCTTGTAGAATCTAGCTTTCAAAAATTACGTACAATCACTGAATATCCTTACCGGTCCTAGCATCACGGCCCTGCAGTACCCCTCTAACACTCCTGTGACAGAGATGTACAACATCATGCTTCATCACAACTATATTCAGGTACTTCTGTCACAATGACCTAAGTTGCAATTTATTGCAAGGCTTGAGTCTTGGAATCACTTGGTGCCACTGTTTTCAAATATAAAAAATATACATTGTTATCTACAGGATTGTTAAAGCATCAGCAGGTGGAAGTATACAGAAAGAATGCTACACGTGCATGTGCTTTCACAAGTCAGTTAGCAGTGGCAGTGGCTCAGTAGGTAGCACACTCACCTCTGAGGCCTGGAGCTTAGAAGGCTGTGGGTTCAGTTCTCACATCTGGCACTTGGGTTAATATCCCAGTACTGACACTGTAGTGCAGCATGAGAGGAATGCTGCACTGCTCAGGTGCCATCTTTCGGATGAGACGTTAAACAGAGGTCCCATCTGCCTGGGCTGGTGGTAGTTCAGGTGGATGTTAAAGATCCCATGGCACTTCTCAAAAAGAGTAGGGGAATTTTTTATTAATATTACATCAAAGAAAATATTTACAACACAGGACAGATACACATACTAAACCAGGTAAGGGAGAGAAAAAAATTAAAACATTCTTGTCAGACAGCAAACCAAACAGACTCATTACCATTTCCTAAACTAATTTTTTAACACACCCATATAAACCGAAAGTTCTCATATTCCCTTTCACTGCCTGTAAAGTAATCCAAAATACTGCTTCCCACCCTAACCTATTTATATTTTATAAACCTCATGAACCCTCTTCACCAATCTGTCACCTTCCTAGTGGTTGAAAACCCTAAATCATGAAGATATACCCTGTCCATGGCTCCCTGAATCAATAACCCTACAGTATTGTAGGGCATCAGTTTTTGATACAAAACCCATTGGCACTTAGCCTGCCATAAATAATATATTAAAGCACAACAAAAAATTTGCAAAGTCTCCAGACTATACCTTTTCCCCAACTGAGAAGAATGACCCACTACCAATATATCATAATCTAAGTATAATAACCACTTCATGTTCCATTTAAGGGCAAGGAATTTCCAAAGAGACCTGGCATATGTGCAAAAAAAGAAAAAAATGCTCCACAGTTTCCTCCTGAACCACACGCTCTAAAAAAGGACAAGTTCTTTCATTTAAGGCTTTATGTTTAGCATTACCCCAAACCCCAATCCTTCCATAAACCGTGAGCATAACATTTCCCACATATAATCCGGCAGTCTAGGATTATTTAACCTCTTCAGTACTGTCTCCATGTGAACTGAAGGACAGTTTTTAAAGGCTGGTTCACTCGGATATAAAATCTGCATAACTCTGGTATACAACTGTGGTACTATCCCTTACTACTTGGGCCGACAACTCCCATATAAATAACCTTTTTTGCAATTGGTAAAAAGTAAGAAGGCATAGACAATTTAGAAATCAGTTTAGGAGGGCTTGTAAGCCAAACAGAGTAATAATGAACTAACACCTGCCTCATTAATATCCCATGTCTTGATGAAGATGTCACCCACCCAGCCTTATCATTTACTGTTATAAATAATGTAGAGAAAAAAATTACAGGATCCACCATCCCTAATCCCCCTTTTTCTTTTGCCAAATATGTATAGTGCCACTTAATTGGATTGAGTCTGTTACCCCCATACCATCTGAAAAAATAAACTGTATAGCTTTGTTTCAAATTTAATCGGCAACAGAAATATTATCGCCATGTATAATAAACCTGGAATTAAAAATTGTTTCATGACTTGTACCTGTTTCAATTTAGACAATTTCTAGTGTTTCCAAATTTGAATTTTCCCATCTATAGAAGTTAAAGCCTTTTCCCAATTTAATTCTGGCAAATTCTGTGACCCATATAGTAATCCCAGAATTTTTATAGGCTCGGATGAAATCCTCAATCCCTGTATAAGAAGTGTGTCTGGATTGCCTACCCCAATAAACAATCCTTGGCTCTTTTGTTTATTAAGTTTGGAATTGGAGATCAAAGCATAAAAATCCATAAACTCCCAAAACCTTTCTATTTGTTCATATTTGGAAAAAAACAACACACAAATCATCAGCATATGCCTGTACATGTAATTCCTTCAATATTAGAGGGCCACAGACCCCTTCCCATATTGGATACTGTGACAAAGATTGAATCCGTGTATATATTGTAAAAGCATATAATAACAGGCTTAGGGGGCAACCCTGCCAAACCCCCATGGGGACATGAAACCCATCACTAATTTCTATCTGAATTATGGGGTGAGTAATAGCATTATTATAGATAGATTTTACCCAATGTAAAAAAACCTGAGATACTCCATAGTGCGTTAAATTCAAAAATAGAAACGGGTGATAAACCCGATCGAAAGCTTTCATTTTGTCAACAGAAATAATACAGCCCAAGAGATTATGCAAATTAGAATATTCTATCCAATCTCGAACAATCATATGAGCATGGTGGATTTTTTTTCCAGGAAGCCCACAAAATTGATAGGGGGAAAGGACCGTGACAGCAAACTGTTTGAATCTTGTATTCATACCTGTCAAAAGCTTATAATCCGAGTACAGAAGCGTAATCAGTCTCCAATTCACTAGTAGATTTTTATCTCCTGATTTATACAAAAAAATTAACAACCCTTCAGTAAACCAAACTGGAATTGTTGTTGAGGTTACAAAAAATTAAATACCAGCTCCAAACACTCCGAGAATTCAGCTGGGAAAGCTTGATATAAATCCTCCATCAATCCCCAGTGATGTATCTATTTTTTGAACTTTAATAGCCGTTACTATTTCTGCCTGTGTAATAGGATGAATTAACAATGAAGTATTAAGTTGTGTGTCTGGTAGTTTTATCTGCTTCAAAAACTTCCTCATTGTACTCTCACTAGGAGGTGTCTCCGGCCTATGAGCGAGAAAAAAAAATTATCACCTCTCGAAGGCTGTTTGAATCTCTCACTAAGTGTCCATCCTGCTTCAAGAGGGTTTCCAAATGTGTATTATGTTTATATTTTTTAAAAGCTTCATACGGATCTCCAGAAGACTGTTTTTTTACCCCATATTGGAAAAGTACCTTAAGTGTGTTAGCCCTACTATATTGAACTTTTTGAATTTGTTCTTTCAAAGTTGCAATTTTGGAGGAAAGATCAGTCTTTGAGGTATTTGCCACAGAAATTAAATAACACAATTGCTACCTCAATTTAAGATAATGCAGAAATTTGTCATTTTCCCTAGACCTCCCTTGATTTTGTTGATAATTTACAAAAATCCTCCTTAGAATCTTTCCACCACACCTCCACGTCTTCATATAGAAAGACTACCAAAAGTCTTGCTACAAGTAATGCTTGAAGTTTCCCTACTACCTCCGGGCATTTTAACAAAAGTGTATTCAGTTTCCATCTCGCTCTCTGTCTAGGTGATACAGGATGAGGAGAAAAAGTACATAACAGGAGCATGTGGTCCGAAAAGGAAACTGGGAAAGTATCAAATTTAAAGGGAAGTTTAAAAGAAAGAAAAATATAGTCTATAGTAGACGTATAGAGGTTTCTTTTATAAGTGAATTTTAAACCTCCTCATTGATGGCTACTACCATTAACTAATCTGGATGATTTTATCAGTTGCTATAATGCATTGGAATCACAATAAATCTTTTTCCCAATCCCTGGGGGATGGCTTCCAGCTGCCTTCAACTCGCAATTAAAGTCCCCACACAAAAAAAATTCATAAGAAGTCAATAAAAAAGGTTTTATCATCTGAAAAAGTGGCACCTGTTCTGCTTTTACCTGCGAACCATACACATTGATAAAACAACATGTCCTAGATCTCCAGACCCCGTCCAATATCATTAACCTTCCTGGAATGAGGTATATTAGCTTAATTAAGGAAAATACATAGGAATTAAAAAGAAATCCTATGCCATGCACTGTTTGTTGTCCAAAGGACCAATAGGATGGGCCCTAACACCACACTTTTTGGAAAAACCTGGCCTGATCTAAAGAGTACATCCAAGTTTCCTGTAGGAGGCTTTAGGTTTAAATGCTTCATTGGCAAGCTTTTAAACTAGCCAAGGGGGGAGGCACTGGAAAGGAGCAGGAAAATCCTAGCCCCCCAAACAATCACGGTAGTAAGTGTGGCAAACACCAACATGGAGGTGTCGATAGGGAGAAGGGCAGTGGTAAATGGAGAAAGTGACAAAAGCAAGAAGGACAGGGATGGGGCAAAAGGGGGTAAGGCCATCAGGAAATGGAGGGTAATGAGTACCAATGCCCGTAGTCTGGGCAACAAGCTCCCTGAGCTGGTGGCCTTAATGGAAGAGGGATGCCTGATATCGTAGCAGTCAGAAACATGGTACACAGAGAACCATGACTGGGATGTTAACATACCAGGGTACATAACCACAGGAGAGACAGGCAGGGGAGTAGAGGGGAGGAGTAGCTCTATGTAAAGGAAGGGATAAAAGCAACTGAACAAAAGAGTAAACAGGGAGAGAGGAGGCACTGTGGGTCACCTTGGAGACTGGAAAGGGCACCAATCTGCACAGGGGTTGTGTACAGACCCCATGTCAGGGGAAGGAATGGACAAGGATATGATGGAAGGCATTCTTAGAATGGCAGAGAAAGGGAGATACTGTTGATGGGAGACCTGAATATGCCAGATGTTAACTGGAGCACATTTGCTGCAGCCACATCCAAGAGCAGGCAATTCTTGATGCCCTACAGGTGGCAGGCATTAGACAGCTAGTTTCAGAACCCACTCGTGAGGGAGCAATCTTAGACCTCATACTGTCAAACGGGGGCAGTGGGAGGATCTCAGATCTAGAAGTGGGTTGCCATCTGGGGACAAATGACCATCAAATAGTGTGGTTCACGTTAAACTCAGCTACAGAGTCAAGCCATACAAAAGTGAGGGTACTGGACTTTAGGAGGGCTGACTTTGGCAAGATGGGAGAGTGCCTCAGAAAAGCACTAGCAAACAGGCTAGAAGGAGGTGTGGAGCAACAATGGGGAATTATCAAAACTGCCATCACAGAGGCAACAAGCCTTTGTATGAAGCAAATAAATAAATCAAAATGAAAGAAAAAGCCACTATGGTTCTCAAGAGAGGTGGCTGTGAAAGTCAGGAAGAAAAAGATAGCATTCCAGAAGTATAAGGAAACACAGAAGGAGCAGGACAGAGAGCTGTACCTGTTAAGGCAGAAAGAAGCAGGGAGGGAAGTCAGAATAGCAAAGGCCCAAACTGAGGAAAAGATAACCAACTCAGTTAAGAAGGGGGATAAAACCTTTTATAGGTACATCAGCGAGTGTAGAAAGACAAAGGGAGGGATAGTGAGGCTGAACAGAATGAACGGTGGGTGGGCAGAGGGGGACAGTGAAAAAGCAGGAATACTGAACGAATATTTCTGCTCAGTATAGTGCCTAATCCAATTAACAGAAGCACTCTTGATAGGGGGTTCGATCCCAGTCCTTTCACAGAAGAAAGGGTTCTGCAAGAACTCCTAAAACTGAAGGTGGACAAAGCAATGGGTCCTGATGGAATTCACCCCAGAATTCTAAAAGAATTAAGGAAGGAACTAGTGAAACTACTGGCTACTCTTTTTAATAAATCATGGGAGGATGGTGTGGTACCTGAGGACTGGAGGAAGGCGGATGTGATTCCCCTTCACAAAAGTGGGACCAAGACAGAGGCAGAAAACTACAGACCTGTCAGTCTGACCTCTGTGGTAGGGAAAATGATGGAGTCACTTCTGAAGGAAAGAATAGTTGAGTACCTAGAGGTCAGTGGAGCACAGAACCCAAGGCAGCATGGGTTCACAGCGGGAAGGTCATGTCAGATGAATCTAATAGATTTCTTTGACTGGGTGACCAAAGTAGTAGACCAGGGAGGGGCTGTGGACATGGCCTACCTAGACTTTAGCAAGGCATTTGACACAGTCCCACACAAAAGATTGTTAGTCAAATTAACCAGCCTGGGAGTGGGTCTCAGGGTGGTAGCCTGGGTAAAACATTGGCTGGACAACAGGACACAGAAGGTAATTGTAAATGGAGTCCACTCTGAAGAAAGGGCGGTTACTAGTGGGTACCGCAGGGTTCAGTATTGGGTCCAGTCCTTTTAATGTCTTCATCAGTGACATTGCAGAGGGACTGAAGGAAAAGTATGCCTTTTGCAGAACACAAAGATCTGCAACAGGGTTGATACACAAGGAGGCGTGGAAAGGATGAAAAGGGACTTGGCAAGGTTGGAGGAATGGTCAGACGTATGGCAGCTAGGATTCAATGCAAAAAGTGCAAAATAATGTACCTGGGAAAGAAGAACCCAGGGAAGAATACACAATGGGTGGGGAGGTAGTAACAACAAAAAACAGGAAAGGAGCTGGGGTAATCATATCAGATGACCTTAAGGTTAGCAAGCAATGTGAGAAGGCAGTAGGGAGGGCAGGGGTATACTGGGATGTATAGGGAGAGGCATCAGCAGCAGAAAACAGGAAGTTGTTATCCCTCTGTACAGACAGTTGGTGAGACCCCATCTGAATACTGTGTCCAGTTCTGAGACCCCATCTCCGCAAGGACATAGACAGGATAGAGGCAATCCAGAGGAGGGCAACTAAAATGGTGCAGGGTCTGCAAGAGAAGCCGATGAGGAGAGACTAAAGGAGCTTAATATGTATACCCTTGAGGAAAGAAGGAGAGGGGGGACATGATAGAAACTTTCAAGTACCTCAAGGGAATCAACAAAGTCCAAGAGGGTAGCATCTTTCAGAAAAGAGACTTGCAAGAACAAGGGACACAATTTAAAGATAGAAGGAGGGCGTTCAGGGGCAATTTGAGGAAGTATTATTTCACAGAGAGGGTAGTGGATGCATGGAACAGCCTTCCTGAGGAAGTTGTGGGGTCTAAAACTGTGGGAGAATTCAAGAATGCATGGGACAGACATAAGGCAATTCTTGTGGGGGGCAGGAAGATAAAGGCTGTTGGTTAACTAGGATCTGCGGCCTATCCTGTAGGTAGGGAAATGGGCAGACTAGATGGGCCTAGCGGTCCTTATCTGCCGTCAAAGTCTATGTTTCTATGTTTCTATGAGGCAGATATCTAAAGCATTGCTATGAATGAAGTCATAAATCACCTGCCTCCTTTTAAAGCTTAATAAACTGTGTACATTCAATGAACCAACTTTAAACCTCAACATTCAAAAATTAAGTGTCAACCATCTTTTTTCCTTCTCTTTTTCTTTTTACCTTTATAACCTTCCTGAACCTGAAAAGGGGAAGGGGACTATCCTGTATAAGCTGAGAGGTACCTGGCAATCCATTTCTGACTCGCCCCACTGAGCTGCCAAAACTGCAAAGGGATTACAAGTTTCCATATCTGCTGTGGTGGGGGCCGGAGGGGGTTTAAGGTTCCGGGAGGACCTTCTTACTGGGATAAGCAAAGGTGCTCTAGAGGAATCCTGAGGCCATCCTCCTTTTTGTACTGTATTACAGACAGGCACCAGGGTGGGAGACCTCTGACCTGGAGCCTCAGAGGAGTTACCCTCTGTTGGGGCCAAACCAGGATGTGAAACAGGATCTATTTCTTCCGTTCTAAGCATAGGGCCTGTCTGGCCACCCCCGTGACCAGGTCCTGAGCTTTTTGAATTAACAGATCTGGACTGCCACTAGGTGCCTTGTTTTTAGCTGCCCATACTATTCTGAAAAAACATGACTGGTTTCCTCACAGAGATCACATTTTGAGAAATTAGCACATTGAAAAGCTATATGACCAATTTCCCCACAGTTTTTACATCGAGGTTTATCACAAGAGCTGGATAAATGTGTTCTGGAACCACATTTGTAATAATTATGGGTCTGCCCTGCATAAAAGCACACACCCCTGTCCCTTCCTAAAAAAAAATAATTTGGAATATGGCTATCCCTGTGTTGTTTTGCCTAAGTTTAACCTTGAAGTGCCATCCCCCTGTCCAAAACTGCTCAGAATCTAAGATAGCTTCTGGAGTATTCAAAATCTCACTTTTATGAGCCAACCAATATGAAATATCATCCACATGAACACCTTCATTCTGAAACATGATGGTAACATATTTAATTAATGGTTTTGTTAAGGGAATCACTAAGAAGGGTGTCCATATGGGGGTAAACTTCACCTGGTTGTATCTTTCCCAAAAAAAAGATCCAGGGCATAGGCAGAACGAAAGCTCACATCAAAATTGTCTTCTCCCGATATATTTATAAATGCAAATACCTCCCTGGGAAAAAAATGTAAAGATACTTTTAGCAAACATTTCCCCACATACAGCCTATCAGGCCTAACTTCCAGGCCCCTCTTACAGCGCAGTGGCACAGCGTTTCTGTTTGGTGCTGCTTCTTTTTTAATTCTTGAAAATAAGTCAGACATCAGGGGTTTGTCAGTAACAGGAGGATCCTGTACTGTGCCCACCTGTTGCTCAATTCCCACTTTAGTGGTAACCACTGGATCTTCTGCCTGCAAGGCAACCTCAGACGATCCTACCCTCCCCTGTACCCCCTCAGAAGCTCCATTTAGGTATCAGTTCATCTGGTAACCATGGTTGCCATGTAGGCTCATTCTGGTAAAAATTAAATTTTGGGTCCCACTCAGGTGTGGGTCTCCATGACCCTTTTTCCAGAGTCCATCCAGCTTCACTTAACGCTCACTGAGGGGACCATGTTTCCTCAGTCAAGGGCTCTCCAGGAGGCCTAGTATCTGAAGCCCTCAGACCAGTCTCTGCTTTAGTGGAAGAAATTTCAGCCTGCCCCTCTTCTGGTATCCCTAAGTTCCTTTTAGTAAAAATCACTGCTGCTGTCTTTTCCTTTCCCTCCTCTCCTACCTTCTCCTGAAGGCATTTTAGAAAAGAAAAGTCAGAGACACCTTCTTGATTCAGAGGGTCTGTTTGGAACACACATTTTGCTTCTGTAGTTTGCATAGTGGAAGAGGGATTTGAGAATGTTCCTCTGAGAACAAACCCTGCTTCTTTCATCAGGGTAGCAGAATATTCAGAGGAAACGGAGCCTCTGCGCTCCAATGTAGACACATCCGGGACTTTTGGGAGTATCCTAGCAACCTGCGGTAAACCGTGAGATACCACCAGTACTCCCATTTCTAAAAAAGGCTTTTGGTGCCGAATGTGCTTAGATTCCCTACTGCCAGCCTTATCCATCACACACACAGGTTGTTCAGGATGCTTCAAGTCAGAAATTGTTTACAACTCACCCGACTGCATCGAATCTGTAACAAGAGGCACTGACTCATGGATTAAAGCCTTGACAACCTCCGGTGAAGTAATAACAGATACCTCCTCTACACAAAGTGCAGACAACTGTATTTGACTCATTCTTGTTACAGATTTAAATCTGCCAGTTTCAGCTTCAGTTGTTCCTCCGCAATAAGCTTTGTTGTTACTTTCTTCGTCATATCTGGTGCATTCAGACTTGATAAATCCTCCATACAGACAAAAAGCTCACCCTCCTCCAGGTCCTTATCAGGATTCAATTTCCCCACGGGCTTAGTAGCTTCCATCAACACCAAAAGAGAGCCTGACTGCTCTCCATGCTCTGCGACATCCATCCTCCTCCAAGTCTGACCACCAAGTGCTCTGGCTCACAACAGCCAGTCCCCTTACTGCCAGCAATGCAGTAGGGGAATTTCCCCGGTGTCCTGGACAAATTTCTCTCATTCACTAAAAATACCACCAACAGCTTAATCTGGTTCAAGGTCAGTTGGCATTCATCTGTATACCACTCTCCCGGGTAGTGCCTGAAAATAGGCAGGATTTGTCTATTGCACTTACCCAGTCAACAAAAACTAAATAAATTCAATGAGCCCTAGCAGTTATCTAGCATATTGCAAAAATTCAGACTAGTGTATATTGATGTCCATGACAATTCTTAAAGGTTCTTCACTCAAGACAGTAATCTTACACTGAGCTTCCTATGAATGCCACCTTATTGCCACTTTACCCAGCCTTTACTTTCCTCTACAACGGCAACTCGTTTTATAACTGAGCAAAATGTGTGAACATGTTTTTGACAAACATACAGTATCACTACAATCAACAGTTCCACAAAAGCTAATGAAATTTAGTGTCATTTACTTCTGTTATTTTGGAATTTTTGGATGCTTGTAGCTTGGCCAGCCTTTGAGCAATAGATTAGATAGTTGACACACATAGCCTCTTTTTCTCCAAACTGCTTTTTTCTTCCAGTCAGCAGATAATTTCACAGGGATATACTCTGTTCACATGGATATACCTAGATCAGGCTGATGGCTACAATGTTTTTCCCTAAATCCCCTGGTAGGCGCAGTGCCTCCCTCAGCAATGCACAGTCACAACTTCCTTTGTGGCAGGAGCAAGCTCCCTGTCCCAGATGCAGGTGGAACTGGATGCTAACCTTCCTCAATCAAGATGTACTGATGATTGGCAGCTGTATTAGTCAAGGCCTGCCTTTGATGTGATTTCCCAGTCTTGCTTCAGAATCTGGGTCTTCCGCATGCCAAAGCAATCTTCTGTTACTGGGACATAGGAGTGGCCTCAAAGTCTAATCTTCGTAGACAATGAACCTAGCAAATTTGGTGACGTTCTGTTCTCGAGTTTTAAAGTTATAGGGACTTAAAATTCTTCAGTTTGCATAACTGCAAAATGCAATTTTAAATTTCCCAAACTGTGGAGCCTTATAACTCAGTCACCATTAAAGATGGCATTCTGAAACATGGTGCACTTTGGTAAGGACCTTGGTAAAGTCATTGTACCAAATTAGGTGTCAAATGAAATACAGCATCAACACAATTTATTTATTTTATTTATTTGCTTTTGTTGACCAGGTGGGTACACTAGACATAGGAATGCCTATTTTTAGGTACAACCTGGGAGGATACAAATGACATACAAAACATCAGTGTGACGCAGCACACATAAACCATACAATAAATAGTTAGCCAGAAGAGTACAAAACATCTCAGACATTAATAAGACTATGATAATACATGAGCAAGCAAAATAGGTTGTATGAAAACATGGATAACAGGATCATAGAGAAGAAATGAGATAAGTGCAACTCAGGTCAGGAGATTCCTGTAGATCCTTAGCAAGTAGCTAGGCAAGTCCAAGATAACGCAGTGACTGGGGGTGGCAGAGGGGAGGGGGTAGAGTAGGAGAGGATAGATTGGAGAGAGTAGCAGGTAGTTTGGAAATAGGAAAGGGCAGGCAGAGCTGGGTATTGGTTTATGGTGGCTGGAAGCAGGTGCAGGGACTTGCTGTGAGTAGGAATTGATGGTGGAGCTTCTTAAAACAGGTATGCGTTGGGGCACGATGAATAGCTAGAGGGATAGTATTCCAATATTTAGGAGCAGAATGGGAGAAAGCTTGTGTACCCATTGAGGTTCTACTCTAGGGATGTATAGAGGGTCTGGTCAAGTGAGCGGAGACCATAGGAAGGGGTTTGAGGTGTAGTAGCAAGGCAAGAGAATTAGGAGCCTGCTCATATCGTACCATCAATCGAGGTGCCATAAGCTTGAGGCGATGGGCCAGGGACTAGGCCATTCAAGGTCCGCATAAAGGAGACAGTGATGTTTGAGCCGAGCAGAGGCAGACGCATAATGGCAGATGTTATTATATGTAGTGTCCCATGCATGGAGGGAGGTCTTAGTAGCACCTAGATAGACAACAAAGCCATAAGCCAAGGATGGGAGAAGAAGGCCTTGTGCCACAGCAAGCCTAGCTGATGGGGTAAGGGCATAGTTAGTGCGGTATGCTGCTCCGATCTTTGCATTGACTGAGTTGCAAGTCATGGTAATGTGGAGATCAAAGTCCAAGGAATCATCAAGAAGAATGCCAAAGTATCTAAAAGATTAAGTGTTTACTAACTGGGAATTGTCGGAACAAGATATTTTGAAGGAGTTCTGATTTACTTTTAGTTTAGCTGGAGAGCCAAAGAGCATTGCCTGAGTTTTCACTTCGTTAAGAACGAGAGGATTTGCAGTAATCCAGGATTGAATGTTTTGGAACTCTTTGGATAGGTAGTTAGTTAAGTCCAGTACGTTACTAGCACTATGGTAGAGTACAAGGTCGTTTGCATAGAGCAAGGTAGAGCAAGTAGATATTTGTCATTCATGTAATAAAAATGTTAATACAATGCTATTTTTATAATGCCACCTACCAGGCAAAGCATACTTTGATAAAGATATTACAGTTTACTGCATGGCAAACTGAGGTAATTGCCATTGGATAACATTGTGCCACTGCTAGATCCTGCAATATATCATTGGTAGAAACTGTTAATAGTGCTTTATTCTATGGGCAGCATTGTATGTCATACACAGTAGATACAAATTCATGAACTGATCAGCCAAAGTGCAATAGATAATCATCATTGGAACGTGAGTTACTCAGATATCAATTTGTGAACTGGAAGTGAATGTACAAATCATGCTATCGGAATCAAGAAGTTATGGAAATGGAATGATGGAAGCACAGAAGTAAATGTAAAATACAGGATCTAGGAATCTCAAAGGTCTGGAAAGCAAATCAGGAGTCAGAACTGAATGTAAAATTCAGGCTAACTGAATCGAGAAGGTATGGAGAAAGAATTGGGTGGTGCAGAAGTCAAAGTAAAATACAGACTATAGGAATCGTGAAGGTACAGTATAGAAAGGGAATCTGGATGCACAGATGGCAATATAAAATACAGGCTATAATAATCACCAAGGTATGAAGATGGACTCAGCAGGTATAGAAGTCAATGTAAATACAAGCAACAGGAATTGAAAAGATGTGGAGAGAGAAATGTGGAGGTGCAGAAGTGAATATGAAATACAGGCTGTAGCAATTAGAAGGTATGGAGACAGAATTAGGGAAGACACTCTGATAACAGGCTGAAAAGCAGGAATATTTTTAGATTTGCTCCCTTAATGTATAACAGTGTCCAGAACTTGAAAACTCTTTTGCAGTGGCACTGTTTTATCTAAGTTCAGTGGGTGGTTTCTAAAACTGTCTATGCCTTCCCAGTAGCTCCTACACTGTTAAACCTAGATGACTCTTGCTCAGATTCTCCTAAGACTGGCATTATCTTACGACTGGTGCTAGCATACACCAATGACTTGCAACAGAAATGTGTTCTCAATTTGGATTGCAAAAAAAAAAAGACAAACTGGCAACTATCTCTGAAGCGCGTAAACTAATAATGCAGTAAAAAGCAAAGTGATGTTTTTTATTCTCCTAAACACATTTCTGTAAATGCAGAGTCAGGGTAGAGCCATTTCGGAATGGTTAGAGACTGAATATTTGAGTATTACATTTTCTTCCAACTGTCTGTGGAACAAACAGTTAAGATTAATAGAGCAAAAAAAAAATCCAGGATAATAAGATTCACTACATCAAAGGCTATGACTGCAGTTCAATGAGTGGGAGCAATTGGCCATGCCTTCTGCCTGAGTTATTTAAGTCAGTTCCCTGCATTCTCATTAAGATGCATCCTTTCTTTGCTGCAGCCAGAGGCTGTGCTGGAGCTCCCCTCCCCTTTGCTTCTGGAGTTTGTCTCCTGCTTCCCTCATGCTTTTGGGGATGTCTGCTGACTTGTGCCTCCACCTTTCTAGGTCTGTATTGTGCTTTTGCCTCCTGGTTGCTGTTTTGCTTTTTTAGTCCCCTTTTCTTGCTGAGCTTCCTTCTTGGTTCCTGTGTTTGTCTCGGCTTTTGTTTCTTTTTTGGGGTTCCTAGTTTTCAGCATCCTGTGTTTGTCATTTTATTTTGTTTTATGCTTATTCAGGCTCTAGAGTTACTGTGTTTCTATACCATTTGCAATCTCCCTGCTTTCCTACACTGTTTTTGTACCATTTGCAGTCCCCTGTTCATCTAAACTCCTTAACTGCTTACACCTGACAACCACTCTCTTTTGGGTTCAGTGGTCTCATTACTAATTCCCGCAACACACTGCTTTCTAGTTTGAGTCTCCCATTCTATTGCAACCCATATGCAATTGCATTCCCTAGCAGCATTTATTTGTTCTCTACAGCTTCTGCATGTTGTCTCAGCACCTCCTTTATTACTCAGGTACTTCACCCATTCCTTTCCCTTATACCCAAGTTGATTTTATTACATATTCAGCCATCTGTCCATTCTTTACAACCTCATCAGTTTAAGTTGTTATTGATTTTTGTGGTCTGTGCTAAAAAAGCTGTCTCCAAATTTTGGTGTAAACCTCAGCTTCCAAAATCACAGCATTTGATGGACATTGTAAATTTTACTTATGGCCTTGAAAAGGGTTCATATACACAAGTAGAGTAAATTGTTATTACATTTTTGAGGAGCTCTGCGGTCTCTGAATTAACTTTAAGCTTCAAATGGATTCTAGCCTTTTCCCTTGAATTGAAGGTTAAGATATATATTTATTTATTGGGGGGGGGGCATGGTGGCTCTGTTGGCCCTGTTGGCCCTGGTATGGTTGTTTGCCAATTTATGGGGTTATATTCTGCCTTCTTCTGTTACAGTTTGCTCAGTTTGTCAGTAGTTTAGCCTTTCCATTTATGTTTGATCTGTTGGGTGGCACTAGTTGTTTTTTCTACATGTCTTATTTCTGGTTGGCCAGTTAGCAGATTTATTTTATGTACTAAAATCATTATAATTCTATGTAATTCTCCGTATTTGTTTTTTCTTTGCTTAGTATATTGTGATTATTGTTCTGGTTTTAACTATTCACATGTTATTAGGTTATTGTTCAGGTTGTCACTTTATCACAAGATTAATACAATTTAGCTCTAAAAAAAGACTGTGTCAGCAGCACCTCTTGATGTAGCATTTAGGACTATAGCTGCTGGAGGGTGCAGCCTCCAAGTTCCAGGGTGCTCCTTTTGCTGCTGACAGTATGAGCAACACCTTTGAAATCTATTCTTCCTACTGCCACCTAAGGTTCACTTGGTCTCCATTCCATACCCTCCCTTGTCCTACTTGCCCCTGAAGGGTGAAGATTGTATACTTATTCTGTTCTTGTCCTTCCAGAGCTTGACCTTACCACTCCTGAGCTTGGCTTCTTTTCACTTAGAGGCAAGGTGAGTGCCTTTCAGCGGTTGTCACTTTCCTCCTCCACCAGGTATAGGGTGGGCCCAAGCAGGGGCCATCAAATCTCAGCATCCCCACAGCTTTCTCATTAGTGTGATAGAGTGAGAACCCTCCCTTTAAAAATCTTCCCCTGAAATGTGTCTAAATTGCAGTAGTGAGCCATCATTAACATCTTCCTAAGCCTGTAAGGGAGGCAACCAAGGCCTTAAATCCCCAGAGGTTTCCCCCTCATATGTTTTTTTTTCTCTCCTCCATGCAGAAAGTTAGTTAGTCTTTGGAAGGTAGTCCTCCATTAGTGTATGTATATAGTACATGCTGACCCAGGTTGATTTCCACTACTGAGATGGGGTTGGATGGTGGCCTTCTTTCTCTTTTGTTCTTCCCTGTCTCCTTACAAAAGTCATGCCCCTTTTGATATCAACACTGATATCATTTGTCATTGCACAGTCCTGACTATGTATGTCACAAGTCATCACTACTGCTGTCAATCTGTCTTCATCCAGTTTCTGCATTCACAACTTGTTGCTCATCCTTTTTTGGGATTCCTTCCTAAGGTACCTTTGACCTAAAGGAATTATATTCCTGTGGCACCTCTAGGGGTGGACCCTTCCTCAAAAGGGTTCCTTTGCTTTAATGGTACCACAACAAGGTGGTACTTCCCCATGGGATAAAGTGTGTAAATGGCTAAAGTATCTATTTATCTCAGTCGACAACACAAGCATTCAAAGTCTGTCAAACAATCAATGAAGTTGCACAAGCATAATTCATCACTAACTTGCATACATGCATTGAAATCAAAGACCATGATGATGTAGGCCTGCCAGCTTAGGCACCCACTGATCCCCATACATACATATGCAATAGCACATAAGGACTAATAAGGTATTATAATAATAATGAGAATGTAATTTCTTACAGAATGTTACTTATATTTTTTAACTGGTAATTTTCCCCTCTCTGGCTCTCCAAGCCCTGCAGCTTCAGGAGACACCTATGGTATTTTCCCCAGCTTCCTACACTTATCTGGAGCCCTGCCAATATCACATGTAGCCATGGCTCTATCCCCCCCAGGTGGGAATGAGCTGGGGGCTCATACATCAAGAACATCTTGTCTTCGTCAGACCTAGCGATTGGGACTGGCAGGTGGGAGTTGTAGGGTCTGCACTGGGAGCTCCATCGACCTGGCACCTGGGCAGCCATTTTCCACTTTTCTTTTGTGGTTGTGCCATGTGCCCAGATGTTAAGGCATCACTGATGATGTCCGACATGCGCTTCTCCCATGTAGTGTGGCTGGGCACTTGCTGTACCCCAGACCTCCTCCTGGGGCAAGTCAAGCACTGAGATCCAACCCCCCTCCATCCTCAGAGAATGTGAGCAGTCTTCAAGACACTCTGCCTCCTCCCCTGGCTGGATGTTCAAATCCCTATGCTCATTCATGAACCTGGGTCAGTGCCATCATGAGCAGTAGTGCAACCACTACACTGGTGGGCCAGCTCAGAATGTTACTCATAATGATGCAAACAATAATATACGATTATTGTGTGTTTTGGGAAAGTAAGAAGAAGGCTGTAGTAACAATCATAGACTTCAGGGATAGATTTCCAATGTACTGTAATGACATTTCTAAAGGCACCACAGGCTGTAGTATTCATTGTCTGGAGAGACCTCCTGTGCTGATAATGATTATTGCAGGTATAACTTGTATTTTTGTATCTCATATAAAAAAAAAACATTGTTTGTATTTCTGTCAACACTGAAAAAAATGGTGCATGTAACAATATAATGTATCCAGGCTGGGATGCCCTTCTAATATAGCCTATCACAGACTGCATGTTATACAAAAATGTGTAAGAAGTTGAAATAACCATGGAAAATATTTTAGTATATAAGGTATTGCCTCGGATGGGTAAGTCACCACTACAGTGATACCTGCACAGCGAAACCCCCACTACACCTAAATCAACAGCAAAGGGGTTTTTGCATCTTGACACTTTATAGCAATGGTGGTAAATATCTAACTCCACTGTCTGTGCTACTTGGAGCTAGATATATATAGTAGGGGTTTGGGACTGGACACAGTTCTCCCACATTGTGAGTTGCAATGTTGCCGGTGGGTTCGTGGTTGGGTCAAGGTCAGGGATGTTGATGGGTTCCCAGCACTGTAGCAGATGTCGTGGTCAGGGTTATCATGCCAGTGTCATGGATCCCCTATGGTGTATTTGTTGAGTTCACTTTCATCTGGAATGAAAGAGGGGTTTCTGAGTTCCCAGTCTGGTAATACTGAGCACAATGTATTTGGGGTAACAATAATAAAGGACTTATTTCTTGGTTCCTAAGTCTCCCTTCTCTGGCTTGTGTATCTACCACTTAGTCTATGGCAGGGCAGAGGTACTGCACCATGACAACAGCATTTCAATGGGTGGGAGCAATTAGCCACACCTCCTGCCGGAGTCATTTAAGTCAGTTCCCTGCAGTCTTTGTTTGATGCATTATTTCTCTGCTCTACCATTCTCCCCTCCTCCTGTAGCTGCATGCCTCTCTCTCCCTAGGGGTTCCTTCCTATGGTACCTTTAGCCCATAGGGAAAGGAAAGGGAAAATTGTTTAACCAGGAAAGGCATACTAAGCTGAAGCTTGTTTCCAGGTGCGACCTGGGAGCACAAGGAAGTTAAGTGACTTGCTCAGTTTCACACAGTATGCAAGTGGGAGCTGTGGGATTCAAACCCATAGGGACTATATTCCAGCAGCGCTGCCAGGGGTGAAACCTTCCTTAAGAGTGCCTCTTTGTCTTTATGGTACCCCAACAGGGTAGTAGTTCCCCTTGGGACAGAGAGTGTGAATGGCCAAAGTATCTGTTTAGATGAGTCAACAACATAAGCATTCAAACTCTATCAGACTATCAATGACATTGCACAACCATAACTGATGACTAACTGGCTCACACACATTGAAATTGCATAGAGGTAGTTCAATAACTCCAGCTTTACAAGCAGTGAAAGCTAAATTCAATGCACAGGCCCTTTATGGTGAATAAATCTCATCAAATAATAACAGCAGTCTACAGGAAAGAATTTAATTTCAATTTTATTGATTTTTACTGGATGTTCCCAAATCTCTCCCATCTATTTTGTTGATTTGTCAAGATTTATTTATAACAGCTAGGAAACTTAACTACCAGATTATGGTGACACATGTGGATGAAGACAGACTTCTTAAAATTTGCCTAAAAGGAAAACAGAAATGGTAAATTTTGGGGTGCCAGAAATCCTTGTGGTTTTAACATCTACTAACTTCATCTGAAGGCAATAAACTGACCTACTGCACTTAATGGACTTCAAGTAATAATACTGTGATCAGTCTTCAGTCTAAGAAGTGTATACTGTATATATAGCCATACTCAGCATGTGCAGGCCTGTAGAGACTTAGAAAAGATTAATGTGTCATGTTATGCACTGTGGTTAAAGGAATGTGACTGTAATCAATAAATTTAGATATTACCTTCATGCAATAATGAATCCTACCAAAAGTAAATTTTCAGGAGCTCTAGAATGGAAACATTTCCTGGCATTTTACTAAAGTCACATAAGAATAAATTCATATGAGAATTTGATA
This sequence comes from Neoceratodus forsteri, assembly GCA_016271365.2. Classification (NCBI taxonomy): domain Eukaryota; kingdom Metazoa; phylum Chordata; order Ceratodontiformes; family Ceratodontidae; genus Neoceratodus; species Neoceratodus forsteri. Next base: position 1,284,757,844 of record CM057454.1, on the reverse strand, counting down.
GAGTGTTTATGTAAAGAAGGTAGTTTGGATGATGTTTATCATGTTACGTTAGACTGTGCCTGGTCTAGTAACATTAGATGATATTAGCTGAGTGAATTCCTGCAAAAATTTAATGCTCAGTAAGTTAGAAACCTAAAGGTAATTATGATAACAGAGGATGGACTTGATTCTCAAAAGGCTACATGTGGCATAACTTGACTTGCGCCAAAATAAATGGTGCAAGTAGCATGTTACACCAGCAGTTGTGACATACAGTATTCTGCAAAGCAGCCTGCAACATGTCTCAGGCTGCTTGCGCCAAAGTGGACTTATGCCACAAGTTATGCCATAAACCCGCTGCGACATGGCACTAGGGGGTTTATGGCAGCAAGTGCACCCTATTATGGAAGGGCAGCCTCCAACTTCTCTAATGTGCTATTCTAAAACAACCTCAGGAGGATTTCCACCAAAGTACTGTTGCACCAGCAAATAGCTGGTGTAAGTGTACTATGCTTCTACTGGGGGTTGTGCCAATGTGCCACCAGCCCCGATCCCCCAGTATATGTAGCCCTCTAGACTCATCCCTGAATCAGTAGAAAAAGCCCCACAGAGCCATCGAACCCCCCGTGCTCCAGTTCCCCAGTAATGCATAAATAAATGCCCCACAGGGCTATGACACCTCAACCCCCAATTCCCCCAATACTGATTAAAAATGCCCCACAGGGCTATCCAACCCCCTCCTTCCCAGTCACCATGTAGAGTTAACGGCCACGCAGGGCTAATCTCACCCCCCCCAGCACCGATCTCTGAACCCAAGTCCTTGCAGTACTGTAAAAAGTAAAACTGATAATCATATCCCCATTACCCCTGGTGGTCTAGTGGGCCCACCACCCAGCAGTGCCAGACCACCCCGCTCCCCCACCCATCCTCAGCCGGTGACTGGCACAATACACCTCTCACCACCATGGCCAGCTGCCGACTGAGCTCTGTATAAGCATGTACTACTGTAAATAGTATACACTCAATGGATGAACTGTCATTCATTGAATGCATACTATTTACAGTAGTGAACACTCATACAGAGCTCAGTCGGTGGATAACCATGATGGTGAGAGGTGATGCCAGTTACTAGCTGAAGATGGGTGAGGGTAGGTGGTTGGGCACTGCCAGGTGGGGGCCACTAGACTACCAGGGATAACAAGGATATGATTATCAGTTTTAATTTTTACAGTACCTCAAGGACTTTAGTTTGGGGATCGGTGCTCTGGGATGGCAAAATCATCCCTGTGGTGCTGTTAACTCTACATGGTGATCGGAACAGAGGGGGTCTGATAGCCCTGTGGGACATTTTTAATCAGTGTTGGGGGATCGGGGGCTGGATGCCTCATAGCCCTGTGGGGCATTTATTTATGCATTACTGGTGAATTGGGGGTTGGGATGGTTCGATGGCCCTGTGGGGCTTTCCAGGCTTGCAGACTGGGGCTGGGCGGCACTTGTGCCCTACAGGTCTTGTGGATGTGGCTTGTGACATGCCCCTCAAGTATGCCATTCCTTTGGATATGTTGCAAGTTGCAGGACTTCGCAGTTGGGACCCCACCCCTTGCAGAATTAGGTGCAGGGTCCTTGGCTCAATTGCACCCTTCACATGTCGCAACTTATGACATATGTAGGGGTGCTTATAGAATTGGACCCAATGACTATTCTATAAAAAATTATATTTAAGATGTCAACAAAATAAGAAGATATAAATTAGCTATTTATTTTAACTGCTCTGTCTTTACAAAGGAGGAGCCTGGAAATGGGCACACCACTAAATGAGTTAATAATTGCACAAGGGAGGTAGACACAAGCCCTTTCACAGTAGAGAGGGTAAGGAATGAACTCAATAAACTGAAGCTAGATAAAGCCATGGGGCCAGACGGCATCCACTCAAGCATACTGAGAGAACATAAGGGTGAATTGGCAGCACCTCTAGCAGATTTTTTTAGCAGATCCCTGAGAGAGGGAATTATTGCACAAGACTGAAAAAAAGCAATAGTGGTTCCCATACATAAAGGAAGGAATAGAGAGGTGGCGGGTAACTACTGCCCTAGCAGTCTCACCTTAGTGGTAGGCAAGATGATGGAAACCCTGCTAAAGAAAAGAATTTTAACTTTCCTGGAAGAGGCTGGACAGCTGGGCAAGCAACATGGCTTCATGGTGGGAAGGTCCTGCCAGACTAATCTGATTGAGTTTTTTGACTTGGTTACTAAGATAGTGGACTGGGGGGAGCTGTGGATGTTATCTACCTTGACTAAAGCAAACTCTTTGACTTGGTCCCACACAAAAGGCTGCAAAATAATCTTAAGCATACAGGACTGGGACAGGAAGTGGTACAGTATCATGGGTTAGGGGCCTGCTTAGTCACAGGAACCAGTCTGTGATGGTTTAACTCCATCTCGCCCTCTGTCATTAAGTCTACCAAAATTGGTCCCTTTAAAGTTGCTCTCCGTAATCACCTCTGTGGTGCCCGAAGCTGTAGTTGCCCTTAATCAACCTAATGTTGGGGTCCCTCCCCATTTTTGGCCCATAGCCTAGAAAATATCTGTTGGACTGCTCACCCCTTTTTTATCTTTTCCTCACCCCTGTCCCCCCCCACCCTTCCACATAGGTATTTCCTCAGTATGACCAGGGTTGTGACTTCTACTATTGTTCTACTTTACATGATTGCTATTTGCTGCATGCAGCTTTATTCCATAAACCACTGTTATATTGTGTTCTTTTGTTATCTGTATGTTACCACTGTTGTGTCTCACACTGTAAGCATGTCTACCTTCCCTGCGATGAGGTGCCTTTGTAAATGAGTCCCTGACTCAAAGGTTGTAAATCTGACTTTCGAAAATAAATAAATAAATAAATGGTCAATGGGGCAGCATCAGGAGATGGAGTGACCAGTAAGGTGCCACAGTCGTCCATTCTGGGTCCTTTATTCTTCAATATTTTCATAAGTGACATCACTGAGGGTCTGGGCAAGAAGGTGAGTCTGCAGTCTACACAAAGATCTGCAACAGAGTGGACACTGCTCAGGGAGTGGAACAAATAAAAAGTGACCTGCTCAAGCTAGAAATATGGTCCAACATGTGGCAGTTAAAATTGAATGCTAACAAATGCAAAGTGATGCATCTCGGCAGGAGCAATCCAGGGATGGTCTACTATCTGGAAGAGAAGTAGCTAACAGTCACCAAACAGGAGTGGGATCTTAGATTCATTATCTCTGATGACTCAAAACTGGGCAGACAATGTGTAAAAGCAGCACAAAAAGCCAGAAAAATGCTAAGATGGATAGGAAGGGGCATCACAAGTAGAAAGGCTGGGGGGGGATTCTGGGATGCATAGCGAGAATCCTCACCAGTAGAAAACAGGAGGTTGTTATCCCTCTGCTGGAGAGACCCCATCTGAAGTACTGTGTGCAATTCTGGAGAGCCCATCTCTGTAAGGACACAGACAGGATGGAGGCAGTCCAGAGGAGGGCAACTAAAGTGGTCCAGGGTCTGCACCAGAAGCCATATGAAGAGAGCCTAAAGGAACTTAATATGTAAATCCTCGAGGAAAGGAGGAAGAGGGGGGCCATGATAGAAATTTTAAGTACCTCAAGGGAATCAACAAAGTCAAAGAGTGTAGAATATATCAGAAAAAGAGATGTGCAAGAACAAGGGGGCACAATTTGAAGATGGGGGGGGATGGCTCAGGGGCAACCTAAGGAATTATGTTATCAGGGAGAGGGTGGTGGATGCATGGAACAGCCTTACTGAAGAGGTCTTGCAGTCAAAAACAGTGAGGGAATTCAGGAATGCATGGGACAGACATGAGGCAATTCTGGTAGGGTGGGGGTAGAAGGAAGTATGCTGTGGGTCCACTAGGATCTGCAGCTTATCCAATTGGTTGGGAAATGGTCAGGCTGGGTGGGTCAAGTGGTCCTCATTTGCCATCAATGTCTATGTTTTTATGTTTCTATGATCATGCCACTATACAATTCCCTGGTAAGGCCCCACCTTGACTACTATGTACAGTTCTGAATGCCTTATCTCAGGAAGAAGTTTGGATAGACTAGAGATGGTACAGAGGGGAGGCAGCAAAAGCAGATTATGGCAACTCAGTGCACTCGCTGGAGCAGCGCAGAGACAGGGTGACATGACAGAGACATTCAAGTTCCTGAATGGCATAAACAGAGTCCCTACCCAGGAACTCTTTCTGATCAATAGCTACACAAGGACAAGGGGTCATGAAATGAAATTAAGGGGGAGGGAGGTTCCGGGGTAACATGCATTATTTCTTCTTTACAGAAAGGGTGGTGGTTCCATGGAATAGCCTACCTGCAGAAGCCATTGACTCCAGAACAGTAGGGCAATTCAGATCTGCTTGGCGTAGGAATAAGGGGATTGTCTCTAAGAAATTCTGGGGGGGGGGGTAGCACTCAAGGCAGACTTGCTGGATCTTTGGTCCCCATCTGTCATCACTTTCTATGTGTCTATGTATCTTATCTGCTAATTGACATGTTGCTTCAGTGTATAATTACAGCTGTAATGTATGAAGTTCCTGTTGCATGTACAGTACTTGCACAAATGACTCTGTGCTGCTGACTGATGTTACTGAATGTACTTTTTTCAATTAAAACTTTATTGATGCTTTTACAATAATACAAGAGACAGAAACATGGATAAAAGGTAAATAATACAATACAAAGATATGTGTTCTGCCTCCACCCCCCTCTACCATCCATCCCCCTCTCCCCATACCACAGTACCATAATAAAGCACCCAGAACCTGTATCTATTCCTTTAATTATGACTACCTCAAATAACAAGTAGAGTGTGTAAGGGATCCCAAAAACGTTTATATTTCTGTTGCCTATTGTACAGGCCAGCTATGGCTTTTTCAGTTCTAAGATTGGCAAGTATTTCATTGAGCCATTCCAGGTATGATGGGCATTCCGTATCCTTCCGTTGTTTGAGGACCACCTTCTTAACAGACATGGCTATCACTGAAATGTGAAATTTCCAGGTATTGGCCCGAATGTAGTTTTAGATGTGGCACATTTTCTTACCGTGCTTTAATATGTTGTGTATTTGTATATTCTGACCAATCAATAAACTTTACAACTTGAATCCATCCCCTTTTCAATATTATGATTTATTGTAATTTTGTCTCTCGGAGTTTAGATAGCGTTTAGATATCTTTGGAATTGGGTTTAATTCCCAGTAGGTCACATTATTTCTTTTGCACTATGATTTTCAATCTAAATGGGTTAGCAGTGGCAATAATACTGCACAAATTCATATAATTGTCATCTTGAGTTTAGATATATTGTATCTGCTGGTAATTTTAGGTATGTATAAATACTATTAATGATGCTTGAGTAAAACATTTTATATTGCTAATCCATATTCGGTTTGATGATATGGACTTCCCATTTCAAAGTTGGGTCCAGCAAAACCTCTAAATGGGATGTGCTATTCACTACACTTGTGTTATTTGTCCAACTCAGTGGCTGCTATCGGGGCAGGCCTTGGGGACAGTAGGGGAAGCTGTCCTGAGCCCCACACTTGTGTGGCACCTGGCACATTGAAACAAAGCCACCCGGCCAGGGCATCAGATGATTCACATATTAAGACTTGACTGAGAGCAGCCATGCAGACAGCTAAGGTAAGCCACTTGATCATGTGGTTACTGTAGGAGAATGGAGCAAGGTCACATGATCTGGTGTCTTGCACATGTACACACTTTCCCTTTCCTGTACCAGACCAAAAGACCAGACCCCACAGTAGCTACTTTTGCTTGGGGTTGTCCATGTCCAGGGCCATCAGCCTCTCATCCCAGACTAAACTGCATGACTGACTCACTCAGAGTAGTCGCTCTCAGAAGTTCCTGCACTGCATGGTCCATCATCTGTAAATTTGAACTGGGCCACCGGCATCCGGCAAAAAAAAAAATAATTTTACTGGCCCAGCACCATGCCCTCCCCTCTCCTCCCTTGGTCCCTCAGCTGGGATCTGTGATGACAAGTCTTGAGTGTGTTGGTCTCTGTCTCTGTCGGTGTGGGGTGGGTGATGGGTGTTGATGTCGGTAGCAGGGGTTAAGACTCTGAGTAGGGCTTTTGGGGAGATTCAGAACAAAGATCAGGTGCTCAGTGGCCTCAGCCATTTCCAGTACAGATGCTGTCTCAGAACAAACGGACAAGTCAGTTCCAGCATGTGGGGTGTATCAGGAGGCAGCATGTAATCTCTCCAGAAGAATTACAGGGGTTGCAGAGACAAGACCCACTGCAGTACAATTGTAAACTACCATGTTCTGCAAATATTTACCTATATCCTGGAATTTGGATCTAATGAGCAACATGGTCACAAGTCAGCAAAAACATGGGGCATGCAATTACCTATATATCTCCACAGCCCTAAAGGGCTTTTTGCTTTGATTTGCCCACTGCAGCAGGTCTCTATAGCCTCAAGGTTTTTTTTTTTCTATCAGCTGCTTCTTCTTGTGACTGTCCACAGCAACAGTAAACACAGGAACATAGAATTTGACGGCAGATAAGGACCGCTTGGCCCACTCAGTCTGCCCATTTCCCTACCTAATGGATAAGCTGCAGATCCTAGTTAACCAGCAGCCTACTTCTTCCTACCCCCACCCCCTAGAATTGCCTTATGACTGTCTCATGCATGCTCAAATTCCACCACTGTTTTTGACTCCACAACCTCCTCCGGAAGGCCGTTCCATGCATCCACAACCCTCTCCGTGAAAAAATACTTCCTTAAATTACCTCTAAGCCACCCCCCATCTTCAAATTGTGCCCCCTTTTTTTCTTTCAGCTGCCCACAGTATTGAGTCTCCACAGCCCTGAGGTTTTTTTTCTTTAAGTTTCCTATAATGGGGTATCCCCACAGCCCTAAAGGGCTTTTTTCCTTTCTGCTGCTCACTGGCACTGTGGTCTTCTGCCCACCCTCAAATACAGACTGCACAGGTTCTTTTAATTCCTGCTAGGCAGCAATGAAGTCTCCTGCTTTCCCCCAATACTTGCAGTGTGGATTCTTTTATTTACCACTCAGTGGCACTGATGTCTCCTGCCCACCTTCAAAAAATACAGGCAGTACCAGTTCTGCTGTGAATACAACAGTAAGTGAACACTGGGCTACCAATTGCCAGTTATAGGGGGCCTCATGTTTTACTTCTGACCTAGGCCCAGCAAAGTCTAAACCCAGCTATGGCTGCTATATACAGTCAGACAGTGGACCAGCACTTTCTGACTGAAGATTGGTCTGTGTCAGCACAATGCTAAGGTGGCAAGCATTTTTAATCAATCAATCAATCTTTCTTTATTTATACAGCACCTTTCTTAAAATCAAGGCGCCTTACAATAATAACGTAGATTTAAAACTGCTGAGTTCATAAAATACAGTAGAGTACAGTAGAATATCATTATCAAAAATAAATCTTTGACCATAAATAAGCCTTTAAGGCCTTTTTAAATTCCTCCACGGATGCACACTGCCAGAGCGGATGGCGTGGAGTATTCCAGAGGGCAGCGGCCACATAAATAAAAGCACGGGCCCCCGGAGATTTTATCACATTTATGCTAACCCTAGTATGAATTACGATCAATTAATGTGAGGCATGAACTCTGATAGTTATTCTACTGATATTAATGACATAAAAAAGAAAATACTATAGATGGATTAAAAGCAAATGGGTCCCCAGCACTGGATAAAATTACTCCAAGGATGCTAAAACTCATGAAAGATAGCATTTGTTTCCCTCTTAAGATCTTATCCAGAAAATCCTTAAACACAGAGAGATCCCGACAGACTGGAGGAGTAGAAATATCATCACCTATTTATAAAAAGGATTGTAAACAGGACATTTGAAAATATGAACTAATAAGCCTGAGTTCTAGCCCTTGTAATACGTTAGAGTCAATTATTAATTATAAATTGTTATTACAAATTAAACCAAATGCTGCATTTGATGAGAATCAACATGGTTTAACCTATGGTCATTCACGGGCCACAAGCCTTATCTTTTTGTAAGATTACATTAGCAACCTTCTTGATGGGAGGAAGCTGTGCACATGGTGCTCCTAGATTTTCATAAGGCATTCGGCTACGTCCCTCATTGAGCTGTAGTAGAGAAATTTATGAAATACAACATTGACAAATTTATTGTAACGTTTAACAAGCTGGTTTACAAACAGAACTCGGAGAGTATCAATTAAGGATTACTTGTCATCAGATGGGTGTGTTACAAGCGGCATGCTGCAGGGTTTGGTCATAGGCCCTGTTATATTTCAACTATTTATCACCAACTTAAGTTACAACATAAAGAGTTGCATTTTTAAATACACAGAAGACACTAAACTAAGTGGCCCTAGTAGCACCTTTGAACAAATTAACAGGATTCAGACAGACTTAAATGTCATATCTGAGTGGGCATACAGATGGGGCATGCCCTTTAATATGGGAAAATGTTGTCTCCTCCAGATGGGTAGAACTAACACCTTACACCGATACATACTTAATAACATTACATTATAAACAGATACTGTTGATAGAGACCTGGGGCCCGATTCCAAGACAGTTATGCCAGCCAAGACAGCGCAAAATGCAAATTATGCCAGTGAGTTGTGACAAACGCGATTCCATAAGAACACTTATGATGCAACCCGCAACTGCAACAGGAAACACAAAGTATGATGCAGTTACACCAAACGATGCCTACACCAGTGCGTAACGCAGCCTATGACAGGTGTAACACACCAGTATCACGGAACTGCTATTCCAAAAAACAGTTGGCGTACAGAACTACGGGAGAGGAGAGTCACGTAAGTTAGTACAGGGAACAGCTGTCCTAAACAGTGTGCAGGTCAGAGGAACTCCCCCCTTTCCAGCCAGACAGCAGCACACCACACAAACAGTAGTCCCCCAACCTGAAACACAAGGCAAACAGTAGAAAACAAAAGCAAAGGTGCCCAGGACACCCAGGACAGAGTGAAGGGGGCAGCAGCAGCAGCATGGCCAGACATGGCAGTAGAAAGTGAACACTGGATGAGATGCAACATGGACCACAGCAAGCAGCAACAAGAGGCCAACACAGACTGTGGGACAGGGCAATGCCACATTGTACAGAGCAGCAATGGGAGGAACAATGGGGAACAGTTCAAAGCACTGTGGAACAGTCTGGAGGGAAGCACAGCAGACAGCCATGCACTGGGACACACAACACAGGTAGCAAGAGGGGTGGTACAGGGATGGTGGAGGCCTGTAAGAGCAGACAGCACCACAGCACTGCCCCCAGCAGCAAGGCGACACCAGCAGCAAACCGGGGTACACACAGTGGCACAATGTAGCACAGGCAATGGCATGGCACACATGCCAATGATACCGTGCTGCCAGGGGTGATGACCACAGCTGCCAGGTGGCATGTGACATGAGCCGCTGCACTGGAGCAGTAATAGTGCCCAGGCATGATGAACAGCAGCCGTGAGGAAGGACTGTGACCATTGCACAACAACATAGGCACACACAGGGGACCACAGCATGCACATGCCATGGGCAGGCACAAGAGGCAAAGGGCACACACATGCCGTAGACACAATGCCGGAAGGATGGCACCACCAGGAACAATGTCGCTGCTATGGCCACTGATACATGTAAACAGTGCAGCTACAACAGGGACACAGTACTGGGTGGCACAGACCTGTAGACTTATGGTGGTGAGATGCACCATTGCCCGTGTCACTGGTGCCACCCACAGGGACCACTGGTCCCATGGGTAGAAGGGAGCTGTACAGACCCAAGGTTGCCACACAGCCAGGACATGCAATGTGTGGCAGCATGTGGCCCAGACCAGGCACGATGCACTGCAGCACACAGAACACCATATGGACCCGGCCACTGGTGCACGCCAAAGGCCATGAGCTGCACAGCCAGTACACAGCCCAGGTGCATGGTGGAGACACACCAGAGATGGCATAAACCACCACAAGTGTGCCCACATGTGCATGGCAACACACACACACACACACACACACACACATATGCCCATGCAAACTGGAGACAGACGCACAGAGTCAGGTGTGTACAAAAGGTATTTAATAAACAGTATGGCAAAACAGTAACACAGGACACACAGCAGTAAACAGGTACAAATGTCAGGAAAGGGGGATAACAGTTGGAAAGGGGTATAACAACAACAAGAACAACGGATGAACCCAACACAACATCAGAAGCCACCCCACACCTCCCACTTGCACAACCCCCCACACCATTCCATGATGCCCTCCCCGGCAGCGTCAACCTCTATACACAAGCCCCCATCCCATATATACAGCCCCACCCCCCCAGCACAACAGAGTCTGCCAATGTGGGCACTAGCACCGCTGCAGCTCCTCCAGTAGGACACTCAGGAAGCTGTGCAATCTTGCAATGTCCTCTAGTATGGCTGACACATGATGGATCAGCTGCTGGTTATCCAGTGCACCCCCCTGGCTGGGCAGAACTCCATGTGCCCCATGACTGCTTGGCTGTTGCTGGTCCAGGGCACTGTCATCCGCATGGGACCCAGAGTCAACCGCTGTTGGTTCACCCCTGTCCTGCACTTGTTCAGGGGTCAGTGGCACTGCTACATCCTACTGCACCTCTGCCACAACCTCCACCATTGGCACTGTAGCTAGCACATCCAGGGCCACATCCCCTGCAGCATCCTGGGCTGTGTCCACCACAGTGTCCGGCTGTATGTCATACCTCCGCTGCCCACAGTCTGTGGGGTCCAGTACCAAAAGCACCTCTGCCATGTCCCCTTCCTCCTCCTCCTCCTCCTCTGACAATGGAGGTGGAATGACCCTCGTCTTCCACTGGTGAAGCCGGGTGCAGCAGTGGTATTCCATGGCATTGGATGCCTTTACCTCTGCCATGGCCCTCAGCATGGCCCTCTATCAGGGTGTCAGTTGGCTATGCACACATGTGAGGATGCAAAGGCTGCAGTCAGTGCAGGTCATGTACATCTAGCAAGCACACATGAGACACGCCATTGCCAGATGTGCCACCATGGGCCAGCACAGCATGGGCATAACACATAGCACACAATGCATGCATCTACCTGCCCTCCACTGCAGTGCTTCCTGTTTAGGTCCTCTGACATGGGCATCCATCCTGCCCTGGTCTCCACATAATACATATGTGAGGAAGGGAAACACAGTTACATGTGTGCACCACTGCAGGACATGGTCTGTGTGTCAGCGCTGCACCACTGTGTGGACACTGTAGGTATACCCACCTGTCCTGGCATCCTGGCCACTCCTCATCTCGGCATCCCTATGCCATGCCATGCTCAGCAGTCACTCCAGGAGCCCCAGGTCCGGCCGTGCCATGTCCTACCACCGGTGCTGTAATTGGCCAATGGTCATGAGCAAGCTTTTGCTGGCACACAGCCACACCCAAATTGCCCACCACACCTATTTCCGCTCCTCAGCGGTGTGCCTCCAGCACTCTGGCAGGAGTAGTGTCCGCTACCACTGCTGCATGTAGTTGATCAGCATGGTGATCTCCTGTGGTGTAAAATTAGGAGCCCACCTACTTAGGCTGAGGCCTGCTCTCTGGGGCATGTCAGGGGTGCGGGACTGGTACAGGGTCCTGTGGATACGTAATACAGACCTGCAGGGGAAGAAGTCATAGTACACGTGTCAGTGCACATTGGTCAGGCGTCCATGTCGATAACACCCCCCTGCTGCCCAGCAGGACATGTACTGGTGTGCATGGTGAATGGGGCTGGGGTACAGTGTCACTGAACATAGCACTGCACGGTGCATGCCACACCCCAGGTGTGGCACAGTGATGCGATCCGGCACAGGCATGGCACTGCAGGACACACACCTACTGAAGGTGCCCACACCACCAGCACATACCGCAGGTTGCATGGTCTGGTGTTGTGGTGCGATGCACACACACCATACTGCCCCACACTGTCACACACCACCCCAGCAGTGTACCGCCAGGCTGCCATTCCTAAGCAGAGGTGTGCCCTTGCATACGCCAGCAGCAACGGAGCCAGCCTGGCACATGGTACCCCACGGCTGTGCACCTGTCAGCCATCATCCCCCTGGCATGCTACAGCAGGGCTGTATAGAGTGTGGGCATTGGCCAATATCATTACACACCACCCTGCAATATGTCTGCACAGCCACTTGCGCAGGGGTACAGCTCACTGTGCCTGTCTACCTGTGCCCAGGGTGCAGTCCCATGGCTCCCACATGCAGACAGTGTAACTCTGTGCAATACACATACCTTTCCTGTGCACAGTGTGTGCACCCGTGGGTGGCACTGATGACTATGATGGCAAACCTGGATGGACAACTGGCAAAACAGCATTAGCAAGCAGTACAAACATTGACCTCAGCACATCAGGTGGTATTGCAGTGTCCAACTACCTGCTCCTGTACAGTGTGGCTGACTCCTATACAAGGGGAATGGTACAGGTAAATTAGGGTCACTATGTAGCACCAGCAAATTAAATGTGCATGCTGTGCACTGTCCAGTACTCACCTATGGTCAGGTTGTGTCTTCCCTAGTGCAATAGAATGGAAACATGAATTAGCACATGGCTGGCATATTGACTGGGGGTGCTGAGTCCCAGTACTTACCAGTCTGCAGTGGTATTCCCACCTGGGACTCTTGTCCACAGTATGATCTGATACTACACTGCAGTCTGCTCCTCTGCTCATGACCTGTGGGTTCATTCTGCGGCCTAATTCCTGCCGACGTACTGCCAGATGCATGTGGCACACATACAAGCAACATGTACATTGCAGGATGCAGTTGTATAGTTACGGTCTGCGATGCTGCAGATATACAAATGTGGGATGCACATGCGGCCTGTACGCACTTGTGGCCTACGTGTATGTTATGCATATGCGATTTGCAGTATGCAGTCTGCGATATGTTATGTCCGTTTATGGCAGTGGTAATGAGGGAGATCACGCAGATGTTTTGTGCAAACATGTTTACTTGTGACAGGTGAGACATACATAGGTGACACAGTGCACTACAATACTGTATGTGTGACAAGCCCTCACACATACCAGCACCCAGTGACTGTGCAGTGCTCATACGTGCCCCCAAACAGTGCCCCCCATACTCCCCCACACACATGGACATGCCCATGCACAACCCACACACACACAGCAGCCAGCCATACCCCATGCCCACCCTGTGTGCAACCCCCCCCATGACTGCCCACCACTAGCAGTGGCTTGTCATGGGTGCAAGTCTGTCATGTGCCTGCTGCTACTGCCCAGTCCTCTTCTGCTTTGCAGTCCTTGTCATGGCACTGGGCCCACCCTGCACTCACTGCAACTCAGCTGTGCCACCACTGTTGCTGGGTGCCACTGGCACCACTGGCCTCCGGGTTCTGCTGCACCTCCTGGGTGCAGGTGGAGCATGCTGTGGTGCCGTCCCTCATCCGGTCCTCTTGGGCACACCACTGTCCATGAGCTTCTTCCATGCCACCTCCTGAGCTGCCTCCTGCTATGAGCCATTGGTCCTGCGCCCAGTGCCTTGCACTTTCCACCCCATGTCCCTGGTGGCGGGGGTTGCTGCTGCTTTCTTGGATGCTGATCTTGCAGCTTGTGGTGTCACCAGTGCACGTCCGGTGGCCGTTGGTGGCTGATGTCGCCCCAGTACTCTGGGTGTTGGTGGCACAGGGGACTGCAGTGCCTGTGGAGAGGCCTGTGGCAGTGGTGCCAGTGGTTGCAGTGGTGAGGCCACCCGCAGTGTCATGGCCACAGGTGTTGGTGTTTGTGGCGGGGTGCCGATGCTGGTGCCACCACCCCTGTCAGTGGTGGTGTGGTCTCCGTGGCTGTTCCTGGTGCCGTTGATGGAGCTGGGGCCAGCTGCTCCTCCTGTGTCACCTGTGTGGCTTCGTCACACCCAGCAGTGCCCCGTGGGTGCAGGCCTGCATGCATGGCCTATAGCAGGGACACCATTGCATCTGCCTGCCTCACCTGCTGCACCACAGACCCCTCGATTGCCATGGCCAAGTGGGTGATGGCACATGTCTGTGCCTGTGCACAGGCCTGTGTGGCAGCTATGGCCTCCACAAGGTGCTCCATGGCAGAACCAGTGGTTTGCACTCGAGCCTCCAGCACCCCTGTGAGTGTGCCCATCTGCTTCTGCAGTGCTGCATTGTGGACGTCCATGTTGATCCTTGTGCAGCCCAGCATCTCGGCCTGTTCCACATGAGCAGTCACCAGGGTTTGGCAGAACCCTGTGTAGTCTGTCGGTGTCCGTGGCCTGTCCACCTTTGCTGATGGTGATATCCCATCCAGAGCCTCCTCCAGCCACCAGTAGGATGCAGGGCTCAGGTCTTGTGCAATCTCGTCCTCCAGGCTACCGCAACTTAGATAGTCACTGAGGTCCAGTCCTGCCTCCTCTTGCTGCTGTTCCCCCACCATTTCCTGCTCCCCCACCAGCAGTGTACTACTGGTGCCTGCTCTGCAGTGGTGTTTGCACTGTACATCAGCACTGAGTCCACTGCTACTGTGCCTGTGGGGAGACATCAGTGCATCAGTGGTACATCCCATGTCATGCCTGCTACCATCCCACCCCTGCATCACTCTCCCACACACTGGAGTTGGCGCTGGCTGTGTCCTTACCTTCCCCACTGTCCTCTGCCTCTGCATCTGTGAGGGAATGTGAGGGCATCAGTATCGCTTCACCATTCCATGACGATCATGCAAGTCATGGCCCACACCCCTGCAGTGCTGTCTCGTGGGGTGTGGGCACAGCTGGCCATTGGCTTACCTTCCTCTGTGTCCTCTGGCTCCACACCTGTGGGGTGCACAACAGTGCTTCAGTGCTACCACAACATTGCAGGCCACTATGTGTGCCACCATCCACACCCCTGTGTCACTGTCCACTGCATGCTGGGCAGTGCTGGCTGTCACCTTACCTGCTTCTGTGTCCACTGCAGCTGCACCTGTGAGGGGGGATTACAGTGCAGCAGTTCTGCCTACCCATGTTGTGGCTGCACCGCCTGCTGTTCACATGGCTGTGCCCCATGCCAGGCTATGGTCCCACACAGTCCCTTCCATCTGTGCACTGTTCCACTTTGCATGGCTGTATCCCACTTTTACTGTTCCTACTATACTGCCCCTCTGCATGACTGCATCCCATGCCACCTTCCTCTGCAGTCATTGCTCTTGCTCTCCTCCCTTCCCCAACAGTAGGTCTGGTTGTGACTCTAGCTCTTCCAACAGCACGTCTGTCTCTTTGAATGTAAAATTCCTCTTCCTCCTCTTGCTCCTGCTTGCCACCTCTCCCCCTGTGCCCAACACCTTGTAGCCTCTATGACATGTCTGCAACTTGTGCACACCTTTATGGTTGTAGGATTACGACATGAGTATTGCTACGCCACTATTGTGAGGTACGACATGCACAGACGGCATTAGTTGCGATATGCATATGTCAGCATTTTTTGTCGAATCTGGTGGCTAACTTGGAATCTGGAACAGCTCACATGTCATAGGAATTTTGGCGTATCTTTCTGCCATGGCATACTTTGCGCACTGCTCTCCCCGCTGTCTTGGAATCGGGCCCCTGGTCATAGTAGTTAACTCTAACTTAGATTTTAGTGACCATGTGCAAATGCAGTATTGTTTGTTTTTATTTTGTTAACAGGGAAGGGACACTAGAACATGTCCTTTTTCAGGTCTGACCTGACATATTAAAAAACAAAACATTGACTGTTACAAACATACATTAAAGTATAAAACAACTCCAACAAAGAGCATTACTAAAAGCATTTACAAATTTCTAATTCTTGTAGCAGACTTTTTAACTTAAATTTGAAACTTTGCAATGAGGAGGCATATCTCAGCACTTCAGTTATCTTATTGCAAAGTTGGGAAGCAGCAGCTAAAAAGGAACACGACCCAGCCTTCGTTTTATAGGGTTGGGATTGAAGAAGAACTCCCTTAAATGACCTGAGATTCAGAGAGGAATTTCAAACTGTTACCAGATCACTTAAATGAAATAAATCTCAGGAAAATAATGATTTAAAGATTAAGCACCAAAAAAAGGAAATCTAGAACTGGGAGATAGCGAACCAAGTGAGGAACACAGTATGCAATGATGAATACTTAGAGGAGCATCCAAAACAAATCTACAGATCTTGTGAAACACAATTGTTAAAACTTTGGTTTCACTAACTAGCAGCTTATATTGTAACCACCCAACATAATCTAGATGTGGCAAAAATACTCCCATGGCTATGGCTCAGAGAGTACCTAAAGAAAAAAAAAAGAAGTTTGTATAATACAGCCAGTTTTTGATTAACTGTCCGACAAGCAACTTTAACTTGAGATTGAAAAGTTAAGCAAGGATCCAACAGTACACCTAAATATTTCAACTCATAAACTTGTTCAATACTTATCCCCTTTTCACCATGAACATTCTAATTGAAAATATTCTTTAAGTGGGATGGAGTTACAAAAACATGGTCTTGATTTTCTTAACAATCAAAATAAGGGAATTAGCCCTAAACCAATTGCAAATGATAATAAAGTCATGATCCAGCAACAAAGTCAGTAGGGTAATGTCATTAGCTGGGAAAAAAGATTAAATCATCTACATGGAGTAAACAGTCACAGGTTTTACTGAGAGAAGGTAACTGATTGTTAAAAAGGACAAATAATAATAGACCCAAAACTGAGCACTGTGCACACCAGAATTAATTGGATAAGAAGAAACTGCAGTCTCTATAGTAAAAAAATGGGTCCTATTAAACAAATAATCCTTAAACCATACAATAATATTCTCAAAGAATTCTAATTCACCCCATTTTAAACATAATAAAGAATGATTAATAATGTTGAATGCCTTGGTCAAGTCCACAAAAACTGCCCCCAGCATAAGGCCGTCATCAAAGCCTCTAAGAGCAACATTCGTGATCCTGACCAAGGCAATGTCTGTCCCTTGATTTTTGCAAAACCATGTCACTGGGAACACATTACATTATAAGATTATAGATATGTAGTTATTTGATTTGACACAATCTTTTCCAAAATGTTACTTAAAGGGTTCAAAATGGAAATTGGTTGAAAATCATCCAACATTCTGCTCTTAATTTCTTCAAGATAGGGATTACCCTGGCACACATCCAAGAAAGAGAACATGAGCCAAAGACCAAACACAAATTAAAGATATGGCACAGAGGATCAACAGTAGAAGGGGCTACTAATCTTATGAAGCAACCATCTAATCCCTCACCACAGTCACTATATCTAAGGCTAATATAATAATTGGTACAATAAAAAGAAATTTCAAAAGTCATGACCATCCCAGCACTGATCAGAGCAGCGCTTGTGGTTGCAGCGGTGCCTCCGGCCGTTTCCCTAGCCACCGCCATCGCCGAGGAACTCCACTGACTCCTGCCACCCTCTGGTCCCGCTTCCCAGACTCCTGCTGAAGACCGTCTCTGCACTGCTCCGAGCAGCGTTTGTGGTTGCAGCGGCACCTCTGGCCATTTCCCTGGCCGCCGCCATCGTCAAGGAACTCCACCGACTCCTGCCACCCTCCTGGTTCCGCTTCCTGCACTCCTGCTGAAGACTGTCCCAGCACTGCTCTAAGCAGTGCTTGTGGTTGCGGTGGTGCCTCCGGCCATTTTCCTAGCCACTGCCATCGCCGAGGAACTCCACTGACTACTGCCGCCCTCCTGGTCCCGCTTCCCGGACTCCTGCTGAAGGTATAGCTGCTGTTTGCACCCTGAGTCGGCTCACTTATGGCAGCTTTCTGATTGGTGCACCTTTCTCATTACTAACTCCTGACTGGACTAGTGGTTAGCCTCAGGCTCCTGATTAGTGCACCCACAAACCGGCTTTTCGAACCGTTTCTCACTGCTGAAACTTTACTTTCCCAGGCTCAAGGACCTGAACACTTGCTGTGAGGTTGCTGCATTTTAGTGATTGTTAGCGCTGTTGTGCATGTTTTATCTCTGCTGAATTGTGAAATATCACTATTGCCTAACTGAGTAGTCGGCCCTTATGGCACCTTTAATGCTCTTTCAAACTGTGATTGCAAGTTAAAATTGTTTTGTACTGCATTATCTAATTCTACTTAAACATGCCTAATTTAATTCTCTCTCTCTCTTAACCCCTCACTCTTGCTCTTCCTAAAGTACCTCTACTCTACCTATCCTCTGCTCTATACTGTTCCTCCTCTCTCCGTTTCCAAAAGCCTCCCTTTCAGTGTACTGCTAACCTGATCCTGTTTCCTACCCCATCCCCCTACCCAAACCAAAACTCAAACTGTGTTGTTCATGCCAGTACCTTGTTCCTCCTGTGACCGCTCCCTACCTTACTCTGAATTGCTAATTTCTTTATTTTGTCTTCTGCTAAAGTACCCCCCCCACTGACGGTCTGCCGCCAGCTCTCCTGCCCTTTGTCTCGACATCCCTATAACTACACCTGTTCTTCTCTCTTCCCTCTAGACCATCCCAGCACTGCTCCGAGCAGTGCTTGCGGTTGTGGCGGTGCCTCTGGCCATTTCTCTGGCTGCCGCTATCGCCGAGGAACTCCACCGTTTCCTGCCGCCCTCCTGGTCCCGCTTCCTGGACTCCTGCTGAAGGTATAACTGCTGTTTGCACCCTGAGTCGGCCAGCTTATGGCGGCTTTCTGATTGGTGCACCTTTCTCACTACTAACTCCTGATTGGACTAGTGGTTAGCCTCAGGATCCTGATTGGTGTGCCCACAAACCGGCTCTCCGAACTGCTTCTCCCTGCTGAAACTTTACTTTCCCAGGCTCAAGGACCCGAACACTTGCTGTGGGGTTTTATCTCCCATCCCCCACCCCCACCCAGGCCTCCTATTAAATACTCTATCTGTCCCTGCCTCCCTCCCTCAGCTTACTCCAATCTTACTTGCTCTCACTGTCTTTCTCTGCCCCTCCCTACTGCCACGTGAAAACTATTGCTCTACTCTAGCTACTCTGCACTGTTCAGTCACCTCTCGTTATTCTGGCCCTTTCCTCTAATTTCTCTGTGGAAACCCTGAAACTTATTAGTAGTATCTCTCTCACTTTTCTCTCTCTCTGCCTCTAGCCCACTTCTGTCCTTGAACTCAATAGCCCTGAGTCCACTGCCCTGCTACAAATAATTGTTTTATACTACTGCCCATGCTGACCCTTTGCTAATCTCATCTTTGCTGGCAAATCCCCATTGCATGCCAATCTGATCTATTCCCCTTCCTCCGACCTGCCCAGAATTTTCTCGCTTTTCACCCTATCAGTCACCTTTACTCCTAAATCATTTAAACTTGCCCCTTGCAAATAGACCTATTACTGAATCACCGCTCCTCCTTTTCCACTGAATCCCTCTTCAAACGTCAGGCTGAAAATGAATAAACAGATGCTGCTAATACTACTTATATCCACGCCACTTCTGTTGCACCTATCTATTCTCGGGTTCCCCTCTGCCGTAATGCTCTCCCACACTATCTATCCCATGATTTCACTTTTTCAAACCTGCTGGTAACTCCCGCAGTATGCTATGATCCCACACCCTTACTCCTAAGCAAGGCCTGGATCCACCTGGTGGCCTTTGCCCTAAATTCCAGGTCCCTGCAAATCTGTACCCTCTCACTTTTCCTGCATCGTAAGGTATGGTACCTCCTCATACTGGCCATCCTACACCCTGGGGATATACAGCCAAACTCTGGACCCCAACCTCATCAACTGCTCCCATCCCAAATGCCTCAGGCCTACATATAACACACCATAATATTAGGAGCCTCGAGCAGAACTTTGTGGAACTCGAATCTTGGACCGCACTCTATAAACCAGATGTACTGTGCCTTACCGAAACATGACTGAAGTCATCTACCCCTAACTCGTGTTGTACTCTGCCATCCTATAATCTGCTGAGAAATGATAGCTCAGCCCCAAAAAGAGGGGGAGGAACAGCCATCTATTATAAATCTCACCTCAAGCTCTCTAAAATCAGCTCAGCCCCCATGAACCTTTGTGAGGCACTTTATGCCCTCCTTACTCTTGGCACAAAGAAATTACATATTGTTTGTGCTTACAGTCCCCCTACCCATGGCCTAAAAGGACTGGATGAGCTTCTTGACCAAACTGCCATTCTCTCTGAAAGCTATGAAGTCCTTATACTTGGTGACATCAGTTTGAACTGGTTGGGTAACATACACATGACAGCCCTGACTAGACTCCAGAGTTTCAACCTACATCAACTCATCCCCTTGCCCAGCAGAACTGCTCCCCATTCCAACACTAGCACCCTGCTGGACTGGATCATGACAGACCACCCTGGGAATATAGTAGATGTATGCCTTAGACAACTAGTATTGGAGCCCACTCGACAGGGAGCAATCTTAGATCTGGTTCTCTCAAATGGAGATGAAGAGAGGATCACAGATGTAGAAGTGGGTAGCCATCTGGGAACTAGCGACCATCGAACAGTATGGTTCACAATAAACACAGCAATAGAGTCAAGCCATACAAAGACAAAAGTACTGGACTTTAGGAGGGCTGACTTTGCCAAAATGGGTGAGTGCCTAAGGAATGCACTAGCAAATGGGCAGGAAGGAGGGGTGGAAGAACAATGGGGAATGATAAAAACTGCCATCACAGAGGTAACAAGCCTTTGTGTAAAGCAAATAAGCAAAATGAAACGAGGTAAGAAACCACTATGGTTCTCAAAGGAAGTGACAGTGAAGGTTCAAGAGAAAAAGAAAGCATTCAGGAAGTACAAGGAATCACAGAAGGAACAGGACAGAGAACTATATCAGTTAAAGCAAAAGGAAGCTGGAAAGGCAGTCAGAACAGCAAAGGCCCAAACCGAGGAAAAGAAAGCCAACTCAGTTAAGAAGGGGGATAAAACCTTTTATAGGTATATCAGGGAGCAAAGGAATACCAAGGGAGGGATAGTGAGGTTTAATAAAGGAGAGGGAGGGTGGGCAGAGGGTGACTGTGAAAAGGCAGAGATACTAAACAAATATTTTTGCTCAGTATTTACAAAGGAAGAGGGGGAGGTACCTAAAACAAACAGTAGAAACACTCTGGATACAGAAGTTGATACCAGCCCATTTACAGAAGAAAGGGTTCTGAAAGAGCTCTTAAAACTGAAGGTGGACAAAGCAATGGGGCCTGATGGGATTCATCCCAGAATTCTAAAAGAACTAAGGGTAGAACTAGTGACACCACTGACTACCCTCTTTAACAAATCATGGGAGGATGGGGTGGTACCTGAGGACTGGAGGAGGGCAGATGTGATTCCCCTTCACAAAAGTGGGAGCAAGGCAGAAGCAGGAAACTACAGACCTGTTAGTTTAACCTCAGTGGTAGGGAAAATGATGGAATCACTTCTGGAGGAAAGAATTGTTGAGTATCTAGAGGCCAGAGGGGCACAGGACCCAAGGCATAATTCTCAATATGCCCAAACTGCCACATGTCCAGTTGCTCTGATCTCTCCTTGATGCTGAGAAAGCGTTTGACCGGGTTGATTGGTCCTTTCTGTGGACAGTAATGGAGGAAATGGGTTTTCCAGCTCCCTTCTTGACTATGATTCACATATTTTATAGTTGCCCTTCAGCTAGGATTTATTGCAATGGGGTCTTATCTTCCTCCTTTTGCCTTTTTGCTGGTACCAGGCAAGGTTGCCCTCTTTCTCCTTTACTATTTAACTTATTTTTGGAGCCTTTGCTGATTAAACTCAAGTCATCCCTTCAAGTGAGAGGTATTATGCTACAGCAACGGGAATTAGTTCTCTCTGCATATGCAGATGATGTCTTGTTGCACCTAACGGATCCGGTAACATCCTTAAAGGCCGCTCTTGATATCATTATGCAGTTTGGTTCCTTCTCTCATTACAAACTGAATATTTCTAAAATGTGAGATCTTTCCTTTAAATAAGTATACGGATAAACAGGATTTTCTTTCTTTTGAAATGAGATGGACCTCCAGATCAATTAAGTATCTGGGAATCCATTTTTCTACTGATCTTTCCCTTCTGAAAAAACTAAATCTGGTCAGAGTTAGAGACTTGATTAGTCAGGATTTGCAGCGCTGGTCAGCCCTCCCTATCTCACTTTGGGGTCGAATCAACATTATTAAAATGAATGTTCTTCTCCGGATTTTTTATCCACTGAACCTGACCAATCTCTGGATCCCCCTTTCCTTTTTCAGCAGCTTCATCGGCTGTTTTCCAGCTTTATCTGGCGGGGAAAGGGGGTGCAACGTTCTTATGCCAACCTGTCGCTTCCTAAGGACAGGGGTGGCTTACGACTGCCTAATCTCCTGCTGTATTACTGGGCGGCCCACCTTTCTAAGTTAGGAAGATGGTTCTCCACAGTACAGAGAGAAACCCTGTCCAATTTGGCTTCAGCTGGAGCGGGTTTTTTTTCTGAACTCAGATTGGACATGTCTGCCCTGTTTTATTTGCCCCTGAAGACTCTTTCACAGTTGGTTCCGGACAACACGGTGATAAGTTCTCTTAGGTCATGGGCACAGTGTCTTAAGTTCCTTCGGATTTCTAGTGAACTGGACCTGGGACAGCCAGTGGTCCTAAATCCTAACATTAGATTGGGGAACTCTTGGATTATGCCAAACTGGCTCCCACAATTTAAAGATGCCAGAGTGGAGCATCTGTTTAACCAAGACTCGCTCCTTACGTCGGACGATATTCTAACGAAATTTGATATATCAAGCAAAGGGATTTTCAAGGTCTTCCAACTTCGGCACTTAGTGGGTAATAAATTTGGTACCACCTTTAGACAATCGGCTGTGCACCCTTTTCTATCTGATATTATTAGTCTTGCTTCTCAGTCTCACTCTATTTCATCAATTTATTCTTATCTTCTGAATTTTAATTCACAGAAGGATGTTGAGGGCCCTTTGGTCTGGACACATCTTCTCCCTGAGGTTGTCCCGGTCTGGACTAACATTTGACATAACTTACACAGATATCATACCCAGGATAAGTTGTGATTAACACAGTATTATATTGTGAATAACCTTTACTATACTCCCGTTAAACTCTTTCAGCGTAAGATGGTTTCCTGTTCAGATTGTTTCAGGTGCTGACAAGCTGAGGGCAATTTAATTCATATTTTTTGGGAATGCTCCAAAGTTGCCCCATTGTGGTCCATGATCCGGGAGAATTTGGATCCTCTTCTGGGTCTGAGTAGGTTTTTTTGTCCGGAAGTTTGTGTTTTGGGTGATTTTTCTTATGTAGATCGTGTGGAGCACCGATATCATATGGCTTTAGTGTCCATGGCGGTTAAGAAACTGGTTCTAAGACATTGGAAGGACCAATTGGTTTTATCATACGCAGACTGGTTGAAGGAGATAATGTTGTATCTCCAATCAGAGAATCTGATTGCCAGCTTTAAAGATAGTATGGATTTGTTTCATAAAAGATGGGGTAAACTCCAAACTTTATGTTTGCCTTAATATTATGGCTCATGACCCGACCTTCGGCCCTCACATAGTATCTATTTCTGTCTCGCTTGTAGATTTTAGATCTTTTCTTTTTGTTTTTATATGATCTATGATGTTTAAAGTTAAGGTACCTTATTACAGGTATACAGTGATATCCAGAATTAATGGGGTTTTTTAGGTCCTTTGTTGGTGCACCCAATTGGGATTGGGGGGGGAGGCTGTTCTTTGAGGGAGTTTGTATGTTGAGGGCTACATGCTTTATCAGTTTTGTGAATGATTGGGTGGGGGTGTTTTTGGGGAGGTTAATGGGAGTTCTTTTTAAGGGGGGAGAAGGGGGGACTTGGGGGGTGGTTTTTGCTTGTACGATATATATACTGTTTCTCTGTTTGTATATTTTCTGGAGTGTTGTGTATTTGTTTATTGGGGGGGTTGTTTTTCTGTTTAGTGTTTTCTTTGGTTTATTTGTACTTTGGAAACTAATGAACTTAAATTTCAAAACAAAAGGACCCAAGGCAGCATGGATTCACAGCAGGAAGGTCATGCCAGACAAATCTGATAGATTTCTTTGACTGGGTGACCAAAGTAGTTGATCAGGGAGGGGCTGTGGACATGGTCTACCTAGACTTTAGCAAGGCATTTGACACAGTCCCACACAAAAGATTAATATACAAGTTAGCCAGCCTGGGAGTGGGTCCCAAGATGACAGCCTGGGTAAAGAATTGGCTGGAGAATAGGACACAGAGAGTAATAGTAAATGGAGTCCACTCCGAAAAAAGGGGGGTTAGTAGTGGGGTACCGCAGGGTTCAGTATTAGGACCGGTCCTCTTCAATGTCTTTATAAGCGACATTGCAGAGGGACTGGACGGAAAAGTATGTCTCTTTGCAGATGACACAAAGATCTGCAACAGAGTTGATGCACAAGATGGGGTGGAAAGGATGAGAAGGGACTTGGCAAGGTTAGAGGAATGGTCAAATGTATGGCAGCTTAGATTCAATGCTAAGAAGTGCAAGGTAATGCACCTGGGAAACAAAGACCCAGGGGAAGAGTACACAATGGGGGGTGAGATACTAACAACAACAAAAATGGAAAGGGACCTGGGGGTAGTCATATCAGATGACATAAAGGTGGGCAAGCAATGTGAGAGGGCAGCAAGGAGGGTTGGGGAATACTGGGATGCATAGGGAGAGGCATCACCAGTAGAAAACAAGAAGTTATTATCCCTCTGTACAGACAGCTGGTGAGACCACATCTGGAGTACTGCGTGCAGTTCTGGAGACCCAATCTCCGCGAAGACATAAACAGGATGGAAGCTGTCCAGAGGAGGGCAACTAAAATGGTGCAGGGTCTGCACCGGAAGACATATGAAGAGAGACTTAAGGAGCTTAATATGTATAGCCTCAAGGAAAGGAGGGAGATGGGGACATGATAGAAACTTTCAAGTACCTCAAGGGAATCAACAAAGTCCAAGAGGGTAGCATCTTTCAAAAAAAGAGGTGTGCAAGAACAAGGGGGCACAATTTGAAGATAGAAGGGGGTGGCTCAGAGGTAATTTAAGGAAGTATTTTTTCACAGAGAGGGTTGTGGATGTATGGAACGGCCTTCCAGAGGAGGTTGTGGAGTCAAAAACAGTGGTGGAATTCAAGCATGCATGGGACAGTCATAAGGCAATTCTAGTGGGTGGGGGTAGGAAGAAGTAGGCTGCTGGTTAACTAGGATCTGCAGCTTATCCATCAGGTAGGGAAATGGGCAGACTGAGTTGGCCAAGTGATCCTTATCTGCCATCAAATTCTATGTTTCTATGTAGGAATTCTACCTGAAGCCATCACGGACCATGCCCCCACTTTCTGTATCTGGGGCAAAACTAGGCCTGAACCTATGAAGCCCCGCTTTATTATTTTCCGCAGTTTTGCAAACTTTGACTCAATGGCCTTCTTGTTCAATGTAGCTTGCATAGACTGGTCTCCTCTCTATAGCTCATTAGATGTCCAGACAGCCCTACATATCTTCCTGACAAAATTCTTAGAACTGCAAGAAACCCACTGTCAACTTGTTATAAGGCAGGTTAGAAATAGTCAGACTCGCTGGCTAAAATCTGACCTATTATCTAAATTAAGACAGAGGGGAAAAAACCTGGCTTTGCTACATAAAATCTGGTCTTCCTGCAGACTTTAATGAATATAGAGCATTAAGAAATACTTGTAAGAAAGAAATCAAACAAGCAAAAAGCTCATACTGCAATAATCTTCTAATAGACTCCCAGGGGGACCCAAAAAAATTCTGGTCCCATATTACATTCTTCCTGGGATCAAACCAGTCATCCACTCCAAATGACATGACTCTCAATGGGACCCATTGCAATAATCCCTTCACTATCGCAGACTTCCTTAACAGGCAGTTTGCTAACCTCACCCAATATACTTCCACTTTCCCTACCTCATCTAATCCCATCTCACCTGATGCCTCCTCCAAGTCTTCTTTCTATTTCTAGTCCATCCCAACTAGTGTCATTCTCCAACTCCTACGTAACATCTCGGAGCACACAGCTGTTGGTTCTGATAACCTGGAACCTAAGCTCCTAAAATTGGCCACTTCTCACATAGCTGCTCCCCTTGCTAAAATCTTCACCCTCTCCTTGTGCCAAAGTACTGTCCCGGATATTTGGAAAATGGCCAGAATCACCCCCGTTTTCAAAAAAGGCAACCCACTTGACCCATTGAATTACCATCCCTTTGCCATCCTATCGGTTCTCAGTAAAATTCTTGAGAAAATAGTTGCTACCCAGACCACTGATTTCCTGCTGAAACATGACCTCTTAACCGACACCCAACATGGCTTCCGCAAGGGTCATAGTACCACCACCGCCCTACTCAAACTCACATCTGACACCCTAGTGGCAATGGATTCTGGCTGGCTCACTGGAGCCATTTTTATTGATATGACCAAGGCATTTGACCTTGTTAACCACTCCATCCTCATTGCTACCCTAAACTCACTAGGCTTCACGCAAAATGTTGTAAAATGGTTTGATAGCTATCTGTCGGATAGGTCTCAATACATGAAATTCAACTCCACCCTGTCTGACAAGGCCATCACCAACATTGGTGTACCTCATGGGTCTATCTTAGGACCTCTGCCTTTCACTATTTTCATTAATAACATAACCATGAATCTCCTCAATACCTCCTCCCTACTGTATGTGGATGACATTGTCCTGTATTGCAGCTCAAATAACATTTCGGACATTAACACAAAACTCTCCAGTGACTATCAGCTTCTACAACAGTGGCTTGTTAATCACAAACTAGTCCTGAACACAGCAAAGACCCAAGCTATGTTATTCGGCTCCAGTCTCAAGCTCAACACGCCCAAACACACTTTAATGTCTCCTCCTCTGATGGCACAACTGTTGGAGTGGTTAATTCATTCAAGTGTCTTGGGATCACTCTTGACCCATCCCTGAGTTTTGACCTCCACATTCATACTATCTGTAAGCAGGTTAATTCCAAACTCAGGATCACCTACTGGACAAGCTATGCGCTCACTCCTTCAGCTAGACTTGCTATAGCCCGTGGGATTCTTCTTCCCTCCCTCACTTAGAGGGTTGCTACATATGCCTACGCCAGCACTTCGAGTCTTCGTAAGTGGGACGTTACTTACAATAACATCTGTCACTTTGCATCCAGCTCCTCCATGCTCAAAAATCTTTGTCTCCTCTACTCGGATCTAGGATGGCTTCCACCACTTGAACTAAGGTCCTATGCACTTGGGTCCATTACCAATAACATTATCAGATCCCGTATCCCAAATTCTTTGGCCTGTCTCCTTCCCTACCAGAAAACCAACTATGCATTGCGCTCTGCGGCAAATATCCCCGTACTAATCCTGAGACATCACACTAACAAAGGTGGTCATGCCTTTGCCTGCCATGCACCCCATTACTGGAACTCACTTCCTATAACCTTACGCCAATCTGTATCCCATAACTCCTTTAAGAAAGAACTTCGACGTTACCTCCTCTCCTCCTACATATGTTCCTGCTTTAAACCACCCTAGCCCTCACTCTCTAACCCTACCATCCTTCTCTCTTCCAGGTTACTATCATCCTTCTCCACCTTTCTTCCAGGTTCCTCCCCTATCAACCTTTGCTTGGTGGCTATCGCTCTCACAGCGCCTTATTCCCTTATCTAATTACGTAGTCGCCAGGCTGCATAAGTTGACCCTAACATATTTTCTTGTGAAAATAGTAATGCTGTACTTGGTCTTCCTAGCTCAATTTCTTATTCTGACCTGACTGGCTGTGGGGCAGCAGTTTTCCGGGAAACATTCTGGAAACTGCGTTGCTGTCCTATTTGTAGGCAACTGTCAGCTCTGAGAGAGGAGGTTGCCCACCTCCAGGCTGAACTAGCAAGGACTAAGGAGGCCTCCCCCTCCCAAAGAGCACCACTGCCACAACCACTGAGTCAGAGGTTTCGGAGTATGAAGAGCAGTAGGACCACAGTGGGTTCTGGGAGGGTGCGGGTGGTGGACCAGAGGCGAAGCCCCCCAGTTGTACCTCTACACAAATCAGATGCCATTCTGGCAGAGCAAGGTTCCTCTATGATGGCACCCTCAGTGGAGACCCAGAAGAATGCTGAGGACATCCACAAGGGAGACCCACAAAAGTGTGGCAAGGGACATCACAGGGGAAGGAAACAGCTACTGATAGGGGACTCAATTGTTAGGGGGGTAGAACTGGGGAAGGGAGAGAAGGAAGTAAGCTGCCTGCCTGGTGCCATGGCTTGGAGGGACAAGAATCGAATCCTCACAATTGTAGAAGCAGCATCACAGGAGACAGAACTAGATATCATTGTCCACCTTGGGACAAATGACCTAGCTAAGCATGGGATCAGTGCAGTGCAGAATGAATTTGTGGAGCTGGGGAGGGGCCTCAGATGGGTAGCAAGCACAGTAACCTTCTCAGAGGTGCTACCAGTCCATGGCAGGAATGAGGCTAGGGTACTGCACACCATGCAGTTTAATGAATGGTTGCAAAACTGGTGCAGAGCACAAGGCTTTGGCTTCATTGGGGACTGGGGGTCCACCTGGAGAGATAAAGGTCTATACTGGTATGATGGTCTGCATTTGTCCACAAAGGGGACCAAGCTCCTAGGTGACAGGTTTAAATGCTTCCTTGTCAAGCTTTTAAACTAGATAAGGGGGGAGGTACTGATAAAAGGCAGGAAAAGTCAAGCCTCCCCCCACAAAACAGGGCCGGTAGTAGGGTAAACACTGAGGTACGGAGCTCAACACAGGGCAGGATGGGGGTAAATGGTAAAATAGATAAGAGCAATAAGAGCAGGGATGGGGAAAAAAGGATCAAGCCAACATTAAATGGAGGGCAATGACTACTAATGCCAGTAGTCTGGAAACAAGCTCTGAGCTAGTAGCTTTGATGGAAGATGAACAATTGGATATTGTGGCAGTCACAGAAACATGGTACACCGAGAACCATGAATGGGATGTCAACATACCAGGGTACACAATCTACAGAAGGGACAGGGAAGGCAAAGAGGAGGTGGAGTAGCTCTATACATAAGGGAAGGGATCAAAGCTACAGAACTAAAAAGTAAAGGGGAGGACAAGAGGCACTCTGGGTTACCTTGGAGATGGGGAATGGCATCGCAATCCGCACAGGGGTTGTATACAGACCCCCGTCTCAAGGGGAGGAAATGGACAAGAAAATGATAGAGGACATTCTCAAAATGGCTGAAAAAGGGGAGATACTGTTGATAGGGGACCTGAATATGCCAGATGTTAACTGGAGGACATGTACTGCAGCCACATCCAAGAGCAGGGTCATTCTCGATGCCCTGCAGGTGGCAGACCTTAGACAGCTAGTGCTGGAACCCACTCGGAGGGAGCAATACTAGACCTGGTACTCTCAAATAGAGAGAGGATCACAAATTTAGATGTCAGTAGACATCTGGGAACAAGCGACCACTGCACAGTGTGCTTTACAATGAGCACAACCATGGAGATAAGCCATACAAAAACAAGGATACTGGACTTTAGAAGGGCTGACTTTGGCAAAATGGGTGAACACCTGAAGAATGCACTAGCAAATGGCCAAATAGGAGGGGTGGAAGAACAATGGAGAAAAATCAAAACTGCCATCATAGAGGCAACAAGTCTTTGTGTAAAACAAATAAAGAAAACAAAGCGGAGTAAAAACCACTTTGGTTCTCAAAGAGGTGTGAGGAAGGTTAAGAGAAAAGGCTGCATTCAAAAAGTATAAGGAATCACAGAGGGAGCACGACAGGGAACTGTATCAATTAAAGCAGAAAGAAGTAGGAAAGGCAGTCAGAATGGCAAAAGGCACAAACCGAGGAAAAAATAGCCAACTCGGTCAAAAGGGGATAAAACCTTTTATAGGTACATTAGGGAGCATAGAAAGGTTAAGGGAGGATAGTGATGATTAATAAAGGAGAGGGAGGTGGGCAGAGGGAGACAGTGAAAAGGCAGAGATACTGAATGAATACTTTTGCTCAGTATTCACAAAAGAAGATGAGGAGCAGTTACCTAAACCAGGCAATAGAAGCACTCTGGGTAGGGGGGTTGATACCAGTCCATTCACAGAAGAAAGATCCCTGAAAGAACTCCTAAAACTCAAGGTGGACAAAGCAATGGGGCCTGACGGAATTCACCCCAGAATCCTAAAAGAACTAAGGGGGGACCTAGTGACACCACTGACCACACTTTTTAACAAATCATGGCAGGATGGGGTGGTACCTGAGGACTGGAGGAGGGCAGATGTGATTCCCTTTACAAAAGTGGGAGCAAGGCAGAAGCAGGAAACTACAGACCTGTAAGTTTGACCTCAGTGGTAGGGAAAATGATGGAATCACTTTTGAAAGAAAGAATTGTTGAGCACCTAGAGGCCAGCGGGGCACAGGACCCAAAGCAACATGGATTTACAGCAGGAAGGTCATGTCAGACTAATCTAATTGATTTCTTTGACTGGGTGACCAAAGTAATAGACCAGGGAGGGGCTGTGGATATGGCCTACCTAGACTTTAGCAAGGCATTTGACACAGTCCCGCACAAAAGATTAATAATCAAGTTAGCCAGCCTGGGAGTGGGTCCCAGGGTGGTAGCCTGGGTAGCGAACTGGCTGCACAACAAGACACAGAATGTACAGTGAATGGAACACATTCAAGAAAGGGGTTACTAGTGGAGTACCTCAGGGCTCAGTACTGGGTCCAATCCTTCTTAACATCTTTATAAGTGACATTGCAGAGGGTCTGGAGGAAAGGTATGCCTCTTTGCAGATGACACAAAGATCTGTAACAGAGTTGATACACAAGAGGGGTAGAAAAGATGAGAAGGACTTGTCAAGGTTGGAGGAATGGTCAGACATATGGCAACTTAGATTCAATGCAAAGAAGTGCAAGTAATGCACCTGGGAACAAAACCCAGGAGAAGAGTACACAATAGCAGGGAGGTACTAACAACAACAAAAATGGAAAGGGACCTGGGGGTAGTCATATCAGATGACCTAAAGTTGGGTAAGCAATGTGAGAAGTCAGTAAGGAGAGCCAGGGGGATACTGGGATGCATAGGAAGGGGCATCACAAGTAGAAAAAGGGAAGTGATTATCCCTCTATACAGACAGTTGGTGAGACCCCATCTGGAGTACTGTGTGCAGTTTTGGAGACCTCATCTACTCAAGGACATAGACAGGATGGAAGCAGTCCAGAGGAGGGCAACTAAAATGGTGCAGGGTCTACATCAGAAACCATATGAAGAGAGACTGAGAGAGCTTAATATGTATACCCTTGATGAAAGGAGGGATGGGGACATGATAGAAACGTTCAAGTACCTCAAGGGAATCAACAAAGTCCAGGAGGGTAGCATCTTTCAGAAAAAGAGATGTGTAAGAACAAGGGGGCACAGTTTAAAGATAGAGGGGGGACAGCTCAGGGGTAATGTGAGGAAATTATTTTTCACGGAGAGAGTGGTGGATACATGGAACAGCCTTCCTGAGGAGGTTGTTGGGTCTAAAACAGTGGGGGAATTCAAACATGCTTGGGACAGACACAAAGCAACTATAGTGCGGGGTTGCAGGAAGCAGGCTGTTGGTTAACTAGAATCTGCAGCTGATCCAGTAGATAGGGAAATGGGCAGACTGAGGGGGCCAAGTGGTCCTTTTCTGCCATCAAAGTCTATGTTTCTATGTTTCTATGATTGTTTTTTATCTTACGCTTATGTTGTTCTAACTACCCCAATTCTTTGTCACACTGCTGCTGTTATGTAACTTGTACTATGGACCATAATGTTCCTGTACCCTGCACTTTGTATCATGATGTTTTTTGAAGTTTGTCTCTGTTTTCTCCTGGGTCATGCCTGAAAATAGTCTTCCTGGCTAGCGCACCTACCCAGTTAACAAAAACTAAATAAATAAATTAAAAAATGAAGCAGAGGTTCTTATGCCACGATATAGATCACGTTATACTACAGCTTGACTACTGCAGTCAGCTTTGGTGTCCTTGTAAGCAGACAGATGTCAACAGAGTAGAGAAAGTTTAATATAAAATGACCAAACCAATAACAAATCTAAAGTATACCCCTTTTGAATCAAAATTGAGACAACACAGTTTGGAGACTCAAAGGAAGAGAGGGGATCTTTTACTCTTCTACAATATAATAAATGATCCGTACCTTACAAATGAGGTAAATATTGTTTTTAAGGATAACAATTCAATAACGGGAGGACAACCCCTACAGGTTAAAGCAAGTCAAATCAAAATGGATAAAAGAAAATATTTTTACACACAGAGGGTGGTGAACCCCTGGAATAGACTGCCTGAAGAAAGAGCAATATGACCAAGGAAACCTTAAAAAAATCTGGACAAATACATAGCACTTGGAGGTAACATGAAATATTACTATAGTCTATATGGTGCTACCTATGAACAGATGCCTTTTTTGCTCCTCTTGCATTAGTAATAAGAGAAACCGTGCTGTCCTGACTTGGACCTGGGTCATATATGGCCCACAGGAAATGGCGCCCCTGGAACTGATAGCACTGGGATCTCTGTGGGCTATATTCAGTCAGAACATGCAGATGAGTTCATTGGGCATGTAAGGTGCTAAGGGGCCATTTACATGTCCATTATGGGCTCATTTGCATGGTGCACCACTAGTGCCTGCTGAAAAATGTCACAAAATTAACGCATTCCGCAAAATGTTTTTCTGGGCATGTCCATTTCATCTGAGCAATCCCCCACCCCAGTATGCTTATTTTAATATATTCCCAGGTGGTCTAGTGGCTCCCCACCCCAGCAGCTGTCCTACCACACTCCCTCTCCCATCCTGAAAGGCAACAAGTTGTGTATTTAAAAAAAAAAATCCTGGTGGCTAGTGGTCCTTCCCCCTGACCACATCACCCATCCATCAGCCCATTTTTTTTTTATAATTTATTATCTGACCATCTATGGGTGCCCTAATCCCCCCAAACTGTACCACTCCACTCCCCCATACCGGAAGACAGCAAGCCACTGGCATGTGCTCATTCATTCCTGCATTCACATCTAAGCGGGCTTCCGGCCATGGAGAAGAGTGGAATACTAAGCCGGTGGCCCGCTCTGTTTCAGGTTGGGGGGTGGGGTATGACAGTACTTGCTGGGTTGGGAGGGTGGGGTGGGCCACTAATCCACCAGGGAAAAAAAAAACTATTGGCTGATGGACGGGTGATGGGGTTAGGGGAAGGGACTGCTAGCCACCAAGGTTAATTTTTTTTTATGCCATTGCCTTATATGAATGAATAAGTGTGTGCACAGCACAGCACATGCTCATTCATTCATATGTCAGTGGGCTGCCGGCTGAGGAGGAGAGCGAAGGGTTGTGCCCATGGCCTGCTCTGTTTCAGGATAGGGTGGGACTGTACTTGCTGGGCTGGAGGTGTGGGCCACTAGACCACCAGGGAATAAATAAAAAAAAGAACTATGGGCTGACTGATGGGTGATGAGGTTGGAGGGAGGGATCACTAGCCACCAGGGTAAATTTTTTTTTCTGTGCCACACAGCTTGCTGCCTTACATGAATGAATAAGTGCATGCACAGCACAGCACGTGCTGATTCATTCATACGTCAGCAAGCTGCCAGCCATGGAGGAGAGCAGAGGGCTGTGCTGGGGGCCTGTTCTGTTTTGGGATAGGGGGACTGTATCTGCTGGGTTAGGGGACGGGGTGAGCCACCAAACCACCAGTGAAGTGCATTAAAAAAAAAAGTCATACTGGGTGGGTCTGGTGATTGGGATCGAGACCACCAAGAGCTCAAGCTGCAAACCTAGGTAGTGCTAAGGCAAAGCACATTATCACCAGCACTAACATTTGACTATTGGGCCCTTAGGGATTTGATTAACCCAAGATAAGACTCAGAAGTCCATGTAAATACAGAAATTATTTTACCAATTTACCAATTTACAAACACTGGTTCTATTCTAATGTAATTACAGTGATACTCTCCCTGTTTTGTTTTTTTTACTATATCTAATAATATCAGGTTCATCTGATAAAACCTCCCTGCCAAGAACCCATTCTGCTTGCTATCCTGGAGCCCATTTCTCTCCAAGTAGTCCACTTAGATGTCTTTGACTAGAATCTCCATTACTGTACCCACAGTGGAGGCAAGACTGGCAGAACTATAATTTCATGGTTCCTTTGTGCCCCCTCCTTTGTGGAGCAGAGCCATACCCGTTATTCTTCAGAGTCTCTAAATCACCCATGCACAAAAGTGAACTATTGAATAACCTCGCCAGGAGTTCAGCCAGTTCTGATTCCCATTTCCTGTGCATCCTTGTGAACATCCCATTCGGTCCTGATACCTTATTTATTTTTGGGGCAGAAAGACATTTTCTAACCCTTTTTCTTGTAGTCACCACCAGTCCAATTTGATGGATCCCCCTTGCAGTAGCCTTCAGGCCACATTCTGGCAGAAGTGGGGGTCATGATAGAAACTTTTAAGTATCTCAACGGAATAAACAAAGTCCAAGAGGGTAGCATCTTTCAGAAAAAGAGATGTGCAAGAAAAAGGGGGCACAATTTGAAGATGATGCGGGGGGGGGCAGTTCAGGGGCAATGTGAGGAAGTATTTTTTTCACAGAGAGGGTGGTGAACACATGGAATGTGCTCTCTTAGAAGGTCATGGGGTCAAAACAGTGGGGGAATTCAAGAATGCGTTGGACAAAGATAAGGCAATTATAGTGGGGGGTATGAGGAACTAGGCTGTGGGTTAACTAGGATCTGCAGCTCATATTCAGTAGGTAGGGAAGTGGGCAGATTGGGTTGATCAAGTGGTCCTTATCTGCCATCAAAGTCCATGTTTCTTTTTTTTTTATTTTGTTCTTTTTGACACTTCCAGCCACTGGCACTTCTGCCTGGTCATGGACCCCTGCACTTCCACTTCCATATCTTGGCCTCGCTCCGACAGGCACCCCTGGCTTGCCCCCCAGGGTGTGGGGTTACAGCACCAGCCTAAAGTGCCGCAATCCTTGTAACTAATCCAGGAGAGCTGACCTGGAAGCTAATCAAAGCTGGGGGCAGGCTTCGCTAATGGCAGCCAGTTGTGAGATTTTTCTTTTTTTAACCCAGGGCTGGGGACAAGGTGTGACATCCTGCATCCACCCCACCCCTCTTAGGTCCAGACGTCAATCCCCCCGAGGTTCTCCCAGCTTCTGTCAGGAGTCTCTCATGCATCAGGCACTCACTCCACCCTCCCCCTGGAGAAGGAGAGCGGTCTATAGGACACTCAATCCTTCTCCCCCTGGCCAGCCCTCCAGTTCCCTGAGTCCCTTCCCGAACCTGGGTCACTGACGTCTCAAGCAGAAATCCAACTGCTGCACTGACAAAGTCAATGTTTCTATGTTTCTACCCTCCACTGTGAATACTGAGCAGAAGCAATGTTGGGGACACTTCCTGATGTACAGTAATTCATGTAGAAAAGTTCCCCTGACTTGTCCTATCTCTGGAACCATAGTGAGTCTCCTCAGAAACCATCAAAAAGAAGCAAGCCAGTTTATTGTCTGAGACCTCCAGCTTGTTGAAGAAGTTTGAGACCCCTGCTTATTAAAAAAAACTGAAAACCACAGAGTTTTGCAAGTAATTTTGCTTTATTTTAGTCAGTATTATATACAGTCATCTTCTCTGCTTTGCCCAACAGAACCCACCAGTCCTGCCACTGACCTACTCACAGACTTACCTGTTATTCACCTTTACACAGGACTTTTGTTTGGCGGGTGGTCAGCCATGTTGGTCATATGAGAGCCTTGGGGGGGTGCCGGCATGTAGCAGCATTTTCCTCCAGAATTTTTTCTGCCTGACCTAGACCATTAGGATGTGTGCACCATCATTTCATGCTCTAACTCTTCCCCTCTGTGTGCAGTCCTGTTGTGCTGTTGGCTGGCCTCTGCCATGTGGCAGTCTGTACAGTGGGAGCTGGTGTCCCCTCTCCCTGAAGAAGGAGAGGTGCCATCAGGCTCTCAATCTTCCCTCACCCTGCTACACACTGAGTGATCCTGACTGTTCCTGATCTAGGGTTGCTGGCCTGGCGGGGATCGAAGCTTGTGTCCCTCCTCCCTGAGGAAGGAGAGCTGTCATTGGGTGCTCAATCTTCATTCACCCTGCCACCCCAGTGAGTAATGCTGTTGGTTCCTGAACTCAGGTTGTGGCATGAGGGGAGCAAAGCTTGTGTCTCTCCTCCCTGAGGAAGGAGAAGTGCCATTGGACGCTCAATCTTCATTCAACCTGCTGCACCACTTTGTGACACTGTCCATTCCCAAACTTGGGTTGCTGGCATGGGGGAGAAGCTTGTGTCCCCCCTCCCTGAGAAAGCAAAGATGCCATTGGGTGCTCAATCTTCCCTCACCTGGCCACCCTACCGAGCGACCCTGTCTGTTCCCAAACTTGGGTCACTGACATGGGGGGAAAAGCATGTGCTTCCCATCCCTGTGGAAGGAAAGGTGTTATTGGGTGCTCAATCTTCCTTCACCTTTCCTCCCCACCGAGTGACCCTGTCCTTTCCTGAACTCAAGTCACTGGTGTGTTGGGGGGGGGCGAAGCTTCCTGAGGAAGGAAAGGTGCCATAGTGCGCTCAATTTTCTTCACCCTACACCTTCACTGGGCAACCCTATCCCATTTCCAAACTCAGGTCACTGGCTTGGGGGGAGAAAAGCTTGTGCCTCCCTCCCTGGAGAGAGACAGTACCATCAGGCACTGAATCTTCTCTCATGCTGCCACCCCACCATGTGACCCTGTCATTTCACAAACTTTGGCCACTGGCATGGGGGGGCAAAGCTTGTGTCCTACTCCCTGAGGAAGCAGAGGTGCCACTGGGCACTCAATTTTCCATCACCTTGCCACCCCACCAATCAATTATGTCTGTTCCCAAACTTGGGTCATTGGCATGGGGGGTGAAGCTTGTGTCTCCCCATTCCTGAAGAAGGAGAGCTGCCATTGGGTATCTAATCTTCCATCACTCTGCTGCCCAACTGAGTGACCCTGTCCATTTCTGAATTCAGGTTGCAGGCATGGAGGGGGGAAGCTTGTGTTCCCCTTCCTTGACGAAGGAGAGGTGCCATCAGGTTCTCAGTCTTGACTCACCCTCTCCCCCCCCACCATGTAATCCTGTCCGTTTCTGAAAATGGGTCACTGACATGGAGGGGGCAGAAGTGCATCCACTCCTGCTCAAGGCCGGCTACAAGGGGTTTTCCTCGAAGATATCATCATCAGATTCAGAGTCTCCATTACAAAGCCCCTGACAACAGGGCCACATACTCCCCCCACTGCAGTGACATTAATATTTACAATCTTGTGCAGCAAGTTCTTCTCCCCATGCATCCAGTTTTCTGGCAGCATCTAAGGAACTCACTTGTGTAGCTTGTTGGGGCACAGATGCAGAATCCATTCCTGAAGAGCTCAGGAGCCAGAACCCCCCATTTGCTACATTAACTCACCCTGCTGCCAGAAAAGCCATTTTTACTGACCATGATTTTGAAGCAGAATATGACTGCTTTTGTTGTGGAGCTGCAGGGTACTGCACCATCCATCAAGCCAACTGCTTAATTTGGCCATTCTGGATGTATCATGCATCATGAACTGGGAGGAAGATGATCATTCAGCTTCAGATTTTACCTCCACCACACAGTGTGCTGTTTTCACTTATGACATTGCCAGTGCTGGACTGTGGTCAGCAACAGCAGCCAAGGGCTTCACTTCACTGCCATGAACTGCAGAATGAACCACGTCTGCCACACTCTCTGTTGGACTTGCAGTCATCCCTGCATTAGTTTCTAGCACTCGTTCTCCAGCAGCAGTCTTTATGATACACACAGAAATTGCAGAGTCACTGACTTTCAGTGTTACAGCTGTTGTTCCACTGACAGATATATTGACCGATGCTTCCTTTTGTGTATAAGTGTCAGACACTGAAGCAGATTCCAGCTGAGCATGCTTTACAACACTTGGAGTGGATAGGACTAATGTCAATCTCTCTTTATGTGCCTGAAATCTGGCATCTCCTCAGCCACAGTAAATGTATTTCACACAGGGACGAGGCAATATAGTGCAGTGGTTTAAGGCTCTGAACTGCAAATCTGGAGACCTGGGCTTAAATCTCACAGCCCCCACTTGCATGCTCTGTGACCCTGAGCAAGTCACTAAATGTCCTTGTGCTCCCAGGCCACACCTGTAAACACGCTCCAGCTTAATGTCTCTTTCATGGTTAAAAAAAAAACACACTCCTCCAGGACTTTCTTTAGCTTCTCTTCCTTCTTCAACAATTTTTGGTTCCGTAAATATTCCCTTACAACAGCCAAAGCAGATTTTCCAAGTTCTTTCTTATCCAAATTGATTTCCCACACTAGTTGCATCATGTACAAAGGAAGTAACATCAAGGACCTCTTTCAAAAAGGTTGTAGGAGGGAAAGTCAACTCTCCCATACTTTCTGTATTCATCTATCTATCCACCTAGTTGGCCATCTTGGCAGTCTGCCAGATGACCAGAGGTTACACCTACTGCAACAACTTAACCTGATTCAATATATCTGTTTGCATCTCTATCTCTCCCCTTCCAGGATGAGGCTGAAAATAAGCAGAACTGCTTAGTCCTCCTTTCCCGGTCACTAAAAACTAAATGAATACAAGACTGGTAAGGCACAGGTTGCAACTTCATTCTCTTGTACTGACCTCCAGGAAATGGGATTAATGTTTTGCATGAATTTAGGGGGTTCTGTAGGAACAGAAATAATTTGATTAAAATATTTTATTATTATATTATTATTATATTCTTAATTGCTATTCTGTATCCTTATATTGACTTAATTATTAAGTACTATATCATGAACTCTAAAACAAGAACAGTGCTGCTCAAGGCTTGAATACTGAAATAGAGGAATGGTGCCACGAAACAAAAGGGAATACAGCGTACATGGTCAACTTCAGAAAAAAAAATTGTTTTGGGGATAGTCTGTTTAAATTGAATGGCCTCTTCCAATTATTAGCAGAAAAGCTTGAAGTTGAGACTAAGGGATTATTGTCATGGAAACTTGACATAATTCATGTCCTTGTTTTTCTGTACCAGCCAGACCAGATATCAGAAGTTAACAGAGACTGAAATAGACTGGCTTTAAGAAACTAAGACTTTTATTTATAGAAAATATACAAAAACTCTGATACATTTCAGAATTATGCAGGTTATTGGAAATGCATGAACCCGCCCAGTGATTACGTTTTAAACTGATCAGCGAGGTGTAATGTGAGCCATTTACAAAACTCTGTAGCCCAAAACTGTTTAAAACATATTGACAGATGTGGAGCCTAAAGTAAGCTGACCATGCCACCTTTTCAATGGAATGAGTCTTGAGTGTTTATCTTGTTTATTTGTTTATTGAGTACTAGGAATTAATACCTTTGAGCCAGAGGCTCTTTTACAAAGGTTCCACGTCAAATTAGGTACAAGCAATAAGGTTACAATGCATGACACAAGTAAAGTACATTGTGGAATACTATACACATAGAAGAAGACATTAGTGCAAGGACAAGTAATTACGAGGTAAAACACATTAAATCAATAGGCAAATCAAATGGGGGGGAGCAGGAAGATAATGTGAAAAATAGGGTATATACAAGAAAGGAGGGAGGAGCCAACCACAGGTAGTGGAAAGGAATCATCTACCGTGCCTTTGTCAGGTAATGAGGCAGGAGAGCAACAACTTAACTAGAGAGGAATTAGTCAAAGCAGTCACAGGAGTTAGAGGTGGTAAGGTGAGAGAATAGGCTAGATTTAAATGCACCTAGAGAGGTAGAGGAGGTAATAGAGGTGCTAAGTGCATTTAGCCAGGAAGGGGCACGATAGGCAAATGATCTCTGGCCCTGGGAAGTCCAGCAATGAGGGACCTGAAGGGGCTGATTTTCAGATCTTCTGGTGGGTCGAACACTTGTGTTCTGACATATCAGGTCTTGAATGCAGGGTGGAGTGAGGCCCAAGATGGATTTTTTGGCCATAAGGCAGGTAAGGTACTTTAGGTAGTTTGAGAGTTGAAGCCAACCAGTTTCAGCATACAGTTCGCAGGTGTGAGTATGTTGATGAGCGCCAGTGAGCAATCGACAGGCCTTGTTAAGGGAGGTTGTAATACGTATAAGCGCACTTGTAGAGGCAGACCCATAGACAATTAGGCAATAGTCAACAATTGAGATGATTGAGGATTGAATAGCTAGCTTCAGTGCTGGTAAGGTGAGAAGCTGTCTGTTCCGGTACAATATCCCAAGTCGCTGATTGATAGTTCTGGCTGTGCTATCGATATGGGTTGCATAGGTGAGTCCCTGATCGAAGGTGATTCCAAGATATTTGAAGGTAGCCACCTGTTCAAGAGTGGATCCCATGGATGTGTTGATGGTGAGTGGTGTTTGCCTTTTCTTGTTTTGTGGACTTGAGAAAAGCATGGATTTTGTTTTTTTATGGTTTAGGACTAGCTTATGTGTCTCAAACCACTTTTCAACACCAGCAAAAGCATGCCGGAGGCTAAGGCATAAGGGGATAGGATCTTTATGAGAGGATAGAATCACAGCATCATCAGCGTAGAGAATAATTTGCTCAGAGCAGGATTTAGGGAGGGAGTTTAGGAAAAGGCTGAAGAGGAGAGGGCCTAGGATGGATCCCTGTGGAACTCCCGAGAGGACAGGCTTAGGTCCTGAGAGCACACCTGCTATTTTTACAACTTGGGAGCGCTGTGTGAGGTAATTTTTAATCCAGGCCCCTGCGCCCAGGGAGAGCCCAAGAGATTGCAGCTGACTGAGAAGTAGACCATGATGTACTGTGTCAAAAGCCTTTGTTAGATCAATGTACACAGCTCCAGTCAGGAGTCCCTTGTCCAAGGCCTTGTGGATAGCGCCTGAGAAATGAAGGAGGGCTGTCGATGTGCTATGTCCGAGTCTGAATCCATGTTGCTGGGCACAGAGGATGTTATATTTCTGCAGGTAG
This sequence comes from Neoceratodus forsteri, assembly GCA_016271365.2. NCBI lineage: Eukaryota > Metazoa > Chordata > Ceratodontiformes > Ceratodontidae > Neoceratodus > Neoceratodus forsteri. Next base: position 1,284,716,876 of record CM057454.1, on the reverse strand, counting down.
TCCGTAAGCTGGTCTGCCACAATACGTTCGAGAGCTTTTGAGAGGGGAGGTAATATTGAAATAGGTCTGTAGTTGCCAGGCAGGGACTTGTCACCATTTTTGTGTACAGGAGTGACAATTGCAGCTTTCCATATACTAGAGAACTTACTGGAGCAGAGGGAGAGATTGAATAGTCTGGTGAGGGGGAGTAGAACTTCATCCAAAGTAAGGGACAGTATTTTAAGGTCGATAGAGTCACTGCTTGTCCGAGATTTGGAGATTGCCTTCTTTATGTATTTATGGACTTCGTGTGCTTTAACTATTTTGAGATGGAAGGGCGGGATGGTTGGAGAGGCAGAGGGGGATATGGGGATAGGAGTATCTGTGTTAGAGAAGTAGTCAGATGGGAGGACACCGCTGAGGACAGTGAATGTCTCATTAAGGGTATTTGCGATGACCAGCGGGTCAAGGGTAGTAGTACCATCAACAGTAAGTATAGTAGGAAAGGACTTAGCCTGCTTTCCTGTAGTATTTCTTAAGTTGTCCCAGAAGGATTTGCCTTCCCCCCAGGAGTTGGAGAGGGCATTCTTGAAGTAAGAACTTTTCATCCGGCGAATCTCTTTGGTGCAGTGATTTCGAGCCTGTTTGTACTTTAAGATGTCAGACAGTGAGCCAGTGCAACATCTAGCAAACAACATCTAGTCATGTGGTTTGTAAGCCTTCTGGATAAACTCCAAAGTAACATGAAGTTATGGATCATTAACCACAGATAAAGGAAATCACTGTCTTAAAGAAGTTAGCTAAGATTATAAAGTTTATAATGATAGCAGGTATGCCAAACTAAAGTCATTCTGAACTGGAAAAAATGTACTTCTGAAATCTGTAAATACTTTTTAGATATCTATAAAGGAAAAGTTGTATAATGTTTTTATAAATTATAGATTTTATATTAGAATTGACACCATTAAGTTTGGTTTTAAATGAATCCTCTCTTTTAGCTGCATCTGAAAATGTAGGTTTTACATTGTTAAAAAGGTGCACATAAATGCAAGAAAGAAATATTTTTTTATATCAAAAATAGTTTTTGAAACTGAGGTCATATTGATGAAAAAATGGTTTAGGAGGGCCCAACAGTAACACCCTCAGAGAGTACTCAGTTCAATAATAATTTGATTGTGATGTCTCCCGGCAAGAGGGATATAAATGGGAAGCTGGCAAAGCTGGCCCAGAACTGCCTGATTCTTTGGTGTGTGAGGACCTGTGTTGGCTGCCCTGACAATTTTGAATGAGCTTGGGACTTGTACTAGGCCAAAAGCCTGAAGTCATGCCTGCTTGGAACCAGCATTTGGGTTGAGCCATTGCTGCCACCAGGAGGTGTTAGGCACCAGCTTAAAAGCCAACACAATGCTGCAACAAAGTCCAGCTGCTTAAACTGCTTGTTGCATTAAGAACATACTTTCCAATATTGGATGAAGCAAAGCCTATGGTTTGCATACTGATAATTTGGACTAAAGTAATGTGTTGGAATTTCTGTTAAAAGCCTGAACAAGAGACTAACTTTGGAATTTACCAGCCAGCAAGCCTGCAGTGCTGTTAAATAGCAGTGAGTCCAGAGTTGCAGGTTCAAGAGCAGAACTGAACTGAAACAGAAAAGAGTCACAGAGTCCAGTTACCCAAAACAACATTAATGTCCACAAGGAGAGATCTTTCTACAGACTGTGCTGCTAAACTGCCAAAATCTTGCTGTCTGATTTTCCTCACTAAATCCTGAAATTACTTTTGATGGTTTGTGACATCAAGCAAGAAGGATCCAGCCTGCATTGCTTTGTTGATGTTAGAAGACTCTATAGTTCCAGGTTCAAGGGGGAAAAGACAGAAGACTAAATCCAAGCACACCACCAAGGACTTTTGTAATCAAAAATCAGAAATTCTCACCAATATTTTGAAAGTTAAAAAGTAGAAGATTGCACCTACAGATAATTATTAAAACATAAGTATTCCTTTATTTCACTTTTAGTACCTGTATTTGGCTATCTGGGTGGTAACTTAGTGCATTTTAGTGCCAAAACCTTGGGTATTTAGTTAAGCTAAAATTTAGATGTAAAGAAAATACATTTTACATGCGATACAGTTTTGAAACAATTCTTATGCAAAGATAAAACATGAGACACTGGTGTAATGAGTTGCAAGTTCTCATAGTAAAAAGGTCATGATATTTATAAGTATGCTGAAGAAATAGTACAATGATAATTTATTATGCTGAATATTGCTTATTCATTTGCATTGTTTATATGTTGAAACTTGTTTTATTTGATTTACTTGATTTTCTAAAACCTGTTATTTTGTTTACCTTATAGTTTACATTTACATTATGTTTATTATGCTTGATATTTATGCTAATTATAAATATTTAGGACTTGTACATATCTGAATAAAATATATATATGTCTTCAGTTAGCAGGGAAGGGGGAAGAAGCTTCTAGCTGGATGCTGGGACAGTAAGGAGACTTGAAAGATTTTTGTAGCTGGTTTTCTGTGTGTTTCCAGCAGACAATTTAGTGCTTGTGTGTGTTTAAAAGCTGGAGGCTGGGATGGTAAGTAGACTTGAAAGATTTTCTGAGCTGGTTTTCTGTGTGTTTCTAGCAGACTATGGTGTTTGTGGGAGTTTAAAAGTTATCTGGCCTGTAAGTGCAGGCACCATATTACAGGGGATTAGTGCTGCATGAAAGTAAGGTGGGGCTCTCAACTCAGTCAGTCTTCAGTTAGAGGGAAAGGGGGAAGAAGCTTCTAGCTGGATGCTGGGAGAGTAAGGAGACTTGAAAGATTTTCTTAGTTGATAGTGCTTGGAGGTGCAGTGAGGGGCAGACACAGGGCTGATACACTCTCATGAGAGTCGGGTGTAGGCCCTATTCCCACCCTCCCCTCCTCAGAGCTTGGATCCTTTATAGGGGAACACCTGCTCTTCAATTGGAGGAAAAGGCTTCAGGTGCAGCTCATGTAGTTCTAGCTACTGGGGGTTGGGTTTAAGGGCTGGGAGAAAGGAGCTTAGGGAGTTGTACACTTCCCCTATAAGTTTACTGTGTAGTACTGCACCTAGAAACAGGGGTACCTGTTTACTGTGGGATTGTATCTTGGATTAGTGGGTGACCTGATTAGTGGGTAGGGGTATATCTTGGACTTGGGAGAACCTGGTGGTTCACCCAAGGAATACTACTTGGAGGGGATGGGACCACACGTCATTAGGGCTGGCATCTTTGGGAGGGTGGTAGGGTGCACAGGTTGTGGCACGGCCATAATACTTGACTGGGCTTGGAAGTTCGGTGATTGCCCAGTGTGCTACCAGCTGGCACAGCTTAGGGAGGAGGTTGAGGGGATTAGGAGACAGCTGGAGGGAGGGGGGAAGTATGGTTGGGGAATATGGCAGGGGCTCTCCCGCGGGGTTGCACCAACACTAGGGAAGGGGGCATAGGGAAAGGAGTGCAGGAAAGTACTCTGGGGTTGCATAGGGACCCTGACAGAGGGGGCCCAAAAGGAGGACACTACCAAGGAAGCAGGAAGGTATCTGGGGACCATCACAGAGGGGGACCAAAGAGAGGACATTCTCAGGGAAGTAGGCAGATGGCTGGGGCTATACAGAAGGAAGCAAGGGGGAGAGGTGGATCGGACCTTAAGCTCAGTAACCACTTCAATTCTCTTCTTCTGCTTGAGGATGAAGGTGGTGATGTAGCCACGACAGGGGCGGTTAGAGATGGAAAGGGAGTGGGGGGCAGAAGGCAGAGGCCAGATAACAGGAAGAACAGGGGAGAACTTGGAATGCAGGAAAATGGGGGGAGTGGTGGATCAGAGCAGGAGAAGAAGGGGATAGAGGGAGGAAAGTGCAAGGAGAAGGACCAGTTGGGAGGAAAGGGCAAGGAGAGAGACCAGAAGTAAAAAGAGGATACAATAAATGCAGCTGAAAGTTTATGCAGGGGGAGCACGACAGGCAAGGAGAGGCTAAACGGAGACGGGAAGGAAGAGAGGACGAGCCAGGCAAGTTTAGCAGATGGGGGGGGAAGGACCAGTTGCGAGCAGTGATGGGGGGATAGTAGGGTACAAAAAGGATACTATGGAGGAGAAGAGGCATAGGATCGGAGGGAGGGTGGCAGGGTAAATAAGGTGGGGCGCAGAAGTGCACCCAGATAGGGGAGGAGCAAGAAGCCAGCTGGGGGGAGGGGCCGAAGAAAGGGACATGGAAGGGGGAAGGAGGAAAGGGTGGTCAGAGTGCTTCTGTTGGGTGATTCCATGATCAGGGTATCAAATGGTATAGGGAGGGGGAAGCCTGCCCAGTTAGAACAAAATGCTTCCCTGGACTAATGGTGCACAGGGCCAAGCATGAGGTATATCAGCTGGCAAAGGATTGTGGAAGTTCCCCAGACATACTGGTCCACCTGGGTACTAATGAGATTGAGGGAAATAGTGAGCTAGAGATACAGGCAAGATTCAGGGAGCTTGCCAGGGTCTGTCATGACATAGGATGCGTGTTTTCCTTCTCAGAAATCCTGCCAGTGCCAAGGGCTAGTAGGGAACACAAGAAGAAGATTAGGGAGATAAACCAGTAGCTCAGGGAGTGGTGTGGGGCCAGAGGGTATGGGTTGATGGGGGATTGGGGGGGAGACCTGGGAGGATAAGGGGCTGTATGCTAGAGATAGGCGCCATCTCAATTTGGAGGGGAGGGAAATCCTTAAGTTGAAAATAGAGGGGTTCATTAGTGAAAAGTGTGGTTTAAACTTGTGAAGGGGGAGTGATGGGAGAAAAGGCTGTTAAGGGGGGTCTGATAAAGGAGGAACTCTGTCTCAACCCCCTGGGGAGCTGGAGGAATGTGGGAAAAGGCTGACTGGTAAGATGCTGACCGGGGGAAGACAGAATCCCCATGGGAACACGAGCAGGGGAAATGGAAGTATACGGAAAGGATGGAAGGTAGTCCTGCTAAATGCCAGGAGCTTAGGCAATAAAATGCCTGGGCTCCAGGCAATGCTAACTGAGGGACAGGTGGATGTGGTGGCAGTCACTGAGACCTGGGCCACCGCAGGGCATGACTGGGACCTGAACCTGGAGAGTTACACCATGTTCAGGAAGGACAGGGGGAGGGAAGGGGAGGAGGGGTAGCAATAATAGTCAAAAACTGCATTGGCATAGGAAGAGTGGAGGAGGTGGAGGGAACTGTGGAGGCGATTTTGGTCACCCTGATAACAAGGGGGGACAAGAGAGTTAAAATAGGAGTGGTATATAGACTCCCTGCGCTTGCAGAGGAGCTGGAGGAGAGGCTGGTGGCAGATGTTGGGAGACACTGCAGATTGGGCAGGGGAAGGGTGGTGGTGTTGGAGGACTTAAACATGCCTGGAATGGACTGGGAGACTATGACATCATCGGTGGCCAGGGAACAGAGGTTGTTGGATGTCTTTCAGGCCGCGTTCCTAACTCAGCAGGTGGGGGAACCGACCAGGGAGGAGCAGATACTGGATGTAGTCCTGGCAGACAGTGACCAGATTGGGGGCCTGGAGATAAGGGTCCCGTTGGTGGGAAGCGACCATGCCACGGTCTGGTTCTGCCTGGACCTAGGTGGGGTAGAAGGCTGCACAAAGATGGAGGTAACTGACTTCAGGGGGGCAGATTTCAAGGAATGGGAAGGATCCTTAAGAAGCATTTGGATGGGATTGGGCCAGATATGGACACTGACGGTAGGTGGGAAATCATCAGGAGAGGGGTGCCGGATGCTACCAGCACCTGTGCAAGAGTAAGACAAAAATGCAGTAGGGCCTGTAAACCCTGCTGGTGGACCAGGGAGGTTCAGGAGGTGGTGAGGGGAAAGAAGGAGGCTTATAGGCATTTCAAGTGCTCAGGGAGTGAAAGGGATCAAGGGGAGTATGAGCTGATGGCCAGAAGGGCCACTAGGGTGGTGAGGTGGCTAAGGCAAGAAAGGAGCAGAACCTGGCCAGGGAAATTAGGAGAGGGAATAAGGGGTTCTTTAGATACATTGGGGAAAAACGAAGGGTGAAGGGGCAGATTAGCAGGATTAAAACAGGGGAAGGATGGGCACAAGACCCGGGGGAGCAGGCTGAAGTACTAAATGAGTACTTCGCCTCAGTTTTCACAAAGGAAAATGGACAGGCTGCATCATACATGGGAGGAGATGGTGAAACTGAGGAAGGGGGACTTTGCTGATCGGGCAGATCTGGGGAGGGGTGGCCATCACTGGCAGGAGGGGGGGAGGCAAAGCAGGGGGATGAGGTGGCAGAGGTGGAAATCACGGCAGAGAGAGTGAGGGAAGACCTCAGTTCCCTTAAGACAGAGAAAGCACAGGGGTAGGATAAATTATATCCCAGAGTGCTGAAGGAACTGGTGGATGTCCTGGCAAAACCCCTGGCAGAGCTTTTAGGCATCTCTCTGAGGACAGGATGGGTGCCCCAGGACTGGAAAGTGGTGAATATAGTGTCTATCCACAAGGGTGGATCAAGGGAGGTGGCAGGGAACTACAGGCCCATCAGCCTGACATCAGTGGTGGGCAAGGTGATGGAGGGCATTGTCAAGGAGAGGTGAGGGGGGGACCTGGAAAAGTCGGGGTGCCAGGACGATAGACAGCATGGATTCATCCCGGGAAAATCTTGTCAGACAAACCTTGTGGAGTTCTATGACTCGGTGACCAGTACCTTGGACCTGGGTAGACTGGTGGACGTCCTCTATCTTGACTTCAGCGAGACATTTGACTCTGTTTCTCATGGAGGCCAATTGAATAAGCTGGGAGAAATGGGGGTGGGGAACCAGGTGATCAGATGGATAGGCAATTGGTTCCAGGACCGGACCCAGAGGGTCATGGTTGGCAGGATAGTCTCATCCCCAAGGAGGGTCATTAGTGGGGTCCCTCAGGGATCAGTCCTTGGGCCCCTTCTGTTCAACGCCTATGTCTCCGACATAAGGAAGAGTATCAGGGGTGAGATGAGTCTCTTTGCAGATGACTCAAAACTGGGGGAGGTGGTGGATGGTGTGGAGGGGAGGGAGGCCTTACAGGGGGACCTGAAGGCTCTGTAAAGGTGGTCTAGAAAGTGGAAGCTGAGGTTCAATGCAGGTAAATGCAAGGTACTGCATCTGGGAGCCAGAAACCCAGGCCAAGTGTATACCCTGGGGGGGGGGAATGATACAAGTCTCAATGGCTGACAGGGACCTGAGGGTGGTGGTGGATGTCAAGATGAACAACTCTGAGACTTGTAGGAGGGCAGCTGCCAAAGCCAACAGGATACTAGGATGCATCGCTAGGAGGATCACCTCCAGAAGGAGGGAAGTGATACTTCCTCTGTATAACTGCTTGGTGAGGCCGCACCTCGAGTACTGCATGCAGTTTTGGAGGCCACACTTAAAGAGGGACATTGAACTCCTGGAGAGGGTCCAGAGGAAGGCAACCAAAATGATCTGAGGCCTGAGGAAGAGGCCCTATGGGGAGAGGCTTGAAGAGATAAATATGTACACATTGGAAGAGAGAGGGGACCAGGGGGGACATGATAGAGGTCTTCAGGTACTTGAAGGAGTTAAATAGGGTAGAAGCAGTCAGGGTGCTCAAGGAAGGAGCAACTAGAGGGCATGGGTAGAAGCTGGGGGAGATTCAGGGAGAAAGGAGGAGGTGCTACTTCACTGAGAGGGTGGTGGAGCCATGGAATGCACTGCCCAGGAGGCTGGTGGAGGCAGAGATGGTGGAGGGGTTCAAGGGGGGGGACAGGTACAGGGGAAGAGTTTGGGAAGCAAAGTCCTGTGCAGTAGGAATATCCAGGACTGGGAAGGGAGAAGCCAGAGAGGGTGAAGGGCAGTAAGGTCAGCTCCCAGGGTGGGTGCTGACCAAACGTGCAGACACGAAAGACCGTTAGACCTATTCTGCTGGTATTTTAGCATGTTAGTATATATTAATCTCTTATATAATCCAAAGTGTGGCAATCTCTTATACAATCCAAAGTGTGTGTTTTTCACCATCATTTCTAAATCTGGAGAGCATAGTATAATATCATATTTGAATATTATTATTTTTGGTAATTTATGAAATAATTTTTGGGTAAGGCCAGAGGTGACTCTAACTGTATTATTATAAAAAGTGATATTCTAAGCTTTTTTTCCGACAGTTCCTGCTGACAGACTTGGTAGTGGACTCACCTGGACTGCTTTTACTTGGTGATTTCAATACCTTTGTCGATGGTGAAGCCTCTTGTTTGCAGTAAAGTTCCTCCAGGTGATGATGTCACTGGGCTTCATACAGGTAGTTGTCTCTGGTACCAACCAGCATGATCATGCCTTAGGTAGTCTTCTTGTAGATTCTTAATAGTAGTAATGCCCAGGTTGATCCCATCATCTGACCAGAGTGCAGTTTCTCCACTGCCCCCCAATTTAAATACCTCCCAGTGGAGATGACCCAGTTCTGTACAGTTTGTAATTCAGAGCTTGAAAGTCTCTGGTAGTGCTGAATACCTACAGCATGGAGACGGTGTGTGCTGAGGGAGCTGAGAAAGCAATGGAGAGCTGTAATATATCACTTAGGCCTGCCTTTAACTCCCTAGCACCTTTCTGCATTTGTCCCTTTGTTTAATAATGCAGAATTTGTCATCAGAAATGGACTGCTTACCCATCCAGTATGCCCGGAGAATTTTCTGCTGCAGTTCATCGTATTAGAATGATGACCTGAGGTGATTAAAGACAAAGAGGCAGAGGTTGGATCTTTACAGCCTGCTTTTGCAATTATCTGTCAGGGAGAAATCATCAAGTGGCCTGCATGGGGGTTACTTCCAACACAGTGGGGGTTCAAGAATGGTGTTCATCAAGGATCAATCAGTTTTGTTCTCTGTGTTTACAGACTCCCTCCCCAAGGAGTGTAAGGAATGCCATACACTTTTATATTTTGGTGACCTGATTCTTTTACACACCACCAAGACCCCAGCTGAAATTTCCTCCATCCTTGCAGAGGCAATTCCAAGCCAACAGACTCCTCCTAGTCAATACCAAGAAAAGTGAGGCAGTGCTATTCAGGTCCAAACCCAGGCTAACTAAATTGGTGGTAGGCACTAACTCCCTGAACATGTAGTCACCCAGTATGATTCCCACTGAACATGTTCCTGCCTTCAAATACCTGGGTGTTGCATCATTTCAGACCTAGATAAAAATGTCACCAGAAATCTGTAAATGCCTCTAAATCGATGCCCCCTTCCGCACATTGTCTCCATATCTGTGTTATCCTCCCACCCTGTTAAGGCATAATGCCTATCATGCACTTATGATCTAATACTGTCCCTTAACTGGCTATTCTATACTACGTATATATTGCCATTGTTTATTGTATTTTGCCACTTGCTGATGTTGTACCACAACTAATCGTTTATTGTGTATGTATCGTTTGCTGTGCTAAAATCATTTTTTTAAGTTGTATGTGTACACAAGGACCTCCTCGCAAATGAGCTTGCTCAGTGGATCTATCCCTTCACAGTAAACTTGAACTTGAACTTGATATTGGCCTCATAGTCAGTCAATCAATCAATCAAAATTTTTATTTATCCAGGTGATCATCGTTGAGCAAGGCTCATTTGCAAGATGGACCTGGTTGGTAAAGGTCAAATACAATGCAAAATACGTATATATAACACTCATGATAAATGAGTACAATTTTCAATATCAATAACAATCACGATTAAAGGATACAATTTTCAAAATCACGATATATATAGTCATAACATAGATAAATATATAGCAGTAGTGAATATGTAACAGTATGAGCAATTTACAATTTGAGCCTGCAAGTAACACATAAAGGTGCACCTCATACGAATAAGCCAGGGCAACAGGGAGGGAGAGGTGACAGGGGTTACCCATAGGTTTATAGCCATGTGAATCAGAAACTGGGCTTCCTCTGTGTCTGACGATTTTGTCTTAAATCTTCAGATGATCATGCTTTTGGGATTGTGGAATGCTATACTCCTAAAAGTAAGAGATGCCACTTGGTCGAAATTAAAACAGAAAGATTTAAAAACTAATTTCTTCATTCTGATCTATGGGCATAGTGATGCTTTTTAGTATCGAAACTTTTTATGCTATATCTTTTCTGTTGTTATTTTGCCTTCCTAATGTTTGTGATGTACCCAGAGCCCCAGGATTGGGAGACCTAAAAGCAAAATTACCTTGCCTCACCTGCACCAATGCTGCTGAGGGGGGATAGCTAAAACCAGCAGTGATGATGTCAAACTTTGTAGCGCAGTGTGGTGGAATAGCAGTCTGTGAACTGATGCCAAATGTTTTATTTATTTATTTGGTAATTAGGATACCAAATGTTGGAGCAACAAAAATTAACAAACAGTAAACCTTCTGACGCAGTTGGGGGCTTGTGCTCAGTATTCCTGTGTGATGAGTTAGCTCAATACACTTTTTTGTGTGATTTATGATTGCTTGTCAGTCACCAGTTGACTATGCAAAATAGAATCCAAGATTGCTTGCCAGGTGCTGTGTAAAAACACAACAGTCCAGAGCAACCAATGACTAAGGAAGTGTGCATTTTCTCCATGGGCATATGCTGTGATGCTGATAACAGGTATACCGCAGTAGATAAGGAATAATTTTCCTAAATAAAGTGTACCTTCCCCACTGCCACCACATTTAATTTCAGGGATAAAAAGTAACAAAGAATATATATATATATATATATATATATATATATATATATATATATATATACATATACATATATATATTTTTTTTTTAATCAGGAGAGACACACTAAGCTGAAGCTTGTTTACAGGTGCAACCTGGGAGCACAAGGAAGTTAAGTGACTTGCTCAGGGTCACACAGTATGCAAGTGGGGGCTGTGGGATTCAAACTCAGGTCTCCAGGTTTGTAGCTCTGAGCCTTAAAATATTGCTCTATACTGCCTCCTAATGGTATGAATGGTATGGTACCATACCATTTAACATCCTGCCTCATACATCAGGAACACAGCTTCAAAAATGTGGGACAAAATACTCAAATCAGGAAAATATTAAACATTAGTGTTACAACAGACTAGGAGGTGCCCAGGGGTGCAATGGGTCCCAGAGAAAGGTAAGATGTGATTGGTACCCATACCTACTACTCTCAACAGATTGCACGGGCAGGTAACTGTTAGGACAGCAGCTTCCATTCATCCTTTCCAGGCAGTGCTTTGCAATGCCACATCAATGTGAAACAAGGCTGCCGTAATGGCAAATTTAATAACTTGTTCCTTTCTTGATTTGACTTACATCATGGAGACCTAGTTGAGTGATGATGCTGGTTCACTTCTGGATGCAGTGATCCCAGCTGGATTTTCCATAGTTTATTGTCCACAGAGGGATCATGGGTGGTGGGGGGTGGGGGTGGGGCATCTGCTTTACATCCAAGTTGAACTTTCCTTTGCACCGCAGTAGCAGAAACTTCATCATCTGTATTCATGATCATGTGCAGGGGTCCAGATGCAGGTTGCTGGATCCTCCTTGTGTACTGACCTATGGGGTGCAAGAGGAATTACTAGCAGGATTTCATAGACTTCATCAATAATAAGATGCTACAGTCACTTAGATGGTTGGTTCTGGGTGATGTCAATGCCAGGATCGATGATGAACTTTTGCAGTTTGGACAAGCTTTCCTCCAGCTGATGAACTCGCTGGGATTAGCACAAGTAGTTACTTCTGTGATGCATCAACACGGTCATGCCTTGGACTTAGTCTTCTCATTGGGGCTCAGGGACTAACAACCTCAAGAGGTGATGTTGCAGCTTGAGGTGCACATCACAGCCCTTGACATCTATGACCCTCTCCATTCCAGATTTAGGTGTAGGCACAGAGTAGGGACCATATTGGTCAAGGTGCATAATGATCTTCTCAGAGCACGATATGGAGGAAAATGGATCATAGGAAGAGATGGAGAAAAATAGTCGGTTCTCATCTTCCTTGATTTCATATCAGCTTTTGACACCATGGCCCATGGGCTGCTGTTGGACCACCTCAGAGAGTACTGTGGACTCACCTGCATGGTCAACACCTAGTTTGAGTGAAATCAAGTGATGAGCTGCGCCTGAACAGCAGCAAACCTCAGAACTCTGCGGTGCCGACACTTAAACATGGCTAAAAAAACTATTTAAACAAACTTAACAAAATATAACAGCAGGATTTCATTAAGGGACAGACACCAGAAGTGAAAACCAAAAAAAGTTGTGAGAATGGCTCTAACAGGACAGCAGTAGAGGGGCACTTCTAATTTATAAATTATAAATGATAAATTATAAAGTCTTCCTGTGGCAAGTTTCCAGGTGAATCCTTAAGACACCCCATACTTTAAATTTTGAAAAACAGGATTTATAATACTCTGGAAGTCCCACTAAAGATTTCTGTTTTTGTATACATTTTAAAGGTTCCCAAGACATGATCCCGGGGGAATGGCATCCCACAGCCAGCCCTCCCAAATCTTCCCAACCTTGTTCAACAGTGGGCAAATGTTTTTCGTAACAAATAAGGAGAAGAAAAATACTATCAGGTTCACCGTTCTAATCCCACCCAGTCCAAAGTCATGATATAATAACCCTCTCTTAATTGGATTCAGCCTGCTACCCCAAATTGCTGAAAAACATATCCCATAAATAACAGTATCCAATGACATCGGAGGAGGAAAAAACGCACCTAAATGCAAAAATTTGCTCAATAAAAATGTCTTAACCATATATACCCTCTTTTTCTTGGACATTCTCCATTTATTCCAAATTTGAACCTTGGAATTCACTTCCTTCAAAAGAAGATCCCAATTATATCCAGCTGGATTATCCATTCGGAAAAAAATCCCTAAAATTTTACAGGCTCCAGTGCTCACTGGGATGTCCGGAAAGTTGGTAAGAATCATCGGCTCTATATTAAGATGAAAATATTTACTTTTTTTTAGATTCAGTTGTGATCCTGAGCCCACCACACATGCCATCTGCAAGGCTGCAGTAGTAAGGCATGATGGGAGATCTGCCAAAATAATGCAAAGGTCATCAGCATAAGCTATCGTCTTAACTTCTATACAAAAGCTGTTTATGGACAGTCCTCTAATATCATCTATTGCATTAAGTCTAGCAAGAATAGGTTCTAATGTCAGAATATGTAGTAGGAGGCTTAAAGGGCACCCTTGTCGTACCCCTTTAGTAACTGGTACAGATCTACTCACCCAGCCATTCACAAATGGGGTTGCTAAGGCAGCATTATAACAAGTTTTTAGCCAAGCTATAAATTCCAAAGGAAATTTCATTTTTGCAAGACACGCCCACATATAATCATGTGAAACTCTGTTAAATGCTTGCCTTTGTTCCAGACTAAGGATAAAACCGATAAGTTCTCCTGAAAGGCCTCTAGAAAATAATTCCTTCAACAAAATAAGACCATCTGTAATAGTACAGTCAGGTACAGAACAAAACTGGGTTGGGTGGATCAAAGCCTCTAAACAAATAGATAAACGATTGCATAACATTTTTGCAAGTATTTTATAATCACTATTTAGGAGAGTGATTGGCCTCCAATTCCCTATAGAGTCCCTGTCTGCCATGTTTATAAAGTAATATTACCAATCCTGAAGACATACTGGAAGGCAAAGGGTGGTAGCAGGGTGGAGACAGGGAACTACAGACCAGTCAGTCTTACCTCAGTAGTGGGCAAGATTATGGAGGCACTCCTTAAGGGAAGGATAGTGCAACACCTGCAATCCATAGGGGCACAGGATCCAAGACAGCATGGGTTTACAAAAGGAAGGTCCTGTCAAACTAATCTCATAGATTTGTTTGACTGGGTAACCAGAGTGGTGGACCAAGGGGGAGCAGTTAATGTCACCTACCTTGACTTCAGCAAAGCTTTCGACACTGTTCCACATAGAAGATTGATAAATAAGCTGGGTAGGCTTGGGGCGGGTCAGAAGTTGGTCAACTGGGTGGCAAACTGGTTGATGGGCAGAAAACAGAGAGTGGTGGTAAATGGTATACAGTCAGAAGAGATGCAAGTCACAAGTGGGGTACCTCAGGGATCAGTCCTGGGGCCAGTCCTCTTCAACATCTTCATTAGTGATCTTGCAGATGGACTAGAGGGTAAGGCTTGTTTGTTTGCAGATGACACCAAGATCTGCAACAGAGTAGATTATCCAGATGGGGTGGGCAGAATGAGAAGAGATCTGGATAAACTAGCAAAATAGTCAGAAAAGTGGCAACTGGGATTTAATGCAAAGAAGTGCAAGATCATGCACATAGGGAAGAGAAACCCTGAAGCCACCTATAGGCTGGGATGGGAGTTACTGGCGGTCACAAAGGAAGAAAGAGACTTGGGCATCATCATCACCGATGACCTGAAATCATCCAAGCAGACCTCTAAATCAGTAGGTAAGGCTAGGGGTGTTGGGGTGTATTAGTAAGGTATCACAAGTACGTAAAAGGCAGTAAAATCCCTTTACAAGACACTGAATGTTAGGCCCCATCTGGAGTACTGAGTGCAGTACTGGAGGCCACACCTTCACAAGGACATTAACCAAATTGAGACAGTCCAGAGAAGTGCAACCAAAATGGTGCAGGGACTGCATCAGAAAACATATGAGGACAGATTAATGGAACTCAATAAGTATACCCTTGAGCAAAGGAGGGAGAGAGGTGATATGATCGAAACATTCAAACACCTTAAGGGCATTAACAAGGTGAAAGAGTCTAATATATTTAAATATAAGAAAAATAGCAGGACAAGAGGACACAGCATGAGATTAGAGGGAGTCCGATTAAGGGGGAATGTGAGGAAATTCTTTTTCACAGAATGGGTGGTGGATGCATGGAACGGTCTACCTCAGGAAGTGATGGCTATGAATACAGTGCAGGGCTTCAAACAGGCATGAGATAGGCATAAGGGAGCAATACAGATGAGTATGAATAGATAGGCCACTGATAGAGCAAAGACCAATGGCACATTTATAAGGTAGAAAAAGAAATGGGCAGACTGGATGGGCCTTGCTGTTCTTATCAGCTGTCAACTTTTATGTTTCTATGTAGTCATGGATTGCAAACTACTCGAGAAAAGATTAGCCATTTCATCCACCAACAGTGGTAACAATAGCTTGTAAAATTCATTTGGGAGCCCATCAATACCTGGGGCCTTCCCTATTGGGGAGCAAGAAATGACATCTCTAACTTCCTGTACTGAAATTGGTTTTATCAGAGTTGGAAAAAGATAGTCAGGAACTGTTTGAAGGGGACATGAATTTTTTTTTTTTGTGGCAGGACCCCGTCTGCCTTCAGCCCTGGTCATGGCCCCCGGAGACCTCCGCCACCATCCACTGTTGCCAGGGTCCTATGGTCACCCCCAGCTTACCCCCCGGAGGGTGGGGCCATGGCCACCATTCCTGGTAGCCATGGGCTAGTGTCTGGTTGGGGACCCGCAACGACGGTGGCGAATTGAGATCCTCCCGGGAGGGCTTCATCTCTATGGTGGTCCTTGCCTGCCTCCTATTTTCACCATTTTTGTTGGGGAGGCAGGGACGTGCAATGACGCCAGCGTCTGCCCCGCCTCCCAAAACTGTAAGCATCAGCCGCTAGCATTCCCCCGGCCTCTGCCAGGGGTCCACAGTGCACCGACTGCTACCCTCTCCCTCCCCCCTGGAGAAGGAGAGCAGTCCATGGGATGCTGTATCCTTCTCCCCCTGGCCAGCCCTCCGATGGACCCGGGTCCATTCCCGAACCCGGGTCGCCCGGCGTCGCAAGCGGAAATCCCACCGCTGCGCCGACAGGCCAGGGGACATGAATTTAACCATCCCTCTATATTAGAACTAGTAAGCAGTGAGTCTGCAGAAAATTGTTCACTTGGGAGCTTAAGCAACAGGTTGGTAGAAAAGAGGCCAGGAGTTATATTTTGTTTTAAACTGAAATATTTGAATAGTTTGTTAGTGAAATTAGTTCTATGTGTTAAAAATTATTACCTTGAATTTGAACTGATACTTGGGCTATGATATTGTAGGTTTGGGGGATAGATGTTTGGCAGGGAAAATTAGAAGGTAATTTAAATGTGTTGTTTGCCTGGTGGTTTCTTAAATACTGAAAAGCCACTGGAGGTTGGGATTGAAGGGCTGAGTATTTCTGTTTGGGACTGAAATTTGAAGCAACAGGAGTTGGTGGGCCTGTGACATCATACGGTACCTGAAGTCTGCTTACACACACTGTTAGTGGGACTGAACACATACTGGACTGTATGTGTTTGTGAGACTTGGGAACTTTGTTGGTGGGGTTGAAATTGGGTTTGTAAATAACTACAGTCAGTATAGAGAGAAACTGTACTCCAGGGGAAAGGGACTGAGAAAAGGGGGTGTGCTATTATAAACAGAGGGGGATAATCAGGGTGGCCATATTCCACCATGGCAGGCATCTTCGGAAGGGTTGTAGGCTGCACAGGCTGTGGGATGGCAATAATTCTAAATTGGGCCTGGAGAGAGAGGGAGGCTGCCCACTCTGTAGACAGCTATCTTGTATCAGGAGTGAGGTATATTGGTTAAGGAGTAAGCTGTGGGAGCTGGGGGGGGTGTCCAAGGATAAGGGGTGTGGATATGGGCAGCAGAAGGGTGGGGCTGAGGGGAGGCTGGGGCAATGCTCTGAAATTACAGGACATTATGCTACAGCAAGCAGAGAGGATATTAGGGACAGAGGACCCTTAGATAGGGAAGTTGATGCTAATATGGAAAGCGTACAGGGTGAAAATTCTGAATTCAAGGAGACTGGAGGGGGAAGAGTCAGGAGGGGCTGTTGTGCGGAAGCCTAAAACAGCAGACTATGGGAAGGGAGCTCCTAAGGTGAACAGTGCAAGAGAGGAAGAAGAGGGTCAGTTTAGAGATGCAGTCAGGGAAACTCGGGTTACTTGATGGAGGCTGACATAGAGTGTCACAATAAATTTGAATACTAAGCATCCTAGAGGAGGAAGGGGGGTTGGTGAAATGAGGAAACTTATACAGAGGCTGGGGAGGAGTCAGATACCCATAGGGCATCACAGAACAGCTATGGAAAGGATAGACATAGTCCCAGAGAAGGGAAACATATATGTTAAGCAAATGGGGGAGATGCAACATATTCCAGACATGAGGGAGGAGAGCATGATTGGAGAGGAACTGGGAGACAAGGATGTGGGAGAGGAGCCCCCCTTCAGCAGGAAGGTCAGTACCAAGGATGGGACCCTAGCTAAAGGGGACCCACAGAGAGCCTCTGGAGACAGGGGTACTATTACAAGGGGATGAGGGGTGCGGGGGAAGGGGAAACCATCAGGGCCAGGATAAATGGTTCAGATAAGAGAGGTTAAAGGGACACCTATTCAGAGGGGTTTGAGTTAAGTGGGCAAAATAGCAAGGGAGGCAGAAGGGAGGGTGACAAGTGGGTCTCTCTAATAAGGCAGGAAGACTCCCATGAATTGCGATCATGAATAAAGTGGGGGGCTGAGAGGGCATAGTGGAGGTAACCATAAGGATGATGGCGGTGTTAAGGTTCTGTTACTGGGAGACTCGATGATTAAGGCTATCCATTGGGAGGGACAGGGGATGGATGCCATAGCCAGGTGAAGGTAGTGAGTATCTCTGGGCTGACAGTGCACAGAGCAAAGTTCATGGTGTATGAAATGGTTAGGGATTGTGGAGAACCGGATTTCCTGGTGCATTTGGGAACTAATGATCTAGAGGAAATAGCATTATGGAAATCAACAAGGTTCCAAGAACTTGCCAGAGTCTGTCGGGATAATGGATGCAACATTTCTTTTCGGAGAATATTGCCAGTACCAAAGGCCTCAGTGGAGAAAAATGAAGCTCACAGAGGTTAATGAATGGCTCAGGAAGTGGAAGAAGAGAATGGGTTGGGGTGTTAGGGAACTGGAATGGAGTTTGGGAGGATAAGGGACTATATGCCAAGGACAGGTTTCATCTTCCCCATTAGGGAAGGAAGTCCTTAAACAGGGATGGCTGACTACATACAAGAAGGTGGGGTTTAAACTTGTAAGGGGAAGGATAAGGGAGGGCTGACCAGAAGCCCTCCCTCCAGATGAGGGGTAGCCTTCAAGCCCAAGGGGAGGGAAACAGACTGGAGGTGGAGGTTTCAGGAGGAGCAGGGGAGTATGGAAGTATAAGGAATCTGGGTGGGGTTCGACAAAAGGATCAGGGATAAGGGTGGGGGTTAGTGTTAGTAAATGCCAGGAGCTTGGGAAACAAGTTGCAGAGTTCCAGGCCATGCTGTTTCGGGGGGGTGGATGTGGCGGCAGTCAGAAGCGATGGGCCAACAAAACCATGACTGGGACCTAAATGTGGGTACACTATGCTTAGGAAGGATAGAAAGGAGGGCAGAGGGGGTGGAGTGGCTATGTTCATTAGAGATGACATAGAAATTGCTATGGTAGAAGAGGCAGAGGAAAGCGTGGAGGCCTTATGGGTCACCTTCACGATCCCAGCAGGAGATAAGGTCAAGCTGGGAGTAGCATATAGGCCCCGGGATGAGTGATGTTCTAGAGGATGGTTTGCTGGACAACATCATTGCCCAGTGTGGTCCAAAAGGGAAGAGTGGTGGTGTTGATGGGGACCTTAATATGCCAGGTACAAACTGGGGAACCATGTCCTCTAAGGTGGCCAAGGAGCAGAGGCTGCTGGATGGCTTCCAGGATGTGTTCTTAACACAGCATGTGATGGAGCCCACAAGGGAGGGCATGTCCTGGATGTGGTTTCTGGCAGATGGGGATCTGGTAAGGGACATGGTTGTACAGGACCCCTGACTGGGAGTGACCACAATACTGTCTGGTTTCAAATAAGCATTGGGGAGTGGGGGTGAGATCTAGGACACTGGCAGTGGACTTCAGGGGAGCAGACTTTATGGGCATGGAAATATTCTCAAGGATCACTTGAGGGGATTACCTCAACAACAAGTGTGGAAAGGAGATGGGAGGTCATAAAAGAGGACTTCATGAGGCAGTCAGGATCTGCGCTAAGTTGAAGCGTAAGGAGCAAGGTCACATAAACCATGCTGGTGGTCCAGTGAGGTCCAGGTAGCAGTCAGAGAAAAGAAGGCGGCTTACAAAAATATAAAACAACAAGAGGGATAGGGATAAGGAAATGTACCAGCTTGCATCTAGAAAAGTCACCCGTATGGTGAGGGAGCTAAGTCCAGTAAAGAGCAGCTGGCACAGGGGATACATGGAGGAAGGAGTTCTTCCGGTACATTGGGGAGGCGGAGAAAACTAAGGGCCATCTCAGCAGATTGAGATCAGAAGGAGGGTGGGTGGAAGAGGCGAGGGACCAGGCAGAGGTATTTAGCAGTACTTTGCCTCTGTGTTCACTAGGGAGGGATGGGATATCTACAAAGCAAGGCACAAAGGGGATAGGCGGCGGGGAGTGGGATCAGGGGCAACAGAAATGGAGCAAAGGGAGGAAAGGTACCCCAGGGGTGTCACATCTGGATAAGGATAAAAGACCAGTAAGGTGG
The DNA here is from genome assembly GCA_016271365.2 of Neoceratodus forsteri. Classification (NCBI taxonomy): domain Eukaryota; kingdom Metazoa; phylum Chordata; order Ceratodontiformes; family Ceratodontidae; genus Neoceratodus; species Neoceratodus forsteri. Next base: position 1,284,697,395 of record CM057454.1, on the reverse strand, counting down.
AGGGAGGATGATGCCGCCCCACCAAAGGGTGTGGTTGCCCTCAGAGGCCCTAAAGAAGACAAATCTCCTGGGCGGATGGCATTCATCCGAGGTACTATAAATTGGCGGACATACTGGCTGCACCCTGGCGGAACTTTCAACAGGTCACTTGAGACAGGAGGGTACCTAGGGATTGTGAGAGGCACATTTGGTACCAATCCATAAAGGGGGGTCGAAGGAGGTACCAGGAAACTATAGACCCATCAGTTTAACCTCGGTGGTGGGAAAATTAATGGAATGTATACTAAAGGAACGATTGGGGGTTTACTTGGAGGAGGTGGGAGGTCTGGATAGTCGGCAGCATGGGTTTGTGCCAGGTAGATCATGTCAAACCAACCTTGTGGAGTTCTATGAATGGGTAACATCAGAACTGGACAGAGGTAAGCCTGGATGTATTATTCTTGGACTTCAGCAGAGATTTGACTCTGTCCCCACAATGGTCTGGTGGAGAAGCTGATGGGGTTAGGAGTAGGCCTTTGATGGTCAGATGGATTGAAAACTGGATAGCTGGATGCACTCAGAGTAGTGGTCTGTGGGGAGCTCTCGGAACCCTACAGAGGTTGGTAGTAAGGGTACCACAGGGCTCGGTCCTGGGTCCAATCCTGTTTAATGCATACATATCAGACATCAGGGATGGTATAGGTGTGAAATGAGTCTCTTCGCGGATGACTCCAAGATGGGAGCAGTAGTTGAGGGAGAAAGGGGAGGTTGGCCCTGCAAAGGACCTGGACACCCTGGAAAGCTGGGCTCACACATGGAAATTAAATTTCAATATCACCAAGTGCAAGGTGTTGCATCTTGGTGAGGAAACCCTAAACACAGGTACACCTGGGAGGAGGTGCTGGAAGCCTCAACAGGGAAAAAGACCTAGGGGTCATGGTGGATACATGTATGAATAACACTGAGCAGTGCAGGAGGCAGCTAGCAAGGCAAACAGGATGTTGGGATGCATCGCAAGGGGGATCACCTCTAGGAGCAAGGAAGTGATTCTGCCGCTGTACAATGGAATGGTTAGACCACACCTTGAGTACTGTGTACAGTACTGGAGACCACACTTGAAGAGGGACATACAGCTCCTGGAGAGGGTACAGAGGAGGGCAACAAAGATGATACGAGGGCTAGGGGAGTTGACTTACGAGGACAGACTTGAGGAGCTCTGCCTTGTTTCATTGGAGGAGAGGAGAGACAGGGGGGACATGATTGAGGTCTTCAAGTACCTCAAGGGAATAAATAGGGTAAACATGGAGGGGATCTTTAGACTAAAGCAGGAGGCATCACCAGAGGGCATGGTTTGAAGTTGGAAGGTGGAAGGGTGGGGGGAAGAGGAGGAGGTTTTTCACTGAGAGGTGGTGGACCCTTGGAATGCTCTGCCTGGTGAGCTGGTTCAGAGATCCACAGTGGAGCTTTAAGAGAGGTGGGACAGACACAGAAAGTGGATGTATCAGATGATGGCCTGTCCCGGGGGGGTGGGGATGGATGATAGGGGTTTCTGGAGCACAAGGGATGGGAGGGTCTCGGCACCCAACTAAGGATCTAGGTTCGAGCAGACTTGATAGACCATAAGGCCTAATCTGCTGGCAAATAGTATGTTAGTATGTTAGTATGTAAAATAAAATCTCAAAATACCTGGCAACTTCTGCCAGTATATCTTCCTTATTATATATTACCTCTCCTGTATGCAATTTAAGTGATTTTATATCTTTCCGTTGTCTTGAGGCATTACAAAAATCAAATGGATTGGTATGTGCTCATGTTCCATTAACTCCAAACCTTTGTTCCTGCCATAAGGAGGACATACGATCATATTGGAGTTTGGTAAGTTTGGATTTTAAACACAAAAATTCCTGGTTATCATATTCTTAACCTTTTAATATACGCTTCTGAAAAGTAAGTTAAAGCCGTCTGGTTGCAGAATATTCCTGTGTTCTATATCTACCTAATAACCTCCCTATAGTTTGAAAAAAAATCTGAAATTCTTGTTTTGTATCCTCCCACCAGGCTTGTCTGTTATCATATAAACACAATACTGATTTACATGCTGTAACAATGGCTTGAAACCCTTCCATAACCTCTGGTATATCCAATAAGGATAAATTTAGCTTCCAATACCCCAACCCCATAGACGTTTCGTGACAATTTGATAAGGTGACACTCAAAAGAGCATAATCAGACAATGCAACTAGCAGTACCTTGGGATCTCTGGTCTGCAAAGAGGAAGATAAGAACCAATAGTCAATACGGGAGGATTTTTTCCCTTGAAAATAAGTATGGGGGGGGCTGTAATATGAGAAGAGAAAACATCAATGAAGTCAGACTGTGTAAGCAAGGAATTTAAAGAATTCGTATCACAATATAATTTCGTAGTGGAAAAATGTCTGTCCTGGTTTGTACAATTAATATTAAAATATCCCCCAAACAAAACATTTTTACTGGTAAAAAGATATGGACGTATTTGTTTTAATAAGGAAATTCTTCCAGTTTTAGATTGAGGGCCGTAAACATTAATTAACCTAAAATCAATGGAAGCTAAAGTGACATCCAAAAGAAAAGCCCGGCCTGGAAAAATATCCACCATATGGGTAACCTTTATAGATGGAGTAGTAAAACACATCCCTAGACCTGAACAACTGTCGTCTCCTCCTGACCAAAAACTTGGTCCCCATATCCAGGCCTCAGAAGCAGTGGAAAAATCTTGTAATGAATACAATCTGGTGTCTTGAAAAAATACTAAATCATATTGAAGAGAGGAAAATAAATCAAAAGTAGCTAACATCCTCACTTCTGAACGTATGCTGTTAGTGTTTAAGCTAGCTATATTTAAATCATAGCTGATAGGAATTACAACTGAAGCAGTGGTTTAAGTACCAGTTGTAAATAATCGAGTGCTCTTTCTAGTACCTACTCTAGGGTGGGCACCACATTTTTTCTTAACTTTACCAATAGTGGAAACGTTAGTATCTGGGTCAGAAGCAATCTCCATTTGGGAGGAAGCCATAGAGACAGTATCATAATCCATATCTTCGTTGTCAGCATCAACTGGTAAAACTGAAAATCTCTTTTCAATGACAGGAACACCCAGCATTATTGGCAAACCAGTCATGGGTGTGGAGTGTGAACAAGGAGCTTTCTCATTACTAGAATCAGGGGAGGCCAAAATCACTGGAGGCTGGGGGGGAGGTGGCATAGACACCCTACCATCCTGTTCACTCCGTAAGTGCTGGGGTGGGTCTAAATCCGGAGGTGAAGGTATGGCTGCTGCCATGTCCTGTGAGTCAGGGGTCACAATTATTGAATTTGAGCCGTGAAGAGATGTAGAGATCTTGGGGTCTGTACCGATAGGATGCCTAGTTTTGCTTTGCTGCTTTCTCTGGGGTTGTGGGTCAGGTTGAAATGGAGGTGGGGCAGGGGCAGGAGTCGATTTTGTTGCCCTATGTACATAAAAATCTTGGATACCATAATCCGCCTCCCCGGTGTTATGTGCAGCCCATGGGCACTCAGTAAAATTATGTCCACCTTCATCACAAAGATTACATTTTAGATTGTTAACACAGTGAACACTGGACTGTCCGGTGTCACCACAAAATGTGCAGGGTTGAATAGTACAAGTAGAATTAAGGTGTCTAGGGGATCCACATTTGAAAAATGTTTTGATTGACCTGGTTAAAAAATAAAACACTTATCTCTGCCAATATAAAAACAATTCGGTAGATATTCTATACCTTCTGCAATCTGGGTCAGTTTGATTTTTATTTTCCATCCCCCCTTCCAAAATCCCTCTGCATCTAAAATAGGGTCTGGGGTTCCTTGCAGTTCACAATGCTTTTCTAACCAATAAAGAATGTCTGAAATATTAACCGCTTCATTCCTAAACAACACAGTAATAACTCAAAAAGGTTGTTTAGCCAGAGGGATCACCTGAAAAGGTGTCCATAGAGGATTAGTTTTAACTGTCATATGTCTAATCCAGAAACGTTCCAAAATTTTAGATCTTAAACTAACGTCAAAAGTATGTTCACCAGAGGCATGAATCAAGGCATAGACTTCTGAAGGTGTAAAGCCTAGAGATTGCTTTAGTAAAATTTGCCCCACAAAATATCTGTCTGGGACAATATCCATGCCTCCCAAATATCTCAGTCTTATCACATTTCAATGTTTAGCTAATTCAATAGGCTTGCAGAATAAATCAGCGTAAGAAGGGCATTGAGTATGCTCAGGCCTCTGCGTCTGTCCTAGCCCTTGTAAGTCTGGAGCATCAGGCCCAACATCAAAAGTCTTATCCGATTGTCCAGAACTCCCCACAGCCCCTGAGATAGTATTTGAAAGCTTAGTGTAAGTAGACTCAGGGTTCAGTATTAATTTACCTGTAGCTGTAGTCCTATGATCCACTGGTAAAGGCCTGTCCTGTAATCCTGTCATTATCTGCAAATCATCCAAAATATTGTCGACTGGGAAATCTGATGAAACAGGGGCTGAAAATAGACTCCTCATCCTGTATAGGGTCAGCACTCCAGTCTCCAGTCAGGCATTGGTGCCATCCCGCTTCTTGTAAGGCTCGGTCAGGGGACCATCCTGGATCTCCCAGAACCTCGTACTTCTCAAAAGGGTTCTGTTGGGCATCTTCCTGTGATGTTGAACCAGCCAAGAAAACTTTCTGCAGATAGGAAGAAATACTCTCCGGACTACGTTTTCTTTTTTTTTCTATGTCCTGACAGAGCTGTTCTGGTCGTAATTATTCATCCAAGAGGAGAAGTTGTTGTTGCAGGTAAATCTGTTTCTCTTCTAACGTCGAATTTGAAAATTAAAGGAGAAATCACTGACACCACAGTGTCCGTATCCAAATTCGACGTACTGGATAATCAAAACATTTCCACTCCAGTTTCCTCCGAAGCATCCTTCGTAGGGGAGGCATGTTGCCGGTCGTCTCCTAACTCCAAACCAGCATCCTCCCCACAAACACATCCAACCTCCTCAATCACTGGCTCTGAACTGAGCCCCACCATCTATGCAGACAGACGGACAGCGCCACCCATCTACAGAGCAGGGGAATTTTATTTTGCAAAGAAAACATAACATCAGGCATAAATAAGCAAGTTGAACAGAAATAAAACAGCGAACAAAAACATACAGTATTCATACATCCACTGTAAACAAATCAGAAAAAGAAGAAAAGAAAAAAATTACAGTCTTCACAGTATAACGGTAGACATATACTACTAATGCAAAAAATCTATATGTTTCCACAATGACTGAAAGCATTGTAAAGAAAGTTGTCAGTGCTCCAATTCCATTATATTCAACAAAGCTGTTTCCATCTGCAATATAACTGAATGTGGCAAAGTTGCTGTAAAACATATTGACACCGGGCTTGCCACAGATACTCAGATTTACATATGGCTAAAATAACCCATAAAGTACTATGATGGAATCTATTCCATGGTCCAGGAAGTCACCTAGTATCAGTGTTTGATAGGTGATTCTACTGAGAAAAGGCCAGTGCCACTTGTTAGCTAACATTTTCCAAAACAACAGAGTGTCCGTATGTTTAAAAAAGAAATGAGTCTTTGTTTCTTCTATGTGAGAACAAGAAGGCTTAGGGCAATACCGTTCTTGAGAGGATTTATGTTTCAAATTTCCTCGGACATTCAACCTGCCACAGCAACAAAGCCAGGTGACATCCCACATATGCTGTGGGATTTGTTTATCACAAAGAAATAATAAAGCATATTCCATACGAGAAGGGGTACATTCTGGAAACAGTAACACTGGTTTCATAACATTTACAAAGGTGTTATAGAGCTGTTTTCTAGTGAGCGTCAGAATGGAGGATTTGCTCAGTTTCCAGAATCGTAGTTTACGGAAACTGTCTATGGCACAGGATGGGATATTGAAAGTACGGGAATGTCTAGGTGGGAGAGTATCCCATTTATCCATAACTGAGTGCATAGCACTGCTTACCCAAGTATTACAAGTGTAGGATGTTTAACGTATGCTGTGAAAAATATGAAGAAAGAAAGAAAGAAAGAAAGAAAGAAAGAAAGAAAGAAAGAAAGAAAGAAAGAAAGAAAGAAAGAAAGAAAGCAAGCAAGCAAGCAAGCCATGGGGTGAACCATCCCAAGCCCCCCTTTTTGTACTGGTAAGTAGGTGATGTCTCTTTTTACAGGGTTAAGTCAACTGCCCCATATCATCTGGAAAAAATTACTAAAGAGTCTTGTCTCTAAATGCTAGGGGGGGAGCACAAACATAAATGAGAAATAACAAAATGGGAAGTAAAAATTTCTTGATTACCAAAATTCGTTTCTTCTTCCCCAGTTTCCAAGTTTTCCATAGGTGTACCTTAGTCTCCCCAATAGAAGTCACTTTCCAATTATATGTCGCCGCATCCGCAGCATTGAGCCACACACCCAAGATTCGTTGCGGAGAGGTGCATGTCCGAATGCCACCGACCTCTGGGATAAATGTGGAATCTGTGTCTAAAGGGATGGATACACTCTTCTGGAGGTTAAGGGTCCCACCTGAAACCAAAGTAAAATTCTGAAAGATCCGGACCGCCCGATCTCCAGACTCTTTATTACAGACAAATAAAACAACATCATCCACATACGGTGAAATCTTTACTGGGAATAAAGTAGAACTGGGTGCTAATCCTACAATTTGTGAATCCCATTTAATTTGTCTAATAAGGGGGTCTAAAGCAAAAGTATATAATAAAGGGCTTAATGGACAACCCTGTGGTACCCCAACTTTCTGGAGCAAAGTATCTCCCTAAAATCCATTGATCAAAGGAGTAAAACTAGCTAGGGAAAATATACGAGCAAGCCACTTGAGAAAGACATCCGGAATACCATACATCTTCAGGATCTGAAACAAATATGAGTGATGCACTGAATCAAATGCTTTTGCTTTATCCAAGGAGAGGACAAAACCTATAATGTTATTTGTCTGTTTTGCTTCAAAAATTTCCCTGAGCAGGAACAGATTAGTATGGATTGAGTGACCGGGAATAGCACAAGATTGTGAAAGGTCAATAATATCAGGTGCCAGGTGTTGCAATCGGGTACTAAGCAATTTAGCCAAAATGTTATAGTCAGTATTAAGAAGGTGAAGAGGTCTCCAATTCTGTAGAGAGCATTTATCCCCTTTTTTTATAGATAAATTTCAAAAAGAACAATCCAAAGTCAGAAATCTCATCCCTTCCCTGTAAGACATAATTATATACTTGGGTTAATATTTCCACCAAATCATCCCGAAATGTTTTATAAAATTCATGGGTAAGGTCATCCGGACAAGGGGCTACTCCCAACTTAAGTTGAGAAATGGCACGAGCCACTTCCTGCTGTGTAATGAGGACTACTAAGTCACTTGTATGATGTGCAGAGACCTGTGGAACAGGTGCCGTAAAAACTGCCAACAAGACAGTCAGACTACAGGGTGGATTGCTAAATTGAGTCTTTAAATGAGAGGTTGCAATGGAGAGCATTCCTGAAATACAGCAATCAATATTACCCGCTGGGTCATAGAGACCCTGCATAACCGTAGCATGCATCCAATCTTTATAGGCAAAAAATGGATTTTCGGAGGGGGAACCGAAGTACCCACTCTTATTAAAAATTCTAAGGTACGGGCACTATTATATTGATGTGCAAACATACAATGGTGGTCATTTTTGATTTGTGAGGAATAATCAATAGGGGAGGAAACTGAATTTGTCGAGTTTATATAATTGATTCCAATAATCCAAATATGTAAGATATTTATCCCTGGCTATACGTTTTCCCATATTCTGAAAAAAACATCTGTAAGTCCATTTTTGTATCCTTCCACCATGTCCATACAGAATCATAACAACAAAAGACAGAAATCCGGGCCCGAAAGAGGGATCGGACTTGTGCCTGAACAGGAAGATGGTAAAACAGGGAATTGTTAAGTTTCCACTGGGTCGAGGTTGAGAAAAAAAATGGAGGGGCCGATCCCAAAGAAAATGTCCCAGTTAACAAGTGATGGTCCGAAAGTTCCGTGGGGTGAAGTGAAATCTGATGCGGGATATAATAACAGGAGGAAAAGAAATAGTCAATCCGAGTATGGTAAATGGATCTATAATAAGTACAGTATATCCAGCATCAGATTTCAGTGTACGATATGCATCAGTTAAGTTAGCATCTTTCATCAAAGTACATAAAGCATGGGAGTCACAATATATTTTTTTTCCCCGCTGTTGTTCTGCAGAAAACATCTATTGAGCAGTTGAAATCACCATCCTAGATAATATGTTTTCGGGTACATAGATAAGGTTTAATGAGATCTAGTAAAATGATTCTGGCAGCTTTGGTTTGAGGAGCATAGAGGTTAATAATACAAAGGGAATAGCCTTGAAATGTACAGTCAAGAATCAAAGCTCTCCCTGGAAAAATTTCTATAATACATGAGATGGAAAAGGCTGTGGATGTAAACAGGATAGCCACACCATCTGCCAGATCTTCCCCAAAAGTCCAATACGAGGGACCCCAGACCCAACCCCTCTTAACTTGCTTAATATCAAAAAGGGATGTCAGGCGGGATTCTTGTAGTAAGAGAACATCAGTGTGGAGGGAGGCAACAAAATGAAAAAAGCTATCTATCTTTTGTAGTTCTTCAAACTACAAACATTAAATGAGGAAAGCCGGATGGTAGCCAGAGTTAAAAATTAATCAGCCACTCCCATCTGTAACAGCCGTGTTTTTATACTTTTTACTCCCCTTCTTTGTTCTGATAACTTTTTTATGGACAACATCTGGAGGTCTGGAACCAGTGACTTCCATATCCAATGGTAGAACAGAGGCTTTCAAATCTCCATCTGAGTCCTCCCAACCCCCTTTTAAACATTTGAAAGCATTGGAAAGGGGCACCTCGCTAACTTTTAGTGATTTGCGAGTGGTCTCCCTAGTAATCCGCCTTCTTTGTGTAAAACCATCCAAATCCACAAGTGGTGGGTCAGTGGTCTATGTGGTAGTAGGGTAATTTAAGGAAGTATTTTTTCACAGAGAGGGTTGTGGATGTATGGAACGGCCTTCCGGAGGAGGTTGTGGAGTCAAAAACAGAGGTGGAATTCAAGCATGCATGGGCCAGTCATAAGGCAATTCTAGGGGTTGGGGGTAGGAAGAAGTAGGCTTCTGGTTAACTAGGATCTGCAGCTTATCCATTAGGTAGGGAAATGGGCAGACTGGGTGGGCCAAGCTGTCCTTATCTTCCATCAAAATCTATGTTTCTATCTATGTTTTTATGTTGGTAATGGGCCCAAAATTTTTCAAGACTGCTACCTAGTTTAAAACTAACATCAAATATAGACTCCGCTGAAACATGAATAAGTGCATACAATTCAGAAACATGAAAATGCAAACTGAATTTTAACAATTGATGACCCACATAAAGACGATCAGGAAAGACATCCAAACCCCCTTTATAAATGATACGAACTGCATTATGACGTTTTGCAGAAGAAACAGAATTAGAAAAAAAGGGAAGCATAAGGTTTGGAAGGGGTAACCAGAGGAGGCTGGGGGGTGACCTTAGGAGAGCCCTCAGTAGAATGTCTGAGTTCAGTAGGGATAGATCTTGGAATACCCAAAAATTCAGAATCATCACTGTGGACGGCAGTCTCCACCTCACACGGCTGAGTACAAGCCCCTGTAACTCCCCGTGGTAGAAAGTCCGGGGTCATTGAAAAGGCAAAGTTCTGGGACAGGTGGAGTGGAGAATGCTGGAGGTCAGAGCGAAGTAATGCAGAATCAAGATTAAGTTTAGGGGAACCTGGGTCAGGTGTAGGGGATCCTGGAGTAGGGGGTACCTCAGGTAAAACAGTGGTTTGAGGCTCTAAAACTGTACTTACAGGCTCCGTAATAGGAGTAGATGAAGAAGCAAGGTGAACTCCTGATATTTTTATAGGCGTAAAGCTGGAAATCCAAGAACCAGTGTCCAGAGAGCGCACCCAGCCAGCTGCTTGTAAGGAATCCTCCACAGTCCAGGTGTCACTTTCACACATAGGAGTCTCTGCCCAGCGCAATTTCTGTGGGCTCCCTTGCTTCATGACTCGGTCCTGACAAGGAGATTTAGGACCTGCTGTAAAGGAAAACACCATAGCAGCCGCCTGATCCTGACCAACACGATGAAAAACAATGTTCGTTGTAGCCGGCGTCTCACTCTGGGCCGTTTCCATGGCAACCGGTTGTGTAGGATAAACAAAGCGCTCAGAAACCGAAGCAGTGGAAGATTCGTCATGGGGAAAAAAACGGTGGTAAATATCCTTCTTTGTTTGCATATAGCGTTTTTCCTCAAGTAGTAGGAGGTGTTGCAACTCCTCATTGCCAGAGACGGAAGACGGACAGGAAACATCAGGCACAGGCAATTCAACAGCTTCCAAGTAAGGTAGAACTGGCAAGTCGAACTTAGAGTTAGAATCAGTGGGCTGCTCAAACACTGTTTGCACAAGCTCTGTGTGCACAGCCGAAACATCTGAAACATCCATCGGAGACTGACAAGAAACAGCAGGGGAGACAAGCTCCGTAGTCGGCAACTCATCCGTTCCTGCCAGCAGCAGCGCCCCAACTGAGGCAGCCATCCTTCGACGGCTCAGAGGGTCCCCCTACTGGCAAACAGTAGGGGAATTTCCCCGGTGTCCTGGCCAAATTTCTCCCATTCTCTAAAAATACCACCAACAGCTTAATCTGATTGAATTTCGGTTGCTTACCATGTGTATCCCCCCTCCCCCTGGTCACCCTTAAAAAAGGGACTTCTAGGCCCAGTGGGCTTACCTAGTAAACAAAATTCAATAAATAAATAAATATATAAAAAATAAAATTAATGGTTTCTTATTTGGTTACTTCTTCACAGATTTCATCTGCATGCTTCTTGAGTCTGGTTGGTAACAATGGTCATCGATTGAAATGACTTGTGCGTGTTGTATGTCTGCCTCAGCCTGGGGGAGGGTCTTATGTTAAAGAACTTCTTTGGATAAGGCAACTATGCCACAACAAAGCATCTGGAAGTATCCTAAAAAAGAAATGAAGGCCTTATTATAACTTGATTGCAGCAGTAACACATAGGCCCAGATATTCAAAGCAGTTGCACATGGCGCAACTGAATTGCACCGGCGCAAGTGCGGATTTGCACCAAGGAGCCATATTCAGCGGGAGCCAGTGCACAGCACAAATCTCATTGTACCAGTGTGCAACTATAATGAATGCAGGCGCAAGTGCAGGGGGGTTCCTATGAATATCCACACAGTGGGATATTCAACAGTGAAACCATGGCGCAAGTGTGGAGCAAACCAAAGATGCGCCGAGCAGACTTGTTCCTGTAAATACAGGGCACAAGCACACAGACAGCACTTGCCCCAGGAGAGAGGGAGTGAGAGAGAGAGAGAGAGAAGAGAAAGAAAGAAAGAAAGAAAGAAAGAAAGAAAGAAAGAAAGAAAGAAAGAAAGAAAGATAGACCAAGGCCGACACAGAGGGAGAGGGACAGACGTGACACTGACGAGGGAGACAGGGGCAGAGAGGGTGAGAGAGACAGACAGACACACTGCCAGGCAGTGCACCAGTGTGGCACAAGCCAGCAGCAGCCAACCGCCTGGGGGGGATATTGGACAGCAAGGGCCATGGATAGTGTACCCTTCATGATGGAGGCTGTAATGAGGGGTGTGAGGGGGCAGGAGGAACAGTGACGTGGCCGTGGAAGGGCCCGTCGGCGGTATGCCCGACACAGGTGGTACCGCACCTGCATCACCTTTGAGCAGGACAGTGACTTGGAGATTGTAGGCCAGTACTGCCTGAACAGGGCCATTCTGAGGCAGCTGTGCAGTGAGGAGATACAGGCACCCACCACACAGAGCCATGCCGTGTCCATGGAGATGAAGGTGACAGCCATCAAGTGCCTGCTTGCCATGGGCACATTCCAGAGACCAACAGGGGACACCACAGGCATAACCCAGTCATCCACGTCCTGCTTGCTCACACAGTTCCTCAATGCTCTGCTGCCACATGTGTCAGGGTACATCCATTTCCCCAGCATACAGGCGAAGCGTACAGCACCCATGCTGGACTTCCACAGGGTAGCACATATGCCTGGCATGATTGGGGCCATTGACTGCACCCACGTGGGCATCCGCATGCCACCTGGCCCTGAGGGTGTGGCATACATCAACAGGAAGGGTAGTCTGATTGTCAACTGCCAGGTGGTGTGCGATGCCACATGGCGCATAACCAATGTCTGTGCCACACACCCTGGGAGTGCACATGATGCATTCATCTGGCACAGCTCTGCACTGTGCCACAGGTTTGAACATGGGGACATGCCCATGGGCCACCTAGTGGGTGAGTATGGCATAGGCAAGAGGCGATGGGCAGAGCATACCGTGGGTTGGGGAGGGCAGGGTGTGCATGTTGGCATGGGTGCCATGGACAGGCAAGGAGTGCAGCATAGAATAGCAGAGGGCTAATCATGTCATTATCCACACAGGGGACAGAGTCTATCCACTGTCGCCCTGGCTGCTCACCCCCTACCGGTGCCCATCGTCCCCAGCAGAGGAACGCTACAATGAGGCACATGCCAGCACGCGCAACATCATCGAGCGAGTCTTTGGCATGCTGAAAGCATGGTTCCATTGCCTAAACAAGTCAGGTGGTGCCCTACAGTAAAGTCCCTCGAAAGCCTATGACCTATTCCTGGCCTGCTGCATACTGCACAACATGGCCATTGACCATTGATAGCTGTCGAGGCTGATGAGGGCGACAGTAGTGAGGATGATGGAGACAATGGGCTGGAGGGAGGTGGACAGCCACCCCCTGGGTGGAGGCATCCCCAGCTGCAACATCAGACGAGATGACACTGGGACACCACTGCACAGGAGCACTATGGTGCACACAGGTAGGTTGTGCAATACATATGCATGGGCTGCACAAACAGGTACAGCACACATGCAGAGGAGTGCATGGCATTGGGCATGCACACACAGAGGCATGAAGCAGGGGTAGGGGAGACAAGGGCACACACCCACACACAGCCACACACAGCACCTCTCACAGCCCCCACCACACACACACACACGCACCCACACACACAGGTATAGGTATGTGGCATGAATCTGATGCATCTCAGAAGTGCACAGGTGTAGCAGGCACAAGACTGCCATTATCGTGCCCACACCACATTGCCCAGAGGCCAGGCAAGCACGCACACAGGCAGTGTGTGGCATGCCACACAGGTGCCATGCCAGTAGTAGGCACACATACACACCACCCATGTGTGCACAGGGCAGCAGCTGCAGACCACATGCGGGGTGGCACGTACATCAGGTCCACTGCACGGAATCATGGCCACCATGGTCATGGGGCAGCCGCACCTGTGCCATTCGGCAGCCACAGGCTGTGCATCAGCCATGAGGGAGTGTGCAACAGTACCCCAGGCGTTGAACCACAAGACCATGACCATGTCCAAGTGGGGGTGTCAAGGTGCCCAAACAGGCCAGCCATGGATGGGCCTGGAATGCCAACATCAGAGCCAGGCATCGACTGCGCTGGGGTCGCCTAACGCCGGCTACGCTGGTTGGATAGTGCACTGCAGAGGGTCATCTGTGCCTGAACATGCCCTGTTGTGGCCATCAGTGCAAAGCCATCCGAGATCACAGTGGCAATGCGATCCAGGGATGCAGTCGTGACCTCCTGCATGCACTGCATCCCCTCCAGGATCTGTGCGGTGCCCCTCTCCTCCTGCTTGGCTAACTGGTGCACCTCCATGCGCACTTCACACACGCCAGTGGTGAGCAGCACCTGTTGCTGAACGGATGCCCACAGCAAACAGATGTGCTCAGCCAGCGGGTTGGCATCCTGCAGCTCCCCTGCTGGACGCTGATCCTCATGTGGTGACCAGCCATGCTGCACAGCCCCCCTCTCTGGTGGATGCTGCACAGTGGGGTCTGCAGGGGGATTGGGCACGGCAGGTGCACTGGCGGTGGACCCTGTGTCCGGCTGCCCGGTGGCACCCTCAACCTGCTGCTGTCACCATCCAGCCACTGCACTACCTCCACCGCAGGGCATAGCCAGGGCAGCGCACACCACTGCACCCGCAGTGCTGGCGGGAAGCTGTTCCACCACTGGCAGAGCATTGGGCATGCTGCTTGTGTCAGTAGCCATCAGGGGTGTCTCACAAACAATGGTGGCCATGCTGTCCAGGATGAGCATGACATCGTCATTGGTGTCGGACCCAACCCCGATCTGTGTCTTTGTGCAGAGGACACCAAGGTTGGCATCCTGCAGGAGCACATCTAGGGCCTTGTCTGACCCCAGGTCCAGGACATCCGTCTGCACAGTGGTGGTGAGCTGCAGCCTGTTGGGCCTTTGGATGCCAGTGGAGGTGGAAGGCAGGTCCTCCGGGGCCAGTCCAGTGACAATGGCTGCTGCCGCTGCTGGTGCCCCATCATCTACATTGAGGCATGCAGGTGCTGCAAGATAAAGAGAGGCGTGTTAGTGATGCATTTCCCACATGTGCCCCCCACACTGCCACTGCATGTGTCCTGCAGCTTGGCATGCACATGGGTGCACACACATGCACATGACATTCATGCTGGCTGCATGCACACCAGCATGGCCATGTACGCACCCTCCACGCCCCCAGCTGGGCAAGGCTGACATACTTACCATGCAGTGATGGGCTGCCACTCATCCGAAATCTACCGCCAGGCACACCTTCCACTGTGCTGCGGCGCATGGTGGCTACCACCAACTGCTCCTATGCAGTGAGCAGTGGCGCATCTGCAGGCCCCCCCTCCGGTGGCATTCCAGGATGAATGGATTGCCACCATCTTCTCCTTGATCAGCCTCTTGTCTGTGCCCATCTTCTTCTGGCAGTCCTGTGCTGACCGCTGGTGGCTACTATGCTGGTTGATGTATGCCGCCACCTCCTCCCAGGTCCCAGCCCTAGCCTGTGGTGTGCCCGTGGCACCACTCAACAGGGGTTCCCTGTCAAGGTAGGGATCGACCAGGGCCTCTGTCTCTGCCTTTGTGAAATTGGGCCTGCGTTTGCAAGCAGGCCCACGCTCCTCATCCTCCTTACATTCCAACATGTCGCTTCCTGTGGACACGGACAACACAGCATGTCAGTGGCAGCATCACCCTGTCCTGTCCCACCCTGCTGAGCTGGCTGCTCCCAGTGAGCTGCAGCAGCATGTGCAACTTACCCGAAAGGATGCAATACCGGTCCATGGCCTGTGCTGTTCCGTGGCACTTATATAGCACAATGCATGCAAATGAGGTTTGGCACAACTGTAATGACATGCTAATGCCCCCAGTGTGCTACGCATTGGCTGATGAGCTCATTTGCATATGGTGTCTGAATATCGCGATTTTGCTTTGTGCACAATGAGATTGCTCCAGAGAAAGTTGTGGGGCAATGCACACACATGCGTGGTGCACAGGCCCACAGTGCGCATGAGCCTAACGGTATCATGGTGTCAATCGTGCACTATGTGCCGACTGCACAATGGGGGGGAATGGCACATGATGCGCCAGGCCTGCTATTGGCACGTGTGCACTGCGCAGAGGTGGGTGACCCCTGACCCCTACTGTGACCCCTAACACCTTGCTCACTCCCCTTACCCAGTGACCCACCTAGCCACGCTCATGCTGTGCATCTCTGAGACTCTGCAATTGGTGGACACAGTGCATGTTCCCTCGCATCGCACATCTGGCACATGTCGTGGCCACATGCACTTACTGCCATCATTTTGGTCACTGGCTTTGTTTTACAGCATGGTGCAGCGATGGGTACCACAAGAGCAGAACTGGACACAGGTCAAGCTGGTCAATCTGGTTGCCTGTGTCCAGCTCCATGCCTCCAAACGTTCTGGCCAGGTGCCCCTGCAGCAGTCCAGGGTTGCGGTGTGGCAGGGGATTGCTGCCACACTGCAGCAGAGGATCGGGGTGGCCAGGAGGGGGGAGCAGTGCCACCACAAGTGTGGTGACCTAGTGCAGAGGGACCCAGAGTACCTGAGGAGGCTTGAAGTGCATGTCAGGCATGGGGCTGTGCCACAGCCAGGTGAGTAGGCCATATTGCATGTGTGCCTTGGTGCTGTATTGTGGTGTTGGCTAGGCTGCCTGGCATGCCCTGCTTAGCGGTGCATTTCCATTGTGCGCATCACAGGGTGGCATTGCCAGCCACCTCTTGCGATGCGAAGAAGCTGTGTGGGACGTGTCGGGCAGTGGCTCACCCTGTGCACAGGGGTGGGGGTGGTGGGCAGCTGCTGTGGATATTTATCTGTGTACCTGTCTATATTCCATTCCCAGGGCCTTAGAATCACTGGAGGATGCAGGCGGTGGCAGCGGCAGGATAGCAGGCTGCAGTTGGCCACTGAGGTGGTGCAGGAGCAGCTTCTACACCAGTGGGGCCACAGAGCTCAGGTAGGCACTGTCATGGTCCTTCGCACATTACATGGGGGGTAGCAGGGGCATGGGTATGGGCATGGCTGCCTGTGCCATGTGTCATGGCAGCTGTGTGTATCACACTGTGCATGGTGCTTGCCACTGTGGCGCATCCACTGGACATGTGTGCCAGCTGTTGGTGGGCTGCGTGTGCACCTGGCTGCCACTGACGTTGCTGTGGTGCTGCTGGTGCACTGTCATTGTGCATTCGGGTGGCCATTGTGCTGTGCTCTGTGCACTGTCGTGGTGCACCGGGTTGCTGGCAGTGTTGGCCCACCCCCCTGGGGGTGGCCGGTATGGGCCCTCCGGGGTTGTGTGTTCCTACTGCCCATTGCATGCTGCGGTTGGGCATGGTTCCTTGGGATATTGCACTGATCACCTGTCCTGTCCATTGTCATGGGTGCCCAGCAAAGATGACGGTGATCCGTCTACTGCTGGCTTCTCCTGCAGCTGATTCTTATTATGTCTACCACAATGGAGGCTGTCCTGCAGGTTCGCTGCCTGCTGCTGGAGAGAAGGAGACAGTGGGGGCACCAAGGGATGGCAGGCCATGGCAGCCAGTAGATTGGCCCCAGCATTCCCCTGTTTCCCCTGCTGTATTTCCCCTTACAGTCCCCCATCCCACTGTACAGTCCCTGTTCCCTGTCCTCTTCCCTCGCTTTCCTACCCTTTCCCACCCTCTTGCTGATATAAATAGTTTGTTTTGCACTATATATTTTTTGACATACCTGCCTGTGTCTGTGTCTGTGTCTATGTCTGCTTTGCAAGTGGCGTGAGGAGCCATGCTGCAGTGGCCCAGTGCCTGTCCATGTGGTGTGCATGTGTCAGGGTGCATGCTGTGCTTCTGTGGTTCACTGCTGTATGCTGTGGTGTGTCCCACTGTGGTGGTGTCCCTCCCCTCGGTCAGTGGCTGTGCCTTGGGGTGCCCTTGGGGCAGCTGTCAGGGGTGTGTGGCAGGTGTGTGCATGGTGATGGCACACAGCCATAGTCTTTAGTCGGGTACTGGCCACATGCTGCACTGGGGCCCCTGCTTGGTGCTATGTGCCCTGTCCCATGTGGTCTGCCATGCTATGTGCCTCCCAGCGCATTCTGTGCCTACTGTGTGGGCCATCTGTGTGGCGTGTGTGTGTGCTTGGCTGTGTGGTCCTGGGTGTGGCCTGCTCTGATCTGGGTGTATAGGGGGGCACAGCCTGCAGCCTGTCAGGAGGGCTCCCTTGATGACCCTCCATTGGCCATTAGCACCTCCTGTTGCCTACTATCTGTGCCACTGTTGTGCTCTAGGGGGGTTTCTGAGTGCCTGTGTGTGCCCTGCTGTGCCTTGCTGGTGATGACCTCCTTTGGCCTGTCACTGTGCTTCCCTGGTTCTGTCCCTGGGTCTCTTCTCTGTGCTGTGCCCCCTCTGTTGCTCTGCTGCTCTGCTCCCACAGCTGCACTGGAGCTTCTCTTTCTGCACCAGGAGCCATATTCATCCAGGTTGTGTTGATGCAGTGCGGCTGGCACAACCTCTGAATATGGCTCCTGTTGCACTATGGTACATCCGATTTGTGCTGCACCGGACTTGCACCAACCTTTGGCACATTTCTGAATATCTGGGCCATTATGTTTAAGCCGTGGCTGTTCTACGGGTATTTGGAATATTAACACAGATAGTAAGCTATCACTCTGCAATCAGCACATCAATCACAACTTAATTACTTAGTACCAGGCTGTGTAACTAATATAGTGTGCCAGTGTTCCTGGAAAGTTACATTTCAAAACCACATCTTGTCAAATAACACAACCTGTGTCCAACTTTTTCAACACTGTCATGATTGCACAGCTGCAAGTTTGGAATACAGTGCATGATATGTTGCAGAACTAGTTTTTATGACGTACACATGTCACCTAGTTTATGAATCCTTAGTCAGAGTTGATGCACTCTTTTAAAAAAAAATGAACAGATAGATAAAATCTATATATTTACCAGTATGGATTTGAAATGGATATTCCATAGGTTTCTGTGTATGGTACTGCTGCTGTACCATTGATACCGACTTTCAGCAAAGGAGAGTAATTTTTTGTTAACCTGTAAAAAAACAAAATAAGTTTACTGCATGTGTTTGACCATTGCAGATCAGAAAGTAACAGAAAACAAAACACACAGCTAAAGGAAGTTGAATAGCATAAAAAACATTAGTACACATACTCACTTTATACTTTTAATATTAAGAAGCCTTGTGCCTGTGGCTGATGGAAGTGGTCTCCTGTTTGACTCCCTCTGCCTTGGCATGGTCAATGTAATGGGAAAACATTATCAGAATCACACTGGTGGTGGGTGCTTGTGGTCATAGCTGTGGCACATGATGACATTCCCTGTGATAGCTTCCTGGATCTGGTGGCGGTGGCAGTGGCTAACAGCTGTTATATGGTGGTGGTCCGGGGGGTCACACAAAGTCATTCCCTGTGGTGGCAGTGGCTAACAGCAGTCATGGTGGTGGTCCGGGGGGCACAGAAAGTCATTCCCTGTGGTGGTAGTGGCTAATAGCGGTCTTATGGTGGTGGTCCAGGGGGGCACAGAAAGTCATTCCCTGTGGTGGCAGTGGCTAACAGCGGTCACAGTGGTGGTCCAGGAGGGGCACAGAAAGCTATTCCCTGTGGTGGCAGTGGTTAACAGTGGTCATGGTGGTCCGGAGGGGCACACAACATCATTCCCTGTGGTGGCAGTGGCTAACAGCAGTCTTATGGTGGTGGTCCGGGGGGCACAGAAAGTCATTCCCTGTGGTGGCAGTGGCTAACAGCAGTCTTATGGTGGTGGTACAGGGGCCAGTATATACTGTGCTCTCTATTACAAATGTGATGTGACATATGGAATTTGAGTCAAATTCTAAGTGGGACACTCATTGAACCATATGAAAAAGAACACATGTAACATACAGCAAATGTCACAGCATTTACCAACTTCAGTTAAAACCTGCCAACATTAACCTCATCATCATCCTCATAAAGAAAGCTGCCGTCACAATCATCTATGTCTCAAGACTGACCACTGGGACATTCTTTCTCCATTGTGTCATCATTTACATCAGTGGTAGGCTGTTTCATGCTGCCACTGCCAGTGCCACCAGGATGGTCCATTTCTACATCACCAAAATCTTGACTAGGCTGGGGTATGAATACCGAGGTTGCAGGCTGTGCTGGTATGTGCCTCTCATTCATTTTTATGAATGTTAGCAAACTAACATTTGCAGGAGAGAGGTTTGTCTGATGATCCCTGACTATTGCACCAGCTGAGCTGAATACCCTCTTGACACTTACACTGGAGGGTGTGCATGTCAGATACTTCAGTGCCACTGCAGTCAGCTCTGGCCATTCACTGACCTTTCTGCTCCAGTATAACAGAGGATCATCAGTTATTGACAGATGCCTGTTTTCAGACAAATATGACTCAACCATTCTCTGTGCTGCACTAAGTCCAGTGGTTGATGCATCATCCTGTTCTCCGGAATCATTTATTTCTCAAATCCCCACTTGGGACAAAGCCTCCCAAAGTGGGTTGACGCCAGCCGCTTTGGATGACAGACCACCTGGAACTGCAGTCCCGTTCCCCTTACAGGATATGTTGATACTCCTCCAGGTGCACCTTCAGCCTGATTATGCTGCTGAGGTTTGCTGACCTTGGCATATGACTTCTGTTCCCCATGAACCAAGTGCACCAGTTGCCCACTGACATTTTCTACCTGTTCAGGCCCTCCCTCCAGTGCTGAGGCAATTCAACGTTTGTGTCATGGGTACAGCATTGTTGCTATTGCAAAGTTGTCACTATGCTGAATGCTCAAGATGTGACGATTCTGGTCTAATACTGTCAGCATGTGTTTCAGCCATATACTGCTAGCACTGCCTCCAGCAACATCAAGACTAT
The DNA here is from genome assembly GCA_016271365.2 of Neoceratodus forsteri. Lineage (NCBI taxonomy): Eukaryota > Metazoa > Chordata > Ceratodontiformes > Ceratodontidae > Neoceratodus > Neoceratodus forsteri. Next base: position 1,284,677,016 of record CM057454.1, on the reverse strand, counting down.
GCTGTACATTCACCAATGTCTGCCTCAGCACCTGCAGCAGTGGAATTGATTGGCTAATGGAGGCAGACTCACCACTCACTGCCTGTGTGGCATGTGCAAAAGGCCGCAAAATTGTTATTACAGAGTCCATGAGATGCCACTGTTCAGGCATCATAGACATGGAGGCCCCAGCACTGTCATGGCTAGTGTGCATAACAAGATATTCTGAGATGGCTTTGTATTGTTCATACAACCTCTTTGCCATGTATAAAGTGGAGTTCCACCAGGTGACAACTTCCAGCTTCAAGCGGTGCTGAGGGAGGCTGTTTCGCATCTGCAACTGCTGAAGTTGGTCATGGGCCTTTGCAGATCATGAAAAGTGAGAACAGATATGGCGTGCAACTGTCAGCATTTCCTTTACATCAGGGTGCTGCAGAAACTCCTGCACCACAAGATTTAAACAATGGACCATGCATGGAACACAAAAAAAAGCCAGCATTTGTAGTGCATTTCACCACATTTGACCTATTGTCACTTGCTATGAACCCAGCTCTCAGGGACAAGGGGTTCACCAACTTGTCAATTTCAGTCAGCACCACATCCAAAATGTTTTCACCAGTGTGTGAACAGGTCACATTGCACATAGCAATCATTGCATGCTGTCAAATTCCTGGAAGATTGCTACCATGGCAATCCACCTTACTGCACTGATTGTTCACACTACCAACAGCACAAACAGACGGCACCTGCGCCCAGTGTGTAGTTATATACAAATATGAACTCCCTGCTGTTTTGCCACTTGTCCACATATCCATACTTAAATGGATGAATGGAGAGGAGGAATGCTGAAGGGCACTTCTTACTGAGTCGGACAGAGTACGGTACAACTCTGGGACAGCACGGGTCGAAAAGTATGTCCTGGATGGGACTTTCCATTTTGGACAGCCACATGCAGCAAACTGCCAGAACCCAGAATTCTCCACAAAAGAGAAGGGCAAAAGATCAATTGCCAGCATTTGAGCTACTACAGCATTAAGTTCACGTGACACTGTATGATTGGGTGGGTACTTCAGCTTATGCGCAAAAACACTCTGTAACGTGGGCTGACAAACGTTTTACACAGGGTGTGATGACAAATGGTTTTGCTCTGCAAATGGCAGGTGGTGGAGTGTGGATATTTGATGAAGATGGTTGCACAGGTGATGACAAACCGACAAATGCAGTTATTTTGCCACATTTACCAACCGGGGTTGATGTACCACTTACACTAGACATACTGCATTCACCACCACCAAAACTGCTACTCTCACCAGCACTGGACAACATTTCAAAATCATTATGCTCCTCCACCTCATCATGCCTGTAGTAATCCTCTGCTCTTATTTCATCACTACTGCACATATTTAATTTTCTACTGGATTTAGCAGTCATGGAAGGGGATAACATGCTCGTTGCTCGTTATGATTGATGATGAGGGTGAACACCCCACTGTGGTATTAGCTGCCATCTTGTGCTGGGTCCACAGTGCCATGTGCCAGGGCTTGACACATTTTAAAATTAGGTACATGTCCATGGACAAGTGGCTTGTCCAAAAATAGTTGTCCCAGTGCTTGAGTTGGTAGTCCCGGTATAAAATGGCATATTTTTGACGGAAAGTATCAAACTGCAGAAAACTCAATGGATTTATTGTAGTAGTTGTTATTTGGTGTTGAAATAGACAATAAGGAGAATAAATAATATGATTTTATTTTTGTCAGCAGCATGGCGAGCATAAGGATTGTGACAGAATTAGCATCAGCAGTGAGGAACTGACAGCAAGTGTGGTTGCAGCAGCAGCGCAGAGCGCCAGCAGCACAGTGAGAACATCATTACAGCAGAGTAGAAGACAGTACAGAGCGCCGGCAGCACAGTGAGAACATCATTACAGCAGAGTAGAAGACAGTGCAGAGCGCCGGCAGCACAGTGAGAACATCATTACAGCAGAGTAGAAGACAGTACAGAGCGCCGGCAGCACAGTGAGAACATCATTACAGCAGAGTAGCAGACAGTGCAGAGCGCCAGCAGCACAGTGAGAACATCATTACAGCAGAGTAGCAGACAGTGCAGAGCGCCAGCAGCACAGTGAGAACATCATTACAGCAGAGTAGCATACAGTACAGAGCGCCAGCAGCACAGTAAGAACATCATTACAGCAGAGTAGCAGACAGTACAGCATCAGCATCAGGAAAAGTTACAGGAAGCCTGAGCTTGCTCCAGCTGGAGCATCAAATTCAGTCATGTCATCATCAAGACTAGTGACAGCCTCAGGGACATTTTCATGTGAATAAGCATAACTAGTAGTTGAACTAGCATGACCATGATGACCGTGAATGTGGCATGTGGTAGGACCAGATAATAGCCAGTGGTTGATAGCTTGATCCGGATCAAAGCTGTCTAATGCAGGGCCTTCAACTGCTATATGCAGAAGTGACTGGAGTGTGTCATCAGCCAAACTTGTTCTTATTTTATTTGAAGACACACTCTAGCCAGTAACATTTCTACTAGGTCAAGGATGTGAGCAAACTGGGCCGGTTTCTCTCGTAGAAGTCGTGAATACACTTGCAGATATGACTTATCAAGTGCAGACTTAAGCATTGCTTTTAATGCAGAGTATTCCCTTTTTATACTGGTTACGTGAACTTCAGAAAAAAGTTGTGAAAGTAGTCTAATAAATTACTTAAATCAGTTGTGCCAAATTGTGCAAGTTCTTCTCATGATAGATCAAAATTTTTGAAATCTAAGCAACTGAACCATTTTAGAGGTTCTTCCAAGAAATTCTGAAAATGCTGATCAATGTAAGATACTGCTGCATCTATTAAACTGTGCAGCTGTGTATCAGTCATAAAATTTACTTCTGGACAGTTCCCTTTGAAAGTAAAAGGAACAATCTTGTCCTCACTGCCACGTTTTGAAATGAGATAGTTCATGCATTGCTCTGCAGGATTATATTGGTTTAGAAATGATGTCATAAACTTTCCAGGACTTGTATTTAGCTCAGTCAACTAGAGTAAGCATGTCTCGACGAGTTGGGGGACTTCTAATATTAGTAGGTCATCCTTTTGAAATTCAAGTGATAGATTTTTCAATATTGGCAGAAAATCTTGACAAATGAACAGTGATTTTACAAACTGTGCTGTGTGCTCATCTCTTAGAAGTGCCTTTGCTTTGGCCCCATCATCACCAGCAGATTTTGAGACATGTTCAAGATGTTGAACTACTGTAGACAGGTTGACTTGAACAGCATGAACTGAACACATAGACTTTGACATAGAAACATCGACTTTACAGCAGATAAGGACCGCTTGGCCCCACCTAGTCTGCCCATTTCCCTACCTAGAGGATAAGCTGCAGATCCTATTTAACCAACAGCCTATTTCTTCCTACCCCCCACAAAAATTGCCTTATGTCCGTTCCATGCATTCTTGAATTCTCCCACAGTTTTAGACCCCACAACCTCCTCAGGAAGGCTGTTCCATGCATCCACCACCCTCTCTATGACAAAATACTTCCTCACATTGCCCCTGAGCCGTCCCCCCTCTATCTTCAAATTGTGTCCCCTTGTTCTTGCACATCCCTTTTTTCTGAAAGATGCTACCCTCTTGGACTTTGTTGATTCCATTGAGGTACTTAAATGTTTCTATCATGACCCCCCTTCCCTCCTTTCCTCAAGGGTATACATATTAAGCTCCTTTAGTCTCTCCTCGTATGGCTTCTCTTGCAGACCATGAACCATTTTAGTTGCCCTCCTCTGAACTGCCTCCATCCTGTCTATGTCCTTGCGGAGATGGGGTCTCCAGAACTGGATGCAGTACTCCAGATGAGGTCTCACCAACTGTCTGTGCAGGGGGATAACATCTTCCTGTTTTCTGCTGGTGATACCTCTCCCTATACATCTCAGTATCCCCCATCCCTCCCTACCGCCTTCTCGCATTGCTTGCCAACCTTAAGGTCATCTGATATGATTACCCCTAGGTCTCTTTCCATTTTTGTTGTTGTTACTACCTCTCCCTCATTGTGTAATCTTCCCCTGGGTTTTTGTTTCCCACGTGCATTACTTTGCACTTCTTTGCATTGAATCCAAGCTGCCATACTTCTGACCATTCCTCCAACCTTGCCAAGTCCCTTCTCATCCTTTCCACACCTCCTTGTCTATCAACCCAGTTGCAGATCTTTGTGTCATCTGCAACGAGGCATACTTTTCCTTCCAGTCCCTCTGCAATGTCACTTATAAAGACATTAAAAAGGACTGGACCCAGTACTGAACCCTGCGGTACCCCACTAGTAACCCCTCTTTCTTCAGAGTGGACTCCATTTACAATTACCTTCTGTGTCCTGTTGTTCAGCCAATGTTTTACCCAGGCTACCACCTTGGGACCCACTCCCAGGCTGGTTAATTTGACTACTAATCTTTTGTGTGGGACTGTGTCAAATGCCTTGCTAAAGTCTAGGTAGGCCATGTCCACAGCCCCTCCCTGGTCTACTACTTTGGTCTCCCAGTCAAAGAAATCAATTAGATTCATCTGACATGACCTTCCCGCTGTGAACCCATGCTGCCTTGGGTCCTGTGGCCCGCTGGCCTCTAAGTACTCAAAGATTCTTTTCTTCAGAAGTAATTCCATCACTTTCCCTACCACAGAGGTCAAACTGACAGGTCTGTAGTTTCCTGCCTCCGTCTTGGTCCCACTTTTGTTAAGGGGAATCACATCCACCTTCTTCCAGTCCTCAGGTACCACACCATCCTCCCATGATTTGTTAAAAAGTGTAGTCAGTGGTGTCACTAGTTCTCTGCTTAATTCTTTTAGAATTCTGGGGTGAATTCCATCTGGCCCCATTGCTTTGTCCATCTTCAATTTTAGGAGTTCTTTCAGAACCCTTTCTTCTGTGAAAGGACTGGGATCAACCCCCTCTCCAGAGTGCTTCTGTTAATTGCATTAGGCACCTCCCCCACGTCCTCTTTTGGGAATACTGAATAGAAGTATTCATTCAGTATCCCTGCTTTATCACTGTCACTCTCTGCCCACCCACCATCCATTCTATTCAGTCTCACTATCCCTCCCTTTGTCTTTCTACGCTCCCTGATATACCTATAAAAGGTTTTATCCCCCTTCTTAACAGAGTTAGCTATCTTTTCCTCAGTTTGTGCTGTTGAGAGGTCTTCACTTTCAGATTCCTGATGATATTGGGAATGCAAGTAATCACAGACACATTGAATTAGAGTAATAAACAAGTTTATTACTACCAAGGAATAAATCACAGTTGCCCTAAGCAGTTCTTACCAATACAAACCAGGACCCAGTGCTAAGTGTTCCCTACACCTTGAGGTTTCTCTGTTGTCTCTTGGGGTCTCTTGGGTCTCCGAGGTGTAAAGCTTGTGCATTACATTATATACCTATGATAATTACTATGGTTACCAAAAGATAGAAACATTTCTAGTTACAGAGATGAGCCCTGTTGGCTAAATTAGAGGTGGCTCCCTGGTCCAAGATAACATTATACAATTCTGTAAAGTCATCAGTTTGAGAACAAAACAGTTCTTATACAGAGTCTTCCATAACTCAATGTAGTAGTACAAATCACCAAAAGATGGCAATGCCATCTTACATATTATAATTACTTCAAGGACACAGGTGTCTTGGCATCTGACTAGTAAGAAATACCCAGAAAATACATGGTAAAATATATGTGTACTAGCAAGCAAAGTGTATTATAACAATATGCATTCATATCCTGACATCTACTCTTATATGGTAGATGCCCTTAGCCCTAAATATTAGTATAACCTATACCTAAGTGTTAGCTGTCTACGGTGTACCTCTGAGGGCAACAATTAGGGTGCAGGGACCTCGTGTAACATTCCCCCCCTTGTTGCCTCCAAGGGCAACACAGGCAATCATCTAGGAAAGGGACAGGAGCAGTGGTCATTTACAATCCCAATGCACAAGCCTTGTAAAGGAACTAGAGCTGCTCATGGTGTTGGTGTAGTGTGTGCCATAGGCAGCAAAGCATAATAATCAAAATGAAAATTAAAAAATGCTTGTGTAATAACCAAACCTTTAAAAGTAATCTCTAACCATGTGTTAGTTTATGCGTTATTCATATCTCCATCATTAATCAAGGCAAGAACAGCTTCATTGGCTTTGGTCATATTATTGCTGATGTGGATGAGGTGTGTGTCTTTCCTGTCTAAAAGTGATTTTAGTGTAAGTGTGAGTGGGTCTATGTGTACATTAAAGTATGGCAAGTATTCTGACAGTGTAAGTAGATGATCTGGGTTACCATCAATAATGTCTGCATCCAGAAGGGGGATGGGGGTTATAACAGTATGCCCAATAACAGTCTTCTGGTGGGGGACAAAACAGAAATTGGGGTGATCAGTAGCACAAGTAATAGAACCATATGTGTAAGTTTTATAGTTCGTAACTACACAATATTCGCCATCGGAATTATACTGTGAGCGCACAGTAGGCAGTCTCTACTTTTGCAACTGGACGGGGCAGGTGTAGGTCATCTTCAAAATCCATGTTGACAGGCGATGAACCTCCTCACGATAGAATTGGTAGAGTTTATCTGGAGCCAAAGTTGAATCGAAAGAGTTGGTGCCATTTGCAGTGATGTCATCATCCATTGTGAAAGTCCAATCAATGCTGTCTGGAGAGTAGTCACAAACAGGCTGTATAACATCAAACACATCACATAGGCACAACTAGATATATTGCTTTTTCACACAGTAGTCCATGTGTGGAGCCACCCAGGCATCCAGGAAAGAATGGTAGACCAGTAGAGGTGGTAGATCCAGGTGTTCCCTGTAGATGTCTTTGTCCAAATGCCCAATGAAATGTACCAGTGCAAGCTTGTTGAACAAAGCTGTAGTAGGATCAAAGCATGGTAAGGAGACAGTGAAAGAAACAAACATGGTATCTGTTATGGAACATTTCTTAGCAGTGAAACAAGGACCAGTATTAGGGTATCTGGTCACAAACCCCAAATTCCTAGCTGTGGAGAGAGGAGTAGTCAAAGTCTGTTGCATACACATGGAAACACAGCTAGTGGTTTTACACCATGGACAATACCATTTGGAAATGTGTCTATCACATATAATGTCAGGAATTCTTCCAGATTCTAGATCACGAATGAGGTTATTGATGGTAGTGATAATGTAGGAGCCGTAAGCAGAGCAGAGTATCTCTCTAGCAATGTATTGTTTATCTGCTTCTTTATTGTTCTGTTGTATGAGTGCATTGATCTTGTCTTTAGAATCAGTGAATGCCTTAACAATGTCGTGCATGTTGTATACAGTGTATCTTTCTTCCTGACTAAGGCCATCCACACTATGCAATAATGGAGGTAAAATGTTATTGACCAAGCCAGTGGAGAACTTGGCAGAATGACTTTTGATAGCAGCAATGTCTGCTTTATTCCAGATGGACATAGCCGTACCAAAAAGACCTGTGACAGTACCTGTTGCACCTGTAACATCAGAACTGTCAACTTCACGTTTGTTACGTTTATGGTTAAGATTATCAGGAGAGTGCTTCCTCCTGAAGTTGCCTCTATGTTCAGTAGAATAGACCCTGGCAATAGGATCTTGTGAATGAATCTGAAATGCAGCTAAACTATCAAGCAATAATGTACTATAAAACACTGATGTATTAGTATTGTGACACATACCAAACTCTTTTATGTTCCAGTAAGTAAGATTAAACAAAACAGGTATATGCATAAACTGTAAGTTATTGATCAAAGAACCTGAGAGGGTAGTGGCTGTTAGACCACTACGGGGACCAGGGGTATGCTTTGGACATTCCAAAAGCTGCTTATCAGTGGGCGGTAACACAGAGAGGTACATGGCTGCAGAAGTCATGTGGTGTATAGCACAAAATCTGCGAGCAGAATCTTTGGACAAAGAATTACAGTAAGAAGGATCTATTAAGGCAGTTATATTGTACAAACCAGAATGTCTTAATGCAGTTTGTAACAAGGACAGTGAACCATTTGGGGATAATTTAGCATTGGGCCAACCCTGGAGAGTTCCATTGGAGAGTTTGGCCACAGGGAGAATTAGTCCTTGTGATGTGGTTTGCCACTCAATTTGAAGGGTAGATTTGTCAGAAGCAACAACCGAGGTAGTGAGGTAAGCATCAGAACCTTCCTGGACAGTGATCATACTATCTGGTATATTGATGGATACATAGATACATAGATACATAGACAGTGTCGGCAGATAAGAGCCTATGGCCCACCCAGTCTGCCCATTTGAGCTTGTAAGTTCAGTTTATTTTCCTAGAAGTCTGTTTCCCCTTACCCCTGACCTCTAGAATTCCTTTATGTCTATCCCATGCATTCTTAAATCCCATGATTGTTTCTGCCCCCACCACTTCCTCTGGCAGGGTGTTCCACTTGTCCACCACCCGTTCTGTGAAGAAATTCTTTCTCATGTTTCCTCGAATCGTCCCTCCTCCAACTTCATCCCATGCCCTAGTCCTGGAACATCTTTTTCACTTAAAATAGTGTTTCATGCACCCTGTTCCTCCTGCAAGATACTTGTATGTCTCTATCATATCCCTCTCCTCCTCCTCCAGGGGTACATGTTCAGTTCCTTCAAACTGTCTTCATAGGACTTGTGATGCAATCCATGCACCATCTTTGTTCCTCCTCTGAACCTTCTCTACCCTGTCTATGTCCTTACGTAGGTATGGTCTCCAGAACTGTACACTGTACTCCAGGTGGGGCCTCACTAGTGTCTTGTATAGTGGAATTATGACCTCCCTTTTCCTGCTGGTGATGCCCCTGCCTATACATCCCAGCATCCTATTTGCTTTACCTGCTGCCTTGTCACACTGTTTCCTCACCTTGAGGTCATCAGGATGACAACCCCAAGATCCCTTTCCTGCTTGGTGCATGCTATATCCTCACCCCCAACTGATATATTGTGCCAGGGTTTTTGTGCCCCATATGCATTATCTTGCACTTCTTTGCATTGAATTAACTGCCTGACCATTCTTCAAGTTTCTGCAGGTCGCTTCTCATTCTGTCTACACCCTCTGGTGTGTCTACTCTGTTACAGAGCTTTGTGTCATCAGCGAACAGTGAAATTCTGCCCTCTAGATCCTGCGCAATGTCACTGATGAAGATGTTGAATAGGACCGGTCCCAGCACTGATCCCTGTGGTACCCCACTGGTCACTCTTCCCTCTCTGGAGTGACAGCCATTTACCACCACCTTCTGTGTCCTGCCACCCAGCCAGTTACCTACCCACCACACTACTATCCTGCCCACACCCATATTCCCCAGTTTGTGTAATAGTCTTCTATGTGGCACAGTGTCAAAGGCCTTGTAGAAGTCCAGATAGGCCATGTCCACTCCCTCCCCTGATCCACCTCCCTAGTCACCCAGTCAAAAATTCAATGAGGTTGGTCTGACATGACCTCCCCTGGTGAAACCATGCTGCCTTGGGTCCTGTAGTCCATTGACAACCAGATGTTCCACCAATCTCCTTCAGTAGTGCTTCCATGATCTTCCCACTACCGAGGTGAGGCTGACTGGTCTGTAGTTCCCTGCTTCCTCTTTGTTCCACTTTTGTATAAGGGACTACATCTGTTGTCCTCCAGTCTTTGGTACCTCCTGTTTCCAGTGATCAGCTAAACAGGATAGCCAGAGTTCAGCCACCACTCTCTTAGTTCTTTAAGGACCCAGGGTGCACCCCATCTGGCCCCATTGCTTTACCAACTCTTATTACTTCCAGTTCCTTCAGGACCCTTTCTCGTGTAAAGGGACTTGTGTCCATTTCTGCACCATTCTCACCCGTGTACTCCTTCAGACCCATTACCCCCTCTTCCTCAGTAAAGACTGAGCAGAAATACCTGTTCAATATGTCAGCTTTACTGTTGTCATCCTCCATCGGCTCCCATCCTCCTTCAGTCTAACTATCCTCCTTTGTCTTTCTTTTTTCACTTATGTACCTGTAAAAGGTTTTGTCCCTTTACCCACTGATTTTGCAATATGTTCTTCTGTCTGAGCTTTGGCTTCCTTACTGACCTCCCTGCCTCCTTTGCTTCTCCTGGTACTTCTCCTATCCCCTTCTGCCTGTGTCTTTTGTATTGCCTGATACACAATCTTTTGGCTTTCACTTTCTTTGATACCTCTTTGGAAAACCATAATGGTCTCCTTCCTTTCCTCTTGCTAACGTGCTTAATGCACAATTCTGTTGTTCTTGTAATCCCCATTTTAAATACTGCCCACTGTTCCTCAACCCTTGATTCCTGTCCCATTCCCTTAATGCCTCTTTCAAGTATCTCCCATTTTCCCAAAGTCTGCCCTTAAAATCCAGGATACGTGTTTTTGTGCGGTTTGGTTCTGCTCTTCTGTGATTTCAAACACAATGACTGGTGGTCACTGTTACCCAGGTGCTCCCCCACTGTTACCCCATCACACTGTCCCTGTTTGAGCACAAGGTCCAGTATTGCTTTCGCCAAGTTGGTTCCATGACCAGTTGTGTGAGGAAGGCACCCTGAAGGAGTCCAGGATAAATCTGCTCCTAGTTGATGCTGCTGCTGGGATGCTCCAGTCCACGTCTGGAATATTGAAGTCTCCAACCAGTACTACCTCACCTTTGTCTGCCATCCTTTGGATGGCTAGCATCAGCTCCCTATCTGTTTCTTTCTCCTGGGCTGGTGGTTTGTAGACCACACCTGTTTGGATGGCTGGCCCCATTTTCCTTTCCAGCTTAACCCACAGTATATCTCCCCATTTTGTTCCTCCTGGATCCTGTGGCCCTTATGTCATTTTCACATACAGTGCCACTCCTCCTCCTTCCTGCCTGCTCTGTCTCTTCTGATATGTTGTAGCCAGGTATGGCCATCTCCCAGTCATGGTTATCATTACACCAGGTTTCACTGATGGCCACAATGTCCAGGTCTGACTGTACCATGACAGCCTCCAGATCTTCCATCTTGTTGCTAAGGCTCTGGCATTTGCACACATGGCTTTCCATGATTTGACCTCCTAGACTGCTTCACTGTTACTCCAGCCCCTTCCTTGGTTGTCATTTATCCCTGGTTCTCCTTGCTGTCTGCCTTTCTGCTGAATTTTTCCCTTTTCTGCTTATCCACCTCTTGAGCACTAATCTCCATTTTTGACACTGCTTTGCAGAGAATAGCCACTCCTCTGGTTCACTGGTTCCACTGCTAGCTGTGGGGGTGAGCAAGTAGGGTACCTCCTTGCTTGCCACCCCTTGCTAGTTTAAATGTTGTCAATGTAGCATTTAAACTTATCATTGAGTGCTTGGATTCCTCCAGGATGGATGCAGGCCGCAGGCTTGAACAAACCTCCATCCCTCCAGGTGGGTCCCAGTCACCAATGAATCCAAACCTTCCTCACAGCACCTGTTCTTTAACCATGAGTTAAAGTTCTGGTGCATGCACTCCTATGCTCTCCCTTGCCTCTCACAGGTAGTACTTCTGAAAAGTGACAGAAGTAGCTACTTGCTTGAGACCCTCCCAGTTTCCTAAACTCTTCCTGAACTTCCTTTGGCTCCCCATTTGCCAGGTCATTAGTACCTAGGTGGATAATGACATCCAGCTCACCCTCCCGACTTGCCTTCCCAGTGATCCCCAGGATCTTCATTCCATCCCTTCATGCCGTGGCACCTGGTAGGCACCTCACCTCCCTGTCCTCCCCCTCCTGTGTTCCTAGCTGGATCCCTCTTATGATGGAGTCCCCCACCAGGATTCACTTCCTCCTCCTCTGGGGTCCACTGCTTTCCCCACTGAGGTCACCTCCTTGGCTAACCTCCACATCCTTTCCTTCCACTTCTGCAGTGCCTCTATTTGGTTGTCTCGTTGCCAGTGTGGCATATGAGTTCTTGAGTGGAATAGGATCTGGGATGTGCCTCTGCCTGACTGCTCTCAACCTCCCTGAGCCCACTGCATCCAAGTGCTCCTTTGTACTTGGCATCCTTTGAGGCAGCTGCATTGGACTGGGTGGTCCCTGGATAGGGGTGATGGTACTCCTGACCCAGTTTACTTCCACTCTGAGTCTAGCTACCTCATCCAGCAGTCCAAGAGATGCATGCAGATAGGGCAGCAACTCAGTGTCCAGAAGGTCTGCCTGAATAGGCTGCCCTCACAGCCACTGCATTGCCACCACTCCCCACATTATACTGCAATTCCACTACTTGTCTGCTACTGAAGCTCTCCTAGTTCTCTTTTATTAATTTACTGTACTAAAAATCCTGTCACTGATCCTCAGATAATTTTTTTTTAAGGAAAAAGAAACCAATAAATAAATAAATGAGTCAAAACACTTGTCATACTGAGGGTGGGCTTCCTCCCCCTTATGCCCCTCCTACTTCACACCCCTTACTATACCCTGTGTTTAGCTCCTGTCAATCAGATTTATCAGGGCATATAATTAAGAGTTGGGGGAAGGGGAGGGAGGGGGGCGAACATTTTCAGCAATTAAAGACAGCACAGAATTACACCACCACCACTATGTTTTAAATTTTCAACAGCCCAAAAATAATTATAAGTAAAGACAACAAAGAAAGTATAGTGTCACTACAAGCCCACACTCTAAGTTTAAAAGAAAAATAGCAATTACCAGTTACTCTAAAGCACTGAACTGAATATGTTTCCTTCCTTCCCCTTCTGGCTTCTTCTGAGAAAATAAACCTCTGCTTGCTACTTTAACTCTGACTACTCCTTCCCTGATACTCCCTCTGGAAGAGGTGCTGGAGGATCGAGGTGTCGTAGGAGGTCCGGTACCGTGCCTTGGATGCAGGGGATCACTCCTGTAAGGAGGAGGTAAAGGAGCAAGATAGCCATCTTGTCAGTGTATCTGAAAAGGAAGATCAAAGATTAGTATGTTAGTACAATTCTGCCCAATGGGGTGAGGAAAAGTAATTTAAGCTCCTTTATACAGTTTCAACTGGTTTGCATGTAACCATTTGTCAGTCAATTTGTTGTTGTGGAGGAGTATAGCTTGATAGACTACCGGACTGAGCTTATTGACAATAGGGTATGGGCCTTCCCACTTATAGGAGAAGGAGTGGGTGGGATGTGCAAATAGAAGTACCATTACCTGATCTCCAACCTGCCAATCCACTTCTTGTGCGTGTTTGTCAAACTGTATTTTGGATTGTTGCTGGGCCTTGCCCATGCAGTTTGCAGCATACAAGTGTGTGTGTATGAGGTCTTTTCTGAGTTTTTCCACATACTGGTCCACAGATCCACGGTCTGCAGCGGGGGGGTGCAGGTCAAACAACAGGTGTTCAGGTAATCTCGTCTGTCTACCAGTCATCACCTCAAAGGGTGTGAGCTGGGTGGTGGCTGAAGGTGTGCCCCTGATTGCCATAAGGAGTAAAGGCAATAGGGAATCCCATGTTTTGGGATTGTCCTCAATGAATTTGGAAAGCATTTGCTTGATCCATCTGTTGGCTCTTTCTACTTGATTTGAGGATTGAGGATGGTAAGGTATGTGAAACTTCTGCTGAACTCCGAGGAGTTCAAGGGATTCTTTCATCAACTCACCTGTAAAACTGGTTCCTTTATCAGAATCTACCTTAAGAGGTAGACCCCCACCTGGAGAAAATCTGTTTCACCAGGATTTTGGCAGTAGTCTTTGCTGTACATGTCTTAGTGGGGAAAGCTTCTACCCACTTAGAGAAGAGGTCAGTTACCACAAGAGCATACTTATTATTTCTGCTGGTGTTGGTCAGAGGACCAATGAAATCAATTTGAATGGCATGCCAAGGGCCAGAATGTCTTTGTGGTAAAAGTTTGGCATTTCGTTTGGTAGGAATGGGATTGTTTTGTGCACAAATGAGACAGTTGTCTATGTATTGTTTAACATCTTTGGTGATACCAGGCCACCAGGCAGTGATCTTGAGCCATTGAAGGGTATTCTCTGCTCCCTGGTGTCCACCAGTAGGAGTGTCATGCACTTGGTGCAAGAATTCAGATCTTAGGTGTCTGGGGACTACCCACAACTTGGTGGTAGAGTCCTCTGGTTGGAACCAAATGAGCTTGTCATCTGGTGACAAGTATAACTTACCTTCATGCCTGTGATAGGGGTTATGTGTGGGAAGTTTTTCTTCAGTACCTTTGTTGAGGAATCTGAATACCTCTTTGGGTTCAGTGTTAAGCTGTTGGGCTGCGGAGAGGTATAAGGGGGGAAAAGGGTCAGGTTTCTTCTTGAGTGCTGCAATGTGTACAGCTGCATTAGCCTCTGGATCCATCATCCAGATGCCTCCCCCTTGGGCCCCTTCCTTAGCAAGGGTGTCTGCTGTGTCATTGAAGGCATGATATGGGTCATGGAGAGAGTGGGCTTTAACCTTGTGTACATAGAGTTTGTGTGAAATTTTCTGTGCCAGTGCATGTATGTATATTACCAATTCTTTGTACTTCACTGGACTGCCATCAGAAGAGAGGAAGGAGTTCTTCTGCCAGAAAGGAAGAAATTCTGTAAGGGAACAACAAACCCAGTTGGAGTCTATAAAGATGATGGTATGCAGGGAGTCACGTGATGCAGAGCACTGTATAGCTGCGTTCCCTGAATGCTCCGACCATCCTTCCCCTAAAATAACTTTTATCTGTGAGTTAAACTCATCTTGAGGAAACTTTTGCAGCTCTACAGCTTTGGAAAACCTCACAGAAGTGATTGGGGGGCTTAATGGATGCTGAAGTGCGCAAAGCTCCACCGAAGCACACCCCTCCCGCGACGCTGGAGAAGGCCATGAAAAAAGCAAGGGCCTCGAGTTCACAGCAGTCGCAGAGCACCATGCCAGGGACGTCGGAAGATGAGCTCTTAACTTTGTCCAGATTTCTGGAGGAGTTTCGCCCCTTCAAAACGGAGATGCAGGAGATGGCAAGTGAAATCAGGAACATTACCGGTGCCCTGGAAGACCTCGCCCGGAGGACCACGGATAGTGAAGCCAGAATCCGGTCCCTGGAGGGGAGTGCTGAAAGGATGGACTATGTGATTAATCAAATGAAGCAACGAATGGCTAAATTAGAGACGAAGGTAGAGGACCTGGAAGGAAGAAGCGGCCGCAATAATGCAGTGATTGTTGGTCTACCGGAGAGAGAGGAAGGGCCAGACCCCATCAAATTTGTGCAAAAACTAGTAGAGAAAATAGCAGGACCTTCGCCTTTTGGCCCTACATATACTATAGAAAGGGCTCACCGTGCCCTACGGCCACTACCACCGCCAAATGCACCGCCACGTACCTTAATCTTCTGATTCTTAAATTATCAGGAGAGGCAGTTATTCCTGTTGAAAACCAGGGAAAATAAAGAGTTATATTGGGAAGGAGTGAAGATCCAGGTAGCGTAGGACATACCCTTAATGGTCCGGCAAAAAAGAGCTGCCTTCAATCCACTAGTTAATAAGCTGATTGTGGCCAGTATCAAATTTAGAATGGGGTATCCGGTCAAATTTCAAGTGCAGATAGCGGGAGAATGGAAGCATTTTGAATCTGTGGAGGCTGCCAGGTCTGCATTGCTAGCCACTTTTCCCAGCCTTTTTAAGGATCCCTGAAGTCCTTAGTGGGAGCAATCCAGTATTAGTGAGTGGAAGGTGTTTGGTTTGTGAAGATCAGAAGACCTTCTGGAGCAATGCTTCTGCTCGAGGACTTGTTTGCTGTTTAATATAATGCCTGGGCCATCTATTGCGCTGCGGTCAAAGCGTTGTAGCCTTAAGAAACGGCTGAAGCTGCATGGACCTGGGTCAAGTATCGGCCTGTGTTTAGCCCCGGTTGTGCTTTGTCGGCAGATCAAATATGGGTTTCATTTATTGGAATAGTTTGGCTTGCCATTCGGCCACGTGGAGAAGAAAGAAAGGATAGAAGTTTTTTTTTTTTTTTCTCTCTTGGACATTGTCAGCCGACAAAGAGTTTAAAATGTAATGTTTGTTTTATGACTTAATCTTTGCATGTAGTGGGTAATGCAATTTGAGCGAGTCCCCACAAGAGGGAGCCTAAGGTTTTGTATACAATGTATTAATGTATTTCGGTGTGGGACTCACTTGGTTTCAGGTAGATGTAATTACGGTTTCTTTTAATCTTTAAAGGCTGTACTTGGTATGGTAATTGCCTGAATGGCAATATGTATTTTGTGTCACCACATTATAAAGAGGTGGACTTTGATGCTGTATGCAGATCACCAACTAAGGTTGGTAAAATACAGATTTGCAGGAATTTTTCCTTTTTTTTTACTTTTATTTTTTCAAAGGGCAGCCTACTTCGTTTTATTAGTACAAGAAGATAGTGTTTGAAACAGGGTGATACATGTCTGTGGTTCCTATAGGACATTATTTGTGATATTGAGGGGTTTAAAAGCAGATAAAACAAATCTAAATGCTATAATATATGAACGGGTTACTGTTAAATGAATGGTGAGTTATTATCTTGGAGGAGGGGGGAGGGGCAGTGGTGAATGAGGCTAAGCGAACTGTTGTCATGGGCCAACAGAGATTGGGGGGGGTTTGGGGGTCTGGTGGGACTATCTGGGAGGTGGGGCAAGAACTAAGGGACTGGGGTGGTTGTTCACAAGGGGAAGCTACTGGATCTGGGAGTCTGGGGGGAGGGGCACAAGACCTCAGTTTTTAATATGTGGGATACCAAATTGGGTTCAGTATATTAAGACATTGGTCACTGGGATGAATCATGACTTCAAATAGGTTTTTTAAATTTTTTAGTTGGAATGTTAAAGGGGCACAACTTAAGATCAAGCAGTACAGGATCTTGAAATACGTAGAGGTTGTTAAAGCAGATTTTGTGTTCCTACAAGAAATGCATTTACTTCATACTGAAAATAATAGTATGAGGTGATTGCAAATAGGGACAGTCTTCTCTTCTCAGGGTTCTAAGCAAAGCAGGGGTGTTATGATACTAATACGTAGGTCAGTTCCTTTCACCCCCCTACAGGTGGTTCAGGATAATGAAGGTAGATATGTATTGGTTATAGGCAAGCTGCAGAATATTGAGGTCCTGGTAGGATTGGTTTATGGCCCGAATGTTGACAAACAGGATTTTGCTGTTAATTTATTAAAAGCACTCACGCCGTTTAGCCAAATCCCTATAATTTTAGGGGGGGACCTTAATTTGGCTCTAGACCCCTTAATGGACAGGTCTAGGCACTCCCGACTGGGCCCTTCCCCTGCCCTAAGAGCGTTGTGTGAATTAATGGATCAACTCGGGTTAGCAGATGTGTGGAGGGTGCTTCATCCTGTATCTAAAGAGTACACCTTTGTCTCTCACACTCATGGTACAGCATCTCGCATCGACTACATATTGCTTTCCCAATCTCTGCTTCCTGGGGTGCTGGAGCCGGCAATTGTGGCGGGACCCCCTTCAGACCATGCTGCAGTGTCTGCTTCAATATCTTTTGTGTCACTACCCAAGATAGGCAACAGGTGGAAAATTAATAACCAGCTTCTGCGACAACCCGAGGTGACTCAATTCATCTCAACACAAATAGATGAGTTTGTTATTAATAATCAGAAAGAGGGTGTCCTCCCAGACATGTTTTGGGGTGCATTCAAGGCCTTTATAAGGGGCGCATTAATTGGCCAGGCTGTTAAGAGGAAAAAGGAAAAAACGCGTACCATGTTGGACTTATTGGCCCGGATACGGACCATGGAATCCAACTTGTTTCCCCGCCCCCGGGAGGAAGATAAAATGGAGTTGGTTAAGCTAAGAGATGCATACCTTAGGTTATTAGGGGAGCAGGCAGAATTAGCCCTGATAAAAACTAAAGCTAATTACTTAGATCAAGGGGAAAAAATGGGGAAACTTCTTGCGAGGCGAATTGCACAGTTTGAATCTTCCCGATTGATTTCAGGGATTCAATCTGAAGAGGATGGTAAAATTAAAGCTATTCCAGGAGACTAATCGTTGAGGTATTCCGGAGGTATTTTAAGTCCCTATATTAGGCCATGGAAGCCCCTCCTGAAAACTCTGAGATACTTGCTTTCTTGGATGAATTGGAGCTTCCCTCAATGACAGAATCCGACTGTTCAAGTCTGATTGCTGATATAACCCAAGAGGAGATCGAAGTAGTTATTAAAAGCCTTCCATTAGATAAAACACCGGGTCCGGATGGATTCTCATCCAACTTTTACAAAACATTTTCTAAACAATTGGCCCCGCTGTTGTTAGTATTATTTCAACATATTCTCTCAGGTCAGGAGCTGGATAAATCACTTTTTGAGGCGCTCATAGTTTTAATTCCAAAGCCAGACAAGCCACCTGAAAAGACTGCCAGTTACAGGCCAATTTCTTTGTTAAACTATGACATTAAAATTTTGTCTAAATTATTAGTGGAACGATTGAACAGGGTGTTGCCTAAATTTATAGGTGCAGAACAAGTGGGTTTTATGAAGAGTAGGTCTGCCGCGGATCACCTTAGGACTTTGGCTCATGTCCTTTCGGCCTCCGAGGAGCACAACCCTATCAGGGCTTTGGTATCCATGGACGCCGAAAAGGCATTCGACCGGGTGTACTGGAGATTCCTGTTAATTACGATGGGTAAATTCGGTTTTCCTGAAACGTTTTTAAGGTGGATAAGAGCCCTCTACTCAAGCCCTACAGCAAGAGTTACCTGCAACGGGGCTATATCAGACCCTTTTTCGTTATATGTAGGCACCAGACAGGGATGTTCCCTATCTCCTCTCCTCTTTAATTTGTATCTGGAACCCCTTATCAAGCATTTAGTGTGCAGTAAGGGGATAAAGGGTATCAAAATCATGGACCAGGTCATTAAGGTGACGGCATACGCAGATGACCTTTTAATATATATCTCGAAACCGAGCACATCAATCCCAGCTTTATTAAAATCCATTAAGAAATTTGGTGATTTGTCTAATTATAAACTAAGTCAGGATAAAACCGTGGTTTACCCCCTTAGTAATAACCTTTTTAAAGTAGAGATTAGAGAATTAGGTTTGGGCTGGAAATCTGATTCTTTTAAATATTTGGGTCTTACTTTGACGAAGAGCGTGTCACTGATTCGCCAGTTGAATCTGGATCCCCTAGTGCATTCCATTGATTTAGATCTCAAAAGATGGGCACAACTTCCACTCTCTCTATGGGGCAGGATAAATATAGTTAAAATGAATATATTCCCATGGCTTTTCTATCCCTTAAATATGTTAAATATCTGGCTTCCTCTTGTATGGTTTAGAAAGCTTCATGGGATGATAGCTAATTTTGTTTGGGGTAATAAGAAAGCCAGGATGGCTTATCATAAATTAGCTGCACCCAAGCCACTTGGGGGTTTGAGATTGCCACATTTCACTCTCTATTTCTGGGATGGCCAGGTTAATAAGTATCTGAGATGGGTTCAGGACATTGACTTGCCTAGGCAGACTACTTATGTACCCCTGTGGATGAGGTTGGAGATTGCTCTGGTCAAAAAGTATGGACTAGTCCCAGAAGCTTTGCTGTATCTCAATCCAAAACTACTCCCGTCCCCTTTGAAAGATTCGCCAGTAGGGGTTTCAGTTAAGGTTCATGCTCAGCTTTGTAGTTTTCTAAAATATGATCAGGCCAAGGATTGGTCCCAGCCTATCTGGGGTAACCAGCAGTTGTTGATAGACAATAAGCCCATTAGTCCTTCCTAGCTGAATTTAGCTGACAAATTTCTCCTGAAAGATTTTCTCAACAGAGAAGGATTGGTTTGTTCTTCATTGGAGATTTTGCATAAATTTAATTTACCCCCCAAAGAGATTTTTAAAGTCTATCAGCTTAGGCACCTTCTACTTCAGAAGATGAGTAGGAATCCGATTCAGCCCCCACACATGAACTCTCGTGAGTCCTTGGATGCTTTGGTAGGTCTCCATCATGCAATTTCTAAAATATATACAGTGTTATTTAATTGGGCCTACTCCCAGAATCTTGCTCCAAGCTCTTACTGGGCCACATTGTTTCCTGATGTGGTCCTGAATTGGTCAACCCTGTGGCAAGGCTGCCATAAATTCATTTCACAGGACCAGTTGAGACTTATACAGTTTAAAATTCTTCATAATATTTATTATTCCCCTCAAAAACTTGCTAGTTTAAAACTAGTAGCTGACGCTAAATGCAATAGATGCCACACCGGAATTGGGGACCTATTGCATATCTTTTGGAATTGCCTGAAAATAACCCCACTTTGGACAGACATTAAAAGTAAGTTAGATCCTTTACTGGGCTTAGAAGACCTGTTTACTCCTGAAATATGTCTGCTAGGAGATATGTCCCATATCAGGGTTAGGAACAGGAAATTTTATATATCCCTGATTTCTATTACATTGAAAAAAGTGGTCCTCAGACATTGGAAGGACTCTAATGTGATCAGTTATTCTGAATGGCTGGAAGAACTGCTATCCAGCCTTAGAACGGAGAGGATGATAGCCGCCCTCCAGAACAAGTGTTCCAGATCTGATAAGTTATGGGGCCCTTTTTATGCCATTTATTCATTGTAGGAAACACTTGGATCCTCTTTGGTGGAGGTTAAATTAAGAGGTCTTGTGTGGGGGAGGAATGGGGGGGATAGAGGAGGGAGGGGAAATTGGGTATAGTGGAGGGGGTTTATGTTTGGGAATATACTTAGGTGGTTTGGGGTTTGTTTTTGTTTGTCTATTAGTAGGTTGTTAGGGAGAGGGGGTACCATAGAGTAAGATACTTGATAGTATATGTTTTATATGACATTGTACTCCTCAATTTTTTTTTATGTGTTCATGTATGTTTTGTTTTTAGTTATTTGTATTCTTTGTTAAGAAAACTGAATAAAGTTTTAATGGCAAAAAAAAAAGATGATGGTATCCTCGGTTCCATGTTGGATGAACTCGAGGGCACAGACCACCGCTGCCATCTCTGTGTATTGTGATGATGCTACACTACAGAGCTTAGATTCTTGACAGTGTTCCCATGAGGGTAAATCACCAAAATACCCATCCCTGTAGTCCGTTCTCCCTGATAGTAGGATGCTGAACCATCAATAATGATATGGCACAAAGGGTACTCTCGAGTATTTGTGGTGTGGCAGGAAGGAAAGGACCTGGATCAGGAAGATCAGGTGACTGTAGTGCACAGTCATGGGGTTCTCCCTGGAAAAGGAGGCCATGAGCTAACATAGATGGAACTTTAGTTGGCTGTACCTGTATATCCCTGTCCTGGAGAAGAAGTGACCAGTGCATCAGCCTGGTGTTAGAGACTGACCCATCCTTCACTCTGTCTGAGAGCAGGAAGGTGGTTGGTGTATGGTTAGTGTTAATGATCAGTTGCGAGTACCCAATGATATACAGGAAGTGCTTGACAACCCAGTAGGTGGCCAGAAGGTTCCTTTCAAAAAGGCCATACTTCTGTTCCACTGGGGTCAAGGGCTGTGAGGCATATGCAATGGGTCTCAAGGTGTCATGCACTTTCTGGGCTAGCACTGCTAACATAGCAATGTCAGAAGTGGCACACTCCAGATGAAATGGTAGTGCTGGATTGGGGTTCACCAGTGCTGGGGCAGAGGCCAAGGCCTGCTTCAGTGACGTCACAGCCTGGGTGTGAATAGGGCCACAAGTCCATGGTACATCCTTTTTGAGTAATTCATACAGAGGAGCAGCTTTCTGAGCAAAATCACAAATGAAATCTCTCGAATAGTTTACCATACCTAGAAACCTTCAAAGAGTTGCCACACTGGTAGGTAATGGCAAGTCTTGAAATCCCTGTACCTTCTTCCAGGTAGGACTTCAACCTTGGTCAGTTATTTTTAGACCCAGAAAGAGTACTTCTTTCTGACACAACTGAACTTTTGCTGGGTTGCGTTTCAAGCCTGATTTCCGAATGAGAGTCAATAGTTCATTCAAGAGATCCAAATGTTGTTCCTGTGTAGCTGTTGCCAGAAACAGGTCGTCCACATATTGTAAGAGACATTGGGGAATAGAGAAACTCTCGAGGGCATCCATCATGTGGAGATGGAAAAGGGATGGACTGTTATGGAATCCTTGTGGCAAGCAAGTCCACATGTACTGTCTTCCTTCAAAGGTGAAGGCAAATTTATATTGACTCTTAAGGGCCAATGGCAATGACCAAAAACCGTTGGAAATGTCCAGGGCACTGAACCATTTCAAGCCAGGGGTTAGAAGTTGTAGCACATCTGCTGCTGATGCCACAGTTGGGGAACAAATGGGGGTGACCTGATTCAGTTTTCTGTAGTCAACAGTAAGTCTCCAGGCACCTGTAGGTTTCTTCACAGGTCATACTGGGGAGTTGGCAGTGGAAACACAAGTTCTGATTACTCCTTGCTTGAGAAGTGACTTGATCGTTTCTCTAAGGGAAGGCAAGGCCTCAGCTGGGAAAGGATATTGCCTTTGCCTCTCATGTGGGCCTGGCACTTCAATGCCAGTGTGCATTCTACCACAGTCATGCTTGTTAACTGCAACTCTTCAATGTCGTTGCAGGATAGGTAGGAGTTTTGGGAAAAGTTCATGATTCTTGAACAAATCTATGATGTCATACTCTTTGTCATTGGCAGATATCGTTGCCTCAACGTGTGAATCAGGAATCAAAATGGTATGATATTGATCCTGAATCTGTATCAGTAGCATGTTATATAGGTCCACCACACAGCTGTGTGGCACGAGGAAGTCGATTCCTATAATACTAGGATGATCGTGCAGTACCATTAGTTGGAAAGTATGTGAGGCCTTTAAATTGCCTAGCTCTACCAGCAAGGGTAGAGAGTGGTATGCAGGTAGCCTAGTACCGTCAACTCCTGACATGTTGGTCCTCCATCTGGTGGACCAAGGGATGTGTCCGGGTGTTCATCATGTAGCACAGATACAGCTGCACCTGTATCTAGCAAAACTATTAGTAGGCGGCCCCCGACCTCGGCCTCAGTGCAGGGCCTTCCATTTGTATCCAAGACTAGCTTGTTTACAATACGGACTGGGGCCTGTAATTGTCAATCCGTACTGCTGGAAGCATGCAGAGGTTGGGCCTGGCTCATGTGAAAGACTTCACCATGCTGTACTGACGCTATATAGGGAGGAGCTTCTGGGTTCAGACCTGCATGGGCCTGAGGGCCTGTATCTCCATGGCTGGTTGAGGCCTGGGCTGCCGGTTGTACTGCTGCAAGGGCTTGTGTGGGGACAGCATCTGCCACAGAGTGCACTTGTCCCAGGAGCTCTCGAAATTTCCAATTTTCTTCAGCTATCTCCCTATACGAAGGACCCGTTCTCTGTTGTGGTTTACCCCTACCCTTATGCTTCCTGTTCTTATGCCAATTCCGGTTCCCACCCCATTTCTGTTGTTGATGGGCCTGTTGGGGGTGTTGATTATCAGCTGGAGGGGCCGGAAGATGTTGGGCCTGTTGGCGCTGAGCCTGCCCTTCCACTCTGTAGTGTGTCATGGCCTCCAAAATGGGTTCCACGGCAGCTATCTTCTTGGAACCAGAGCCCAAATCACGGATATACAATTGATACACCATCTTGGCTTTCCAAAGGATATCGGCAAACCTATCCATATTTGGGTAAGTGGTTGGCTCTACCTTTTCTCTTACTGCTGGAATCATGTTCCTAAGGAACAGGGTCTTATATTCAATAAGATCTACATCCACAGCTTCTTGTGCCAGGTGCTTTCCTGCTCGGTAGGCCATTCAGAGTCTCTGGTGGTAAGTCGCTGAACTTTCTTCTGCATTCTGCTTCACAGGATATGCAAGCATCACTCCTACTACACCTGGACTGTGAGCAGAAATGAGCTCAGCTGCAACCTCATCAAAGGTAGCGTCCCCATCCTGGCGAACAGCTTTGGGGAGTTTGGCCCATAAACCAGGATCGATGGTCTGGCATAGTATTTGGACCTGATATTCTGCAGCGAGGCTAAGCATCTCGCATTTAGAACATACCTTTTCCAAGTGACATCCGACCGATGCTGTCAGCGATTTGCTGAACAGAGTAGGTCATTTGCAGGGGATTAGTGGGTCAATCAGGCAAAGGTAGATTGTTTTGAGCACCATCCAAGGCTGCACTAGCTGCAGCTTCAGCCGCAGTGTGGACAATACCTTCCTGAGTGCCAGCCTCTTGAAAGAGCTGCCTAATCTGGGTTTTAATAGCCCTCATACTCCTCTCAGGAAGAGGAATATTGCTTATCACAGTTTCAATCATGGTTTCTATCTCTTGCCTGTCTTCCACATTAATAATGGCTACTGGAGGTGCCGTCGGGACCAGGCTTGGAAACTGCTCCCCCCCATCATGGTGGCCCCCATGTTGGTGTCTCCCATGATGAGCATCATGACATTGCCGACGCGTGACCTGGGGAGTTGGGGGTGGGGACCCGCCATGCTGTGGATGGCAGGGTGTGGAATCTGGGCCATAGTAGGGGCGTGACTTTGCATTGTATTGTGAAATGTCATCATCAGATAACTCCCCTTCTGATGACGAATGAAAGGCAGAGGCTACGCTTCCCATTGCCTTAACATGTCCAGCCAGAACCTCTCCCTGATGGCTCAGTGTCGCCATCTTAGTTCTACATTCATCGTGATTCACACTTGCAACATCCATATCAACCTGATCTTGCTTTTGCTTTTGCAAAACTCGATACGCAGCACTCAATTCGCGATTGTCCCTGTAAGCTATTTCTAAATCATTACATACCTGGTTAATCGCATCCTGAAGCTCACCCATTTCGTCACTCAACTGAGCAATCGCAGCACTCAGCAAATCATTCATTTGCACAGCCTGACTCTTTATTCTGTCTCAAACGTTCACACTCCTGCTTCAACATACATATTTCCTGTTCACCAGGCAGGGCTGAATGATGCAATAGTGAATCCTTTTCATTCCACAGAGTTTGGAGTTCAGACTCCAAGTTCTGCTGCAGTCTAATACATTCCATTTCCTGCAAACCCATCTGTTGCTTAAGAGATGAAATCTGCAGATCAAGGATTCGAAACCTCACTTTGGAGGCTTCCAAAGCAGCGTAGAGAGCCGTGACCATCAACCCTTTAGTGTGACGCTTATTGGTTGAGTGTCTTGTCTCTGCATACTGGGTTGAAATCCCCAGTATAGGGTTTTCGGATTGACTTGCGTCCCACGCGAAGTCAGCCCATTCTCCATTTGAGGCAAGGAAGTTCGAGACATTGAGTCTCAGTTCTGCACAGATATCTGATACTGTGGCCATTGTGTGGGAGGGAACGAAAATTCAAACTGTGAAAAAGACAGCGTGCTGTGTATCGATCCACAGCACGAGTATTTCAAACACAGCTGGGCTACTGTAGTAGTTGCAGGCTTGCAATTCAAAACTGCTATGGAGTGGGTTGAGATGGCATCGACCACACCCAAAAAGTCAGCCAGACTTTGCAAGTGACTACAAACTGGTTTGAAAACAGGAGAGGTGATACGGGAATGTACACCTACTGTTCCCGTGGGAAAGGGAAAAAGTTTCAGCAACAAGTGAAAACTTACAAACACCAAATATCGCCTGCACATGGTTGCCAATTTGTTGAGAGGTCTAAACCTCACTTTCAGATTCTTGACGATATTGGGAATGCAAGTAATCTTAGACATGTTGCATTAGAGTAATAAACAAGTTTATTACTACCAAGGAATAAATCACAGTTGCCCTAAGCAGTTCTTAACAATATGAACCGGGAGCCAGTGCTAAGCGTTCCCTACACCTCGAGGTTTCTCTGTTGTCTTTTGGGGTCTCTCGGGTCTCCGAGGTGTAAAGTTTGTGCATTACATTATATACCTATGATAATTACTATGGTTACCAAAAGATAGAAACATTTCTAGTTACAGAGATGAGCCCTGTTGGCTAAATTAAAGGTGGCTCCCCAGTCCGAGATAACATTATACAATTCTGTAAAGTCATCAGTTTGAGAACAAAACAGTTCTTATACAGAGTTTTACATAACTCAGTGTAGTAGTACAAATCACCAAAGGATGGCAATGCCATCTTACGTATTATAATTACTTCAAGGACACAGGTGTCTTGGCATCTGACTAGTAAGAAATACAGAAAATACATGGTAAATATATGTGTATTAGCAAGCAAAGTGTATTACAACAATATGCATTCATATCCTGACATCTGCTCTTATATGGTAGATGCCCTTAGACCTAAATATTAGTACAAACTATACCTAAGTGTTAGCTGTCTATGGTGTACCTCTGAGAGTACCAATTAGGGTCCAGGGACCTCGTGTAACAGTGCCTTTGCTATTCTGACTACCCTCCCTGCTTCCTTCTGACTTAACTGGTACAGTTCTCTGTCCTGCTCCTTCTGTGTTTCCTTATACTTCCTAAATGCTATCTTTTTCTCCCTAACCTTCACCGCCACCTCTTTTGAGAACCACAGTGGCTTTTTCTTTCATTTTGATTTGTTTATTTGCTTCACACAAAGGCTTGTTGCCTCTGTGATGGCTGTTTTGATGTTGCCATTGTTGCTCCACCCTTCCTTCTAGCCTGTTTGCTAGTGCTTTTCTAAGGCACTTTCTCATCTTGCCAAAGTCAGCCTCGAAGTCCAGAACCCTTATTTTGTGATGGCTTGACTCTGTAGAGTTTATCGTGAACCACACTGTTTGGTGGTCACTTGTTTCCCAAATGAGCTTCCCACTTCTAGATCTGAGATCCTCTCACTGTCCCCATTTGAGAGTATGAGGTCTAAGATTGCTCCCTCATGAGTGGGTTCAAAACTAGCTGTTTGAGGCATGCCACCTGAAGGGCATCAAGAATGGCCCTGCTTTTGGATGTGGCTGCAGCAAAGGTGCTCAGTTAACATCTGCCATGTTGAGGTCCCCCATCAACAGTATCTCCCCTTTCTCTGCCATCCTAAGTATGTCTTCTATCATATTCTTGTTCATTCCTTCCCCCGACATAGGGGGTCTATTGTGGTGCCATTTCCAGTCTCTAAGGTGATCCACAGTGGCTCCTCTCCTCCCTGTTTACTCTTTTGTTCAGTTGCTTTTGTCCCTTCCCTTACATAGAGAGCTACTCCCCCCTCTTCTGCCCTCCCTGTCTCTCCTGTAGGTTGCGTACCCTGGTATGTTAACATCCCAGTCATGGTTCTCTGTGTAACATGTTTCTGTGACTGCTACAATATCCAGGCATCCCTCTTCCATCAAGGCCACCAGTTCAGGGAGCTTGTTGCCCAGACTATGGGCATTGGTACTCATTACTCTCCATTTCTTGATGGCCTTACCCTCTTTTGCCCCATCCCTGTCCTTATTGCATTTGTCACTTTCTCCATTTAGCTCTGCGCTTCTCCCTATTGACATCTCTATGTTGGTGTCTACCTCACTTAGTACCCTGATATTTTTTTGGGGGGCTAGGATTTCCCTGCTCCTTTCCAGTGCCTCTCTCCTTGGCTAGTTTAAATACTTGTCAATGAAGTATTTAAACCTGTCACCTAGGATCCTGGTTCCCCTCCTGCACAGATGCAGACCATCATGCCAGTATAGGCCTGCATCCCTCCAGGTGGACCCCCAGTCTCCAATGAAGCCAAATCCCTGAGCTCTGCACCAGTTTTTCAACCACTGATTGAATCCCATGGTGTGGAGCACCCTAGCCTCACCCGTGCCATAGACAGGCAGCACCTCCAAGAAGGTTACCGTGTGTGCTATTTGTCTAAGGCCCCTCCCCATCTCCACAAATGCTTCTTGCACTGCTGTGATCCCTTTCTTAGCCAGGTCATTTGTCCCTAGGTGGACAATGACATCCAGCTCCCTCCCCTGTGCAGCTGCTCCTGTGATCCTGAGGATTCGCTCCCTGTCTCTCCAAACCATGGTGCCAGGCAGGCACCTTACCTCCCTCTCCTCTTCCTCCCCCAGTTCTACCTTTCTAACATTGGAGTCCCCCACCAGGAGTTGTTTCCTTCCCCTGTGGGATCCCATGCCACCCTCCTTTGGGACTCCTTTGTGGAGGTTCCCAGCATCCTCCTTGGTCTCCACTGTGGGTGCCTCCATAGAGGAACCATACTTTTCGAGAATGGCATAGAAATTGTGGAGAGGTACAACTGGAGGGATGAGACTCTGTTCCACCACCCTCACCCTCCCTGGGCCCACTCTGGTCCAACAACTCCTCTTTCTTGGCAACATCTGAGGCAATGGCAGTGATCCTGGTGGTCCCTGGGTGGGAGAGGAGGTCCCACAAATCCTGGCCAACTCAGCCTGGAGATGAGCAACCTCCCCCCTCAGCCCGGAGAGGTGTCTGCAGATGGGACAACACTGCATCCTCCAAAACATCTCCCAGAAGACTGCTGCTCCACAGCCACTGCACTGCACCACTCCCATCATGTCTTTTTTCTGGCCACCTAACTGTTATTTGGAATACTTCCTCTTTCCTCTGTTTATTTCTTTTTTTCTTTCTTCTTCTCTCTCTACTTACTTACTGCTTCTGCACCCTTTTATCTCCTGATCTTCCTGCTTTGAGACAAGACGTTCCTATATTTCTCAGTAGTCTCCTTACTTGCTCAGAGTCAGTCCTCCAGCAGCTAGAGGGGATGGAGAGCTACTCTTGCCCTTTTAGGATGGGGAGTCTTTGGTGGCTCTGTGATCACTCACTTCCAGCTCCCAAACAGGAAGTTCCTGTTGTCAGTTAAATCCTGTGCCTATAAAAGTAGAACTGGTTTAGGTTGGGGGGTGGAGGGGAGGGAAGGCGGGCAATATAGTCCCAGTAGAGAAGTTTTAGTTATACCAGTAGCTCCTTCCTCCTGGAGTTCTGTCTGTCCTCTGGCAGAAGCTATCTAGGGCAGTATTTATATCTGGTCTTAACCTGGCTCCTTCTAGCTAAGCCACTCCCCCTACTTTGCAAATCGTTCTATACTTAGTTAATTTCACAGATAACAATTCCCTTCTGACACCTGTGACAAGCACCTAGATAAGTACACAAATAACACAGATAACAGATAATTTACTTCAACTACCTCTGACAAACACACCAACTTCTTTTTTTTTACCCTTAATTGAAGTTCCCAGTACAAGAGATCTAGTTCTTAGTCTCAGTAGAGAAGTTTTAGTTATACCAGTAGCTCCTTCCTCCTGGAGTTCTGTCTGTCCTCTGGCAGAAGCTATCTAGGGCAGTATTTATATCTGGTCTTAACTTGGCTCCTTCTAGCTAAGCCACTCCCTACTTTGCAAATCTTTCTACACTTAGTTAATTTCACTGATAACAATTCCCTTCTGACACCTTTGACAAGCACCTAGATAAGTACACAGATAACACAGATAACATATAACAATTTACTTCAACTACCTCTGACAAACACACCAACTCTTTTTTTTGTTTTGTTTTTTACCCTTAATTGAAGGTCCCAGTACAAGAGATCTAGTTCTTAGTCCCAGTAGATAAGTTTTAGTTATACCAGTAGCTCCTTCCTCCTGGAGGTCTGTCTGTCTTCCTTGCAAGCCTACACACTTGCTTTATTGCACTGAAATGAGCCAACTCAGTGTGTATGACATCTGCTATTTCCTGCAGTTCCCTAAGTTTCTTGGGGCTGTAGTGGTAAAATTTAAAAATTCCTATCAAGGTGTTTTCTACTTTTTGAACAAAGGGATTTTTTTTCATGATGTTGAGAACTGCTAACTCCAGTTTGTGGGCTACACAATGCATGGTTATTACAGTGGGGACATGTTCTCAGATTTTTGCTATGGTGCCACCCGTATGGCCCATCATCACACTGGCACCATCAAAGTTAGCACATACGAAAACTGGTCCAGGTCTGATTATATCATTAAGGTCTGCAAAACAAAGATCAACAGACTCAAGTGCAGAGGTTATTGCTTTAAAAACTCCATCTGAGTGAGAATGTTCAAGAGGTGCAGCTTTAATTAACACTGTTGTAACTTTTTTCTGCACCATCAACAAAACGAAGGAAGACATTTTCCCACTCTACAATGCTTGCATCTGTACTGCCATCTGCAGGAACGGTAACAAATTTTGTATTTTTGACAGTCTGTATCTGTGTTTTAGACATGACAGCTGATATTGCATTACAGAAATCTCTGGTCCATTTACCATTTGCGTAATTGCTGCCGAGTTTAACCCAATTTTTTTCTTGCAATGTGCAAAGCCACTCCATATCTAAGAAAGGCTGTAAATTTTTAGCCAAGGGTTACCTAAAGGTGGGCAAGCAATGTGAGAGGGCAGCAAGGAGGGCTGAGGGGATACTGGGATGCATAGGGAGAGGCATCACCAGTAGAAAACAGGAAGTTATTATCCCTCTGTACAGACAGCTGGTCAGACCCCATCTGGAGTATTGCATGCAGTTCTGGAGACCCAATCTCCGCAAAGACATAGACAGGATGGAAGCTGTCCAGAGGAGGGCAACTAAAATGGTGCAGGGTCTGCACCGGAAGACATATGAAGAGAGACTAAAGGAGCTTAATATGTATAGCCTCGAGGAAAGGAGGGAGAGGGGGGACATGATAGAAACTTTCAAGTACCTCAAGGGAATCAACAAAGTCCAAGAGGGTAGCGTCTTTCAAAAAAAGAGGTGTGCAAGAGCAAGAGGGCACAATTTGAAGATAGAAGAGGGTCAGCTCAGAGGTAATTTAAGGAAGTATTTTTTCACAGAGAGGGTTGTGGATGCATGGAACGGCCTTCCGGAGGAGGTTGTGGAGTCAAAAACAGTGGTGGAATTCAAGCATGCATGGGACAGTCATAAGGCAATTCTAGGGGGTGGGGGCAGAAAGAAGTAGGCTGCTGGTTAACTAGGATCTGCAGCTGATCCATTAGGTAGGGAAATGGGCAGACTGGGTGGGCCGAGCGGTCCTTATCTGCAATCAAATTCTATGTTTCTATGTTTCTATGAATATGCAGTGTTAAATAAACGCCTCATTTTATTTTTGGTGACTTCCTCCATCTGAGAAAATGTGTGATATATTGCAGTTTCAGATATGTTAAAATTAACTGCATGTTGACCAGTTTCATGACTATGCTGGTTTGCACAAATTATATGTGGATTTGATTTCTCATGGGCTCTCATGGACTCAATTCTGAAATTATTTGAACCAGTGACAAACACGTTAGGTTTTCTTGAATAAGCAGGAGTCACAAGAGTGGGATATTTCTCACAGGCGGAGCAGTACATGATGCATTTTTGGTCATCATACCGTAACCAGGTAAACTGATTTAGCCAGTGATGCTGAAATGTTCGAACCCTTTTTTCAATATCATATTTTTTATCTTTACTTCTTTTCTCATCAGACTTTAAATTTGTTTCTTTCATTTTCCTCATCTAAAATCAAAGGTCACTTTCTGCTGCTGCTATAATTTTCTCACTCATTTCAGAAATTGGTATGATCAAGTCAGATAGATAACCTGTTATGTCTACAATTACAGACCCAGACTGAGAATCATTGTTTTGGTTGTTTTCCTGATGAGGGTGGTGAGGAGGGGTCTGGTTGGGACTGGCTTGGCTGTGAAGAAGAAGGCTCTGTATCTTTACTTTTTGTTCCTGAAGAAGATGAGATGTAAGATTGTTTCCCAGTCCAAAGGGAAAATAAAGTAGTTTGTTTTGGCTTATTTTTTGCATTTTTTTTAACTTCTAATGCAATTGTAAAAAATATTGAAATATTGTTGTACACAATAAAATTGTATTTTATGTTATATTTGTGTGTGTTGTGTAATATTTTTCCTGAAGCTGTTGTGCTTAGTGCTTATGCTTAGAACACTAGTACAAAAGGGTCTGTGGACAGGACAACAGAGTAGATGGGAGTAGGAGTGAGCAGGAGGTAGAAATGGTGGTGGAGCCAACTCCTCCGCAGTTGTTCACCCCAAGTTCCTATACCATCCTTCAGGGCAGGTTAGGTCTCTCACAGACACTTACGCACACCTCCACCAAAGAAGGGTTTATTTTTGTTTACCACAACAAATGTTTTTTCCCTTAGTTTGTATTAATTACTTATTTCTAAGAAGTCTGCAGTTGTTCCCCAAGTTTCTTCCTCTACCCTCTAGTGCAGCAGGTTTTATTTGTCTCACACACCTTCACCAAAGTAATTGTAATATAGGTAGGTAGCTACACTACTAGGTGGTTTATTTTGTTTTTCTGTGTAGCACAATAAGGACCAAAAATATTTCTAAAAATTAAATTCCGCAGTTAGTTGTTGAAGTTCCTTGACCTCTACCCTCCCAGGGCAGTACTCAAGTTGGTTAGGTCTCACACACAGCCACACAATGTCTCACACACCGTCCTTCAGCAAAGTAGGTAATATAGGTAGCTAGGCTCGGTTTATTTGTTTTTTCTGTGTATCACAAAAAATGTTTTCCCCTTCAGTATAGTTTATATCTAATAAGTCTGCAGGTGGGCGTAGTTCCTCAAGTTCTTCTACCTCTCAGCCTAGGGGTGCAGGGTATTAGGTCTCACAGCCACACAGTGTCTCACACACCTTCACCAAAGTAATAGTAATATATTAGGTAGGTAGCTACACTACTAGGTGGTTTATTTTTTTTTTCTGTGTGGCACAACATGGAGCAAAAGTCCACAGTTAGTTGTTGAAGTTCCTCTACCTCTACCCCCCCCAGAGCAGCATTCAGGTTGGTTAGGTCTCTCACAGCCACACAATGTCTCACACACCATCCTTCAGCAAAGTAGGTAATATAGATAGCTAGACTAGGTTTATTTATTTTTTAGTATGTATCACAAAAAAAATGTTTTTCCCTTCAGTATATACGAAGGCGCAGTTGTTCCCCAAGTTCTTCTACCTTTCAGCCTGGGGGCACACCGGCGCAAGGTATTAGGTCTCACAGCCACACAGTGTCTCACACACCTTCACCAAAGTAATAATAATAATATAGGTAGGTAACTACACTTGGTTTATTTTTTTGTGTAGCACAACAAATATTTTCTCCTCCTTCCTGTAGTTTATTTCTGTTAATCCACAGTTCTTCCCCAAGTCCCTCCTCTACCCTGGCTCTCAGGGCAGCCGGTTAGGTCTCACTCACAGCTGAGCCACCACACACCTTCACCAAAGTAAGTAGGAGGTAGGGGATAAGGGGTATAGGTAGTAGATGCCAGGCTAGCAGTAGCAGGCAGGCAGTTGGTTTTCTTTTTCTGTAGCTAGCAAAAAAAGTTCCAAAGTTCCTCTACCTCTCAGCCTGAGGGCAGGTTATTAGGTTTCACGCAGCCCCAGCTACACACACAAACACACCCGAAGTGGGGTACTAGCTAGATTTTTCTTTAGGTAGCTATAAGTGTAGTAATTAGTTAGTTAGTCAGTTCAGCACCCGCACGCACCCCTCCGAATCAATAGTAGTAAGTTAAGTTTAATTGTCCTTACTTTTTAGACACAAACATATACAGCCCTCTGATTCACAACTTCAGTGCTGCTGCCTGCTTGCCAAATAAAATGCCCGTGATTTATTTTTATTTATCCTCTCCTCTCCACTGTTTCTTAATTTTCCCTTCTCTCAGCACTCCCTGAGTCTCCCTCCTTGTGGAATGGCTTGTCTCCCCCGGCCCAGTCTTTTGACTGATCCGCTACCCCCTCAGTGCCCTCTCAAATTTTATTTTTTTTCTGGAAGCAGGATAGTTGTTTAGCCAGGAAGCAAGTTATATTATAATAGTTGTTGACAGGTAGTATTTAGTATGCAGCCCCTCAGGCAGTCGTTTCTCTCTCTCCACCATGCAGCAACCCACCACAAGCTAGTAGCAAAATTGTTTCTGCTGTCTGCAAGTGTCAGTAGCAAAATGGTGCATTTTCCATCCCATGTCAGCTACCAGCACTCCCAGCTCCTCCTCAAGATGCGCTGTCATCCAATAGCAAGGACGGCAAGCCTATCAGTCTCCAATCTGTGCTCCACCACTCCCATAGTCCCGCCTGACCTGACTTCATGCTCCACCAGTGCTCCCCACCCCTGAGATAGAGACAGTGCCCGCCAGCACCTGTAACAGGGGCGTGCATTCCAGACCAGTGCCACATGACTACAGTTGTGGCAATCAGGTGACTGAAGGTTTGTTGTGCTGCTAAGAATGTCGCTGCAGTGCTGCTGCCACCTAGTGGCTGGGAAAAAAGCTGCAAAATGAAAACAAAGCTAAAAAAAAAAAATAAAGATTTGGTAGTCCGTGGGACAGGCAGTACACAGCAGACAGCTTGTCCCTGGTTAAAAAATAGCTGTCTGTGATGTCGGGCCATGGGTTTGTCAAGCCCTGCCATGTGCCTGTTCTTAAGATGCGTATGCTGTTCTCCCATGTCCAGATGGCTCCCCTTTTTACCTCAACTCACACGCACATGGCAAACCTGGCAGATTGCAACTGACTCATCATTTGCATCTTGCACAAAAAAGTCCCAAACAAGGGATTGTGAAGCTCTACTTTTAACATGTCCCTGATGCTGCTTATTGGACTCTGTTTTGTTCAGCTATGGGGGGGGGGTGCTACGTGACTTTTTGGGCAGAATACACTTGGACTGCAACTGACCACCCCGACTACCTATCATTATTAATGGGTTATCATCATCATCATCATCACCATCAACTGAAACTGATAAATCACAAGTTTTTATTGGGGGGGATTAATGCAAATAGACCCAGACACAGCCACTTTGAATTTCTTTTTCTCTGGTTCCTAACTGGGGTCAATTACATCATCATCATATTCATCAACATCACACACATCTACATCTTCTGCTTGGATGCTGGCATGTGGACTGCATGTTGCAATCACTCAACATCATCATCATCATCATCAACACCAGTATCACCTGATATTTTTTCACCACACTATGAATCACTGCATGGAAAATGTGTGACCTGAGCCACGGTGGAAGAAATGTCACATTGTATGCTATCATTGACATGATTATCAGAATCCTCATGTTCAGTTACTGAGATGTTACTGGGAAGTATGACATAATCTACACTGCCACTCACTCACACTGCATCATACCCCACTATATTTTTCGACATGGTACACTGATCTGAAGTGGAACTTGAGGCAGCAGTACTCATACCACCACCAGCAACTGCACTAACACCACTGGCTGGGACAACATCATCTCTTCCAACTATTAGTGAAGCTACTGATTGGGTTGTAAAAGACATTGCAGGAGAAATACCTTTCCTAACATATGAACATATGAAATTTGCCAGCAGATAAAGGCCTAGAGGTCTATCAAGTCTGCTCGAATGTGCAGCTAGCACCCCTTATTCTGCAGCTGCCCCTCTATTCCACCCTTCCCCTTCAGTAACCCTCCCCCTTGTCCTGTCCCATCCTTGTTTGAAGCAGTCCACTGTTCTACTGCATACCACTTCAGCAGGTAACGCATTCCACCCAGCCACCACCCTCTCTGTAAAAAAGTGCCTCCTCATCTCCCTCCTGAACCTTCCTTGCTCCAGTCTCATAGCATGGCCCCTGGTGGCCTTTCCCTCCCTTACTTTGAACAGCCCCTCTGTACCCATCTTGTTTATTCCTTTCATGTATTTAAAAGTTTCAATCATGTCACCCCGTTTCTCCTCTCCTCCAGTGAGTACATGTTCAACTCCTTCAACCTCCTCTCGTTTGATAAGTCCCCCAGCCCCTTGATCATCTTTGTCCCTCTGCGCTGCACCCCCTCCAGTAACTTAATGTCCCTCTTCAGATACGGATGCCAGTACTGCACGCAGTACTCCAGGTGTGGTCTAATTAATGACCTATACAGCATCATCAGCAATGTACTTCTGAGTCGACGTACTACCACGCCCATAGACAATCTTACCACTGGCAGCAGCAGCAGCCATTGGTGAGAAACAACTTTGCTTGCATGTCTCTTTGAGGCCATTTGAGGGGGATCAATGACAATACTCTAAACAAATTTAGATTTTGGAACTTTCACTCTGGGTGGGGGGACGCTGGATGTGAAGCCAAAAAAAACAACTGTGGCTTCAACAGCAGACACAGATGCAAATTCACAAGTTCAACAACTCCTTAACTAATCAGTGGTGCTGAAGTCACAAACAATCCAATCTGGAAAGGAATTCCTTTGGCCGGTTGAGGGGGAGAACACTGATTGCAGATTTTTATGGCAGTGCAAGCAGCAAAACAAAGGAAAGATACCACATGGCAGTACAAAATCATGCAGCTGCAGTGGATAGCAGGTTCACACTGCTGTGCCTGCAATTACTCTATGGCACAATAAAAGGTGCATGATTTGATGTCACACACTGCACACACACACACACACACACAATTTGTCTACAAGTAATGCGCAGCAAATTGAAAACTTCAGTAATATACCATGTATTGTAAACAACCTGAAATTATGAACTGCTCCACCAGATCCACACAACACACAGTCAGTAAAAAAATGTCAGCAATTACTGACAATATTACTGTCTGTACATTAACAGTCAATTATATAGCAAAAATATAACCAAAAAACAAATAACTCCCTATTTCTCCAACTTAAATCTACCTACTCCACAGATACACCCCTCTCCCAAAGCACACTTTCATTGTCTCTTACTACACAGACCAAATGTTGTACTTTAACATTCAAAACACTCGATGATATGAGCGCAGGAAGGTTTCCTACAATCGATGAACTAAAGTTTGAGCAACAAAAATTACCCAAAAAGGCTTTTTTAACAACTTTTAGATGGTTTGAATTACAGACAGCTCTCAGAGCAGACTGTCTCCTACAGCTTCCTACACACACACACACTACCCTGAAGTGAGACTGTGCAAAACAATATAGAGCCCATGTGACCTGAAATCCCATGAATCACTACAGAATTTGCCTTTGGAGCTTAAAAGCAAGGTGAAGTGTGGTGAAGTACATCATTTTCAATGCACGTCACCTTTAAAATTGGTGGAGTAGAGGTCTGGGAAGGCAGAGTAATGCAAAGTTATTGTTTTCAATGGACTTTGTGTTACCCATTATAACACGAATTACTCCACTTACCACTGTGGAGTACTCCGTGAATTCGCCTTCACTCTGCAAATCACTTTGTGTAGCAAATTGCACCCACTTCGCCCACCACTGCACACAATATAAAAATTTCACTCAGGCAGGTTTCTTAAAAAAACAAATGTTTTTAATAAATATTTAAATAATTATCATACATTTATAACTAAAAGATTTAGAAATGTAGTCACAGAATAACAGCAATAAAAATGAACATGTACAAGGAAAAAAAAACACTATAAACTGTTTCCTAATTTCTACCTTAAGTTCATAGTGAATTGAAGTCCAGAAATAGTAAATGAAAGTTTCAGTTTCCTTTGTCCTGCAACAACTAGGTCTCAACAGTTTGCTCTGTGAAGAGAAGAGTGTCCTTGAAGATGCTCAGCAGAATGAGAGAGATTGCTCTTGTTTCAGCACCCTGAATAGTCTGTAAAAGTCCTGGTTTTGTCCTAACTTTTAGGCCAGCAGATGTCACTCTTGCACATTCCCAAAAGTTTAGGGAATTATTGTATCTATTTCCCACAACCCAGTTTCCTGGCTGCCTTTTGATGTCTCCCTGTCTTACAATACAACACTTGAAAGACAATTTGCACCAGCTGGTTAAGTATGACTATTTCCCAAATCATGTTTCCAAAGCATCCTGCTTTGAAGTGAAAATGTTATGACAGGTGATGATTTTCTGACACATGCTTGTTGAACAGCCCTTGCAAAATAATTTAGCTTCCTATCAAACAAGCTTTTCTGAGACTTCTAGAAATATATCTCCTCCTATAAAAAACTTAAAAAAAAACCCAACATGGCCCTTGTTTTCTGTTCCCTTATCATTAGGCCTTTTGGGGCTTAAACACAAATCACAGAAAAATAATACAATAAAAATATACAGTATCTGCAATATTACACAGCAGCTGGCAAACTCGCCAGACTATGGGTATTTTGACAAAATAGTGACTATATAATTACAAAGCATACTGAAATCCATCAGACCTTCTTTTGGGAACTTGCGCTATAAAAACTCGACAATCAGCTATTTTAAGATGTATTTATTTAGTTGTATATATAAAGAGACACTCTGCTAATATTTTTTTTTAAGTATAACTGATATAAAGTAATGCTTTAAGTAACATATTTTACTGAAACAAATAAAATATGATGTCACACATTACACAAACTGCAAATCAACACAAGAAGATAAACACTACCACCAACTATCATGGAGTTAAAGT
This sequence comes from Neoceratodus forsteri, assembly GCA_016271365.2. Taxonomy (NCBI): domain Eukaryota; kingdom Metazoa; phylum Chordata; order Ceratodontiformes; family Ceratodontidae; genus Neoceratodus; species Neoceratodus forsteri. The sequence continues at coordinate 1,284,638,927 of CM057454.1, read as the reverse complement.
AAGTTTGTGAAGGTGGCTATACTTATGTCTAGTGATGACAAACGTGTATTTTGCAGTACAATTCAAAGTAACTTGCAAGACTATTACAACTTATCAATGCATACATTCCTGGAGTTGTTATGAGCATTTGGGGTAATGATTGAACTCAATATGAATAATATGTCAGGTTGCACTATGCTCCTACATGGGCCCCTTCCATGACTAAGGTCTTGATTTCTGCAGGGCCATTAGCCAAAACTACATCCACCCCAATGCCCCCTTATACTGCTGGATCTCCATTCACTTGACCTACCCTAATGTAATCTACACATTTAATAGATCATAGCAGTCATGCTCAGGGTCAAGACACTAACCCTTCACAGATGATGAGCTGCTGACACTCCTTCTATGAAAGACTGTCTCCTAGGGGTAGAAGAACTTGCAGCTCAGGAATGCATGTCCTACACTTCCCTATCTAAACTACTATATCATCCTATAATGATATATGGGCCCCACTGCTTTAAAACTATCTCTGTGTCCTGACACGCAATCTCTTCCCATGGAGTATGCACTGCTAATATAATCTAAATGGAGAGCTTTTTTGTAATTAGTGATTTTTCAAATTTGCATTCTATCTTTATATTTGTTCATATGCAATGACCAAATGACACACCACAAGTACCCCACATTGAAATGCCTTCATCAAAACACATTTTGCCACCAACTGCTTATGCCTTCCCCATCACTGAACTCCCTACTCAATTCTTATCAGCTATCCTGGGCTCCATTTCTAAATTAGTACTATACGTCATCTTGTTTGACCCTCCTCTGTTACTGTCTGATATTCTCACCTACCCATCTAGTAGGTAAATCTAATCTCACTATGAAATTGCTGTTATTTGCTACTGTATCACTGCCTGTAAATACTGGTACTGTATTCACTGCCTGTAAATACTGCCTGTAACTACTCCTCACTTTGTACAACTCTACTTCACCCATCCCATTGGGCCTTTGCTGGATATCTACAAATTATGAATGTACTATTGTGCTTTATGTATTTATGTACTACACCCTTGTAACCCCCTACCCCCAGGGCACATCTGGAATAGAGCGGTACCCTGCTCAGTATGCCTTTCCTGGTAAATCTCTTAAATAAATAAATAAAAATGGATGAACAATAGTCTACTGTTTGATTGATTGCTGTTCCCAATTATAAATATGTTTTAAGAACAAAAAAAGCATTGAACAGATATTTAATGCCAATGTTCCAGGGGAGTAGAGGAGGGTGAATGTAGCCCCTTTCCACAAAAGTGGAAACAGGAAGGAGGATGGCAACTACAGACCAGTCAGCCTGACTTCAGTGGTGGGAAAATTAATGATTCACTGCTAAAGGAAAGGATTGTGATATTTCTTGAATCCTATAGAGCACAAACTCTGAGGCAGCAGGGATTCACTGTGAGAAGGTCTTGTCAAACAAATCTGATAGATATCTTTGACTGGGTGACCAGGGAGATAGATCAGGGAGGGACAGTTGATGTGGCCTACCTAAATTTTGGCAAGACCTTCGACACTATCCCATATAGGAGGTTAGCAAATAAGTTGGGCAGCCTGGGAGTGGGTCCCAAGGTGGTAAACTGCATCAGAAATTGGCTGAGTGACAGGACACAGAAGGTGGTGGTAAATGACATTCAATCCAAGGAGAGGGGGGATGACCAACAGGGTGGCACAAGGATCTGTGCTTGGGCCAGGTCTCTGATGTCTTCATAATCAACATTGTAGATGGGGCTTGAGGGGAAGGTATGCCTCTTTGCAGACGACACAAAGATCGGAAGCAAGATCGATCCTCCTGGGGGGGGGGCACAGGAATGAGAAAGGACCTAAACATGCTTGAGGAGTGGTTGAGAGTGCAGTTGCTAAGATTTAATGCAAAGCAGTGCAAAATCATGCATTTGGAGCACAGCGATAAAAGAGTGGAGTACAAGATGGGGGTGGGAGAGGTACTGACAGTTCCCAATCAAGAAAGGGACCAGGGAGTAATAATATATGATTACCTAAAGGTAACAAAACACTGTAAGAAGGCTGTGGGGAGAGTCAGTGGGATGCTAGGGTGGATAGGGAGAGGTGTCACCAGCAGACAAAAAAGGAGGCGGTTATGTCACTGAACAGATCACTAGTGAGACCTCATCTGGAGCACTGTTCAGTTCTAGAAGATGCATCTCTGGAAAGACACAGACAAAATAGAGGCAGTCCAGAGAAGGACAACAAAAATGGTACAAGAACAGCACAAAATTATATGAGAAAAGACTTGATGACCTCTATATGTATCACCTAGAGGAAAGAAGAGTGAGGGGGATATGATAGAGACATCAAGTACCTCAGGGATATAAACAAGGTACAGGAGTATAGCATCTTTCAGAAAAGAAGGGAGTACAAGAACAAGAGGTTATTATATGAGGCTGGGCAGATTCAGGGGCAATGTGAAGAAGTACTTTTTCACAGAAAGAGTTGAGGATGCTTGTAACAGTCTCCCTGCAGAGGTGGTGGTAGTAAAAATAGTAGGAGAAGTTAAGAATGCATAGGATAGACATGTATTCTCACAATAGGGAAAAGAGAGTAAACCACAGATCAACTAGGGTCTGCATTATTGCATTAGGTAGGGAAAAAGGGCAGACTAGGTGAGCCACATGGTTAGAGTTGCAGCGAATTAAAAATCCGCCAACGAAGTGAACACAGAGTGCCAGATAGGAAAGGCTCACTTCACCTTATTATTACTTCACATTGTCATTCTGCCTTAAACACGAAGTAAGGTGGAGTGACAACAATATTGGCAGCATCCCCACCCACAGTCACCAGAATGAATGTGCATCTCCAAAGTGCTACTGTGTTGTGTCCAGATAACTCTCCAGTGCTGATGAAGTGAAATGAGAGTGTAACAAGAAATGCAGTCTCCCAGAATTAATGGCGCACTCAGTCATGCATGCAGTGGTCAGGTCACACACAGAGAGCCCGATTCTTACATGGATCTGTGTTTGGCGCAAGCTGTGGCAAACAGCAGCCTGCACCAAAGTCCCTTACACCAGGGACCCTGCCCCAGATTCAAGTACAGGAGGGGTCCCGGCATATAAGTCCCCACACTTGTGCCATTCCTTCCCTTGTGACAAACACCTGGTGCATGGGAGGTGTCTGTCACAAGCCTGGTGTGTCATAGGACATGGTGCCTACTGTACCTGTGTGCACAGTGACTGCCACCTGTCACAGACACTGAATGCATACGTACAGTATGGTGCCCATGCAGACCACAGTCGGTGGCTAGCCAGGCAGCAAGTGGTGGGCTCCACTAGATCACCAGGTATGGGGCACTGCAGTGATTGGGGGCACATGCCCTTGCCATCTACAGGTGGGCCGGGCAGACTCAGGGATGGGGTGGTGGCATTGAGGACGGTTGACAGGACCTGGTAGGATGGGGCACCATCGACGAAGGGGGGGGGCAACTGCAGAATACAGTGGCATATACAATGACTGCCCCAGTGGGAAATATTCAAAGTCCCACTACACCAGCCCTGTCTGGTCTAAGGGCACTTAGACTATCTCCCACTGGGTGCTGTCTGAGAATAGCAGGCTGCAGCTTGCATCAGCGTAGTCCACCTAGCACCCTGTCATAGCACAGTGCAAGGCGCAGGGCTGGGACAAGCCCTGTTTGGGGCAGACAGCCTGTGGTTGATGCAGGCAAGCTTTGTGAATTGTGTGAAGGCAGCCCTGGATGCAAAGTGCACCTTGCACCATATCTGTTTGGTCCAAGCACCTTGGGTCAGACTCAGGGCTTTGAGAATCAAGCCCAGAGTCACCAGAATTAATGTGCATCCCCAAAATGCTATTGTCTTGTGTTCAGAAAATTCCCCAGTGCTGACAAAGTGAAATGAGAGCATAACAAGGAATGCAGTTTCCCAGAATTAATGGTGCCATACAAATGCACAGACACATTAAGACTGCGCTGCACACTCAATGGATGCATACGAAAAGGCACAACATCACCTAACCAGTGCTCACAAGTCACAAATCCAAATCTGGAAAGGAATACATTTTGCCAGTTGGGGAATTAGTGCACAGCAGTAACAATCCACTACCAGTAAAGATATCGTGAAGCAGTATAAAAAAATTCATGCAGGTGTGATGGCTAGCAGGTTCCCACTGCTGCAATGACTCTGTAACACAATAAAAGGTGTCCTGATTTAATGGCATGCATCGCACACACACTCACTTGCACACTCAAGTAATGAGTAGCAAATTGAAAACCGTTAGTAATATGACCAAATGTTTTAAACAGACACATTGTACACTGCTGCACCACAACCATCAACAAAAAAATTTCAAAAATTACTAAAAATATTACTGTGTGTACATTAACACAATTATACTAGAACAATATAACCAAAACAGAAAGACTGCCTTTTTCTCCCAGTTAATCTACCTACACTACAAATATGCCCCCCAAAAGCACACTTTACAGTACACAGACTGACTATTCTAAATTAATATTCAAAATCCTCACACAACAATGAACACTCGATGATATGAGCACAGAAGGGTTTCCTACAATGGATGTGGTAACTTTTGAGCAAAATATATTACTCAAAAAGGCATTTTAAATGGCTTTTAGAGAATTTGAATCACAAAGCTCTGATAGCAAACTGTCTCCTGCTACCACTGCACACACACTACTCAAGCCAGAACTGAGGCTGTGCTGAATGATCTAGAGTCCATGTGACCTGCAATCCCATGAATAACAGCAGAATTTCATTTGGAGCTCAATTACAGGGCAAAGTGAGGTGAAGTACATTGATTTCAATGTACTTCACTTTAAAATCAGTGGAAAAGTGGTTTGGGGCAGGTGGAATAATGCAAAGTCATTGGTGTCAATGGACTTTGTGTTCCTCATTATAAAGTGAAGTACTCTGCTTCACATTGTGGAGTTCTCTCCACAGATTCCACGTTACTCAGTGAATCACTTCGCAGAGCATATTGGAGCCACTTTGCCCACCAGTACTTACAGTACTGTAACTGATATGCTGTACGGGAAGGAACGCGAATGCCTATGGCTGTACTTCCCTGATGAGCTGTAGCTCAAACCTCCACAACTTAAAAATGCTTATTAATGAATACAATGGTGAAGTGGTGAAACCTGGAGAGATACTACAAAACATGCTTACAATACATCCAAGTAACTAGTAAAAAAATTAATGCTATGATTTGTGACATGATTGTGAATCATAGTTTGTGACTGCATTTGTGACCGTGATGATGAAGAACGTGATTTGTATCATCAGTGACTCATGATGATAGTCCTGACTTAAAAAACTCATATTAATGAGTAGAATGTTCATGCAGAATTATGCACCACACCTGTGCAGTACTCTGAAGAGAAGCCAAAGAAACAACTGTGATTTAAGTTACAGATGGAGATTGGGTCCTAAAGAAATCCAAATGCACAGACAAAGATTAAGATTGCACTGTGCACTGAAGAGATGCAGACGCAAAGGCACAACACCTAACCAGTGCTTACCATCAGAAATTCAAATCTGGAAAAGTATACCTTTGCGGTTGGGGAGGGCCTCGGGGGGGGCAGTGTACTGCACTGGTGCAGTAACAGTCACTAGTACTAGTACCAATAAAGATACCACAAAGAAGTATTAAATCACACAACTGCAGTGGACAGCAGGTTCACATTGCTGAAATTATGTGACACAATAAAAGGTGTCTGATTTGATGACATGCATCACACACAAATGCACACACACTAAATAATGCGTAGCAAATTGAAAACTTCAGTAATATAACCACCTATTTTAAACAAACTAAAATTATACACTGCTGCATCACAACAATCAGCAAAAAAATTGCAAGAATTATTGAAAATATTACTGTGTGTACATTAACACAGTTATACAAGAAAAATATCACCAAAACAGAAAGCACTTTCTTTTTATCCAAGTTAATCTACCTACACCACAGATACGCCCCTCCCCCAAAGCACACTTCCACTGTCTCTCAGTAAACAGACTGAATGGTGTACATTAACATTCAGAATCCACTCACAATAAACGCTAGATGATATGAGCACAAGAGGGTTTCCTATAATCGATGAACAAAAGTTTCAGCAAAAGAAAATGACTTTAAAAGGCTTTTTTACAGGTTTTAGAAGGTTTGAATTGCAGAGAGCTCTCAGAGCAGAATGTCTCCTACAGGTTCCTACACACACTACCCTAAACTGAGGCTGTGCAGAACAACCTAGAGCCCATGTAATCTGAAATCCCTTGAATCACTGCAAAATTCACCGTTGGAGCTTAAAAACAAGGCGAAGTGAGGTGAAGTATATTGTTTTCAATGTACTTCGCCTTACGAATTGGTGGAGTAGTGGTTTGGGAAGGTGGAGTAATGCAAAGTCATTGTTTTCAATGGACTTTGTGTTACCCATTATAACGCGAAGTAATCCTCTTCATGTTGCGGAGCACTCGGCAAATTCGCCTTCACTACGTGAATCACTTCGCGGAGCAAATTGGTGCTACTTTGCCCATCTCTGCACATAGTCCTTATCTGCCATCACCTTCTATGTTTTTATGTTAGGATAGAGTATACTTATGTGCTGCATTATGTTTAGAGATTGTATATTGTTCTGTCTGTATGTTCTGTGTGTTTTTATGTTCTGGTTGCTCATAAAAAATCAGCCTTGGCTCAAGAGGTTACCAGATTTTAAATAAACAAATCATAAAACCAAAGAAACATAGTACCGGTCAGCAGAGAAGGACCTCTTAGTCCACCTAGTCTGCCCTAAATTACCTAACTACTTTGGTACCGTAGACCCATTTGATCTCTGGTCTTCCCCCCTGCCCTGTTACTAAGGTCCTCTTGTGTCTATACCATGCATGTTTGAATCCTGCTACCATTTTTGTACCCACCATCTCTGCTGGGGGCTGTTCCAGATATCCACCAACCTTTCCATGAAAAAGTATTTCCTCACATTTCCTTTAAGTCTCTCCCCTTTCAGTTTAATGTTTTACCCCCATGTCCTTGAACATCTCATTTTAAGTAAGATGCTCTCTCTTCTGTACCTTTTAAATACCTTTAAGGTACTTAAAAGAAAGATAAAAATTGATAGCAGATAAGCACTTCCAGGCCCACCCAGTCTGCCCAAGAAGAGTTGAACATTTTTGTCATGTCTCCCCTATCCCCACTTTCCTCCAAGGAGTACATATTTAATTCCTTGAGTATTTCTTTGTAGAACTTCTAATGCAGGCTACACCATTCTGCCACCCTTCTCTGTACTATCTCCACCCAATCTATGTATTTTCTGAGATGAGGTCTCCAGTACAGGACCCAGTACTCCAGATGGGGCCTCACCATCAATCTATACAGGGATAACATTACCTCCCTCTTTCTGCTAGTGATACTCCTCCTTATGCACCCAAGCATTCTACTAGCCTTCCGCACTGCCTTATTAAACTGATTTGTTTTGCTATCAGTTATGATGATCCTCCTGGTTCCTTACCTGTTCTGAGGTTGATTCCACATCCCCCTAAATGATATGTTTCCCTTGGTTTTCTGTGTCCCATGTGCATATTTTTGTACTTTTTGGAGCTGAGGCCTAGTTGCCCAGTCCTTGACCGTGCTGATTGGGTGTGTTCAGGTATGGAGGAACCCATGGCAGATTGTAAGAAATTAATAGAGAAAAGAAAAAAAAAGTTGGATTTACTCCTGCCAATTTGTTCCATTCCGCTTTTGAGAATGGGATTTACCATGTATCTGATGCTTGCCTGGTACATATCTTTGGTGCCTGTTGTTTCACTGCTGTGTGTGTTCTAAATAAAGTGAAGTTTTTGGCTCCATTTTATGGAGGGAAGGCATGATTCAATGGCTGCACTTAGACGTTTAGGGCTTGGAGAAAGTGCAACTAGATTACAGAGGTGGGGACCTAAAACAAAACCCCCTACGACGGGAAGCCTACTGGATTACAACACTAGAGACTTTAATACAGCCAGGACTTAATGACAATATACACTTGCTCTAATACATTTTGGCATACAAGTATTGGCTTTTCTATTTGATATGGGTTATACTTTTACTCCCTGTAAGTTTGCATATTCTTTGTTTCCACATTTTCTGTTTTTTGTTTTGAATTTCATGACCTGCTCCTACATGCATAGAAATGTTATTACATGAAATTGCTAATACATGAAAAAGCTAATACTTAAAAACAGAAAAAATAGAAATAATTTTTACTGTTGCACTTTTTTACTGCACTTCTTACTAGGGTGTTTTTTAGATGTACATGGTACGTAGATTATTTATTACTTAGTATTTATGACTGTATATTTATGCTAGCATATTTATGATTACACATTTATTAGTCCATGTATTATAAGCTATTTATACTTATACTTATACGGTTCAGTCATATATTTTTATTAATTGGGCTTTCCATCTTTAATTACGTATTTAAGTATGCACCTTTTCTGACCCTCTCCACTCTGAGGAAGACATCATAGTGACGCTGAAGTGTTAGTGGGTCAGGTGCTGATTGGGTGTGTCCAGGTATTGAGGAACCCATGGCAGTCTGTATGAAATTAATTGAGAAAAGAAAAATTGTTGTATTTACTTACGCCGCTTTGTTTTGTTCTGTTTATTTTAAATGGGATTAATCCTGTATTTGATACTAGTTTGGAACAGAACTTTGGTGCCTGCCATTTCACTGCTGTGTGTTTTCTAAATAAAGCAAAGATGTTGATACTGAAATTTACCAAGAGCCTTGGCCAGTCTGTGATGGACAACTTAATGTGGACTTTTGAATTGGGCTATATTGGCAGGTTGATCCCCCCTCCCCCTCCACAACACCACTACTGTTTTTACAGCTTTATGCTTTCTGATACTATTTCTACACCAGGATAAGTGCACCCATTGCTTATGAATATCTATATAATCTTAGAGCCACTGTTCTCCTATGTTTAGTTATTTTGTATGTCTGCTTTCTTCCAGTGGTCTTCCATACTTCTCTCCTTCCCCTTTCAGTCTTTATTCCCTTGCCTTGTTCTTCCTTTTTATGTTGGCTTGCCGTGCCTGCGTGGCAGTCAACATATTGAGAGAGTGCAGCTTTGGGGGCGCGGCTACTGTTGGACAAATGCAGGGCACACATCAGTAGGGGCGTCCCCTCATTCCCCAATAAGCCAGCATGCTACCACTGACACCAACATTATGTAAAGTGGACAAGACTTCTAAACAAAGTGCCGCTGCAATCAGAGACAAGCTCGTCATGCAGTGTCACTTTGTTTTGAAGTTATGTCTACTTTACTATGTGCCGTTTCCCCCCCCAGTACAGCGTGCCATGCTGGGAGCCCACCCCAGCATGACAACTAATGCCGTAGCCGACGGGGGTGCCCAATCCCCCATCGACTCCACTGTCCACCCCCAGTACAGGGTGCCATGTTGGGAGCCCACCCCAGTGTGGGAAATGTCCCAGCATCATCTTTTTTTTTTAAACCTGCAAATTAAAACGGTCCCACAGTGCTTCTCCTGCCCACCCTCCCACAACCCGCACCTACCCACTGCACACCCCGCCTCCTCATACCTCCCTTACCCAATACTTACCTCCGGAGTTTGGCGCGATGATCTTCGGTGGACCGGGAACACATCTGCACTCTTCAAAGCTGACCGCGAACTGAGGAAGTGCCGGTAAGCTGTATAATGGGCTAGATAGGGTTTTTTCAACATTGTTGCTTATCTCAGGCATTTTTTGGAATTTTTGCACCAAATTTTCAACATGGGGTTTTTGGGGCCCCTCCTCCTGAATTCTGTCACTGTCATGGCATTTATGAGCCTCAATAGGTGATTTTGCAGTCACTGTGCAAAATCACCTTTCGGGGCCGATTAACAAAATGACAGTGGTGGTGTTCATGAGGTGCCCTCTTAAAAAGCCTAAGTTCCAAATTTGGTGGAAAAAATCCAACAAATGCCTGTTTTACGAGCGTGCATTGTGCAGTTGCTACGCAGGATTGTAACTTTGCACATTCACAATATTTTACTGCTGGATTTTCAGCATTGTCATCTTTGTACACCTTCTTGTGAACAGTACAGCTGTCATTTTCCACATCCTGCCCAAAATGTGTTTCTGCACTTCCGGCGCACAATAGCTCAGTTGCTGTGGGAAATCAGTGTTTGGGCCAGATTATGAAAATGACAGTGACACAGTTCATGAGCAGAGGATCTGAAATGCCTATGTTGAAAATTTGGTGATGATACTCCATAAAGTAACTGTGTTACGAGCATGCGTTGGCAGATTGCACGCACGCTCATACCGTCATGCATTTGTGATATTTTCAGTCTGGATTTTCACCATTGACATTTTTTCCACACCTCTTGATGAACAGTACAGCCGTCATTTGACATATTGTGCCCAAAATGTGTTGTCGCACTTCCAGCGCAGAATAGCGTGGTCACTGTGCGAAATCAGTTCTTGGGACACTTTGAGGAAATAACAGTGACACTGTACATGAGCAGAGGTGCTAAAATGCCTATGTTGAAAATGTGGTGCTGAATGCCCATAAAATGGCAGTGTTGCAAGTGTGCATTGCATATTTCCCACGAACCCTAGTAGCTTCGCAAATTTGGTATATTTACATGCCACATTTTCAACACTGGCATTTTTTTACACCTCCTTATGAACTGTACAGCTGTCATTTCTCACATCCTGCCCGACATGTTTTCCTGCACTGCACTACCAAACACCCAAAGGGACACCCCTAATGCTTGTCACTCTCTGCAGGGTGGGGGTGGGTTGGCATCAGTTCAGTACTTCACTGCCATTCCTATAATGCATCTCTCTAACTCCTGCAGTACCAATGCCAATGCCAGCAAGCCAACATTCGGCATTGACAAATGCTTGTTTCATTTATGTTGCTGAAGAATGTTTTCTCACCCATTTTTACTGACTTAGCAATGTTCTCATACATTTGTGCCTTTGTTCTCCTAATTTCTCTTTCACTGCTTGCTTTTGTTTCTCCTGATTACCCTCTCTGGCCTCTGCCTTCTGAGTTGACTTGTGCCTTTTGAAAGCTTTCTTCTTTGCCCTTATCTTCTCTGCTACTTCCTTAGAGAATCACAGCCTTCTTTTTCACCTACTCCTTTTTACCTGCTTTGCTAAAAGGTTTGTCAATGGTCTCCCTTATTTTTGACCATTTTTTCCTTCCTGAAGTCCCATCATTTCAATATGGTTTGTTTCTGGACCAGTCCTTATATTGAACCACACTGTATAATGGTCTCTGGTCCCCAGGTGGCTTCCCACTGTGATGTCAGCAACATTGTCCCTGTTTGACAGTTTCAGGACCAGTACCACTCCCCTACAAGTGGGATCCTTAACTAGTTGCCTGAGGAATGCCCCCTGCAGAGAATTTAGGGTTATTCTACATCTAACTGTTGCTGCAGTAGGGATGCTCCAGTTGACATCTGGTAAAGTAGGTCCCCCACTAACAATACCTCCCCCTTCAGTTCCATCCCTTGGATTTCTTCTGTCATAACCTTTTTCTCCCATGCTGAAAGTCTATATATCATCACTGTACAGATAGCTGCCCCCTTCCCTGTCTCCAGAGTGACCAACAGCACCACTGTTGCTCCCTGTTTCCTCTGTATTTCTGTGGCTTTTATGTTTTCCCTCATGTAAACAGCCACTGCAACTCCAATTTTTCCTGCCCCATCCCTCCTAAATAGAACTTACCCTAGTATGGGTATTCCCAGTCCTGGTTCCCATTGTACCAGGTCTCCATAATTGCAACTACAGTACAACCTCAATTATCTGAACTCACTGAGAGGCCAGTCAAGCTGGGTATATGATGCTCTTTGGAGCACCATCCTGTCCCAAGCAGAGGAATCTAAGCATAAAGGTAAGCAGGTACTGCATGCCCCTATTACAAATCTGGAATGGAAGTCTTGTCTAAAACTAGTACATGGGACATACCCTGATGCTAATAGCCAGTTAATACAGAATATGATAATCCACTCATGGTACAGGACTCCTGTAATCCTGGCCAAGGCCAAACTGGTTCAGTCTGACTTTTATTGGAGATGTCAGGAGATCCCGGGCAATCTACTCTGCATATTATGGTCTTGTAGGCTGATTCAGGCCCCATGGCAAGCATCCTGTGAGATGGGGTCCCAAATACTTTGGAAACCTGTGTCTCAGTCCCCTAAGCTGCTGTTATTAGGACTCCAGACTTCTGTCCCTTATCTATGCCTTTCAGATGAAATTACTTCTGAAACTCAATATGCAGGTAAAAATACTCCTTTTGTATAAATTCACCATGGTGTGCTATTGGAGCATTTGCAATCTATCTGTGGACTGTCAAGTAGAGTCCTAGGGTGGTTTCGATTGTACCTTGAGGGTAGGACTCAGAGGGTGGTGTCAGGAATTTTTTCCTCGGCATGAGTCTCCCTATCCTGCGGGGTACCGCAGGGTTCCATTTTGGCACCCATGTTGGTTGCAGTAAACATGCTACCTTTAGGGGTGAATATTAGGTAGTATGGCTTGGGTTTTCATTGCTATGCAGATGATACCCAGCTGTACATGTCCTTTGTGCCCGGCCAGGATATTGCCTTTTCAGTCTTTAACAACTGTCTTGCCAAAATCCAAGACTGGATGAATGTGAGTTGGCTGCAGTTGATCCCTGAAAAAACTGAGGTGTTGGTTGTGGAGCAGGGTTGCTGTGAGGTGGGTTTGTTAGCTGGATACCCCTAGGGCTTATGGCTTGGGGGTGTCCAGCTGACTATCTGAGACCGGATGCGGAACCTGGGCATCGTATTTGACGATTGTCTGACCTTTAAGTCTCAGGTGTCAGCAGTTATCAAAACCTCTTTTTATCATCTGAGGAACATCGCCAGGGTGAAGCACCTGGTTCCTCCAGAGGATCTTCCAACTTTGGTCCATGCCTTTGTTACCTCCCTCCTGGACTATGGCAATGCCCTATACCTAGGGCTTACGGGGGTTGAACTTCGTCGCCTGCAGCTAGTGCAGAATGTGGCAGCCAGGCTTTTGACTGGTTCTTCTAGGTCCAGTCATATAACGCCTGTGCTCCGCGGACTGCACTGGCTGCCAGTTTGTTGGTGAATCACCTTCAAGGTTGGTAAAGGTTGCTGACCTATAAGGCCATACATGATCAGGGACCTGCTTACCTGAAAGATCTCCTGTGTCCCTACTGTCCCCCCCGCTCACTCCGATCCACTGATGAGGAATTGCTAGAGATTCCCAGGGTTTGCTTAAAAAACTTCAGGGGCAAGATCTTTTAGTTTTATGGCCCTGACCCTATGGAATTCTCTACCTCATCAGGTACAAAATTGCCTGACTGTCCAGAGCTTTAAAGGAGCTTTGAAAACCTACCTTTTTAACAAAGCTTTTAATGATTGTTAATTATTTAATCTTAATCTTGTTTAAATCCTGTTTTAAATATTTATTGTTTTATGTCATTTGTAAAGGTGCCTTGGTTTAAGAAAGATGCCTTAAATAAATAAAGATTGATTGATTGATTGATTGATTGATTGATAAATGGTGAACTCAAGTAATCCCCTCTCTGGGGGACGCACTTACCTCCTTGCATCACCAGGTAAGGAAAAATGTCCAGCTTACCATACAACACACAGGGAAAATGCCAGCCCTTTTCCAACAACTAACACACCGAAATCTGGCCAATGGAAAATAATGCACACAAATGCACATAGTCTGGGGAACAAGATCCCAGACCTGCAGGCAATAATGACAGAGGCTAAACTGGACATAGTAGCAATTAGCGAGATGTGGTTTACCAGTAACCACACTTGAGAGAGTTCAGTACCTGGCTATGTACTGTTCAGAAAAGACTGAAATGCAAAAAGGGGGGTGGAGTGGCCCTGTATGCCAATGAAAATATCAAAGCTACAGAAATTCTGAATACACATAAGGAGCCAAAAGAACAGTGGGTCACCCTGGAAACAAGAAATGGCACAGCCATAAGAACTGGGGTTGTCTACAGGCCCCCAGACCAGGGGAAGGAGATAGACACATTACTGTTGGAAGATTTACAAAACATAACAGCTAAAGGGGAGGTTCTGGTAATGGGAAATTACAACATGCTAGATACAGATTGGTAAGTACCAGCAGGAACATGTGCCAGAATTAGACACATGCTGAATTCCCTACAGGGGGAAAGCCTCAAACAACTGGTACAACATCCTACAAGAGACAGGGCTATCCTAGATCTAGTACTGACTAACAAGGAAAGGATCACAGATCTTCAGGTAGAAGGTCACCCAGGGGCCAGTGACCATCACATGGTATGGTTCAATTTGGCCACTGCAACTAAATCATCCCATTCCAATGCAAAAATATGAGACTTCAGAGGAGCTGACTTTGTTAAGATGGCCAGCAGAGTTAAGCTAGCCCTGGCAAAAAGAAATACAGGTGAGGGGGTACAGGCAAAGAGGGAAAGCATTAAGGATACAATACTTGAAGCAACATCCCATAGTTTTAGCGAGAAAAGGAAGTGCAAAAGAAGAAGGAAGCCACTTTGGTTCTCAAAAACGGTAGCAGAAAAGGTCAGAGCCAAAAGGCTGGCCTTCAGGAAATATAAGGGAACACAGCGGGATGAAGACAGGAAGGCATACCAAACTTCCCCAAGGGAAGCAGGGAAGGCCGTAAGGCAGGCAAAGGCCCAAACCGAGGAAACACTAGCACAGACAGTAAACGAAGGTGACAAGACTTTCTATACATACATTAGTGAAAGTAGAAAGTCCAGAGAGGGTATTGCTAAGATCAAAGGAGATAAGGGGGCATGTAAGGAGGAGGACCCTGTAAAAGCATCTATCCTAAATAGATACTTCTGCTCAGTATTTACTGAAGAGAAAGTAGGGTGGGGCCCACAGCTCAGCACCATGGACACAGGGGGGAGGGAGGTGAGCATTAGTTCCTTCTCAAAACTAAGAGTCCTACAAGAGCTCGATAAGTTCAGGGTGGACAAGGCAATGGGACCTGATGGCATACATCGCAGGGTACTAAAGGGGCTAAGAGTGGAACTAGCAGAGCCATTAACAGAACTGTTAAGTAAGTCTCTGAGCACAGGAGAAGTCCCAGAAGACTGGAGAAGGGCTGATGTGATCCCGCTCCACAAGAGTAGTAGCAGGGAGGAGGCAGGGAACTACAGACCAGTCAGTCTTACCTCAGTAGTGGGCAAGATTATGGAGGCACTCCTTAAGGAAAGGATAGTGCAACACTTGGAATCCACAGGAGCACAGGATCCAAGTCAGCATGGGTTTACAAAAGGAAGGTCCTGTCAAACTAATCTCATAGATTTCTTTGACTGGGTAACCAGAGTGGTGGACCAAAGTGGAGCAGTTGATGTCACCTACCTTGACTTCAGCACAGCTTTCGACACTGTTCCACACAGAAGATTGATTAATAAACTAGGTAGGCTTGGGGTGAGTCAGAAGTTGGTCAACTGGGTGGCAAACTGGTTGACGGACTGAAAACAGAGAGTGGTGGTAAACAGTATATAATAAGAAGAGATGCAAGTCACAAGTGGGTACCTCAGGGATCAGTCCTGGGGCCAGTCCTTTTCAACACCTTCATCAGTGACATTGCAGATGGACTGGAGAGTAAGGTTTGTCTGTTTGCAGATGACACCAAGATCTGCAACAGAGAAGATAATCCAGATGGGGTGGGCAGAATGAGAAGAGATCTGGATAAACTAGCAAAATGGTTGGAAGAGTGGCAACTGGGGTTTAATGCAAAGAAGTGCAAGACCATGCTAATAGGGAAGAGAAACCCTGAAGCCACCCTTAGGCTGGGAGTGGAGTTGCTGGCAGTCACAAGGGAAGAAAGAGACTTGGGCATCATCATCACAGATGATCTGAAGTCATCCAAGCAGACCTCTAAAGCAGTAGGTAAGGCTAGGGGGATGTTAGGGTGTATAAGTAGGGGTCTCACAAGTTGGAAGAGGGAGGTAATAATCCCTCTTTACAAGACACTGATTAGGCCCCATATGGAGTACTGCATGCAGTACTAGAGGCCACACCTTCACAAGGACATTAACCAAATTAAGGCAGTCCAAAGAAGGGCAACCAAAATGGTGGAGGGACTGCATCAGAAAACATATGAGGACAGATTAACAGAGCTCAATATATATACCCTAGAGTAAAGGAGGGATCGTGGTGATGTGATCGAATCATTCAAACACCTTAAGGGCATTAACAAGGTGAAAGAGTCTAACATCTTTCAATATAAGAAAAATAGCAGGACAAGAGGATGCAGAATGAGATTAGAGGGAGTCCGTTTAAGGGGTAATGTGAGGAATTTCTTTTTCACAGAAAGGGTGGTGGATGCATGGAATGGCCTACCTCAGGAAGTGGTGGAAAAACGTCTATGTTTCTATGTTTCTATGCACAAGTTGCCAACTGGTCTAGAATATTGCACACTGTGACTAGCACTCTCCCCAAATATACCATCCTATGGACACCCTTTATCCTGTATTTGAAACCGAGGGAGGGAATCAGCTGAATAGGCATAACAGCATTATTACAAGTCCTTCTCTCATGTTTCATTTTGGGCCTAGGGTAGGAGAGAAGTTCCTTGTGCTTCAAGGGTCCCTGATCTATGGATGACCTGGAACAATATGAGTTAGTGATAGTATCTTTACTGATAATGGATAGATATGTTTGCTTTGTGTGTGTTCTCTTGTATTCTGTAGGCTCTGGTTGGAGGACAGCGGTCCTGGACCATTTCACATTTCTGAGGCTCTGCCACCAGTTCAGGCACCTGCAGGAATGGTCCAGGTAAGCCAATCTATGTGATATTTATAGAGCAAAACATCAACTGGTATAATTTTCAAAGTTAATCTCCTGCTGGATAGGTGTTGTACATCCACACAGGGAGTAATACACTAATTGATCACCTGTCTGTTTCACTCTGTTCTTTAACACACGGCCAGGCTGTCCCTCTGTTTGAACTTCTACAGACATATGTAACAGTCTGGAAGATCATCTCAATGTATCCGGCTGTTCTAATTTATGTAACGCTTTAATAAGGTAAATCAATAAAACTCATTAACCACAAACAAATGGGTTATTGCCTAGTTTGTATTCATGCCCTGAATAAACATTAATTTGGTACATTCATCATTTAATTTGTGAATATACCTAAGTACGGTAATGATGCAATGCAGTATACTGGTAATCATATCAGTAATACATGCCCCGTAACTATATATTGGCCTATAGTTTTGTATACTTTTCTTTTAATTATATACCACTTCTTGTGCAATTGTTTGTTTTTTTTTTTTTTATTTGTTTTGCTTGATATGTGTTAAAATATTTGAACACATATTTTGTTATGTTATGTTGTTAATGTATTTTAAATTGTAATGGCCAAAAATGACAGATAAAACAAATTTAAAAATCTTTTTTCATTCAGGTTCTTTATCTTTTAACCCTTGCTGTGCCATGGACTGATATATCAGTCCAGAAACCATAAACTGTACATTCTAATTCTGTTGGCAGACCAAGGCTTAAATATATCATGGTAATGACACCATATTGCTAACATGAGAAGACTGATGTCTGAAGAATAACTCACAGAAATAAATCAGGTGTTTATTTACAGTGAAATCATATAAAGTAATACTGTAATTACTTTTTAACTAATAAGATTAATGTTTTTTTTAGAATATTTCAAATAAATAACCCCCAAACCATAAGAATATGAAGTTGTATGCAAATTATATTATTGTGAATAAAGAACACATAAGGGTCTAGATATTCAAAACTTAGCCCCGGGGCTAAACTACCACTGCCTGGCATGCTAAATTTGCCCTGAACTATTAACAAACTATATTCAGAGGAATAGCCCCATGACTAAACCTGCTGAATCACTAAATGTAACACTAATAAGAGACAAAACCTTTTTTTCTATAAGAACTCCCCGTCTATGGAACACTCTTGCACAAGATATTATTGATGCAACTACTATAACATCTTTAAAAGTGAAACTCGACAAATGGCTAACCAGATAGTATGATAAAAATGATCCACACATGTGGGGGACAATCTTGATGGGCCTCGGCCTTCTTTTGTCCTTTTTACCAAGTAACCAAGTAACCAAGAATACAGCCTGCAAAGAAGCAGTGCAAACATGGCTGGGAGTGCAGTGCTAAAGTAGCCTGGGAAATAAGACAGCGCTGAATGTAATGTCAGGGAAGTACAAAAAGGAACAGCAGCCAAGTGGACACAGAGGTCGAGTAGGGCAGCCCTGAAGTTGATGGAAATGTGTTTGACAGCAATGAAGTGATGCACAACAACTGCAAACAACAATGCAGGCCACGCGCTGCAGAACTATGCTATACAAATGAGAGGTTTGCCCAGGGCTAACCCAATTTAAACATAAAAACATAGAATTTTATGGCAGATAAGAACCATTCAACCCATCTAGTCTGACCATTTACATACCTATGGATAAGCTGCAGATTTTAGTTAACCAACAGCCTACTTCCTCCTACCCTCCCACTAGAGTTGCCTTATGTCTGTCCCATGCATTTTTAAATTCCCCCACTGTTTTTGACTCAACAACCTCCTCAGGAAGGCCAATCCATGCATCCACAACCCTATCCATGAAAAAAAAAATACTTCCTGGCATTACCTCTGAGTTGACCCTCCACTATCTTCAAATTGTGTCCACTTGTTCTTGCACATATCTTTTTCTGAAATATGCTACCCTCTTGCACTTTCTTGATTCCCTTGAGGTACTTGAAAGCTTCTATCATATTCCTTCTCTCCCTCTTTTCCTCAAGGGTATACATATCAAGCTCCTTTAATCTCTTTTTAAATGTCTTCTGGTGCAGAACCCTGCACCATTTTGGTTGCCCTCCTCTGGACAGCCTTCATCCTTTCTATGTCCTTGTGGAGATGGGGTCTCCAGAACTGGATGCAGTACTCCAGATGGGTTCTCACCAATTGTCTGTACAGAGGGATAACAACTTCTTGTTTTCTACTGGTGATGCCCCACCCTATGCATCCCAGTATCCCCCCAGCCATCCTTACTACCATCTCACATCACTTGTCCACCTTTAGGTCAGCTGATATAATTACCCCAAGGTCCCTTTCCATTTTTGCTGTTGTTAGTATCTCACCCCTATTGTGTGCTCTTTCCCTGGGCTTTTGTTTTCCAGGTGCATTACTTTGTACTGTACTTCTTTGCTTTGAATCTAAACTGCCATACATTTGACCATTCATCCAAACTTGCCAAGGTCCTTCTCATCCTTTCCACCCTCCCTTGTGTATCAATCCTGTTGCAGATCTTTGTGTCATCTGAAAAGAGGCATATTTTTCCTTCCAGTCCATCTTCAATGTCACTTATAAAGACATTTAAGAGGACCGGTCCCAGTGCTGAAACCTGCATCACTCCCCCTTTCTTCAGAGTGGACTCTGTTTACTATTACCTTCTGCATCCTGTTGTGCAGACTATTTTTAACCCAGGCTACCACCGTGGGACCCACTCCAAGGCTGGCTAACTTCTATAGTAATCTTTTGTGTGGGACTGTGTCAAATGCCTAGCTAAAGTCTAGGTAGGCCACGTTCACAACTCATACTTTGGTCACCCAGTCAAAGAAATCTTTTAGATTTGTCTGACATGACCTTCCCGGTGTGAATCCATGCTGCCTTGTTCTGTGTCCCACTGATCTCTAGCTACTCAAAAATTCTTTCCTTCAGAAATGATTCCATAATTTTCCCTACCACCGAGGTCAAACTAACTGGTCTGTATTTTCCTGTGTCTGCCCTGCTCCTGCTTTTGTGAAGTGGAATTACATCCACACTCCTACAGGCCTCAGGTACCACCTCATCCTCCCATGATTTATTTAAGAGGGTAGTCAGTGGTGTCACTAGTTCTACTCCTAGTTCTTTTAGAATTCTGGGGGTGAATCCCATCAGGACCCATTGCTTTGTCCACCTTCAGTTTCATGAGTTCTTTCAGAGGCCTTTCTTGTATGAATGGACTGGTATCGCCCTCCCCCCAATTCCAGAGTGTTTCTCTTGTTTGGTTGAGTACCTCCCCTTCTCTTCTTTTGTGAATACTGAGCAGAAGTATTCATTCAGTATCCCTGTTTTTTTACTGTCACCCTCTGCCCACATCCCCTCTCCTTTATTAAGCCTCACTATCCCTCCCTTGGTCTTTGTTTGCTCCCTAATTTGCCTATAAAAAGGTTTTATCCCCCTTCTTAACTGAGTTGGTTATCTTTTCCTCAGTTTGGGCCTTTGATATTCTGACATGCCTCCTTCTGCTTTAACTGATATAGTTCTCTATCCTGCTTCTCCCATGTTTCCTTATACTCAATGAATGCTATCCTTTTCTTCTTAACCTTCCCTGCCACCTTTTTGGAAAACCATTGTGGCATTTTCCATAATTTTGTTTTGTTGATTTGCTTTACACAAAGGCTTGTTGCCTCTCTGATAGTAGTTTTGATATTTCCCCATTGTTGCTCCTCCCCCTCCTTCTTGCCTGTTTGCTAGTGCTTTTCTGAGGCACGCTCCCATTTTGCCAAAGTCAGCACCCCACTAAAGTCCAGCACTCTTGGTTTTGTATGGCTTGACTGTGAAGCTGTGTTTAATTTGAACCACACTATTTGGTGGTCACTTGTTCCCAGATGGTTAACCACTTCTAAATCTGAGATTTTCTCTCCATCTCCATCTGAGAGTACCAGGACTAAGACTGTTCCCTCCTGAGTGTGTTCTAACTCTAGCTGTCTGAGGCATGCCCTCTGTAGGGAATCGGGAATGACCCTGCTCTTCAGTGTGGCTGCAGTAAAGGTGCCCCGGTTGGCATCTGGCATATTCAGATCCCCCATCAATAGTATCTCTCCTTTTTCAGCCATTCTAAAGATTCCTTCTGTCATTTCCTTGTCCATTGCCTCCCCCTGTGATGGGGGTCTGTAAACAACCCCTATACAGATTGTGAAAGCCATTTCCTGTCTCTAGGGTGACCCACAGTGCTTCCTCCCCTGCCTGTTTACCCTTTAGTTCTGCTGCTTTTATCCCTTCCTTAATGTAGAGAGCCACTCCTCCTCCTCCTCTTTATCCTCCCTGTCCCTCCTATAGATTGTGTACCCTAGTATGTTGACATCTCAGTCATGGTTCTCTGTGTACCAAGTTTCTTTGACTGCCACAATATCCAAGCATCCCTCTTCCATCAAGGCCACTAGTTCAGGAAGCTTGTTACCCAGACTACAGGCATTGTTACTCACTACCCTCCATTTTTTGATGGCCTTACCCCTTTTAGGCCCATCTCTGTCTCTCCTAACTTTGCCTTTTTCTGGTTTTACCTGTTCTGCTCCTTATCGACTTCTCTACCTTTGTGTCTACTTCACTAACTACCTGGTTTTGTGGAGTGTGGGGAACTTGTATTTCCTGCTTCCCTTCAGTGCCTCCCCCTTTGCTAGTTAAAATGCTTGACAATGAAGCACTTAAACCTATCACCTAGTGTGATGGTCTAGTGGTGCTCTAGAGATGAAGATGTTGATGAGGCACCAAAGGTCCGAATTATTTTCGGATAGGATAACTGCTATCCGGTCAAGGAGAGGCAGGAATCGACATAGTATTTTCGATGCCCGTAGGGCGGGCATTTTATTTGGTACCAAGGGGTAGACAGACACAGTCACAAGAAGGAGTAGGGGATTCCCGATTAACAATAGGGCAATGGAACAAGGATGTGCTGAAATACTTTTCTCTACCACTTTTCCGGTTACCACTACAAGCATAAACTTTAGGCCTATTGCCACTCTTACTCTAATACTAGTTTGTACTGTACTTCTATACTCTAATACTAGTTTATACTGTACTTCTATACTCTAAACCAGAATTCAGTTACATGGGCTACTCAGCACTACATTAGGGTGATCAGCATCACACATCTACAAAAGAGTCCAGATTTTTACAAAAGTCCAGAGATCCAGCGTCTTCGTGTACACCGTCGTTCTTCATTGGTAGCCACAAGAGAAATAAAACAGAACAGTAGAACCCTAATCTCAATTCCAAACAAGGACCTAGATAAGGCCACTGGGGTGGTGAGAGGTTTGGTAAACAGACCATATATCTTCGACAAAAGCCCACTCTCTCCGAGGCTGCCAGAATGTGGAACCAAAGTAACTGGTTCCTGAAATAATCACACTGAAGCAAGAGGTTCCTCAGCCAAAACCCACTTCTAGGGTTGCCAAGGATGAAGAAGGACCAAGATCTGCATGGCAATGAATTCAATGGAGGACTACCACGATCCGACTGATGCTGCAGCACTCCAAGGGCCAGCTGGACTCAGAAGGAACTCTGACAGGACCAGGAACCATAAGAATCTGAAGAGATGATGGTTGAATCTGCAATCCTCAGGTCAGGAACTAACACAAAAACAAAGAAACGGCAGACACGTCCCGGACTGCGCTTCGACGGACTCGACTTTCGGCGAATGACCAGGTGGGGGGCGCAGAACAGGTTCTCCAAGATGAGCTCTCTCTTCTTCTGTAGAGGGCGATCAACTTCAGGACATCTGGAACAGGAACCATACGGAACGACACTGGCACTGCTGTCATGATGCGTTTCGGCGGACATAATTTCGAGCTGTGAAAACAAGAAAATGGCGGGTACGACTTGTACAACTGGTACGACTGACGACAGACTTCGACTCCGGCAGATAACATAAACAGACGGGATGAGTTGATGAATGATCTTCCTGGAGTGAAGAATGCTGGAAGGATGTCTTCTGAGTAGAGACTGATTCTGAGCACGTGGTGTAACAGACCACACTATGAGACTGCAGTGTGGTAGAAGATTGAGACTGTCTTCGTACAGTAGTAAACATATAACTGAAGAATGCCCAATGAACTGTAGAATAGTACAATAATTTGCCGGAGGAGGGCAAATTATAACTTATGGGGTAATTGTTACTGATAAGGGCCAATGTCCAGGTGTTTAGAGCAATAGTTCAGGTACTTGGACCAATAGTTCAGGTACTTTGGACAATAGTTCAGGTACTTAGGGCAATAGTTCAGGTACTTCGGACAATAGTTCAGGTACTTAGGGCAATAGTTCAGGTACCTCGGACAATAGTTCAGGTACTTAGGGCAATAGTTCAGGTACTTAGGGCAATAGTTCAGGTACTTAGGGCAATAGTTCAGGTACATCGGACAATAGTTCAGGTACTTGGGACAATAGTTCAGGTACTTAAGGCAATAGTTCAGGTACTTAGGACAATAGTTCAGGTATTTCGGACAATAGTTCAGGTACCTCGGGCAACAGTTCAGGAACTTAGGACAATAGTTCAGCATAAGCAGTACAGTAACCGCAGTAATTTCATAATGGCAAATAGAACAGTCTCAAATGAACCCCCTGTTTCTATAGGTAGGGTATTCTGGGATAGGATCCCTTACTGTACGTTGTGGCTAGGGCCTCCCTTTAGTACCACTAGGCTGGATTTCCCTATTCTGCTAGGCCAGGGCCTCCCTTTGGACCAGGCTTTACCTCGGGCCTAATGCCCTACCTTTACCTCACGCCTAAAGCCCTATGTTAGCTTGACCCTGCCCTATTCTGCTAGGCCGGGGCCTCCCTTTAGTACCACTAGGCTGGCTTGTCCTATTCCGCTAGGCTGGGGCCTCCCTTTGGCACCACTAGGCTGGCTCGCCCTATTCCGGTAGTCCGAGGCCTCCCTTTAGACCAGGCTTTACCTCGGGCCTAATGCCCTACCTTTACCTCGGGCCTAAAGCCCTACGTTGCTTTGGTCTTGTGCCCCACCTTAGATTGGGCCTGGTGCCCCTATTTTCAATGGGTCTGATGTCCCTCAACACTTTGGGCCAGATGCCCCACTTTATATTGGGCCTAATGCCCTACTATACATTTGGGCCAGAATCGCCCTTTTAAATGGCATTGCCCCTTTAAATCTGCAGGCTCCCTGAACCTGCTGTCATTTAGTGCAGCAAATCCCACCTCTGCTCCGCCCCCCTGTTGCATATTCAGAGGCCTTTTCAATGGCCTTAATACACTGGCCCCTCCCCGTAGGCGTCACTAATCCTGCCTCCCTCTTAAATATCAAATTCGTGGGTCCTAGTGACCCGATGCTCCCCGTGGCGCTCAGCCACCTCTCACAAGTGCCTAATGCACTTTTTTACACAAATCCAGCCCCCCTTATGAATACCAGCGGTCAGCACAACATGTGCTGCTGCCGACTTACCGCTCTGCGGTCTCCTGGGCTTGCTGGGCTGAAGTGAAGAGGGAGGGATTTTGGCAGAGGGAGGGGAAACCGAGCAGGCAGCTGGGGGGATGACTGGGGGCCTCCAATGGCCCAAATAGGATGCGGGTGCGATGCAGCTGGCAGCTTGCCTAAGAGGGACCGAAATTAAACTATTAAAACCTTGGGGGCCAAAAATAAATAAACAAAGGGCTTTTAAGCCAATTAAACGCGGTAGGAGCGGCATTTTTTTCTTTGTGGTGCCCCAATGGCACCACTGACGACTTCACCACACAACAGGCTCTTCAGGCAGTGGAGGCAGAGCAGGCACACAGATAAGTCCCTCAGGGACGGCTTCAACCCTCCAGGTAAGCCCTTTCTTTGTCCCTCTGACTTACTGTGTCCTCTCTCCTCAACAGCTGCCCAGGAACTGACTAACTGAACAGTTATGGAATTATTTTTAAAGTTAAACTTGCTGGGTTCTAGAATGGCTGGATTGGAATGCTGTGCATGAGCCACTCAGCACAGCATTCCATCCAAGCCATTATGACATGGAATGCTTTGCAAAATCTATCTTTTGACCAGCTGTAAGTGCACAGGTGCACTTTTTCTATTATTTACAGAGTTTTGTGTGTGCAGGGAGGTTGACTTTTATGTCTCGGGGCCCCTTAGTACAGTACCCTGCTGCCTACCCCTGCAGCAGGTACTCTAAGCACCTGTATATTCTGCGTTCATTTAATTTTCTTTTACTTTTCTGTAATGACCACATTTGGGGCATTACACCTAGGATCCTGGTTCCCCTCCTGGACAGATGCAGATCATCATGCCAGTATAGGCCTGTATCCTTCTAGGTGGATCCCCAGTCCCCAAAGAAGCCAAATCCCTGAGCTCTGCAAGCAGTCATTGAATCTCATGTTGCAGAGTACCCTAACCTCACCCATGCCATAAACGGGTAGCACCTCCAAGGATGTTACTGTGCGTGTTACTTGTCTAAGGCCCCTCCCCAAGTCCACAAACTCCTGCTGCACTGCTCTGATTAGGGTTGTCAGAACTAGTTCTTCAAAGATTCGAACCCTCCTCGAACCCCGGTGTTCGAGTTCTAACTTAGAACTCGAACACTAAAAGGTTCGTAAAAGGGTTCGAATCACCGTGAGACACGAGACGTTGTCTGTTTACGCTTGTGTAAGTTATGTACGTACGTACGGGTCAGGTGGGGTCGAATAAGCTGCACGAGCCACGGGATCTGTGGGGGTATTTAGGCAGATGTGCCACGAGGAGGAGCGCCATTTGCTGAGGATCAGAGCGGATGCAGCAGCAGCCTAGCTAAACTGTACTACTAGTGATTAGAGTACTGCTACTCTTGTCCAATACTGGCCACTAAAATTCCATCATCCATTTTTCTGTGAGACCGAGAACGAGAGAAAGGCTGAAAAAAGGCTCAAAATTGGGTGGGAGTGGGACTAGGGGGAGGTTCAGTACAGGTGGAGGGATTAATCAAGAATTGGGAAGGGACTGGGGAATAGGGAGGGATCGAGACCGAGATCAATCAATATCAGGATCAATATCAGGAGGAGGACTCAGGAGGACTTGGAGAGAGAATAAAAAAAAATAAGAAGAAGTGAAGAACCTTTGTGAAATGTGATTATTTGAAACTGCAGCACTGCTCAGTCAGTGGTGCACACTGCACACTCAGCAGCTGCCAGCACTGCCAGCAACAAGCATACAAGGGGCGCAAAAAAAGGCAAATAAATCTGTACCCTTCCCAGTGTAGTGTGTGTGTCACAGAGAGAAGCCCAGTGTGTGCCCCTTGACTGCACTGTACCCTACCCAGTGTGTGTTTTACAGAGAGAAGCCCAGTGACTAGTTGTGTGGTGGCATTAACCTTACATGACAGAAACGTAGAAATATAATTCTCATTCCCTGGTTTGTTGGTTGTGTATGTGACTCTGTCTCCTGTGGTCAGCCCATCACCCTGCTGCTGTGTGCCCCTTGACTGCACTGTACCCTACCCAGTGTGTGTTACAGAGAGAAGCCCAGTGGCCAGTTGTGTGGCGGCATTAACCTTACATGACAGAAGCATAGAAATATAATTCTCATTCCCTGGGTTGCGTATGTGACTCCGTCTCCTGTGGTCAGCCCATCACCCAGCTGCTGTTTGCCCCTTGATGGCACTGTACCCTACCCAGTGTGTGTGTTACAGAGAGAAGCCCAGTGGCTAGTTGTGTGGTGGCATTAACCTTACATGACAGAAATGTAGAAATATAATTCTCATTCCCTGGGTTGCGTATGTGACTCCATCTCCTGTGGTCAGCCCATCACCCTGCTGCTGTGTGCCCCTTGACTGCATTGTACCCTACTCAGTGTGTGTGTGTGTGTTACAGAGAGAAGCCCAATGGCTAGTTGTGTGGTGGCATTAACCTTACATGACAGAAATGTAGAAATATAATTCTCATTCCCTGGGTTGCATATATGACTCTGTCTCCTGTGGTCAGCCCATCATCCTGCTGCTGTGCACCCATTGATTGCTATGTGTATGCCTAGGACCAGCAGCCCAATCATTCTGTAAGCCTTGAACCTGAGATCCTTTAGTTGCAAACTGTCATATTCTTCAATTACTTTCAGTCCATGGTATCACAGTGTCACACAACCAAAATAAAATTTTGGAGTTGTAGCCAGCAATCACAGATCACATTGCTTTGCTACACAGGAATTGTTTGGGTATGGGTGTGTTCACCGCAGTATACTGGTAGTACTGGTACTTAATGTCTGTTATGGCTGACACCAACATAGATGAAGCATCTAGTGCTGGTCTTAGAGCAGGTGTTGGTGGTAGTGGTAATCCTGGTGCTAGCAGAAATAACCAAAATGTTTCACGTGATAAAAATTCAACAAACAGCAAAAGAGCAACAGTGAAGTGTGGTAAAGGGGGACCTTTTAAGAAAACCTGTACAGCTGCTGGAGTCACACGGAGAGGCACCATAAGGTATGCCATTCATGCTGTTAAGATCCTTGTGACTAGCAGCAATAATGCAAGTGACAGTGAGTCCCTCTCTGACTCAGACAGTAGCTCTTTGTCTCAGTCCGACACTGTTGTGTCTCGCGACAAATCATTACTTCCTCAACAAAGTGAAATGAGCAAGTCTGCTGACAATGAATCAGGTAGTGCACTTGCAAATACATCCAGCACTGTTGGCAATGAAAAGAACATATCCATTGAATCCACCACTTCTGTGCTGGCCAGCAATGAAAATCCATCAGAGTCTTCTGCCCACTCTTCTAGCACCAAGGAGCATGTCCCAGGTTCTGTTAGGACAGGTGAAAAGACACAAACAGTCTTTAGCTATCTTCCTAGCACTTGAACAAAATCTGTACATCTGAGGTGTGGAATTATTTCTCTGTCAGTAAAACTGATCCATGCAGAGCAATGTGTTCCCTGTGTAAACAGAGTGTAAGCCGTGGTAAAGTTGTGTCATGCCTTGGCACTACAGCTCTTAAACACCATCTGAAAAGCATTCGGTTTTGCTTGATCATCCAAACCCATGTCCTCCATCTTCCAGACCGCAGCGTGAGAAGGGTCAGGAATCTGAAATGGATACTGAATTGTCTGAACTTGATGCGGGCAGAACCACTGCCAGCCCTAGGATCACTGTTACCACCAATGCCAGCAACATTAGTACCAGTTGCACATCCAGTGATGGCACTGAATGTATAAGTCCTAGTCCACCATCTCTGTGTCCATCTGCCCATCGAAGCACAGTGTATAATAAACCAGCAGGGACATGTTGCAAACAGCTAACACTGTCTCAGGCATTTGAAAGGAAGAATACCTTTACTAGAAATCATCCAAAGACCCTTCATCTTAATCACCGAATTGGTGAACTGTAAGCCAGAGCCCTTCTCCCATACTCTTTGGTAGATCATGAGGATTTTAGGGAGCTCATGACATTAGCAGAGCCTCATTACAATGTTCCTCATCGAAGGTACTTTTCCTATGTTGAAATACCAAACATTTATCAGGCTTTAAAGGTGACAGTGATGCTTGCACTTAAAACTGCAGAGGGTGGGGTTATTCATGTCACAACAGATATGTGGACCAGCACTCAAAACATAGATTACACTTCCCTTACTGCTCATTGGGTCACGTTTTCTTGTGCTTCTTCAAAAACAAAGACACCCCAAAAGATGGCGCTGCTGCATATAAAGAAGTTTGGCCAAAGTCATACTGCTGCAAACATCTTGCAGGAACTAAATGACCTTCTTGACGAATGGGTTTATTCTCACGGTATAAAATGTGGCTTCATAGTAAGTGACAATGGAGCCAACATCTTGAAAGCAGTACAGGATGGAGGATTTCTGCATGCTTCTTGCTTTGCACATTGCTTACACTTAATTGACATGGGATTTCTCAGCAACGAAACACAAGTAGATGGTATGATTGCTGTTTGCAAAAAAATTGTGACTCACTTTTCACATTCAACCAAGGCTATACGGACATTGTCCGAACTGCAAAAAAAACACAAGCTGCCCCAGCAAAAGCTGATTCAAAATGTTTCCACTCATTGGAACTCAACGCTTTATATGCTGCAATGCCTCTTGGAGCAAAAGCAAGCTGTACATGAGTATTGCTCCAGTTACATTACTGGAGATGGCATTATGCTGTCTGTGCTGCAGTGGAAATTAATGGATACAGTGTGCTGTATCCTAGCTCCTTTTGAGACAGCTACAAGGGACATGTCTTCTGAAGGCGCATCTGTGAGTCAGGTTATCCCACTCATAATGCTCATTTCACATCATCTTAGTGTTCTAAATCTACAAATAGAAAAAGACAGATCTGAAGCACAGACAACATGTCACCTGTATCATGGGAATCTTGTAAAGAGAATGAACGAGCGCTTCAAAACCAGTGACAAATTGGTTGCAATGACGAAATTAAAACACTACATCCATGCAACTCTCTTAGATCCCAGGTTCAAGGCTATACATCTTCCAAAAACAGATGATATAGAGCAGTACAAATGTATGTTGCTAGATGAGCTGCAGCACTCACAGGAGTCAAACACAGACACGCACAGTACCCTCAGGTTGTCATCACCACAACATGCAGGTTCATCTTCACAAAAGGATACAGAACTGGAAAAGTCATCAAACATTAACAGTAGTTGTTCCACAACTGCCACTTCTTCAACCCTTAGTAGCAAGCTAAATCTGTGGCAAAACCTTTCCCAAATTGCTGCCATACCAGCTTCTGCTGATTCCTCTTCTGAGCAGTCTCTGTCCATCATGGTAGACAGTTACCTGCAAGAACTGCCTATTCCTATTGATGCATGCCCTTTTGAATACTGGAGATCAAAAAAGTCAATTTGGACAGAGCTGTATGATGAAGCCTGTAAATATCTTGGTTGTCCTGCAACAAGTGTCTCTTCAGAATGCATGTTTAGTACAGCTGGCAATATTGTGACAGACACCAGAAATAGGTTGCTGCCAGAAAATGTATACACGTTAACTTTTATTAAAGTTAATAAGTCAAGATTTTCGTATCCCTACAAGAGTATACAAACTGATCCCGAAGTGATAGATGTTGTGGATGTTGATGGTGATGACAACTCAGATGGTGGTGGTTGGTAAATATTGTGTGGGACAGAGTCTCTCTGCACCAAAAGAAAACTTTACAGACTGTGATGACTTTGGTTGTCTCCTCCTTTCTCGATCTACTACCTTGGACTATATACTCCAAAATGTTCACCATTTCATGGCAAACTGCTTTGTAGCTAGAGTCTAAACTAAAGTCAAAAAGTTTTATATACAGGGCAATTTTAACATCAGTGGGATCAGGCCCAAATTTGGCATAAAAGGGACACTGTCACGTCAATCCTTTCTGTATCGTATTATTTATAGTTAAAGTGCAAACATATATTTTTGGATTTACCT
Organism: Neoceratodus forsteri; assembly: GCA_016271365.2. NCBI lineage: Eukaryota > Metazoa > Chordata > Ceratodontiformes > Ceratodontidae > Neoceratodus > Neoceratodus forsteri. The sequence continues at coordinate 1,284,608,761 of CM057454.1, read as the reverse complement.
TCTGTGACTTTGTGGTGCATCGGTATGGGCTGGGACAGGAGACGGTCTATTTTTCAATTTTAAAGAGGACAAAACAATGAGTTCTAATTGGCAGCTGTTTATTATTTTTTCAATTACAGAAATGTTAGCCATAAACCAAAAATGGATGCTAGTACATGGGTGAGGGTTGTGGGTTGGTTTTAACATGGGTGTAAGGGTGGCATGGGTGCTACCGCACAGATGAGGGTGGTGGAAGAAAAGTGGAATGGGTGATGGGGTGAAAGGTGGGTGTTGTTTTAGTTCTTTCATTTACAGATTCGTGATCGGCTGGGGATGGTGAGGAAAAAAATGATGACAGACCGAACCTACTGTACACATAATATATACTCTTATTAAATACATTGCAAACTGCTGCCACCTAGCACAATTGTCCTGTCCCCTTTAAAAAAAGAATAAAGGAATCAGAAATAAAAGAAAATCTGCATCAGCAGTTTTCACAGAATGTGACCTATCATAAAGTGTTTTTGCTTTACAAGTTGTGATAATTTGATACATAATGGGGTTGACATACGCTGTCCCTTAAACATCACATTCCAACTGCTGCAGCTACATTATATGTTCCTTAAGTTAGTATGTGGTGAGGAAACCACTTTTTTTATTTATGTGACTGAAATACAGATTTTATTGAAGTATCAGCAGCAAAAATGCATCATCTTAGAAAGTTGTATGTATTACTTCAATTTGTCAACAAAAATTTTGGTATATGTATGCATTACCTTAGAAAATTGCATGCATTTTTTGCCAGCAACAATGACTGGCATATTTTTTTTATTCAAATGTCTTGACTGACTACATTATGATATAATGTTTTGCAACAGTTCCGCATGCTGCTGCTGTAGTACTTGGCTTGACTTTGTTATAAAATCATTCTTTTAAACATAGCAACTTTTGATTTACTCATTTAAAGCAGAAAGCAGCAAATAGCTGAAATTAGGTAATATCAGTTATTTTTTCTCATAATTCATGATGATGAGTATATATAACTGAGTACATAAATGGCTAATGTGCCTCTTTCTTTCACTAAGGAACTATGATGCAGCTGCAGCAGGAAAACTTTTAACATATGAGTGGGTGGGTGGGCCTGTTACGTATTAAGTTGCTGGCTTTAGCAAACAGAAGAAACCATAGATAAACCTAGTTGTATTCCTATCAATGTCACACATGATAATTTTTCTCCCCCTTATATTGAACAGTTTTTCCTTTACATGTATTTTATTACTATTGTCGCTACTGGCAGCACAATAAAAAAATAGAGTTTGAGTTCTAAAAAGTTCTAAAAAAGATTAGAACCCTAGAACTTTTTCAAAAGTTCTAGACTAGAACTAGAACCCAGAACTTCAGAGGGTTCTGACAACCCTAGCTCTGATCCAATTCCCAGCCAGATCATGTGTCCCTAAGAGGACAATGACATCCAGCTTTCTCACCTGTGCAGTTGCTCCCATGATTCTGAGGATTAGCTTCCTATCCCTCCAAGCCATGGCACCAGCAAGCACCTTACCTCCCTCTCCACTCTCTCCCTCAGTTCTACCCCCTAACAATTGAGTCCCCTACCAGGAGTTGTTTCTTTTCCCTATGGGGTCCTGTGCCTCCCTCCTGTTGGTTTCCATTGTGGCGGTTCCCAGAATCCTCCTTGATCTCCACTGCAGGTGCCTAGATAGAGGAACCACGCTCCATCAGAATGGCAAATGAATTGTGAAGGGGCACAACAGGAGGGATGTGCCTATGTTCCTCCACTGTTTCATAGTACTAACACATTAGCCCAGTGCAAATAGGTTAGCTCAGGGCAAAAGTTTACTATATTCAAAGATCCTATACAAATGAGCCCACTTAGGTAATCCACTGGCAAACAGTCACCTTTGCATCTCATTATGGGCTGCTTAGCATACAGTTCCATGTAGTTGGCCTGGCACTATTGCATGGAGCTCACAGCAACCCCGTGTTCAATCAATCAATCCATCAATCAATCAATCAAAATCTTTATTTAACCAGACGATCACTCTTAAGCATAACTCATTTTCGAGGTTGACCTGAGGTATACAGGATACAAACAGGTCAGAAGATACAATGAATAATATACAATGCAGAAAATAAATGCAACACTAGAAAAATATGAACAGGTATTAACAACCACAAGCATGTACAGAAAGACAGTTGTAATCTGGGTAAACTGATGACACATCAAGCAAAGTATATACACATGTCAACAATTTAAAATAATATAGCAGTCAATGAGTACAGTAGAATAATAAGTGCTCAGTATACACTAAAGTAAAGGTCCAGGGTAAGGATGAGGGTTAACAGGCAGTTCCGGAGGCATTTCAGAAGAGGTAACAGCAACACAGTAAAGGGAAGGGTCAGGAATAGGGACATAGTGGGACTGAATGGAGAGAAGAAAAGGAACAAAAACACAAAAACGATAATGGACCGCAGCAATAACAGGGAAACTACATCCAGCTGACAAGAGGGTTCCGGAGAAGAGAGGCAAGGGGGGTACTGAGAAACAAGCCAGAGATGACAGAAGAGACAAAAGCAAGGGCATGGGAAGGGGACGGCAGAGGAGGGGGCACAAAATTATAAATATCAAACACAATGTAACTGTAGAGGCAAGGCTCAAGCTAGGCTAGACTTATGGGATTAATGGCATCAAGTGAAACAGGTACATGGCTCTTTATTATGACTTAGGTAAAGGGATTTGAAGTTTGAAAGGGAGATAGGATTGGTTAGTTTCAAGGTTTTTTGCAGCTTATTCCACATCTGGGGTAGTACCTAGCAAAATGCTGCTCTGCCAAAATGTGATTTTGTCTTATATATGTACAGAGCAATGAAGGAAGTGCTTCTCAAGGCATACTTGATGAAAGAACATAGGGAGGCAGACAGAGATGTACTGAGATAGCATTCCTATGATCGCTGTGTATGTCCAAAAAGCAGCATTCCTTTTGCATCTGTTGCTAAGGGATGTCCATTCTACTGCTGAGTACAGAGAGCAGTGATGGGTAGACTATGGGTTGTTTGGAATGGCAGTACAGGCTGGACGCGGCAGGCCAGGGTGTGGTCACAGCAACTCCCTTTTGGTTGGAATGGAAATATAGGCTGGATGCTGCAGGAAATGGGTATTTGTAGGTACAGCCAGTGCATACGACTCACCCATACAGCACTGCAATGAGGGACATAGATGGGCTGACTGACTGCAATGGGGTCAATGACTCTCATGATTAGGGGTACCGCGTCAAACATGGAGATACAAGCCCAGAACACAGTGGAAGCATAGCATCTACTTGTACAAGGTGTACATCTTCCTGTAACAGTGTAGAATATTGTTAATTGCTGCCTCATTTTATGAATGTACAGCACATTCTCTGTGTTTACTGCACCTTGTCCATGAGGGACAGATGAGGAACAGGGCAATTTAGAAGGGTACAATAAGGGATGTCCCTCATAATGAGGGACATTTGGGAGGTATGCTCCCACTCTGTATATAGTCCACTAATTTCTTGGTAGTCCAGCGGTCCCCAACCCCCCATCATGATCCCCACCCCCCATGTGTATTAAATTCAACCCTGCCAGGGGTGCAGATGGGGGGAGCAGCCAGGACACTTGTCCCTGGCTCAGTGGCTCAGGAGGCCCCACCCTGCCAGTGCCGACCATCAAGTTAAAACAGTCATTATTAACCATTCCATATATGCCAGCAAAATACATCAGAGTTGGGTCAGGTGATGGCCGGGTGTTGTATTGTTGTTCAACTTTCCTTTAGTTTGCAGATAGTGGACTTTGCATTACCTGCCACACTGCTGCCTGCCCTACCCTGCCCTGCTTGACCCCACTCATGCAAGGTATTTGGGATGGGTTAGGATACATGGTATCTATCAGCTGCAGGCTCTTGCTGTTAAGAAAACTATAGTCCAGTCCTCTTCTGAGTCACCTTGCTCAACCCAACCCATAATCCCCCACCAGGGAAATAGTGTTTCCAAGTCAGCACTGAACCTTCTGACTCCATCCTTAGTCAATCAAGAAGTTTAGCAGTGCACAGCAGACTGAGGACTTTCTCGGAGGTGGACTCTGTAACACTGACTGTCTCTCCTCTCTCAGCCAATTCCCCCTTCCCCCATCCTGGGCACCCTTATTGTCAGGCAGTATGTGGTGAGGCATGAGGGCAAGGTATCAATGAATACAATTGTCAGCCAGCTTGCCAGGAGGGGAGAGGAAATGCCAAGACAGAGGAAGAGGAGTGAGGAGTACACCGACCGGGTCACCTGAAAAACCCTTCTGCAGCTGCTGACCCAAAAACCTTGCTGTTGGAGGAACCTGGCTGGCTGCTCAGCATTTCACAATTGCTTGATGCTCCAAGGTGGGCTAAAGGGGTTGACAAAACAGGTCAGGAATGGGACTTAGGGTGGTAAGGAAAGGGAGCTGGGGAGGGGATTGGGAAGGGTAATGGACAAATGTTTTTTCATGTTTCTTCTGTGAGGGACCCAAGTCTCCAACCAGCTCCATCCAATCCACAATGTGTCACAGGCACAAGCCACTGTCATTTTATTCTATTGTTTTATTAGGTCAGACTCACTCAGTCATAGACTGCAGGGCCTGGGTGAGGTGGGTTCCAGGACATAGGACCTCCTTCTCTTCTTGTTTAAGCATTATGTATTTAAACATATGAAATACGTGAAATCATAGATATGATTTTTATTTTTTGGATTTACGTCTAAAGAGGCTCAGATATTTCCATTTACTTCCCTATTCCTTGGTAGTCTAGTGGCCCCCCCACCCAGCAGTGCTGACCCCCAGCAACCCAACTATCCCTGAATGGAGCCAGTGACTGGTTGAACCCACTGCTCAACTCAGTGACCAGCCACCTACCGTAGTGAGTAATGAATACCCATGTGTGTGCCCATGCTCATTCATCACTTACTACAGTGTGCACTCATTCAACACTCAGCTGGCTGCTGGCCGCAGAGGTGAGCAGTGGGTTAAGCCAGTCACCAGCTCCTTTTGGAGATAGTTGGGTGGTGTGGAGCGTTGGCACTGCCGGGTCTGGGGGGGCAACTAGACCACCAAGGAAGGGTTGTATTTCATATATGCGGGGATCAGGATCATGATGGGGGCCACTAGATTACCAGGGAAATTAATTTGTTTATAAAGCTGTGGGGGTTGGGGATCATGACGGGAGGGTGGGGGCCACAAGACTACCAGGGAAATTAATTAGCTTATAAAATTACAGGGATCAGGGATAGTGATGGGGTGGGGTGGAGTAATCATTAGACTACCAGTGGTTAACACAGAAATAATTCAAAGTGTGTAGAAGTTACACTTCAAATTACTTTGAGTAACACCACTGCGTTACTGCATGTTTATTGCAGGTGGTGTTTAGCGCCTTGCTACAGGTGACGCAAAAACCTGTAGCACAGCTCTAATCTATTGAATCTGCCAGTGCTACGGTATTCATTACCACCCCTACCTCTCTCCTTCCCCTGCATACATTAATGTTTAGCATCAAAGCTATCACATAGTGCCGGCACTAAAAGGGCTTCTGAATATTGCAGCCTGGCACAACTATGGCACTATTCCAGCAAAATGGATTTGCACTTGGCGCAAAGCTTTGAATATCTGACCCAAAGTATTTAAAAAAGCTAATTGTTGAATGCTTCTGCAGGAGTTGAGCCTGAAAAAGGACTTTGGTCTGCTGGTCCTATCTGGTGAACAAATTTCAAATAAAAAAAAAACACAAGTATGTGTGTATATACTGTGCATTTATTTATTTATTTGGTTTTGTTTACCAGGTAAGCACACTAGACAACCAAGTCCCTATTTTCAGGTGTGACCAGGGAGATTACAGAGAATACGCTCAGGCAAAACAGGCAACAGTAAGAGCAAGTATAATGACGAGCAACAAACAGAATAAGGTCAATGCATTAACAACATGGGATTACATAGCAAGTGTAAGTATGTGTATATATATATACATATATATATATATATATATATATATGACAAAATATTTTAAATGATTAGAACATACAGTATGTGTTTGATCACAGAAAAAATCCCTTATACAATAGGTGATAATATGCTAATGGTATCCTGACAATATGTAAATAAGCAGTAAAAGAATGCCAGCTGTGAATCTGTTTGTCATCAAACAGTAAAACCATGCAGTCATTGGACATATTTTCAGCAGAATAGCTGTAGAACCACTGACACTGATGTGAGTTCAAGGAACAATGTGATTGCAGGACAGCAGGAGTACTAAACATCTGTGATGGTGTCATGTTAGGGTGCATACACCCATCCCCATGCTCTTAGTAGAGTATGTAGGAGAAGCAAAAAATGGTAATGATTTAATGGAACTACAGTATGTATGTTTAGGATGTCCCACCTCCATTACTGGTCACTTAAAGATAACTGACCTAAATATTAACTTATTTCCCAGTTGATGGGATCTGTATCCCTGTTAAACAGGAGGAAGAACAAGACTGTTCAAACACTAGGAGATACAAGTAAAGGGGATAGAAGAACCCCAGGAACTTAGCCTGACATAACTCTAGAGGGGTAAGGGGTGGTACCCTGTGCAATAAAAAAAACTGGAAGGTATTTAGAAGTACAGTATGAAGAATAAACAGAATTATCTCTAAAATTAAATATATGCTAGGGAAAATTCCATTGCCCAAGGCTACAAGTTGCATTACTGTAATAGTCATCACACCTACCCTAAAAAATATCTTATACCTGACATGATTACCCAAGGTCTTTATTACTGAAAACTAAAGGCACACAGTTATGTCTGCTCTTCTACAAATCTGTTTATATCTAGAAATTGTATATATTTTGCTTTAAAACTGAAATACATTATGATCCTCATTTATAAGGTCCCTCATGGAGCACTTATGGATTTGTAACATATGAAACTCTTCTTCATTTTGCAACACTCATTCTTCCAATAAAAGTTCTGCTGTTCATCCATGAACCCAGTTCCACACCGCTCACATGCCGAGTTACTGAGTTGTACTTTACCCCAGCTGGGGTAGTTAAATGCTTCCTTGTTTGTCCAGTACCAGTAATCCCAGATCCTGTGATTGCGTAAACCAATCCACATGCCATTTCCAGTGAAATTCCTAGCGAGACTGATCACCTTCCTCTGAAGCTCAGGGCTGGTAATGCTGACGAGGTCTGTGTATTTGCACTGACAATAATGAAGAGCTGCTGTCCAGGTCATTGGCTCCCTCACTAAATAGAGCAACTTTTGTTCTTTACTTCCTGAAAGAAAATAGATATTTTTTTTTTATTTGTCTCTTTTGCATTGAAGCTTCATAAGCTTTTATGGAACAGTGCTGACAGATATCATGATATTTGTGCTATTTCATGAACTTAAAACAATGAAAAAAATGGCTGTTCACTTGTCAGTCATGTAAAGTGCACAGTACAATAGAATGGTAGATGGGTAGTCTTGTTCTGTGCTCCACTAAAAGCAATGAAAAACATAACTAACTAAACCTCTTCACTGCTTTGTAATGCACTGTGAATGTTTTTGATGTGTGCTCAACCCAAAAACACAGCAAGAAGTTGTATGTAATAGCAACTTTTGAGACACCCAGGAGCAGATGCTGCATTGGGGGCTGGGTTTGCAAGTAGAGTGACAGAGATCATCAGAGATAGCAAGTATATTTGCATGTTGGTATTATTTGTTTATATTCTAATTGCAAATGCAGAAGTCTATTATGCAATAAAAGTGGTTGTCAGTAAGTTGACAGATTGATTGATTGATATATTAGTTGCTTGTTGATGGATTGATTAATTACAGATAGACAGATAGACAGACAGATGCTGTAGGTATACAGAAAGGGTAGGGGAAAAAAGTTCATTTAAGTTTGGCTGAAAGCCAGGAGAACAGACAATAGACAAAGTGCAAGTAAAGTGTTTAATGTGTAGGGTCTTTAAGAAAGAGAAGGAGGGGACCAGGTCTGTGGCTCAAAAGTATAGTTTAATTCCACAATGAAGAAACTGAGCTACCACTTGCCACTAAGAAAGAGGGAAAGGATGTCCAACCCTGTGGCTCTTCACTAGAGTTACATCCCCCATATGAAGCTGGCTGGAAGCTGCAATACTGAACATAGGATTTGCAAGAAAGTGAGTTGTGCTCACAACAGAGCGAGGTGAACCTTACAATTGTCTTTGGTTTGCAGCAGATATTCTGCAGGTGGAGGCTACTTCTAACTGAAAGGTGAAATAAGGAACTTCGAATTATCAGGAAAAGACAGTCTTTCAAGCAACAGAGGGAGGTGGATCTAGCTTTACGTTTGTTACAATTCTTAAGATTTTCAGTGCAGGAAGATTTTAAACCCTGGGCTAAGAATTTGTCATAAATCCTGAATTAAGTGCAGGTGTAGGTTGTGTATTTGGCTCAGACAGTGCCCTAGGGGGTGGACACTGTTTTTTGTGTTTATCTGTATTTGCCTTAAAAGGCCAGCCCAGACTTTGTCAGGAAGTGCTTACATCATAGCTACTTATTAGCCAATAGCTTTGGTAACAGACCTGAGAGCAATAGCATTATAAGCAAGTGCTTTATAGCAAATACATCAGAACAGCTAATATTAAGTGAATCTACCACTGGTTGGAAGCTGCAATACTGAACATAGGATTTGCAAGAAAGTGAGTTGTGCTCACAACAGAGGGAGGTGAATCTTACAACTGTCTTTGGTTTGTAGCTTGGTTTGTAGCAGATATTCTGCAGGTGGAGGCTACTTCTAACTGAAAGGTGAAATAAGGAACTTTGAATTATCAGAAAAAGACAGTCTTTCAAGCAACAGAGGGAGGTGGATCTAGCTTTATGTTTGTTACAATTCTTAAAATTTTCAGTGCAGGAAGAGTTTACAGCACAGCTGAATTATTTTGGGGATGACTGCTTTCAGAGCACAAACCACCAGGCTGTTTTGGGGCTGGGGAGGTTTACCTATATCTGACTTGGATGTCTGGATTTTTCTCTGTTTGATTAGCAGGGTATTTTCTCTGTCAAATTGTTGTGTACGGCATCTTGCTGACAGGAAGGCACTCATCGCAGTGGTGGGTCAGAGCTTTTAGCTGATTGTTTTGTGAGGGCACAGTTTAGGCCCAACCCTTCCACCCCTCACCCCACCCACCCCTGGAAATAGTTCCTTTATACCTGGGGTTCTGACATCATTTCCTCAAGAGTGCAAGGTGCATATCACTGTCATATTATCTCTAGAACACTGCACTGACAATATAAGCATGCACATTGTATAATAAGGTCGTCCCTGTCCCTAAACAGGGCGACCCCAAAATCCTGGATAACTACCGTCCCATAGCTATCCTCTCTGCTGTCAGCAAGCTCCTGGAAAAGGTGGTTGCCAAACAACTCTCGGAGTATATCCACTCCCATGGACTGCTGTCCCCTGCCCAACACGGCTTTCGTAAAGGGCATAGCACTACCATGGCTCTCATCTCTGTCTCTTCCAGCATCAGAGCTGCTATGGATCAGGGAAAACTCTCAGGCACAGTGTCAATTGACTTATCCAAGGCCTTCGACCTCGTTGACCACGACCTGCTTGCCTTGCAGATGAGGTCCCTTGGTTTGTCCCCCTCTGCCCTAAACTGGGTCTCTGATTATCTAAATGGCAGACAACAACTAACTAAATTCAATAAGTCCTCTCTGCCCCCCTGCCTGTAACCTCTGGTGTCCCTCAGGGCTCTGTGTTGGGTCCCCTACTCTTTTCCCTGTTTATCAACAATCTCCCCAATGTGGTCACCAGTTGCCGAGTTACCATGTATGCGGATGACCTGGTTCTCCTGGCCCACTCCTGCGATACAGCCACAGTAAACCGTCACTTATCAGAAGACCTCTGGAACATCCAGGCATGGCTCTCCAACCATAAACTGGTCCTCAACCAAAAAAAAACCCAGGCCATGCTCTTCGGCTCCTCTGCCAAAATTTGGGCCTCTTCAACTCCCCTACATATCAACTATGAAGATGGCTCCCCTCTCCCTACTGTGACCTCCCTTAAATATCTGTGAGTGATGCTTGATCCCCAATTGGACCTGGGCAGTCATATCCATAATACCTGCAGTGGGGTAAACCGTAAGCTGGGGCTGGCCTACAGGGCTCGGTACAACCTCACCCCAGCGGCTTGTCTAGCTCTTGCCAGTGGAGTATTACTTCTCTCCCTCAGCTACGGCTCCCTCATATTTGCTCATACTTCCAAGACCCTCCTAGGCAAGTGGAGCATGATGTACAACAACATCTGTCGGTTTGCCCTGGTCTCCTCCCACCTCACCCATCACTGTGAACTCTATGAGAAGCTTGGCTGGCTATCCCTGATCAAGCACCTTAACTTTAGTACTGGGTGCCTCGCGAGTAAAGTAATCAGCTCCGGCACCCTTCCGGAACTGGCCCAGATTCTCGCCCCTGCTGACCTCTCCCCCTACCTGCTGAGATCCCAGGGCCCCAGCCTACTAAATGTACCCACCACCCGCACCATCATGGGGGACCAGAGCTTTGCTGTTCATGCTCCCAGGCTTTGGAACTTCCTTCCTGAAAGAGTCCATACTGCCCCCTCTCACAAGCTTTTCTGGACCTCCCTGTGGGAACATCTTAAGCTGGTCTCTCGTTGTGAATGCCCAAAGCCTCCTTAGCCTCCCGGTGCCCACTGGTGCTGGCTTCACCTCTCTTGCTCTGGCGTCACCACTCTTGCGCTAATACCTCATCCAATCCCCCCATCTTACTGACCGACTCTATGATGCTCCTACGCTCATGAATCCTTACTAGCCCAGTTGGTCATTGTATTTATTTCAAATTTGTATCTTGCCCCCAGAATTAGAAACTGGGCGTACTTTCCATGTAAACGTAAAACTGTAAAAACTGTCTTTCTCTCCTGATGTTGTATTTAATTTACTCGTCATACCCTATTGCTGTACTGATGTACCTGTTATACCCTTTTTGTACTCTCCCGGGTCATTCCTGAAAATAGGCATAAAACTTGTCTAGTGTACTTACCCAGTTAACAAAAACTAAATAAATAAATAATATTTCTATATAACAAACCAATCACACATACAAAAAAGAAGTAGATAAACATGTGGGGAGTAGTGCTATGTAATGGCTGTGGGGCAGCAGTCTTCCGGGAGTATTTCTGGAGGATGAGATGCTGCCCTATTTGCAGACAACTCTCTGCCCTGAGGGAAGAAGTTGCCCATCTTCAGGCCACATTGGACAGTAGTAAGGGAACCTTTCCCCAGGCCACACTGGATGGTAGGAAGGGAACCTCCCCAATCCAGGGAACACCAGAGCCACCACCACTACCTCAGAGGTTGCAAAGAAAGCACAGCAGTTGGACCACAGTGGGCTCAGGGAGGGTGAGGATGGTGGAACAGAGGCACACCCAGTCAGTTGTTTCACTCCACAATCCATACAACATTCTGGGGGAGCATAGCTCCCCTATGGATACACCTGCAGAGGAAACTAAGGAGGCTGAGGACAACTGTCACAAGGGAGGCCCACAGGAAGAAGGCAGAGGACACCACAAGGAAAGGAAGCAGCTCCTGGTGGGGGACTCAATTATTAGGGGATAGAACTGGGGGGAGCAGGGAGAACTGAAGTAAGGTGCCTGCCTGGTGCCATGGCTTGGAGAGACAGGAAGTGCATCCTCAGGATCATGAGAACAGCTGCATGGGAGTCTGAGCTGGACATCATTGTCCACCTAGGGACAAATGACTTGGCTCATCATGAGATTAGAGCAGTGCAGAAGGACTTTGTAGAATTGGGGAGAGGCCTAAGACAAGTAGCACACACAGTATCCTTCTCTGAGGTGCTGCCTGTCAATGGCATGAGTGAGGTGAGGGTACTTTGCACCATGCAGTTTAATGAATGGTTGAAAAAACAGTGTGGAGCACAGGGGTTTGGCTTCACTGGGGACTCGGATTCCACCTGGAGGGACACCAGCCTATACTGGCAGGATGGTCTGCATCTGTCCAGGAAGGGAACACGTCTTTTGAGCAATCAGTTTAAATGCTTCATTGGCAAGCTTTTAAACTAGTCAAGGGGGAGGCACTAATAAGCAGCAGGAAAATCCCAGTCTCTCCCTACAAAGCAGGGTACTAAATGAGAAAAAGATGGAGGTAGAAAGGTCAGTGGGAGATGCTGCAAAAGAAGGTAAAGCCATCAAAAAATGGAGAGCAATGAGTACCAATGCCCATAGTCTGAGTAACCAGCTTCCTGAATTAGTGGCCTTGATGGAGGAGGAACATCTGTATATTGTGGCAGTCACAGAAACATGGTACACACAAAACCATTACTGGGATGTAAACATACCAGGTTACACTATCTACAGGAGGGACAGGGGAGGTAAAAGAGGAGGAGGAGTAGCTCTTTACATAAGGGAAGGAATCAAAGCAACAGAACAAAAGGGAAAACAGGGAAGAGAAGAAGCACTTTGGGTAAATTTGGAGACTGGCAATGGCACCAAAATCCGCACAGGGGTTGTATACAGACCCCCTTCTCAGGGGGAGGAAATGGACAAGGAAATGATAGAAAGAATACTCAGAATGGCAGAAAAAGGGGAGATATTGCTGATGGGTGATCTGAATATGCCAGATGTTAACTGGAGTGCAGTTGCAGCAGCCACTTCAAAGAGTGGGGTTATTCTAGATGCCCTACAGGGGGCATGCCTTAGACAACTAGTATTGGAACCCACTTGAGAGGGAGCAATCTTAGACCTGGTCTCTCAAATGGAGATGAAGAGAGGATCACAGATGTCGAAGTGGGTAGCCATCTGGGAACTAGCGACCATCGAACAGTATGGTTCACAATAAACACAGCAATAGAGTCAATCCATACAAAGGCAAAAGTACTGGACTTTAGGAGGGCTGACTTTGCCAAAATGGGTGAGTGCCTAAGGAATGCACTAGCAAATGGGCAGGAAGGAGGGGTGGAAGAACAATGGGGAATAATAAAAACTGCCATCACAGAGGTAAGAAGCCTTTGTGTGAAGCAAATGAACAAAATGAAATGATGTAAGAAACCACTATGGTTCTCAAAGGAAGTGGCAATGAAGTTCAAGAGAAAAAGAAAGCATTCAGGAAGTACAAGGAATCACAGAAGGAGCAGGACAGAGAACTGTATCAGTTAAAGCAAAAGGAAGCTGGGAAGGCAGTCAGAACAGCAAAGGCCCAAACCGAGGAAAAGATAGCCAACTCAGTTAAGAAGTGGGATAAAACCTTTTATAGGTACATCAGGGAGCGAAAGAAGACCTAGGGAGGGTTAGTGAGGCTTAATAAAGAGGAGGGAGGGTGGGCAGAGGGTGACTGTGAAAAGGCAGAGATACTAAACAAATATTTTTTGCTCAGTATTTACAAAGGAAGAGGGGGAGGTACCTAAAACAAACAGTAGAAACACTCTGGATACAGAAGTTGATACCAGCCCCTTTACAGAAGAAAGGGTTTTGAAAGAACTCTTAAAACTGAAGGTGAACAAAGCAATGGGGCATGATGGTATTCATCCCAGAATTCTAAAAGAACTAAGGGTAGAACTAGTGACACCACTGACTACTCTCTTTAACAAATCATGGGAGGATGGGGTGGTACCCGAGGACTGGAGGAGGGCAGATGTGATTCCTCTTCACAAAAATGGGAGCAAGGCAGAAGCAGGAAACTACAGACCTGTTAGTTTAACCTCAGTGGTAGGGAACATGATGGAATCACTTCTGAGGGAAAGAATTGTCAAGTATCTAGAGGCCAGAGGGGCACAGGACCCAAGGCAGCATGGATTCACAGTGGGACGATCATGTCAGACAAATCTGATAGATTTCTTTGACTGGGCGACCACAGTAGTAGATCAGGGAGGGGCTGTGGACATGGCCTACCTAGACTTTAGCAAGGCATTTGACATAGTCCCACACAAAAGATTAATATACAAGTTAGCCAGCCTGGGAGTGGGTCCCAAGATGACAGCCTGAGTAAAGAATTGGCTGGAGAATAGGACACAGAGAGTAATAGTAAATGGAGTCCACTCTGAAGAAAGGGGGGTTACTAGTGGGGTACTGCAGGGTTTAGTATTAGGAACGGTCCTCTTCAATGTCTTTATAAGCGACATTGCAGAGGGACTGGAAGGGAAAGCATGTCTCTTTGTAGATGACACAAAGATCTGCAATAGAGTTGATGCACAAGGTGGGGTGGAAAGGATGAGAAGAGACTTGGCAAGGTTAGAGGAATGGTCAAATGTATGGCAGCTTAGATTCAATGCTAAGAAGTGCAAGGTAATGCACCTGGTAAACAAAAACCCAGGGGAAGAGTAGACAATGGAGGGTGAGATACTAACAACAACAAAAATAGAAAGGGATCTGGAGGTAGTCATATCGGATAACCTAAAGGCGAGCAAGCAATGAGAAAGGGCAGCAAGGAGGGCTGGGGGGATACTGGGTTGCATAGGGAGACGCTTCACCAGCAGAAAACGGAAGTTATTATCCCTCTGTACAGACAGTTGGTGAGACCCCATCTGGAGTACTGTGTGCAATTCTGGAGACCCAATCTCCACAAAGACATAGACAGGATGGAAGCTGTCAGAGGAGGGCACTAAAATGGTGCAGGGTCTGCACTGGAAGACATATGAAGACAGACTTAAGGAGCTTAATATGTATAGCCTTGAGGAAAGGAGGGAGGCGGGACATGATAGAAACATTCAAGTACCTCAAGGAATTAATAAAGTCCAAGAGGTAGCATCTTTCAAAAAGAGGTGTGCAAGAACAAGGGGCACAATTTGAAGATGAAGCGGCTCAGAGGTAATTTGAAGTATTTTTTCACAGAGAGGGTTGTGGATGCATGGAACGGCCTTCTGGAGGAGGTTGTGGAGTCAAAAACAGTGGTGGAATTCATGCATGCATGGGACAGTCATAAGGCAATTCTAGGGGTGGGGGTAGGAAGAAATAGGCTGCTGGTTAACTAGGATCTGCAGCTTATCCATTAGGTAGGGAAATGGGCAGACTGGGTGGGCCAAGCGGTCCTTATCTGCCATCAAATTCTATGTTTCTATGAAAGAAACACAGCTCTTACCTGCAATTAAAGAAGACAGGGAGGGGAGGAGCTCAGTTACTTGACATTAAAGATTCCATCTGCCATGAAATATAGAGAGCTACCACCTACCCTTAAGAAAGGGAGGAAGGGGACAAGCCCACTGGCTCTGCAGTAGAGCTTCTGCACACCATGAAGAAAAGAGAGCTACCACTTGCCATTAAGAAAAAGAGGAAGGAGGCCCAGTCAGTGTCTGTACAGAAGAGCTACAGTACAACCCACCATGAAAGAAACAGAGCTACAACCTGCCATTAATTAAGAGAGGGAGGGGTAAGCCCACTGGTGTGACAGTAGAGCCTCCTTCCACCATGAATGAAAAACAGCTACCACCTGCCATCAAAAAAAAGAAAAAGGGGGCTAGTCCAGTGTCTCTTCAGTTGAGGTACAGCCCCAGATGCAAGAAAGAGAGCTACCACCCACCATTAATAAATACAGGAAGGGGGGAAAGCCCTGTGGCAGTAGAGCTGCTGTCAACAATGAAGGAAAGAGAGTTACCACTGACAGTTAAGGAGAGGGATGAAGCCAGGCCAATGACTCCACAGAAGAGCTTCTATCCACCATGAAGGAAAGAGAGATACAACCCACCATTAAGAAAGAGAGGGAGGAGACTGGCTCAGTGGCTAAGTTGCAGAGGTTCCACCCACCATGAAAGCTAGACAGCTACTACACCATTGTTAATAAAGAGAGGGAGGGGACTGGCTCAGTGGGTTTGCAGCAGAATTATGGCCCATCATCAAAGAAAGAGAGCTATCACCCCACCATTAATAATGAGAGAGGGGTGCCCAGCCCAGTGGGTCTGATGTAAGCAATAAGACACAATGGGGTGTGCATTAGACAATTCTAATGCATGGCTAGAGGGATGTAGTGAGGCACGAGGTCACAGGCCGTGTGCGTCCAGTCCCCTAGCTGTCATTAGAACTGTCTATTGCACATCCCTGGAATGGCTTATTGTGCTTATAAAATGGGCCTGTGTATTCTAAATGGGGGTTCTAGTTTTAGCTGTGCATTAGACACAGCTAATGCATGGCTAACAATCAATCAGATTGCTTGAAATAATTTCCTCTTCTTATAAGAAGAGTTACAGCCCCTCATGATAGAAAGACAGCTATCAGCCAACTGTTATGAGAGGGGGCCTGCCCAGTGGTTCAGGAGTAGAGCTACAGCCCACCAGGAAAGAAAAAGAAGTATCACCCACCATTAAGAATTAAGAAGCAGAAGAATAATCAGCATTTAGTACATAGTGCTTTTCATACACAATGTATCCCAAAGCACTTTACAAGCAATGCTAGACTGGTAGAGGAGTGACTGAATGTGTAGTGGCAGCCATATTGCACATTAACACCACACACAACCTGGACAATTGCATGAACTGGTTTTATGGGAAGGAGAATATAGGCCAGGACACCGGGAATGTCCCCTACTCTTTGTAAAGAATGCTTTTTTTTTTTTACTTCCAGATTGACTCCCGCCAGAACAGCACAAGGATGGGTAGAAGGGACCTCAGTTTAATGTCTCATCTGAAGGATAGCACACCCCAACAGTTCAGCACCCCCCAAAACTGCACTGCCAGCTTTTTAGATATTATTACAATTCTGGTGTGGGATAAGAACCCACAACTAGAGCTGTTTGGAATATAAAATTCCACCTGAAGAATGCCCATGGAATGACCATTCTGATTCTGCAGAATTTCACAGAAGTTTCATGAAAATTCCACGGAATGTCATGGAATTTTCACTAACATTCCTGTGGAACTTTGCCAATTGCTAAATTTCAGTTATTTTACTATAATGTCAAAAGCACATGTCCAATTAACACCATACTGTATTTAGAACATAAACAGAAACCAGTGACATACAAATGTGTGCTACTGTAAATGTCAGATTTGTTGGTTAAAAGGGAGCAGAGGTGTGGGTGGCTAAACATTTAATTAAAATTAAATTTTCAGTTATTTTGAGAGAATTTTTAAATTTCTTATCCAAATTTCTCCACAATGTCTGAATTTAGAGAAGCACCTAACATGGGTACATACACAATGTTTTACGTCTCAAGCTTTAATTGGAGCTGAGTTATAGGTAGCCAAACATTTTGCCAAAATTTTGATTTCTGTAATTTTAGTATCATTTTGATAGTATTCATTGAAGTGTTATAAGATTTGACAGGTATACAGTTTATTACCACATTTGTATACATACATAGTTTCAGATTTATTGCTTCAAATGAGACGGAGTTATATCCTGCCACCACGTTACCAAATTTAAATTTCAGTTATTTCCTGTACCACTAATTTTAAAACAACATATTCAAATTTAAACAGAGTTGAAACATTTAAACTACTATGCCATATGGTCATTTCTAAAAAAAAAATTCATATTTGCAGTTTTAAATGGGATTGAATTAAAAGTAATCAAACATTCACAACATTTGAAAATTACATTTTGTACGAATGTAAACTACAAGTTTAAGCCCCTGAAACTTTAAAACTAGAGAATGCAATACCATGAAATGTGTGAGGTTCTTAGACCTTAGGAGACTGTGTGTGCAAATTTTATTTATTGCCCACTGATAAAAATTGCAAAATAATAGGGTTTTGCATGTACTGAATAGTATTTTTCAAATACCATGAATAGTAGGCTCTACAGATATTCAGATGGACATTCTGAATAGTCCACTATTCTGGACTTACCATTCAGTGGGTTCGATTTCAGAATCTTACAGAGCTTTGTTGACCAGTTGGAGGCTATTTTTGGAGCTCACAGCCAGGAACACCATGTGATCTCCTCACTCTGTGTGCGCAGCATAGAGTTCAATATATAGAGAGACTAGAGTGAGGACTCCAATGGCTCAGTTGAAGCCAAGCGTCTGCCATATTAGAGGAGGATAGAGGTGCTGGTAGAATAGCAGGAACCCTTCTTGAAACTTACTGAGTAGCATCAGCACACTATTCTGACGACAATCTGTTGATCAAAGTAAGAAGCACCACTGACAGCAGGGAAATGATGAAGCAAATACACATTATGGTGACAAAAACAAGGTATGCTCATTTGTCCTTTGCTTGACTAAGCAGTTCATTACTCAAGCGCTGTCAGAACAGTGTGCTGCTGCTGCTGCTGCTGCTATCTACTGCATTTGCAGCACCATTATATATTGTAGTACCCCCTTGAGACCTCTGTGACCATATAGAGATTGTCATTTAACTCAGAATATTGACAGGGTTCTGGCCTGTTGAAGTTCCAGTGTTATTCTACAGGAATCACTATGTTTTATTACTTGCTTTTTTAATGGCCACAAATATTTTAAGGCTGCAGCATACATTATTTTTATAGTATCCCTTGAGACCTTTGTGACCATACAGAAATTGTCACTTAACTTCAAATAATAACAGAGTTATGACCTGTTAAAATTACAGTGTTATCATGTGGGAATCATTATCTTTCATTACTTGCTTTTTTTAATGGCTACAATTATTTAAGGGTGTGGCATATGTTACTCTTGTAGTACCCATTGAGTGCTTTGTGACCATACAGAGATTGTCACTTCACTCCAAATACAGTATTGTCAAAGGTATAGACTGTTAAAGTTAAGAGTTATCCGGTGGGAATCATTATGTTTTATTACTTCCTTTATTAATGACCAAAATTATTTAAGGGTACAGCATATGTTATTATTGTAGTAACCCCTTGAGACCTTTGTAACCATACAGAGATTGTCACTTAACTCCAAATATTGGTGGAGTTATATCCTGTTGAAGTTCCAGTGTTATCCTATAGGAATCATTATATATTTCTTTGATTCTTTTAATGGCCACAAGTATTTAAGGGAGTGGCATATGTTATTCATGTAGTACCACTTGAGACCTTTGTGACCCTACAGAGACCATCAACAATGCATCCTCTTCAGAAAGCACCAGCAGCACAAGCCAGCTTCTGGCACCAATGTATTACCCAATGTGCTTTAACCTCTCCTCCTCCTCCGCTTCCTCCTCCTGAAGCTGTTTAAAGGACTTCTGAAGCAATTCTCTAGTGTACAAGTCAAAGTGCTGTGACCTATGCATCATCCTTCTGAAGCACCACTAGCACAATCCAGCTTCTGACTCCAGTATATGAGCCAAAGTGCCATGACCTCTGCATCCTCCTCCTGAAACACCAGCAGCACAAGACAACCTCTGGTACCAGTGTGCAAGCCAAAGTGCTTTGACCTCTCCTCCTCCTACTGAAGCTATTTTAAGGACTTCTGTATCAATTCTCTAATAAGTAAACTTTTTTGGCTGAATACCAAGTAAGAAATATCTGGGACTCGACTACCAAATATTTAACTGAATATTCGGGAAAAGGTATTTGCACAGCTCAAAAAAAATAACATCTGTACTTAAAGTCAAATCCCATGAGTCTTGGAGAAAATTGCAGAATTTCATGAAAAATTTCATAAAACTGGAATTTGCAAATTTCTCTCTGCCTCACCTGGAAGATTCTAATTAAAAGATAAGAGTATGCAAAGCAGGTAGTGCAAAAGGTCACTGGATTCATGAGATAGATGCAAAGTTTCACCAAGAAATGGACAGTAAAGTTGGGTAGCACAGCAGTGCTAGACCTCAGGGTTGGAGCAAGGAGGAGGCACTTAGTGTCAACAATTCCAACCTGAATGCAGGACATTTAAGGATCACATCCAGTAAATGTATAATCCAGGGAGCCTGATGTTCATGCACATTTGGGACTTAGAGGTACTCAGAAAGATGTAGTGGGGGAAGACAATATCTGGAGCAGCAGAAAGGAAGAATTCTGGCTTTTCCAATAGGGTAAGCCAACAGGAAAAGGAGTAGATAACTCACATTTTAAGGGAGTTTGTCAATGTAAAGAACAAAGATTATATCAGAAGCAGAGCCCTTGGCAGACCTGTTCTTTGACTCTGTGGACTCAGGGAGTGTACCTCAGGACTAGAAGATTGCTTTTGTGGTACCCCTCTGTAAGAGCAGCCCCAAGGATGAACCAGGGAACTACAGACCAGTGAGTCTCACATCCATTATAGGTAAGCTGATGGAGGCAATCCTGAAGGAGAGACTGGTTTCCCTTCTGGAGGCAAATGTGCTGCAGGATAATAAATAGCATGGGTTAGTCACAGGCAAATCCTGTCAGACCAGCTTGGTAGATTACTATGACTGGGTAACTAGACAGTTAAACAAGGGCCATGCTGTGGATGTCCTATACCCAGACTTCAGTAAGACATTTGATTCTGTGCCACATGGGAGCCTATGAAGTAAGTTGGAAGGAAGAGAGGTGGGGCAAAGATTGTGGAATGGGTAGTGAACTGGCTTCAACGGATGTTGTGGTGGGAATGGAGCTCTCAGCACCGAGGGCGGTGACTAGTGGAGTGCCACAGGGCTCCATGCTGTGGATGGTGTTGTTTGGAATATTAAAGGCAGACATCTTGATAGGGGATCAAAAGCAAAATCAATATGTTTGTAGATGATACCAAGATGGGTGCAGTAGTAGATGATCTAGGAGGGTGGCAGGGGCTGCAAGATGATCTGTCAAAATTGGAGACCTGGTCAGACACTTGGAAGCTGGGGCTCAATGCCAAAAAGTGCAAAGTGCTACATTTTAGTGCAAAAAACCCAAGGAGGGGCTACAAATTGGGGGGTAGTTCAGCTAGCCACAATAGAGGAAGAGCAGGACCAGGGGGTGATCATTATCCTGCCACTATACAGGCCATTTGTTATGCCACACCTGGAGTACTACATGTAGTATTAGTGCCCATACCTGAAGAAGAACATTAGGTTACCAGAGTGGGTGCTGTGCCAGGCTATGAAGATGATCCATGGACTGGGGGACTTACCCTACAAGAGCAGGCTACATAGAAACATAGAAGTTGTCGGCAGATAAGGACTGCGTGGCCCATCCAGTCTGCCCATTTCTTTTCTACCTTATAAATGTGCCATCGACCTTTGCTCTGCCAGTGGCCTATCTATTCATACTCATTTGTATTGTTCCCTTATGCCTATCCCATGCCTGTTTGAAGCCCTGCACTGTATTCATAGCCACCACTTCTTGAGGTAGGCAATTCCATGCATCCCCCACCCTTTCTGTGAAAAAGAATTTCCTCACATTCCCCCTTAATTGGCCCCCCTCTAATCTCATGCTGTGTCCTCTTGTCCTGCTATTTTTCTTATATTTAAACATGTTAGACTGTTTCGCCTTGTTAATGCCCTTAAGGTGTTTGAATGCCTCGATCATATCACCTCTCTCCCTCCTTTGCTCAAGGGTATACATATTGAGCTTTGTTAATCTGTCTTCATATGTCTTCTGATGCAGTCCCTGCACCATTTTGGTTGCCCTTCTCTGGACTGCCTCAATTTGGTTAATGTCCTTGTGAAGTTGTGGCCTCCAATACTGCACACAGTACTCCAGATGGGGCCTAACCAGTGTCTTGTAAAGAGGGATTATTACCTCCCTCTTATGACTTGTGATAACCCTACTAATACACCCTAACATCCCCCTAGCCTTACCTACTGCTTTAGAGGTCTGCTTGTATGATTTCAGGTCATCAGTGATGATGATGCCCAAGTCTCTTTCTTCCTTTGTGACTGCTAGCAACTGTCCCTCCCAGCCTATAGGTGGCTTCAGGGTTTCTCTTCCCTATGTGCATGATCTTGCACTTCTTTGCATTAAATCCCAGTTGCCACTCTTCTGACCATTTTGCTAGTTTATCCAGATCTCTTCTCATTCTGCCCATCCCATCTCGATCATCTACTCTGTTGCAGATCTTGGTGTCATCTGCAAACAGACAAGCCTTACCCTCTAGTCCATCTGCAAGGTCACTAATGAAGATGTTGAAGAGGACTGGCCCCAGGACTGATCACTGAGGTACCCCACATGTGACTTGCCTCTCTTCTGACTGTATACCATTTACCACCACTCTCTGTTTTCTGCCTGTCAACCAGTTTGCCACCTAGTTGACCAACTTCTGACCCACCCTGAGCCTACCCAGCTTATTTATCAATCTTCTATGTGGAACAGTGTCAAAAGCTTTGCAGAAGTCAAGGTAGGTGACATCAACTGCTCCCCCTTGGTCCACCACTCTGGTTACCCAGTCAAAGAAATCTATGAGATTAGTTTGACAGGACCTTCCTTTTGTAACCCCATGCTGTCTTGGATCCTGTGCCCCTATGGATTCCAGGTGTTGCACTATCTTTTCCTGAGGGAGCTGAACATTGTACTCACTGGAGGAAAGGAGGGACATGGGAGAAAGAACTGAAATCTTCAAGTACATGAAAGGAATAAACAAGACAGGCACCAATGGACTTTTCAAGTCAAGGGGGAGGGACACTTGAGGCCATAATATGTGATTGGAGGAGGGAAAGGTTCCGGAGGGAAATGAGAAGACACTTTTTTACTGAGAGGGTGGTGTCTGGGTGGACTGCATTGCCTGTGGAAGTGGTATCTTGTGGCACTGTGGGCTGCTTCAAAAAGGGATGGGACAGGGTAAAAGGGATGATAAAAGTAGGGGGCAGGGGAGGGAGGGGCAACTGCTGTTTAAGGGCTGCTAGCTGCACAATTGAACAAACTTGAGAGTCCTAAAGGCCTATATCTGCTGGCAGTTTTGTATGTTCATATCAATGGGATCTGTAGTTCTACTGAGTCAATTTGGCTATGCCAAGAGGGTGACAGTCACCCAGAGAGGAACAGCAGGACTGCAGCAAGCTCAGCCCAACCTATCAAATGAAGTAGTGATACGTGCTTGTAAATGTTAAATTCCACAAAAAGAATTCTGGATGGTTCATCTATGTGCTATTATAAATATGGGAGAAAATGTTACCAATATTTTTTCTACTATACATTTTTTTTCTAATTGTTTTAACCAGGAGAAGCACACTAAGCTGAAAGCTTGTTTACAGGTGCAACCTGGGAGCACAGGGAAGTTAACTGCTCAGGATCACACAGTATGCAAGTGGGGGCTGTGGGATTCAAACCCAGGTCTCTAGATTTGCAGCACAGAGCCTTAAACCACTGTGCTATACTGCATCCCTATTTAAAACTGCAAAACCAATTTATCCAGGTGTGTTAGACACCAGGATACACTTACTATGGATATGCTTGCCAAATGTTAAGTCCATGCCTGCAAGAGCATAGAAGTTACAAACATCTACATTTTTCGTAAAGATTTAAACCCCTGTAATCTAACAATCTCTACTCAAATTCTCTCCATATTTAGAAAATTCTAAAAGCATTACAAAAAGATTATTCATGTTAATTTACACATGTCTAGCACCAAGGGTGTCCAAGTTATTTGCAGATTAAATGTTTCCATTAAATTTCCAGCAAAAAAATAAAATAAGTTTTTGAGCACATACAATTTTTAGACGAAGCACCATATTGTCATGAATTCTGGCACATTATTAGAACACCTATTATCAGGGAAACATAGCAAATTTAAGATCTCTGACCCAATAGATGGATGAGGTGTATGTAGACAAATATTTTCTTGAAATTATGCTCAGAAAATAAAATGACAGACTTTGACCATCTATAATTTTTAAAACTCTTTCTCCAAATATCATGATATTAAGAACATTATTGCCCCTCTATCCTGAGTGTGCATGCCAAACCTAAGAGCTCTAGCTTAAACGACAGCTGTGTTATGATCAAATTGCTACATTTAAAATATTCTGCAAAATGATGATGAAATTCCATGAAACTGAGGAATCCTGTTCTGCACAGCTCTACCCATGACCTTCTGGTCCAGAGGCAAATGTGCTACCACCTGAACAATGTTAATTAAGAAAGAGAAGGTGTGGGCCAGCCAATGGGTCTGCAGTAGAACTACAGACCACTATGAGAGAAAGAGAACTACCATCTGCCTTTGAGTAAGACAGGAAGGAGGCTGGCTTAATGGTGCAGCAGTAGAGTCTCCACCTGCCATGCCAACAATCCAGGTTCATGAGTGAACTCAGGATGCTGGGGGTTTGCCAGGTAGAGAAATGATCGTGCATGTACTGGCCTGATCTCCTCTACTGGGGTTCATTAAGGCATGTTGACTCAGCCCTTGATTGCCACCACTTGGATGGCAGGTAGAAGTGCAGGCCTGAATGTAATGAATGAGGAGGCCACAGTTGATGTGACGTGTATGGACCTCACAATGGCATGCACTGATGTCCTTACCACAGAAAGGGAATCAGGTACAGAAAATGGAAAAAAAGACAGCATGGGAATTAATGTCACCACCAGAGGCACACCACTACCCAGGATGCTTGGAACCACATCTGGGTGCGTATCTTCTGGGGGAGGAGAACCCTCTCCACTAGACCTGCCAGTGGGAAAATTCTATGTGGGATTCTCATGTACAGGTTAGGGGAAGTGTCTGTTAGTTTGGGTAATTGGGACAGGGTTGATAGTCACCCTAAGCTGCCATGGGAGGCAAAAACCTGACAGTAAAGAAAAAGCAAAGTGGGAGGCAAGGAAAGCAGTGAGACAAGAGTGCAAGGAAAGTAGAGAGAGCAAAGACAGAAGGAAGGCAAGGACAGCAGGCAAAGCAGACAGGAATTGAGAGCAGAAAGTGGGAGAAGAGGGAGCAGGGAGAAAAAGAAGCAAGGAGATGAAGGAGGCAAAGCAAGCAGGGAGACCAACAAGAGTAGGGAGACCAAGGAGAGTAGGGAGAGCATGGAGGGCAGGGGGAGAATGGAGAGCAACAAGAGCAGGGAGAGTAATGAGAGCAGGGAGAACAGAAAGAGCTGGTACAGCAGGGAGCAGGGAGAAAAGGGAGAAGGGAGATGAAGGAGAGCAAAGCAAGCAGGGAGGCCAAGGAGATCAGGGAGAGCATGGAATACAGACAAAGCAAGGAAAGCAGGGAGAGCAAAGAGAAAAGCGAGAAATGGAAGAACAGAGTGAGCAGGCAGTACAAGGAGAACAAGGAGAGCAGTGATCACAGGGAACACTGGGAGAGCAAGGAGAGTTGGGGAAGGAGGGATAGGAGGGAGAGCAGAAAGAGAAGGGAGAGCAACAAGAGCAGGGGAGCAGAGAGGGAGAGCATGGAAACCAGGGAAAGCAGAAAGAGTAGGGAAAGCAGGGAGAGCAGGGGGAGCAGAAAACATGGGGGAGCAAGACGAACAAGGAGAGTTGGGAGTCTGGGGAGAGCAAGGACAGCAGGGAGAGAAGGGAGAGGAGGGAGAGCAGGGACAGAAGGGATAGCGACTAGAGCAAGGAGAGATACAGCAGGGATATTAGGGAAACCAAAGAAAGCAGGGAGAGCAGGGTGAGCAGGGAGTAAAGGGAGAGTATGGTGAGCAGGGAGCACAGGGAGAGCAAGAATAGCAGGGTAAGCAGAGAGAATGGGAAGAGCAGGGAGAGCAGAGAGTAATGGGATGGTGACTGGAGTAGGGATAAATAGTGCATGGAGAGCAAGGAAACCAAGGAGAGCAGGGTGAGCAGGAAGCAAAGGAAGATCAAGTAGAACAACATGATCAGGAAGGGCACGGCCAGCAGGGAGAGTGACAAGAACATGGAAAGCACGTGGGCAGGAAGAGTGGGCAGAGGGAGTGCAGGGAGAACAGGGAGAGAAGGGAGCACAGGTAAAGGAGGGTGAGCAGAGAGTACAGGTGGAGCAGGGAGAGCAAGGAGAGCGAGAACTGCTAGTACAGCAAGGAGGGCAGGGAAAACAGGGAGAGTGGGGAGACCAGGGAATGCAGAGTGAGTAGGCAGTGCAGGGAGAGCAGGGTGAAAATGGAGTGCTGGGAAAGGAAGGTGAGCAGGGAGGGCAGAAAGAGCAGGGAGATCAAGGAGGAGGAAGGAGAACAGGGAGAGTGGGGAGATCAGGGAGAGAAGAGAGTGCAGGTAGAGCAGGGAGACAGAATGGTTAGAGGGAGGGAGGCAAGGAGACCATGTGGACAGAATATCTAGAAAGCAGAAGATGAGAGCAGGACAGGAGACAGAATGGCTAGAAGGAGGATGGCAGGGAGAGCAGGGAGGCAGAATGGCTAGAGACAGGTAAGCAGGGCAGAGCAGGGCAACAGAATGGCTAGAGGGAGAGAGACAATTAAAGGAGGGAGACAGAATGGCTAGAGAGAAAGAGGCAAGGAGGACATGGGGACAGATTGGGTAGAGGGTAAAAGGCAAGGAGATCATGGATCCTCAGCTTATTTGCAATGTACATCCAAAACCAGTGGGTAAATTCACATCCAACACCCCTGATGAAGACCTTGCCCTGTTCGAACTGCTGGGGAGCTTGTTTGGAGGTCGCATATACCTGTTCAACACTGCATTTTGGATGTGAATTTACACACTTGTTTTGGATGAAAATTGCAAATAGACCCACATTTTAGTATCCTGGTACAGTATGCGCCACTTGTAATGGACTAGTTTGACAATGGTGCTTTTGTCCATTACATGCAGCTTCCAGTACATTGTTTGATGAGAATGCTAGCCACAGAAGCCACTGTGCTGCATCGGGATGTTGTGGAATGAGCCGGAAGAAAAAACAAACACTCTGCCACTGAGAAGAAATGGTTCAATCCCAACAATAACAAACCAGGCAGAAAATGAAGTCCCCTTTAATATTTAGCTATGGCACGACGGGAGTGTTTAAATTATTCTTATGGAGCTGCTGGTAACACCATGATAAGTAAACCACTCCATTCTCTTATCTCAAGCAAAGGAAAAAAAAGTGTTTACCAGATACTGAGTAATCCACAGTCCAGCACAATTCCATGCTGGGCAGCTGATCCCAAACAAGGAACAAAATCCTCTTTGTCTGTTTGACTGCCCTGTGGAGTGTCAGGAGTGCAGAAATCAGCTGGAGTTATGGACATTTTCTTCTGGCAGCTCACCTTCTTCATCAGAAGAAAAGAATATGTCTGCTACTATGCTGAGGGACAGATTAGAGTGCTAATTGCTATGTAATGGCCTTCTAGCTATATAATCACATTTGGTCCAGCTGCCTTGCGTAATTATCAGCTCATCAAGGTGTTAACTCATCAGTTAATGTGTGCCCTGGTGTGACCTAGCGGCTGCTACATGTGGAGGTTAAGGTCCACTTAAACAAGAAATATTTACATAGAAAAACATAGCATTTGGCTTTTGGCATTGGTAATTCATCTGGTACATGTGGCTGTTCATTAGAACCGAATCCGGTACATTTGGCGCATACTGTGTCTTGGAATCATTCATTTCCTTACTAAAGTCCTTGAGTGCAGAGTAATGTATTTGTTTATTTAAAAGTTTGGAAATGCTCCCTCGAGCAGAAATGCTCATTTACAAAGGTTTCTCATCAGAATAACAATTTGTTTACACCGTGTCAAAGACAGCGTTAAAAACTGATTAACAAAGACTGGACAATGTTGATTCAGTGACATAAAACAGAATGAGTAACATAAGTATTGTTTCAGCTATACAGAGTGAACAAAAGTTAACGTTTAACAGGTCAAATAATACAAAGCATAACAAGCATTATGAGCTATAGAAAGGCAGCAGCCCATCTGGGCATTGTTAGAGGCTCAGTCTGTGTGCTTTTATGGCACATTGGAATGGATGAGAGGCACATGCATGAGGACACTGTGTGGTGGGCAAGGTGCTGGCATCATGTGCACATGTAAGAGTGGACCTTGGGGGCAGAAGCACCATGATCAGATGATGAAAAGGTTGGGTTAGGTAGGGGTGCATCAGGCAAGTAACAGTGCATGGGATTGGTTTCATTAGGAGAAACAGCTACATTTGGAGCCACGTAGGAGTAATTTAGAAGTTCTCATTTGGAAGCATCCAGCTTAGTTGGTGTCTTTTGTATTACCTGAAGTTCATTTAGCCAGCTTGGTACCTAGTTGCAAAGGAGTGTTTGGCTAGAGCTGTTTGATTGAAAGGAACAGCCAATGTACTGATAATCATGCCTCTGGTTGGGTAAGGATTTTGGAATGGTTGTAGGAGACCTTGAAGCCCTTGGGGGGGGGGCGCAGGCCTATCATGGCTTTCATGCCTAGCAGGCAGGTTTAATATTTTATTCTGTCGTGCAAGGAAAGTCAGTTTGTGAGAGAGTGAAGAGTGTAGGTGTGTGTGAGTTTGTCAGCCCCAGTTACAAAGTGGCAGGTTTTTCCGGGACTAACTGGACCCTGTTTAACACAGTGTCTGTGGCACTCCCATAGACTGTTTGGCTATAGTCAACTATGGGGACAATGGAGCTTGTAACTGCCACTTTTTTGGATTCCAGGGTAGGGTTGTGCTTATGTCTATGTAATGCTATACAATGCTTTTAGTCTCTTGTTAATGTTGTAGATGATTTGGTCAACATGTGGTGCAAATGTTAGTCTGGTTGATGGTGACCCCGAGGTATTTGAAAGTTTCTACCTGTTCTAGAGGGTTGCCCCTTACAGTTGAGGATGTTGAGTGCTTGTACCTTAGTTCTCTTCTGTGCACTTGAGAAGAGCATTGTTTTGGTCTTCTGGTAGTTGAGCACAAGCTTGTTCTGCTGGAACCAATTCTTGAGGGATACAAAGTTGCACAGGAGGTCTTGAGTATGTAAGTCCTGGCAGGGGTTACTTGCACAGATGACTGCACCATCTGCATAAAGTAAGACAGTGGAACTAGGGCAGGCTTCGGGAGGGTTATTGATGAAGAGGCTGAACAAAAGAGGCCCCAGGATGGAGCCTTGTGGCACACCCGATGTGACAGGCCTGGCATCAGAGAGATCTCCATTTATCTTAATCTGTTGCATTCTGCCTGAAAGGTAGCCTTTCAACCAGAGCACAGTGTCTGCAGAGAGACCTAATGTGGGTAGCTTTGTTAGTAGTAGTGCATGGTTTATTAAATCAAAGGCCTTGGTGAGGTCTATGTGGATAAAGCCCTCAAGGTGTCCTTTGTCAAGAGCCTTGTGTAGTATGCTTGTATATTTGATCAGTGCAGTGGAGGTGCTGTGCATTTTACGGAAATGGTCTTGTTGTTCAAACTGGACATTATACTGGCTACAGTAAGGGTAGAGTTGGTCAGATGTAATTCTCTCGAGTGCTTTGGATTGTGGGGAGAGAATGAATATAGGCCTGCAGTGTGCAACTAATGTACAGTCTCCACTTTTATGGACCAAGGTGACCAGGGCACTTTCCATTCCTCAGGAAACTGTGAAAACCTGAGGGAGAAGTTAAAAAGTTTAGTCAGGGGGTGGCAAGCTCATCCAGGACCAGGACAACTAGTTTTATGTAAAGTGAGTCACTTTCCATCCTTGTTTTCCCCAGTACTTGCTTAACATAGCAGACCATGTCCTTTACCGATACAGATTTGAAGTGGAATCATGGCCTACATTTTATCTTTTTCAGTGTGGTCATGGGATACAGTGGTGTCAGTGGGTTTGTCTTCAGGGGGGAGGATGGCACTGTCAGTGAAGGCATTATTGAATGCATTGGCTATCTCAATAGGGTCGAGTGTGATGCTTCCATTTGAGTTGAGCATTGTTGGTGAAATCTCATCACCCATACCCAGGAGATCATTTAGTGATTCACAGAATGCCTTCTCCTTTCCCCAGCAGCTATTCTCTTTTCTCCAGCAACTAATTTTTGACTAACTTATGAGTGACTAGTGATAGCAGCTCCCTGTCTGCACCAGACTCATGAGACTGCTGAGCACACGGCTTGAGGAGGAGACTGATAAGGAGAGCAGGGAGACAGAATAGCTAAAAGGAGGAAGGCAAGGAGAACAGGGAGACATAATGGCCAGAGGAAGAGATGGGAGGAGAACAGAGAGACAGAATGGCAAGAAGTATGGAAGCAGTGAGAGAAGGGAGACAGAATGAGTGGAAGGATGGATGCAAGAGAGCAGGAAGACAGGCTGGGTAGACAGAGGGAGGCAAGGAGAGCAGGGAGGCAGAATGGCAAAATGGACGGAAGCAGTGAAAGCAGGAAGGCAGAATGGCTAGAGGGAAAGAGGCAAGGAGAGAAGAGAGACAGAATGGATAGGGGGAGGGAAGCAAGCAGAGCAGCGAGACCAAATGCCTAGAGGGAGAGAGGCAAGGAGAGCATTGGGACAGAATAGCTAGAGGGATGGAGGGAGGCAAGGAGAGCAAGGAGATAGTATGGATAGAGGGAGGCAAGGAGAGCAAGGAGATAGTATGGATAGGGGGAGGCAAGGAGAGCAGGGAGATAGTATGGATAGAGGGAGGCAAGGAGAGCAAGGAGATAGTATGGATAGAGGGAGGCAAGGAGAGCAGGGAGATAGTATGGATAGGGGAGGGAAGGAGAGCAAGGAGATAGTATGGATAGGGGGAGGCAAGGAGAGCAAGGAGATAGTATGGATGGGGAGGGAAGGAGAGCAGGGAGATAGTATGGATAGGGGGAGGCAAGGAGAGCAGGGAGACAGAATGGATAGAGGGAGGGAAGGAGAGCAAGGAGATAGTATGGATAGGGGGAGGGAAGGAGAGCAAGGAGATAGTATGGATAGGGGGAGGGAAGGAGAGCAAGGAGATAGTATGGATAGAGGGAGGCAAGGAGGCAAGGAGATAGTATGGATAGGGGAGGCAAGGAGAGCAGGAGATAGTATGGATAGGGGAGGAAGGAGAGCAAGGAGATAGTATGGATAGGGAGGCAAGGAGGCAAGGAGATAGTATGGATGGGGAGGAGCAAGGAGAGCAGGAGATAGTATGGATGGGGAGGGAAGGAGCAAGGAGATAGTATGGATAGGGGAGGCAAGGAGAGCAGGAGATAGTATGGATAGGGGAGGCAAGGAGAGCAAGGAGATAGTATGGATAGGGAGGAAGGAGAGCAAGGAGATAGTATGGATAGAGGGGCAAGGAGAGCAGGAGATAGTATGGATGGGGAGGCAAGGAGGCAAGGAGATAGTATGGATGGGGAGGCAAGGA
This sequence comes from Neoceratodus forsteri, assembly GCA_016271365.2. Taxonomy (NCBI): domain Eukaryota; kingdom Metazoa; phylum Chordata; order Ceratodontiformes; family Ceratodontidae; genus Neoceratodus; species Neoceratodus forsteri. Next base: position 1,284,577,840 of record CM057454.1, on the reverse strand, counting down.
GAGCAGGGAGATAGTATGGATAGAGGAGGCAAGGAGAGCAGGGAGAAAGTATGGATAGAGGGAGGCAGGAGAGCAAGGAGATAGTATGGATAGGGGGAGGCAAGGAGAGCAGGGAGATAGTATGGATAGGGGGAGGCAAGGAGAGCAAGGAGATAGTATGGATAGGGGGAGGCAAGGAGAGCAAGGAGATAGTATGGATAGGGGGAGGCAAGGAGAGCAGGGAGATAGTATGGATAGAGGGAGGCAAGGAGAGCAGGGAGAAAGTATGGATGGGGGAGGCAAGGGAGAGCAGGGAGATGAGTATGGATGAGGGAGGCAAGGAGGCAGGGAGAAAGTATGGATAGGGGAGGAAGGAGAGCAGGGAGATAGTATGGATAGGGAGGAAGGAGAGCAAGGAGATAGTATGGATAGGGGAGGAAGGAGAGCAAGGAGATAGTATGGATAGGGGAGGGAAGGAGAGCAAGGAGATAGTATGGATAGGGAGGAAGGAGAGCAAGGAGATAGTATAGATAGGGGAGGGAAGGAGAGCAAGGAGATAGTATGGATAGGGAGGAAGGAGAGCAAGGAGATAGTATGGATAGGGGGAGGCAAGGAGAGCAGGGAGATAGTATGGATAGGGGGAGGCAAGGAGAGCAGGGAGATAGTATGGATAGGGGGAGGGAAGGAGAGCAAGGAGATAGTATGGATAGAGGGAGGCAAGGAGAGCAGGGAGAAAGTATGGATAGAGGGAGGGAAGCAAGGAGAGCAGGGGGGTATGTTGGCTAGAGGAAGTAAGGCAAGAAGATCCAGGGGACAGGTGGTGATCAGTCTGGGTCATATGGGGGGTTCCTCAGCAGCAAGGAGAAAGATGGAGCCATGCCCTAGTACTATCAGACTTATGGCTGCTGCTAAAGTAAAGAATCTGGGTGTGACTCTGGATTAAGGGCTATCAGTCAAGGCTCAAGTGTTGTCTGTAGTCTGGAATGTTGTTTTAACTCAGAGATGGAGGTTTGTAATGGCTTCTGCAGTTGGTGCAGAGTGTTGCTACTAGGGTATTGAGCAGTTTTTCTGGGTCGAGTCATATTTCCCAGCACTGCTTGAACTGCATTGGCTGCTAGTGAGGCAGTGCATTTCCTATAAAATTGCTTTACTCACTTATAAGGCCCACACAGGATGGCCTAACATAACCTACATGACCTCCTGCATCCCTCCAGACCCATGTGTCCACTTGGCTCCACCAAGTAGGAGGAGGCTCCACCTGGTGGTCCATAGATCAAGAGTGAAAACCTCTGGTGATCAAGCCTTTGAAGTGGCAGGCCCAGTGTTATGGAACTCCCTTTCAAGGACCTTAAGGTAGGCCTCTTTAATGAAGAGTTTTAAAAAGAGCCAAAAACATTTTATATTTTCCCAGGCTTTTGGGACTGAATTCTTTGTTGACTAAATGGTGTGATCTCTTCCCTATCTACAATAATTTACTGATTTGAGGTTTGTTTATATGACAGTTGTTTTGTGTTTGTGTTATGTCATGGTTTCATTCATGGTAATTTATGATAGTTGTTGCTTTACCTGGTTCTCTACTCTGTACTGCTGCCCTGGGCCTCTGGGGAAGTGGATCATATTATACTGGTGCGGTAACGCCAGTATAGTCAGGGTTAGTGAGTGTTTAATGTTAAAGATCGATTTTTGCAGGTTAATAACATTGGACTGGTTCAATGGATTTGCAGGAAATATGGCATGCATCATCAGTAGGGGGTAAGTCTTTTGATGTGGCAAATTTCGTTGGAATCTCTTCTGTGTTTTCTGAGATACAGAGTGTTAAAAAAACAGGTTTTTGGAGGATCTGCTGGGGGGTTTTTTTGTCCATCTTATCTCAGAAATGGCTTTAGTGTCCCAGCTGAAATTTTCCTGGTTGAAAGCCTTGGCATCACAAATGTACTTTTTGTAGGTTTGGTGAAAAAATATTACTCTGTTCCAAAGTTATTAAATCTTAAATTTCCAAGTATTTCTTATGGGACAAAACAGATGTCCAGCACGAAACTGGATTCTGTGTCACAATTCTGCACCTAACCAGGATTCTGTGTCGCAGTTTTTGTAGGTTAATAACCTTGGAATGGTGGTTACCCTGGAGAGAATGCTTCAATTTGCAAATATGCAGGAAGTCAAGGACTGCCTACAAACTCAAGGCATCAAGCTAGACGAAATGCTGTTGCAAGTCCCCCCAATGAGAGCTGGATAGCAGAGCCTGGCAGACTTCACCATCCAGGAAAGACTGATTTTTAGGATAGTGTCCTTCTGAGATCCGAAAAACCTTCGGACAAGATACCCAGACATAAACACCAAGACACAGCACTCTCTTCCTCTGCACCAGGGGATGGTGTAGAAGAGATTCACTGATCATTTCCTTGGCTTACTGAATGGCATCTTAAGAAATGATGGACTTTGCTTTTTCTTTTAGTGAGTACTCCAGAAAAGATTTGGCTTTCTCCAGGAGATTTCATTTATTTTCTTATGCAGCAGACTTACTGTACACTCTACTTGAGCAGCAGGATGGAGACCTTCTGTGTGTGTTACAGGTGTTCGCTGGGGCTGGGGGTGCTTGGGATAGACCCCCCTGCAATGGATTTATGATCTCTTTCCTTTTAAAGCAGAACTGAAAAAAAGGCACCCAGGAGTTTTGGTGCTGGTGATGAGGAAGGGGCTTCCAGTCCACCTTCCCGCCACATGTGTCACACTGCTGTGGAGGGGAAGTGCTCCCACTGGAAGATACAGATTAGCCCTGCAATACAATCCTAGCATTGCTGCCTTTTCTACAAGTCCATCTGATCCTAGAATGAGATGGGGAGCCTACATGGCAGGAGGATCCCTGCATACCATGTTTTTCTTTTCCACAGACTGCTTGACACAGGGGTCATTTTGTAAGTAGGATGTAACTGGTTCCCTTATACATCTTGATTTCAGTGCTCCTGTGCCAGTTAAGGCAGAAGGAAGCAGTGAGGGTAGTCAGAATAGCAAAGGCCCAAACTGAGGAAAAGATAACCAACTTGGTTAAGAAGGGGGTTAAAACCTTTTATAGGTATATCAGGGAGCGTAGAAAGACAAAGGAAGGGATAGTGAGGCTGAATAGAATGGATGGTGGGTGGGCAGAGAGGGACAGTGAAAAAGCAGGGATACTGAATGAATACTTCTGTTCAGTATTCACAAAAGAGGAGGTGGGGAGGTGCCTAATCCAATTAACAGAAGCACTCTGGATAGCGGGGATCCCAGTCCTTTCACAGAAGAAAGGGTTCTGAAAGAACCCCTAAAACTGAAGGTGGACAAAGGAATGGGGCCAGATGGAATTCACCCCAGAATTCTAAAAGAATTAAGCAGAGAACTAGTGACACCACTGACTACCCTTTTTAACAAATCATGGGAGGATGGTGTAGTACCTGAGGACTGGAGGAAGGCAGATGTGATTCCCCTTCACAAAAGTGGGACCAAGACAGAGGCAGGAAACTACAGACCTGTCAGTTTGACCTCTGTGGTAGGGAAAGTGATGGAATCACTCTGAAGGAAAGAATTGTTGAGTACCTAGAGGCCAGTGGGGCACAGGACCCAAGGCAGCATGGGTTCACAGCGGAAGGTCATGTCAGATGAATCTAATTGATATCTTTGACTGGGTGACCAAAGTAGTAGACCAGGGAGGGGCTGTGGACATGGTCTGCCTAGACTTTAGCAAGGCATTTGACATAGTCCCACACAAAAGATTAATAGACAAATTAACCAGCCTGGGAGTGGGTCCCAGGCTGGTAGCCTGAAAACATTGGCTGGACAACAGGACACAGAAAGTAATTGTAAATGGAGTCCACTCTGAAGAAAGAGGGGTTACTAGTGGGGTACAGCAGGGTTCAGTACTCGTCCAATCCTTTTAATGTCTTTATAAGTGACATTGCAGAGGGACTGGAAGGAAAAGTATGCCTCTTTGCAGATGACACAAAGATCTGCAACAGGGTTGATACACAAGGAGGCATGGAAAGGATGAAAAGGAACTTGGCAAGGTTGGAGGAATGGTCAGAAGTATGGCAGCTTGGATTCAATGCTAAGAAGTGCAAAATAATGCACCTGGGAAACAAAAAGCCTGGGGAAGATTACACAATGGGGGGTAGTAACAACAACAAAAATGGAAAGGGACCTGGGGGTAATCATATCAAGCACTGTGAAAAGGCAGTAGGGAGGGCTGGGGGGATACTGGGATGTAAAGGGAGAGGCATCAGCAGCAGAAAACAGGAAGTTGTTATCCTCCTGTACAGACAGTTGGTGAGACCCCATCTGGAGTACTGCGTCCAGTTCTGGAGACCCCATCTCTGCAAGAACATAGACAGGATGGAGGCAGTTCAGAGGAGGGCAACTAAAATGGTGCAGGGTCTGCAAGAGAAGCCATATGAGGAGAGACTAAAGGAGCTTAATATGCATACTCTTGAGGAAAGGAGGGAGAGGGGAAACATGATAAAAACGTTTATGTACCTCAATGGAATCAACAAAGTCCAAGAGGGTAGCATCTTTCAGAAAAAGAGATGTGCAAGAACAAGAGGACACAATTTGAAGATAGAGGGGAGAAGGGTCAGGGGCAATGTGAGGAAGTATTTTTTCACAGAGAGGGTGGTGGATGCATGGAACAGCCTTACTGAGGAGGTCGTGGGGTCTAAAACTGTGGGAGAATTCAAGAATGCATGGGACAGACATAGGACAATTTTTGTGAAGGGTAGGAAGAAATAGGCTGTTGGTTAAATAGGATCTGCAGCTTATCCTCTTGGTAGGGAAATGGGCAGACTAGGTGGGCCAAGCGGTCCTTATCTGCCGTCAAAGTCTATGTTTCTATGTTTCCTTGTATAAACTATCTCGACAACATCCATAGGGAACACAAGATGTACACCCTTGGCAAGCACTGGCTACTGTCTTTCAGATGAGACATTAAACCGAGGTCCTATCTGCCTGGATTGGTGGTAGTTCAGGTGGATGTTAAAGATCCCATGGCACTTATCGAAAAGGGTAGGGGAATTTCCCCTGTGTCCGGCCAAATTTCCCTCATTCACTAAAAATACCACCAACAGCTTAATCTAATTCAAGGTCAGTTGGCATTCATCTGTATCCCCCTCCCCCGGGTCGTGCATGAAAATAGGCAGGATTTGTCTAGTGCATGTACCTGGTCAAAAAAAAAAAAAAAAAAAATGTACTTAATATTTTCAAATGGTACCTATGGTGACTAACGGCAGGTCACTGGCGGGGGTGGGGGGGGCTTAACTCTGCCATTCCTACATGTGGCACTCACGCTGGCTTGAATGATAACGACGGAGGCAGCTCACTTCCAGTTTTAGATGGCTACTGTTGGTGGTGGCAGGGAGGGGTCCAGGGGTCTTGGCTCTGGTTTCCAGCTGTGGCACCAGCTAACTGCTATTCTATTTTGAAGAGGAGATCAGTGAATAAGTGTGCCTCCCTGTAGTAATTTGGGTGGTCCTGTGTCTGGGTGCCCTTCCTTTGGTTGAGTCTAATATGTCCTTTTAAGAAATATGATTCATGAGTCAGCAGTTTGGAATTATTGAGCCAGTTTGTGCTGTTGCAAAAAAAAAAATTGATTGTGATTATGGGACAGATATTTTTATCTATTCCCCTTTACCAAGTTGCTTCCAGTTTATGCTAACAGCTTTCACAGAGTTTATTAAACATAGGCTGGTTTTATTTGTGACAGCACCCCTTTGGCAGTAAGGATTGGGATTGTGTGCCAGAGAAGAATTTTCTCATGCAGAGAACCTAACACCCACTCACCTGACCAAATGAGCAAGGAAGGGGTGCCTTAGGGTGGAACACATTGCAGTATTGGAACCCACTTGAGAGGGAGCAATCTTATCAAATCAAATCAAATCAATCTTTATTTATAAAAGGTGCCTTTCCAAAACCAAGGCACCTGTACATAACATAATAAAATCAATAAATAATTAAAACCATAGTAAAATTAATCTAAGGCAGCGGCATTTAAAAATCATTGTACGCAAGGCTAAAAGGAAATGTTTTTAATGCCCCTTAAAGCTTTGGACAGTCAGGCAATCCTGCACCTGACGAGGTAGAGAATTCCACAGGGTTGGGGCCATAAAACCAAAAGATCTGGCCCCAGAGGTTTTTAAGCAAACCCTGGGAATCTCTAGCAATCCCTCATCAGTGGATCGGAGAGAGTGGGAGGGACAGTAGGGACAAAGGAGATCTTTCAGGTAGCCAGGTCCCTGATCGTGTCGGGCCTTGTAGGTCAGCAAACTGATCTTGAAGGTAATTCACCAGCATATTGACAGTCAGTGCAGTCCGCAGAGCACAGGTGTTATATGACTGGACCTAGAGGAACCAGTCAATAGCCTGGCTGCCGCATTCTGCACTAGCTGTAAGCAGCGAATTTCAACCTCTGGTAGCCCAAGATAAAGGGCGTTGCAGTAGTCAAGGAGGGAGGTAATGAAGGTGTGGATCAAAGTAGGAAGATAGTCAGGAGGAACCAGGTGCTTCACCCAGGCGATGTTCCTTAGATGGTAAAAAGAGGCTTTGACAACTGCCGACACCAGAGATTTAAGTGTCAAACAGTCATCAAACACAACACCCAGGTTCCACACCCGGTCTGAGGTAGTTAGCTGAACACCCCCAAGCCATAAACCCAAGGATGATCCAGCCAACAAACCTGCCTCCCGGAGACCTAGGTCCACAACCAACACCTCAATTTTCTCTGGACTTAGACCTGGTACTCACAAATGGAGATGGAGAGAGGATCACAGATCTAGAAATGGGTAGCCATCTGAGATCTATCGACCATCGAACAGTATGGTTCACAATAAACACAGCAGTAGAGTCAAGCCATACAAAGGCAAAGGTCCTGGACTTTAGGATGGCTGACTTTGCCAAAATTGGTGAGTGCCTAAGGAATGCACTAGCAAATGGGTAGGAAGGAGGGGTGGAAGAACAATGGAGAATAATCGAAACTGCCATCACTAAGGCAACAAGCCTTTGTGTGAAGCAAACAAACAAAACAAAGCAATGTAAAAAACACTATGGTTCTCAAATGAGGTAGCAGGGAAAGTTAGGGAAAAAATATAGCATTCAGGTAGTACAAGGAATCACAGAAGGAGCTGTATCATTTAAAACAGAAGGAAGTAGAGAAGGCAGTCAGAACAGCAAAGGCCCAAGCTGAGGAAAAGATAGCGAACTCAGTTAAGAAGGGGTGTTTAAAACCTTCTATAGGAACATCAGGGAGTGAAGGAAGATGAAGGGAGGGATAGTGAAGCTTAATAAAGGAGAAAGGGGGTGGGCAGAAGGTGACTGTAAAAAGGCAGAGATACTAAACAAATATTTTTGCTCAGTATTCACAAGTGAAGAAGGGGGAGGTACCTAAATCAAACAACAAAAACACTCTGGATAAGGAGGGGGTTAATACCAGCCCATTCACAGGAGAAAGAGTTCTGAAGGAACTCTTAAAACTGAAGGTGCACAAAGCAATGGGGCCTGATGGGCTTCATCCCAGAATTCTAAGAGAACTAAGGGTACAATTAGTGACACCACTGACTACCCTCTTTAGCAAATATTGGGAGGATGGGGTGGTACCTGAGGACTGGAGGAAGAAGAAGAAGAAGCAGAATCAGCATTTATATAGCACTTTTCATACACAGTATCCCAAAGTGCTTTACAAGCAATGCTAGACTGGTAGAGAAGTGACTGAATGTGTGGTGGCGACCATATCACACATCATCACCCACACACAGCCTGGATAATTGCATGAACAGGTTTATGTGAAGGGGAATGTTGGCCTCTGAGGCATGATGGTTGTGGGTTCTATCCCCACACCAGGCACTTGGGTTAAAATCTCAATGCTGACACTGTAGTGCAGCATGAGGGTGGTGCTGCTGCCCTTCTGAGGTGCCGTCTTTTGGATGAGATGTTAAACCAAGGTCCCGTCTGCCTCTTCTGGTGGTTGTTCAGGTGAACATTAAAGATCCCATGGCACTTCTCGAAAAGAGTAGGGGAATTTTTTATTTAAAGCCAAAAACAAACAATACAGTATATCTGACAACACTGGATTTAATCTCCGGCATACTTACATTTTAACATCGTTTCTTAACCAATCCCTGTTATATCTGCCCATAAATCTCTTGTTCTTTCTTCCCCAAATGTTTCACATTCTGTTTGATAGGCTCTATCTACTTCACTTTGCGCTTTAAACAATAAATCTTGTATGGTCAGGTCTCTGTTCTGTAAAAATCTTTGGCATCTCACTTGTCAAGTGGCCCATTTCAGTATTGCAAAGAGAACATATATTGTATGTTTATTCTATTTCTCCCATTCTTTTGTTAATTGACCATATACTAAAGTATTATGCTATGTTCTTAAAGCAATCCGTTCCCCCAAATGTTTGCTAAAGACTCCAAAAACGTTTTTATAAATTATATCCAAAAAACAAATGTTCCATGCTTTTTTCCACCATTCCACAATTAACTTCTGCACATATCTTTTCCTCAAATCTCTTATGTTTCTGATTACCTTTTACATTAAGTTTTCCACGTCGACACATCTAAATAGTTTCTTTCATGTTTGGGGGATCCTCCTTTTGTTCTAATATCTTTTTTGCATCAGTTTCTTTCTCTACTTTAAAAACTGGGATCTCATAATATTTTTTTTTCCATTATCTCTCTATAAGTCTGCCTCCTGTTTTTTTCTTAGCAAAAGATCTGTTGTTACTCCCCACTGTGTCAGATAATTCCTACATATTTCCATATATACTGGTAATTCTTCTTTCCCCTTTATATTCCCTTTTTTCCAATACTACTTAACATAATCTCCATTGCTGCACTATCCTTGTCCAAACTGTTTCTTCTCCCCTCAAAACTGGCATTACATTGGCATAAAAAATATATTTAAATAGAAAATTACAGGTTGAATCATTTTTAAACCCCCTTCCTTTATTGTTCTGTATGTATGATTCATTTTTACTAGATTTAATCTTGAACCCCATAGTAGCTGGAAAAAGAATCCCAAAATTTTAACTTGCACTTGCTGCGGTAAAGGAAATATGTAAGCCACATATAAGAAAATTGGCATAATAAAAGTCTTTAGAATATAAATTATTTTTCCCTAGTCATATTCCATTCTTTCCATTTATTTATTTATTGTTCCTTGTGCTATTTTGTATTTGGATTCCCAGTTTACCCAGGCTGCCTCTTTTCCAAAAAAAAAGATACCTAAGATACTTTTATTACCTTGTACTACTTCTAGTTCCCCTGTGTGTTTGCAACTCACCTCCCCATATGGGTAAATTTTTCTTTTGTCTATGTTAACCATTATCCCTGTGTATTTACATTTTTTTAAATGTCTAATATTTCATTTATTGAATGTTGGTCTTTGACTAATACAATACAGTCATCTGCATGCACACATGTTTTCTGTAGCACCCCAGTTCCCCATGTTATACCCTCAGTCCTCTTTTCATTCTCAGCATGTGGGAGGTTTTAAACATGCCTTGGACAGGCACAAGGATACCTTGAAGTGGGAAAAAGTGATGAAAAGCCACTGACCAGATAGGGTCAGAGGCTGCAAACAAGTATAGTGCTTACAGGCAGACTGGATGGGCCTAGTGGTCCTTATCTGCCAACAATTTCTATGTTTCTAATATTTCTAAGTACTGGATCCAGACAAAAAATATACAGTAGGGGATATAAAGGGCACCCCATCTCACCCCATTTTGAATAATCATTGGGATTCCTAAATGTGCATTTATCATTGAACACACTTGCACTTCTGTATATACAGTGGTCGCTAAAGATAAGTTGACCATCACCGAGGTACGTTGCTCGGTGTGTCACTGTATTGGTCGGTATACCATTACGTGCAGCACTGTGCTGCTCGGTGCCGAACAGCATTGTGATTAATCACTGCTGTGTGTTTTGATTCTAGATGCAGTTCCCCTCTAATCTACTTGGTGGTGACTGCAACACATCTAGTGTCCAAGTTTGTGTTTGCAGGTGCACCAGTAGGTTGTGAGGGTTTGATATACTGTATGGCATTTCCTAGCGGTGGCTCCTAATGGTCCCTCCCTAGCCTCGACCCCTTCCCTGGTATTTGTATTAAAATCCCTGGTGGTCCAGTGGTCCCTCCCTATCCCCAATCCCCTCCCAGTATTTTTGCTAAAATCCCTGGTGGTCCAGCATTCCCTTCTTAGCCCCAATCCTCTCCCGGGTATGTTTATTAAAATTCCTGGTGGTCCAGCGGTCCTTTCCTAGCCCCTATTCCCTTCCCAGTATGTTTACTAAAATCACTGGTGATCCAGCAGTCCCTCCCAAGCCCTGATCCCTTCCCTAGTATTCCTCCACAAAGAATCTGACATCTTGTCATGACTTTTTGAAGTTCTAGTGATCCAGCAAATTAAAGAGGACAGGAAATAAATAGTGTTTCTATGAAAAATAAATGTGTTCCTACTGTCATTGTAACACAGTACTAGAGTTACCCCAATTAAAGACCTAATGTAATGTGTTTGCAACTTTATCTTTTAAATATTTATGCAGAGAAAAAAAGGGAAACAACTGTTGCAATCGCACTAATTAGTACTTGAGCAATGACAGGAACAGATATAATTTGGCATACAGTGTACAGATTAAAAATTTATTTTGATATTCATTTCAATGTTGGTATGCAAGCTCCATAGTTCCTTATTTCATGATGACACACATTTTCATTGTCCGGCAAGTCCATCTTTCCAGCCCAGTGTAAACAAATACACCACAAGTAAAGTAATTTAACAGTTATTCTGCATTATGTATTGCCGAGCTATTGAAATACTACTTTCCTAGTTTGGTGATGAGCTTACAATGAGATAGCGATGGTTACATCCTGTCTGTCCTATTATCATTCACTCATAATTTGAATCATCTTTTATTTCCTGAAGATTGGTGTGTGTGTGTGTTGGAGGAGTGACAGGAACAGACGTTATACGTTATTAAGATCCCATTTGTGTGTGTGTGTGTTTAGTTTTTTTAATGATGTCCTTCACATTACCCTTTGTTATTGTACATTCTGTATTTCACTCCTGTCATCTTTTTTTCAATAGAAATATTTCAATATATTGCAAAGAGTGGGTTTATTCCCTCAAGAGGGAGGTAATAATTGAAATGCCATTTGATTCATTTAGCCTTTCTGCTCTTTGATACCTGCAGTATATACTGTAGCTTGGGATAGGCAGTACTACAATGAAATCCTTGTACTGATGCGGGCTATAGCCTGTTCTGTTATCCTGCTGTTAAGCCTGCGCATTCAACAGATTTTCAACAGGTTTTCAACAACTTTTCTATTTATACGGACATTGGTCATGCTGTATGAGTAAGAGGGCAGCTGACAGATAAAATGTGGGACACATACATATATAAACAAGTGAAATTTTCTGGTATGGGATCGTCCTTCCATGCCCTTCAGCAGCCCCCCCATCTCCACCCCCACAGCTGACCTTTCATTACCACAGACAATCTCTCCCATCCCCAGCCCAGTCTCTCACCCCAGATGGCCACAGGAACTGAATCCACTCAAATCACTGTTATAGCTTAGGACCAGAACCGCCGCATTCTTCCCACCCGTGATAAATCTCCCTGCAGTTGGTACACTCACACTCTTCTTGTGGCAGTATCACCTTTCCAGAAATAGGATCGGCCTTTAAGAGGAAAATTCATTAACAAACAAATAATGTTAGGAGCTGCATATAATTAGGGTGACACAATCAAATTATTTCCTAAACTTTTATAAATGTGACCTGCTGCAAACCATTCTTTGCATTTCTGACCCTCACTGAAGCTGAATCCTCTGTCTGGAGCAGCCCCACACATGTAGCCTTACTTCAGTTTCTGTTACAAATCCTGAATTGTGGCATCCAGACACAACTTGTATGAGAATAGACCTACAGTATAGCCATCAGGAAAAAAAAGTGTCCAGGTTCGACTGTAAATAGTTTTAAATGACACACAGTTATGTAGGGGGAAAAACGTAGGACTTTCTGCTACACATCTGGCATTAATGTGAAAATAATACACAAAAAAAGGATAAGAGTCAAAATGAATTGATAAAATAGTGTTTAATACAAGTATGTACTATTCAGTCATCTGAACGCATCAAAGCCCTTTCATGTCCCCTTTAAGGTTAAAATCTCTTTACGGAAATTTTGATGAAAATCTACAACAATGCTTAAGCCATCTTCTCCATGGCATGGCAGAGCTTGGAGGGTACCAACTGTTAAGCAGTTATAGTGCTGTATATCCTACTAAAATGAATCTGACTGCAAAAACTCACACAAATTTAACAGGAAGCAAACTCAAGTCTATTGGCAGTCAGATGGGCTTGAAGATAAAGTAGACCCCTCCCCTGACCAGCTCTGTCACTTCACAAAGAAGAGTAATGGTCCTGGTGAATTAAGGAATCCTCCATTTTCGAACACAATTAAATGTCAGTCACCAGATTAATTCTGAATTGATGTTCAAAAGCACCCAGGCTTCAAATAAATTAAATTTAGATAGAAGATGACCCGTATTCATGTGGATCATGTGCAAGGGAAGTTTTCCATTAACAGAATCAAAATTGAGAATATTCTGAGGAACAGGACCAGGGTTAAGATCAACATTCCTTGATAATACTAATAAAAGAAGAAAAAACAACTGACACTGATTATTGGATTATGACTAAAAATAAAACAATTAGAATAAAATACTTCATGGACAGTACATGGACAGAGAATTGGCTGTCAACAAATAGTTCAGTCTGATCTCAGCCATCTCTGATCCGCAGTCTCCGCAATCTCAATCCTCTGACCTTGGAGTTTCAATGCATATCCTACTTTAATTTATTTTATTTATTTATAGTATAATCGGATTTATAACCTTTGAGCCAGAGGCTCGTTTACAAAGGTACCTTGTCACAGAGAGGACATACACAGTCAACAAACCTACAATCATACAGAGTAATGTAGTTTTACATTAATTGCTTGAACACAAAGAGTAATTAAAAAAAATATTTCAGAATGGATAGGTTTAGAACCAGGAGGTACTGGCAGTGGAGAGGGAGGCCATGGGGGATTAGGGGGTGGGGTGAGTGGGGGTTCTGCCCAGAGGGCTATGTCAATAGTGTTTTTGAGAGTAGCAGAGCATCTGTTAGTGACAGGTGATTAATATAAGTTAGTGTTATTAGCATAACAACAGAAGAATCATGCAGAGAATAGCAACAAATGTGCAAGGTAGTGAACCTATCTAAATCAGTGTGTGTGTGTGTATATGTGTGCGTGTGTGTGTGTGTGTATGTGAGGTGGGAGGCTTGGTATGGGGAAGGGATTCTACCAGTTAGAGACTCATATTAACTCTGGTGAATTCATATAGATATTTGGAAGTATGGCTGGATACACACCTAAAATGGGATATACATATAGACAATCTGATTGAAATACTACACGGTAGACTAGGAGTGTTGTACAGACTGAAAATACGTATGCCAAACAAAGCTAGGATACATATGATCAACTCTACAACAATTCCGCTGTTTGATTACGGTAACGTAGTATATGCCGGTGCATCAAAACTGTACTAGAGAGACTGGATATAGCCCTGAACAGATTTGCGAGGTTTGCAATAGATGCACCCCATTTGATGCATCGGTGCCCTATGTATAGTGCCTTAAACTGGACTAGCCTTACGGAGCGCAGAAATTTACATATATTGTATTTAATCCATCAACATTTAAAGAAGAAGACTCCACCCTATTTGGATGATTTGTTTAAAACACATACACCAAAAGTAAGCTTCCGATCAGCACAAAACTTGGAATTGGTAATCCCGAAAACTAGAAAAGCAAAAGGGAATTCTACATTAAAAGTTAATGGGCCCAGACTTTGGAACAGGTTACCAGACTACTTGAGAACAAAGATAATTGCCCCATGGAATGTGATTAAAAGGTGGTTACGTTAGAGTCCTATTCAACCAACTTATAGCGGCTGCAGCTAAAGTATACACTTTTCATGGTCACTCTCCACTATTTATTATTATTATAGTTATCTCTCTAAGTCATTTTTGTAAATGAAGTGTGGTTATTGTTAGGACCTTCTACTTTTAAAACAAAAAAAACTCTGTTACCTGTGTCATTGTTTGTCAACAGACAAGTTATACATATGTGTGACATAGTATTATTTTGTAAGATATTAATTTTTATTGAACTATGTGTATTTCTATGAAACTGTTTTGTATGCCATGGACCCCATTGAAAATGAGTTTAACCACGCAAAGGGATATCCTTTTCCTTGAACTTGTAAGGAATAAACTTTTACAAACAAACAATATCCCTGTCCAAGAATGGGAAAAAAAAATCATAAAAATAAAAGGTGGCATTCCAATCATGACTTCAGCTGGCCCCTCATGTTAGTCAGCCACGGATCAGCAGCAGTCATATACTATACCTTTCATTTGTAATTGATCTACCTGAATAAAGTAACCGCCTGCGTTATTCTTTAGTTTCTAAACACAGAAACTTTTGAATTTCAGGTAACCTGAGGCTGTTGCAAGATGTGCGGGGGTCCAACTACAGTCTCGTTCACTAGCTGGTGATTTTGCTATGGCATTGCGGGGGGGTTGCAGGTTCCAGCCAGGTGGGGAGGTGAACTTGCCTTACTGTCCTTAATAAATCTGCCCTTGTGGAGGAGGGGTCTGGGGAATCTAACTCTCTAGTGGGTTGCAAAGAAGCAAGAACACTTGACTGTCTAGGGAGATCACTGTGGGACACGGCATTGCATAGCCTATTGTTCCTGGCACAACTCTACTGCTCTCTGGGAACTAAAGCAGAATGAACACCTACAGTACATAGAATAGCCTGTCACTTTGCTGGATCGTCATCAATTTGCACTGTTTCTAGCAGCTCAGTCATGTAAAACAGGTAGAATTCACACCACCTCAAATGACATCAAAAAGAACATAAAAATAACAGAAACCATAATAATTAAGAAGAACAAAATAGTCTACATTGGTCTTCATTGTGCCTATAGTAACACCTTACTAGCTGAGTCCCGGCAAATCAGGTTTTACTATAAGCAGAAATATAATTCATTCATTCATTCATTCATTCAGTCTCCATTTGTCAGGGTTGTGCATATAGTAAAACCTGACTCGCTGAGCCAGTTCACAATTAATGACTCTAACCTAAGACACATATTGAAACAGGGGTCACTCCATGACAACTGAAGGTGCTGCCCTTAAATCATAGACCCCCCCCACTACTCAATCCACTTCACTTTAATTAAGTGGGTGTTACACAGAGCCATCAGTCAGCACGGCAACAGATGCTATTATTGTGCCTTCTGAGTGGAATGTCCGGTATGTGTGAATGACATTAAAGAAGTTAGTGGGGGGGGTCCTTCTATATTATACAATATAGCAGCCTTTCAAACTCACTCCACTGTATACCTTAGCCAGGTAGGTCAACATGGGAAAAATTAGATAGTCATCAACCACTGTGTCTAGCCCTCAGTAATCATTCATACCCCTCAGTGAACATATTTTCTCTGACTCAAACATTTAGCTATACAATTTGCCTTGATCCTTTGATTATGCTCTAATTTGTTTTCTTACTAGCCTGAAAAAGAGTAACTCCCATTCCATCAAGGATCCTCCCTCCCCCCATTTCATTTTTCTTTGGTAAGTGTGTAATTAAGTGTTTCCAACAGCAAAGTGTGTCTTGTGAAATAGACTGCTCATTGGGCAGTGTGTGTGTGTGTGTGTGTGTGTGTGTGTTATTTCAGTAGTATACACACTGCCATTTGTGGCCCAGTTCAACTGACAGCTGCTCCATATTTTTTCTTTTTTCTGATTTAGACCGAATGCTGTCTGCTATGCTACTTACAGTATGGAGACCAAGAATCTTTAGATTTAAATACAGGACAGGTTTAATAAAGAAAATTAATAAAATGTTGCATAATATCACATGCATGTTCCTTAAACGATGAACAGTTTGCAACCAGAAGCAACGGTTGTGACAAAAATAGAAACATAGCATTTGATGGCAGATAAGTGTAACCCCCGTGTTACTAGAATCCCACTTAGATCTAGTGGCAGGCAGGGAAAGGCAGCTTGTGAGACACCAGATAAATGGGTTTCATGCTGTCTCACTCTGTCCTCAGTCTCAGCTCAGCTGGGGGGATGACATCACTATAGAATTCTCGCAGCAGCATAAGCCACAGTGGAATGTTGGCTGCAGGGGTTAGGTTAGAATGTTGGGGATTTTCAAGTCAGTTGGTAGAGAGACTCAAGAAAAGGAGGAGGTGTGCTGCAGTTGGCAGCCCCTCAGAGCCTAGCTCTGTCATAGAGCTACACCAGAAACAGGGTAGTGTGTTCTCACTGTAGAGAACAACACTGAAGATACCAGTAGAAGTGGTAGAGCTCCCCGAGTTGTTCCAGTTTCCCATCCCTGGAGGGATGAGGGGGGAAATACAAGCATTTCAGGGGCAGTCCCCTGGCCCTTCTGGGAATGGGAAAAGCTGCCTAACAAGAATTTGTTCTGTGTTACCAGAGAATTTTGTGTTTTCTTCTGAGAGAAGCCCTGGGGCACCTGCAAACCATGGTGAGTCTGCTCTGACATACAGCCCATGTTTTCAACAAGACAGTTGTGTAAAAGCATATGCCTACTGTGGGGTCAAGAAAGGACTAGCCAGGTACAATACTTTTAAGATATGTGTATGGCTTGAAATCCATCTAACCAGTGGAGGTCTACATGGATGGACATAGCCACTTACAGTACACTGCAAGTCAGGACACCAGCTACATCGAGAGCAGAATGTTAAATGTGATATACATTTTGAGATAGTGTCTACAACCAGAGAGTTCAAAGAAAGGTGCCGATTCCAAATGAATGGCTAGGTATGTATTAGGGAGCAAGAGGTGGGACCCCCCCATCTGGAGTAACCAGGGTTACCTCTATGGATTTACTTTGGGCACCTGTAGCTTTCTCCCAGGCACTTGGCCAGTGTCTGCAGAAAGTACCCAGACATGGGATTAAGGATAAGATTTTCCCTTTAGAGGTAGAAGCGCTCATGGGTGGTTAAGGGGGCCCCCACCAAACTCCATGACATATGGAAAAGTGTACTAGTGCTGGCCAGGGTGCCATGCGAGGGAATCTAAGAGTGAGAGTACCAGTTCGGGCATGTGAGCCCAGATGTGTTGAGAATCTAAGGGTTGTTGTGTGATGAAGAAGATGTGTTCTGACCTCTGTAGATCTGCATATCCAGTTATTGTAGCCCCGTGGGGGTCCATCTTGCTTTGTATTCTTGTGTTGAAGTGAATAAAAGCCACACTTTAGAATCCCACTCCTGGTTTGGACACTTTCAGTTATTGCTTCCCGGGTCTGAAATTACTTGGGTGCCCCTGACCAGTAGTACAAACCTATCCCTGATGTTGAGCGAATGTTTCCTCTCCGAACCCAGGATAGCCAGGTAGAGGGTTACAAAAAATGATCACCCCTATCTGTAGGCAGAGATACAAAATGGAGGCACCACTGAGGATTTGGTTTGGAATCTAGGGAGAGAATAAGAAAAGTTTGCTTGGATTAGGGTTAGCATTTTGACTGCCTGGCTGTAGGTAGCCCAAAAGTTGGAAGCATTGCCACCTAAATGTCCTGCTGTGTGCTGCTGTTCATGTGCTGCTGTAATTGTGCCACCAGTTTATCAAGGAGAAGTAAAGCCTGAGAGTCTATTTATTTATTTTTATTTTTATTTATTTCATAATTCGGATTTACAACCTTTGAGTCAAAGACTCATTTACAAAGGCACCTAGTCACAGGGAGGGTAGACAACAATTGGTGGTGGAGTACAACAATGGAGAACATTACAGGTGAGATACAATAAAAGTACACACAAAGCAATTCCAGTAATACAAAGGTGTACTAAGGCTTCAATAAGTTACAATTAGTCTTATATCAATAATAAGGTACTGCTAGGGGTTCTAGGGAGCGACACCTGGGGGGAAGGGGTGGTTGCTTGGGGACAAGGCAGTCCAGAAGGATGTTGTCTGTAAATTGGGCCAGGCGGAGCTCTAGGTATGGGCCAGTCAGGGGCATTTACAATTCTGAGTGTCAGTGAGGTGGTTCCGGAGGGCGATTTTGAAGCGGCCAATTTTGGGGATGTTTGTCATATGAGTGGGGAGGGAGTTGTACCAAGAGGGAGCTCTGTGGTGGAATGATCTTTGTGCGAGAGAGGTCCTGGCTCTCAGGACCTGGAAGATGGCTTTGGTTGCACTTTGGGTGGTGACCAAGTGGGAGGCCAATTTTAGGGATGCAGCAACCCCTGGGTGGGAGAGACCAAGTAGTGATTTTTTTGCCAGTATACAGGTGTGGTAGCGCAGGAGCTCATCTAAGGTGAGTAAGTTCGAGGAGGAGTAGAGCTGGCATGTGTGCGTTCTGCGTGGGGCACCGGTTAGGAGCCTGCAAACCTTGTTGATTGAGATCTGGACTTGGTGAGGGCTGTGGGGTCAGCAGCCACATAGATAGGGAGCCCGTAGATGACCAATGACAGGATGGATGAGGTGATAGCCAGCCAGAGGGCATTCTGAGAGAGGCATTCTTTGTGGCGGTAGAGGGGTCCAATCTGGGTGTTTATGGCAGTGGACAGGGAATTAAGATGAGAGAGGAAAGAGAGAGCCGAGTCAAAGGTGATGCCCAGATATTTGTATGCAGACACCTGTTCAAGGGGGTGTAGGGTGCTGGGGAGGATAAGAAGGGTGGTACTTCTGAAGTTACTCTGGCAGTGGGCAAAAAGCATAGATTTTGTCTTCTTGAGATTCAGAACTAGACGATGGTTTAGGAACCATTTTCCAGCTTGGCTGAAAGTGAGTTGCAGAGAGTTCTGGAGGGTGATGGGGTTGGGGTGGGAGGTGACAAGAACCGCATTGTCGGCATATAGGAGCATACTGCCTGAGCTGGAGCTAGGAAGGGTGTTTAGAAAGAGACTGAACAATGTGGCACCCAGGATGGAACCTGGGGAACACCTGAGTGAACAGGTAGGGCAGCTGATAGGGTACCATTGATCTTGACCTGTTGGGATCTGGCATGGAGGTAACTGGAAAACCAGGCAAGGGGACCAGATAAGAAGCCTAGTTGATGGAGAGAGTCAAGCAATAAGGGGTGACACACAGTGTCAAAGGCCTTAGAGAGGTCATGCCACTTGTCCAGCTTCAAAGTTATAACATTTGCCAGCTTTTAAAGTTTATGTGTGACAAGAAAAAGTGTGGAAAACTGTGGAAAACAAACAGAGATGTGTGCCCTAGAAGTTGGAAGTGCTTGTTGTACGGACAGAGAGAGTCACTGATTGAAAATGCCATGAAAAATGGTCGAAATGGTGTTCCCGCTGAGGAGTCACAGTTGAAAAAAAAAAAAGTGTGGTTTGCAGTTTAAATTTTGCCTGCTCAATGATCACTGCGGAGGAGAAGAGCACGAGAAGAAAGAGGCTCATGTACATGGTGTCGAGTGATTGGTGAGACTGCAATGGGTCCCGCCCCCAAGCCAGCTCTAGAGTGACTGTACAGTGTTTGAGAGGGAAAGAGTAGTGTGCAAACTGGTTTGCCAGGAGGAGCATTGCGGTGACTGATAATGTTATAAAAGTAATAAAATCAGACTTTTCTGTTTAAAATCAGGCTCAATCCGCATTTCGATCATCTGGGAAGAAAGCGAGGTGTTCGGAGGGACAATCAGTAGGACTGCCAACCCGCTTCATTCCAGAGGCCTCCAAGACCATCTGTAGGCTGAATTTTCCATCGCAATAACAAGCTACTGATTAAGTGAGTACCAACCTAAGAAACCACTCAAACTGTGTGTGATTTTAACTAAAGCCAGCTGAATCTGTGTGTAGCAGTGCGATCATTTTGCGAAGAAGGACTGTGTCAAATTAATCAAGCTAAGCAGGAATTCTAAGCATTAGACTGTGAGCATAATTGTGGGTTCTGCAACAGTATGATTTTCAAAGCAAAGAGAAAGACTGTGGGTTGTATGAAAGATGCAACAAGAAATACAAGCAATCCTGTGCAATGAAATACTGTGGCTTTAGGGACTTTTAAGCACGAACAGTGAGTTACAGCAAATGAAAAGTCTTGTAAAAACCATATAAATGTGCAAAGAGAACGTACAGTGGAGTTTAAGCAGTTTGAGTGAACTTTATCAGTAGAGCGTGTAAATCGGATGTGCAGTGGCTTGAGTCAGAAACAGAACATTGATGTGCCAGGAGTGCTGCCACTGCCATGACAGGGTGGGGTGATAAAGTAAACACACCTGCAGGGGAGCCATTTTGTAAAAGGTTTTCCAACAGAGTGGGACTTGAAATAACAGTGAGTTTTGTTTTTCTCTGCAGTCATGGCTTCGAGATCAGCCCGCTACCTGGATCATGCCTGGGCCATGATAGTAGAAGAAGTTAACAGATTGAAAGATATTGAGAGATGTTACTATGGGGGATGTTTGTCTCCGCATGTTGCGATTCCTGGATATCCAGTAAGAGTGTACATAATGCGCTTAAAGGCTGGAAGGGACGTCTTCATGGCTACTCACTGTTCTGGGTGCCTAGAGAGACGTGGCCTAACCAAAGCACCCAAGATTCGTTTGGCTCCCACATGGGCAAAGCTTCAAGAATCTGCAGTTGGCAGCACACAGCACCAGGTGGAGCATGTTGGAGGAAGCTCAGCAGAGTGTGGCATGAAGCAAGAGTGTGTAGATCTTCAGGCAGAGCAAAGTACTGATGTATCTGAGTCCAGGTCACAGAGAGACAGTGCGGAGTGAGCATCAGCAGATCAGTGGAGAGAGGGGCCGAGCCCTAGTCTCATCAGAGAAGATGAGATGACAGAGGCTCTTGAATGGGAGATGTCGACCTCTGTGCCCAGTGAAGAGTGGATAGTCTCAAGAGTGAGGAGGACTGCTCACTTCTGGGCTCAGACCCTCAATGAGGAAGAAGATGAGGGTGAACCTATGTGGCCTTATGAAGAAGATGCGGGTCCACAGCCTCGGGTCTTGCCTCGGAGGAGCAAACAGAAAGAGAGATTGGTGACTCCACAGCCCTGTCCCCACAAGAAAGAGTTAAAGATCCATTTTACATTGCATTAAGTATGCGTAGCTGGCAGAACCAGGACTGTCCGCCCCCAAGCCAGGCCAGAGGTCTAAAGTTGTCCAAGTATAGTAAAGAGGAAAGACTGGTTCATAGGAAGGCGAATGAGATCTATGGGATATCCTTTCCTACCTTTCTTCAGAGACTCTGGGATGAGATTGAAAGAAACAGGAAATCCTGGATAGTGGAAGAGGCCACAAAACACGTGTATCCCAGTGCAAGTCAGTATGTCCGAGACAAAGTGTTCAAAGAAAAATGTAATCAACAGAAAGTGGGCAGAACACTATTCATAGACACTGTTCGGATCATGGATGGAGAGGAACATGAAACCTTCTTCAGTGTGAATTATGAGTAACCAGACGGGGTGAGGTTGTAAATCAGTCTTTCAAAATAGATAAAAAAAAAAAAAAAAGAATAATTCTTGCACCTGACCCATTGTGTTACTTCCCTCAATGCAGACCATTTCCTGTGGATGTGCCCATGCCTACCAAGTAGAAAGCAGAGCAGTGGTAGCCAGTGCGCCATCCAGCCATTGCCATACCTATGTTGTTCCTCCAGACTGGCATTACAGGAACCAAGTGCCCCAGATTCATTAGCCTTGCAGTGTACTGGCTTTCCAGATTCCATTGCCTGCCCTTCCAGATTACTTCATATCCAGAGAGGACACCAGCCCAGCTGTAACCTGATTCATCATCTGGGATTTCGGATGACTTCATACCAGCTGTTTTCCTTTCCTGTTCCAAGGTTCCATCTCCTAGATGACATCAACCCATCAGTTTCCAAATGTGCCATCCTGTCATTTTCCGGAAGATGTTCGCCCAGCTGTTTCCAAAGAATGCTGCCAGGGAGAGTCTTTGGCTGGAAATCCAGGTGTCGTATTGATTTCATTCTTCAAAGGACTGGTAAGTCCAGACTTTTCTATTTTAATGGCATTGCAGTACACACCCTACACCTAGCAGACTTCAGACTGTTTGAACTGTCCTCAAAGACTCTCCCCTTCGGGATTACAGTCCTACCAGAACTGTGCTTCACTGGGCTCCGGACCAGAAGAGACTCTTTTTTTGGACTTGCTTTCGGGCACTGTCATCACTAGATGGGACTTTTAGGGCACTCCATCTCCAAAAATGTGTGTGGTAAATAATGTCATTGTTTTTCTACTGTTTATACTGTTTTTCTACTTTTCTAAAAAATATTTATATTTTTGGAGATTCTCCAGTGTTTTGATGGAAGGAGTTAGATAGTACTGTGTTTGCAGATTAGGGGTTGTTTTGTCTTTTTTCTTGCAGGTGATCCTGAAGAAGACAAAAAGAGAAGAGAAGACAAGAAGAGGAGGAGGGACTCATTGCAGTCCCTAAAGTGCTTTAAAGTAGTAGTGTTTAAAGTGTGGTGTTGTTGTTTACTGAGTTTAACTTTTCCTTCCACAGGTATGGCTGGGGGAAGTGTGGGAGAAATGCTTAGACAGTAGTATTAGCTCCCTTGTGTTTTCGTTGCAGGTGTCCAGGGATGGGGGGGGTTCTCCTGTGTTTTTTGGGTAATTTGGGTTTTGGTCAGATAGGTTTTCCCTAGAGGGCTGGGAGGATAGATGGGCTGTGGTCCTGACTGGCCGGAGGGGCCACAGCACTGATCTACTGAGAGCTATGCTCTGGACAATTCTACCAGGGCTACTAGGTAACCATAGCAAGATTGTAGAGTAGAGGCTGATGCATCAGCCGATGACCTCTGGGCCCTTAATGTTGCCTGCCTGTGCCTAGTACATGGTAGGAGAGTGCCTGATCACCCCTCTTTGTAGGTAGCACATAGGGTAGGATGGCATAGGCCTGGTAAATAATGACTGCGGACAGTCATTTCCCTGGCCGAGGGTGGGTGTAACCCCCATGTTACCCGGGGTTACTAGAATCCCATTTAGAACTAGTGGCAGGCAGGGAAAGGCAGCTTGTGAGACACCAGTTAAATGGATTTCACACTGTCTCACTCTTTCCTCAGTCTCAGCTCAGCTGGAGGGATGACATCACTATAGAATTCTCACAGCAGCATAAGCCACAGTGGAATGTTGGCTGCAGGGGTTAGGTTAGAATGTTGGGGATTTTCAAGTCAGTTGGTAGAGAGACTCAAGAAAAGGAGGAGGTGTGCTGCAGTTGGCAGCCCCTCAGAGCCTAGCTCTGTCATAGAGCTACACCAGAAACAGGGTAGTGTGTTCTCACTGTAGAGAACAACACTGAAGATACCAGTAGAAGTGGTAGAGACTGCTCCCCGAGTTGTTCCAGTTTCCCATCCCTGGAGGGATGAGGGGGAAATACAAGCATTTCAGGGGCAGTCCCCTGGCCCTTCTGGGAATGGGAAAAGCTGCCTGACAAGAGTTTGTTCTGAGTTACCAGAGAATTTTGTTTCCTCTGAGAGAAGCCCTGGGGCACCTGCAAACCATGGTGAGTCTGCTCTGACATAGAGCCCATGTTTTCACCAAGATAGTTATGTAAAGGTATCTGCCTAGTGTGGGGTCAGGAAAGGACTAACCAAGTACAGTACTTTTAAGATATGTGTATGGCTTGAAGTCCATCTAACCAGTGGGGTCTATAGTGATGGGCATAGCCACTTACAGTACGTTGCAAGTCAGGACACCAGTTACATCGAGAGTAGAATGTTAAATGTGATAAACATTTCAAGATAGTATCTACAACCAGAGAGTTCAAAGAAAGGTGTTGATTCTAAATGAATGGCCAGGTATGTATTTGGGAATGAGAGGTGGGAGACCCCCCATCTGGAGTAACCAGGTTTATCTCTACGGATTCATTTTGGGTACATATAGCTTTCTTCCAGGCACTTGGCCAGTGTCTGAAGAAAGTACCCAGATGTGGGATTAAGGATGAGATTTTCCCTTTAGGACTAGAAGCACTCATGGGTGGTTGAGGGAGCCCCACCAAACTCCATGACATATGGAAAAGTGTATTAGTGCTGGCCAGGGTGCCATGCCAGGGAATCCAAGAGTGAGAGTACCAGTCTGTGCATGTGAGCCGATATGTGTTCAGAACT
This sequence comes from Neoceratodus forsteri, assembly GCA_016271365.2. Lineage (NCBI taxonomy): Eukaryota > Metazoa > Chordata > Ceratodontiformes > Ceratodontidae > Neoceratodus > Neoceratodus forsteri. The sequence continues at coordinate 1,284,553,689 of CM057454.1, read as the reverse complement.
TGAGAGCTGTTGTGTGATGAAGAAGATGTGTTCTGACCTCTGTAGATCTGCATATCCAGTTGTTGTAGCCCCGTGGTGGTCCATTTTGTTTTGTATCCTTGTGTTAAAGTGAATAAAAGCCACACTTAAGAATCTCACTCCTGGTTTGGACATTTTCAGTTATTGCTTCCTGTGTCCAGAATTACTTGGGTGCCCCTAACTAGAAGTACAAACCTAGCCCTGATGCTGAGTGAATGTTTTCTCCCTGAACCCAGACTAGCCTGGTAGTGGGTTACAAAAAATGATCACCCCTATCTGTAGGCAGAGTTACATAAGGACCGCTTGGCACACCTGGTCTGACCATTTTCCTACCTAATGGATAAGCTGCAGAGCCTAGTTAACCAACAGCCTACTTCTTCCTATCCCCAATAGCATTGCCTTATGTCTGTCCCATGCATTCTTGAATTCCCCTGCAGTTTTTGACTCCACAACCTCCTTAGGAAGGTCATTCCATGCATCCATAACCCTCTCCATGAAAAAATACTTCCTCACACTACCTCAGAGCTGTTCCCCCTCTATCTTCAAATTGTGCCCTCTTGTTCTTGCACATCTCTTTTTCTGAAAGATGCTACCCACGTGGACTTTGTCGATTCCCTTGAAGTACTTGAAAGTTTCTATCTTGTCCCCCCTCTCCCACCTTTCCTCAAGGGTATATATATGAAGATCCTTTAGTCTCTCTTCATATGGCTACTGGTGCAGACGACCCTGCACCATTTTAGCTGCTTCCCCTGGACAGCCTACATCCTGTCTATGTCCTTGTGGAGATGGGGTCTCCAGAACTGCATGCAGAACTCCACATTTAGGCAATTCACTGAACACCTCAGGTGCCAAGCTCTGACACACTGCAGACCCAGGAGACTCTCCAATACTTGCTTGCCTGCCAGCCATGGGGAACCTCAGCTGTTAAAATTCCCTGTTGCCCAGTGTCCCTCCAACAGATCCTTCACCCCATATAAATAAAAAGTACCCTTTTTCTAGCTGTACATCCCCAACCTGATCATTTGCCCAACTTGTAAAACCTGTTCCCTGGTGGCTAGTGGTACCTCTCCCCTACCCCCACCTGATCAAATGCCAACCTACAAAATATCTCTATTTGCTATAGGCAGAGCATTGGTTTGCTAATTGCTCCTCAACTTCCTGTACCTCACCTCACCCGACCATGCAGCTTATGATAAAATAATGCAGTGAAGGTAGCAGGGGGATCTAGGTGACCAGGGTACCCAAGGTGGAGAATCTTCTGTGGGAAGGTGGCAAAGCCTGGCTAAGCTTAGAATACCCTCTATGTATATCCAGTGTATTCCTATTTAAAAACAAGACAGTTAAGGTTTTATAAGTTATTTTAATGGTAGGAATTTAGAATGGTGAAACACAGTAAGTTTCTATTTCATTTTATATTCCTAAGGCTTGCTTGCACAACTTGAGTCTGGTGGGGAGGCAAGTTCAGGAGTAACTATAGAAAGCACTTCTTCACAGAGAGGGTTTACAGAGCCATGGAACAGCCTGCCAGTCCCGGTGGTTGCAGCTAAGACAGTAAGATAATTTAAGCTAGTGTGGGACAGACTGTGTGGACAGCGTGGCTGGAACAATTAAAGGGAAGGGGGTAGCCACCTTGGGCAGACTAGAAGAATCAAGTGGCACCCATCTTCTGACACCATTCTTATGTTCTTATTGCCCAGTGAGAAACAATGAAATGCTGAGATCTTTGAAATCAGCGCCACAGTGTTACTAAGTATGGCAATTAGGCAATGGCTACGATGTTGCTTTTTCATTGCCAAAGCCAGGATATGGAACTGTGCAGGTTATTTATTAGTCAGGCACAACAAGTGCACACAACAGCATTGCCAGTAAAAAAGGAAATGTCCAATATGTAGAAGTATAAAATCCTCCAACACCCAGAAAGGTCAGTTGTAGCCTCTTTTCCTGCTCACTGTGCATAATCACATAATATAGACTATGGCTTTATGAAATGCATTCCTCACCTCAACTGTTTTTTCAAGCCAGAAAGCAACCCTCCCCCAATGGACTACAGTCACACATAGAAGTGGTGCATATTGTCATGCTGACACTGTTTAGTGAGTCTCTGAGCACAGGAGAGGTCCCAGAAGACTGGAGCAGGGCTCATGTGATCCCGCTCCACAAGTGTGGTAGCAGGGAGGAGGCAAGGAACTACAGACCAGTCAGTCTTACCTCAGTTGTGGGCAAGATTATGGGAACACTCCTTAAGGAAAGGATAGTGCAACACCTGGAATCCATAGGAGCACAGGATCCAAGACAGCATGGGTTTACAAAAGGAAGGTCCTGTCAAACTAATCTCATAGATATCTTTGACTGGGTAACCAGAGTGATGGACCAAGGGGGAGCAGTTGATGTCACCTACCTTGACTTCAGCAAAGCTTTCAATTCTGTTCCACATAGAAGATTGATTAATAAGCTGGGTAGGCTCGGGGTGGGTCAGAAGTTGGTCAACTGGGTGGCAAACTGGTGGATGGATAGAAAACAGAGAGTGGTGGTAAATGGTATACAGTCCGAAGAGATGCAAGTCACAAGTGGGGTATCTCAGGGATCAGTCCTGGGGCCAGTCCTCTTCAATATCTTCATCAGTGACATTGCAGATGGACTGGAGGGTAAGGTTTGTCTGTTTGCAGATGACACCAAGATTTGCAACAGAGTAGATGATCCAGATGAGGTGGGCAGAATGAGAAGAGATCTGGATAAACTAGCTAGATGGTCAGAAGAGTGGCAACTGGTGTTTAATGCCAAGAAGTGCAAGATCATGCACATAGGGAAGAGAAACCTTGAAGTCACCTATAGGCTGGGAGGGGAGTTGCTGGCAGTCACAAGGGAAGAAAGAGACTTGGGCATCATCATCATTGATGACCTGAAATCATCCAAGCAGACCACTGAAGCAGTAGGTAAGGCTAGGGGGATATTAAGGTGTATTAGTAGGGGTATCACAAGTCGGAAGAGGGAGGTAATATTCCCTCATTACAAGACACTGGTTAGGGCCCATCTGGAGTACTGTGTGCAGTACTGGAGGCCACAGATTCACAAGGACATTAACCAAATTGAGGCAATCCAGAGAAGGGCAACCAAAGTGGTGCAGTGACTACATCAGAAAACATATGAGGACAGATTAATGGAGCTCAATATGTATACCCTACTGCAAAGGAGGAAAAGAGGTGATATGATTGAATCATTCAAACACCTTAAGGGCATTAACAAGGTGACAGAGTCTAACATGTTTCAATATGAGAAAAATAGCAGGACAAGAGGACACAGCATGAGATTAGAGGGAAGCCGATTAAGGGGTAAAGTGAGGAAGTTCTTTTTCACAGAAAAGATGATGGATGCACGGAATGGCCTACCTCAGGAAGTGATGGATATGAATACAGTTCAGGGCTTCAAACAGGCATGGGACAGGCATAAGGGAGCAATACAGATGAGTATGAATAGATAGGCCATTGACAGAGCAAAGGCTGATGGCACATTTATAAGGTAGAAAAATAAATGGGCAGACTGGATGGGCCTTGCAGTCCTTATCTGCCATCAGTTTCTATGTTTCTATGTTTGATTGCTCTTCCATGCACTGAATGCTCTTAGCTTCAGAACAATAGGTGAGAAGGTATTAGACCAAATCTTCCCCTACTGACTTGCTTTCTTATAATGTGAATGGCATAGTTTAAATAAATAGTCTATTGCAGTATGACATACTATGTGACTTCCAGCAAGTTACTCCACATCCTCAGTGCTCCTGGGACACACTTGAAAAGGGGTATTTGTGCCTAGTGGGCCTTAGCAATTTACCAAAAAGAATACAATAATGTTATATTAGCTTGACAGTTTTAGGTATTAAGTTGAAGGCATGAGGCATTAGGTTGAAGTTTCAATATACAGTGGTAAAATGGTATTCTACTGAATTTAAATTCAGTGTTTACAGAACAACAAGAAGCTCAGTCTGTGAAGCTGATTGTCCTATTGACCTCTGAGTGACAAGGAAATTTGCATTTTAACTGGTACAATACACAGAACAGCCCACCCCCACCCCCATCCCCATCCACCTGGTCCTGATAGTTATAGTTATGGCATTAGCCACTGGCAGTTTTTCTTTGTATTTTTACATCCTGCTGTCTAATACGGTGCCTTATCCATGGTAGATTAAATCATGCCCAACTGCCCATGCCCGTTTGGGAGTACATCTGCAAATGGTAGCTTCTTCACTGATCCATGTCTGAGACTGTCATATGCGTAATTTAAAAATGACATCTAATTTAATTTGGACCACATTTATATTAGAAAGATATGGTCTCTGACTATTGTTAGTTGATAGGTGGGTGGTTGGGAAAGTTGATTATAATTGGGACAAACCACCTGTCAAAATGAACAGTAAAAATTCAATTTCCTCTGCTATATAATGGGATTGGATTTTACTTGGCATCATGTGTATGGTACTTCAGAGCTTGAAATAGTCAACCCCTCTCCTATCATATAGGTCTTTAGATATGGCTCAGGTCTGGCATATTTGGTAGTCCCTCTCATAGTCGTGCAGGTTGTCTGTATGAATTATTCGAGTCTACCCCTCTATTATGTGGGGAGATCTAAGTTCATTAGCAAGTGATTCTGCTCCTCAAGTAGCAAAATTGGTTCTAACTGAAGTATAATGACAGACGCTGATTGACCCCTGGTGGCCTCAGTTCATAGGGATAGCACACAGTAGTACACAGTGACTTACTTAATTTGGCAGCTCTAGGCCACTACAGCCACAGTGCACATGAAAGCATGGACCCCTCATTCTTTCCTCCTACTCTGTCTCTCCTGGTTTTAACAGCTTTCATGGTGGGTGGCACAGCGCGCACTTCAGCAGTTTTAAAAATAATAGCAACAACACCAATCAATTTCCCTTATTTGTAAGTTTTTCAGTATTCATTGGTGCATTTTCCTGGGGGCAGCACAAATCACTATAATTTTGAAACTCCCTCCTGACTCTGACTGTACCCCCCACTACAGTTTTGAAAAATAAATCTTTGGTTGTCATTTGTACAGGGATTTGAAGTGTGGCTGACAGTACAACTGAGAGGGCCAGTAGTGAGCTGTTTGATTCCCACAACATCTTCTTGTATACAGTACTCAATCTCCCTGTTGCTCATTGGTCACCCAGCCCATGAAAACAGTCAATGTGCCTAGAGACTCAAAAACTCAAAAAAGAAGAAAGGCTACAAAGCTCAAAATGTGAAAATGGAACCACCCATTTCCTAGTGCTGACAGATGACTACTAAAGCACATGCAGTACAGTATAGGTTTTAAATAATGAGTGACCCCACGTAAAAGAAAAAAATCTAAACTAATGCAGAGCAAAATCTTTTTTTTTTTTTTTACTTACAGTACATTTAGAAGAGTCCCGTTGTTAGATTTAAACATAAAATCTGAAAAAAGTCAGTGTGGAGGATGTAGGGAAAAAAAAACTCTTGTTCTGGAGTAGTTTAAAATTTTGTTAATGACAGGGTCATTTCATGAATCCTCTATGGTGTGTGCTGTCAGCACTAGGAGACGGGTAATTCCGGTTTCACAAGATCCAGATGATGGTATCATTCATCACTGCAGTGATTGATTAAAATGTCAAACAATGAACACATAAATAACCCATGATGATAGTGAGGATGGAAGTGATGGTGGGGCTGGGATGTCACGGTGTTATAAAGTGATCGTGGTACTACTATATGTAGTATTCTGCATGGATTATTTATCTGCTCATTGTAAGTATCTGTTACAGCTATCATTAGACGCTCCTGAAACATCACACATCCAGGGCAAACTAATATCAATTTAGTCAAGCAGTCTCTCCGTTCCAACATCCTATGCTGCAATTCAGGTGATGCGCTGGATATAGTGAGAAGTGGAAAGTGTGGGGGACTGTGGGAACTATCGGTCATTACTGGACCATTCAGATAATTGCTACAAAGTGAAATTATACCCCATCTCCTAGTGCTGACAGATGTCTGTTGTGTTTTTTTTTTCTCTGTTTATTTCATTTTTTTAAACCCTTTTTTCTGGGGCCAGCACAAGCTATAGGAGGCAGTATAGTGCAGTGGTTTAAGGCTCTGAGCTGCAAACATGGAGACCTGGGTTTGAATCCCACAGCTCCCACTTGCATACTGTGTGACCCTGCGAGAGCAAGTCACAACTTCCTTGTGCTCCCAGGTTGCATCTGTAAACATGCTTCAGCATAATGAGTCTCTCCTGGTTAAAAAAAAAAAAAAAAAAAAAAACAAGTTGACATGGGTTTGATACCCACAACCTCTGCTTGTATACTGTTTGACTCTGATCAAGTCACTATAACCTTCCTATTGTTCCCTGGTTGCACATGAATACAGTCAACGTGGCTAGTGGGAATCTTACTGTATATAACTGTGTAGACCATTCCAGGTATTAACCAGTATACCAGGAGAACCCTCATTTTTTTCCAGCTTCCATGCAGTCTGCAGCTAACTTACAGTACATTGGTATAATGGAAGATTCTGGAGTGCTGTCTCACAGGTTACCGGCAACTGCTGGCTACTACTTCCCGAGATACTAGAACACTGTCATTCAAAAAAAAAAAACTTTATGTAACCCCCCCCAAAAAAAGATTGCTGCACCGCCAAGTAACAGTGCTTTCAGACAATGCATAAATGGTTTAATTCTTATTTGGCACAAATATGAAACAAACAAAACACCCATTGTTTACTTTATAGGACAAAGGAGTGTTAAAAACCACAGAGAATAAAGCAAATGTGGGGATATTCATGCTAAAAGGAGCTCCTTTTTTTTCTAATGTAAAAAAAAAGTGCAAAAGCAAACTTATCATGGGAAATAAAAGGTGTCTTACAAGACAGGAAAGAATTGGCAATATTAATAGAATAAAAAAGTACAGGTCAGTATATTCACTGTAACACGTACTGCTGCTTTAACTATAATAAGTTTATATAAAGATTTAAGAGACTAATTCCACCAGATCGTAGCAAATAATTCATTAAAATATCCTCCATATTTTTACTGTAGCTCTTTTAAATACAGACATCGGTCTTTCTTCTGTAAAGGTGCTACATAAAGGTTTTTTTTTTCTCTATTTATTTATTTTATTATTTTAAACCCAACAGTTACAAAATGTTTGCAAAATGTGCCAGTTCTTCTCTATAACATCTCTTGATGCATAAGAACATTTAATATACTATATATTGTTATACTAATTGGAGGGTGAGGGTGCAACTTGACATCAGGGAATATGTTCTATCAGGGACTATGATCGGTGGGTGGGGGGTGCCACTAGACACCAGGGAAGTTTTATATTTATTTATGGGATGATGAGGGGTGGGTGGGGGGTGTCACTAGACACCAGGGAAATACATTAATGGGGGACACCAATCATCTGACTGAGCCTGACTGAACAGAAACTTATTTCATTTAATTTTAAATACAGTTAAAACAAGGGTGCTGGATATAGTTGGAAGTGGGACATGGCAAGAGTGGGGGACTGTGGGAACTATCAGTCATTATTGGACCTTTCAGATAATTTCTGCAAAGTGAAATTATACCCCATCTCCTAGTGCTAACAGATGTCCGCTGTGTTTTTTTTTCTCTATTTATTTCATTTTTTAAACCAAACAGCTACTGTTAAGTACATAGTTTTTCAATTTCAATTGTTGCATTTTCCTGGGGACAGAACAAGCAGACATAGGTTTGATACCCACAGCCTCTGCTTGTATACTCTTCAATTCTGATCAAGTCACTGTAACTTATCTATTGATCCCTGGTTGCACATGAATACAGTCAATGTAGCGTGTGGGTGTTACCAATTTTCCAGTGAAAGAAATGATAAAAAACAAACTGTTCCTTTACCCTTGAATGATTTCTTAAATCCTACTTACAGTAGTTAGCATTAGTTGGCTTCAGCAGAGAAAAAAAGAGGTATAAAATCTGTATGTTTTCAGTATGCCATCATTTTCCTTATGATATGAGAACATTAAAATGATCTTGCATAAGCTGCCCCTGTGTGTCATTACCAACCTACCCTAGGTATAATAAAATGCAATTAGTCAGAAATGACATCGCAGGTGTCTTAGTACAGTATGTGTAACCCTCAGGGACCCATAATTGATCAGATAATGAAAACTTTCTGTATATTTCTGCTCTTTCTGCTTTAGTTGGGAATCTTACTGTATATAACTGTGTAGACCATTCTGGGTATTAACCAGTATACCAGGAGAACCCTCATTTTTTTTTCCAGTTTCCATGCAGTCTGTAGCTAACTTACAGTACCTTGGTGTAATGGAGGATTCTGGAGTGCTCTCTCACAGGTTACCGGCAATTGCTGGGTACTACTCCCCCTAGATACTAGAACATTGTTATTCAAAAAAAAACTTTATGTAACCCCCCTCAAAAAAAAAGATTGCTGCACCGCCAAGTAACAGTGCCTTCAGACAATGCATAAATGGTTTAATTCTTATTTGGCACAAATATGAAACAAACAAAACACCCATTGTGTACTTTATAGGACAAAGGAGAGTTAAAAACCACTGAGAATAATGCAAATGTGGGGATATTCATGCTAAAAGGAGCTTCTTTTTTTCTAATGTAAAAAAAAAGTGCAAAAGCAAACTTATCATGGGGAATAAAAGCTGTCTTACAAGACAGGAGAGAAGGGGCAATATTATTAGAATAAAAAAGTACACGTCAGTATATTCACTGTAACATGTACTGCTGCTTTAGCTATAATTAATTTAAATACAGTTCTAAGAGGATAATTCCACCAGACCTTAGCAGGGAGGAGATGGAGGTCAAAAGGGAGGTTATGTAGTATTTGTTGATTTGTTCAAACACAACTTATCCTCCTCTGTGTTTTATAACTGGGGTGGGACAATTTTGTTTTTGGCAACCTGATTTTATTAAGACCAAAGAAAGCTGAAATGTTAATTTCACATTAACATAGCTGCCCTAGATATTTTAAAGATCAATGCAGCTGTGTTACTTTAAAACAACAATTTCAGCTTCCTTTTGTAGGGGTGTGTAATAAAGTGTGCCTGCTAAAAAAACAATAGCTTATTGGGTCCTGTTTTTATTTATTTATTTTGTGGTTTATATTTAGTAGCAGTTTGTTTCCTCTCATATACTGTGTGATTTCTCCCAATGTAAGGCTCCAACAGCGTGGATACCACCATACAGTTAATCACCTTGCTACTGTTGTTCATATGCTAATCTTCATTGTCCCTTTGTGAATAGAGTGGCTGGCTGTTTAATTGAAACTGCTAAATTGTTTCTTACTTTTGTTGTAATATATGTTTCACTTGAGGCCACTCTGAAGAGCTCCCAATACAGCAATTTCTATCCACAAATACAGTCAACAAATCTTGAGCAGTTAGCCTTTATTAACTGACTTTTAATGTTATCCCCTATGATAATTTCCATAAGACTCTTTTCAACAACTCCGGGAGGTGATCGACTTGATTACATGCAGGCAGATACAGTAAAAAAAAACATAGAGTTCTTGAGTGTTATTGCTTATAAAGATTCTCGGCTCCAATTCCTGTTCAAAGACTGACTCATTCATATGTGTTTCATGAACTATTTTGAGGCAGCAGAATAGTAAAACTGAGGCTCTCTGTTAATAATCACACTTGGCTCCTCAAATCTGTTTTATGAAAGGGTGCTGTGTTGTGTATTGTGACACAGCACTTCCTTTAACTTTGCTCTTTAGCTGACTGCATTTGAGACTGGTGAAATCGTATGTGCTGCATTTGAAATGCAACAAAATAAGGACCTGACATTCCTCATGGGTACGCATATTCATTCATGACTGTGCCCCAACAGTGAGTGCACTGTTTAGTGAAAACACTTTACCGCTGCAACTGTCGGATGATATGTTCATAAGGTAGAAAAAATGGGCAGACTGGATGGGCCTGTGGTCCTTATCTGCCATCAACTTCTATATAGAAGTAATGATACAACCTTTAACTGTAAGGCATGATATACTGTAGTTCATTTATCTTACAATATTGCACATCCACCACTTATTGCACCAGCTTACTATTGCACATTTACTGCACTTATTGCACCTTGAAATCACATGCGCCATAAATATGGATCTACTTAACTAACATTATTTTTTTTAACTGTGTATTAACACAGGCTAGGGACATTTTTTTTTCTTTAAGTGCAATTCTTAAATACTGAGCAAATGTCTGCAAGATCTACTATACTGTATTATTCCAACTGTAGCTGCTAGATTCATAAAGTGCTCAGCAGCACCATACTATTCATAAAGTGTTCAGCGGCTTTCAGACCACCACTGAGCACTGAAGTCTGGTAATAAACAGTTTAAAAAAATATTTTGTGCTAAATAGATCAGTATTTATGGTGCAGTATACAAAAAAATGGATGTGCAATACTAAGTTAGATGATATCAAGGTCCAATAATAATAATAATAATAATAACTGAGGTCTGTTTCGTCTTAAAATTAATAAACTGCTACAGTAGAAAGCATGCAAAAAGCAAAGTGAGTTATGGATGTTACAGTTTTATTAATCTATTCTTATTATCCTCGTTGTTACCTCTGGTGGCTCGTTTATTAAAATTTTTAGTTTGGCGTCCCTTTACTTTATTTTATTGGCTTGCTTACAGTACAGCACTGCTGTGTCTAGGCAATGCAAGGACTTCTTTAAAACAGTGCCTTGCATGTCTTGACACAGTAGTACTGTAAGCCAGTCAATAAGATCAATTAAAAGCACACCTAACTCAAAAGTTTAATACAGGGTGAATGAGCCACAGGAGGCAATGAGGAGGGCAATACGAATAGATTCATACAACAGTCACTACCACAACTTACTTTGATTTGTGCATTTATTGTTCCTCTAAACATGTACTGTACATGAAATACATTTCTGTAATTGTTTGTGAAATCAATAATCCTGCCCCCCCCCAACTCCATTACTCCTGTGTATGCTGTGTTTGCCTGGTTATAACATTGTAATCACTACTTATTCCTGAGAGGAAATGATGGTTGTCTACTGACTTTAGTGTCTGGGGATAGGTATCATGCTAATTACCTAAATTAATTGTGCACTTCTCTCTCCAACAACTTTGGTTTTTGAATAGTTTCAGAGACACATGATACCCAACATAAAAATAGGGCTAATGTAATAAAAGAAATATGGCGAATACTATCCCACTGTATTAAATTGAAAGATTTATTTATATTTGATTTTTATGTTAGCCACCCAGATGAGCACTGTCTTAACAAACTATTTCTGACCATAACTTGAACACTACCGGAATGATGTGCTCTATGCCATGCCATCAAATTTACTATGAAATACATTAATAAATGAAATATATATATTTTTTCTTGCATTACTACTTGTACCCCTCACTACATCCCCTGATCTCTTGCCCAGTGTATCCCAATTGCTGGTGTGACCGTGCATGATCTCATTTCTATGTAATGACTGGAACATCTGAACAGCAATTTCCATCTCCATCCCATCTCGGTGTACTGTATTTAGTGCATGTACCTGGTGGTGGGCTTGTAAATATCACAGACATGTCAAACAACCAATACACACTGCACTAAGCATCATCCAAATCAAGTCAACTTATACATCAAGTGTTGCAATCTTCCTTGTTTTATGTTACTGTACATCTCATTGTTTCCACCATTACTATTCTTAGCAGGACAACCCATTTCAAACCCCCCACTTTTCAATATTGGAAATCCTACTAAGTTCACACTCTCCCCTTCTTATTTTAATACATTCTTCCTGCAGTATCAAATGCCCCTGTTCTCCACCGTGGAGTTTATAATTATGGAAATGAGTGTACTAATGAATATTTTGTGAATTTGGATCTATATACATGTTTTGCATTTATTGTTCATAGGTTACCAGGGCATTTCAAATTAATTCAATTATAGTAACCATAGTACAACTGCTAACAATTTGATCTGCATCATCTTTACTAACAAATAGTATGCAGAACAAATAATTGGCAGTAATTACTATATGCGCAGTAGTACAGAGCAAGTCTTCTCAGTAGTTGGTGTCTAGGCAGCCTGTTATATCTGCAAGCATTGTTTAACAATTCTAATCTGTTCTGATTTGGGGACATGAAACGAGCATCACACAGAAGTACACACAGAGACATACCAGTGGACACATTGATAGAGCTGCACTGTGATGAGCCCAAGCAGCAGCTGCAAAATATATTATTTGTATTGTGTTCCATTCTCAGATGCAGAATGGAGTCTATGAAAAGGGAATGGGGGGGGGGTCACCCGACATCATGTTCTGGCAATCCAAGCTTGGTGCACAGTGTGTCTGTCCAAAACTTCTAACTACCAGTTTGCATCAGGTTTCTCTTGAAGTATTTATACTGTACAGCATATATCTGTGCTGTTTGTGACTGCAGCTCCTGAATGGAAAGGTGCATGGCTTACTGTGCTGTTACCATCACTGTGACAGTGGGAGTAAGGGGTGCTAGGGCTAAACATGACTGCTTTTGGGACACAATATATAACCGGGATGTCGGCAATGCCAACACAGCACACCGCTATACATCTGATTATGCTGAATTCACTAACCTATGCTGCTTACACATCTGTCACTCAACATCTCAGTAGGAACATCGCATAGTCTATAGTGGTATGGTATTGCTTGAGGGGTTGGGTGAAGGGGAACGGGCGTCAAACCACGACTCAGTAAGATGTCATTTATTTAGTGTTTGAAAACTCTTTTTGTACCTGATGTAGGGATAGCACAATTAATTTTATGTGTCACATAGTAAACATGGACATGTACTCTTGCTTCACCACTCAGTTTGTACAGGGGTCTGCTGCACTCACGCGGTGCTGATTGTGGATACTTACAGCATTTGGAAACTGCTCTTTACTACTAACTAACTGATGACAGTTGTATCTTCTGTCTTAAGTTCACATGTTCAGTGGATGATGTGGGGCCAGAGGATGAGGGGGTGGTTTGTCACAATTGCACCAAGATTTCTATCTAATGCTGTACCCTTCTCTCCCATCTCATACATGCCTCTATGATGTGATGGCACTTTTGTCTGATGGCACTTTTACTGGATACTGGCAGGACATTCTGTTCATGATTGGAGATGCCATACTATACTGTAGCTCACACACTCTCTGTCTTTGTGAAGAAAAAGTGGTCAGCTAACTTGGTGAAGGTGGTGGTGGGGGGGACAAAAATCCATGACTCAGTATATTTTCCTACCATTCCCTCCCACCTCCTACATAATTTCTGAGTGATGGAACTATCACCTGATGACATTATACAGATGACCTGCATGACACTGTTTAGATGCACAAACTGAGCTGCCGTTTGTTCCCTCTCTCCCTCAGTCTAGCTCGCTCTCTCTCTCTCTTTTTCAGCAGGATAATGGATGAAAAGGAGAAAAAAAAGAAATGTTCTGCTCTTTGTAAAAAAAAAAGATTTAGTGCCACCATATAAATACTTGTAGTATGGTTTATACACTGTGTACAGTATGTGAGTTTGCATGCAATAGTGAAGGTAGAAAGTGTGGAGTGACACAAGCTATTAATGTTAATTTAAATTTTAAAAAAATCAGTACAGGGAAAACCATGGTGAGCAAAAGAAATGGATTCCCTTACTTTTTTAATTAGTACTTTTGATTTTGACACTGCTTTCTGTGTGTGTGGGGGGTCTTCTTACTAATGATAGTGATCAATGATGGGGATGTGGACTGTGGGAATGGACTGTGGGGGCACCTGCAGAAACTGTCAAATTAACAAGATTAAAGTATTGAAAAGTGTTGAAAAACAGTGCTACCTGGTGCATTTTAGCTGCTGATTACGTGGAACTAATGATCACAGAACGTGGCATTTTTTAACACATACTGATGTGGTAATTAGGTGTTTTTCGGTACCGCTCAGCACACAGCATGCTGCATGCCACCAGGCAATGCTAGGCACACCGCTCCTGCCGAGGTATAACCAGGCAGCGCACAACTTTTCTCTAGCTACCACTGTAGCATTTTCATTAGCTGTATTCATTCTACTAGAAAATTATACTTTTCTAACATATCACACATATAATTATGCTGGATGGCATCAAACACAGTTTCTTGGTCCAATGTATACAAATATCCTTCCAAATTATGTTCCTGACCGTCATTTATTATCTCCATTACGAATATTAAATGTTGCTTTATAGTCCTGTCTGGGACTGCACATGTTTGTGTCTGTAGAATCATTTGATCTGCATAAGCCAACATCCTCCTATTTATTATTTTAGTCAGTGTTTTGTAATCTGATGGTAACAGACTATTTGGTCTCCAGTTTTTTATATTTGCTTTGTCTCCTTTTTTCTATAAGAATATGGCTACCCCTTGTCTCATGCTTTCTGACATTTTCCCTCTGTTACATATTTCACTATATACTAATGTTAAGAATTTCGACATAATGTCTTCATATTTCTTATACAAGGTACTAGGTATCCCATCTATTTCTGGTGCTGTATTCAGTGTTAAGGTTTCAATTGCCTCCCTTATTTCAGTTTCTGATATTAAACTATTTAAAGACTTTCCTTCCTTTTTTCCTAATTTTGGTATCTAGACTTTCTTCAAAAATTAATTTCTTCTTTCTCCACCCTGCTTCTGACATTTCTGCTTCATATAGCACTAGGTATTGTACGTCGAAGAAGGGGGGGCCAGGAGGAGCGAACGATAGAGGTTGAATGAGCAGGACCATTACATCAGTGTTGTAGGGTCCAGAAGATGCCCTGGGGTGACATGGAATCCAGATCATGGTTCTCCATGTCTGGTTGTCATACCCAAGGGCACCACTAATTTGGGTGGGCTCATAGCCCGGGCGGCTTCGGAGGTTCATCCAACTTGGGCGGTGTTATGCAATGCCAGATCCATTAAAAACAAGACTGCAACTATTGCAGATCTTGTAAATTCAGTGGATCTGGCTTGCATCACCTTGACTTGGCTAGATGAGTACTCTGGTCCTATTTTAGAGGCCTCAATTCCAGCTGACTACTCGGTGATTCACCATCCGAGATTGGATCACGGGGGGGGAGGTTGCAGTTTGTTTTAAGACTGAATTGGGCCTCCCAAGTGTACCAGTTGAGGAGGCTGAGTCATTCAAATGTACTGTGGTAGCAGATGTAGGTTGTAGGATTATTCTCATCTACTGTCCACCCAGGGATGGGAACTGTTTTTTCAGGAAGTGGCAGACTTTGTCATCGACATGGCATTTGAGTCTCCCAGGTTGATGGTCCTGGGTGACTTTAATGCCTGGGTTGATGACAAACTCTCACAATTTGGACAACACTTCCTCCAGTTGATGACATGTCTGGGCCTTACACAGATAGTTACCACTGCTACCCATAAACACGGTCACTCCCTTGACTTAATTTTCCTCCTGGAGATTGAAGCCTCGGACTTGGGGTGGAACCAGTTGGATGGTCTGATCACTACACCGTGGGGTTCAATTTTAGCACCCCCCTCGAAAGCCTACCCCTGTGGAGATGTTCAAGTATTGCCCTTTACGAGATGTTAGCTTTGAAGGCCTTATGATGGTACTTGACCTATCGTCTCTTCCGATTGCAAACAGCGACCCAGAGGACCTTGTGGTGGCCTATAATAAGGCCATCACTGCAGCCCAGGATGTCATTGCTCCTGTCCATGTCCAATCTCTCTCCCTTGGCCCTCGGTCTCCATGGTTTGATGGGACTTTGAGGGAGATGCGCGACAAGGACAAAGATTAGAGCGTTGCTAGCGGAGAGCTGCCCTTGATGACGACTGCTTTAGGTTGATGGATCATTACCAAATCTATCAATCTGCAATCTCCCATAAAAAGGCAGAGTTCCTGTCCAGGGAGATTACAGTCACTCAGAACTGACCAGCTCAGCTTTTCTGAATTGTGGACAGTCTGTGCAACCCAGCCTGTCTACAGGTTTGGAAAGCGTTTTCGCAAATAGAGTACAATGAACTTGCTCAGTTCTTTGCTACTAAGGCGGCCGACGTCAGGGCAGCTCTCCAGCCAGCACACTCTATGGGTGTTGCTAGTGACCAGCACCTGGCCACTAGCCTTCAGCTTTTCTGGAGTACCTTTGACCGCCCAGAGTTCATGGATGTCATGAGGATTGTCCAGAGTTCATGCCCTGTGTACTGTAGTTTGGACCCTGGACCAACTTCCCAGATTTTGGGTTGTATCAATTCCATCGCTCCGGTCCTTGTACAGATAGTTTGGTGCTCTTTGGAAACAGGTGAGTTTCCTAGCTCCCTGAAGGAGGCAGTGGTAACACCCCTCCTGAAGAAAGCTTCCTCAGACCCAAACTGCCTTGTGAACTACAGACCAATCTCTAACCTTCCCTTTTTAGGGAAGGTGGTTGAGAAGGTAGTGGCCATACAGTTGGAGAGCCATTTGACCATCCATGACATCTATGAACCCCTCCAGTCTGGTTTCCAAAAGAGGCATAATACCGAAACAGCGCTGGTTCAGGTGCTGAATGATCTCCTGATGGCTAGAGATCAGAAGAACCATTCCATCTTGGTCCTTCTTTATCTTTCATCAGTGTTTGACACTGTGGACCATGAGATTTTGCTTGATCGCCTGAGGTTCATCTGCGGCCTGTCATGTACAGTCCTCAGGTGGTTTACATCTTTCCTCACCGGAAGAACTTAGAGGGTTGTGTCCGGGATTTATTCTTTGGACCCTATCCCTCTGTCTTGCATGGCCCCTCAGGGATTGGTGCTTTCTCCCATGTTGTTCGCAGTGTATATGCTGCCCTTTGGAGACATTGTAAGGTGGTATGGGCTGAGGTTTCACTGTTATGCTGATGATACCCAGCTCTACCTTTCTTTTGCACCTGACCAGAATAGAGTTCTCTCAGTCTTTAATAACTGCCTAGTGGAAATCCAGGAGTGGATGGATTTGAGTTGGTTGAAGTTGAACTCGGGAAAGACTGAAGTGCTGGTTGTGGACTCAGGATGCCGGATAGGGGGGTCGTGGGTAGGTTTACCCTCTGGGGTCTTCTTTGGGGGTTTATCACTCCCGGCCTCTGAACAGGTGCGAAACCTGGGGGTAATTTTTGACAAAGGGCTGACCCTGCATTTTCAGGTGTCAGCCATCATCAAGATCTCTTTTTTCCATCTAAGGAATATCACCAGGGTTAAGCACCTTGTTCCGTCCGGCAACCTTCCTACGTGGGTTTACACCTTTGTGTCATCTTGCTTGGATTACTGCAATGCCCTTTATCTAGGGCTATCTGGGGTAGAAATACACCATTTGCAGCTAGTGCAGAATGCTGCAGCTTGGCTTTTGACGGGAGCCTCTCGGTTCTGTCATATTTAGCCAGTGCTGCGTGATCTGCACTGGCTGCCTGTTAAGTGGTGGATCACCTTCAAAGTCAGTCTCTTGACTTATAAAGCCATACATGGACTGGGCCCAGACTACCTGAAAGAGCTTCTGGTACCCTACCACCCCAAGCGATCACTAAGCTCAGCTGGCGAGGGGTTGCTAAAGATTCCAAGAGTATGTTTAAAATCTTCCAGGGCCCGGGCATTTATGCATGCAGCCCCTTCCCTCTGGAATTCTCTACCCTGCTAGTTGCTTGAGTGCACAACCATGGAGAGCTTTAAACGAGCCTTAAAAACTCATCTGCGTCACCAAGCTTTCAGCGACTGATTAATTGATTGTTTGTATATTCTGTTATTTTTTAATCTGTTAGTTGTTTGTTTAGTAACCTATGCTGCTGCAATTGTGTGTAATTATGCTTTTGCCTTTAACTGTTGTTGGCGCATTGGTTTTGGAAAGGTACCATAAAAATTACATTTTTTTATTATTATTATTATTATTATTATTATTGTATTATTATTATTATATGTTCCTGCACTGTAAGTTTAATTTCCCCTATGTTGGTTTGCAGATTCCCCTTACTATCTCTTAATTCACACATGATTCTTTTTTTGATTCTATCCTTATTACAGTCAAATGGGTTAGTTTGATACTTGGTCCCCTGTGTACCACTTTTTTGTTCCATTGCTAGGGATTTGGCTCTATTGTACTGAAAATTCCCAAGTTGTTTTTTTTTTTATTTCTTTTATTTGCTCTATTTACTAACATACTAACATACTAATTGCCAGCAGATTAGGCCTTATGGTCTATCGAGTCTGCTTGAACCTCAGATCCCTAGTTGGGTGCCAAGGCCCCTCCCCCCTTGTGTTCCAGAGACCCCTATCATCCATCCCCACCCCCCTGGGCCAGGCCATCATCTGATACATCCACGTTCTGTGTCTGTGCCACCCTCTCTTGAAGCCCTCCTCTGTGGATCTCTGAACCAGCTGACCAGGCAATGCATTCCAAGGGTCCACCACCCTCTCAGTGAAATATCGCCTCCTCTATTCCCCCCTCACCCTTCCACCTTCCAACTTCAAACCATGTCCTCTGGTGATACCTCCCTGCTTCAGTCTAAAGATCCCCTCCATGTTTACCCTATTTATTCCCTTGAGGTACTTGAAGACCTCAGTCATGTCCCCCCGTCTCTCCTCTCCTCCAATGAAAACAGGCAGAGCTCCTCAAGTCTGTCCTCATATGTCAAATCCCCTAGTCCTCGTATCATCTTAGTTGCCCTCCTCTGTACCCTCTCCAGGAGCTGTATGTCCCTCTTCAAGTGTGGTCTCCAGTACTGTACACAGTACTCAAGGTGTGGTCTAACCAGTCCATTGTACAGCGGCAGAATCACTTCCCTGCTCCTAGAGGTGATCCCCCTTATGATGCATCCCAACATCCTGTTTGCCTTGCTAGCCGCTCTCCTGCACTGCTCAGAGTTATTCATACATGCATCCACCATGACCCCTAGGTCTTGTTCCCCTATTGAGGCCTCCAGCACCTCCCCTCCCAGGGTGTACCTGTGTTTAGGGTTTCCCCGCCCAAGATGTAACACCTTGCACTTGGTGATATTGAAATTTAATTTCCATGTGTGAGCCCAGCTTTCCAGGGTGTCCAGGTCCCCTTGCAGGGCCAACCTCCCCTCTTCCCCCTCAACTACCACTCCCATCTTGGAGTCATCAGCGAAGAGACTCATTTCACACCTATACCCTCCCTGATGTCCGATATGTATGCATTAAACTGGATCGGACCCAGGACTGAGCCCTGCGGTACCCCTCTACCGAACTCTCTAGGGTTCGAGAGCTCCCCACTGACCACTACTCTCTGGGTGCATCCAGCTAGCCAGTTTTCAATCCATCTGACCATCAAAGGGCCTACTCCCAACCTCATCAGTTTCTCCACCAGACCATTGTGGGGGACAGAGTCAAACGCCTTGCTGAAGTCCAAGAATAATATATCCACAGGCTTTCCCCTGTCCAGTTCTGATGTTACCCATTTGTAGAACTCCACAAGATTGGTTTGACAAGATCTACCTGGCACAAACCCATGTTGCCGACTATCCAGACCTCCCACCTCCTCCAAGAACACCCCTATAGTTCCTTTAGTATACTCTCCATTAATTTTCCCACCACCGAGGTCAAACTGATGGGTCTATAGTTACCTGGTACTTCCCTTGACCCCCCTTTATGGATTGGCACAATATGTGCCTCTCGCCAATCCCTAGGTACCCTCCCTGTCTCAAGTGACCTGTTGAAGTGCTCCACCAGGGGTGCAGCCAGTATGTCTGCCAATTCCCATAGTACTCTCGGATGAATGCCATCCGGCCCAGGAGATTTGTCTTTCTTTAGGGCCTTGAGGGCTAACCACACCCTTTCAGTGGAGATAGCATCATCCATCCCCTCCACCTTACTGGCCTTTTTATCCTTATCCTGATGTGACACCCTTGGGGTACCTCTCCCTCCCTCTTGCTCCATTTCTGTTGATCCCCTGATCCTACTCACTGCCACTTCTATCCCCATCATGCCTTGCTTTGTAGATATCCCATCCCCCTCCCTAGTGAACACAGAGGCAAAGTACTTGTTTAATACCTCTGCCTGGTCCCTCGCCTCTTCCACCCACCCTCCTTCTGATCTCAATCTGCTGAGATGGCCCGTAGTTTTTCTCCACTCCCCAATATACCGGAAGAACCCCTTTTCCCCTCCATGTATCCCCTGTGCCAGCCACTGCTCTTTACTGGACTTTGCCCCCCTCACCATCCGGGTGACTTTTCTAGATGCAAGATGGTACATTTCCTTATCATTATCCCCTCTTGTTGTTTTATATTTTTTGTAGGCCACCTTCTTTTCTCTGACTGTTACCTGAACCTCACTGGACCACCAGCATGGTTTATGTGACCTTGCTCCCTTATGTTTCACCTTAGCACAGGTCCTGATTGCCTCATGAAGTCCCCATTTTATGACCTCCCATCTCTTTTCCACATTTGTCATTGATGTAATCCCCTTCAAGTGATCCTTGATAATATTTCCCATGCCCACAAAGTCTGCCCTCCTGAAGTCCACTGCCAGTGTCCTAGATCTTACCCCCCTTCTACCATGCTTATTTGAAACCAGACAGTTTTGTGGTCGCTCCCAGTCAGTGGATCCTCTACAAGCAGGTCCCTTACCAGATCCCCATCTGCCAGAACCACATCCAGGATATTCCCCTCCCTTGTGGGCTCCATCACATGCTGTGTTAAGAACACATCCTGGAAGCCATTCAGCAGCCTCTACTCCTTGGCCACCTTAGAGGACATGGTTTCCCAGTTTGTACCTGGCATATTAAGGTCCCCTATCAACACCACTCCTTCCCCTTTTGCTCCACACTGGGAAATGATGTTGTCCAGCAAACCATCCTCCAGAACATCACCCATCCCAGGTGGCCTATATGCTACACCCAGCTTGACCATACCTCCTGCTGGGGTTCGTAAGGTGACCCATAAGGCCTCCACATTTCCCTCTGCCTGTTCTACCCTAGCAACTTCTATGTCATCTCTCATGAACATAGCCACTCCACCCCCTCTGCCCTCCTTTCTATCCTTCCTAAGCATAGTGTACCCCTGCAAGTTTAGGTCCCAGTCATGGTTTTTGTTGGCTCACATTTCTGTGACTGCCACCACATCTACCCCCCCCGAATAGCATGGCCTGGAACTTTGGCGACTTGTTTCCCAAGCTCCTGGCATTTACTAACACCAACCCCCACCCCTTATCCCTGATCCCCTTTGTCAAACCCCACCCAGGTTCCTTATACTTCCATCCTCCCTCTGCTCCTCCTGAAACCTCCACCCCCAGTCTGTTTCCCCTCCCCCTTGGGTTTGAAGGCTACTCCCCTCATCTGGAGGAGAGGGCTTCTGGTCAGCCCCTCCCTTATCCCTCCTCCCTCACAAGTTTAAACCCCACCTTTCTTGAATGTAGTCAGCCATCCTGTTTAAGGACTTCCTTCCCTAACGGGGCAAGATGAAGCCTGTCCTTGGCATACAGTCCCTTATCCTCCCAAACTCCTTTCCAGTTCCCTAACACCCCCAACTCACTCTCTTCACCCCATTTCCTGAGCCAGTCATTAACCTCTGTGATCTTCATTTTTTTCTCCACTGAGGCCTTTGATACTGGCAATACCTCCGAAAAGAAAATGTTGTATCCATTATCCCAACAGACTCTGGAACCTTGCTTGGATTTCCAAAACACTATTTCCATCTAGATCGTCAGTTCCCAAATGCACCAGAAATCCAGTTTCCCTCCACAATCTCTAACCAGTTCATACACCATGAACTTTGCTCTGTGCACTGTCAGCCCAGAGGTACTCACTACCTTCACCTGGCTATGGCATCCACCCCCCCTGTCCCTCCCACTATATACCCCTAGTCATCGAGTCTCCCAATAACAGAACCTTAAAACCGCCATCATCCTTATGGTTAACTCCACTATGCACTCTCAACCCCCCATCCCCACCTTTATTCATGATCTCAATTCCATGGGAGTCTTCCTGCCTTATTAGAGACCCCCAGTCACCCTCCCCTTTCTGCCTCCCTTTGTTATTTTGCCCACTTAACTCAGACCCCTCCTGAATAGGTGTCCCCTTTAACCATCTCTTATCTGAACCATTTATCCTGGCCCTGATGGTTCCCCCTCCCCCAAACCGCCATCCTTCCCCCTTGTAATAGTACCCCTACCTCCAGAGGCACTGTGTGGGTCCCCTTTAACTAGGGCCTCATCCTTGGTACAGACCCCCCTGCTGAAGGGGGCCCCTCCCCCACCTCCTTGTCTCCCAGTTTCTCTCCAGTCATGCTCTCCTCCCTCATGTCTGCAATATGTTGCATCTTCCCTGTCTGCTTAACATTTATGTTTCCCCTTCTCCCTCTGGGACTATTTCTATCCTTTTCATTGCCGGTCTGTGATGCCCTATTGGTATCCAACTCCCTCCCCCTGGCCACTGTGTCAGTTTCCTCATTTCCACTAAACCCTTCCTCCCCCTCTAGGTTGCTTAGTAGCTCAAATTTATTGTAACACTCTATGCCAGCCTCCATCAAGTAACCCAAGTTTCCCCCGACTGCCCCTCTAAACTGCCCCTTTTCTCCCCTCTTGCTCTGTTCTCCTTAGCAGCTCCCTTCCCACAGTCTGCTCTTTTAGGCTTCCCCAAAACAGCCCCTCCCTTCTCAATGTCTGCTCTTCTAGATTTCCCAACAACAGGCCCTCCTGATTCTTCCCCTCCACTCTCTTTATATTCGGAATGTTTACCCTGTACGCTTTCCCCTCACTTTCCCCTTAGCATCAACATCCCTATCTAAGGGTCCTCTGTCCCTAATATCCCCCCTCCTGCTTGCTGTATCATAACATCCTGCAATTTCTGAGTGTTTCCTCAGCCTCCCCTCAGTCCCACCCTTCTGTTGCCCATATCCACACCCCTTATCCTTGGTCACCCCCCCAACTCCCCCAGCTTACTCCTTAACCAATATACTTCACTCCTGATACAAGATAGCTGTCTACAGAGTGGGCAGCCTCCCTCTCTCCAGGCCCAATTGAGAATTATTGCCATCCCACAGCCTGTGCAGCCTACAACCCTTCTGAAGATGCCTGGCATGGTGGAATATGGCCACCCTGTTTGTCCCTCTCTGTTTATAATGGCACACACCTCTTTTCTCAGTCCCTTCCCCCTGGAATACAGTCTCTTTCTCTATATTGACTGCAGTTATTTACAAACCCAATTTCAACCCCACCAATAAAGTTCCCAAGTCTCACAAACACATACAGTCCAGTGTGTGTATACAGATATCAGGTACCGTATGATGTCACAAGCCCACCAGTTCCTGTTGCTTCAAATTTCAGTCACAAACAGAAATGCACAGCCCTTCAATCCCAACCCCCAGTGGCTTTTCAGTATTTAAGAAAACCTACAAAACACGGTGGGTGGGAGAGCTCTACCAACACCAGGCAAACATCACATTTAAATTTCACTCAAATTATCACTGACAAACAAGTGTTCCCAAGTCCCAATAGTTACAATATCACAGCCCAAGTAACAGTTCTAACTCAAAGTAGTAATTTTTAACACATAGAACTAATTTCAAGTACAAAACTATTCAGATATTACAGTTAAAACAGAAGATAAAACCAAACCTCTGTTCTGAAAAGCCTCCTGCTTCCTTTGCTTCATTTACCTTATTTTCTACTTGGTGTGTAATTAACTTATATAATCTTGCCCTTACACTTAGGTATTTCTTATAATTTGTGGATTCTTCTCTTTGTGATTCCTCCATCGTCTTTTTTTTATTTTATTTCCCATTTGGTGTTTTCCCACTATTCCACAATAGAATCATACAATTCTATTAGAAGATTCTCTGGCTTTTAACAAATCTAGTATTTTCCCATTGCAATTATCCTCCTGTAACCTTTCTGTATTCATTCTCCAGAATCCCCTACCAAACTTCATTTGCTGACCTAGATCTGTTTATTAATTTAACTCCCATATGATCAGTTGTTTCTAATGGAATTACTCATATGTCCTTAATTTTTGTGTTTTTGGGTACCATCCAAAAATCTATCCTAGTAGACAGCTTTCCTTTGTAAAAGGTATGTTCTGTTTTTGTTTCCTTTAATTTTATATGCATCCTCTGACACCCCTTTTTCTAACACACCCTTTAGCATGTTTGTCACTAAAGTGTTTTTCTGTTTTTCTACCCTAATCCCCCTTTGTCAACCCACAATTAAAGTCCCCTCCCCATAGCACTAATTTGGAGGTATGTAAGTAAGGTTCAATGGTTCCCATAATTTTATTTCTTTCTGCTTTAGTCTGTGGGTTATAAATATTAACAATTCTAAGTGCTATCTTTTTAAATAACAGCATCTAATATGAATGCCCTTCCAGGTATTAGGTGTGTAATCTTAAGTACTTGTACCTCATTTGTTAGAAAGGCAATCTCCACCCCTGAGCACATTTCTTCCCAAATAGACCATACTGACGGGCCCAATCTCCACTCCTTTTGCACCTGTTGTGGTTCATAAATTGTGTGCAATCTTGTGTCCTACAACACAATTGTCACATTTTAAATCACTTAGGATTTGGAATGTTGTTAACCTTTTATATTTACATTTACATTTAATACTATTAACATTGCTAGTAAGACAGCTTAGTTGATCCATTTTTGGCAAAGTTAATTACATCTCTCCCTCATCCATCTTTTGCTTTTTTCCTTTTTTTTGACACTTGTGTGTCTGTTGTGTCTAGAGATGCAGCGAATTTACATTTCACCGGTGAAGTGAATGCAAAGTTGTCACTTCGCGGAGAACCCAGCATGAAATGCCCACTTCACCTTGTTATTATTACTTCACATTGTCATTCAGCCTTAACGCAAAGTAAGACGGGTGACAACAATATTGGCAGCCCCCACACAGTCACTGGAATTAATGTGCGTCCCCAAAATGCTACTGTCGTCTTGTCTCTAGAAAATTCTCCAGTACTGATGAAGTGAATGAGAGCCTAACAAGAAATGCAAAGTCTCCCAGAATTAATGGCACACTCAGTCATCCAAGCAGTGGTCAGACAAAGTCACCAGAATTAATGTTCATCCCCCAAATGCTACTGTCTTGTGTCCAAAAAACTCCCCAGTGCTGTCGAAGTGAAATGAGAGTGTAACAAGACATGCAAAGTCTCCCATCTTAGAGATGCAGTGAATTTAAATTCTGCCTGTGAAGTGCCCGTGAAGTGGGCACTTTGCACTGTCACTCAGCTACGCAGAGCGGCCAAGATTGAAATGCCCACTTTGCCTTGTTATTGAGATTGTGACTTCTTGTTGTCATTCTGCCTTAACCCAAAGTAAGGCAGAGTGACAACAATATGGAAGCCCCCAGGCCCCCACACATCACATGGCTTACAGTACTGTAACTCACATGCTGTACAGAGATGAGAATGCCTATGGCTGTAGTTCCCCGATGACTATGACCTGTATCACAAAACTCCCCAATTTGAAAACTAATATCAATGAGTACACTGATGAAGTCTGGAGAGATACTACAAAACAGGCTTACATGATGCAAGTAAGTAATAAAAAAATTAATATTGTGATGCGTGATGTGATCGTGAATTGTGACTGCATTCGTGACCGTGAAACATGAATTTATTTTTCTCAGACTTGGAGATAACGAAAGTATTGAGAACATGAATGCCTACGGCTGTACTTCCCTGATGACCTGGCTATTCACAAAACTCACCAGCTTGAAAACTCATATCAGTTGGTACAGTGGTGAAGCCTGGAGAGATACTACAAAACATTAGTTTTGTGATTCGTGACGGTGATCGTGAATCGTGTGCACCACACCAGTACTCTGAAGGGAAGCCAAAGAAACAACTGTGACTTAAGTAACAGTTGGAGATTGGGCCCTAAAGAGATGCAAATGCACAGACAGATTAAGATTGCACCACACAGTAACGAGATGCAGACGCAAAGGCACAACAACACCACCTAACCAGTGCTCACCATCAGAAATCCAAATTTGGAAAAGAATACCCTTTGCCAGTTTGGGGAGGGGTAGTGCATGGCGGTAATAGTCCACTACTACCAGTAAAGATACCACAAGCAGTATAAAAAATTCATGCAGGTGCAGTGGATAGCAGGTTCACACTGCTGCAATTACTCTGTGGCACAATAAATGGTATCTGATTTAATGGCACGCATGCATCACACACACACTCACATACACACTACAAGTAATTGCTAGGAACACAAGAGGGGGAGGACAGGGAGGTGAGGTGCCTACCAGGTGCCACAGCATGGAGGGATGGAAGGAAGATCCTGGGGATCACTGGGAAGGCAAGATGGGAGGGTGAGCTGGATGTCATTATCCACCTAGGTACTAATGACCTGGCAAATGGGGAGCCAAAGGAAGTTCAGGAAGAGTTTAGGAAATTGGGGAGGGTCTCAAACAAGCAGCTACTTCTGTCACTTTCTCAGAAGTACCACCAGAGGCAAGGAGAGCATAGTGCATGCACCAGGAACTTAAACTCATGGTTGAAGAACTGGTGCTGTGAGGAAGGGTTGGATTCATTGGTGACTGGGGACCCACCTGGAGGATGGAGGTTTGTTCAAGCCTGACGGCCTGCATCCATCCTGAAGGGAATCCAAGCACTAATGATAAGTTTAAATGCTACACTGACAAGCATTTAAACTAGCAAAGGGGGTGGCAGGCCAGCAAGGAGGGTACCTACTTGCTCACTCCCCACAGCTAGCAGTGGAACCAGTGAACCAGAGGAGTGGCTATCTCTACAAAGCAGTGTGCAAAAGATGGATATTAGTGCCCAAGAGGTGGATAGGCAGAAAAGGGGCAAAATTCAGCAGAAGGGCAGACAGCAAGGAGAACCAGGGATAAAGGACAACCAAGGAAGGGGCTGGAGTAGAACAGTGAAATAGTCTAGGGAGGTCAAATCATGGAAAGCCATGTCTGCAAATGCCAGGAGCCTTAGCAACAAGATGGAAGATCTGGAGGCTGTCATGGTGCAGTCAGACCTGGACATTGTGGCTATCACTGAAACCTGCTGTAATGATAACAACAACTGGGAGATGGCCATACCTGGCTACAACATATTCAGAAGAGACAGGGGAGGCAGGAAGGGAGGAGGAGTGGTACTGAATGTGAAAAATTACATAAGGGCCACAGAGATCCAGAAGGAACAAAATGGGGGAGAGATACTGTGGGTTAAGCTGGAAAGGATAATCGGGCCAACCATCTGCACAGGTATAGTCTATAAACCACCAGCCCAGGAGGAAGAAACGGATAGGGAGCTGATGCTAGCCATCCAAAGGATGGCAGACAAGGGTGAGGTAGTACTGGTTGGAGACTTCAATATTCCAGACGTGGACTGGAGCATCCCAGCAGCAGCATCAACTAGGAGCAGATTTATCCTGGAATCCCTTCAGGGTGCCTTCCTCAAGCAACTGGTCATGGAACCAACTCGGCAGAAGGCAATACTGGACCTTGTGCTCACAAACAGGGACAGTGTGATGGGGTAACAGTGGGGAGCACCGGGGAACAGTGACCACCAGTCATTGTGGTTTGAAATCACAGAAAGAGCAAAACCAAACCACACAAAAACATGTATCCTGGATTTTTGGGGGGGCAGACTTTGGGAAAATGGGGAGATAATTGAAAGAGGCATTAAGGGGAATGGGGCAGGAATCAGGGGTTGAGGAACAGTGGGCAGTATTTAAAATGGAGATTACAAGAGCAACAGAATTATGCATTAAGCAGGTTAGCAAGAGGACAAGGAAAAGAAGACCATTATGGTTTTCCAAAGAGGAAGGAAAGAAAGTAAAAGCCAAAAAGACTGCATTCAGGCAATACAAAAAGACACAGGCAGAAGGGGATAGGGAGAAGTACCAGGAGAAGTAAAGGGAGGCAGGGAGGTCAGTAAGGGAAGCCAAAGCTCAGACAGAAGAACACATTACAAAATCAGTGGGTAGAGGGGACAAAACCTTTTACAGGTACATAAGTGAAAAAAGAAAGGCAAAGGGAGGGATAGTGAGACTGAAGGGAGGAGCGGGGCCACATGAGGATGACAACAGTAAGCTGACATACTGAACAGGTATTTCTGCTCAGTCTTACTGAGGAAGAGGAGGGTAATGGGTCTGAAGGAGTACAAGGGTGAGAATGGTGCAGAATGGAAACAAGTCCCTTTACAAGAGAAAGGGTCCTGAAGGAACTGGAAGTAATAAGAGTTGATAAAGCAATGGGGCCAGATGGGGTGCACCCCAGGGTCCTTAAAGAACTAAGACAGGTGGTGGCTGAACCTCTGGCTATCCTGTTTAGCCAATCACTGGAAACAGGGGAGGAACCCAAAGACTGGAAGATAGCAGATGTAGTCCCCTTATACAAAGGTGGGAACAAAGAGGAAGCGAGAAACTAGACCAGTCAGCCTCACCTCGGTAGTGGGGAAGATCATGGAAGCACTACTGAAGGAGAGACTGGTGGAACATCTGGTTGTCAATGGACTACAGGACCCAAGGCAGCAAGGTTTCACCAGGGGGAGGTCATGTCAGACCAACCTTGTTGAATTTTTTGATTGGGTGACTAGGGAGGTGGATCAGGGGAGGGCAGTGGACATGGCCTATCTGGACTTCAGCAAGGCCTTTGACACTGTGCCACATAGAAGACTATTACACAAACTGGGGAATTTGGGTATGGGCAGGACAGTAGTGTCTTGGGTAGGTAACTGGCTGGGCGGCAGGACACAGAGGGTGGTGGTAAATGGCTGTCACTCCACAGAGGGAAGATTGACCAGTGGGGTACCACAGGGATCAGTGCTGGGACTGTTCCTATTCAACATCTTCATCAGTGACATTGCGGAGGACCTAGAAGGCAGAATTTCACTGTTCACTGATGACACAAAGCTCTGTAACAAAGTAGACACACCAGAGGTATAGACAGAATGAGAAGGGACCTACAGAAACTTGAAGAATGGTCAGGGTTTGGCAGTTGAAATTCAATGCAAGAGTGCAAGACAATGCATATGGGGCAAAAACCCTGGCACAATATATCATTTGGGGGTGAGGATATAGCATGCACCAAGTAGGAAAGGGATCTTGGGATTATCATCTCTGATGACCTCAAGTAGGGAAACAGTGTGACAAGGCAGCAGGTAAAGACATAGGATGCTGGGATGCACAGGCAGGGGCATCACCAGCAGGAAAAGGAGGTCATAATTCCACTACATAAAGACACTCGTGAGGCCCACCTGGAGTACAGTGTACAGTTCTGGAGACCTCACCTACGTAAGGACATAGACAGGGTAGAGAAGGTTCAGAGGAGGACAACAAAGATGGTGCATGGATTGCATCACAAGTCCTATGAGGACAGGTTGAAGGAACTGAACATGTACTCCCTGGAGGAGAGGAGGGAGAGAGGGGATATGATAGAGACATACAAGTATCTTACAGGGAGGAACAGGGTGCAGGAATACACTATTTTTAAGCAAAAAAGATGTTCCAGGACTAGAGGGCATGGGATGAAGTTGGAGGGAGGACGATTCAGAGGAAACGTGAGGAAGAATTTCTTCACAGAATGGGTGGTGGACAAGTGGAACACCCTGCCAGAGGAAGTGGTTGTGGTTGAAACAATCACGGGATTAAAGAATGCATGGGATAGACATAAAGGAATTCTGGAGGTCAGGGGTAAGGGGCAACAGACTTCTAGGAAAACAAACTGAACTTAAAAGCTCAAATGGGCAGACTGGGTGGGCCATAGGCCCTTATCGGCCGACACTGTCTATGTATCTATGTAAATTGAAACCTTTAGTAATATAACCAAATGTGTTAAGCAAACTGAAATTATACACTGCTGCACCACAACAATCAGCAAAAAATGCCAAGAATTACTGAAAATATTACTCTGTGTACATTAACACAGTTATACAAGAAAAATATAACCAAAACAGAAAGACTGCCTTTTTCTCCCAGTTAATCAACCTACACCCCAGATACGCCCCTCCCCCAAAACACACTTCACAGTATACAGACTGACTGTTCTAAATTAACATTCAAAATCCACACACAAACAGTAAACACTCAATGATATGAGCACAGGAGGGTTTCCTACAATCGATGTACTAAATTTTGAGCAAAAAAAATGGCTCAAAAAGGCTTTTTTAACAGCTTTTATAGGATTTGAATGGCAGAGTTCTGAGAGGAAACTGTCTCCATTTTCCACTACATACACACTATACAGAACTGAGGCTGTGCAAAACAATCTAGAGCCCATGTGACCTGCATTCCCATGAAACACTGCAAATTCGCTTTGGAACTCAATAACAAGGCAAAGTGGTGCAAAGTACATTGATTTCAGTGTTACTTCTCCTTAAAATTGATGGAGAAGTGGTTTGGGGAAGGTGGAATAACGAAAGTCATTGTTTTCAATGGACTTCGCATTCCCCATTATAATGTGAAGTACCCAACTTCGCATTGCAGGGCACTTCACGTATTCCGCGTTACTCCGCGAAACACTTTGCAGAGCGAATTTAGCCCACTTCGCCCACCACTAGTCGTGTCCCCATCTACAGAGTCCTCTAATCCCGATAACTCTGTGCATGTTGTCAGTGTCAGTGGCTCAGTAGGTAGCACACTCGCCTCTGAGGCCAGGAGATCAGAGGGCCGTGGGTTCAGTTCCCACATCTGGCACTTGGGTTAATATCCCAGTACTGACACTGTAGTGCAGCATGAGAGGGGTGCTGCACTTCTGAGGTGCCGTCTTTCGGATGAGACGTTAAACCGAGGTCCCATCTGCCTGGATTGGTGGTAGTTCAGGTGGATGTTAAAGATCCCATGGCACTTATCGAAAAGAGTAGGGGAATTTCCCCGGTGTCCTGGCCAAATTTCTCTCATTCACTAAAAATACCACCAACAGCTTAATCTGGTTCAAGGTCAGTTGGCATTCATCTGTATCCCCCTCCCCTGGGTCGTGCCTGAAAATAGGCAGGATTTGTCTAGTGCACTTACCCGGTCAACAAAAACTAAATAAAATAAATAAATGTTGATAAGGTATCTTCCTCCACCCTGGCCAAGTCCTTATCTTGTAGTAGAGCATGCCTATTCATCATTTCTATTCTTTCTCTATCTCTTTCCAAGGTGTCTTTTTTGGGGTTCAGATTTGGTCTTTCTTCTTCGATCTAGTGACCATGGTAAATTTTATTTCCAGCTTCTTACCCCTTCTCCCTTTATCAGTTTCCTTTTTTTCCCTTCCAGTATCACTTTCCACCACCTCTCCATTGCTTTGGTGATGTACTTCCTTTGTTAAGTCAAGGGGGGGGTATCTTTTACAATGATAGTTCCATTTCTCCTTTTCTGCTCCTCATTTCTTATTTCATACTCAATTTTATCTTCTTTCCCTTTTTCTTTTTTGGGCCGCTGCTAAGTATACATCTTGCTCTGCAGTTTCTCCTGGGACTGAACTATTATGTGCTGCCCATAAACACTACATAAACAAGCATTTGTCAATGCCAAATGTTGCTTGCTTGTATGTGCTGTTTAGGTATTTGGAAGTCATTGGAGTGCAAATATTGAAAATTCGCTAACTTACGAGCGTGCATAGGAACTGCACAACGCATGCTCATAAAACAGTCATTTTAAGGGATTTTTTCACCAAATTTTCAACATAGCCATTTTAAGACCTCTGCTCATGAACAGTGTCACTGTGATTTTCTTAATGTGTCCCATACATTGATTTCACACCGACTGCGCCATTGTGCGCTACATGGTGGAAACACGTTTTGGGCAAGATGTGAAAAATGACAGCTGTACTGCTCATAAGGAGGTGTGGTAAAATGGCAATGTTGAAAATCTGGAGTGAAAATATTGAAAATTCGCAAACTTACGAGCGTGCGTAGGAACTGCGCAACGCACGCTCGTAAAACAGTCATTTTAAGGAATTTTTTCACCAAATTTTCAACATAGCCATTTTAAGACCTCTGCTCATGAACAGTGTCACTGTGATTTTCCTAATGTGTCCCATACATTGATTTCGCACACCGACTGCGCCATTGTGCGCTACATGGGCAGAAACATGTTTTGGGCAAGATGTGAAAAATGACAGCTGTACTGCTCATAAGGAGGTGTGGTAAAATGGCAATGTTGAAAATCTGGAGTGAAAATATTGAAAATTCGCGAACTTACAAGAGTGTGTAGGAACTGTGCAACGCACGCTCGTAAAACAGTCATTTTTAGGAATTTTTTCACCAAATTTTCAACATAGGCTTTTTGAGAGCCCACCTTATGAACACTGGCAGTGTTGTTTTGTTAATCAGTCCGGAAAGGTGATTTCATGCAGTGACCATGAAATCACCCTTCGGCCTGATTAACGCCATGACAGTGCACAATTCATGAGGAGGGTCCAAAACTCCATGTTGAAAATTTGAACAAATTTCCCAAAATGCCTGAGATATGTCAACAAAGTTGAAAAAACCCTATTTATTCCATTATACACTTACGGCATTTCCTCAGTTAGTGGTCAGCTTTGAAGAGTGCAGACATGTTCCCGGTCCACCGATGATCATTGCGCCGAGCTCCCGAGGTAAGTATGGGGTGAGGGGGTGGTGTGGGGAGGCAGGGTGCGCAGTGGGTGGGTGCGGATGGGGACAGGGAGACCGCAAGGGACCTTTTTATTTACAGGGTTTTTTTTTAATTAAGACGACGCGGGATGTTTGCCATGCTGGGGTGGGCTCCCAGCGTGGCAGCTGGAAAGGTTGTTTGGGGGCTGGAGCTGGACGAGTTTGGGCACCCCATCGGCTATAACAAGATTTGCCATGCTGGGGTGGGCTCCCAGCATTGCACCTGGACAACTTTGTGGGGGCGTGGAGCCGTGGGGGATAGGCACCCCGTTGGCTATATAGTGAGTGCATGGGGGGTAGGGAGAGTATCAGCATGCAATATGCATGCTTGCATGTGTGTGTGTGTGGGGGGCTCTGCTCACTGGAGCGGAGCTCTCCCTTTCAACTGTATGCCACTGCATTTTCGACTGCTGTCATAGACAGCTGCAGCAGTCATTGGAGAACTGCGGCAGAACCTGCAAATTCACTGACTGAATTGGAAGATGGGTGCCACACCTCCAAAAATTCGGATGATGGCACTATGTTTCTTGCACATACTAACATACTATTTGCCAGCAGAATTAGGCCTTATGGTCTATCAAGTCTCTACTCGAACCTCGATCCTTGGTTAGGTGCGAGACCCTCCCATCCTTGTGCTCCAGAAACCCCTATCATCCATCCCCACCCCAGGGACAGGCCATCATCTGATACATCCACTTTCTGTGTCTTTCCACCCTCTCTTAAAGCTCTCACTGTGGATCTCTGAACCAGCTCACCAGGCAGAGCATTCAAGGGTCCACCACCCTCTCAGTGAAAAACCTCCTCCTCTTTTTCCCCCTCACCCTTCACCTTCCAACTTCAAACCATGCCCTCTGGTGATGCCTCCTGCTTTAGTCTAAAGATCCCCTCCATGTTTACCCTATTTATTCCCTTGAGGTACTTGAAGACCTCAATCATGTCCCCCGTCTCCTCTCCTCCAATGAGAAACAGGCAGAGCTCCTCAAGTCTGTCCTCGTAAGTCAAATCCCCTAGCCCACTATCATCTTTGTTGCCCTCCTCTGTACCCTCTCCAGGAGCTGTGTCCCTCTTCAAGTGTGGTCTCAATGCCTGACACAGTACTCAAAATGTGGTCTAACCAGTCCATTGTACAGTGGCAGAATCACTTCCTTGCTCCTAGAGGTGATCCCCTTGATGCATCCCAACATCCTGTTTGCCTTGCTAGCTGCTCTCCTGCACTGCTCAGTGTTATTTCATACATGTATCCACCATGACCCCTAGGTCTTTTCCCTGTTGAGGCTTCCAGCACCTCCCTCCCAGGGTGTACCTGTGTTTAGGGTTCCCCGACCAAGATGCAACACCTTGCACTTGGTGATATTGAAATTTAATTTCCATGTGTGAGCCCAGCTTTCCAGGGTGTCCAGGCCCCTTGGGGCCAACCTCCCTCTTCTCCCTCAACTACTGCTCCCATCTTGGAGTCATCCAAGAGACTCATTTACACCCTATACCATCCCTGATGTCTGATATGTATGCATTAAACAGATTGGACCCAGGACCGAGCCCTGTGGTACCCACTACCAACCTCTGTAGGGTTAGAGCTCCCACAGACCACTACTCTCTGAGTGCGTCCAGCTATCCAGTTTTCAATCCATCTGACCATCAAGGGCCTACTCCTAACCCCATCAGTTTCTCCACCAGACCATTGTGGGACAGAGTCAAGCCTTGCTGAAGTCCAAGAATAATACATCACAGGCTTACCCCTATCCAGTTCTGATGTTACCCATTCATAGAACTCCACAAGGTTGGTTTGACATGATCTACCTGGCACAAACCCATGCTGCCGACTATCCAGACCTCCACCTCCTCCAAGTAAACCCCCAATCGTTTCCTTTAGTATACTCTCCATTAATTTCCACCACCGAGGTTAAACTAGTGGGTCTATAGTTTCCTGGTGCTTCCTTCGACCCCTTTATGGATTGGTACCACATGTGCCTCTCGCCAATCCCTAGGTACCCTCCCTGTCTCAAGTGACCTGTTGAAAAGCTCCACCAGGGTGCAGCCAGTATGTCCGCAATTCCCATAGTACTCGGATGAATGCCATCCAGCCCAGGAGATTGTCTTTCTTTAGGGCCTTGAGGGCAAACCACACCCTTTTGGTGGGATGGCATCATCCGTCCTCCACCTTACTGGTCTTTTTATCCTTATCCAGATGCTGACACCCTGGGTACCTTTCCTCCCTTTTGCTCCATTTCTGCTGCTCCCCTGATCCCTCCCTGCCTTCTCCCTTTGTGCCTTGCTTTGTAGAATATCCCATCCCCTCTAGTGAACACAGAGGCAAAGTACTCGTTAAATACCTCTGCCTGGTCCCTCGCCTCTTCCACCCACCCTCCTTCTGATCTCAATCTGCTGAGATGGCCCTTAGTTTTCTCCACTCCCCAATGTACAGGAAGAACCCCTTCCCTCCATGATCCCCTGTGCCAGCTCGATGCTCTTACTGAGACTTTGCTCCCCTCACCATCGGGTGACTTTTCTAGATGCAAGCTGGTACATTTCCTTATCCCTATCCCTCTTGTTGTTTTATATTTTTGTAAGCCGCCTTCTTTTCTCTGACTGCTACTGGACCTCACTGGACCACCAGCATGGTTTATGTGACCTTGCTCCCTCACGTTTCAACTTAGCGCAGATCCTGACTGCCTCCATAAGTCCCTGTTTTATGACCTCCCATCTCCTTTCCACACTTGTTGTTGAGGTAATCCCTTCAAGTGATCCATGAGAATATTTCCATGCCCATAAGTCTGCCCCCCTGAGTCCACTGCCAGTGTCCTAGATCTCACCCCCACTCCCCAATGCTTATTTGAAACCAGACAGTATTGTGGTCACTCCCAGTCAGGGGTCCTGTACAACCATGTCCCTTACCAGATCCCCATCTGCCAGAACCACATCCAGGACATTGCCCTCCCTTGTGGGCTCCATCACATGCTGTGTTAAGAACACATCCTGGAAGCCATCCAGCAGCCTCTGCTCCTTGGCCACCTTAGAGGGACATGGTTCCCCAGTTAGTACCTGGCATATTAGGTCCCCATCAACACCACTCCTTCCCCTTTTGGACCACACAGGGCAATGATGTTTGTCCAGCAAACCATCCTCTAGAACATCACTCATCCCGGGGGCCTATATGCTACACCCAGCTTGACCTTATCTCCTGCTGGGGATCGTAAGAGTGACCCATAAGGCCTCCCGTTTCCCTCTGCCTCTTCTTAGCAATTTCTATGTCATCTCAATGAACATAGCCACTCCACCCTCTGCCCTCCTTTTCTATCAACCTAAGCATAGGTGTGCCCCCGTACATTTAGGTCCCAGTCATGGTTTTGTTGTTACGTTCCAGTGACTGCCGACACATCCACCCCCTCGAACAGCATGGCCTGGAACTCTGGCAACTTGTTTCCCAAACTCCTGGCATTTACTAACACTAACCCCACCCTTATCCCTGATCCTTTTGTGACCCCACCCAGATTCCTTATACTTCCATCCTCCCCTGTCCTCCTGAAACCTCCACCTCAGTCTGTTTCCCCTCCCCCTTGGGCCAGAGGTTCTCCCTCATCTGGAGGGGGGCTTCTAGTCAGCCCTCCTTATCCCTTCCCCCTTACAAGTTTAAACCCCACCTTTCTTGTATGTAGTCAGCCATCCCTGTTTAGGACTTCCTTCCCTAATGGGGCAAGATGAAACCTGTCCTTGGCATATAGTCCCTCCTCCCAAACTCCATTCCAGTTCTAACACCCCAACCCATTCTCTTCACCCCACTTCCTGAGCCATTCATTAACCTCTGTGAGCTTTATTTTTTTCTCCACTGAGGCCTTTGGTACTGGCAATATCTCCGAAAAGGAAATGTTGCATCCATTATCCGACAGACTCTGGCAAGTTCTTGGAACCTTGCTTGGATTTCCATAATGCTATTTCCTCTAGATCATTAGTTCCCAAATGCACCAGGAAATCTGGTTTCCTCCACAACCCTAACCATTTCATCACAACCATGAACTTTGCTCTGCACTGTCAGCCCAGATACTCACTACCTTCACCTGGCTATGGCATCCATCCCCTGTCCTCCCAATGGATACCCTTAATCATCGAGTCTCCCAGTAACAGAACCTTAACACCGCCATCATCCTTATGGTTACCTCTACTATGCCCTCTCAGCCCCCTTCCCCCCTTTATTCATGATCTCAATTTCATGGGAGTCTTCCTGCCTTATTAGAGACCCCCTTGTCACCCTCCCTTTTCTGCCTCCCTTGCTATTTTGCCCACTTAACTCAAACCCCCTCTGAATAGGTGTCCCCTTTAACCCTCTCTTATCTGAACCATTTATCCTGGCCCTGATGGTTTCCTTCCCCGCACCCCTCATCCCCCTTGTAATAGTACCCCTGTCTCCAGAGGCTCTGTGGGTCCCCTTTAGCTAGGGCCCCATCCTTGGTACTGACCTTCCTGCTGAAGGGGCTCCTCTCCCCTCCTTGTCTCCAGTTCCCTCCAATCATGCTCTCCTCCCTCATGTCTGGAATATGTTGCATCTCCCCATTTGCTTAACATATATGTTCCCTTCTCCCTCTGGGACTATGTCTATCCTTTCCATAGCTGTTCTGTGATGCCCTATGGGTATCTGACTCCCTCCCCGGCCTCTGTATAAGTTTCCTCATTTCCACCAACCCCTTCCTCCCCTCTAGGATGCTTAGTATCTCAAATTTATTGTGACACTCTATGTCAGCCTCCATCAAGTAACCCAGTTTCCCTGACTGCATCTCTAAACTGACCCTCTTCTTCCTCTCTTGCACTGTTCACCTTAAGACTCCCTTCCCACAGTCTGCTGTTTGAAACTTCCGCTAGCAGCCCCCTCCTGACTTTTCCCCTCCAGTCTCCTTGAATTCAAATTTTCACCCTGTAACGCTTCCCTTAGCATCAACTTCCCTATCTAAGGGTCCTCTGTCCCTAATATCCCCCTCTGCTTGCTGTAGCATAATGTCCTGTAATTTCAGAGAGTTGCCCCAGCCTCCCTCAGCCCCACCCTTCTGCTGCCCATATCACACCCTTATCCTTGGACACCCCCAGCTCCACAGCTTACTCCTTAACCAATATACCTCACTCCTAATACAAGATAGCTGTCTACAGGTGGGCAGCCTCCCTCTCAGGCCCAATTTAAATTATTGCCATCCCACAGCCTGTGCAGCCTACAACCCTTCCGAAGATGCCTGCCATGGTGGAATATGGCCACCTGATTATCCCTCTGTTTATAATAGCACACCCCTTTCTCAGTCCCTTCCCCTGGAGTACAGTTTCTCTATACTGACTGAAGTTATTTACAAACCCAATTTCAACCCCACCAACAAAGTTCCCAAGTCCACAAACACACTACAGTCCAGTATGTGTTCAGTCCACTAACAGTGTGTGTAAGCAGACTCAGGTACAGTATGATGTCACAGGCCCACCAACTCCTGTTGCTTCAAAATTTCAGTCCCAAGCAGAAATACTCAGCCCTTCAATCCCAACCCCAGTGGCTTTTCAGTATTTAAGTAAGCCTACAAAACAGAGGTGGGTGGAGGGCTCTTACCAAACACCAGGCAAACACATTTAAATTACCTCTCTAATTTTCCTGCCAAACATCTATCCCCAAACCTACAATATCACAGCCCAAGTATCAGTTCAAATTCAAAGTAATAATTTTAACACATAGAACTAATTTCACTAACAAACTATTCAAATATTTCAGTTTAAAACAAAATATAACTCCTGGCCTCTTTTCTACCAACCTGTTGCTTAAGCTCCCAAGTGAACAATGAAAGCCACAGTAATTCCTGTTTTAAAGACAAGTTAATTGCAGCTAATGTCCCTCCTCCAAACACCAGGCAAACACATTTAAATTACCTTCTAATTTTCCTGCCAGACATCTATCCCCAAACCTACAATATCACAGCCCAAGTATCAGTTCAAATTCAAGGTAATAATTTTTAACACATAGAACTAATTTCACTAACAAACTATTCAAATATTTCAGTTTAAAACAAAATATAACTCCTGGCCTCTTTTCTACCAACCTGTTGCTTAAGCTCCCAAGTGAACAATGAAAGCCACAGTAATTCCTGTTTAAGACAAGTTAATTGCAGCTAATGTCCCTCCTCCAAACACCAGGCAAACACATTTAAATTACCTTCTAATTTTCCCTGCCAAACATCTATCCCCAAACCTACAATATCACAGCCAGTATCAGTTCAAATTCAAGGTAATAATTTTTAACACATAGAACTAATTTCACTAACAAACTATTCAAATATTTCAGTTTAAAACAAAATATAACTCCTGGCCTCTTTTCTACCAACCTGTTGCTTAAGCTCCCAAGTGAACAATGAAAGCCACAGTAATTCCTGTTTAAAGACAAGTTAATTGCAGCTAATGTCCCTCCTCCAAACACCAGGCAAACACATTTAAATTACCTTCTAATTTTCCCTGCCAAACATCTATCCCCAAACCTACAATATCACAGCCCAAGTATCAGTTCAAATTCAAGGTAATAATTTTTAACACATAGAACTAATTTCACTAACAAACTATTCAAATATTTCAGTTTAAAACAAAATATAACTCCTGGCCTCTTTTCTACCAACCTGTTGCTTAAGCTCCCAAGTGAACACATGCGTGCAAGCAACATAAAAATTACCCTCCTCTTCACACAGACTACATCTCACTTTGTTCTTACAGTCTGTCCCATGATGCCCAATGTCACCGCATAGGCCACATTTGATTTTACCACTTGCATTGCTCAGGTGTCCCTTCTCTACACATCTATAACAGGCCATTGGTAGTCCTGCATGGAAAACAACTCTACGGTCTCTTCCAAGAAAAAAAAACTGTTTGTCAAGTGTTGGATTTCACCATTTATTTGTTTCAGAGTTACTTTAAATTTCCATCCACCGGTCCATAAACATTCTTTATCTAAAACTGGTTGTGGAGGGCCATGTACCACACACCTTTGCTTGATCCAAAATGTAATGTCAGATACATTCACCCCTTCATTTCTAAAGAGGACTGTAACTATTTTAAAAGCTGGTTTTGTCAACGGGATTGTAAAAAATCAACTCCATTTTGGGATATTTTTGTTCTGGTGAAACAGTTTCCAAAATCTGTCTAGGTCACCTGGGTGTTTAAAGCTTATATCATATTCAGTGTTTCCTGGGACATGTATTAATGTGTAAATTTCATATGGGTAGAATTACATACAGTCTTTCAATAACCATCTCCATATGAATAGTCTATCTGGAGCATCTGCAGCTGCTCCTTAAAATTTTAGCCTGACCACATTACTTTTTTTGGCCTGTAGCGGTTTTTGATCCTCTGGAAACTGTTTTTCTCTTGTGTCCCCCTTCCCCCCAGCATGCTTTCTCTTTCTGCTCGTTATCTCATTCACACTGTTCATTTTCTGTTTGAAAAGTTTTCTCCTCTATTTCCATGGAGGTTTCCTCACTTTCTTCCTCAGTTAAGTCTAACATTTTTTTTGTATCATCAGCTTTTTCTATATTTGTAGGATTTTTTCCTTTTCTCTCTCCCTTTCACCCCTTTTCTGTTGCATTTATTTCTAATCCAATCTGAGTTTCTTCTCCTTGTTTAGAAGTACTTGGCGTATTTGCATCCCATCCTGTACCATCCTCCGTTCTTTTCCATCCAGCATTTATTAATGCTTCTGCTACCCAATCTGGGGTATCTCTAAATTCTATTGGTGTTTCAAAATCCAAATCACTTGTTTTTCCCATTGTGTGGGGGGGCCCCTTCATCAATCACAGAATCTTTTGTTTTCCTTCTCTTGTTTTATACTTTTTCCTTGTGCTATTTTTTTATTTTACTGCCTGTCTTAGGCCGAGTGTCTTATGACTCTCTTTGGCCATTCCTTTCAGGGCTTTTGCGCTCCATTTTTGCTTGTGTTTCTACTTCACAGGGTGAAGCCTGCTTTGATGTTGCCTCATCAGCTTTACTCAGCTGATTCTAACAGACTGCATCTTTATCAAACCCCTCCATTATTCCTTGCTCCATTTCTTTCAATAACACAGTTTTCCTCTTTTACAAAGGTCTCTCCTCCTCTTCTAATTTAGAAAGTAACAGGGCTTTTTCATTTTGCAACTTACTGCTTGTTGATTCCTCTGCACTGTCCACTGCTGATTTTGCTGCAGCTTTTTCTCCCGTTTTCACCTTTCCGCTTTGTCCTTCTTTTGCTTCTTTAGCTCTCTACCCATCCTTTCCATTCACATCCTTCTTTTCATGCTCAACCAAGCTGGTCTCTGTGGGTATATAGGCAGGGGTGGAGACCTGTTCCCCAGCCTCCTGCACGTCCTCTCTCATGCCGTTCCACTGACAGACTAACTCAAGAATCAGTCACGGGTCCCCCTACTGGCCAAGTAGGGGAATTTCCCTGGTGTCCAGGCCAGATTTCTTCCATTCAATAAAATACTACCAACAGCTTAATCTGGTTCAATTTCAGTCGGTTACCATCTGTATCCCTCTCCCCCTGGTTGCCCCTGAAAAAGGGACTTCTTGTCTCAGTGGACCTACCGGGTCAACAAAATTCAATAAATAAATAAATAAATGGTGGGGGGGGTAGGAAGAAGTAGGCTGTTGGTTAACTAGGATCTGGAGTTTCTCCAATAGGTAGGGAAATGGGCAGATTAGGTGGGCCAAGTGGTCCTTATCTGCTGTCAAAGTCTATGTTTCTATGTTTCTCCTGTCTGTTAACTAATTCCTTACCCATTTTCAACCTTGTGGAACATGCCCAGACAACCCATCTTACTAACCAGCCTTTTATGTGTGAAGGTGTTGAAGGCCTTGCTGAACTCGAGGTATGTGATGTCAATCGCTCCCCTGATTTACCTCCCTTGATTTTGTTGCAGAAATCCGAAAATGCTACCACAGAAGCCTAGAAGCCCAGACACAGAAAGTCCTAACTGATATTCACCAATATTACCTGGTAGCCCAGGGTGCATTGAGACAGGATGGTATCTATTGAAGGAAGTGAACCTACCCCAATTTCCTTTATGGACCATTCCCATGTGGGTCTTACCAGATGAACTGCTGTGTATGACCCATAAACCCTGGACAAAAAATACAATTAAAATCTTAATTAAACTTTAATGTGCAACAGATACCCCAAATACCAGAGGCCTGTTGACTCTTATCAGGCATCATGATGATCCCCCCACACATAGAAAAAGTAAAATGTATTTATATAAGGCGCCCTTCCTGAGCTCAGGGCGCCTTTACAAAATTTCATTATAGTAATATTAAAATCCAAAATAACTAAAACCCCTCTAAACATAGTAGACGTTATATTTCCAGGAATGCTTGTTTGAATAAGAAAGTTTTCAAGGCTTTTATAAACCCTTCTACAGTCAGGCTATCATGTATCTGACAAGGTAGAGAATTCCGCAGGGTAGGTGCCATAAAGGCAAAAGTTCTTCCACCAGATGTTTTCAAGGTTACCTGGGAATCTCTAGCAATCCCTCGCCAGAGGATCGGAGGGAGTGGGATGGACAGTAAGACACCAGGAGTTCTTTCAGGTAGTGGGGTCCCAACCCATGTAGGGCCTTATAGGTCAGCAATGCAACCTTGAAGGTTATCTGCCACTGTACAGGCAGCCAGTGCAGTTCACACAGCACAGGTGTTATATGACTGTATCTATAGCTTCCAGTCAACAACCTGGCCACCGCATTCTGCACCAGCTGCAAGCGGCAGATATCCACCCCTAGTAGCCCTAGATAAAGGACATTGCAGTAATCAAGATGACTGGTAATTAAGGCGTGGACCAGGATAGGAAGATCGTCAAGTGGGACCAGGTGTTTCACCTGTGCTATATTCCTTAGATGGAAA
This sequence comes from Neoceratodus forsteri, assembly GCA_016271365.2. Classification (NCBI taxonomy): domain Eukaryota; kingdom Metazoa; phylum Chordata; order Ceratodontiformes; family Ceratodontidae; genus Neoceratodus; species Neoceratodus forsteri. Next base: position 1,284,511,258 of record CM057454.1, on the reverse strand, counting down.
AAGGATGATTTGACTGTGGCCGACATCTGTGCCCTCAGGGTCAGGCCCTTGTCAAACATAACACCAAGGTTACACACCTGGCCAGAGGCCGTAAGCGGGTTCCCCCCCAGAAATAAACCTGAGGGTGTCCCCACCCATGAGCTTAACATCCTCACCCCTAGCTCCACCACCAATACCTCTGTTTTACCTGAGTTCAACCTAAGCCAGCTGGCACTCATCCAGTTCTGTATCTCCAGCAGGCAGTTGTTAAACACTGTGATTGAATTGGACTCCTGCCCGGGCACAAAAGACATGTAGAGCTGATTATCATCAGCATAACAATGAAAACTCAGCCCATACCATCTTATAATGTCCCCCAATGGGAGCATATACACCGCAAATAACATGGGGGACAACACCGAACCCTGTGGCACCCCACAGGGCAGGCAGTGAGAGGCCGAGGAATAAATCCCCAATGCTACTCTCTGAGTCCTGCCCTGAAGGAAAGATTGAAACCAACTGTGGACCACCCCTCTCAGGCCACAGAGAAACCACAGGCAGTTGAGCAACACCCCATGATCTATGGTGTCAAATGCTGCTGAGAGATCAAGGAGAACCAAGATGGAACGAGCTCTCTGATCTCTCACCATCCGGAGATCATTCAGTACCAGTACAAGAGCTGTCTCAGTGCTATGCCGTTTCCTGAAGCCAGACTGGAGAGGGTCATAGATACTGTGGCTGGTTAAATGATCCTCCAGCTGCAAAGTGACCACCTTCTCGATAACCTTCCCTAAAAAGGGAAGGTTTGAGACCGGTCTGTAGTTTACTGGGCAGTCGGTATCAAACGAGGGCTTTTTCAGAAGGGGGCGCACCACCACCTCCTTTAAGGGATCTGGAAAGATCCCTCACTCCAATGATGCCACCACTATCCCAGTCAGGACTGGGCCAATAACCTCTACACACCCACTAGTAAGTGAGTAGAGCCCGGATCCAGACTACAGTAGGATGGACGCAAAGTCTGGACAATCCTCACTACATCCATGACTGCCAGTTGACTAAAGGTGAACCAAGTCAATTGGGCATTAGTTGCACTCAGTTGACCAGTGCAAGACCCAATGGGGAGGTGCTGGCTGATCTCATCCTAGATGGTGGACAACCTGTCAGTGAAGAACATTGCAAACTCCTCACACTGTAACTGTGACAATGCTCGACCGGCTTGAAGACAGGCTGGATTGCACAGTCTGTCCACTATCCAGAAAATCTGGACCAATCTGTTCCTCGCTGCAGTAATTTCCCTGGACAGGAACTCTGCCTTCTTATGGGAAATTACTAATTGGTAGATCTTATAGTGATCCAGCAATCCAAGCTTGTCCATCTCCAGGCAAGTTTTCCACCAGCATCACTGCAGTCTTCCACCCTCTCTCTTCAACCCACTAATCTCCCTGGTGAACCATGGCGAAGAGTACAGGGGCGAACATGGGATGGAGCAATGACATCCAGCGCCCCCACAACTGCCCTATTATAGGCCAGCACTAGGGGCCCTGGGTCAGTGCTATCCGTTGGCAATCCCAAGAAGTCGAGCTCCGTCATTAGGCCTTCCAAGGTAACTCCTCCCAAAGGACGGAACTGTATTATCTCCTTGGGGCAGGCCTCTTTCAAGGAGCTGCAAAACTGAACCTCAGGGCGTGATTGTCAGACCAACTGACAGGATCCACCTCCACATCAGAGATTTACATCCCCAGATGGAATATCAAGTCAAATGAGTGTCCCCCCCTCATGAGTTGCAGAGGTAACAACCTGTGTCAGGCCCAATGAATCCATCAATTGGAGGAGGTTTTGTCCAAAAAGCGCGAGTTCATCATTGACCCAGACATTGAAGTCCCCCAAAATTAACCATTGAGGGGACTCCGATATCCTCTCGGCGAGGAAGTCTGCAACCTCCCTCAGGAATTCCATTCCCATCATCTGGTGGATGATAAACGAGAAGGATCCTGTAGCCTACACCTGCACCCACAATACACTCAAAGGAATTGGTACATCCAACTGGCACCTCCCTAAGATCCAGTTCCTGTCTAAAACAGACTACAACTCCCCCTTCCCTACGGTCCACTCTCGGGTGGTGAATCACCGAGAACCCGGCTGGAACTGCAGACTCTAAAATAGGGCTCGCATTTTCATCCAGCCAGGTCTCAGTGATGCAAGCCAGGTCAACAGATGCAATAAGATCTGCCACCACTGCAGTCTTATTTCTAATAGACCTAGCATTGCTTAACACTGCCGGAAAGGGACGAGATTTCAAGGATGACTCCACCTCCTGCCTGACCAAGTCAGTGCCCTTGGGTATGGGTACAAGGCAAAGTAAACCTCGCTCCTGTATCCATTTCACCCCAGGGCATCTCCTGGTTCTAACTGTCTCTATCCACCCACTCTTTTCCCATCCCCCCCAAGAGTTCCAGGATCTCCTATTCCTTACACTCCTTCATATCGAGATGCCAAGAACTCGGCAGTTTTTATAAATTTCTGGAGGGAGCGAAGGATATTCAAATGGAGGGAGATCCTTTAATCTTGAGTGGGAGTACCGCCTGACTGTAGCCTTAACATCCCAGCACATATTTCAGATATTCTAAATAACACTATGTCTGCTTTATCACCCCACACAATCAACACTTCCTCTCCTTTATATTTAAAAACATAACATTATTAAACCCCCCTAATAAACCAACTTTTAAATAATAAAAAAAAAACACCCTCTCATAATTTTAATAGTAATCCCCCCCCCCCTCTCCTCTCTCTCTCTCTCTCACAGAGGGCGGGGTTAAAAACAGAAACACCACAAATAATAATTAAATCAAGTAACCTAACACAAACAGAGCAATCATCAACAAATCTCTTCATAGATGTACTATTCAATTCAACAATCTTTAAAGTCCTGTTAAGGAGAAGAAAGAATATAGCCACCTCCTCTAAAATAAACAAAGAACTCTATATGTGGCTCAAATGCAGCACCTCTCACATGCATGCATTTATTCCAACAACATTAAGTAAAACTAAATCAAGTAAATATCTGCAGTATAACTCCAACACCACCTCTCACATACTGGGGGAGAACTTCAAAATAGAAGAGGAACTTTGTTTGTGACCCAAATGCAACATCTCTCACATGCATGCAAGTCCAGCAAGATCGAGCAGTATGTTAAAACAGCTTGCATTGGAACTATAATATACCCCTAACACCACCTCTCACATTGTGGGGGAGAACTTCACAGATGAATCCACAGTAACTCCAGTTAAATTCAGTAACTTAAATATTAGAAAAAACAGAGCAGTGTGCGCACCACCCATACATCCAAATAACGAAAGCCAGGAGGGAAGGCAAATCAAATTTTCCAAAGGCACAGTTCATGGCCAAAAAGGAGTGGTCTGACAAATCCATGTAATCCAACAAACTCCTCACGACAACAGCTCCACACTAATATTATTCGTTCTGAATCCTTTTCAGTCATTCCCAAAAATTAGAGGCAAATAAACGACTTGGAGAATGCAATAGGAGGGTGAGTAAATAAACACCCTCCACTGCACTGCCTGAAGCCAGCCGCCCTCCTGTCCACCCACGACCCACGGATACAGATGCCTCAGTGACTCAACCCCATGGCTGACTCCCAAGGCAGCTTAGGAGAAGTCTCAATTCCCCTCTGGCTCCCTAGAGGTCAAACAAGGCAACTGCTGCCTGGTCGCGGACAGAACAGAGGGCCGCAGCTCCTGGAGGCACACAATACTCATTATCGGCTTCCGCACTGGGAGGCCTTACCAAGTTTGCACAGCTGATCATGGGTCAATGTTGCCTATAATTTCCAGAGCATCAAAACAAATACCATCTAGAAAAAGAAGACCACTATCATTTTCTACAAGTTCAACATTATGCAGTATAATGAAACAGCAGCAGCTGTTTCAAATTAAGAGATTACAATCTAGTTTGGAAGCTCATTTTTATTGGGCTGGTTACTCTTAATGTTAAAACTAGACGGATATTCTGGGTTCCCAGTTCCCCTTTACTTTTCCCAATCTTATCCTAGGCTTCCCAGACCTTTTCCAAGGACCTAAAAACAGAAATAATTTGAGTCAAATTTTGCGCATAGTGGCACTAAAATGCCCGATGATCCATTTGCTGAACCCTCTGCCCCCTAGGCTTGACCAGTGGAAAGTTTGGAAATGGAAAAACTCAGAACTTGAAACAATGGAATCCATCACAGCAGTGCTCAGACTTAGACTACCTCTATTTTTGGAGCTTTGGCAACCCTGGCACCAATTGTGAGTCTCCATCATATTGGGGCACGGAATATGAATTATAGACCCAGGTTCCCCTATGATTAACTCCCCTTGCAGCCTGATGGTTCTGCTTCAATATTCCTTGCCTACAAGGGGCATAGCTCTGAGGAACAATGCTTCTCATCTCCCATCTTGGCATATCCTTTATCTTTCAGTAGATTTTCTCAGATTGAAACCCTTGACTTCAAAGCAATCAAGAACACCATGCTCAGTCAATGGGGTAGAGATTATGAATGGGTTTTGGAAGGCAGGTCTGTGAGAATGTCTTATGCATTGCATCATTTTTGTTGTATAGATGGATTTGTTAAAGTTATTATTGACTTCAGTAATTTTATTTTTGGGTAGTTACTGGTATTAGACAGGAGACTCAACCTACATGCTGTTTATCAAATTCTGACCAAATGTGATTTATTTCCAGTTCTCCTATACAGTATGCCATATTGACTTTTCTCAAGAAACATGAGTTTTAAAATAGAAATGAAATGGTCCTACTGTAGCACCAAACCCTGTGGTACACCACTGGTGACTCTCTTGTCCTTATGAGTTAGTGCAGTTAACCACCACCCTCTGTCTCATGTCACTTGATCAATTTTGAACCCAATTTACTTATTTGGCCCCACACCTAAACTGTTCAGCTTTCCAATCAGCCACCTGTGTGGCACAGTGTAGAGAACCTTGCCAAAGTCAAGATTGGCTGTATCTCATGCCCTTCCCTGCTCTAATTCCCTGATCACCCATTCAAAGAAATGTACTTCATTTGTTTAGCCTGACACCCCCCCCACACTGTGCATTCATGCTGCCCGCCTTTGCTGCAGACCCTTACATTCAACATGCCCAACCAGCCTTTCTCTTAGTAAGGTTTCCAGTAATTTTATCACTACTGAGATGTGACTGACTGGCCTATATTTGTTAGTTTCCTCTCTGCTGCCTCTGTTTTGTAGTGGGACCACATCAGCCATTCTGTAGTCCTCTGTAATGATAATTGTTTCCAATCAGCTGGTGTGCAAGGTTGTCAGCAAAGCAGCTAACACTTTAACCTGAGTTTATTCAGTACCCTGGTGTGTATCTTGTTCGGTTTGATAGCCTTATCCACCTTCAGGGCTGCTAGTCCTTACAGGACTTTTTCCTCTAAAAATTGACTCATGTCCTTCTCTACTCCCCCACCCCCAACCCCCAACTTATTCAGTTACCAAAAAATAAAAATGAAATAAAAACGTGCTTCCTCCTGGTGGTCTGTCCCCTCCACATTCTACTGTGAAGACTGAGCAGAAGTAATTGTTTAAAATGTCTGCTTTTTATTTTCCTTTTCTGATGTTTCCCTCTTCAGCCTTATTAATCCTCACTATACCTTCCCTTGATTGTCTCTACTTGCTTTACATTTCTATAAAAAGGTCTTGTCCTCTTGAGCCACCCCATTAGCAATCCTTTCTTCTGACTGCATGTTTGATCCCCTAACAATCTTCCTTGTTTTATTCTGTCTTGCTAGGTACACTTTCTTGTCTTCCTCTGTATTTGTTTCTTTGTATCTCTTGAAAGTCACCCTTTTTTTTCTTTCACTAACCTTGCCATTTTGTGGAGAACCATAGTGGTCTGTTGCTCCTTCTGCTTTTGCTTACATCTTTCATGCAGAGGTTTGCTGCCCAAATGATATCCTCCCTTATTCTTCCCATTCAGCCTCTACACCCCCTCCCTGGGAATCTCCTCTCAAGGCATCATGGCAGAGTCAGCAGGTTGATGCGCTTTGAACTATTATAAACAAAGACTTCTAAAATGATTTTCATACTGCTATGGTTCTCTAGGGAGGTGGCCAAGGTGATGAAGTAAAAAGGGGTAGCATTCAGGTGATTAAAGGAAATAAAGAACGAGAAGGACAGGGAGATATATTAAGTAAAAAGAGGGAAGCAGAAAAGATGATGAGTGGAGCACAGACACAGACAGATGAAAAGGATAGTCAAAGGTGTAGCAATAGGGAATAAGACTTTCTTCAGATACTGTATGTAATTGAAAAGAGGAAAGCAAGGGGAGGTATAATGAGGCTTAGAAGGGTGGAAAGGGAGACTGTGCAGAAGTTGACTAAGAAAATGCTGCTATCCTAAATGGGTACTCCTGCTCAGTCTTCACAGTCAAGGGAGTAGACAGACCATTAAGAGCAGCAAGAAGAGGGAAGGGGGAGAGGGATACAAGTCCAGTTTTTAAAGGAAAGTGTGTGACAGGGATTTGCAGTTCTGAGGGAGGACAAAGCTATGGGACTAAATGAGATACACCCAAGGGTACTACCTGAACTCCAAGATGGGTGAGACACCCCACTGACAGCCTTATTAAACAATTCGCTGGAAAAAGGTCTGATTCCAGAGGAGGGCAAAAGACCTGATGGAGTCCCTCTGCATGAGAGGGGAGGCAGGGAGGAGCTAGCAACTATAAGCCAGTTAGTATTACTTCAGTAGTGGGTAAATTAATGGAAACCCTGGAAAAGGAAAGACTGGCAGATTATCCTAAATCCAATGTGCTGCGAGACCAAAGGCAGCATACTTTCAGAATAGGAAGGAAAGGGGAGGTCATGCCAGATGAATGTAATTGATTTCTTTGACTGGGTACCCAGTGAAATAGATCAGGGTAAGGCAGGGGTTGTGGCTTGTCTGGAATTTAAAAAGGTCTTCAACACTATGCCACATATAGCAAGCAGATTAAGAAATTGAGCAGTATACAGGTGGGATCCAAAGAGGTAAACTAGGTTAGAAACTGGTTAATGGACCAGCAACAGAGGGTAGTGGTTAATGGCACTCACTTTAAGGTTAATGGCACACACTCCAAGGTGCAAAAAGGGGGGGGAGTGGCCCTTTATGTCAATGAAAATATCAAAGCTACAGAAGTTCAGAATACACATAAGAAGCCAGAAGAGCTGTCTGTCACCCTGGAAACAGGAAATGGGACAGCCTTATGAACTGAGGTTGTCTACAAGCCTCCAGACCAGGGGGAGGACATAGACACATTACTGTTAGAAGATATACAAAACATGAAAGCTAGAGTGGAGGTTCTGATAATGGGAAATGCCAGATACAGATTAGTCAATACCAACAGGAACATCTGCCAGACCTACACAGATAGTGGATTCCCTGCAGGGGGAGGGCCTCAAACAATTTATACAACAGCACACAAAAGACAGGGCTATCCTGGATCTAGTACTAATGGGGAAAGGATCACAGATCTCCAGGTAGAAGGTCACCTGGGGGCCAGTGACCCTCACATGGTATAGTTAAATTTGGCCACTAGAACGAAGTCATCCCACTCCAAGGCAAACATATGGTTCTTCAGAGGAGCTGACTCTAATAAGATGGCCAACAGAGTTAAGCTAGCCCTGGCAAGAAGAAATACAGGTAAGGGGGTACAGGCAAAGTGGGCAAGCATTAAGGATGCAATACTTGAAGCAACATCCCATTGTGCTAGGGAGAAAAGCAAGAGCAAAAGAAGAAGGAAAACACTTTAATTCTCAAAAACAGTAGAAGGAAAAATCAAAGTCAAAAAGTTGGCCTTCAGGAAATATAAGGGAATGCAGTGGGATGAAGATAGGGAGGCATTCCAAACTTCACAAAGGGAAGCTGGGAAGGCAGTAAGGCAGGCAAAGGCCCAAACAGAGGAAACACTAGCACGAACAGTAAAAGAAGGGGACAAGACTTTCTATAGATACATTAGTGAAAGGAGAAAGTCCATGGGGGGATTGTTAAGATCAAAGGGGATAAGGGGGAGTGTGTGGAAGAGGACCAAGGAACAGCATCTATCCTAAATAGATACTTCTGCTCAGTATTTACTGAGGAGAAGATAGGGCAGGGCCCACAGCTCAGCATCATGGGCACAGGGGGGAGGGAGGTGTGCACAAGTCACTTCACAAAAGAAAGGGTCCTACAAGAGCTCACTAAGCACAGGGTGGACAAGGCAATGGGACCTGATGGCATACATTCCAGGGTACTAAAGGAGCTAAGGGTGGAACTAGCAGAGCCATGAGCAGAATTGTTTAGTGAGTCTCTGAGCACAGGAGCAATCCCAGAAGACTAGAGAAGGGCTCATGTGATCCCACTCCACAAGAGTGGCAACAGGGAGGAGGAGGAGGAGGAGGAGGAAGGGAACTACAAACCAGTCGGTCTTACCTCAGTAGTGGGCAAGATTATGGAGGCACTCCTTAAGGAAAGGATAGTGCAACACCTGGAATCCATAAGAGCACAGGATCCTAGACAGCATGGGTTTACAACAGGAAGGTCATACCAAACGAATCTGATAGAGTTCTTTGACTGGGTAACCAGAGTGGTGTACCAAGGGAATGCAGTTGATGTCACCTACCTTGACTTCAGCAAAGCTTTCAATACTGTTACACATAGACGATTGATTAGTAAGCTGGCGAGGATCAGGGTGGGTCAGAGGGTGGTCAACTGGGTGGAAAACTGGTTGGTGGGCAGAAAACAGAGAGTGGTGATAAATGGTATACAGTAAGAAGAGATGCAAATCACAAGTGGGGTACCTCAGGGATCAGTTCTGGGGCCAGTCCTCTTCAATATCTTCATTAGTGGTGGGCTAAGTGGCCAAAATTCACTCTGCAAAGTGATTCCCAGAGTAACACGGAATCCGCAAAGTAATCCGCAACATGAAGTGGAGTATTTTGCGTTATAATGGGGAACACGAAGTCCATTGGAAACAATGACTTCTCATTATTCTGCCTTCCCCAAACCACTTCTCCACCAATTTTAAGGCGAAGTACATTGAAATCAATGTACTTCACCCTCACTTCACCTTGTTTTTGAGCTCCAAAGGCAACTTTTGCAGTGCTTTATGGGATTGCAGCTCACATGGGCTCTAGATTGTTCTGCACAGCCTCAGTTCTGTGTAGTGTGTGCGTGTAGTGGAAGATGGAGACAGTTTCCTCTCAGAGCTCTGTGATTCAAATTCTCTAAATGCTGTTAAAAAAGTATTTTTGAGCTATTGCTCACAATTTAGTACATCAATAATAGGAAACCCTCATGCTCATATCATCAAGTGTTTATTGTTTGTGTGTGGATTTTGAATGTTAATTTAGAGCAGTCAGTCTGTGTACTGTGAAGTGTGCTTTGGGGGAGTGGCGTATCTGTAGTGTAGGTAGATTAATGGGGAGAAAAGGTAGTCTTTCTGTTTTGGTTATATTTTTCTTGTATAACTGTGTTTATGTTCACACGGTAATATTTTCAGTAATTCTTGACATTTTGCTGATTGTTGTGGTGCAGCAGTGTGTAATTTCAGTTTGTTTAAAACATTTGATTATATTACTTATGGGTTTCAATTTGCTATGCATTACTTGTAGTGTGTGTGAGTGGGTGCAATGCATGCCATTAAATCAAACACCTTTTATTGTGCCACAGAGTAATTGCAGCAGTGTGAACCTGTTATCCACTGCACCTGCATGAATTTTTTATACTGCTTTGTGGTATCTTTACTGGTAGTGGACTGTTACTGCAGTGCACTACCCCCCCCAACCAGCAAAAGGTATTCTTTTCCAAATTTGAATTTGTGACTTGTGAGCACTGGTTAGGTGTTGTTGTGCCTTTGCGTCTGCATCTCTTGAGTGTGCAGCACAATCTTAATCTGTCTGTGCATTTGCAGTATACCATTAATTCTGGGAGACTTTGCATTTCTTGTTATACTATATATTTCACTTTGTCAGCACTGGGGAATTTTATGGACATAAGACAGTAGCGTTTTTGGGATGCACATTAATTCTGCTGACTGTGTGTGACCACTGCACACATGACGGAGTGCACTGTTAATTCTGGGAGACTTCACATTTTTTGTTACCCTCTCATTTCACTTCATCAGCATTGGGGAATTTTCTGGACACAAGACAGTAGCATTTTAGGGATGCACATTAATTCTGGTGACTGCAAGCATGGGGCAGGAGGGTATGTGAAGAGTGGTGCTGCGAGGTTCCAGCAAGGTGGCATCATGGCATGGTGGGATAGGTGCTGGCTTGGGGTGGAGGGAATACAGGGTTCAGGACTGGGCCCCGGTAGTTTCTGTTGCACCCGGCCTGAGACAGTGTTTTTTCTGGGGGGGAGATGTACCCCCCTTGACATGCATCCCCCTGGAGTTGAGAATCCTTATTTAGGGTGGTGTGGGGGGCACAGCCCCTGGCATAAAATAAGAAAAAGAGTTTTTTGTGCCGTGTTTTCTTTCACCAGGATCCCACATTGCTGAAATTTAATTTTGGTGATGTGGGATTGCTATAAGGGCATTCAGCATGCTGAATTCACCCTTATCACATAGAACCATCATAGGCATTTAAAGGACAGACATATAAAATATTTACTTGGAAGCATGCTCATAGCAGCTATGAAGTGTGTTACCAAGAAATGGTTGACCTCACAAGTCAACTTAGACCAATGGAGAACAACACTCAATGATATCTTCAAAAATGGGAAAAATAATGTTTTGCTTAAATGACAAAATAGATGTCTTTTCTTTCAAATGTAGTGCATGGGTCTTCTATGCAATGTGTGCATGATGGTACCTTCACATCCTAAATGATGCAATGAATATTCAGCATAGTTTTAGCAAGCTAGGATTATTTACAAGTAATCCCAGGCATCCTCAGAGGATGTAGGGTGAAGAGGGGTGTATGAAGTGACAAAGCAGCCTGGAACCACCTTAAAATATACCCTCTCCCCCAAGATTTCTCTCCCTCCGAGATACCTCCAAAAATAAAGGGGTCTTCCTTTAACATTTTACTAGTCTGCCAATTTGAAACATAGGATAAGGAGATTTTAGAGGTGACACCCTCACTAATGTGTCAGGAGGAAGTGGTTGCCATATTAGATTAAATATTTTGTACTGTTAATCAGGTCGACCAGGGGCCTCCTGAATATTCCCAAGGTTTGGCTCAAGACCTCAAGTTACTGTGCTGCTAGTGTCGCAGGGCTGACACAGTGGCACTCCCTTCCAGCTACTGTCCGGGAGGCCCCATCAGTTGAGGTGTTTAACCAGAGACTTAAATGCCATTTCTTCCATCTTGCCTTTGTGGAAGATCTTGTATAATCTTCCCCAACTTCTAAATTTTTTAACTTAAATTTCGCTAAATTATTTTAGTATTTTAAAGATCGCTATGAATATTGTGCCTTATTGCTATGTTTTAAGTTGAATGTTTCTTATATCATAGTTTTTTATTGTTAGGTACCTAGAGCCTCCAGGATTGGGTATCATAGAAATAAAATTTGCCTTGCCTTGCCTTAATAACTCCTGTGTAATGGATGGCTTATGTGTCTAATTGCCTCATCTGTATTGAGAGTCAAAAAGATTTTTTGTCAAATAAAAAGAACTTTACAGGAAAAAAGGCTACACCCAAAACCACAGTCCTTGTACAATGTTTGAAAATCATGATCTTCTCAACCTGATTGCTGATTGTGTTCTTGGTAACAAAAAGTGCAAAAAATACTTACCAGAGCAGACAACACCAGCATCTGTTGAATGATTACATCTATTCTGTCCCCTCAGGTTAGCTGAACATTGAAATATAGATGTCTCTGTGCCCAAACATGTGAAATTATTGAACCAGATATCTCCACTCCCTTCTCCAAAGTATGAGTTGGTGTCTGCCAGGGTTGCATTTCCACAGTTCAGCTGTCTGCAGACAATGTTAGCAGCATGGATGTTCCAAGACTCATCACAGATTGTTCCCCAGGTAGAATTGATGTAAACCTCTACTCTTCCACTACAGTTATCAATGCCGTCTATCAGTCTCAGCTGTGCACCTGAACCTAAAATGAAATGTAACTGTTTCATTAGTGGGAACTGCATCCTAAAAATGCTGTCTGATGCATTTTGAGTGGCCATTGTTCCAGAATCATGAATAATGAATCTCATCATACACGACCAGTGACTTCTACCTCACTATCCATATTAAGGGCTGATCCATAACAAAGATTATAACTTAACCAAATATGAATCCTGTCAGTGTAGGTTGTACCACTGTCTAATGAAAAACAGAAAGGACTAGCACTCATGAGTTTCACAGTATAGAACATCCGTTACATACCATAGTCCTAAAATTACAAAATTTCTAAAAGCCGGGCTAAATGAACGAAGGGTATCCACACTCCAAATCTGGATAAAAGATTACATTTTTTTAAGATAAAAGCAGCAGTGCCTCCTCCTACCACCACTAATGTTTCACTCCAAAAATACTGCTTTTTCAAGAACTAACCATTTCAAGATTAAACCATTATTTAAATCCCTTTCTTAAAGAGACAGTACTTCATTCTGATTGGCTTTTCATTTGGACAACAATGGAGTCCTGACCAAATAGGTAAGATAGAGAGGTAAGGAAGGGAATAGGAAAAGGCAAGGGACAATAGCGAATGGGTAGAAAAACAAATAAACATGAGGACAATATTATTTACAAAAAATATTCAATATATACAATATGTAAAAATGAACAGTGAACAGATCACACTTATAATATAAACCTTATTGTAAAAAAGGTCCCAACTGGAAATTTTCATTCAAACTAAATTCCATCCTTGATTTCAGTATAAATTGCCTAAAAGCTTCCCTTTGTAATAAATGTTTGTCAATGTCTCCACCCTGGGTGCCCCAAACCACTTTTTCAATTCCATAAAATTGAAACTTGTATTTTCTAATGGAGGATGACGTATGCATTGCCAAAACATTTTCTTGGTCTTTCTTATTAACACTTTCAAATGTTCCTGTATTCTTGTTTTAAATATACAACTTGTTTTTCCTATATAAAAACTCTTACATGTGCAAAGTGCTAAATATGCAACTGATATTGTGTTGCAATCTACAAAATCTCTTGCCTTAAAAACCTGGTCTATGTTAGCTACTGAAAAATTATCACCTATCCAAAAAATGGATGCCCTTCCTTTCAGTTAGACCGGCTTTTTAACATTTTGCAGTTACAGGTTTAAGATGAGACTCCTGAGGTCCTGACAAGTGTTACATATTTGAACTTTGTACACCATAGTCCTACTAATGCAAATTAACTAGTGTTATGAACGCCAACACCCCATGTGCTTTTGGAGTTGAGTACTAAGGTTCAACTAATATAGGGACATGGGGTTGTTATCTCCTACTGAGGATCAAGGTTAAAAATTGAAATTTAAAATGTACAGGGCCGCCAAACAGAGAAAGTTACAGTGTGCTATGAGTTCTGTGAAGCATTGCTGCAGGAAACAATATTATGCCACAATGGCCCTACAGGTTCATCCATACAGATCCCATACAGTACAATTCAGAAACAACCACAAAAGCAAGTGGTACTTTAATGTAGTGCAAAACTCAAAAAAGGATTTTTATTAGAGACAAAGATGAAAGTGTATAAGGAAGAAAAGGTTAGGCTAAGTGAACTAAATCAATAATAATCAGCATTGGCAGTGACTGGAAATACCTCTACTGTAACACTCTTCCCTTCACTTTAGTATATTTCCACACTACACAGTCCTCAGACCTTGGTATTGACAGGTAACAGAAAATATAAACCCTCACACATTGGAGCAACTGGATCAGTCATTAAGTATGCAAGTGCTGAATTGCTATATGCATAATCAACAACTTTAGTGCTAGTACTACAAGTAGTAGTAGCTCTGTAGTAGTAGTTAAATAGTAGCAAAAGTAATAGTTATAGAACAATTATAGTAATGGTAATATTACTGCAGTAGCAGTGGCTATGGTAGTACTAGCAGAAGTATTACAGTAGTAGAAATTGTAGTAGTGTAGTAGCAGTAGTGATAGTAGTTCTAAAACAGTAGTGGTAATAGTTTTAGTACACTGTAGTAATAGCAATTCTAGTGGTACTACTTTAATAGCAGATATAGAAGCAGCAGTATAAGAAGTTGTAGTAACATTTTAGCAGTAGTAATTGCAGCAGTAGTGGAGTCATAATAATTGTAGTAGTGCATGAAGTAGAATCAGAAGTAGCAGAACTTGAGGTACTAATAGTGCAGTAGTATTGCAGACTAGTGGGTGTACCATAACAAAAGAAGTATTGTAGTAGTAAGAGTAGTACTAGCACAGTAGTAGAAGCAGTTCAGCAGCAGCAGTAGTAGGCTACAGGAAGTTTGTTCCCCTGATGACTGGTCAGAGACAAGTTTCCGTGCAACCTGATCTGAAACCAGCCTGGTCTGTGACCAGTGTGCAAGCCACCTTATCTGGGGCCAGTTTCACCACTGTACAGGGGCTTTCTTTGTTGCATGTGTTTTTATTTTCTGCACCAACTCTCTTTAGTGTAGATTTTCTGTTACCAACTCTATGCAGCTATGGATCACCACACCAGTGAAATTTAAGGTCAAACAAGTTTTATGGGAAAGTGAGATTTTAACCCAGACTTTCAGGATCACAGCCTAGTGCACTAACTAATAAACAATGATGGTTGCTGCCTAAGTAGCCTGTGTTAGACACATATGTGACAATAACTGATCCCAGACCACCTCAACTTGAGGGAGAAACCTGTCTCAGACTAGTTGGCATAGAAACTGGACTAAGACCAGGTAGCTCTGAAACATGTCTCAGACCAGGTTGGTCCCTGACCAGGTTGCTCAGAAACTGGTCTTAGACCATGCTGGTCCCAGACTAGTTATTAGGGGAAAACGCTTCCTACACCAAGTAGTAGTATTATAGTAGTAGCAATAATTAGAGAATAATGGATACCCAACTATAATTAATGAGCTAGTTAGTTCATCAAGAGGTTGCCATGGAGACAGTTTGAACCTCAAGAGTGTAGCTTGAGAGGTTTGGTTGCCATGGGCAACCTTGAGATGAACTAACCCAGCCAGTTACCGATAGTTGAGTATCCATTGTTTTTTAAGTGTATGATGGCAACTGCTAGTAAAACGGATATTTAGCTCGACTAATTGGGACATCTACTTTGTTTTTTACTCCACTGTACTGCTGTGCTTCTCTGTTGTTTTCACCACTGTGGCCACTTCCTGGTCATATAATGCACATGTGTTAGCACGTTCAATGTTGTTATGCTGTAGTAGCTATGAAGCTAGTGCAGCAAAACACCTATGATGATGTAGCTACTACAGCATAACAACATTTTGAAAGTGATGGCTTTCTGGTAACAATGTTCCATCAGCAAGCAATAGGGCACAAAAGGGTGTGTGTAAACCATATTTTACAGCATGGCCAGCAGCTGAAGTCACTCACCCATTGGCCTCGTGCCTTTCTACACCCCTGGCTGTGCTGTAAAATATGGTTTACATACACCCCTGAGTGCCTTATTGCACTTATAAAATTGCCTCTTTTTTTTTTTTACTTTTGACTATTGGGAAAACCATGTTTATATGTAGAAAAATAGATTTGCTTTGTGCATTTGTGATAAAATAATCCTTCCGCCCACTGCAAGCGATGACATTGATGATGTCATTGAATTATTGCCTACGTTCTTCTTCCTGTTTTTTTTTTCTCTGTTGTTCCCCACATTCACGATATGGAATGTTTATCATGGAATGTTTACTATGGAATATATGGATTCAAAATTCTGCTCAATTCCACTGGCAGAATGTTTCTCTCCCAACAGACTATACACAGAGACAACATAGAGGATAATGTATGGGCATCGGTGGTTAACCACACTATGCTAGTGCCGAGTGGTTAGCTTGGCAACTTTAGTTAACCTCGAGAGCGCAGCTCGAGAGGTCAAACTAAAGTTGCCAAGGTAATCACGAGGCATTAGCATAGTGTGGTTGACCACTGATGCCCATACATTGTCTTTTTATAATGTATGGGCATCAGTATTTTGTCACATTTTCGAGCATAAGCAGGACTCTGTTTAAAAAAAAAACACTCTTACCTTAGCAGTATCACAACCATATATTCGATTTCGTTTGCGAATAAAACATTTTTTATTTAGGATGAAAACATTGACAGTTTACTCGTGAACTGTATATCAACGGAAGAAAAACATACACACTCATTCAAACTAAAGGCTATGGGGGGATCAGTCCTGTTATTTTTACAACGAGATTCACCTTCGTCTGCGAGGTAGAAGCCTAGCATCATAATATCTGACTCTGTTTTCTTTGCGTTTTTTTTGTTTTGCTGCTCAATTATGAATGCTCTGCGATCGTTATCCAAACTTTTAGAGAATACAGCGGCTGCCATTATTTGGTTTGTGTTATGGCATTTTCGGCTTTACGACTGTTTGACTGTTTTATTTTGAGTGCTTTTGACAGCCGTGGGCTGCCGTGCTGCCTTGGGAATGACAATGCCTGTAAATTCAAATTTGTTATGCCATCGATGTGACGTTACATCGATGGGTTAACAACACAGCAACGTCACATTAATGATATAACAACACTAGTAAAAGATAGATTTCTGCTATTAACAGCGTTCTACCATACATTATAAAGGCCTTTGTTACAGCCAGAGACTCAGTTATCTCACTATCAGGGCAAGAAGAAGAGAGTTCCCTGATAAGCAGTTAAAGATAGAAGGGGAATTTTTGACTGTCAGCAAAGAAACAGTTGTAGTGAAAACTATAAACAATACTTAGAGGGCTGGATATTCAAACTATGCCATTCTTAGGCACAAGCCCTTGAGCTGCGCAAAATAGTTGCGCAGGGGTGTGTCCTGGGTGATATTCAAAGGAGTTGCGCTATTGAGCAACTCCTTTGAATATCACCCCCCAGCCAGTCACTGTGCATGGTGCAGTGGAAATTGTGCACATAAGTTGACAGAGTGGAGCATTCAACTTGAAATTGGGCATAAGTACCATTACACCATGCGCAAAACTCACAAATATTCAAAGGTGACATGCAAATGGGGCTATAATTCATGCAAGGCACGAGGGGGCCATTTGCATGTGATTATGTCCCCCCATTTGCATGCCATTAGCATGTAGGTGCGTGATCGAGGACTTGGCGCCTGGCGCTTCTTGAGCAACCATCGAGGACCGACACCTACAGCCAATCGTGGGCATAGTGTACTCCCCACCAGCCGATTGCGGGCATCAGTATGGCTCCTCACCCCTCCTCCCGTACATATCCCTGGTGGTCCAGTGGACGAAATTCCAGATCACAGGGCGGTATGTATAATAATTCCCACCCCTCTGTTCACATCCCTGGTGGTCCAGTGGACCGAAATGCCTGATCGCGGGTGGTATGTATAATAATTCCAACCCCCTCCCATTCACATCCCTGGTGGTCCAGTGGACCGAAATGCCCGATCGTGGGTGGTATGTGTGATAAAACCACCACCCCTGAACATAACCCTGGTGGCTGAGTGTCCACCACCCTACCCACCCACAGCCCCACCACCCGCTCCCCCCAGCAGCGGCGGGCGGCAGCATCCCACCGCCTGCCGCCTCACGCCCGCCGACTGACTGCCTGGTAGGGCTGCACACCATTGGTGCAGAGCAAGAGCCAATGGGCGTGCAGCCCATACCCACATGACGGTCAGGGCATTAACAAATCTGGACTGTCATGTGCAGTATCGCTACACGCCATTGTCTGCTGTCGCGCTCCCGAAGCGATCGATGGGCGGCGAGCGGCGCAGGCGGGTGGATACTACCACCACGCGGCTGCCGGGAGGCGGGGTGGTGAGGGCCGTGGGTGGTAGGGTGAGGGGAACTAACCACCAGGGCTATATTGAGTGTGGTTTTATCACACATACCGAGCGATCGGGCATTCGTCACTGACCACGCAAAGATAATGCGGAGGGGTGGGAATTATTATACATACCACCCGATTAAGTATTTCCCGTCCACTGGACCACCAGGGATATGAACGGGAGGAGGGGGGAGCCACATTGCTGCCTGCAATGGGCTGGTGGGGGTAGTACACTATGCCCATGACTGGCCATGGGGGCACAGGGACTGGGTTGGGGCCAGCCACAGGTGGCAGCTGCTGTGTTGCGCTCTGCAATACAGCAGCTCACCTGTGGTGGCCCTCGACTTAAGCCTTTTTTTTGGGCTCAAAGTCCTGCAGGCGCAGGCTGGGGGTTGCGCCTGCACAACTCTGCACAGCCCGGCTGAATATCGGGCTGTGCAGTTTATGCATGGTTCCTCCCCCTCCAGTTCAGTATGCATTCATTTGCATTGCGCTGTTGCTCAGCATGTTTTCTGTGGCGCAACTGCCTCCTGCTGAATATCGCAGAATGGAGCAAGTTTGGACTTGCGCAGGTGCAACCCTAATGAGCATGGCGTAACCCTTTTGAATATCTGGCCCATTGTTTCTAATTTGTTTATGTATGTAAAGAGAGTGTGATAATTATGGAAACAGCATTTAATTCATTTATTTTATTTTTTTATTTAAGGTAGTTTTATTTTTAGGGCCCAGTTGAAGTTTTTTTTACATTGTAAAGGTAGAAGCCATGTTTGTGGTGGAAGATCAGCTCTGGCAGTAGAGGGCTAACTGAAATGCCTGTGTTCCAAATGCTCATTGATCTGCGTTGCAGACTCTTCACTGCTGAGCAGTCCTTGTTTTACCCATGTGAAAACCATGTTTTACACATAAATAAGAGCCAATCAGACTACATGATTTGACCCTGCCATTTTATAATATACTATAATAGTGGTTATATTAGTGGTCTTTTTATTTATAAAGTATATCATACTATCTTATGATCTTGGTGGGCTATACATAAAAATACTCATGTCAGTGTAGTACTGTTACTAAAATAGCTTTAATAATACAGTACCTGCCACTTATTGCAACCACGGTTTAAACGAGCAGTTGTTTTTTCCAGGCAGATTCCATTTTCCATCTTCTAAATCCATAGGATGTAATGTTTAAAATGTTGCTTATAGGACTCTATGCCCGCCTTCTATTTCAATCAGTTTGGCTGCTATGGATTCTAAAGTTCTGCATGCACAAGTGTGAATTACAATAACATTAACTAGCAGCTAATCTGCCCAGAATAGATGGTGAACATAACACTAACTAGCTGCTAATAAAGTCTGGGCTGCAGGGAGTCGCTTAGTGCCTAACTGTGTTGCTGTGGGTCATGGTTCTCTAATTAAAAAAAATTTCACATTCGAGTAGTGTCTGGATTGCAGCTTAGAGGCTCACATACAAAGTCCATCTGTCACAAACTCCTTCAGCCTTTTCTCGATGGCCACATGAAGGTTTGCCCTCCTGTCCCGGGCTGTACTCAAGTCACCCGTCCCAGGCTGTACTTGGTCTCCCATCCCAGGCTGTACTCGATCTCCCATCCCTAGCTCACAAACTCCATCTACCGTTTCTCATTGGACATGTGTAGGTTTGCTCTCCTATCCCAGGCTATACTCAGTCTCTCATCCCAGGCTATACTCGGTCTCCCATCCCAGGCTCACAGACTTCCTCTACCTTTCTTGATGACTGCATGCAGATTTGTTGTCCTGTCCCAGGCTAAAACAAGCAGTCCTTCCGTAATCCCTAAAAAAATTGCATTTGGTTACAGCACCTGCTCCCAACAACAGGCAGAATCTGCCTGCACAGATGCACCCATTATAAGCGACTTAGATTGTAGTGCTGTAGTTTTAGAAATAACAGAAGTCAAAGTACAGTAGTAATTGGTAGGAGTGGCAGTAGTAGTACTGTACAGTAACCAGTAGTAGTGCAGCACCAGTAGTAGTACTTTAGTAGTAGGCAGTAGTGCAGTAGTAGTACAGCAGTGGTGGTAGTTCTAACAGCAGAGGTGGTTGTAAATGAGAGGTAGTAAACATAGAAACATAGAAATTTGTCGGCAGAAAAGGACCCATTGACCCATCCAGTCTTCCCAATACCCCCTCCTTGTCTGTCTTATCTTACTCCCTCTGTTCTATGCCCTTGTTACTTCTATTTAGCTCCATGCAGTTGTCCCAAGCCTTTTTGAATTTGCTCACTGAATCTACCTACACCACCCATTCTGGTAGCCTATTCCAAAGAGCACCACTCTCTCAGTGAGGAACTGCCCCCTACATTCCCTGTAAATCTGCCCCCATTCAGCATGATTGTGTTTCCCCTAGTCAATTTGCTTTCATTCATCCTGAACATGCTTCCTTTCCTCATCATGTTCATTCCCATCAGATATTTGAAGGTTTATACCATACCCTTCCTCCTTCCTCATCCCCAGCTTGTACAAGTTTAGTTCTATCAGTCATTGTTCATATGAGTTCCTGTGTAGTTACTGAACCATCTTAGTTACTCTTCTCTGGGCTCTTTCCACCCTGTCCTTGTCACCCTGTGTGACCTCCAACTCTGCACCCCATATTCCAGATGTGGTCTGACCATTTTTTTGTATAGTGGTATGATCACCTCCTTCCTCCTACTTGTAATGCCCCTCCCTATGCATTCCAACATCCTGCTTACTCTCCCCACTGTCTTGCTGCATTGGTTCCCAACCTTCAGGCCATCTGAAATAATGATCTCCAGTTCCCTTTAATTGCTCTGATTACCCAAGTTCCTACCCTCAGCCTGTATTTTGTCTATGGGTTCCCACACTCTATGTGCATAATTTTGCATTTCCGTTGTGTTGAATTGCAGTTGCCACTTCTCTGACCACTTCTCCAACCTGGACAGATCCTCCCTCATTCTCTCTGCACCCCCACCCTGGTGTATCCACCCTGTTGCAGATCTTCATATCATCTGCAAATATACACATATTCCCTTTCATGCCTTCTGAAATATCCCCGATGTATATGTTAAACAGCATGGGACACAACATGGACCCTTGGGGAATCCCACTCTTCACCCCCCTTCCTTAGAGTGCACCCCATTTACCACCACCCTCTGAGTTCTATTTACCTGCCAATTCTCCACCCATTTTGTTAGTTTGCTCCCTACCCCTAAGCTGCCTAACTTGCTTATTAGTCTCCTGTGACGGACGGTGTTGAAGGCCTTCCTGAAGTCCAGATAGGCCACGTTGACTGCCCCTCCTTGATCACATAAAATACATCCATTACTCCATTAAGGAATAGTACTGTAAAACTATTTATTTCCATGCACATTAACTTTAGTGCAAACCCAAATGCAACTCGAATTGTGCAAATTTAATTAAATGCTATGGAATTAGTGCAACGTTCACTATAATGGGAAAAAGTGCTAATAGCTCTAATTAGCACACATTACTGCTTCAGAGAAAATAGCAAAAAGTATTTGACAGTGAAAATGTGTAGTTTTACAGTAACAGCACAATAGTATGGAAGTCTAGTAGTCATAGTATTGTAGTAACAGTATTGTAGAAGTAATAGTAGAATTAGCATAGTAGTAGCAATAGTAGTTGATACAGAAGTACATTAATATTAGTAGAAGTATATAATAAATAGAAGCCACAGCAGCACAACTGCAATACAGAAGTGGTAATAATAGCAGTAGTGTCAGTTGTACAGTAGTAGTTCCACTGTAGTAGTTGCATTACCAGAAGAACAGTAATAATAGAACTTTAGTAGTTATAATAGTAGCATTACTGTAGTACTGGCAGCAGAATTACTAGTGTTGGCAGCAGCAGTAACACTAGTTACTTGCAGTAATAATATAGTAGTAGTAACAGCAGTAGTAGCAACAACCTTAATGATATGTAATGAAATGTACTGCAGATTTTAAAGTGCTGAACTAATACAAAATCCACATATTTAGAATTACAAAACAGACATCACATACACATACTGTTCATTAAAAGAACACCTTAAGACAATCTCAACTGTACATTATGAACATTACTACCTTGAATGAAAAAAAGAAAATAATTAATAGGTTACTGTTCATTATCGGTCAGTAATACCATTGAGAGGTTCTGGACACATAGGAACCTTGACAGCGAAGCGCAAGAGGTTTCTGTGTCCAGAACCTTGAGATGGTATCACTCACTGGTAATGAACAGTAATATATCCATTATTTTTTTTAACCCTTAGGATCCCAACAGAATTTAAATGTATAGGAATTCTGGACTGATATACGGTATCATTCCTCGGCACAGCAAAGATTAATATATGGATCTAAGTTTAATTTTTGAGACATTTTGTGATGGGCAGTTGGTTGCTGCTGTGAAGGACTCTCTCTGTCCTGGCCGACTGCAGCACCATCCTGCTAAGCTCCCCCCCCCCATTTGTGAGCAGGGGTATAGCAAGAATGTTTTTGTTTTATGTTTCCTGGACAGTTCTACCTTTTGTTTGTTTGGGTAATGCAGGATCAGCCTGGCAGCCGGTATCTGCTGACAGTATTGATGTATCTATGTATAATTCCATTTTTTGCAGGAAACAATGGAGAAATATGGAGGACACGATCAGGAAGCGATGCACTCTTGTTAAGTGCTGTGCTGTCTCTTCAATAAAACCCTCAAGATCCACCACGGAACACCAAAACCCAAGAGCCTCTGGGGGCCTTTGGGGCCACCAGACTCCTGGCTATATGTTTAGCCCCGCCCCCGGAAAAAACAAAGTTGGCTCCTATGACTATATTCACTGTTTAATTGTGTATATTTTTTGGTTATAGCGAATGTGTTATTAATCATGCATTGCATTTACTGCATAACTGTGTTTGTACATTTACTGGTTATGTTGAATATGATTTTAATTCATGTATCATGTTTTACAGTTTGATTGTGTTTGTTTTCACCTTTTTGGTTATGGTGAAAGTGATTTTGATTCAAGGCTTGCATTTATTGCTTAATTGTGCTTGTACATTTACTGGTTATAGTTAATGTGATTTTGATTTTGATTCATGGCTTGTATTTACTGTTTTATATTTTGTTGGGTTTGTTTTGCCTTTATTAGTTATAGAAACATAGATTTTGATGACAGATAAGGACCACCTGGCCAACCTAGTCTGCCCATTTCCCTACCTAATTAACTCCTGATTAGAGGTGTTGCAAAGTTAAAGTTCACCCACGAAGTTCACGTGAAATGCTTAATATTCACACTTCGCGGAATTCACAGAGTTTTCGGAACAACTCTGAAACTTTGATTTGTGTGATTTGCTCAAAATGTTCACCAAAATTTGCCATTTTTAAATGCAGAGCATGAATTTCACGGGTGGAGTGCAACATTCGTAGGCGAAATTTTGTGCTCCATGCCAAAATCCTCAAAATTTGCAGCTGTGAATTTCACAAAATCTGCAAATTAACTCACGAATGAATTTCTCAGACTTTGCACACCTCTACTCCTGATCCTAAATGATCATAAATGTGATCACTTCTCACTTGGGTTTTCCCCTTACTTTTCAAACTACTAGTAAAAACAATGTAACAGAATTCTGGAATTGTGATGTAAGAAAACCCCTGTGTAGACCAATTTTTATCTTACTTAACATGCTGTGTAGACCAGTTTTAGTTTACCTAACATGGGCATGAATGGAATTACTTGATTTCTCTTTTTTAGGTTTCTGAGATGCATACATATTTTTTTAAGCTTGAATAAAGTTTAAAGAGTGAAGAGCATTGTAATTCCATGGAGTGAACTTCTGCTCCAGCCAGGATTAACTGACTATACTGTATGACAATTGAAAGTTTTAATAAAAATACATAAAAAACAGAAAGACATCCAAACTACTTGGGAACCCAATGTATTTCTGTAAGAAAAATGCAGATTTACTTCTTTTTTTTTTTTTTAGAAGAAACAGATAATTATTTAAGGACCAGATTGTCATTTTATATGTTTGTAATACCGTGGTCCCTCTGAATAGTCTTATATTTTTTTTTATATCAATAATTGCTTCTGTTTTCATACAGCATGTATACAAGCAGTACTGGGGAAGGGAGAGGTAATAGAAGGGGTGGAAGAACAATGGGAGAAATTGAAAGGCGCCATAGTGGATACAACAAACCAATGTGTTAGGATAGTGGCCAAAGGTAAAAGAAGAAGGAAACCACTATGGTTCTCCAAAGAGGTGGGGGACAAAGTCAGGGCTAAAAGGTTGAGGTTCAGGAAATATAAGGAGAGCCAAAGGGAGGAGGACACGGAGGTATACCTTGAACATCTACAGGAAGCAAGGAAGGCTGTTAGGAGGGTGAAGGTGCAGACAGAAGAAGGCTTAGCATAGTCTGTAAAAAAAGGGGATAAGGCATTTTTATAGGTACATTAGTGAAAGAAGAAAAACGGGGGGGATTGTGAGGCTCAAAGGGGAGAAGGGAGAGAGTAAGGAGGGGGATCTGGACAAGGTAGAAATACTGACTAAATACTTCTGCTCAGTATTCACTAAGTAGGTAGCTAAGGTAAAAGGTATGTAACATTTTTATTTGTAAGAATGAATATGGATAGCTCCGCTGAGCCGAAGCTCATTCATAGTGAGGTCCAAAAAGCCAATTCCAGTTACTCTTACATTAATCTCACAGAAAACATTAAACACAATACATCATAAAAAGACTTATAAAATAAATGACACCAACAAGTAGGGGAAGGGTCAAGGACCAAGGTTGGGTTGCAGAGGCAATGAGGAGTGGAGAAGTGGACACCAGTCCATTCACAGTGGAGACAGTTCTGGAAAAACTCACAAAGCTGAAAGTGGGTAAGGCCATGGGGCCAAATGGCATCCATCTGAGGATATTAAAGGAGCTGCAAAGGGAACTAGCAGTGCCTCTGGTGGCCCTGTTCACAAAGTCATTCAACACGGGTGTCATTCCAGAGGACTTGAGGAGGGCACATGCAGTCCCACTGCACAAAAGTGGAAGTAGGGAGGAGGCAGGGAACTACAGGCCAGTCAGTCTCACCTCAATGGTGGTAGAAAGATCATGGAGACACTGCTGAAATAAAGGATAGTTGCACATATGGAATCCAGCAGTGCTCAGGATCTGAGGCATCATGGATTCACAGCAGGAAGGTCATGTCAAATGAATCTAATAGATTTTTTTGATTGGGTGACTAGGGAAATAAATCAGAGAGAGGCAGTAGATGTCACCTACCTAGATTTCAGCAAAACCTTCAACACCATCCCATATAAAAGGCTGATTAACAAGATGGGTAGTCTGGGCATGGGAGACAAGTTGGTGAACTGGGTTAGGAACTGGTTAACAGACAGGAGACAGAGGGTGGTGGAAAATGGGGTACAATCTGGGGAGAGGGGGGTGACCAGTGGGATACCACAGGGATCAGTACTAGGACCAGTCCTGTTCAGTGTATTCATTAGTGACATTGCAGAGGGGATGGAAGGAAAGGTCTGCCTGTTTGCAGATGACACCAAGATCTGCAACAGGGTGGATACTCCAGAAGGGGTGCAGAAAATGAATAGGGACCTGGAGAAGATTGAAAGATGGTCAGAGATGTGGCAACTGAAGTTCAATGCAAAAAAGTGCAAAATAATGCACCTGGGTAGAGGGAACCCTGGGAAGAGCTACAGATTGGGGGAGGAGGAGCTGACTATCACCAAAGAGGAAAGAGACCTAGGGGTTATCATCTCTGATGATCTTAAGGTATCAAAGCAGTGCACAAAGGCAGCAGGGAGGGCCAGTGGCCTGCTGTGGTGCATAGGCAGGGGTATCACTAGCAGGAGGCAGGAGATGGTGATGCCATTGTATAAAACATTGGTAAGGCCTCACCTGGAGTACTGCATACAGTTCTGGAGGCCACACCTGCTCAAGGACATGGATAAGGTGGAGACTATCCAGAGAACAGCAGCAAAGATGACGAAGTGCTTGCACCACAAAACATATGTGGAGAAACTAAGGGACCTCAATATGTACTCACTGGAGGAGAGAAGACAGTGGGGGATATGATTGAAACTTTCAAGTACC
The DNA here is from genome assembly GCA_016271365.2 of Neoceratodus forsteri. Taxonomy (NCBI): domain Eukaryota; kingdom Metazoa; phylum Chordata; order Ceratodontiformes; family Ceratodontidae; genus Neoceratodus; species Neoceratodus forsteri. Next base: position 1,284,485,299 of record CM057454.1, on the reverse strand, counting down.
TCAAGGGCATAAACAAGGTGCAGGTGGTGGACCTTTTCCAAAGTAGGAAAAGTACTAGAACAAGGGAGCACAAAATGAAATTGGAAGGGGGTAGATTAAAACGTAATGTGAGGATGTTTTTCTACACAGAAAGGGTAGTCGATGCTTGGAATAGTCTGCCACAGGAGTTAGTGGGGGCAAGCACAGTGGAGGGGTTTAAGCATGCCTGGGAAAGGCACAAGGGAAGCTTGAGAGGGGAGGGGGTGATGAAAAGCCATAGATCACATAAGGTCAGTGGCCACATACAATGTATAGGACCTATTGAAAGACTGGATGGGCCTAGCGGATCTTATCTGCCAACAATTTCTATGTTTCTATGTTTTCTTTCTCCAAGTAAAATCTGGGCAGGAGGGGGAAAAACCTGCTAAATCACACCAAGAGCTAAAAGACTATGAAAAACACATTTTCTTTTAAATGTATAATATTTTAGTGGAAGACAGCTTTATTTCTCAGTAAAATAATATGCAGATTTGGAAATCCCCACTGAAATACACTGGCAGCCTTGTCAGAGATTTTTTATTTTAGTTCATATTACATGGATTCCATTGCATTCTTTTTTGCCAGTAGTTAGTAAAATAAAAAGAAAGTAATGAAAACAGTAAATGAAGAAAAGAAACAAAAGTAACAAAACAAAAAAAAAAGAGAAAGATTACCAAGGCTTCTACGTGCCCCAAACCTTCTTTCTTTGTTTCACTGAACCCACTGAGTCATAGCCCTACCCATAAAACCATATTATAATATATGGATAAGCCTCAATAATACTATACTAAGTTATACAAAAATGTCCCAGTAATACATCTTTACACTCAATAATACTATCCTGAAAAGTGATAATACAATCGCTTTTGCTGATAATAGTTCAAAGGTCATCTCCAACTGTAGTATTATCAATGGATACATATATTATAAATAATAACAGAAAGATAAGTGTTTTTTAAGGCAGTAATACCATCTTAAGGTTTTAGGGACTTTAGGACCTCTAGAGCTTCGCTCTCAAGGTTCCATGTCCCCAAAATCTCTTGATGGTGTTACTGCCTTGTAATACACACTTGCCTATTATTCTATTTTTAATGACAGATTGTATGGCATGTGCTGTAGGGCTATAGATAACATTATGATGCTATTGAGGGCAGTAGCAGCCTTGAGATAATGCTTACACGTACTACAGGCCCTTGTGCATGTTAAGGGCTGTAGTATATGTGCTATATCTACTTTATCCATAAACTCAAAAGTTAGATGCATGGCCACACTAGGTCCTGGGGCAGGCAGCCTGCTGCCATGAGCTGCTTGCCACAAATGTGTCAGCTGCTCAATAAGATTCTCACCTTAATATAAAAGGAAAACAAGGCAAACTGCAGCAATCTCTCCTGTTCACAGGCAAATGTCCAACTACGGCCCTAGAAATATAGAAACATAGACTTTGATGGCAGATAAGGACCACTTGACCCACTCAGTCAGCACATTTCCCTACCTATTGGATAAGCTGCAGATCCTAGAAAACCAACAGCCTACTTCCTCTTACCCTCCTCCCCACCATAATTGCCTTATGTCAGTCCCATGCATTCTTGAATTCCCCCACTGTTTTTGACTCCACAACATCCTCAGGAAGGCCTTTTCATGTGTTCCCCACCCTCTCCATGAAAAAATAATTCCTCATGTTGCCCCTGAGCCATCAACCCTCTGTCTTCAAAACTGTGCCCCCTTGTTCTTGCACATCTCTTTTTCTGAAAGATGCTACCCTCTTGGACTTTGTTAATTCCCTTGAGGTACTTGAAAGTTTCTATCATATCCCCCATCTCCCTCCTTTCCTCAAGGGTGCACATATTAAACTCCTTCAGTACCTCTTATTATGGCTTCTGGTGTAGACCCTGCACCATTTTAGTTGCCCTCCTCTGGACTGCCTCCATCCTGTCTATGTACTTGTGGATGGAGATAGGGTCTCCAGAACTTCATGCAGTATTCCAGATGGGGTCTCACCAACTGTCTGTACAGAGGGATAACAGCTTCCTGTTTTCTACTGGTGATGCCTCTCCCTATGCATCCCAATATCCTCTCAGCACTCCTTACTGCCTTCTCAGCCTATCTTTAGGTCATCTGAAGTGACTACCCCCAGGTCACTTTCCATTTTTGTTGTTGTTAGTAACACCCCCCCCCATTTGTGTACTCTTCCCCTGGGTTTTTGTTTCCCAGGTACATTACTTTGCACTTCTTTACATTGAATCTAAGCTGCCATACTTTTCACCATTCCTCCAACCTTGCCAAGTCCCTTTTCATCCTATCCACCTCCCCTTGTGTAACAACCATGTTGCAGATCTTTGTGTCATCTACAAGGAGGCATATTTTTCCTTCCAGTCCCTCCGCAATCTCAGTTATTAAGATATTAAAGAGGACAGATCCAAGTACTGAACCTTGCGGTACCCTACTAGTAAACCTCCTTTCTTCAGAGTGGAAACTGTTTATTATTATCCTCTGTGTCCTGTTGTCCAACCAATGTTTTACCCAGGCTACCACCCTGGGACCCACTCCAAGGCTGGATAACTTGTTTATTAATCTTTTTTGTGGGACTGTGCCAGACACCTTGCTAAAGTCTAGGTAGTCCATATCCACAGCCCCTCCCTGATCTACTACTTTGGTCACCCAGTCAATGAAATCTATTAGATTCGACTGACATGACATTCCCTCTGTGAATCCATGCTGCCTTGGGTCCTGTGCCCTGTTGGCCACTATGTAATCTACAATTCTTTCTTTCAGAAATGATTCCATGTGTTTTCAGACCACTGAGGTTATACTAGCAGGTCTGTAGTTTCCTGCATCTGCCTTGCTCCCACTTTTGTGAAGGGGAATCACATCCACCCTCTTCCAGTTCTCAGGTGCCACACCATCCTCCCATAATTTGTTAAAATGGGTAGTCAGTGGTGTCACTAATTCTCCCCCTAGTTCTTTTAGAGTTCTGGGGTGAATTCCATCAGGCCCCATTGCTTTGTCCACCTTCAGTTTTAGGAGTTCTTTCGGGATCCTTTCTTCTGTGAATGGACAGGTATCGACCCCCCTATCGAAAGTGCTTCTATTAATTAGTTCAGGTACCTTCCCCTCCTCTTCTTTTGTGAATACTGAGCAGAAGTATTCATTCAGTATCACTGCTTTTTCACTGTCACCTTCTGCCAACTGTCCTCCACTTTATTAGGCCTCACTATCCCTCCCTTGGTCTTTCTTCGCTACCTAATATACCTGTATAAGGTTTTATCCCCCTTCTTAACTGAGTTGGCTATGTTTTCCTTTGTTTGGGCCTTTGCTCTTCTGACTGCCTTTCCCACTTCCTTCTGCTTTAACTGGTACAGTTCTGTATCCTGGTCCTCCTGTGTTTCCTTATACTTTCTGAATGCTATCGTTTTCTCCCTAACCTTCCCTGCCACCTCTTTTGAGAACCATAGTGTTTTTTTTCTTTCATTTTGATTTATTTGTTTTACATAAAGGCTTGTTACCTCTGTGATGGCAGTTTTGATTTTCCCCATTGTTCCTCCACCCCTCCTTCTTGCCCATTTGCTAGTACTTTTCTTAGGCAATCTTCATTTTTCCAAAGTCAGTCCTCCTAAAGATCAGTACCCTCGCTTTTGTATGGCTTGACTCTACAGCTGTGTTTATCGTGAACCACAGTTTGGTGGTCACTTGTTCCAAGATGTCTACCCACTTCTGACTCTGAGATCCTCTCTTTATCCCTGTTTGAGAGTACCAGGTCTGAGATTGCTCCCTTCCATGTGGGTTGCAACAATAGCTGTCTGAGGCATTCCCCCTGTAAGGCATCGAGAATAACCCTCTTCTTGTATGTGGCTGCAGCAAAGGTGCACCAGTTAACATCTGGCATATTCAGATCCTCCATTAACAATATATTCCATTTCTCTGCTATTCTAAGGTTTCCTTCTATTATTTCCTTGTCCTTTTATCCCCCTGAGATGGGAGTCTGTATACAACCTTAGTGCGGATTGTAATGCCATTTCCAGTTTTCAGGGTGACCAACAGTGCCTCCTCTCCTCCTTGTTTGCCTCTTTTTTCTGTTGCTTTGATATCTTCTCTTACCTAGAGCACTACTCCTACTCCTCTTTTACCCCCCCTGTCCCTCCTGTAGATTGTGTAACCTGGTATGTTGATATCCCAGTCATGGTTCTCTGTGTACCATGTTTTTGTGACTGCCATGATAACCAGGCATCCCTCTTCTATCAAGGCCAGTAGTTCAGGGAGCTTGTTACCTAGACTATGGGCATTGGTACTCATCACCCTACAGTTTTTGATGGACTTACCCCTTTTTGCCCTTCCCCTGTCCTTACTGCCTTTGACCTTTTCTCCATTTACCCCATCCTGCTCCCTATCAACTTCTCTACCTTGGTGTTTACCTCACTAGCTTCCCTGTTTTGTTGGGGGGGCTGAGATTTCACAGCTCCTTTTTAGTGCCTCTCCCCTTGGCTAGTTTAAATGCTTGCCAATGATGCATTTAAACCTATCATCTAGGAACCTGGTTCCCCTCCCAGACAGATGTAGACCACCGCACCAGTATAGGCCTGCATCCCTCTAGATGGACCCCCCTAGTTCAAAGTGAAGCCAAAACCCTAAGCTCTGTACCAGTTTTTCAACCACTCATTGAATCCCATGGTGCAGCATACACTAGCCTCACTCATGCCATAGACAGGCAGCACCTCCTAGAAGGTTACTGTGTGTGCTAATTGTCTAAGGCTCCTCCCCAACTCCACAAACTCCTCCTGCACTGCTCTGATCCCATTCCTAGCCAGGTCATTTGTTCCTAAGTGGACAATGATGTCCAGCTTCCTCTCTCATACTGCTGCTCCTGCGATCCTGAGGATTCACTGCCCGTCCCTCCAAGCCATGATGCCGGGCAGGCACCTTACCTCCCTCTCTCCTTCCTCCCCAGATCTACCCTCTTAATAATTGAGTCCCCCACTAGGAGTTGTTTCCTTTCCCTATGGGGTCCTGTGAAACCCTCCTGTGGGTCTCCTATGTGGAGGTTCCTAGCATCCTCCTTAGTCTCCACTATGGGTGGATCCATAGAGGACTCAAGCTCTGCCAGAATGGCATAGGAGTTGTTGAGAGGTCAACTGGAGGGATGCATCTCTGTTCCACTGCCCTCACCCTCCCTGAGTCCAACGTGGTCCAACCACTCCTCTTTCTTGGTGACCTCTGGGGTAGAGGTGGTGGCCTTGGTGGGCTCTTGGTAGGAGAGGAGGTCCCCTGAATCCTCACCAAATCAGCATGGACATGAGCAACCTACTCCCTCAGCTCAGAGAGGTGCCTGCAGATGGGACATCATCGCACCCTCCAGAACATCTCCTGGAAGACGGCCACTCCATAGTCACTGCACTGCACCACTCCCACCGTGTCTCATTTATGGCCCCTCTCCTGTTGCTTTGTATACTTACTCTCTCCTCTCTGTTTCTTTTTTTGTTTGTTTGTTAGTTTTCTCTACCTACTTTCCTACTGCCTTCATGCCCTTACAGCGCCTGCCCTTCCTGTTCTTGGAAGTTTCTGTATTCCTCAGCAGTCTCCTTCTCACATTTATTTCCAAGTTCAAATTTTTATTGAGCAGTCAAAGACCATGACAATATGCACAAATAAATTACAACAATGTATAAAAGAAAAATCAAAATAGGAAAAACCCAATACTTTTACAAAGTATACTCTCTTTATAAAATAGATAAGTGAGTAAGTAACTTATCTAGAATATATATATATATATATATATATATATATAATAAATATAAAATACTAAGAAATAAGAAATAAGTTCCATTGTCTCCTTAAAGTGCATAAGTACAGATGCAAAGACAGAATTAAATTAACTGCAGTATTTCCTATAAGCATCCTATTAGAACGTACATATTTTACCCCATTCAGGATATAATTTGGAAAAAAGGATATTAATTCATCTTTTTTTCATTTTTTTACCAAGATGTATTCTAGAGAGATTTACCAAATATTTGGCCACAGACTTGATTACAATATCATCATTAGTGGTAAAAAAAATAATGAGTAAAGAGCTCTGATCTACTGTTTGTATAGTTTGACATAAGGGCCAGATTCACTTTACTCTTGGTACAGTATACCATTTACAGGCACACATAACATGTTCCAAATTTTCCAGAGTGGAACAAGTACAAGAACAGTATCCAGGACTAACAGAAGTATTTTTCCTGTAAACTGCTTCCAAGACATTGTTTGGGAATACTTCTAGCTTGTATCTAGTATACTGTTTTCTATATTCCACTTCTGTAAGAATATCTAGATAATGTCTATAATAGTGACAAGGATCATTTGCCCTAAAAAATGGAAACATCTTCAATTTATTAATGATGTTTAAGTCTAAAATCTTATAATACTCTCTAAATGCCTTTGTAATGAGGAACTGATATTTTAAACTAATAATGATTCCTCTGGTCCTATACTGGTGTAGGTAGGTTAACCCTACTTTCTGTAGTAACTTAAATATCAAGGATAACCATTCTGGTTTTAAATAGCCTAAGGAAGACCACAAATATTTTTCATTTAAGCATAGGGCCGTAAATCTATTTTGTCCATGTTGAAGAATTCTGATCCAGAAATTAACCTTTCTGGCATCAGCTGATGCTTGCAAAGGAAAAAAAAAACATCTCAGCCCTCGGTATAGCAGTAGGAACAAAGTTAGGTAATCCTAGGGTTTCACACAACAATTTATTAATAGGAATATCTAATATATTCATTTTATCATGATGCCAAATTTCAACATTGGATAAAGCTTGGGCATAATATTTAGCTTGTGCTGCAGTTAAAATAGGCTTAATCGTGTTTCCACCATATTTTTTATTAAATATAAGTAAAGAATTTGCTGTCCACTTTACGTTTACTAAAGTTGTATCCAACTCTTTATTCCACTTTTCATCCCTTGTCACATGTAGGCCCAAATATGTATAACTATCTACAGTCTCTAACTTAACTGAACCCAGCACCCAGGATTTCTTTTTTTTTTTGCCTTTCAAACCAAAGAGAAGAATCTGACTTTTTTGAACATTTATTGACAAATTAAGCTCATTAGTAGTTACTGTGAGCATATTTAATTTGGCTTGCAGTCCAGATTCAGTAAGGGAGAATAAGACTAAGTCATCTGCGTAAGCCAGTACACCAAAATGCTTATCACTAATCTTAGGAGAGTCTGTGTCACTAGAGTTTAAGTCACATAATAACTTGTCAATATATATGCAAAAAAGCAGAGGTGCAATTACACAGCCTTGTCTGACTCCCATATTTGTGAAGAAGGTTGAGGAAAATTGTCCCCAATGCCTAATTTTACTTGGGCCCACGTTAAAGAATATAATTCCCTAATAATTGCTATCAGTTCCCCGGTAAAGCCTTTTTCCTTCATTATCACCCAAAGTACATTCCGTAAAACTGAATCGAATGCTGTACTGAAATCTATAAAAGCAGCAAATAAAATATGTTTCCTAATTACAACATATTTTTCATAAAGGTGTCTAATTATGAAACAGTTGTCAGCTGTACTGTAACCAGCCCTAAAACCAGCTTGTGCTTCAGAAAGTCCCCCCAATCTCAATAATTCTTCCTTTAATCTAATTAAAATAAGCCTAGAAAACATTTTCCCAAGGCTATCTAATAGTGAGATAGGCCTATACATTTTAGGATCTGACTTATCACCCTTTTTATATAGTGAAATTATTATTGCACCCTTCCAAGAACTTGGAAACCCCAATTTTTGGACACAATAATTAAAATATTTAGTCAAAATTGCAGACCATAAAGCAGGAGCACTCAAATATACTTAGGAAGGAATCATATCGGGACCTGATGCCTTCCTTTTTTTTTAGAGTTGCAATAATACAATACACCTCTGCAGGTAAAAGTGGTTGAAAAACTTGCATATTAAAGTTTGAAACTGTTCCTACATTTTCAACATTGGAGGAGAAACATTTTGAAGAATAAAAGGAGACCCCAGTTTCTAACGTAATATAGGTATCTAATTCATGTTTAATATTATTCGTTCCCTGGGCAACTAATAACCAATACGTCTGATAATCCTTATTAAAAATGGCTTTAAGCATACGGTCCCAATTCCTTTGTTGGTATTGTCCTTGTTTTAGTAAAAGAAACTTCTTATACTTTTCTCAATATCTATTTAGTTCTATGATGTTTTGAGTGGTTTTATTCTGTCTTACCTTTCTAATTTTTTTATTCAATTCTTTTTTTTCCTTGCAACATTCCTCATCAAACCATATATTTTTATTCTTTATACCTTTAATAGTCTTTGAGGACTGAAGAAATTTTTCTACGTCCTCAAGACTTGAAAATAAAAACTGATGCAGGAGCCCATATCCCATAATTTCACTATTTAACTTAATACATAAATCCTGCAAAGAATGTTTAATAAGGGGGGATAAACTATCCTGCCATTTAATTTTATTGTTACAGATTACAAATTGTGTCAGTTTAGTAGGGACATCAATAACACATTTTACGTATTTTGCTTGTAGGACAACAGGGAGATGATCACTTTCACCCTTGGTTGGAATCTTCATAAATTCCCAATCTGTCATATTCCCATTCCAAAATAGAAAGTCTATAATTGAAGGTCCCTTGTTGGAAAAATGGATAAAATTGCTGTCTTTGTCTCCATAAATCCTACCATTAATTGGTGCTAAGTTATATAGAGCTAATAATTCTATTAGTCTCTGACCCATTTTATTTGATCTACTCTCTTTTGTTGTTCTAGGCCAATTAGAGGCTTCTGGGTGACACCAATTATGAAAGTTACTATCAGAATAACCATCATAATATCCAATCCTTGCATTAAAGTCACCACAGAGTAATATGTCATCACAAGAAGTTACTGCCCAACTCTTATGAATAAAGTCCTCCAATTGGTCCCCTAGTGCAAGAGTATATGAATTAGAATTAAATGGAGGGATATATATATTAACTAAACAAAAATGTTTACCTTTTTTAACTTTAATATAGATAACCATTATATTCCTATTAGTGTATAAAATATCTGCAGTAATGTTAGAGTTTATTTTAATTAAGGTAATTAGGCCCCCTACAGCTCTTCCCTTTTTAGTAACTTTCTCTCCTGGTATTTGAAAAATTTGATAGCCATTCAATAAAATTTCTTGATCTTTGTTATGCCAAGTCTCCTGTAGACAAACAATGTTAAACTTGAATATGAAGTCTAACCATTCTTGATCCATTAATTTAGAAAAAAAGTCCACAATATTCCAGGAAATTAATAACAAACCATTAGATTTTGTTTCAAAATATTGTTCTTTTCCTTTTGTCATTCAGTTTGACTGTGTGTCCAACTACATTTACTTATTTATTTATTTATTTATTTAAAATTGGTGACCAGGAAAGGCACACTGAGCCAAGGCTCATTTCCAGTTGCAACCTGGGTACGAGGTGTACACAGAAAGTAAGCAGAGAAGTACAACACTTTTTTGTTACAGATGTTAAGTACAACAAGGACCTTTCACTTACTTGCTCAGAGTCAGACCTCCAGCAGCTAGGGGCAGGGAGAGCTTCTCTTTTCCTTTAGGCTGGTGAGTCTTTTGTGCCTCTGTGATCACTCACTTCCTGCTTCCAAACAGGAAGTTCCTGTTGTCAGTCAAATCCAGCACCTATAAAAGTGGAACTGGCTAAGAGTTGGGGAGGGGTGGAGGGGAGGAAGGGATGGAAGGCTATATAGTCCCATTAGTAGATTAGTAAACAGTATTAAATTCTAGCAGCTAGTTTCTTCATCTTGCTGCTCTCAACCAAAAGCTAATTAGGGAACTTTAAATGTAGAAACCTGACTTTCTTCTGCCTGAGCAACACACCCTAATTTACAGCTCTCCTCGTCACCTAGGTATCTGCACAGATAACAGTTCCCTTTCCCCAACTCAGACAAGCACACTAACTGATGTTTTTGTTTTTTGTTTTGTTTTCACCCTAATTGAAGGTCCCAGTAGTAAAGTTCTAGTTCCTTAGTCCCAGTAGTAGAGTAGTAAAGCTTTAGCAGCCGGTATCTTCCTCTTGCTGCTCTCTGCCAAAAGCTTCTGTAACTAGGAAACTGTAAATGTAGAAACCTGGCTTTCTACTGTCTAAACCACACACCCTAATTTACAGCTCTCCTCTGCACCTAGGTAACTGCACAGGTAACAGCTCCCTTGCCCCAACTCAGACAAGCACATTAACTCTTGGTTTTTTTTGTTTGTTTTTACCCTAATTGAAGGTCCCAGTAGTAACGTTCTAGTTCCTTAGTCCCAGCAGTAGAGTAGTAAAGAGTAATACATTTCTAGCAGCTGGTTTCTTCCTCTTACTGCTCTCTGCCAAAAGCTAACTAGGGAACTTTAAACGTAGAAACCTGGATTTCTGCTGCCTGAGCCACACACCCTAATACAGCTCTCCTCTTCACCTAGGTAACTGCACAGATAACAGTTCCCTTCCCCAAACTCAGGTCAAAACACAATATTTGTTATCGTATGATGTGCTAATGAGAAGATGGGAAATCATTTACACATAGTTAACTGTCCTCCCATTTTCTTTTCCATGTCAGTTATGAATTCTAATATGCTCTGAACTATTTTTGAAAAATAGTAATCTTGGTTTTGGGTGCGCTCAGATATATACAGAGTTCCACTATCCTCAGCAGCTACTACGCTTTGTTTTCATAATTCTAAGACACCCCATGACATCATTTATCCGATTCCACATTGTTCATCTGTTATGTTAAATGTGACTGGCATTCATACATTGTATTTGCTGTTTAACTGTGGGTATGATAATTGTTTCAGGTATTGTATTTTCCATGCTTTCACTGTCCATGTATGATTTGTGCTTTATCAAATTAAATTCCTTGCTTTCCCTGTCACATTCTGTAATGCAGAATATACATAGTTGTAAACTTTTATGTATGTTTGTGTACACCATAAGTGGCTGCACTATTTTAGTCTTAAAAAAACAACTATTATTTCACTTGTAAACTGAAAAAGAACATGTTAGTAAAAGGAGTAAAGCAATCGCCATCTCCTTGAATGACAGAATTTAACCTGGATGATAGATACATGAATACAAAAGATACTTACCAGAACAGACAATACCAGAATCATTTAAATGTGTACAGTCATGTTGAGCTGACTGGTTAGTAGAACAATGAAATATTGATGTCTGTCTGCCAGAGCTTTTGTCATTAGTTTTCTAAATATCTCCTTTCCCTTCTCCAAAGTATGCATTGCAGTTATGGTGAATGTGAAAGTGCTTCAGGTATTGTATTTGCTATTTAATTGTGCTTGTTTTCACCTTTTTGGTTATGGGGAAAATGTTGTTGATTCCTGTATTGGATTTATTGTTTGATTGCATTTGTTTTTAAAATATTTTGTTACAGCAAATGTGATTTTGATTCATGTATTGTATTTATTGTTTGATTGTGTTTGCTTTCAACATTACTGGTTACTGGGAATGTGATTTTGATTTCTGTATTGCATTTACTGTTTAATTGTATTTGTAAATTTTTTGGTTATGATGAATGCGATTTTGATTAATGGGCTGCATTTACTGTTTGATTGTGTTTGGTTTTGCATTTTACTGGTTACAGTGAATGTGAAAGTGCTTCAAGTATTGTATTTATTATTTAATTGTGTTTGTTTTCACTTTGATTGGTTATGGTGAATGAGATTTTGAGTTTGATTTATGTATTGTATTTACAGTTAATTGTGCTTGTTTTCACATTTATTGGTTACGAAGAATGCAACTTTGATTTATGTATTGTATTTATTGAGCTGTTTTGTTTTCATCATTATTAGTTATGATGATTGTGATTTTGACTCCTGTATTTTTTTTTTACTGTTTAACTGTGTTGGTTTTCAATTTATTTGTTATGGTGAACATGATTGTGGTTCATGTTTTGTATTTACTATCTATTTGCACAACACTTTCCATGCAAGATTGGTGTTTTTTTTTTCAAATTAAATTCATTGCCTCCCCTATCCTGTTTTGCAATGCAGAATATTCACACTTTAACATTTAATGTGTGTGTTTGCACACCAGAAGTGCCAGCAGCATTTTAGTAATAAAAACAACTATTATTTCACTTGTGCAATGAAAAATAGCATGTTAGGAAGATAAGTCAATACATCACCATTGTGATTGGTTGACCATCCATGTCACTCCAGACATTACCTCAGGGGTTTTAGCCCACCTGATAGGCTAGTGATGCACATGACTCTAGGATCAAATTTCTAGTATATCCAGGTCCCAGAAACCCCTGCTCTCCAAAATTGTGCATCTGATCAAGCAACAAGCACACCAGGGATCCCTGTCTGCTCCACACAGAAAGGTAGGCCTCTGATCTTATAATTTTGGGAATGTGTTATTATGTTTTTTGAGATATTGCTGTTTCACAAATGCAGCCCTAATCCAGGGTAGAAAAAAACAGTGATGTGGTTTTTTGCTTGCTCAGTTTATAGCTTTCCCATTTGAGCTGTATAAGAAAACATTTTTATTTGAGATCAGGGATTCTAAACTCTGCAGAAACAGTAAAGAAATATATTTCCTAACTTGTTAAATGAGACTTCTAGCCTGCATTTTCATGCTCGGTGCAATCTCTAAGGTTTCTCGGTGAACAGTATGTTTCTATCATGTTGATTTCAGAGATGTTGCGAAAGTGCGTTTTTAAAAATTGTTTTCCCTTATCTGGCTAAATGTTTTCTGTTGTTGAATCGTGCTAGCTCACGCATTCCCCGCAATCCTAAAAGAGAAAGACCACTTACGGGTCTATCTGGCTTGCGAGGGCTTTTTTGTTCCATTACGCCTCTCGCGTGACCCCCCCAGCCCCCCACCACCATTGCCCATCTCTCTGAAATGAAGAATTTAATCAGGATGATTGATAGATGGCTACAAAAGGGACTTACTAGAACAGACAACACCAGCATCAGTTGAATGTGTACAGTCATTCTGATCTGTCTGGTTAGCAGAACAATGAAATATTGATTTCTCTGTGCCAAAGCATGTGACATTAATTTTGTAAATGTCTCCTTTCCCTTCTCCAAAGTATGCCTTTGAGTTTGCTGATGTAGCATTTCCACAACCTAGTGCTTGACAGACAACAGTAGCATCATTCATATCCCAGGACTCATCACAGACTGTCCCCCAGCTGGAATTGAAGTAAACCTCCACTCGTCCGGAACAGTTTGAAAAGCCATTGGCCAGTCTCAGTGGACCTGAAATTGGAATTAGTGGTATTACTACACTGATGCAGAATACATTGCCAGTCTTTGTAATGCTTTGTAATACTTTACTGAAAATGATTTAGACTCATACATGGAAATCAGTAGACACAATTACCTTGTGTAATGCAGATTAAACATCATTGTAGTAAAGTTTAAAGTTCAAAACAATTTTCTCAATAATATTGTGTATAGTAAGCAAGTGCTGAATAGCATTTCTAGATCAAAGAGAGGACTATCTGAATTTGTGAATGAGTATTCAGCCACCTACAAAATAAAGAAAGAAGGAAGATACAGCAGCCCATACTTCTCCCCAGCCCCAAACCAAGTAAACTGTAAGCCACATCCCCCACTTTCTATTAAAAGCCCAGTCCTACCCTTCTCCTCCAGCAGCAATTTGTTAGCTCATTTATAGTAAATCACTAGCTCAACCCACTCGCCTGTACAGCCAGTCTTTGTTTTACTTAATGTAAAGCAAGTGTTTGTGCTTAAAAACTAAAATTTATTCCCACTCACAGTCTGATATAGCACCCTATTTCTATCCAGCACCTTATTCTCAACATAAGAACTTGCAAATGTGATTGGCTCAAACCGCCCTCCTCTACTACTGGCTGCCTTCTCATGAATGAAAGGGCTTGCATGCTTGCTGTAGAAAAAAAACAGCTGACCATGTGGGCACTGCATGTAGATGAAGTAACTGACTGTTGTGCATGTTGTGCTAGACAGTGTACATTATGAGGGCATGAGAAGGTCATTTATTGAATTAGCAATATTCCTTAGGGGGAAGATGTCCAGAGGGATCTTTTCCAAGGCTCTCATGTTCTGGGGCACTGAATGGCAGTGGCATTATTAGACAAGCTAATATTTTCTAGGATTCTGTTGAAAGAGGAATGGTATTTGTTCTGGCAAGCTAGTAGGAATTCTGTGATATAGAATTCCTACATGTTGAGGATGCATTGCAGTTGTGCCTTGAGGGAAAGGGTGCTGATCTAGTCAATGGACATGATGTTTTGGAGATTCAAAGTAAAGGATAGCGGTTGGGGAGGCAGCTAGTGCAGGGGTCACCAGCTGCCAGAGTTAGATGAATTGGTTCACCAAGACATGGACAGCTGAGCTGGGCAGCACAACATAAGTTAGGTCCTCATTTGGAGCAAAGAAATACAGAGGGTCAGCAATTTCAGATTTAATGCAGCCTACATAAGAATCACATGATATCAAATTAACTATCTTAAGAAACTGATATACTTGTAATTCTAGCACTTACAGGTACTCAGAAAGATTAAGCAGGTGAGGCAAATAGCCAGGGCACCAAGAAGGAGGAATTCCAGCTATTGCAATGAGAAGGAAGCCTTTAGAGGTGGAGGTTCAGTGGTGCCAGTAAGGATGCAATGCATTGTTACAGATTCCTGCAGGACAAAATGGGATAACAGTCATTGAAACTTCCCTGTTTCCTACAGCAACTTAATAGAGTTCTACAGTATTCTGCTATGCATCCTGGCAGGCTCCACTGTAGAAGACAATTTCACAAGGAGGCATTACCAACACCCTCAAAGATACAAGGCATGCAGCACAGGTTTCATTGGCTGTGATAGTGGTATGGTTCAGTTTCCTGCATCACCTCCCTAGCTAACAAGGGGAAGCTTATTTTACTTGGTGATTTTAACGTGGATTGGCTATCCCCTTCCTCTAAATCTACCCTCATCAGAATCGAATCCCTAAACTTTACACAAATTATTTCAGAGTCCACACGCTTTAACCCCAAATCCTTCAACCACTCCCTACTTGATTGGGTGCTCTTTTCACTCCCATACCTCAACACTGTTGCTGTCTTCCTTCCAGACATCCTCAGTGATCACTGTATTACCTACCATGTAAGAAAAGTGCCTACCCCCCAAGCAACCCCCAAATACATTTGGTATTCCCTCTTCACACCCTGGACTCCTGCACTCTCCTATGTGACCTATCCAGTACTGACTGGTCCTTTATGTTCCAGGATTCTAATATTGACTTGGCTCTTAGCATCTTCACAAATACTCTACTTCAAATCTAGAACACCTATGCACCACTAAAAAAGGCAAGGGTTAAATGTTTCCACCACCTCTGGATTACAGCTGGTCCCTTATCCCTCTGTAGAACTAAGGACAAATCATGGGTACAATTCAAGATGCAAGGATGTTAGAGACTTGCTCATGGTCACCCAGTATGCATGTGGGGGCTGATGGAATTCAGAACCTGGTCTCCAGGTTTGCAGCTCAGTGCCCTTAACAGATATCTTATACTGCCTCCTGTAGTATAGGCAGTGGAGTAAATCGGGAATCCTGTGCACACCATAGGGAATATTTTGCATGGAAAATCACACTATTCCCTTGGTAGTAGAGTGATTAGGGAATCCCGTGCACACCTTAAGCTGCAGTAAACTTGGATGACCGCACTCTAATCTAGGCAATAGAGTGATTAAGGAGTTCTGTGCACACCTTAAGGTACAGTAAGCATGGAATATCACACTGTACGCCATGTAGCAGAGTGATAAGGGAACCCAGAGTGTATGAAGATGCCACAGCAGCATTTGTATAGTGAAGTACATTACAGTGACAAGTTGTTGTTGCCACTGTAATGTACCTGTGGGACCCCAGCACTGCTTTCTCTGAGGTTTACCCCCTCTCCAAATCAACTCAGACCTAGAGTTGATAATCCTTAGTTAGGGGGCTATGGGGGGACAAAGTCCCCCAGAATAATCCAGACAGTTTCCCAACAGATTTATGCCAAATGCAACTTGCAGTCAACATAAATCCATTGTTGTATTGTCACATCAGGAAAGGTTGTTGCCATTGTGTCATAGACCCAACCCAGAGTACTCCTTAAGGTACAGAAAGCATGGACAATCACACTGTACTCAGGGTATTAGAGTGATTAGGGAACCCTGTATAAACCTTAAGCTACAATAAGCATGAACAGTCACACTGCACTCTAGGCAGCAGAGGGAGCAGGGAATCCAGTTTCTGTTTATTTATTATACTGGAAAGGCATGTGAGTAAAAGTTGCCATTTTCACAAGTTCAGTTTTGGACAAACAAAACAGGTTGGAGTGCATTATACAAAGGAAATACTATACATGAGAACAATAATGCAATTATATTAATTTTGAAAACAAACACATAAAGTGCATGTGCAGAGGCTGAATTTAAGTGACAATAAGATTTAAGGCATGCATAATGTGTCAGTCAAGGGGACTAAGGGGTAATCAAAGGCAATAAGGCCAGCCTAAAAAAGGGGAAGGTGGCAACATGCAGCTGATTAAGAAGGTGGAAAGGTTGTGCAGCTAGTGTGGGAACAATCAGGACTGAGGGCAACTGCAAGTAAAGGAAAGGGAAAGGTATTTCTTAAGGTTGTGCTTAAAGGAAGCACTAGAGGGACAATGTCTAAAGCTGGGGGGAGACTGTTGAAAAGTGTGGTGCCCTTGTAGGAGAGCATGTTTTTGCCCTGGCAGGTGCAACAAAAATGGAGAGAGAAGGACAGAGTGGAGGACCATCTGGTGGTGCAGGAGGGTGCTGACTTAGAGAAGAGGGATGAGATGCTGTTAGGAAGGAATTCCAGGGCAAGTTTGAGGAAAAAGGTTAGAATTTTGCTATTGAGCCTGTTCTCGGGGAAGGGGGGCAGTTAGTGAGTCTGTATAGGTGGCAGTGGTGGGTAGAGATATTGCAAAATGTTATTTTGCGGCCCAAATTCCCACAAAATGTGCAATTTTGCTGCACAAAATATTTCACAGAATTTGGGCCATTCTGTGAAATATTTTGTGGGATGCAAAATTGTGAAATTTTACCTACACGATGCGAAATTTCACCTGAACCTGTGAAATTTCAACTGCAAGTGGCAATTTTCGCCATTTTGCAGGCAAAATTTTGTGCTCCATGGATGAAATTTCTCACTTTGCCGGCAAAATTCTGCATTTTGCATCCGTGGAAAATTTTGCGAAATGGACAAATTTCATGAAATATTTTGCAGAGCAAAATTCAACAATTTTGCACAATACTAGCGGTGGGTGAGTCTAGGGAGGTCCTGAGACAAAACAAATAACAGTGTGGTAGGTGATCCTAAGCCTGTTGAAATTCTTTTGGGAGGGGAAGGGATAGAAGATTAGAGCACCACAGTCAAAAATAGGGAGAGGGAAACTGGAAGCTAGTAAACTCTTGGATCAAGGGTTGAGGAAAGGTTTCACCTGGTATAACAGGCAAAGTTGTTGGTGAGCTTTCTTAATCATCTGATTGGTGTGGGCTTCAAACTGGAGGTGGCAGTCAATGTACGGGCCAAGGTAATTGAATTCATTAACTCTTTCAATGGGGTTGCCATTATTGTCATGCAGGGAGAAGCTATAGACTAGGGGTTCTGGGAAGCTGGAGAAGACTATGGATTTTTTTTCCACATTTAGTACTAACTCTTTAGCTGAGAACCAGGAGTGGAGCCTATGGAAGGTGAGCTGAAGTTTGTTGAGTAGGGTAGAGGGATACTTATCCTTGCAGAAAAGGGCTGCGTCATCAGCATATAGTATGAGCTCAGTGTGGTTGCAAATTTTGGGAAGGGAAGTTTACCACAAGGGAGAAAAGAATGGAACCCAGAATGGACCCTTGGGGTACTCCATATTTTACAAGTCAGGAGCTATAAAGGATGCCTTTCATCTGAGTTTGGTGTGACCTGTAGCTTAGGTAGCTGCAAAACCAGTTTATGATGTTGGAGGAGAAATGTAGATAGGTGAGGGTAGAGAATAGGAACTTGTGGTTGATGAGATCAAAGGCTTTTGTGAGGTCCACAAACACCGAGCGAGTATAAAGACCTTCATCACTGGCTCAATCAATAAAGTTGGTGAATTTTATCAGGGTAGTCTTGGTGCAGTTATGGAGACCCCATCTCCGCAAGGACATAGACAGGATGGAGGCTGTTCAGAGGAGGGCAACTAAAATGGTGCAGGGTCTGCACCAGAAGACATATGAAGAGAGATTAGAGGACCTTAATATGTATACCCTTGAAGAGAGAAGGGAGAGGGGGGACATGATGAAAACTTTCAAGTACCTCAAGGGAATCAACAAAGTCCAAGGGGGTAGCATCTTTCAGAAAAAGAGATATGCAAGAACAAGGATTCACAATTTTAAGATAGAGGGGGATAGCTCAGAGGTAATGTGAGGAAGTATTTTTTCATGGAGAGGGTTGTGTATCCATGGAACAACCTTCCTAAGGAGGTAGTGGAGTCAAAAACAGTGGGAAAATTCAAGAATGCATGGGACAGACATAAAGCAATTCTTATTGGGGGTAGGAAGAAATAAGCTGTAGGTTAACTAGGATCTGCAGCTTATCCATTTGGTAGGGAAATGGGCAGACTGGGTGGGCCAAGCGGTACTTATCTGCCATCAAATTCTATGTTTCTATGTCATGGCTGGCCTGAACCCATGCTATGTCTCTGTCTGCAAATTGTGTTTCTTGAAAAATTGGATGATTTACTTATGGATGATCTTTCCAATGATTTTGGAAAGGGGAGCCAAGAGGAAGATAGGTCTGTAGTTGGTAACATCATCTTTGGGTTTGGATATATGGAGGGGTTTAATAGTTGTGCATTTCCATTTTAAGGGGAAGGACCCGGTGCAGAGGGAGTGGTTAAGAATGTTTGTAAGAGGAATGGAAATAGATTCACAGGCCAGTTTGAGGATCTAGGATTCAATGTTGTCTTGCCTGATAGCAGGCCTAGGGTCATTTGCTTTAATATGTTTTACCAGCTCATGGGAGGAAAGGTAACAGAAGTAGATGCTAGGATGGGGGATTGGGAGAGGTGGGGAGAGATCCAAGAGGGAAGGTCTCAGGACAGGGGGAGGGTTAGACTTGTATTTGCCTAGTTCACCAAAGTAGCAATTAAAAAGTGAAGCAATTTCCAGGGGATAGGTGACTGGCTGTCCCCTGGATGAGAGACTGATTTGTTCATTCATTAGTCCTCTTCTGGTAAGGTCACTAAGGAGGTTCCAGGTGGTTTTCAGTGAGGAAGTTGATTTCTGCAAAGCAGGCTGCAGATTTACAGCTGTTGCACAGAGGTTTGTAATTTGTAGGAGGTTAGGGAGCTTAAAGGGGACGGGGATTGATTACTTATGTGCAGTTGTTTGAAATGTCTCTATTTTCACAAATTATATTCATACCTCTAAAGTATTCCTATTTAACTATTCCTGAAGAAAAGCTGAAGCTGTCAGTTGTGTTTTGTATTGTTTTCTTTGTATGGACAACATTCCGTGCAGTTCATTTCATGGAACCAAGAATTTGGAGGTTTGACTATGTCACTTCATGGTTTCAGAACTGTGGGCACTGTAGTGAAAAGTTCATGCTCATAGTTCTGAAACCATGAAGTGACATAGTCAAAACTTCAAATTCTTGTTTCCATGAAAGGAATTGCACAGAATGTTATCCATACAAAGAAAACAATACAAAACACAACTGATGGCTTCAGCTTTTATTCAGGCACAGTTAAATAGGGATCCCTAGAGGAATGCATATAATTTATGAAAATAGAGACATTTCAAACAGCTGAACATAAGTAATCAATTCCTGTCCCTTTTAAGTCTCCTGTATTTTGACCAGGCTTGGTCCCTTTTCCTCATAAGGTTGAGGAGATCGGTGGAGATCCATTTGTGATTGTAACCATTTCACCTCTTTTTTATTTTGTCTTGTACGTGCAGCACAAACAGCCTGGAGTAGCAAGTTGTGGAGGTGCATCTGTTGTGGCCAATGGTGCCACTGCTTTTTTGGGCTGGTCTGTCTGGCACCAATGAATGAGCATGCTGTCTATGACAGCCCTTGAGAACTGTGCCACCAGCCTGAAAGAATTTCACCGCTGCAATGAGGAAGTGCCCCGTCATTGCCTGCTGAAACATTTCAATAAACATGGTGTCTGTCATTGTCTGCCTCTCACAATCCCCAGCAAGCTGACTTCAGGTGTGCCCAATCCCCCTGTCAGCATGTTTATAACCCCCCCTCAAGACTGTGTGGCACACGGGGAGCCCACCCCAGTGTGCATGCATGTGTTCTGAAGCCGACCGTGTCGGCATGTACCTGCCCCCATCCCACCCCACTCCCCTTGTGTGCCACACTGGGAGCCCACCCCAGTGTGCCCAGCAATTGTTTAATTTCACCTGTAAATAAAGAAAACTTTCCCACAATGTCCATTCCTGAAAATAAGAAAACGGTCCATTGTTGAGTCAGAGCACCCCGCTCCCCAAATCCGCACCCACCCTCTGTGCACCCCACCTCCCCACAACCCCCTCACCCCATACTTACCTCTGGAGTCCAGCACGATGATCTTTGGTGGAGCAGGAGATGTCTGAACTCTTCAAAAGCCAACCTTGAACTGAAGAAAATCATGGTACGCTGTATAATGGCATCAATGGAGGGGGGGGCGGGTTCGACTTAGGTGGATATCTTGGCCATTTTGCAACTTTTGCTCCAAATTTTCAACATGGGAATTTCTGAGGCCCCACCTCATGAACTCAGCCACTGTCATTTCGTTATTCAGTCCCAAAAGGTGATTTTGCGGTCACTATGCAGAATCACCTTTCAGTACTGATTAACAAAATGACAGTGTCAATGTTCATGAGGTGGGCTTTCAAAAAACCTATGCTGCAAATTTGGTGAAAAAATTCTCAAAAATGACTGTGTTCTGAGCGTGCATTGTTCAGTTTACACACACGCTCATAACTTTGAGAATTTTTCATATTTTCACTCCAGATTTTCAGCATTGCCATTTGTTCACATCTCCTTATGAACAGTATAGCTGTCATTTTACACATCCTGCCTGAAATGTGTTTTCACACATCTGGTGCACAATGGCAAGGTTGCTGTGGAAAATCAATGTTCAGAACAGAGTAAGAAAATTAGAGTGACACTGTTCAGGAGAAGAGGTCCCAAAATGTCTATGTTGAAAATTTGATGAAAAAATTCCACAAAATGACTGTGTTACGAGCGTGCATTGCACAGTTTCCAGGCACGCTAGTAACTTCAAGAATTTGTAATATTTTTCTCCAGATTTTCAACATTGCCATTTTTTCTCACCTCCTAATGAACAGTACAGATGTCATTTTTCACATCCTGCCCAAAATGTGTTTTTGCACATTTGGCGCACTATGGCACGGTCACTGTGGGAAATCAACATTTCAGACAGATTAAGAAAATTACAATGACACTGTTCATGAGCAGAGGTTCTAAAATGCCTGTGTTGAAAATTTGGTGCAAAGAATCCACAAAATGACTGTGTTACAAGTGTGTGTTGCACAGTTTCCATGCACGCTCGTAACTTCAAGAATTTTTAATATTTTTACTCCAGATTTTCAACATTGCCATTTCTTCACACCTCCTTATGAATGGTACAGCTGTCATTTTTCACATTGTGCCTGAAATGTGCTTTTGCACATCTGGAGCAGAATGGCATAGTCTCTGTGCGAAATCAATGTTCAGGACAGATTGACAAAATCACAGTGCCACTGTTCATGAGCGGAGGTCCCAAATGCTTTCATGAGGTGGGGTCCCAAAAAGCCCATATTGAAAATTTGGAGTGCAAATGCCAACAAACTCCCAGGGCATTAGGGTTTCTAGCCATAGCATTCCACCCTGTAGAGACTGACAGGCATCAGGGGTGTGACTTTTGATTGGTGGTTGTAATGCTCACACCATTCCACCCCCACCACCACCATGCAGCCAGTGACAGTCATCAAAGTGTGTCTTGGACTCTTCAGTCCCAAAGAACACCCCATTCTCCTATACTGCACCCATCTCAACATATTTCCTTATGGAATGGTGTGAGAGTAAGGCCTATGGCCCCAAGACACAATGCGACACTTGTCAGAGTCTGCAGGGTAGGGTGAGGTGAAATGGCATGAGCATTATGGCCAATGACCCAAAGACACAACTCAATACCTGTCAGTCTCTGCAGGGTGGGGTGGGGTGGGGTTTGGGTCAGTTCCATACTTTACTACCATTCTTATTATGCATCTCTCTAACTCTTGCATTACCAATGCCAATGCCAGCAAGACAGCATTCGGCATTGATAAATGCTTGTTTTCAGAGAGATAAGGGAGTCACATATAGCAAGGAAGTTGTTACTGAACAATTTGAGGGCAAGGTCAATGTCATTTATGGATTCAGTGAAAGACCAATCAGTGGCTGGGGCAGCATTAGAGAATTCAACAGGTTCAAGTTTTCTTAATTGTCTGGTGTAGATGTATTTGTGGTCTCAGCTGGGGTTTTTTTCTGGCCAGCAGCAGTACACTGTGCTGTGGTCACTAATAAAATTAGGAAGTGCCCCTGAGGAGGTGACACAGGAAAGGTTAGAGACAAGAATCCAATGCAGAACAGATTCATACCCTGTCCTATATTTAGTGCTGGTGGTGGTGGTGATTAGCTGGTGGAGGTCATGGCTGATATTGGATTATTTGGCATTGTTTGACTGAGGGGACTGCCAGTTCAGATTAAAATCCATTCCCTACCCTAGAGAAATGGGTTCTTAATATTAAGAGGGAGGCAGTTTAGCGCAGTGGTTTAAGGCTCTGAGCTGCAAATCTGGAGACCTGGGTTTGAATCCCACAATTCATACATGCATACTGTGTGACTCTGACCAAGTCACTTAACTTCCTTGTGCTCCCAGGTCACACCTGTAAACAAGCTTTCAGCTTACTGTGCCTCTCCTGGTAAAACAACTTAAAAAAAAAAACATCTAGTTCAATGGGGGAAAGGAGATGGGTCATGATCATGGTGATTATTTTGTTATAACTGAAGAGGAGATTCACTGACAGGGATTCAAGGCAAGGGTTGTCTGGTGGTGTTTCAAGTTCAGCGGCTGAGAGGTGACTGGCTATCCAAAGGAGGCAACCACCTCATCTTTTACCATGTCTGTCTTTGTTGAAGTCCTTTCTGAAGATGGCATATCCCTCCGGGCTGATTTCAATTGAAGGGATCTTTGGGGAAAGCCACATTTCAGTAAGAGCAATAATATTGAAGGGACTGCCAGAGAACCAGGATTCAAGCAAGAGTTTTTTAGCTACTAGACTCTGAATGTTAAGGTGCATTATTTTAAGCCAATTAGAGTGTCTAGGAGGAGGGGAGAGGATTCCAGGGGCTTCTTATTGTGGCCCTGGGTTTGGGCGAATGGGCCCATAGATAAAGATGAGGAGCAGGAGGACCCTCCTGTGTCTGTTGTAGGCAAATAAAGAGTGCTTTGTGGATCTGAGCCTAGTGAGGTAGTGGTAAAGAACTAGAATTGGGTGGTAGAAGGGGGAGCACTTGTGAAGGAGGAAGAGTTTGATTACGGAGCTTACCTGGGTAGGGGTGGAGTGAGAGTGGGATGAGTGTGTTGTACTTTGGTACTGGGAGTGAAAGGGTAAGGAGAAGGTCGCAGTGGTTGAGCGCAATGGAGAACAGGGTAGGCAGGGGAGCAGAGGAGTGGAGTTTGGATAACAGCTTAGTAAAGGGGTAGAGGAGTATGGGAGATGGCTGGACAGGGGGTAGCAGAGGAGGATTGTTGTGATCCCATAAGAAGACAAATGGGATAATTAGTGACAGTAGCATGGCAGAGAGGAGTGCAAGTGGGATAGGCTTCATGGCATAGAGAATCCTGTGCACACCTTAAGGTATGGTAAGCATGCATAATCACACTTTACTGTAGGTAATAGAGTGATTAGGAAATCCTGTGTGCACCTTAAGGTACAGTAAGCATAGACAATCACACTGTACACTAGGTAGTATTGTGATTGTGGAATCAAGTGCACATCATAAAGTGCAGAAAAAACAGACAGTCACACTGTACACCAGGTAATGCAGTGGTAATGGAACCCAATGTACACCTTAAGATACAGTTAGCAGGGTGTGGAAGGGTTGGGATAGAAGGCAAAACGCAACTCCAAAGGTGATGGACTGGAACTCAGATGTCCAAGTATTTATTTAAAGTCATCCAATACAAGCTCAAATTACAGCGAACTTCAGATGAATAAAATAAAAACAAACATGCAGCAGTCCTCATAAATAGAGCTCTAGAAGGCAACTAGAGCAATGTTACTGTCTAGAAGACCATCACAAGACTGACTACCATTAACATTTGAGCCTATTTTATAAGGAGAAATAATCATGTGATCTGAAACTCCTCCTATCTTTAAATAAAACATACACTTTTTAACTTAATCTGATTTATATTTATTTTAACATACAATGAATCTATTAGGAGGCTGTATAAACTCATTCCCAATACTTTAAACCTTATTTTTAAAACAAAAAGAAATTAATTTCACAGAAGAAACTCCTCCCATCTAGTATACATTATAAATATTAACAAAAAAGGGCCGGCCGGCTCTTAGACATAAGGAAGTAAAATGAAGAAGGAGCAGGAAGGAGGGTTTTGCAGAAATGGAACAGTTCAAGTAAGGAGAAAGAAAATAATAATAAAACCATACTTTAACATAACCAATGTAACCTAGCTAGAAATAGAAATTTAAATCCCTTTGTCTGCAGTTTTAAAACTCAGTAACATTTCTCCTTATTAATATTTAAATTATTAGTTTGACTCTTGTTCGGTTATCTAAATGAAAACATGTTTTATTCTTTCAAATGTTCCTGTCTCCACCAGGAACTGTGTTTTACTTTATTCAAGGGATTCATTTAAAGAACAGAGGCAACAAAAATGAGTTACTCCATGCTCAAAAATGCCATACTGACTACAGCAGTAGGCGAACAGAAAGCGAGTTTTCCCAAAACAAAATTCACCCTCAGCATTACGGAATAGCAAGCGACTCACCCAACAAAGAGAAAGATGTTAGAGGAGGTTCAACTTTTTTTTGAATTTAGGGTTGCGTACAGAAATATTTAACCTCTCGCATCTTCGAGAGGTAGAAACCGCAAAGATACAATTCTCCAGTTCAGAATTCCTACTAACGCAAGCGACGTCGAGAGGGAGAACGCCACCAAAAGAGTTAGGATTAAATAAACTATTTTCTCTACAGGGCAAACAAAAAACAAACATCTTACATCTTTATCTAATTTGCAACTCCATTAAAAAAAATAAAAGGGGAAGGACGTTGTTTGCAGGAGTTACCAAGGGGCTTAAAAAAAATTAAAAAAGAAATTATGGGATAAAAAATCCTAAACATAAGCATGACGTGTAGATGGCCAGACTACACCCACGCTTGCGTTATAAAAATAAATTTAGTGCTGTTGCGCAACAGACTTAAAAGATAAATGGCTAACTCATGAAAACAATGTCCAAAGAACAGAAAGGGGGGGGGGGGAGAAAAGAGAAGGAGGCATCCTTGACATACCTCCCCTATTTTGAACAAAAAACACATTCTTTGAATGTTATTTTTGGAATAAATTCAGATCCCTCATCTAAATGAAGGGATGGAGCTTAAGCCCACCCACTCTTAAAGCTCCACCCCGGGGTCCCTTAATATCTATAGAACTATATTAGATTCTATAACATTTCCAAAAAAAAAATTAATATTCATTATCAGACTTAATCCAATCCTATTTTAACCCCGGGGTCTGATCTTATTTTTCTGAGCTGGGTATACCCGCACCGAATCTGGATAAGTAATCTGCATTCTTGTGCGCTGACCCAGCTTTATGTTTTATAGTAAAATGATAAGGTTGTAGGGTGAGATACCATCGTAGAATGCACGGATTCTTATCCTTCATTGCCATAAGCCAGCAAAGGGGATTATGATCTGTTATCAGTTCAAACTGAGATCCCCATAGATAAAACTTTAGAGTCTCCACGGCCCAGCGTAGAGCGAGGCACTCCTTCTCAATAGTGGCATATTTTGTTTCACGGGTATGTAGCTTTCTACTTATATATAATATAGGATGCTCTTGGCCATCTATTACCTGGGACAGAACAGCTCCTATACCAGTGGCCGAGGCATCAGTCTGTACTATAACAGGTCTAGTAAAATCCGGGCTTGATAATACGGGTTCTGCACATAGTAAAGCTTTAATAGTACAGAAGGCTGTCTCACATTCTGGAGTCCAATTCACTTTAGTTGGATTCTTTTTCTTGGTAAGATCAGTTAAGGGACTGGCTATAGAGGCGAAATTAGGTATAAATCGTCTGTAATAGCCTGCCAATCCTAAAAAAGATCTTACTTGTTTCTTTGTTATGGGTCTTGAACTATTTTCTACAGCATCGATTTTATTGATTTCTGGCTTAATACAACCTTTTCCTATCACGAATCCAAGGTATTTGGTCTCTTGCATAGCAAATGCACATTTTTCTGGGTTAACAGTAAGTCCTGCATGTTTTAATGTTTGCAGAATTGCTCCCAAATGTTTTTTATGGTCTTCCCATGTGGGGCTATAAATGATGACATCATCAAGGTAAGCAAACTGTAGTTATTATGGGGTTGTAAGAGCTTATCCATCAATCTCTGAAACGTAGCAGGAGCACCCTGTAGCCCAAAAGACATCATAGTAAATTGAAAAAACCCTTTGGGGTACTAAAAGCTGTTTTTTCTTTGGATGTTTCATCCAATGGTATTTGCCAGTACCCCTTAGATAGGTCAAGCTGAGTCAAATAATGAGCTTTCCTAACCGATCGACTATGTCATCAATACGAGGCATAGGGTAACTATCGAACTTAGAGATAGCATTTAATTTTCGAAAGTCTAAACAAAGACGTAGCCCCTTCCTTTTATTTACTATTACTATTGGGAATGACCAATCGCTACTCGATGGTTCTATGACATTTAATTTTAGCATTTTGTCTATTTCTATCAGTACTTCTTGTCTCCATTTCTCTGGGATTCTATAAGGTTTTATCCATATCGGATTTGAATTTAGGACTTCTATATGGTGATGAATCAAGTTGGTACACCCAGGAATATTGCTAAAAACATCCTGATTGAGATGTAAAATATGTTCTAGATCTTGTAATTGAGTATCAGTCAGATTGGGGTTTTTACGAATATTCATTATAGGCGCCTTTCCGTCCAATCGCTTATATGCAGTTTCTAGTTCACTTTCATTCGGTTCAGGACATACATAACAGGCCTCGTTGGACCTCTCTTGCCAGGCTTTCAACAAATTAACAGGGTACACTTTTATTTTTATTTTTCTGTCAGGAGTTTCTATTTCATATGTTACTGGACCACACTGCTTATTCACTGTATAAGGTCCTTGCCATTTCATCTTGAGCTTATTGTCTGAGGAGGGGAGAAGTAGTAGGACACGATCCCCTGTCTGGAAAGATTTTTGACCTACCCCTTGATCATAATATAATTTTTGTTTTGTTTGCTGTTGAAGTTCCTTTTTGTGGGCTAAATCTACATATCTAATTAATTTTTGTCTGAGCTTGTTAACAAATTCAAGTGTTGTTGTGGGACCTATCTCCCTACCTTCCTCCCACTGTTCCTTTACTATATCAAGGGGGCATCTGGGATTTCTGCCATACAATAATTCAAACGGCGAGTATCCAGTCGAAGCCTGTGGCACTTCTCGAAAAGCAAACATTAAAAAAGGTAAATACTGGTCCCAATCCTTTCCTTCCTCTTGAGTATATTTTTTTAACATTTGCTTCAATGTCTGGTTAAACCGTTCCACCAAACCATCCATTTGTGGATGGTGGGGTGTAGTGTGAATAGCATGTATATTCAAGGACTGGTATAATTTCTTTAATATCTGGGAACAGAAATTATTCCCCCTATCTGTAAGTATTTCTTTTGGAATGCCCAAACGGCTGAATACCTTAATGAGTTCTTCAGCTATTTTATTGGCAGATATAGTTCATAGGGGAATGACTTCTGGATATTTTGTATGATAGTCACAAATCACTAAAATAAAACGATTTCCCTTTTTAGTTTTTTGCAGCGGGCCCACTATGTCCATTGCTATATGCTCGAAAGGGTGATTTATTATTGGCAGGGGTTGTAGCGGAACAGTGTCCCTTTTTCCTATCCTGGCTACTAATTGACATTCAGGACAGGACAAACAGTACTGTTCCACATCTTTATGGATACCTGGCCAGAAAAATCGGTATAAAATTCGAGCTGTCGTACGGTCTCTTCCTAAATGTCCAGCAAGAGGGCTATCATGAGCCAACTGTAACAATTGCGTTCTATATTTCTTAGGTACTATCAATTAGTCTACCTGTTCCCCTGTTCTAGGGTGAGTACAAATATGATAGAGTAAATTGTGTTTCACCCTATAACAGGGGTGCCCTTCTATCCCCTCCTGTGATACCTGTGAAAATAAGGGAATTAAAGTTTCATCTGTTTTCTGTTCACTTTCAAAATCATATTTTCTTGTCAAGTCAGTATTGTCAATCTCTTTACTGTCCACTTTAAAAGTATGTTCTTTATTCCACTGTAATTTATCTTGTCTTCGTTCTTTTTTTGTCTTCCTGGTTTTCCTGGGCTCCAAACACATCATCATCTAAGGGTGGTAGAGGGCATGTTTCATCTTCCTTAGATTGTGCCCGTGTGGTAGCAGCTGCTAGATATATCTCAAAATCAGGATGATCTTGACCAAGTAATACCAGAACTGGTAGTAATGGTACTACCCCAACATCTAATACCCTTTTTGAGTGAACAGTCTGTAATTCTACAGATGTTGTTGGGTATTGATGTACATCCCCATGGATGCAAATCACCCCTGTTTGTACAGTATTCCAGGGATGTCCTTTAACCAATTCTGGACGAACCAAGGTCTGCTTACTTCCTGAATCAATAAGTCCCATGACTGTTTGTGTTCCAATTTGTACGGGAATGACATATTGTCCCAAATTAGCTAGAGCTAAATGTACACCCCCTGATTGTTTTCTTGGGCAAAACCGGGAAATATGACCCTTTTCATGACAGTCCTGACATAGGATTTCTGATAGAGGTGGTCTAGTTGGATGGGTCCCACCCCGAATTGTCTGTTACCTGCCTGGGGAACTAATATTAATATTTGGGCCCAGAGGAGAGGGTAAAACAGAAGAAGGTAAAAAAGTAGTTGGTCTCACCATAGAAGTCCCAGTAGGTGGCATCTTTTTCTGGTATGGATGAGCTGTTAAATAATTCTCTGCTAGAGAAATGGCCTTCTCTGATGTGTCAGGACGATGTTCTTTGACCCAGAGCTGTACATCCTGTGGCAACACCCTTATATATTGTTCCACCACAATGGCTTCCATTATTTGATTTACAGTCTTAGTTCCAGGTTGAATCCATTTGGTGCATAGATAGTTCAGGCGTACATATACTTCTCTGGGATGATCCGTATGTTGAAATCGTAATGTACGGAACCTTTGTCTATAGGTTTCAGCACTGATGTCATATCTTCGTAGTATTTCCTTCTTAACCTCATCATAGTTCCCCACTAATTGACTGTCCATGTTTCCATAAGCCAATTGAGCCTTCCCAGTGAGGTAAGGAGCTAGACGGAGGACCCATTGCGCTCTAGGCCATCCACAGGCCCCCGCAATCCTCTCAAAAGTAGTTAAATATGTCTCAATATCGTCCTGTTCACCCAGTTTGGTGAGTTTAATGTCCTTTGGGGCTTCTGGTGTGGTTGTAGGATTCCTGCTGGTACTAATAGTTGAATGGCCCTCAACGTCTCTTGCCACTGTCTTTCGTTTCTCTCCTGTTCCTTCTCTCTCGCTCTTTTTTCCCCGTCCCTCTCCTTGTCTGCAGCCAACTGTTTTATACAGAGCCACTGTAATAATTCATGTAACTGTTCAGGTGGCTCCCCTTCTGGTATCGATTTGGGAGGTAGGGCCCCAGAAGTTGCCCCTTGAGGAGCTTCAGTTTCCTCTTGTAACGTCTGCTCTGCTTTGAACCTGTCTTTCTTCTGTTCTGGTAGTCCCAACCATAGTGGTTCACCCGACTTATCTACCATTGTCCTGGTCACGACACCTTTGGGTCGAGTGACTGCTTCCTCTTCTCTGGTATCCTTCTCCATCCCTGGGTTGGTCCAATACTGTCTTGGAGGTAGCCAAAACTGACCTCAATATCCCACTTCTGACACCAACTGTGGAAGGGTTGGGATAGAAGGCAAAACGCAACTCCAAAGGTGATGGACTGGAACTCAGATGTCCAAGTATTTATTTAAAGTCATCCAATACAAGCTCAAATTACAGCGAACTTCAGATGAATAAAATAAAAACAAACATGCAGCAGTCCTCGTAAATAAAGCTCTAGAAGGCAGCTAGAGCAATGTTACTGTCTAGAAGACCATCACAAGACTGACTACCATTAACATTTGAGCCTATTTTATAAGGAGAAATAATCATGTGATCTGAAACTCCTCCTATCTTTAAATAAAACATATACTTTTTAACTTAATCTGATTTATATTTATTTTAACATACAACGAATCTATTAGGAGGCTGTATAAACTCATTCCCAATACTTTAAACATTATTTTTAAAACAAAAAGAAATTAATTTCACAGAAGAAACTCCTCCCATCTAGTATACATTATAAATATTAACAAAAAAGGGTCGGCCGGCTCTTAGACATAAGGAAGTAAAATGTAGAAGGAGCAGGAAGGAGGGTTTTGCAGAAATGGAACAGTTCAAGTAAGGAGAAAGAAAAATAATAATAAAACCATACTTTAACATAACCAATGTAACCTAGCTAGAAATAGAAATTTAAATCCCTTTGTCTGCAGTTTTAAAACTCAGTAACATTTCTCCTTATTAATATTTAAATTATTAGTTTGACTCTTGTTCGGTTATCTAAATGAAAACATGTTTTATTCTTTCAAATGTTCCTGTCTCCACCAGGAACTGTGTTTTACTTTATTCAAGGGATTCATTTAAAGAACAGAGGCAACAAAAATGAGTTACTCCATGCTCAAAAATGCCATACTGACTACAGCAGTAGGCGAACAGAAAGCGCGGTTTTCCCAAAACAAAATTCACCCTCAGCATTATGGAATATCAAGCGACTCACCCAACAAAGAGAAAGATGTTAGAGGAGGTTCAACTTTTTTTGAATTTAGGGTTGCATACAGAAATATTTAACCTCTCGCATCTTCGAGAGGTAGAAACCGCAATGATACAATTCTCCGGTTCAGAAATCCCTACTCGAACGTGCGCATGTTCGAGAGGGAGGAAACGCCACCGAAAAGAGTTAGCGATTAAATAAACTATTTCTTTCTCTACAGGGCAAACAAAAAACAAACATCTTACATCTTTATCTAATTTGCAACTCCATTAAAAAAAAATAAAAGGGGAAAGACGTTGTCTGCAGGAGTTACCAAGGTGCTTAAAAAAAATAAAAAGAAATTATGGGATAAAAAATCCTAAACATAAGCATGACGTGTAGATGGCCAGACTACACCCACACTTGCGTTATAAAAAAAAAATTAGTGCTGTTGCGCAACAGACTTAAAAGATAAATTGCTAACTCATGAAAACAATGTCCAAAGAACAGAAAGGGGGGGGGAGGAGAAAAGAGAAGGAGGCATCCTTGACACAGGGACAAACACAAAGCACTCTGTGTAGTAGAGTGATTAGGGAATTCTATGCAAATCTTGAGGTACACTATGCATGGACAATGACACCATACTCTAGGTAGTACAGTGATTAGGGGAACCCTGTATGAACCTTAAGGTAGTGAAAGCATGGACACTCACACAGTTCTTAGGGTAGTAGAGTTATTAGGGAATCCTTTGTATGTCTTATGGTTCAGTAAATGTGGACGATCACACCATACTCTGGGTAGTTGAGTGATTTGGGATGATGCAAATTCTGAAGACTATTCCACAGTTTTGGAATGACAAAATTCCTGAGGCCTTGCTTATGATGCTGATGACACATATCTACTGGTTGCTTTTTCTTACATAATTTTAATAAATACATATAACTGCTCCTACTGCTGTCTTCAGATTGCAATGCTGTTTTCCTTATGATGTCAATTGCAAGTAACTCTCTGATCATGCCATTCTCTGATCTGTTTACTGTTGCTTTATTTTGATGATATTAGTCTATAATTCTCCCAGGATGCACCTTTTGTATTTTATTTTTAATTTATTTATTGAAAGGTTTCACCTGGAAAAGCACACTGAATAATCAAATTGCTCGTCTCCTGGTGTGTCCTGGGGGAGAGGGTAGAGGAGTACACAGTATCATTCACATATGACAATGGACAGTTCACATCAATACATATTAAGACAGGTAACTTCAAAACATCATAGGTTCACCCACATGAAGCAAGGAACAGAGCATAAAACATAAGTAATACAGGGTTACATCAAAACAAATTAGAGACATACAGGTACCTTAAGGCAATGCTTACAAGTGCTAGAACATACCATAGTGCAATTCTGTTTGTGATATTAAATACTTTGAGTAATGTAGAGTAGTAATGTTGAGAATTTGAGTAGTGGAGGTTGCTCATCTCCAGGCTGAGTTGGCCAGGATTTGTGGGACCTCCTCTCCCACCTAGGGACCACCAGGGTCACTGGCATTGCCTCAGAGGTTGCCAAGAAAGAGGAGTGGTTGGACCACAGTGGGCTCAGGGAGGGTGAGGATGGTGGTACAGAGGCACATCCCTCCAGTTGTACCTCTTCACAATTTCTATGCCATTCTGGAAAAGAGTGATTTCTCTATGGAGGCACCCACAGTGGAGACCAAGGAGGATGCTGGGAATCTCAACAAAGGAGACCCACAGGAGGGTGGCATGGGACCCCACAGGGGAAGAAAAGAACACCTGGTGGGGGACTCCATTGTTAGGAAGGTAGAACTGGGGGAGGAAGGGGAGAGGGAGGTAAGGTGCCTGCCTGGTGCCATGACTTGGAGGGACAGCGATAGAATCCTCAGGATCTCAGGAGCAGCTGCACAGGGAAGGGAGCTGGATGTCATTGTCCACCTAGGGACAAATGACCTGGCTAAGAAAGGGATCAAAGCAGTGCAAGAAGCATTTGTGGAGATGGGGAGGGGTCTTTAAGCAAATAGCACGCACGGTAACCTTCTCTGAGGTGCTGACAGTCTATGGCACGGGTGAGGCTAGGGTGCTCCACACCATGGGATTCAATCATTGGTTGAAAAACTGGTGCAGAGCTCAGGGATTTGGTTTTATTGGGGACTGGGGGTCCACCTGGAGGGATGCAGGCCTATACTGGCATGATGATCTGCATCTGTTCAGGAGGGGAGCCAGGATCCTAAGTGATAGGTTTAAATGCTTCATTGGCAAGCATTTAAACTAGCCAAGGGGGGAGGCAATGGAGAGGAGCAGGGGAATCCTAGCCCTCCCAAAAAATCAGGGTACTAAGTGAGGTAGACACCAACCATAGAGATGATGATAGGGAGAAAGTGACAAATGCAATAAGGACAGGGATGGGGCAAAAAGGTGTAAGGCCATCAAGAAATGGAGGGTAATGAGTACCAATGCCAGTAGTCTGGACAACAAGCTCCCTGAACTGGTGGCCTTGATGGAAGAGGGATGCCTGGATATTGTAGCAGTCACAGAAACATGGTACACAGAGAACCATGACTGGGATGTTAACATACCAGGGTACACAACCTACAGGAGAGACAGGGAGGAGAGAAGAGGGGGAGTAGCTCTCTATGTAAGAGAAGGGATAAAAGCAACTGAACAAAAGAGTAAACATGGAGGAGAGAAGACACAGTGGGTCACCTTAGAGACTGGAAATGGCACCACAATCTGCACAGAGGTTGTATACAGACCCCCCATGTCAGGGGGAGGGAATGGACAAGGATATGATAGAAGGCATACTTAGGATGGCAGAGGAAGGGGAGATACTGTTGATGGGGGACCTTAATATGCCAGATGTTAACTGGAGAACCTTTGCTGCTGCCACATCCAAAAGCAGGGCCATTCTCAATGCCCTTCAGGTGGCTTGCCTCAGACAGCTAGTTTTGGAACCCACTCATGAGGGAGCAATCTTAGACCTCATACTCTCAAATGGGGACAGTGAGATGATCTCAGATCTAGAAGTGGGTAGCCATTTGGGAACAAGTGACCACTAAACAGTGTGGTTCACGATAAACTCAGCTACAGAGTCAAGCCATACAAAAGTGAGGGTCCTGGACTTCAGGAGGGCTGACTTTGCAAGATGGGATAGTGCCTTAGAAATGCACTAGCAAACAGGCTAGAAGGAGGGGTGCAGCAACAATGGGGAAACATCAAAACTGCCATCACAGAGGCAACCAGCCTTTGTGTGAAGCAAATAAACAAATCAAGACAAAAGAAAATGCCACTATGGTTCTCAAAAGAGGTGGTGGTGAAGGTTAGGGAGAAAAAGATAGCATTTAGGAAGTATAAGGAAACACAGAAGGAGCAGGACAGAGAACTGTAACTGTTAAGGCAGAAGGAAGCAGGGAGGGTAGTCAGAATAGCAAAGGCCCAAATTGAGGAAAGGATAGCCAACTTGGTTAAGAAGGGGGATAAAACCTTTTATAGGTATATCAGGGAGCTTAGAAAGACAAAGGGAGGGATAGTGAGGCTGAAAAGAATGGACGGTGGGTGGGCAGATAGGAACAGTGAAAAAGCAGGGATACTGAATGAACACTTCTGTTCAGTATTCACAAAAGGGGAGGTAGGGGAGGTGCCTAATCCAGTTAACAGAAGCACTCTGGATAGGGGGTTGATCCCAGTCCTTTCACAGAAGAAAAGGTTCTGAAAGAACTCCTAAAACTGAAGGTGGACTAAGCAATGGGGCCATATGGAATTCTCCCCAGAATTCTAAAAGAATTAAGCAGAGAACTAGTGACACCACTGACTACCCTTTTTAACAAATCATGGGAGGATGGTGTGGCACCTGAGGACTGGAGGAAGGCAGATGTGATTCCCCTTCACAAAAGTGGGACCAAGACAGAGGCAGGAAACTACAGACCTGTTAGTTTGACCTCTGTGGTAGAGAAAGTGATGGAATCACTTCTGAAGGAAAGAATTGTTGAGTACCTAGAGGCCAATGGGGCACAAGACCCAAGGCAACATGGGTTCACAGCGGGAAGGTCATGTCAGATGAATCTAATTGATTTCTTTGACTGGGTGGCCAAAGTAGTAGACCAGGGAGGGGCTGTGGACATGGCCTACCAAGACTTTAGCAAGGCATTTGACACAGTCCCACACAAAAGATTAATAGTCAAATTAGCCAGCCTGGGAGTGGGTCCCTGGGTGGTAGCCTGGGAAAAACATTGGCTGGATAACAGGACACAGAAAGTAATTGTATAAGGAGTCCACTCTGAAGAAAGAGGTGTTACTAGTGAGGTACCACAGGGTTCAGTACTGGGTCTAGTCCTTTTTAATGTCTTTATAAGTAACATTGCAGAGGGACTGGAAGGAAAAGTATGCCTCTTTGCAGATGACACAAAGATCTGCAACAAGGTTGATACACAAGGAGGCATGGAAAGGATGAGAATGGACTTGACAAGGTTGGAGGAATGGTCAGAAGTATGGCAGCTTGGATTCAATGCAAAGAAGTGCAAAATAATGCATCTGGGTAAAAAAAAAACATGGGAAGATTACACAATGGGGGGAGGTAGTAACAACAACAAAAATGGAAAGGGGCCTGAGGGTAATCATATCAGATGACCTTAAGGTTGGCAAGCAATGTGAGAAGGTGGTAGGGAGGGCTGGGAGGATACTGGGATGTATAGGGAGAGGCATCACCAGCAGAAAACAGGAAGTTGTTATCCCCCTCTACAGACAGTTAGTGAGACCCCATCTGGAGTACTGCGTCCAGTTCTGGAGACCCCATCTCCGCAAGGACATAGGATGGAGGCAGTTCAGAGGAGGGCAACTAAAATGGTGCAGGGTCTGCAAGAGAAGCCATATGAGGAGAGACTAAAGGAGCTTAATATGTATACCCTTGAGGAAAGAAGAGAGGGGGGACATGATAGAAACGTTTAAGTGCCTCAGGGGAATCAACAAAGTCCAAGAGGGTAGCATATTTCAGAAAAAGGGATGTGCAAGAACAAGGGGACACAATTTGAAGACAGAGTGGGGACGGCTCAGGGGCAATGTGAGGAAGTATTTTTTCACAGAAAGGGTAGTGGATGCATGGAACAGCCTTCCTGAGGAGGTTGTGGGGTCTAAAACTGTGGGAGAATTTAAGAATGCATGGGACAGACATAAGGCAATTTTTTTGGGGGGTAGGAAGAAATAGGCTGTTGGTTAAATAGGATCTGCAGCTTATCCTCTAGGCAGGGAAATGGGCAGACTAGGTGGGCCAAGCGGTCCTTATCTGCCATTAAAGTCTATGTTTCTATGTTTCTATGTATTACTTCTTACAACTCAGGACACAGGGAAAGGGAGTAAGGTTTAGCTTCAGTAGTTTGATCAGTAAGAAGGGAGGGATGATAAATGTGTAGAGTATGGAGAAGATCACAAATGTGGAGCACAGTGAAGGGGGATAGGATATATAGGGGGCACTGGTAATGGGAGATGCTGTGTGTGGTTAGGGATAGCTATGAGCAGGTGAAGTTAGAGAGGTAGAAGTTATGCAGGGCTAGTGAGATAGAGTAAGTTTTATTTATTTATTTATTTAGCTTTTGTTTACCGGGTAAGTACACTAGACAAGTATTATGCTTATTTTCAGGAATGACCCGGGAGAGTACAACATGAGGAACAACAGTCAAGGAGACATGGCAAAGACAGTACAGTTTTTTGTCACAGTAAACAAACATGTGGGAAATACATCATTTGACGCTAGGGGAAACATACAGTAGTAAGCACATTTCAGATTATACACTCTAGACTAGCTAGTTCAACTGACAGATATATACAGGTCATCATACATAGGAGTGGAGCATAGCTCAATGACTGGATTGGTCATAATATAACTTATAACATTGTCATATATACCACCTAGGCTAGTTGGATCATGGACAGGTATATACAGCTCATCACATTTTTCTAAATATGCACATGTTAGACAGAAAAAGAAACACTTGGTAATACAAGTTTCTACCAAGTGACCAAGGTGCAATATGTCATGGTTAGCCTATGACCGTGGA
This sequence comes from Neoceratodus forsteri, assembly GCA_016271365.2. NCBI lineage: Eukaryota > Metazoa > Chordata > Ceratodontiformes > Ceratodontidae > Neoceratodus > Neoceratodus forsteri. Next base: position 1,284,448,049 of record CM057454.1, on the reverse strand, counting down.
GCAATAATGGGTGTAAAAATGCCCAAGGCCTTTTAGGCAGGAGTAGTCAGAAGTCATTGATACAGTGGGGAAAATATCTCCAGAATTCAATGGAGACACCCTAGGGAGGTTCAGACAAAACAATTTGACACTTTACTCTAGGGAGGTTTGGGGCAGTCACACTCTGATGCTAGTTTGGAAACCCACAGGAATTTCAACTCAGATAGGAGAAGGCAGCTCGGATATCCACAGGCAGTGAATTCCAGAGTCTGGGCGCACTTATGGCAAAGTCCCGATCCCCCATGAGGGTCCGGGTAGGAGGGACTTTGAGCATCCCTTTTTTTTTTTGCAATTAATATTTTATTGAACATTTTAATACAATCACTTGAAGGGACAAGAAAGCAATCGTAAATACAGCACAGGTGAGGTCACACCAAGGTCATTCAGTACAGTCTGAAAAATACAACTACATACAGCCCACTAAGCCCCCACCCCAGCCCCTCTCCCCCACACCCCACACAAGGCACTGCAATTAGAAACCTCCTGAGAGAAAACAAGGTATCACTACCATAGGTTCCTGATGAATAAGCTGTTACTAATGGAGACCAGATTTTCTCGAGCGGGGCAACACATTGTTCAATATGGCAATCATCCTCTCTGTTCTGAGGCACAAAAGAAGTTCTGCCAACCATTCGGAATAAGTAATTAGACAGGGGTCCTTCCAGTGCTTCAACACTACTTTTTTAACGGTACAAGAGATCATGGATATATGAAATTTCCTCTGTTTAACCGTGCAACCCGACATATCTCCTAATAAACACATTTCTGGGGTAAACAGATCCTCGAATCCAAATAATGGATCACCTTTACTTTTGATTTCATTCCACAAAGGGGCAATGTTGGGGCAGTGCCAGAAAATATGAAGAAGGTCTCCCCCTTACCTGCCACATCTATAACACAGAGAACTCTGTACTAATTTTAAATCCTGTAATTTCTGAGGCGTGTAATAAATATTGTGCAATATTTTAAACTGCACCAGTCTGAGATGGTCTTGTCTGATCAATTTGTGGCAATTCAGCCAGATCCGTGCCCAGTCCCAGGTTATGTTGGGAAATACTTTGGCCCAGTATGAACTAGGTAATAGACTATCCCTAAAGGCCCAATTAAACAATACTAAGTAGATCTTAGAAATGGCCTGAGGGGCTCCAGCTAATACACCAAGTTCCTGCCAGAATGAAATACGAGGTGAGCAAACCGGGTTACTTCCAATTCTCTGAACCAGTGCGTGATGTAGTTGATATACTTTGAACATATCCCTCTGCGTCAACTCGAACTTCACCAAAATCTGGGCTGCTGGGATTATGCCACCATCTGTATTTATAAAATCATTCAGGGAACATTCAGCTAGGAAGGGCAACCAATTCTGTTTGATAGTCCGATGTCCTATCCGCCATTGCGGGTTCCCCCAAACAGGCTGACCCATGTCCCACGCTTAGTTCATACTTCAAGAAATTAGCATAACTGATTATGTATTCTAAGAGAAAGTCCGATAGGAGACTTTTCAGTAAAGAAGGAAGCAAACAATTGGGTACATAAGGTAAAGCCTTAGGATTAATACCTAGAGCTCTTAATAAAACTAAATTCAAATTAACCCATAATGGAATGTATCCAGCATTTGTGATGGTGCCTTCACCGCATCCATCTCCCATATTTATTTAAATGCTCTGCCCAAAAATAGAGTGCAAAGTGAGGCATTCTCAGACCTCCGAGATTTTTGGGGCCACCAATTTAAGATAGGACATCCTGGCCTTCTATATCCCCAGATAAAGTCAGCCAATTCTCCGTGAAGTTTGTTAAACCAAGAATGGGGAATCCAAATATTTAACATAGATAAGGGATAGAAAAGCTTAGGGAATATATTCATCTTTACAATATTTATTCTACCCCATAAGGACAAAGGCAGTTGTGTCCATCTTTTGAGATCAAGTCTGATTGTGTGTAGTAAGGATTCTAAGTTCAGCTGACGCAGTCTATCCTAACTGCTTGCCAAGGAGAGGCCTAAATATTTGAGAGCATTGGAATCCCATCCTAAACCTAGTCCTACAACCTCAGGCTTAAATACTCTGTTATTCAAAGGGTAAACAACAGTTTTGTCCTGATTCAATTTATAATTAGTTAACATACTAAAGTTCTGAATAATTTTTAATAGATTGGGAATAGATCTATCGGTTTCGATACATAGATTAATAAATCGTCGGCATAAGCAGTGACCTTAATAGTGTGTCCCTTACGTTAATACCCAAAATCACGGGGATGAAACTATACTCCCTAATGAGGGCTCGATATATAAATTGAATAATAGGGTGAAAGGGGACATCCCTGTCTCGTTCCGGCCTGTAATTTGAAAGATGCAGAGATAGCCCCATTACACACGACCCTAGCCGAAGGGTCAGTGTACAATGCCCTAATCCAATCCACAAATTTTTCTAGGAAACCAGATCTACTCATTGCCGCAAAGAGATAGGCCCAGTGGACCCTATCAAAGGCTTTCTCGGCATCCAAGGAGACCCAACGCCATTGGTAGTGCGGACCCCTCGGAGGCCGAGAAAACATGCGCCAGAGTTCTAAAGTGATCCGAAGAGGATCTACCCCTCATAAAACCTACTTGTTCTGGTCCAATCAGCCTCGGAATTACCTGGCAAATGCGATCGGCCAGAATCTTGGCCAGAATCTTTATATCGTAATTCAACAATGAAATTGGTCTGTAACTGGCCGGCCTTTCAGGCGGCTTATTCGGTTTGGGGATAAGCACAATGAGTGCTTCAGTGAGGAAGTGCTCTACTTCTTTACCCGATAAAATGTATTGAAAGAGATTAAGCAAAATCGGGGATAGCTGGGCGGCAAATGTTTTGCAAAAATTGGGTGAGAACCCATCTGGCCCTGGTGTTTTGTCAGGTGTAAGACCCTTAATGGCCAGTTCTACGTCCCCCTGTGTAATCTCTGCACTGAGCAATGATCGGTCCGATTCGCTAAGAGTAGGGAGGGGTAACTTTTCCAGGAATGAGGAAATCTCCGCCACCGCCGGGGGTGACTGCATTCCCGCATAAAGAGATTTAAAGTAATTTTGAAAAATCTGGGCCATATCTTCGGAAGTAGTTTTGATAGTACCCTCCCCCTCTGATACAATACCCTCAATTAAATGGGAAGCCTCTAATTGGGTAATTCGTCTGGCCAACACTTTGCCCGACTTCTCACCTTGGTCCACAAATTTTGCCTTAGTTTTAATAATAGCCAGTTCGGCCTGCTCCCCCAATATCTTGAAATATGCATCTTTTGCCTTCACTAAACTTAATTTCACTTCCTCAGTGGGAGTACAGAGAAGCCTATGTTCTAGAGACCTGATCTGATTTAACAGCCCCGCCATAGCGCTTTCCCTATCTTTCTTTCTCTGCACAGACTGGCTGATCAGTAAGCCTCGACTTTGAGCATCCCTGATGTGAGAGACCTAAGTTGGTAGAGGGTGGGATTCAGCTTTGGCAGAAGCCGGGCAAGCCCTTGGGGGGTGCTAGTTCTGATCACTTTCCCAGAGAGGCATCCCAAACCAAAATCAAGGTATCTAGCTGGTGAGAGCCAGCAGAGTTTCTCATATAGCTCACAACGGTGGGTGAGTCGGGGGGCAGCCAAGGCAAAACGACAAATGTTATTGTAAGCAGTGTACCACTGGGTGAGATGTGTCTTTGGAGAGCAAGCAAATAGGTGCAGCCCATAGTTGAGGGAGGGAAGGAGCATACCCTTCGCTAGGGCAAGCCTGGCTGCTGGTGTAAGGTTATACTTGGCCCTATAGGCCAGACCCAGTTTGCAGTTTGCCGCCCTGCAGATGTTAAGGATATGATTACCCATGTCAAGTTGGGGGTCAAGTGTTACCCCCAGATATTTGATGGAGTTCACTATGGGTAGCGAGGATCCATCTGCATTGGTGATGTGTAAGCAGGCCGATGAGGCTTTGATTTTAGCCATTGAGCCAAAGAGCATAGCCTGTGTCTTTTTCAAGTTCAGGACCAGCTTATGACTAGTAACCCATGACAATACCCTGTTAAAGTCATCGGTCAGGTTCTGGTTTAGGGTAGTGGCATTTTTGGAGTGAGCCAGGATTACCAGATCATCTGCATACATGGTGGCGCTACAGCTGGTAGTAACCATGGGTAGTTCATTGATGAAGAAGGATAGAAGAGGAATGTCTTACCTGATGGGGAAGTGAATTCCAAAGCTTTGGGGAGCAGTGTGAAAATGCAGCCTGGCCTACTGAGGTTGATCACTGAGGGACAGCCATAGTGTGAGAGTTGGTGGATCTAAGGGAGTGGGAGGGGGTGACTGGATGGCAAGAGAGGATGATAGATAGGGAGGGAGAGATCCAAACCAAAATTTAGAGATGTATTTGGCAGCAAGTGAGTAGTGTCTATTGGTAAGCGATGGGAAAGCAAGAGAGTGGTAGAGGTAGCAGTAATGTGTAAAGGGGGGAAGAGTCCAGGGAGACGTGTCGGAAGGAGTTGAAGAGGGTGTCCAATCTGGTTAGGGAAGACTTGAGAGCAACACTGTAGACTACATCACAATAGTCAAAGATAGCGAAAATCATCTTCTAGACAAGTTCACACCTAGCCAGTAAAGGTAAGTTTCTACGGTTCCAGTATAGGGTGTCTAACTTGAGGCACAGTTTTTTCAGGCAAGCATCCATGTCACCAGATAAATTTAGGTGTTGGTCTAGCCAGACCCCAAGGTATATGTACGAGGATTGGTTATCCCATGTAGCCCCATCAAGTGTGTGGAAAGTGGGCATGGATTGTATCCTAGAGAGTCTCTGCCTCATGCTGAAGGTCATTGATACAGTCTTCTTGGCATTGAGAAAGAGCTGATGTGAGCTAAGCCACTGCTGAACTTTGTTGAAGTCATGATGGCATCTGGCTGCTACATCAGTAGGAGATGGACGGATGTGAACAGGACAGTGTTGTCTGCATATATGTGGATGGAGGTTGATGTGCAGACTGATGGAAGATTGTTTAGGGAAATGGAGGAAAGGAGTGGCACAAGTACAGAACCCTGTGGTACCCCAGTGTTTATGGGGATTTACTCATACAGCACCACACACAGGAGTCACTTCTCGGTTAGATTCTTTTTTTACTACTGCCGAGCATTTAGGCACTCTTTGTGATGTCTGGCATGAGACAAGTCTCTTATCTGACTATGCCCTGGTCTATGCCAGACTGGTTTTGAGGCAGGTGTTTGGGTATCCCACTGGCGTCTTATTCATATTTACCTTAGAGATCCTGCAGTTAAACAATTGGTTGGAGAGGCCATCCCTTGTATCTTTTCTGAAAATTCCCAGTCCTCGGTGTCATCAAGTATTCAATGGGACAACCTGAAGGTGGTCCTACTGGGGGACATTATTAGGTACTCAGTGTAGGAGAAAAAGGAGAGGGAGGCCTCTTTTAAAGCACTCGAGGAAGAACTTTGAACATTGCAACATCTTAAGACACAAGGGGACCAGATGCTTCAAAAAATAATTTAATTAGTTAAGCAACAATTTCAAAAGTTGCTTGATCAGAAAACTGAACAGCAATTAAGCATACTCATTTTGAGGTGGGACTTAAAGGGGCATGGATTTTAGCTCCTAGGCTTAGGGAATGTAAATTGAGGGCATGTGTGACTAGCATGTATGATCCCTGGACTGGGGCACTACTCACAAAATCCCAAGAGATCAGAAATACCCTGGTGGCATACTATAGGGAGTTATATATGGCAGAACCAGGTCCATCTCAGGCTCAGATAGAGTCTTATTTGCAGGCTTTACCCCTGCCTAAAATAACTTAAACTCAAGCCCAGTCCCTCTTGGCCCCTATTTCAGGAGAAGAGATAGCCGGGTATTAACTAAGACTAAAACTCTTCAAGTCCCTGGTCTGGACAGCTACCTCCTACAAGTTTTATAAGCTTTTTGAAGACTTATTCATTCCATCCTTGCTGTCAGCCTATCATGCAATTTAGAGGTGTGATCCTCCTCCTTCTCCCTCATGGTGGTATACAGTAATAGCAGCCATTCCTAAGACACAGAGAGATTGCAGATACCCTGCATCTTACCACCTGATTTCGATACTTCATTTTGATTAAAAGATCTTTACATCCATGTTAGCATCTAGAATAGAAAATCTGCTCCCCTACATTATTGACTCTATCCAGGTGGGCTTTCTTAAGGCCTGACAGGTGCAGAATTCTGTTAGGTGCACCTACCTGTTCGTAGATTATACCTTCTCCCAAAAAATACCCTTGGTCCTTTTGGGTTTGGATGTGGAGAAGGCTTTACACAGGGTCGCCTGGCCTTTCCTCCGGGTGATACTGTCACAATTTTGTGTCCCCGAAGGGTTAGTTCAGCAACTCCAGAATATTTACAGCTACCCTCGAGCCTGTTTGAGACTAGATGGTTCTCTTTCTGATCTTTTTACACTTTGTTGGGGGACCCACCAGGGATGCCCCTTATCCCCACTTCTTTTTGCCCTTTACATAGAGCCTTTGGCATTGGCCATATGACTTAACCCAAAGGTGGAGAGAATCTCACTGGGGGGGGTGTCATATGCATAACATTTCATTATTTCCTAATGATATTTTACTGACTTTGACCTCTCCAGAATTTTCAATTCCTGAGGTCTGGGAACAGCTCACCTAATTCAGTGAGCTAACTGGATATAAGGTGAATGAACAAAAGATGGAAGCACTCCTTTACAGCTACATCCCCCCTGATTGCTTGAAGTGGCAGTTCCCTTTTAAATGGCAGAAGCAAGCCATGTGCTATCTCGGGAATAAACTTACTAAAAACCCTGTCCATGCTTAATTATGTAATCTGGAAACCTTAACCCAACAACTGACAAAGGACCTCTCACGACGGTCCCAGTTCCCTTTGAGCTTTCTGGGAAGGGTGGAGCCCATTCAATAAAATGTCTTTCTTCGTTTTCTATTTTTTTTCCAGATGCTCCCCATGATACTGACAGATATTTATTTTGGGGCCTGTAACAGGCTGATATCTTGTTTTATATGGAGGGGGAACCCCCTACAGTGCACTACTCTCTTTTGCAGCTGCCGTAGGAGAAGGGTGGTTTTAACCTCCCAGATCTCCAGAAATATGCAACAGCCACCCAATTGAGAACTTTCTTATGCTGGATAAACCCACAGTACATGGCCCATTTGAAGACCATAGAACTAACATGGGGTGATTTATTTGACTTTTCAAGTGATCTATTTAGAAATCCTCCACGGTACACCCCACTTTCGAAATTTCCGTTGTACACTAGGGAACCCCTTCAACAGTGGATCCAGGTTTCCTGTACACACTCGGTTCCAGCAGAAGCCCTATATTTAAGGGCATTTGCCTATGAATCTTCTTTCCCTCCTAGTTCTATGGATAAATGTTTTTTGAGATGGCTAGGTTATGGGATTAGGCAGGTATTCCAAGCTGTGGCCTTCTGGCATTCTCACAATTGTTTCTTTGCAATCTTGCAATTAGCTGCCTCAAGGTTTTGTTTCATGGTTATCTGCAGTTAAGAGCTTATCTTGGTCAGTCAGAAGAGGCTTTGTCTTTTATAGCAGAACAATCTTCTCCTTGGTCTCCCTGATCCATTCTCATGTGCTTGGCACTTCAACAGGCCATTTAATTAGCCAGTTGTAGCGGGTGCTTGGGAGAAGCTTGGGGATTCCATTGGTTCAGTTAAAGTGGTCCAATGAACTGCAGGAGGAGGTCCCCAGCCAGGAGTGGTTGACTTCTGCTATGCCCACATAGAGAGTTTCCATGTTGCCATACTAGAAGGAATATGTATGGAAGCTGCGGACTGGATTTTTCCATACCCCTGCAGTACTGGCTAAATATTCAGGGGAGGCCATAGGCAGGTGTTGGGGGGGTATGGATGTGAGCTGGCAGGCCAAGGTCATGTATTGTGGGTTTGTGACCTCTTAAATACCTGTTGGTGGGGCGTGATACAGGAACTAACAGCTATTTATGATTGTCCTCATTTATTTCAGCCAATTTATATTTTGACTTTTACGGTACTGGAGGGTGTCTGGGTTGATAGGGCTACCTACAGGTGAGTCACTTTACTCATAATGGTTTCCCATAAGGCCATTACCCAACTGTGGCATACCCAAACAATTCCCACTAAGGAGGCCTGGCAGGAATTGGCCAAGAAGCACGGCACCCTGGATTGACTCCCAGCCAGATTGGCTGATCAAGTGGATAGATTTGATCTCTGTTGGCAGAGATGGGTGATGTATCAGTTGAATCATTATGCAGATTTTGCTCCTTAAATGATGGAACACAGAGGGCCTGGCATGAATTTGGAGAAGTTAAGGTTGATTTTGTTTATATTTATTTTGGATTGGACCCCTCTCACTTTAAATCTAAACTCTGAAGTGTGCAATTTAAAGCTTTAATGTAACTTTTGTATTTCAACTGAGCTATGTTAGGTGTTGAAACACTTTTTATTTTCTGTAGGAATTAACTTTTCCAAGTTATTCCCAGGTAATTGGCCTGGCTATTATAATTCAACAAGCTAGTTCTCCTAGTCCCACAGAGCGAAGTGAGATGAGCAACAGTGACTCTTCTTAACATTTCCGTTTCAGACCTCTCCTGGGACTTTGAGGCTTTGGTTCATCTCTGCACTAGAAATGGACACTTTGTGAAGATTTATAGTTTTATGAAACCTTCGTTTTTGAACTGACTTTACATAAACAACGTCAAAGCCTGATTCCGTTTATGGTTTTTGAAGATTGGGATGTGTTCCAGAAGGACCAATTCCCTTTCCTAGGTATTCTGATATTCTGATGCAGTCATTTTCACTTTCTGTGATGGATAATGTATGTTATCAGGAGCAATGTGTATACAGTATGTCTTACACCTGTTTTTACATTTCAGTTTTTGTTTCCTTTGCTGAAGAACTCTTTTTTTCTGAATGAATGAAAATGAATAAAAATGGTGAATATGAAAAAAAGTTATTACATATATTGTGGATTAATGTAATAAACTGAGGAATGGAATTCCTCAGAACTGTCATTCTGCAGTTCATGTGTATTATTCTGCAATTCAGATAGAACATTTCACAGAACAGAGCAAAAAGTCACCAAACACATTTGGAAGTTTCTGATTTTTGCCAAAAATGGAAATTTGGAAAATGTCACAAAATGTATGAAATTTTGTGAAAATGCTACAAAAGCAGAACTGACAACTTCTGCCCAGCTCTAGCCAGGGTGCATAGATAAGGCCTTCTCAAGCAGAAGATGGAGGAGATCCTGACGTTGCACATGTCTTTGGTGAGACCACACTTGGAGTGTGACACACAGTTTTGAATTCCTCAGCTAAGAAAGTAACAAGGATCATTTGCTATCAATCCAATAGAGAGTGATTAAAATGATTCATGACCAGCAAGGGAAGACTTATACTGAAAGACTATTTTTTCCTTAACAAGTATTCACTGAAGGCCAGGAAAGAGAGGGTAGACACAATTAAAACCTTCACATAACTGAAAAGTATAAACAGAGTATACAGCAAGCAATTGTTTTAGCTCAGTGAGGGATCCAACACAAGGAGCCATGACTACAAGATGGCAGGGAGGATGTGAGGAAATGCTTCCTTAAAGAGAGGATGGTGAAAAAGGGAACCATCTGCCTATGGAACTGGCCAAGTTTAACACAATGGAAGCTTTACGAAAGTAGTGGGATTGACACGTGGAACTGGCAAGGTTTAGGGGGAGAAGCTGGAGTCAATGAGAATGAGGATTAGTTCAAATGGAACTACGGAATGAATGATTCACTACAGGCCTAGACTTTGGCAGACTGGTGAGAGTCAGGGTAGGGAACAGACAGACTAGGTGGACCTCGAGTCTTATCCTGTCCATAAACATCTATGTATGTTTCTGCATTACATTACTGAATTATCATACAGTTAGCAGGTTCTCAGAAACATCTATGTATGTATCACATTATATAGCGAATTATTATACAGTTATCAGGTTCTCAGATGCTTACAATCTGATTTTTAGGCGTCTACCTCCAAAATGTAACCACATTATAAACAGTAAAATATTCTCACAAAATGTCAGAAAGAAATGAAATGCCAGGTTTTGAGTGGCTGTAAGTTCAAAACTACTTGAATAACTATCAATACATTTTACTAGCCTTTAGATCCCTTAACAATCCATCAGCATAATGTTTCTAGCTAAAAGGATCTGAAGTATGACAAGCAGTGCACACTGCTGTCACATGGGCTGGCAGAACATTGGGGTGCATAGGAAAGGGGTGCGCAGTAGTGCAGGTGAGGTAATATCCTGACACTTTGTTAGGCTCTTGTCAGGTACCACTTGGAGTACTGTATGCAACTTGAGTTTCCTCAGTGCAAAAACAATAATGAGGCTTTCTTCCATGTGACACACAAAGCCACTACAATGATCAGTGGTATCAGGGACAGAAACTATGAGGAGAGGCTGGAACCCCTAAACATGTTCACCCTGGATAAAAGAATGCAGCAATGGGACATGAGCCATGTCTTTCACATGCTATATTTCCCACACAAATGTTATGGATTTGGGGGTTGCGCTAACCTCAAGTAGTTGAAGCATCAGAGCGTGAGTGCCTAAAACAGGGCACATGTTTGTGTTGGACAGTATTCAGGGACTGAAACAAGTGGGGGCTGTGGCTGAGTGGGCAGGATTTTAAAATTACAACCAGGAAATGCAGCAGTAGCAGGGTGGTTTACATTCCAGGAGTGACAAGAGTCCTTACATGTGAGCATTCCACAACGTCAGTGCCACAGAGAAGGAGTATGGCATCTGCAGGAACATCCACAGGGGAGTCTACAATTCCACAGGGAACTCCTCTCCAGGTATGTCTACAGTAGGAGTTGCCAGTAGCTAATCCAGCTAATATTCTATCTAGGGTAAGGACACATTATTTGTAGAGTAGGGCATTTGGTGGTAGAGATGGGTGAAATGATCAAATTCCTAATTTGTGAAATTTCCATGAAATTCCATGATATTTTTGTGAAATTTTTGTGAATTTCTTTTTTCTTTCTAATTTTTCAAAATGTCTTTAATTGGCCTCAACTTGATCCAAGTTAATGATAGAGGTCTGAAGTGGCATGCATAAAGTATGTTCTCATAAACTACCTAACAGCTTGTCAAGTTTCATGAAATTTAGATGAAGGGTGGAAATGTTATGGGGGCTCAAAATTTAGCAATTTAATATTCATGTGAACATTTCTGAAAATATGTCAATGCTTACAACTTAGCTACCTTTGGACATAGATAACTGAAAACATAGATGTATACTTTTTTGGAAGACTTATATAAACTTCTAACTAGAAATATGAATGTTTAGATACAACCTACCTCCTCACATGACTTCTAGGGGCTTGCTTCCGAACCCTGATCCTCGCATGGCAGCATGATGTTCTGATGCTGGACCATGATGGTTGTATTAAAACCTAATATTTTGGGTCAATGAACCTAACGGCATTGTTGATAATCAGTTCTCTTGCTTTGAATGTATAGGGCCTTAAAATTAATCACTTTTAATGTACTGTAATTGCAAAATATAATTTTTAAATTTCTGAAAGATCAAGAGCGTATAACTCAATCATTTCTAAAGCTAGAGATCTGAAACTTGACACATATGTATGGGCATGGTTAATGTCACCTTATCAAATGTGGTGCAATGTGCTCAAATTCATTTAGTTTACATAGTTGTTAACTGTAATTTAAAAATTTCTGAATGTGTGGAGGCTTTTTAGTTAGTCATTTGAAAGGGAAAGGGGAATTTTTTAACCAGGAAAGGCACACTAAGCCAAAGCTTGTTTCCAGGTGTGACCTGGAAGCATAAAGAAATTAAATGACTTGCTCAGGGTTCACAGTATGCATGTGGGGGCTGTGGGATTCAAACCCAATTCTCCGTATTTGCAGCTCAGAGCCTTAATCCACTGCACTATACTGCCTCCCTAAAGGTAGAGAGCTGAAACTTTGTACATTTCTGAATGGGCCTTGGAACAGCCAGCATACCACATTTTATGCAATTTACACACATAGGCCCAGATATTCAAAAGGGTTGCACATGGCGCAACAGTGTTGCGCCATGCATAACCCACTGATGTGCCCTGGTGCGATATTTAAAAGGGAAGAGTGCGCCAGACAAACTTCCCGATGTGCGCCGGGTGCATCAGTACGTGGCGCAGGCACAGGTGGGAGTGCCCATGCATAACTACACAGCCCGCTATCAGCTGGGCCATGCAGAGTTATGCAGGTGCAACCCCTACTCTTGCCTGCACTTTCCTTCAAAAAAAAAAGGATCGAGTCGAGGGCCACCCATGAGGTGAGCTGCTGCATTGCAGGGCTACACAGCAGCTGCCACCTGTGGGTGGCCCTCCACTCGTTTCTGCCGCACCAGTTGGCTCTCCCCATGCCCTAATCATGGGCTGAAGTGTCCCCCACCCCCGACTAGCCCGATCGCGGGCATACTGTAAATCTCCCACCCCCGACTAGCCCGATCACGGGCATGCTGAAATCGTCCCCCACCCCCAGATTAGCCCGATCGGGGCATCCTCCCCACGTCCACAATCCCTGGTGATCTAGTAGCACCCCACCCCCGCAATAGCGCAACTCCATTGAATATCGCCCTGGCCACACCCATGTGCAACTTTATTGAGCGGTGCAGGGGCTTGCGCCACACAATGGCGCAGTTTGAATATCTGGCCCATAATTTTTAAATTAGATGGATATATCTAAAATCACAATTTTGGCAACTTTTGGGGAATTTTTTGTTGAAATTTCATGAAATTTCACAGAAGTGAAATAAGCGTTTCACCAGAATTCCACCAGCAGAAGACACAATTTTCCCATCCCTATTTGGTGGTTCCACTAGCATGGGAGATGGAGGCCAAAGCACAATAATAACAAGTTGTATCATGCTAGGGCCATGACACCATATATGGAGTAGTGTAAAGCAATAAATAGGAAGGGGATTTAAGCAGGAAAAATGGGCGGAATCTAGCTAGGGACATATAATTCATAATTCAGAGCAGGATTGTAGCATCTGCAGGCACATCCACAGGGGAGTCCACAGTTCTACTTGGGACACCTCTCCAGTTATTTCAGTATGTCTGTAGTAGCAGTTGCCAGTAGCAAATCCAGCTAATACCCTATCAAGATTAGGGACACATTATTTGTAGAGTAGGAGATCCGGTGGACCAATTAGCATAGAAGGTAGAAGCCCAAGCAGGATACAAACAGGTTGTATCAGGCTAGGGACATGACTCTATATCTAGAGAAGGTTAAAACAGTAAATAGGAAGGGGATACATCCAGGGGAAAAAACAGGCTCAAATTAGTTAGGTACCTAATTTTCTTTCTAGGTATGGTGAAATATTAAATAGGGAAGAGTATATAAGAAGAGTAAAAAATGGAATATGGCCACAGCTCAACACTATGCAGACTGTTAATGCTATGAGGATTGGATTATGAGTAATAACAAAATTGATACTTTACCAGAACAGATGACACCAGCATCTCTTGAGTGTGTGCAGTTATTCTGTCCCAACAGCATAGATTGACACTTAAATATAGAAGTTTCCATGCCGGAGCATTCTAGATTACGAAACCAGATAGGCCCATTCCCTTCTCCAAAGGAAGCATTGCCATTGGCTGTTAATGCATTTCCATAACCCAGCTCTCGGCATACAACATCACCATCACCAAGGTCCCAGGACTCGTCACAGATCGTTCCCCATTTGGTATTGATTTGAACCTCAACTCTTCCAGAGTAGTTAGCATAACCATTTACCAATTGCAGCCGCACTCTTGTGCCTAAATGTGAAATTTAAAATATAAGGTGGAACAAAAATTGCATTTACTGTGCATTATTGTTTTACCTGTTACCTTTTAGGAAAACTCACTGGCCTTATACTTCATGCACTTGACAATCAAATTGGTGCCTTGTATAATGATTCAACTAGCATTTTATCGCTTAAATAACAGATGTACCAGCTACTAATTGTGGGTGCTATGCACAAAGTTGGTTGAGGTACATGTAAAATGCACGTACTCCACCCACATAGCTGCTCACTAGCGGACAGGTGTGCACATGACTGTATTCACAACTGGTGCCCCCCTGTCAATGGCTCCTCCCCCCTGGCAGGCAGGACTCTGCAGGGTGGCCAAGGGAGGAGTCAAGGTCCTGGATGGGCATCCATTGGGATGCCCCTCCCGGATCCCAAAGTGGATTTCTCGCATAATGAGGAATGGGTCCAGTGTAGTGCATGCCTATTGCGGGCACCCAGACCCATGCCCCCAGTGGTGAGCTGTGTTCTCCCCTTCCCCATGGCACTGCCACTGCCTCCCCCATCACTCATACCCACCGGTCTGAGCCTGGCAGTAGCCCAACCGGCACTCTCAGCCACCCCTGTACTGCACAGTGGATCATGGCAGCATGGGGGGTCATTTCTATATCCCGCCATGCCCAGTGGGAGGTGTCCATGGGGGTGCAAAGTGGGTTATGGCAGGGTGTACCTTGGCATACCCTGTGCCTCCTCTAGGCACCCATGTGGCCAGCACTATGAGGTTTAGTGAATACCACGTAGTGCTGGCACACCCCCAGAATGCCCCAGTGCATTGCAATCCGTGTGGCCTGGGAATCAGCCATGTGCCTGCTTTACCCTGCATTCGTGAATGCCGCGTGTGGTCCGTGGGACCCCACTCCACAGCTTTCAAGCATATTGATGCCAACGCGCCCAGTGTACGTGGCACACTGGCATCGTGAATAGTGCCCATTAGTTGCAGCTATGATCCTGAAGTTGGAAATGCAAATTTAAAATAGAACAATAATTATGTATTAAAACTGTATAAGTGCTTTGTCAGTGACATATTCTTAAAGCAGGTAGTCTGTCTTCACTCCACCAGCTTTATTTGATGGTCTTTTTGGAACACTCACATTGATAGTACAGTACAGTACAGTACAGTACAGTATAGTACAGTACTATGACAAAGAAACAGCGATGACATAATCTCTGAGAGGACTATTAGTATTTGCTGTGTTACAGACTGATAAGAGAGCTTCCCAGCAGCAATGCCTTCAGTAAAACTTGATTGGCTGAAACTACAATAAAACAGTGTGTTCAGTTCTCAAAGGCCCGAGGTTGATGCAAGGTACCTGCGTCCATCAGAATTGATGCAAGGGACATCTTTCATCAAAACTGGTGGAGTTCCCAATTCTTAGATGGCAGCTGTGGCAAAGCAGGGACCCCTTGACTAGACCAGTAATACATCAGGTCTGTGCCAAGGACAGAGGTGTGCCAGGGTGGTAGGGGGCTTGCAGCAGACATGAGTTACACCATCCTCATCTTCGGAATTCTGGAAGCTGACTGGACCTACTAGGGCTTAGACCAGACAAAAACTAGTGTAACAGCCCTTGCACCACTCTCACAAATGGTGCTGGATGGGAGCACAGGCTTGCCCCATGTCTGGACAAGTGGGCAAAGGCTGCATAAGTAAACCAGAATGACAGAGCATGTAATGGCCATAGGAGCAGTTCACAAACAAGTACAGTAACAGCGCTTTGTGGGATGGATTCTTTTTCCAAGCACATGATTGCCCTAGGTGCATCTTACTGAGTAATCCTGCTGCACAGATGTCACCTACATTCTGCATCAGTGTCATCACTCATTTACATTACTGCTTTGTCCAGTGACTTAGCTGTGCCAGGTTCAGACAGGGCACATGCTCCTTGGTCGCTCTGTCTAACTGCAAACAGATGACTGCATGCAGAACGCTCCACCAAACTCCTCCTGTGTACCATTTGTGTGCTGCACATTAGTGGCTGCCACAAACTGGAGGTGTTTGGTACTGGGACCAATTTCATATGAGAATCAGGCACAGAGTGCCTCGTGCACTGGTAGTCATCGCAAGCTGCTGTATGGTGTGTAGCGGGGTTGGGATTTCAGGATAATAACATCAGGCAGACCACAGCTAAAGTGCATAAAAAATACCAGGTGGCATTTATCATTTTATTTTCCTTTCATAAAATGATCAGTAGTTGAACAGAATTCAAGAAAATTATTAGTTAGTTCAGCAGGTTTAAAGTCAAAAGTCACTGTATTTTTAATTGTTAAATGGTAAAGTGCTTTCACTTATTCCTGCTCTGCACTTTAACATAAGTATAAGACAATTTTACAGCGGGCAAGAAAAGACCCTCCTCTCCCTACCGGGGCACCTCACCCATGACAGGAGTCACCCTGTCACATTCCTCCCTACTTAAGCGGGCAACCATCCTATGCTTGTCTGATACTGCCACCCAGCCCTAAAAGGGGTGTGGTGGAGCTCCAGCCCACCCACACCATGAAGCTCTACCTCAGGGTCCCATAAATCAGAATTCGCAATGTTGAACGATTGTATACAACAATACTGATACAACAATATTTACCCTGGGGCTATCTACTGTCCTGTTACACATAGTAAACATCTACGTTAACAGTTTTAACTTATACATTTCTAAAAACAGTATCAATTATCACAGATCTTGAAATTCCTGCATTCTTTTCATCACTCATAATCCATATTCCTATTTGTTAGTCATGGTGCTAACAGGCACCCATTTCCAAGACACACATCAATTACATACCTTATATGCTTTATGGAGGTTATGTCTGGAACCAGAAGAAGAAGAAGAAAAAAGATCAGCAGTTTTAGAAAGATCAAAGAGAAGGAGAGGGAATTGCCTGATGGTGGCCAACCGTTCAGACTTTAGAAGAATAATAGAATAGAAGAAGAGACTGTTGCAACAGCAGTTTTTCTTTGAAAAAGGAGAAAATGAAAGGTTCATTTTTTTCACTTCCATCCCTCACTCTGGAAGGGGATGGAGCCATGGCCCACCCTTTTCCATTGGTTCCATCTCAGGGTCCCTTATAATGAAATTACATTTTCACCTGGATGTAAATCCTTGGCACACATTTCATGCATTACCCTGAGACATGTTTCTTGATTTTTAACACTTTAAACACCAGCCTGTAGTTTTATGCTGCTTAAGGCTACTTTCATGCAATGGACATTTCAGATAGACCCATACTATTAGTACTAGGTCCTCAAACAAACTGTTTGATACATCTCCAGTGTTCCCTATTCCCAATAGTCATCCTGGGGGAATTCTCAAGTACCACTTGTCCCTTTTTCAGAAATAACCATTCTGGGAAATCACTTAACAAGATGGTCAAAACATTTAGACAGAAAGGGTTTACATAGGCTACCATCCTGATCTGGTGGCTCTGCGCTGGAATGACCATCTCTTCCCTGGGTGCCATATACCTTTGTCTTCACCCCTGAAAGTGATTCCACCCCTCCACCATTCTGATATCCTTCTGGACTTATATTCGGCACCAACTTTTAGATAGTCGTCCACCTGCCGATACATGTCAGGCCAATAGTAAACTGGCGTGATGTGGGACAATACCTCCCCATGGCTGACAGGCCTCAACTGGCTGCCTCTTGCAGTCTCCAGTATTTTCTGTCTCAAGCCTATGGGTACTACAACCCTTGCATACACCCATTTTGTCTGGGGGTTAGGCCTCACATGGTAGAGAACCTCATCTGTCTTCTCATACCACCATAGTTGATTCCTCTTGACTCCCCCATTAACCTGCTTTCCATCTTGAATTTTGATATACGCTCCCAGCTTAGTGATCTCTGTATCCTCTAACTGTACTTGTTTCCAATTTACCATATATAGATCATCACATTTCAAGGGAGGGGGTACAACACATTTTGAAGTCCCTTTAACTATAATAACCTCTTCTCTGTTGCTTGTAGTCATCACCCCAGACTCTACAAGAACTGTCTTACCTGGGGACTGGTGCTCTGTTAAGCCACCTTCCTCTAGGTAACATCCCGGAAATTTAGGCAGTTCAGGAAGCACTGACCATAGAAGTTCCTTTGGGGAATCCTCCTCCAGATAACATCCTGGGAATATCAGCAACATCAGCAGATAAGTCCAGTTTGGATCCTCCTCCACCATAGCCTGGACATCTTCCTCTGCCATGGTGTCGTCGACTTGCCTCGGTTCCTTCCTGGATGGGTCTTTGGCCTGTTCCAATTGGCTCCTCAGCTCCTGCACCCAGAGCTCTGCATCCCTCCAGAGACTCTCCGCCTCAAGCTAGCGTTCATTCATCCATCACAACAATCGCATCTGGTCAGCCATCTGGTCCTGTGGTGCCTCGCCCAGGCCATCATCTCCATATTTCTGCATCTTCTCTGCCACCATGCACTTTCTGCCTATCCTGAGGTGCTAAGTCTAGCACCCCCAACTGAACTCCCTCAGGATGGCATGGACATTCAGCCAGAAATCTCACTTCTGACACCAATTGTAGTGGGGTTGGGATTTCAGGATAATAACGTCAGGCAGACCACAGCAAAAGTGCATAAAAAATGCCAGGTGGCATTTATCACTTTATTTTTCTTTCATAAAATGATCAGTAGTTGAACAGAATTCAAGAAAATTATGAGTTAGTTCAGCAGGTTTAAAGTCAAAAGCCACTGTATTTTTTATTGTGAAATGTTAAAATGCTTTCACTTATTCCTGGTCTGCACTTTAACATAAGTATAAGACAATTTTACATGCTTCTCCCCTGCAGGGTATCTGAGCTGAAGAAGAATTTCAAAGACATCGGACACTCTAAGATCCTGAGCCCTGTCTTGTTTTTACTCACTTTTATTTATTTAAGGCTGAATCCTCTCCCATTTCAACTAGGATTATTGTAAGTAGCGATACCATGGAGCTGGAGTGCCGGAGACAATGATGACAAAGTATCCCAGATTGAAGGAAGAACCCCCCCCAACACCGAGTAGCAGAGGAGCACCTAAAAAAGAGAACAGAGCTACCAAGATGGAAGGTTGGGCCATTCTATGTATCCCATTCTGACTCCTTTCTCTCCTTCCGTCCCTGCAATAGCAGAGCATTAATGTTTTTCAATAACTTTGCACCCATGTTCAGCTTGAAGTCTCCCACATTTTACTGAACATTGAACTGAGAAGGAAGGTGAGACTGTTTTTATCCTGCTAAAAGCTTTCTGCCGAAGCTGATTTAATCTAAACTGTGGTGCAGTGCTAACTCGATGTTTTATACAAGGACAGTGTTTATAGCAGTATCTTTGTATCTTACAATTAACTCCGCTTTTAGCTACAGTAAGTTCAGGTACTCGCACTTGATTCTGTAAAGTAGAATCTGGACCTGAGACCATTTTATTTTATTTTATTGAATGTCCCCTTCTTGTCTGCTATTTGTAGGCTGTTAATTCAGCTTTAAGCTGACTTTGCAAATCAGACTAACTTATATATGGCCCTATAATTTGGAATACTGGATACGCGATTACTCTTTGAGCTTGGCTTTTTACTTTTCTGTTTTTATTTGCAGAAGGCCTTAATCCAGCACCCCTTATTTTAGTCAAACCAGTCCCTATATGTGTGCTGGCCTCGATTTGACTTGAAAGTCTGATGGCTCTTGGTAGTGCTGGTAATCAGTCCTGGATATCCACACCCTCCGGTTTTGTTTGTGTATCTCTATTTCAGGCTTAGATTTTACTTTGTTTTGTGTATTTCCATTATTACATTAATAGTTCTTAGTGAAATATTTTATAATGTTTGTGTATCTGTGTTGATCGGTTGACAATTTTAATTCCATACTTAGGAGTTATTTCCACTGACCAACACATTATAACCATCTTTACTTATGAGAATTCGAGTTTGATTAAATTACTGTTTTGAGTGTTCTGACTGGGGCCTATTGTTATACGAGTCACAGCTCTTAATTCTCATTATTATATCTTACTGCAACTTTTCTGAGTTACTGCAAGACAGATTTGTTAATATTTATTTCACATTATTCATATTATTTGGCCACATTTTTATTGTAGACCTTTTTTATAGATTAGAGCAGTCTGTACTTCCATAAGATAATTAATTCACATCATTCACACTTATTTTGCACAAACCCCTACTTGTTAAGACAGGTTAAAAGACCAGTCAGCTCTTTTTGTATCACCAACAGGTGTGTCTAACCAAACATATCTGTTTGGGCAACTTCTGATATTTTTTTGATTGATAGAGCATTATGGTTCTCACAAGAAGTGGGAAGAAGATCTTGCTCTGCCAAGAAAAATTCTTTGATGAAAATAACATGTATTGGACCACTTCAACTATTCAAGACACCCAAATTAATCAGCTGCCTCACAGAACCAGGAAAGTAAGGAAAGCAAGGACAATTGGTAATGTTTTAGTCCCTGCTGTCACCAGGCTGGGAAAATGTGAGAATTTATCTCCCAACAAAGGAACTCCCACAGACAGAGTTGGGGGGGTAAACAACTACAAATTATAGACATTTGGAAAGATACTCTTGAGGAACCCTGCAACCTGTCCACCCCTAAAGGGATCCTCTGAACCTCAAGTAACTTTTATAGAGAGACTAGTTGCAAGGTGAGTTTAAGTCCCCCAGTCAGTATATCCTCTGAAGAGTTGGTTCTCCAGGATGGAATTGTCTGTGACACATATGACTGGGAAACACCTACCTCAGGAGATAGCTTTGAGGTTTCATACAACCACCCCCAGGCAGTTTTCTCTTCAAATTCTTCATGTCCCACTGCATCCACTTTTAGTCAGGTAGAGGCTGAGCTCCCCAGCCTGGACTCCCAGCAAAATGATCAGACTAGGGATGCAGCAAATTTAAATTTTGCTGGCTAAGTGCCGGCAAAGTGGTCAAATTTGCCTGTCAGAGTAATTCATTAAATTTTTTTGCCTAAGGTGGAATTTCACCCAAGGTGAAATTTCACCTTCCATGGGTGAAATTTCACCTTCCACATGCAAAATTTCACCATGGAAGGTGGAATTTTGCCATGGAAGGTGAAATTTCACCTCGGAAGGCAAACTTTCAACATTCCGCCAGGTGAAATGTTGCCACTCTGCTAGACAAAATTTCGCATTTCACTCCATGAAATGGGCAGAATTGCATGGATTACTCCATGAAGTGAATCTTGCTCACTTCGCACATCACTAGATCTGACATCCCGTATCAGTTTTGTTCTTCAGTCACCTAGGCTGGCTCCCAAAAACAATAAAAAGGGAAAAGCTTAACTGGAAGGTATAATCCAGGAGATAAATGTCACTATAGAGGGACTTAGGAAATTAGAAAACACCTTTAGAAAGGAGCCTACAAAAAATTACCCTAATCTAAGGCTAGGACTGGCAGACCCAGCCACAGACATACCTGTGCAAAGTATTGAATATAACAAAGAATACTTTGCATACAAGGGACATTTTACTAATAGTTCTAGTCTTTAAAAACAAATGCTAGAGATTATAAAGATCAGATTCTATGCAGATGTGGTTATTTTAGAGAATCGTGTTGTTATAAAGGATGCAATCTGTAATCTAAGAGCAGATGTTTTTCATAATCATGTTCTACTGAACCAATTAATTGTGGGTACACATAAAACTGGGAATGATATTGTACAATCATCTTTAGTCCTTAATGAGATGCATCCCCCAGATACAGTAGGGGAGAATAAAGCAGTATGGGTTAACCTTCGATCTCCTTTCCATAAAGATAAAATATGTAATTGCTACATCAAACACTCTCTGAAAAGTGGACACAAAGCCAATAAATTGGATAGGAATAAAAACAAAAACAAAACTGAAGATAAAAATAAAAACAAAAATGCTACCTCTAATAAGAAAAAAGATACTAACAGATAAAAAAGTAATCAGTTTTACATTAACACTGAGGCCTCTCCCCAGAAACTGCAGAATGGATTTCTATCCAACTCTAACAACTTAAAGGAGATGTATGGTACAGTATCCCGGTGTCTCAGGATAAAAGTGAAAGTACGAATGAAAGGGTCTTTTTCCCTCTTTCAGAGGTTACTGACACAGTGATTGAAACCAGGAGGGAATTAACAGTGGTTGGGGTAGAGCGAACAGAGACTGAGGCCACCCCCCCGAGACCACTCCTCTCAGACTATCAATTCTCACCCTGTGCAGGAGTTTCCCCCCAGCTAGGGTTACCACCTTTTAAGAAGCCCAAAGTGGGATATTTCTTACAGAAACATGATTTTTCGTAGGACAATATTTAACCTCAGCCAATGCAATAGACTTTTTTTCTCTACATAATCAAACTTAAGACTAAGTGTTGCAGTTTTTTAGGTGTTCCTGTCATTTTAAGGTGTGTTTTAGTTAAGGTACTTTAGTTTTTGCAACATTTAGAGGAAAGTCTGAAAATATTTTTTTCTACTATAATGTCAGGACAAATAGTATTTTTCATATTTTTTCACAGGACACAGCTGTGCAAATCAGGACTGTCCTGTGAAAATGGGGACAGGTGGTAACCCTACCCCCAGCATTAGAGAATCTCCAAAATTAAACTTAAATATCTCTTTGAATCACTCCCCTGGCAACATCTTAGAGGTGATGGTTGCTAAGGAAAAAGATAAAGAAAACCTACCTGAGTAGGTCTCTTTTAGTAAGTATATCACATTTGGACACCAACAGAAAATAATGAAAACAGAATACCTAATTGAATTACAAGGGGTTGGGAGATTAGACAAGGAAACACAGGAGAAACTGACACAATGGATGATACAGTATATTTATTACACCTTTGCTCAGTCAAAGATTACATTTATGTCATGAGACCTCCAAATCCTTACTGTTATGATACAGTACTTCTTTATTGTCAAAGGAAACAGCTAAGACAATCTGGCATAAAGGCACCATACTTAAGCCCAAAGGCATAGAGATAAAGCCCCCCCCCCCAAATAGTCCCAGTCATCAAAACTTCTGACTGTCTTCAAACACCTAATAGATTAAAAGTGCATAAGGAGGAACATGCTCAACAAATGGTAGATAAAAAGAGAGGAAAAGAACTGAAAGCATGTGACAAAATAATTGGGACCATAAAACATTTTGAAAGGAAGCAACAGAATGTCTGGGAATGCAAAACAATTTAATTTTTTTGATGGGAAGTGTCTAAACAAGACTTCATCAGAGGCACACAGGAAGAATTGTTATTGTTCTTGTCTTGTTCATACAATTTAAATTTAACTAGTAATTCCTTGGACTCTATCAAAGTCCATGGGGTTACTTCCTCTTCATTCCAAATTGATCTAACTTTTAAAAATCCATCCTTAACTAAAATACTCCTGCAGTCAACTAATAAGCTTGACATGATAGGAATTTATATAGCATATCCATTGATTTTGGGAAGTAACAGGGCTGGAACTGACATGAGCTCAAACTTTGCTGCTAACAAGGCATGGACCAACCATGTAAAATTAGCTGATACTAACAATTTTACCCTATTGGACACATCCTGTATGGATTGACTGCAGGGTGTTCAGGGTCTACAAAAAGAGTCAAACATGGAAAGCTCAGATAAAGACCAGTTTAGTATTCTTTCTTGGAATATAGAGGGCCTTCATCTTAAAATAGTAGATCCGGAGCTCATTAATTTCCTGGAGGCCTCTGATGTCATATGCCTCCAGGAAACATGGTGCCCTGAAGCTATATCCCCTAAACTTCCAGGGTTTTTCAGTTTTGTGACTCCTGCTTCCAAGGGGAAGAGACATGGGATACTAAAAAGTGGCCTGTCAATAAATGTCCAAACTTTCCTAAACATTGTTGTGACAAAAATTCACTCATCATTGGAATATTTTTTAATAATTACATTGACTTGTGAGTCTTTATTTAGTAAATTCATTTTTATAAATGCTTATTTGCCCTCAATAGGAAGTAACAATAAACTTGTGGAATCTCCTATTCATCTGTTAAAATTAAAACTTGATAGAATCATGGACACAGAAGGAAATCTACACATTGTTCTATTGGGAGACTTCAATGCAAGAATCCTTGAGTTCCAAGATGCACTCTCTAATCAAACTTACTTTATATCCTTTCTCCCCTTCATTAATCATTAAGTGGCTCCTTTCAGAGCCTGTGCTGATTTGAGAAGCAATGGCAGAGGCAAGGAGTTGTCTAAACTCCTTGCTGAAAATAACTTTTGTGTACTAAATGGAAGATTACTGGGATATAATATGGGAAATACACATGTATGTGAGCCACTGGCTCTTTGACCATTGACCTGGTGTGCACTAATTTAGAAGCTACCAGGAAAACTATAGATTTACCAGTTTTTGGGTGCTTTGAATCGGATCACTTTCTTGTTCTCTTAAAACTAGAAATCAGTGCCTCAATGCAAACTAACAACCAATATTAATGAAGGTTTAGAGATTGTCAATGAAAAAATAATTAAATGGGGTGTGTCTTCTCCAGAGGAATTTAATGTAATTCTCAACTCTTGGCAGATCCACGAACTTCAGTGTCAGTTTACTGGGATGCTGGATTCTTCTGAGATCCTTGGAAACTGGCAAAAAGTTTTGTATGCTATTACACCCGCATTGTGCAACAAATCAGCTCCTCTTTCTAAAACCTAGGGGAAGAACTAAAACTTGGTTCGGTGACAGATGTCAGAAGGTGAAGTGTAATCTAAATAAACTGATTAGACAGTATAGGAAATGTTCTCCCACTAATAAATATCAGCGCAACCTACTAACAAGGGAAATAGAAAAATATAAGAAGGTATTGGAAACTGAGAAACAGAAACATGCTGCTGTTTTGTGGGAAAAACTTAGGAAATCTGTTTTTAAAAGGGACAGGAAGTAATTCTGGTTCCTAATAGCATCAGGGTATAATAAATTCTCCAATAAAGTGACGGCTTTTATTCCTCCAGCTCTATGGACTTCCCATTTCTCTGGACTATACTTTTCCAAGGTAGAGGATGAACTTACAATTGTTTTGCATTCTGTCCCAGTTAGCTTTCCTCTGGCAAAATTTATTTCTGAAGTTGAGATAAGAACTGTGCTGAGATCACTATCTTCTAACAAAGTCACTGGACCGGATAGACTTATAGGTGATCAACTCAAATTCTTCTGGGAAGGGTGGCTACCTATACTTTACAAAGCATTTAATGCATTTATTCAGAGACAGGAATTTCCAACTAGTTGGCAAGGCTCAATTGTATTTCCCAGTTTTAAGAAAGAGAATCTGAATGACCCTAAAATATATTGGCCAATCAGTTTGATTGATATAACTCAGAAGGTATTTATTAAAATCATCCTTGATAGACTTATTGACTGGCTGGATACCAATTTTCTAATCAGTGAATATCAGAATGGTTTTCATAAGACTCGATCTACCATTCAACACTGTTACGTTTTGCTTCATCTTCTTTGGAAATTCATTAAAATCAAAAAGGGGAAATTATACTGTTGCTTCGTCAACTTTACAGCCACTTTCAACAGTATCAGCTGAAAAATACTGTGGCAGACTTTGGAGAATTTGGGACTAGATCCAGCTCTACTAGACATACTGGTTCACCTTCATGAAAACACATGGGCTAAAGTCCAGTATGACCAATTTGGCCACACTACTTCTTCCTTTAATACTAACTTGTGTATAAGACAGGGTTGCCTTTTGGCACCCACCTTATTTAATATATATATAAACAGTATTTTGGATAGCCTATCTAATCCTAGTT
Organism: Neoceratodus forsteri; assembly: GCA_016271365.2. Lineage (NCBI taxonomy): Eukaryota > Metazoa > Chordata > Ceratodontiformes > Ceratodontidae > Neoceratodus > Neoceratodus forsteri. Next base: position 1,284,422,433 of record CM057454.1, on the reverse strand, counting down.
TTCAATGTCCAAAAATTATTGACCATAGAATTGACTATTTAAGATATGCAGATGACATTGTGCTCATTTTGACTTCAGCCATTGAGCTGAGGAGGAAATTTAAGCATTTTTCAGGTTTGTGCAAAAATAAACAGTTGAAAATAAGCCTAAGTAAAACCAATATTCTTATAGAAACATAGAAACATAGACATAGAAACATAGAAACATAGACTTTGACGGCAGATAAGGACCGCTTGGCCCAACTAGTCTGCCCATTTCCCTACCTACAGGATAGGCCGTAGATCCTAGTTAACCAACAGCCTATTTCTTCCTACCCCCCACAAGAATTGTCTTATGTCTGTACCATGCATTCTTGAATTCTCCCACAGTTTTAGACCCCATAACCTCCTCAGGAAGGCTGTTCCATGCATCCACTACCCTCTCTGTGAAATAATACTTCCTCACACTGCCCCTGAACCGCCCTCCTTCTATCTTTAAATTGTGTCCCCTTGTTCTTGCAAGTCTCTTTTTCTGAAAGATGCTACCCTCTTGGACTTTGTTGATTCCACTGAGGTACTTAAAAGTTTCTATCATGTCCCCCTCTCCCTTCTTTCCTCAAGGGTATACATATTAAGCTCCTTTAGTCTCTCCTCATACGGCTTCTCTTGCAGACCCTGCACCATTTTAGTTGCCCTCCTCTGGACTATCTCTATCCTGTCTATGTCCTTGCGGAGATGGGGTCTCCAGAACTGGATACAGTACTCCAGATGGGGTCTCACCAACTGTCTGTACAGAGGGATAACAACTTCCTGTTTTCTGCTGCTGATGCCTCTCCCTATACATCCCAGTATACCCCCAGCCCTCCCTACTGCCTTCTCACATTACTTGCTAACCTTAAGGTCATCTGATATGATTACCCCCAGGTCCCTTTCCTTTTTTTGTTGTTGTTACTACCTCCCCACCCACTGTGTATTCATCCCCTGGGTTCTTGTTTCCCAGGTGCATTATTTTGCACTTCTTTGCATTGAATCCTAGCTGCCATATTTCTGACCATTCCTCCAACCTTGCCAAGTCCCTTTTCATCCTTTCCACACCTCCTTGTGTATCAACCCTGTTGCAGATCTTTGTGTCATCTGCAAAAAGGCATACTTTTCCTTCCAGTCCCTCTGTAATGTCACTGATGAAGACATTAAAAAGAACTGGACCCAATACTGAACCCTGCGGTACTCCCACTAGTAACCTCTCTTTCTTCAGAGTGGACTCCATTTACAATTACTTTCTGTGTCCTGTTGTGCAGCCAATGTTTTACCCAGGCTACCACCCTGGGACCCACTGCCAGGCTGGTTAATTTGACTATTAATCTTTTGTGTGGGACTGTGTCAAATGCCTTGCTAAAGTCTAGGTAGGCCATGTCCACAGCCCCTCCCTGGTCTACTACTTTGGTCACCCAGTCAAATAAATCTATTAGATTCATCTGACATGACCTTCCCGCTGTGAATCCATGCTGCCTTGGGTCCTGTGCTCCACTGGCCTCTAGGTACTCAACTATTCTTTCCTTCAGAAGTGACTCCATCACTTTCCCTACCACAGAGGTTAGACTGACAGGTCTGTAGTTTTCTGTCTCTGTCTTGGTCCCACTTTTGTGAAGGGGAATCACATCCACCTTCCTCCAGTCCTAGGGTACCACACCATCCTCCCATGATTTATTAAAAAGAGTAGCCAGTGGTTTCACTAGTTCCTCCCTTAATTCTTTTAGAATTCTGGGGTGAATTCCATCAGGACCCATTGCTTTGTCCACCTTCAGTTTTAGGAGTTCTTTCAGAACCCTTCTTCTGTGAAAGGACTGGGATTGACCCCCCTATCAAGAGTGCTTCTGTTAATTGGATTAGGCACTTCCCCCTCCTCTTTTGTGAATACTGAGCAGAAATATTAGTTCAGTATCCCTGCTTTTTCACTGTCCCCCTCTGCCCACCCACCATTCATTCTATTCAGCCTCACTATCCCTCCCTTTGTCTTTCTACTTACATTTGGAAATAAATCCCTTTGGACTCCAAAATTCTGGCTGTGTGGAGAAAAAGTTGAGTTGGTATCCCATTATGATTATTTAGGCGTATGATTTGCCCAAAACGTGTCTTGGCAAATACACATAAAATTAATTACAAATAAAATGTAATCTGCAACTAACGCCCTCAAAATTTTTAATCCTAAAATGGGCAAAACCTCAGTTAAAGGTATGTTATGAGTAATTAATGTAAAAATCAAAGTCAGTATTCTATATGCAGCTGAGATCTGGGGCTTTGTGAACTCCAAATTCCATGATATCATTTTTAATAAATTATACAGGTTTATTCTCATGGTCCCTCCAACTTGTAGTTTGAAATTGGAACACAGACAGCACTCCACACAGCCCTTAATCGGAGAGAGACAGATTGTTTTCCTTCTAAAAACTCTGCTTATCCCAGATACTAGGCTCCTCAGAATTTGTCTTGATGAGCAAACAAGGTCTTCCACAATGGGTTTTACCTTTCCCTCTTTACAATTAATTAAAAACATTATATTTGCCAGCTTCATGGTGCTGAGGGGTGAGGCACTAGATGCCTTACCTTGCAGCATGCCATTGACCTGGGTTTGGGAATGAATCCAGGCCATTGGAGGTTGTCAAGGGGGATGGCAGAGCTGAATGGAGCTGATGATAGGCAAGCTCTCCTCTCCAGGGAGGTGCAAGTAACTTCCTCTGGCTGATGGCTGCCAACTGGTGGAAGCTGAGGGCAGCACAGGCCAGGAGGAGCCAGGCGCTATGCCTGGAGTGGGAGGAAAGGGGCTGTTACTGGGGCCATGGGACTACTACGTGCCTCCACACACATGCGTACCTATTTCTGGGGCCCCTGGGGTAAAAATGGAGAACAAAGCCAGCGGCAGGATGGTGACCAACTCCCCATAGGCTCTGCTCCCAGGCTGGGCTTAAGGTAAGCCCTTGTAATTCTGGGGTGATGGAGCTGGGGGGGGGGTCAGTCAGATGGATCTGTCTGGAGGGTGACAAAAAATTTTAAATGATAAAAAAAAATCATATTCCCTTCTGGACTGGGTCATTTCCTTTATAGTATATACCTGTACATCTTAATCCCTGGGAGAAAAACAGCCTCTGAGGTCAAAATCAGAATAAGAGCCCTAGACATACATTCTACCTTTACACAACTCTCCAAACTGAAACTGCATTATTGGTACAGGCAGTTCAAACCACTTGGGGCTACGAAGGATACTTATCTAAGATTGTGAACCCCACTTTGCGGTGACAATTCACAAGATTTAGGATAGAAACTTATAATGCACAATGCATTCTTCATAGGCATAAACAAGCTAATGTTACTGAGCCTTATAGCAAATGTGCTAGTAACATTTTGGATGATCTTAAACATGTGGTACTGCTATGCCCTCTGTTTTGAGAAAAGTAGGAAAAACTGGCTAGGGGATAAAATTGGTGGTCTCAGTCTCCCTCCCGATAGTATTATACTTCATCTCTTCTGCTTCCAAGATATAAATGAGCTGCTGAAACTCATTAGATTCCTGATGTCAGCTCATCTCTAATTTATGTATCTGTGAGAATTCCTGTTGTAATAATAACTCCTAGATGTTTTCTAATTTGGTTTTTGTACTGTCTTATTCAATAATTGTATGAAATCTGATCTTCCTTACTTTAAGGAAATGTTTGTGCTTTTGTATTATGTTTTTAGAATATTGTAACTGCTTAAGCTGATCAATAAAAATCTTTGTACTTGTACGAGTTCACTCTGTTCTTCTCTGACAATGTGTCCTCTACCAGATACCTGATCTCTCCAACAGGGCAGTCACAGCCCTACAATAGCCAGACAATTATCTCCAAAATGCTCCAACTGCCTGGAGCTAGTTTAGTCAAGTTGGGGTGGAAGAGGTATATGAGGTAATCTCAAAGCTGCAGTCCACATATTGCAAGCTGGGCCCAGGCCCAAGTCATCTGCTAGCAGAATGTGTGGGAAACATTGGCCCAATGTTCGCCGAGCTTGTCCAGTCTTTGCTGTCTGATGGGAATTTTATTGGGATGAAGTTATTACATCAATCAAAGGGACTATTATAGAGAATTATATTAAATTAATCCAGGAAGTAAAAAAATTCACTACCGATATCATTATATTTGGTATTTTACCTACTTATGGAGTGCATCAGCATATAAACTATGATATTTTTTCCATAAATTCTATGCTACGTAGGTTCTGTGTTGAACATAAAATAGGATTCATTGACACTGGTTGTATCTTTAAAAATGGATTACTATATAGAAATGATGGACTTCATTTAAACAAGATAGGTGAAAGGGTCTTAGGAAATACATATAATAAAATCATTGAGAAACATTTAAACTGGGTAAAGTGGGGGATGGGAAATATCCTAAGATAGATTCCACTGCCAGTACATTAAATATAGATTTGGAACCAGTAAATTGCTTATTATGAAATGTGAGAAGCTTGGATGGTAAATTTGATGAACTTAAACTCCTTATGAGGAATAAAAATATTAAAATAGCAATTCTTACAGAAATCTGGTGGGAGGAAGATGATACATGGGACAGAAATATTACAGGATTTAATTTGTATCAGAAATCCAGATTACATAGAAAGGGTGGTGGTGTAGCAATTTATGTACATGAATCTGTTCCAAGCATGGAAATTCATGATGGTAAACTTAGCATCGAACATTTGTCTGTTAAAATCTTGCCTCCTAATGCTCCCAAAATTATGTTGTGGGCCATGTATCACCCCCCTTCCACTAATAGGGAGCAGAATGAGGATATTTTAAATTATCTGGACCATATTGATTCAACTGATAACCTTATTATAACAGGTGACTTTAATCTCCCAGAAATAGATTGGATAAACCAGACATCATCTAGTCTAAATGAAAGGAATTATTTGGAAAGCTTTAATCAACTGGGCTTGGATCAATTAGTTTTAGAAAACACAAGATCTAACAATATTTTGGATCTCGTTCTTTCAAATATGGGATCTAGACTAAATGTCACTGAGGTCAGTTCTCCAATCTCAAATAGTGATCATAACACCATTTTTTTCCAATTAAACGAATTAGTTACTCATCAGGGAAGTAATATAAAAATTCCCAATTTTAATAAAGTGGATTTTCATAACATTAGACAGGCATTACTTTTGTGAGATTGGAAATCAGATTTTGCTGGGTTAATGTTGGATGAAATGTGGCACATCCTAGTGGATAAAATAAAAGACATTGCAGATGCAAATATACCATTCACCAGAAAAAATTCTAAATTGGGTGCTTCCCCTAAATGGATAACTAGTAAAATTAAAAGGCAGATAAATATAAAACATAAATTGTACAAATTAGCAAAACTTGATCCAAACCTAATGCCAAAATACAAGAATCAGGTTAAATATGTAAAGAAATTAATAAGGGTTGCTAAATCTAATTTTGAAATTAAATTAGCAACTAGAAGTAAAAATAATTATAAAGCCTTTTATGCATACATCAATAACAAAAAAGGGAATAGACAAACAGTAGGCCCCTTTAAGGATGATAGTGGCAACTTATTAAATGATAAGGAAATGGCTGAGGTTCAAAATCAATATTTTTCTACTGTATTTAATCCTAAATGTACTGTAACAATTAACAGTAAATATAATACAAAAAATGATATAAGGATTAAAATTGACATACAAGAAGTGTGGGATAGGTTAAAGAAAATTAAGATCAACAAATCCCCTGGGCCAGACAATACACATCCAAGACTGATTTGTGAAATTGCAGAGGTAATAGCTTACCCATTAGCCTTTATTTTTCAAGAATCATTGGATAGAGGTGAAGTTGTTAGTAAATGGAGGGAAGCTCACGTAGTCCCCATTTTTAAAAAGGGTAAGAGGGATTCCCCCCTGGGAACTACAGACCAGTAAGTCTAACATCTACACTTGGGAAAATTCTTGAAAGTATTGTAAAAGATCATGTTCAGGATCATGCATCTATAAATGATCTTGTTGATCGTAGCCAACATGGGTTTACAAAGTCACGATCATGTCAGACCAACTTGTTGAGTTTTTATGAAAAAGTTAGTAATGTTTTGGATCAGGGTAGACCAGTTGATGTTATCCAGTTGGATTTTTCCAAGGCTTTTGATAAATTACCTCATGATGAACTAATTAAATCCCTTCTTGAACTTAATATAAATAGGACTTTGTAAATTGGATATCAGACTGGTTGAATTTTAGGAGGTAGAGAGTTGTGATTAATGGACAGTTATCTGATTGGCTTCCTGTGACAAGTGGGGTCCCTCAGGGCTCAGTCTTGGGCCCTTGTCTGTTTAATTTATATATATCATCATTACAATATAACAAGGGAAATGTATGGACAACCAAGTTTGCTGAAGACTGTAGAATGGGTGCAGTATTAGATTCATCTTCAGATTATATTGGACTTCAGGAAGCACTCAAATATATTGAGAAGTGGACATTAGAACATAAACTTATGCTAAATGAGGATAAATGTATTGTATTACATATGGGTAAGAAAAATTTGGAACTCAACTACACTGTCAACAATAAACAATTAAAATGTGTGACACAGGAGAGGGACTTGGGGGTTATTATACAAAATGATCTTTCATTTTCTGCTCACTGTGACCAGTCTATTAAAATGCTAATAGAGCTCTTAACTGTATACTGAGACATATAGTAAGTAGAAGCAGAGATGTTGTGGTCCCACTGTATGGATCGTTGGTTAGAGCTCACTTGGAGTATTGTTCTCAGGTTTGGGCCCCTTATACTAAGGGTGAGATTGCAAGAGTGGAGAGAGTGCAATGTAGGGCCACTAGATCAGTATTGGGATTTAAGAACATGACATATGAGGATAGGTTGGTTGGGTTGGATCTTTATTCTCTGGCCTATAGAAGATGGAGGGGCGATATGATCTTAGTTTACAGATCATTCCAAGACACTGTTCTTAAAGAAGATTTGGGGCTTGAATTAACTATTAGAAATTATCATACCAGATCTCATTGTAGACAAATTAAACAGCAAAAGTGGAATTCTCAAAAAAAGGAAACAGTGGTTTAGTCAGAGGGTTGTTTCAGGGTGGAACTCTCTTCCTCATGATATAGTTAATAGTTCAACTTTGGACATTTTTAAGGTAAGACTGGATGATTACAGTAGTAACAAGTATTTAGTTAATTAAATTGATAAAATAGAAAATAATTTTTTTTTGCAAGCAGTCAAGGACGAAAGTCTATATGTGCTTTGTGACTACTATGATACTATGATACTATGATGAATCCAAAAATTACATAATCAAAGATATCAAAAACATTAAATAAATTTACGTAACATAACTAATTCCTTCTTTAACTTCAGTAGGTAATAACACCTTCTGGTTCTCAAAAGCTTAACAAATAACCCTAATATATAATTTCTATATCATCTAACCCTTATGTCTCTTCTAAATCTGACTGTTAAATTTGGTGAAGTCCATCCTGAAGAAACCATCTGTTGATCCTGACATTTTGGTGAATTATAGACCTTCCTTTAACCTCCCTTTCTGGGGTAAGTTTTGGAAAAAAATTGAGGATCTACAGTTCGAGGCACACTTCACTGCCTTTGACATCTACAAGCCCCTCCAGTCCAGATTTAGGTTAAAACACAGTACTAAAACAGCACTAATCAGGGTGCACAATGATCTCCTCAGAGTTAGAGATAGAGGGAAGTGGTCATTTCTCATTTTCCTCAATCCCTCCTCAGCCTTAGACACGTTGGACAATGGTGTGATGTTGGACCTCCTTAGGGAGCACTGTGGATTCACCGGCACTGTCATCAGCTATATTGAGTACTTTCTCACAGGCAGGATGCAAAGGGTGGTGATGGGACGATTCTCCTACCACCCAATGTCCCTGCCTTATGGAGTTCCTCAGGGTTCTGTCCTTTCACCCATGTTGTTCAAAGTGTATATGCTGCCCCAGGTGAGCTCATTAGATGTCTCAGTGTGGACTTTTACTGCCATGCAGATGACACCCAGCTACATATGCCATTTGCACCTGAGACACAGAGTGCCATGGAGGTGCTGAATGCATGTCTGGCTGAGATCCAGGACTGGATATCCTTTAACTGCCTGAAGCTCAATCCAGGCAAGACAGAGGTGCTAGTGATTGAGCCTTGTCATTGGCAGGGTGTAGAGACAGCTGAGGTGGGAAGTGGCCTGATGCTGGCCCCACTCCATTTTTGGCCTTTGCCAAAGTGAAAAATCTGGTCACCATTCTGAATGAGTGATGGACATTTTAGGCTCAGGTTTCATCTATTGTCCAGAGTGTTTTTTACCACCTAAGGAATATTGCCAAGATTAAAGCCTTAATCCCTCCTAATGACCTGCCCTCACTGGCACATGCATTTGTGACATCCAGACTTGACTATTACAATGCTCTGTACCTCAGGTTTAGTGGAGGTGTCCTGTGCTGCCTGAAGCTAGTGAGGAATCCTATGGCAAGGTTACTGATGTCCTTTCTTAAGTCCTGTAATGTGACCCTGGTGCTGTATGATCTGCACTGGCTGCTGGTAAGGGGGAGAATTACCTTCAAGGTGGGTCTTCTCACCTACAAAGTCCTGTATCAACTGGGCCCAGGCTAACTGAATAACCTCTTGACTCCTTATTGCTGTCAGTGCTTTCTCCGCTCCTACAAGGAGAGCCTCCTAGCAGTTCTCAGGGCTTGGCTTAAAACATCTGGAGACCATTCCTTTGAGGTAGCAGGAGTGTCACTGTGGAACTTGCTTCCAAGGTCATTGAGGGATGCTCCCTCATTGAAGGCCTTTAAGTGGGGCTTTGAAGGCAGATCTTTTTTAGAGGTCTTTGAGATCCTTTAATTCACCCAGAAATAGTTACCCTAGCTGCTTTTATTTTATTTATATTGTTTTATCTTGTTTATTTATTTGCTTTGATTTGTTGTTATTGTTTGTTGATACTGTTACTGCCTGTATTTGTACAACACCCTGAGCCCTAGGGACAGGGTGCTTCATAAATTCATTCTCAAATACCTACTTATTTACTATATCCTTCCCACCCCAATTGTTGTAAATTGGGAACAAAATCCCCATTCCTATGTGCAGTGTTTTGTCTTAACAGTGTCACAGTATGATGTGGTAGTGAAAAGAGTGAAGAACAAAACTATTTTCTTTTCTTACTTCAGGGCAAGCAGGAATGCAACGTGGTGCAAGCTTTAGCAGGAGTGCAGCCTGTCTCCCCATATCACCACTTTCACTGAAAAGAAAATGGAAACTGTGACTAATTATTATATTGGTTTTACTAGTTGTTAGCGGGATCATGCAGTCAGTGTAGTTTAAATGAATGTGAGGAATGGCACAGTTGATTAAATCTGCTCAGAGGTAAGCACACACTTTGCTACTGTTACAAATAAAATAACTTGTTTTTGTGTCAATGAAAAGGAACTAACAGAATTAATAGGAAAATGTTACTATGGCACAATTTGTGGCACTACATGTAGTGAGTGCTGGGGGGGCACGCACTAAGTGAGAAAACAAGATGGCTGCTATCTGTTGCTCTAACATTTGTGTGGGCAATGATATAAGTTGGCATACAGGCAGGTAGGCATGGGACTAATTTTTTTGTCAGTCTCTGTTAGCACATAAATGCACCCCTAGATAGGGTGTTCAGTCAATCTGAGACTGGAATTTTTCTTACCCATTTTCTAAGGTGTTACAATGCTTGGAATCATCCTGCTCACATTGATATCTTGTTACCTGGGCTTAAGAGTCGTATCACTCCAATGTCCTGTACATATTCACACTTTTTTCACTGTGTCATGAAAGGAAAGGAAGTGGGAAAGGAACAGGAAAGGGACCACCTTACATTAGAGCCTGAGAGTGGGCAACAGTTACTCATAATGACCATATTTCATCTTCTACTGTGGTGAATGGGGGGGCATATTTCATAGCAGTTTTCCTGGTGCTGGTTTGATGAGTGCTGAGTTCTCTCCAGTTTAAGACAACTACCCACATCATTTGTCCATTGCTGTATGGATGGGTGACCCAATATCCATTGCTGTGTGATTGCTTTATGAGCAATATTAAGGGCAATGGACCACATCATGGCTGTACTCCACAACCTCTGCTACCTGTGGTCTTTCCCTAGCAGTAGATCTATGGATGACCTAAGGAGTTTGGCCTGCAGCCCTCATTCCATAGGATTATGTATTTCACACCAAAATGGATCGATTCTAGGGTAGGTTAAGGTTACCTGTAAGAGGATACCCTCCTCCACTTGGCACACAGGACAGAATGAGGGCCTCTTCAGACCCTGGTATGAAGCCTAGCTGTATAATAGTAGGCATGGTATAGGAACAGGAGCTGTATTTCTCATAGTCTGTTGTTCCTGGAGCATTTGCCAGATTGCTAGTGGCCATAATCCAAATGTCATCAGTTATGGGCATACTAAGGTTCTCCTCCCACTTCTAGTGGATTCACTTGGATAGTGAAGGCATCCCCCTTTACAGTATTTTATAATATATGGAAAGGGGTAAAGCAGCTTATGATGGGGGTGGAGGGACATACCATTTTAATTCAAGTGGAGAAATCCTCAGGGAAATCCCAGTGATCCTGCTGGGACTGACTTCATACATACATATCATTTGCCTCACTCATAAATAGGCAAAGAAGTCACCTGAAGGCAGTCCCTAGTCAGCTTATAACCCTGCATAGTATCAAAAGTGGCACCCCCGTATAATTGCCAAAGGTGGTTAACACCTCTCTTTTCCAACTTCAGTAGGGCTTGGTGGAGGGAGACATTGTAGAATGAGAGGCTTTTTGTCCCAGGGTTATGGGGATGAGCTGAGATTTTTGTAGCCTGCCACCAAGACTGGGGCCAGTACTCTAGTGTAGGGGTTAGGCATTCAAAGAAGCAGCATTATCTGAATGGCTGCAGATAATACCCCTTTCCTCAGGGCACAGCTCAGGTCCTCCTCCATAGCCATTAAGGCTGGATACTGTAGTTTATCAATGGTGGAGATGAAGCTTAGCTGTGAGACCCAGTAAATAGTTTTTGAAGTGTAGTAGGATGCACTTTCCCAATGTAACTCCTAGGTGGCACTGTCCCAAGGTCTACTACCATTGCCTGTGTGACTAGGCACAGGTTGAGGGGCCTGAGTTCTGTGAATGGGTGCTTCCACCCACAGGGTTGGTTTAGGGGTAGTGTAGCTGCTATGGGTAAAGCCCTCTGGGACACAAATATCCCCATCTAACCCCTCTAGTGGCCTAAACAGATCAGCAAATAGACAATCACATATGACATCTGAATACAATGTTGAACCCACACTTGTTACACTTACCACCAGGGCTGGATCAGCTGCAAAGGTCCTGGAGACACCCTGTAAAACAAGACCTACAAAAGGTACACTTTAGCCAGGTTAGGTGCAGAAAGAATAAAATCTGATTTATTTGGGGGAGTTGCTCAGGGGTGGGGCAGTAAATCCAGCAGTTGATTTTTTAGATCTGTTTTATTCATCTTTAGCATGCATGCACTAAGAGTCCCTTGGTCACAGTCACACACCCTGGGTACCCAGTTGTTGCATAGGTGAGTCTGAAGTGTTGCTTGGGTTACTCAGGTATTGCAGCTGTTGTTGGGGCTCTTAGGAAAGTAAACAATCAACATGCACTGTAACCCAATATTTGTATTCCGGAGCTGGATGGCTCAGCTCGTGATGACCAACCATTACAATAAAATCAGATGACACACAATGATTGAAGCTTTGTTGCAGGGAGCTACCCGGTTGGTTACCCATGCTACTTGGACCAGGAGGCAGAACTGATGAGATGAAGACCTCAGGATGGTATGCTGGTCTGCCTGTGGAAGCAGGACCCACATGACGCACCATGGAGGCCAATGCAAGTTTGATGGTGTTGAACAGGGTGCCGAATCCTTGAGTGGGTCTTTCGTCGGATGAGTCTCTGTTGCATGAGAGGCAATCTAGGCCAAGATGTTAACTGGAGTACAGTTGCAGCAGCCACTTCGAAGAGTGGGGTTATTCTAAATGCCCTACAGGGGGCATGCCTTAGACAACTAGTATTGGAGCCCACTCGAGAGGGAGCAATCTTAGACCTGGTTCTTTCAAATGGAGATGGAGAGAAGATCACAGATGTAGAAGTGGGTAGCCATCTGGGAACTAGCGACCATCGAACAGTATGGCTCAAAATAAACACAGCAATAGAGTCAAGCCATACAAAGGCAAAAGCACTGGACTTCAGGAGGGCTGACTTTGCCAAAATGGTTGAGTGCCTAAGGAATGCACTAGCAAATGGGCAGGAAGGAGGGGTGGAAGAACAATGGGGAATAATAAAACTGCCATCACAGAGGTAACAAGCCTTTGTGTGAAGCAAATAAACAAAACAAAATGATGTAAGAAACCACTATGGTTCTCAAAGGAAGTGGCAGTGAAGGTTCAAAAGAAAAAGAAAGCATTAAGGAAGTACAAGGAATCACAGAAGGAGCAGGACAGAGAACTGTATCAGTTAAAGCAAAAGGAAGCTGGGAAGGCAGTCAGAACAGCAAAGGCCCATACCGAGGAAAAGATAGCCAACTCAGTTAAGAAGGAGGATAAAACCTTTTATAGGTACATCAGGGAGTGAAGGAAGACCAAGGGAGGGATAGTGAGGCTTAATAAAGGGGAGGGAGGGAGGGTGGGCAGAGGGCGACTGTGAAAAGGCAGAGACACTAAACAAATATTTTTGCTCAGTATTTACAAATGAAGAGGGGGAGGTACCTAAAACAAACAGAAACACTCTGGATACAGAAGTTGATACCAGCCCATTTACAGAAGAAAGGGTTCTGAAAGAACTCTTAAAACTGAAGGTGGACAAAGCAATGGGGCCTGATGGGATTCATCCCAGAATTCTAACAGAACTAAGGGTAGAACTAGTGACACCACTGACTACCCTCCTTAACAAATCATGGGAGGATGGGGTGGTACCCGAGGACTGGAGGAGAGCAGATGTGATTCCCCTTCACAAAAGTGGGAGCAAGGCAGAAGCAGGAAACTACAGACCTGTTAGTTTAACCTCAGATAGGGAAAATGATGGAATCACTTCTGAAGGAAAGAACTGTCGAGTATCTAGAGGCCAGAGGGGCACAGGATCCAAGGCAGCATGGATTCACAGCAGGAAGGTCATGCCAGACGAATCTGATAGATTTCTTTGACTGGGTGACCAAAGTAGTAATCAGGGAGGGGCTGTGGACATGGCCTACCTAGACTTTAGCAAGGCATTTGACACAGTCCCACACAAAAGATTAATATACAAGTTAGCCAGCCTGGGAGAGGGTCCCAAGATGACAGCCTGGGTAAAGAATTGGCGGATGAATAGGACACAGACAGTAATAGTAAATGGAGTCCACTCTGAAGAAAGGGGGGTTACTAGTGGGGTACAGCAGGGTTCAGTATTAGAACCGGTCCTCTTCAATGTCTTTATATGCATCATTGCAGAGGGACTGGAAGGAAAAGTATGTCTCTTTGCAGATGACACAAAGATCTGCAACAGAGTTGATGCACAAGGTGGGGTGGAAAGGATGAGAAGGGACTTAGCAAGGTTAGAGGAATGGTCAAATGTATGGCAGCTTAGATTCAATGCTAAGAAGTGCAAGGTAATGCACCTGGGAAACAAAAACCCAGGGGAAGAGTACACAATGGAGGGGTGAGATACTAACAACAACAAAAATGGAAAGGGACCTGGGGGCAGTCATATCAGATGACCTAAAGGTGGGAAAGCAATGTGAGAGGGCCGCAAGGAGGGCTGGGGGGATACTGGGATGCATAGGGAGAGGCATCACCAGTAGAAAACAGGAAGTTATTATCGCTCTGTACAGGTGACACCCCATCTGGAGTACTGCGTGTAGTTCTGGAGACCCAGTCTCCGCAAAGACATAGACAGGATGGAAGCTGTCCAGAGGAGGGCAACTAAAATGGTGCAGGGACTGCACTGGAAGACATATGAAGAGAGACTTAAGGAGCTTAATATGTATAGCCTCGAGGAAAGGAGGGAGAGGGGGGACATGATAGAAACTTTCAAGTACCTCAAGGGAATCAACAAAGTCCAGGAGGGTAGCACCTTTCAAAAAAAGAGGCGTGCAAGAACAAGGGGCACAATTTGAAGATGGGGGGCAGCTCAGAGGTAATTTAAGGAAGTATTTTTCACAGAGGGTGGTGGATGCATGGAACGGCCTTCTGGAGGAGGTTGTGGAGTCAAAAACAGTGGTGGAATTCAAGCATGCATGGGACAGTCATAAGGCAATTCTAGGGGTTGGGGGTAGGAAGAAGTAGGCTGCTGGTTAACTAGGATCTGCAGCTTATCCATTAGATAGGGAAATGGGCAGACTGGGTGGGCCAAGCGGTCCTTATCTGCCATCAAATTCTATGTTTCTATATTTCTATGTAGATAGAACAGCCCAGGCAGAAGCAGACAGTTTGGATTAACTCTGTTTAAGTGCTGGAGCAGCTTCCAGCTAGCATAACACATTTGATGCTGGGGAACCAATTAGCAACCCACACAACACATTCAGCGCACTTATAATCAGAACAGCAAGATACAACAGTTCGGATGACAGTCTGGCTACAAATTGGCAGGGTCTTTGTGCAAACCGTACACTCTGCAGTTCTCTTCCAGTTCCTGACAGGCCAATCACTTCTGGAGTAAGTCTTCAGCCCACACCAGGTGAACCCCCCCCCCCACTCGATTAAAGATTCAGGTCTCAATAAGTTAATCAGATAGTCCAATTTATTTGCACAATTTCTTCACACTGGAAGATGGTATCAGGCAGGCCAGACACAGCCTTCCCACTGAATCCCCCCGCTACCACGCAGGAACAGCTGCTTGAATGGCTTGAGCTCTTTACACTCCAAACTCCAACTCTCGATTGACACACTGCTGCAGGCAGCTCTGGGATTTCCCAGAGATCCAAAAGGTTTGGTTGGTTAATGTATCTGTCTGTCACAGAAAGGGCTCCCCCTCCAGGTCCATTTAGGCGCCAAACAGTAAAAACTACAATTCCTACACAAATTCACTCCCACAAGACCTCTGGGGACAGTCTTCTTTTTTTAAGGTCCCCCCAGGTTTCGATCTGTCCAAACTCTGGCAGTCCAAAACCAAAATGGTGGCTGTAAGCAGAAAGTCCATGCTTCAAATGAAGGCAGGTTAGACAAACTATATTTATATTATAATCATTAAAGCAGATGATCAGCAAACAATCACAGATCCTATAAGGGCTCCCTCTGTCCACACAGTGACGGCAAAACAAAGCAGCAATACCACAGCCCAGACGGACTTGAGCCTGAAACTACTCGGTCCCCTACCCAGATCAATTATATCCTATGAAATAGATAGCTCTTAAAGAGATAGGCACAGAGGCTAATAGGGCACTCTCATGCAGGCATATTCTAACTGTTTAAGACACAGAACACCAGCCTGGCAGTGGGCATTGGGAAAGACCAGGAAGACATTTTAGGAACCCCTAATTTTAGGGGGGGTTACACTAATTTTACTGGCAGTTGGACGATAGTTCTCTTAATCCATACCATCTTGCCTTTCCATAGAAACCTAGGAACCGTGCTGTTTAGCTGCCCTAAGTTGTTTGGGATATGTGTTGGAATGAACTGAAACAGCTAAAAGCATTTGGGAAGTGTACATAACTATAGTATCCAAGTAGTCACAATAAAGCTACTGACAGTTCTTATTTTCCCAGTACAGTCCCTATTTTAGGCAGCATGTCCCAGTGTCCCCACAAGTTTTGCAAAATGTCACTTTTGTCCCTTTTTTTGCTTACTTGTCCCAGTTTTGTCCCTTTTTATTGCTGGCTGCTAATCCGTGAGTGACAGTTATTTTAGCTGTGGCACTGCTCAGGCTGGACAGCAGTTTACCACTTCAACCCCTGCACCTGTGTTGCATCGCAAGCCTGTCATTGGGAGCACAGTAAAGCACGTTCCTTCCCATTAGATTAGACTGGGTAGTAGTGCAAACAAGCACATGCGGAATCAGGGATCAAATTTGAGTGATATTTCTTAAGCAGTAGAACCCACTTTTGATAGATGAGACTTGGGCTTCCAGGGTCAGTCTGTCATCAAGGATTAGGCCCACATTTTTCAACTGATTTTTCATCTTGGGGGAGGCCATCAATGCAGTGGATCCCAAGACCCGGGGCCAATCCTGTTACCACTCTTGAAGCCTCCCCATTATGCCGTCGACCAGGCTCCATCACTAGCACTTCCATCTTGTCAGGGTTTAGTCTCAGCCAGTTAGAAGACATCCAGTCCTGAATCTCTGCCTGGTATTTATTTAGCACTTCAACAGCATTTCCAGTTCCAGGGGCAAATGACAGGTACAGCTGGGTGCCATTTGCATACAAAAAGTTCCAGAATCACTCCAGATAGTCCACTGGTAATGTTCTAATCACGTTAAGTCCTTCCCTGTGCTGTCTCTCCTGATGTGTCCAATGAAACAAACTCTTTCTTCCCAAAGAAGGGGGCGGGGGGGCAAAAAGTTCACAAAAGTAGATAGGTCTTCTTTTATCCAAAATCTTGTTCCTTTATTTTATTTTCAGGCCCATACCCTCTATGTTTCACCAACAAATATTGGCTTCCTGAGGAGGTGCCTTCACAAAACTTGATGTTTAGTGCTCCAGTTAAATATTCCTTCCAGTTAAACTGTCTGATTACAAAACACATCCTTCTCAATCTTTGTTTCAAACTATTTTGTTTTTTGTACTTTTATAAGTCCCACGTTATGGTTGCTCTTTCCTTTTCGTCTTTTTAGGCCCACACTAGGCTGCTGCTCTTAGTTCAAAAAAGATTTGGCATAGAACAGCTAACAGTGAAATCACTTTATTTGTATATTGTTCTCCTATTCTTCTGAAATTCCATGGCACAAAATAATTGTTTGTTTGTATGTTATTATACGATATCTTTCTTTCTACTGAAATCATATGTACTGGTTATAATTTCCATCTTTTAATCTTTTGTAAAATAGGTTTGAAAAATATAGGTACTTTTTTGTAACTTTGTCATATAATTGGATGAGCTTTCCAATATTCCATAAACGGAAATAGTCAATAATCAACGTGTGCAATCCATATTGCAGATGAAGGTTTTGCATTATCCACTATGTTACACTTAATAAATAAACTAAAATAAAATAATATGGGGTTAATGAGGTTAAGTCCTCCCTGTTTCAGTGGAAAAAACAGTACTCCTCTTTTTATGGGTTGAGTCTACTTCCCTATACAATTTTGCAAGATTAGGCTCTAAAGTGTAGATTCATAACTTATTGGTATAGGGTACACCATACTTAAATATAGAAATATAGGTATTAAGAATGTTTTCATTATCATAACTTTCTTTATTTTTTGTTTTCCAATTTCTAGTTTCTCTTCCCAGTTTTATGCCCCATTGTCTCCCGTTCCGTACTTTATACCCCGTATTGTGATTGATTCTTCTGACTCCGGTATGTTGGTTATGTTTGTTACTAATTCTGTGGAGCTAATTAATATGTACCCTCGACATTTATTTATGTTTAATGATGCTCCTGCCATTTCTGCATATTTACAAAAATGTGTCATTGCCTTGTTCCCAGATTCAGTGTTTGTTATGAATAAACAGACATTGTCTGCATATGCCATTACTTTAATAGGTCTATTTCCTTTATATGGAGATGGCACTCTAATGACTACATCTCCTTGAATATATCAGAGAATGGATCTAAGCAGAACATGTATAACACAGGGTTCATGGGGCATCCCTGTCTTACCCCCCGCTTATTCAGTACGTATGACCCCAAATACCCATTAACTAGTGGGATCGAAATGGCTTTGTCATATATTTTCCCTATCCAGTTGCAAAACATCTGTGGAATATCATGAGCTTGTAAAACTGTTATTATAAAGGAACATGTGATTTTGTCGAAAGCCTTTTCCTGGTCCATTGATATAAGGTACCCAGCTATTCTATCCTCCTTTCCTTGTTCCACTAGTTCTCTGACGAACAGCAGATTTTCTGCAATATTTCTTCCAGGGACAGAGCATGTTTGTGATAGTGAGATTGGAAAGGGGGCTGTTTTTACTAAGCATGCTGTTAATATTTTCATTAGTAGTTTAAAATCGGTATTTAAGATGCTCAGGGGTCTCCAATTATTGAGATCTGTCCTGTCATTTTTCTTAAATATGAATATTTGTACTGCTACGCAGAAGTGAAAATCAAATTTATCAGACAATAGTATACAGTTATAAACTACAAATAATAATTCTATCAGTTCTTTACTAAATTGTTTATAAAATTCTGATGTAAGTCCATCTAGTCCAGGGACGTATTATTTTTTAAATTCCTTATAGCCTTTTTGATCTCTTCCTTTGTGATAGGGGCCACCATATTATTTTGTATATTCTGTGGTAGTGCTTATAAACAAATAGAATTTAAGTATTGTGCAATATTATTTTGTTCTATAGAGGGCATTGTATATACCTTATTTAGATGGGCATGTACTATGTATAGAATCTCAGGGGTTGTATTAAGCATTCTTCCAGCCTCTGATTGCAAATTTGTCAAAGTTCTATCTTGTACTCTTTTTTTCAACTGAAAAATATGTCTCCCACTGCCATTTTCCCCGATGTGCACATTCTGTGCTTCATTAGTGAAGATATGGCCCTGTCATACTGAAGTTTCTCCATTTCTTTTTTTTATTTTGGGAATTTGCATTAAGAAGTCTGAATAACCTGAACTAACTAAGGAGTATGCTTTTTCTAGGTGTCCTCTTAAAGTGAGGTATTTTTTGTATTTTGAACTATTTTCTTTTTGTGCATATTGTATGAAATGCTTTTTTACCATCTGTTTTGTTTCAGACCACCAAATACTAATATCATCTGCCAACTCCACTACTGTCATTCTTGCTCTTAATATGTCTTGTATTTGAGTAACTACATCTTCATTCTCTAAAATGGTTTTATTTAATTTCCAGTAGCTTTTACCTATAGGTACCTTTTCAGTTAGTTCCAGTTTAAATGTTAAAATGGCGTGGTCAGATATCTCTAATGGTATAGTTTTAGCTGTCACCACTTCTATATGTTTAGACATAAATAGAAAATCTATTCGTGTTGCATGCTGACCTCTAAAATATGTGTGACCACCTCTTTTTTTGTAATATTCTGTATGAATCCTTTAACCCTGCTGCATTTAATATGTGTTGCAGGCAGGTTGTATCACAGATTTCTTTAGTTGTTTTTGCCCCATATCGTCTTTTGACACTACACAATTAAAATATCCCCCTATAATATATGCTTTGTTGTATGCAAATATGGTTTTATCTCATTAAATAAATCAACCCTACTTTTTTAGTTTGAGGGGCATATATATTAATTGCTCTCCAACCTGCATTATTTTGAAAAAAAAAATCAATCAGTAATGCCCTACATGGTAATATATCTATAGTTCTAGGAATCCTGAAGTTTTGCCCATTAAATAGTACCCTACTCCATCAAAAGCTTCTGCCATATATGTAAAATATGAGGGCCCTCTAGTTCACAGTTTTTATGCTCTGGATACTAATGAGGTAGTGTTTAATCTGGTATCCTGTAAAAAGCTTACATCACAATTTAGATCTTGTAACACTGAAATTTTTAATGCTGTTCACATTTATAGAGACAACAGTAAGAGGGGCACTGTGAAGTGTCATGGATAAGTGATTTTAGGAGGTAGTGCCTAAGCATGCACTTCTCCTGCTCCACATTCCCAGGCACCCTCTCCTTTTATCTACAGTAGGGGGAGGGGGATCATTCTCCTCAGAATCAAATGATTGAATATTTTGCGAGATTGTGGAAGAGGAAGCCGTGTCTTCACTGGGGTCTCTGTTATTATTTCAATGGGCTAATGCTTCAAATTTATTAGAGGGCAAAATGCCTTGAGGGGAAGTAGTGGGTTAGACATTTTCGATTTAGATGTCTGTTGTCTAAGTGTTCTTTTTTTTTTAGACCACAGTCATCTCTGGGGGGAGGGGCATCATCAATTCTGGGGTCAAATGGATATCTGGAGGTGCAGTTTCTTCTCTAATATCCATAGGGGATTATTCCCTTATTTCAGGATCCTGGACTCCTCGTATTGGGGTCTGCACCACAACTCAGGGTTCAGATTGTGGATCTTGCAGGTCTGTATGGTTCTGGTTCAGAGTTCCCATATCAGGGGTGTCTTTTTCATGACTTTGGGAGGACTCAGGGAGTGCAACATCTGGGGTTGCAGGGTTTTATTTAACTCTAAAAATTGATTAGTGTTTTGCTCATAAATGTTCTAAAACATTGTGAAAATGTATAGCACTTGCCTCACCGTGTTTAACAAACACAATACTTCTAGAAAACCTATATAAATGCTTTCTGTACAGTTAGTATTGTCCCAACAAAATAACTGCTAATCAATTATTTAAAACCCTGGGTTGCAATATTTTGTTCTGTTACCTTCTGTGCTACAGCAATGTCTTTTTTTCGGTGCTTCAGTCAATATGGTAGCCTGGTCAGGCCTATCATCCCTAATATGGGTAGCCCAAGGACAAGCACAATAAGAGTGACCAGGCTCTTCACATAAATTACATTTTACACCAGTGGTACAAATTGCACTTTGATGACCATACTCAAAACATCCATTACATTTAATGTGATCACAAGCTGAGCTGAGGTGCATGTGTGACCCAGATTTAAAACATGTCTTTGGCTGCCCTGGATAAAAACAGTGGCCTTGATCCCTCCCCAAAAACAAACTGCTAGGTAGGTCTTGTAGTCCTGAGTTTCTACTTTGTAATTTTACTTTATATCACCATCCTCCCTTCCAGATATGTTCAATGTCAAACATAGGTTGAGGAGTCCCTAATACCTCACAACGCTGTTGTAGCCAATGGGTAATGTCATGGACTATGGCTATGGGGAACTGCTACAAGCTCATTTCCTACCTCATGGGTGCACCGGGATGGCCAAAATGTCCCACACCCTACCTGCCCTGGTACCTATGTAAGCATGTCCTCCACCTTGCAGGAGATATTGAATTGAACCCTGGTCCTCTCAGTTGCAGAATCTCCTCCCCCTCGGACCCAACGTGTAACCTGACCAAAGGGTTGAAGTTAGTTCAAATGAACATCTGCAGTCTAAGACCCTAATTGCATGAACTCAAGGCCTGGGTTGATCTCTACTCTCCTGATGTCATCAGAATCATAGAAACATGGCTCAAACCCTACATACATACCCATGAGATAGACATCTTTGGATACACTGTTTTCCAGAATGACAGAATAAACAGAAAAGGAGGAGGAGTGGTTATTTATGTACAGAACTCCCTTAATGCCCTTAATATTGGTCCATCTTGGTTGGATAATAGAAATTCTGAGTGTCTTCTAATTAAGCTCGCCTTGGGTGGGACCAAATCCATAACCATTGGCTGCACCTACAACCAACCCAAGGCAGCAAAATGTGAACTGGAGTTCCTCATCAGGCAGTTGGCCAGTAACCCTGTGGGGGATCTTTTTCTCATAGGTGACTTTAACCTAAACTGGCTAAGCAATGCAGTTAGCAAATGCTCACTATTTGATGTGTCCCTCAAGCAGATAATCAGTGAACCCACGAGGCCTAACACTAAGACTGGAAACCATACTCTTCTAGACTGGATACTGGTTAACCTTCCAGACAGAAGCAAAGCTCTGGCCTGATGCCTGATTCTCTCAGCGATCATGCTCCCATCTTTTGCATCTAGAGGAATAACTCGCTGAATGTTTCCCCCTAGGATCATACTTGCCCGGGACCTATGAAGTTTTTTTTCCTAATGATTTTTTTCGGGATCTGAGAGGGATACACTGGGTGGACCTTAATAATTTTGCTAACATTGATGTTGCTTTCGATTGCTTTGCCCATAACTCCTTAAGTGTACTTAATAAGCATGCCCCACTTAAACAATGGAGAGTCAGTGGCAAATGTGCATACTGGCTGGATCAGGAAAGAAGAAAACAAATGAAGCTCAGAGGTAAGGCATGTGGCAAGTTCAAATGCTCAGGAGTTCATGCTGATTGGCTATTATACAGGACCCTGAGGAATAGCTGTAAGAAAGAGCTTAAACATGCTAAAAGTGCTTACATTAGATGACTCCAAACCTCAAACCTGACAAACCCAAAAAAGTTCTGGTCTCAAATAAATTGCCTCCTGAAGGGGCGCTCAGCTGAAGCCTCCCAGAGCATCACAGTTGAAGGTAACCTGATGTCTGATCCGGTTGAGTTAGCTAATGCTTTCAACAGTTTCTTCACTGACCTGGATAGATACATTGATCCCTCAGCTAGCAACACTAACTTCTCTCCCTTTGCCACACACACTGGCCCCAACTTCCACTTCCGCCTGGTTACACGAAAGGAAGTCCTCACCCTTCTAAACACCATCAAACTGGATGGCACTCCTGGGTTCGACAATCTGGAGCCTAAGTTTCTGAAAATGGCTGCCCCAATTATTGCAGCTCCACTAAGGAACCTGTTTAATAAATCCCTCCTTCTCAGGCAATTCCCCACCAAATGGAAAATGGCCACCGTTGTCCCTATTCATAAAGGTGGTGACAAGGGCCTAATTGAAAACTACCGACCTACATCCATACTCAGTGTGCTTGTGAAAACACTGGAAAAACTGGTGCATAGACAGATTCTTGATTACTTTGAAACCCATAATCTATGTACAGATGTGCAACATGGTTTCAGGAAAAAGCACGGCACAGACACAGCCCTAGTCAAGTTCACCTCGGATGTACTAGGGGCTATGGATCAAGGTCTAGCCACTGGTGCCCTATTCCTGGATCTTACGAAAGCCTTCGACTTGGTGAACCATGATCTCCTTGTTACCTGTCTTCAGAACCTCGGACTCGATCCACTTGCCTGCTCCTGGTTTCATCATTACCTCTGTGGAAGAAAGCAGCTGGTAAAATGGAAGGGTACAACCTCTACAATTAAGCCAGTGCACCAAGGAGTCCCCCAAGGTTCCATCCTTGGGCCCCGGCTATTTACTATTTTCATCAATAGAATGCCAAAGCATTGCGGTGGGGCCAACATCCAATTGTATGCGGATGATGCCATCATCTATAGGAGTTCTAAGAACTTAGTTCAACTAAGCCAGAACCTCAATATGGACTTCAGAGAGTTGGAAAAGTGGCTAGTGGACATGAAACTAGTCCTGAACCTCAATAAATCCAAGGCCATGCTTTTCAGTACCAAACAGTTAGGAGCCAATAGATCAAATCTCCTACAGATCTCATCAGCCAATGGGACTACACTTGAGGTATGTGCATCCACAAAATATCTTGGAGTGAACCTGGATCAGGAGCTAACCCTGAGCCCACACATTGAGGCTACCACCAAAATCCTCCATCAAAGAATTGGCCTCTTATACAGACTTGGCGGATTCCTCTCCAGGGAAGCCCATATGGCTATCACCACTGGTACCATTCTCACAGTGCTTCTCTATGGTGCTCCCTTATTTCAGCCTCTTTGGGGCTCTGATCTCAACAAACTCAAAGTCCTTTATCACAAAATTGCCCACTTTTCAGCCTCTGCCCACCCCCGTGATCACCACTGCAATGTTCTCACCTCTCTGAGCTGGGCATCACTTGAGGCCAGGCCTGCATTCCCTACACTCTGTCTGACGTTCAAAACAGTCAAGCTCCCAGCTCCTCCTAGCCTAAATGGACTTCTCCTATTTAAAACAGCTAAATGTGACTTGAGATCTACTGCCCACCCCATACTGGAAGTCCCCAGGACTCGAACCTGAGCTAGTGACAGGTCCTTTGCCAGTTCTGCCCCGTCACTCTGGAACAGTCTACCCGCAGCTGTGGCTAACTGCTCTACTCTGTACTCATTCAAAACTGCCCTAAAATCTCACTTACTGGCAGTCAATCAGTGCTGTTGCACTTGAAATGTTGGTGCCCCTTACACTCCTGAGTCTTGACCTGTATTGTTCTGTTTCTAATTGCCATTACATTGACTAGTGGCAGGCCACCTGTACACCTACCCGGTACATCCGGCTTCCTCTACTGCTACCTGTTCTCTTTTGTTTACTGTAATGCTCCTTATGTATGTACCTATGCGAGTAACTGTACTGCCTGTGTCTCTTGTAAGCTCAAGTGTCTTTTATCTGTAATTAATTCTGGGTCGCTCCTGAAAAAGGGACTTTGTTCTCTCAGTGGGCCTACCCGGTCAACAAATTTCAATAAAATAAATAAATAAATAAATCGACTGCTATCCCTTCATTTCTGAAAATTACTGTAGCATTTTATATAGCAGGTTTTGTTAGGGGTATGACCCTAAATGGGAGCCATAATGCAGTATACTGAAGCTTCTCATATTTAGTCCGAAATCTGTCCAGGCCTTGAGGTTTTTTAAAACTTATGTTGAATAAAGTATCTCCTGAAGCATGAATCAATCCATAGATCTCATTAGTGAAGAAACCCATGGATTCCTTTATTAATTTCATTCCTAAGTAGATTCTATAGGGGCTTAGATCCAAACCACCTAAATATTGAAGTTGCACAGCATTCCGTCATTGTGCAGGTAATAGTTGTTGTTGGAAATTATCCTATTTGCAAAAGTTGGCCCATGTCAATTGTGCATCCATTACTCTGGGGGGAGGTACTTGCATCCATCCTGTCTTCCCAATTCTGTATTCTTGGCTGTTCATTATCTGAGTCAGAAGAAGAGGGCAGGGGAGGCCTTCTTGAAGGGGAACAAGTATTATAAGTCACATCCTCTGAATGCAGATCCATATCTGATTCAGTAATACAGTTCATAGTTTGTTGCTGCCACCCTATGTCTGCTTGTTGCATTGTACATTCATTTTTACTTGAAGTCCCTGGTATAGGGCTGTGAATTACATCAGGTATCCTTTTTCTGCATTATTCTGAACCCACTCAGCCTATTTAAGTGATGTTTCTAAATTTATAGGCAGTGGGGGTATTTTAGATCATGATTCTGTCTGCGTATCAGTTGCTTTCCCCTGTCTGAGTCCCAGGGCTTCTGACGTTATCAAGGTATCAGGTTGTAAACATATTTTTTCAGCACTCACATTTTTTAAAGCATTTCTTACTGTGACAGGTGTTTGGTTGGTTGGAGAGAATTCTGGACCCTGTAGATTTGCAGTGTTTTCTGCCATTTTGTCGTTATCAACCACGTTGTAATTCTGGTCATTTGGTACATCAGATGTGATATTGTCAGGATGTTTCTCCTTTATCACCGCTGTTTCAGCCCCATTAACATTGTTTTCTGGCCCCAGCTCTAGGCACAAATCTTTTGGATTTACACTGCCAGCCACCATAGTGTTAGGCTCAGGATCTTCTGTCAGCTGTTGCTCAGCTGTTTGCAGGCCTGCCACATCAGCGTTCTACATACCTGGTGAGTCAGTATCCTGAAATTCTTTCCTCTGTATCATTTGTTCTGTCATCTGCAGGCTTGACAGCTCAGCTTGCAGTGCTTCTTTCTCTAAGTGCACTTTTTGTTCTTGTGTGGCTAACTCCATAAGTTTATATTTCTTTTAGCTCACACATAGTTACTTTAAGCTGTACCTTTGCAGTTTGTGTAGACTCTAGTTCATTTAAAGTCTCATCTATAGATATCTCTGGATATTCTTCAGTTTGCTGCATCACATCTTTTCCTGCAAATTCTCCTAGTGTAGCCTCTGAAAAAGGGGAGACAAGGGAGGAGGCTGTCTCCATAGCTTCTTCCCTTCCTCCTCCTGAGTCCACTGTGACAGCCATGTTGTCTAATGGCCAGAATCTCCCCCTGTGGTGAGTAGGGGAATTTCCCCAGAGTCCAGGCCAAATTTACCCATGCACTAAAAATACCACCAACAGCTTATTCTGGTTCAGTTTCAGTTGGTTACCATCTGTATCCCCCCTCTCCCTTGTCACCCCTGATAAAGGGACTTCTAGTCTCAGTGGGACTACTGGGTCAACAAAATTCAATAAATAAATAAATCAATAAATGCCATGGAGAACAGAGCAATATCTTCACATAAAGTGATTGAAGACATTTTTTTTGGCTGTAGAGAGGCTTGATGAAATAGCCTGCCCACTGTCCAAACTAACTGAGCTGGTCTATTCTTCCCTGCAACAATCTCCCTGGACAGAAATGTATGGTTGATTTCCCCCTGATAGTCATTGTAATGACTTCTTAGGCCTGTCTTTCCTCCATGAACTGGGTTCTCCACCAGCAATGCTCCAACTTCCAACCCTTGGTCTTCATCTCCTTGAAAGCCCCATCAAACCATGGGGATCTCAAGTGAGAAGACCTGGGTCATATATGAACTGGTGCGATGGCATAGAATGCCTTGGTAACAGCCCCATCATAGGTTATCACTGCCTTGCCCAAGCCAATTGCACATGCAGCACTCATACCAGAAAAATCTACTACCACCAAAAGTCCCTATGGGCACAGTCCCCTTAATGGTCAGCAGCGGATCATCTCAACAGGGGTGGGGGACTTTTGGAGGGCCAAACAAGAACTCCATTGTTCAGTGATTGGACCAAATGATCCAATCAACCTTGTTGTCAGTGACATCAAGTCCCAGCAAGAATACTAGGTCCAAAGTGTGGCCATGTTGATGGGTCACACAGGAAATTACTTGTGTCAGGCTCATAGATGTCATTGTCTGGAGGAGTTTGTAATTGATCCAGGCATTGAAATCCCCCAGGATTAATGATCTGGGGGACTCCAACATGCTGTCAGAGAAGAAGTCTGCTGCTGCCTGCAGGAAATCCCCCCCATCCCAGAGGACAAGGACAGAGGGTGGCAGCACTCCATCTGATACACAGAGTCTAAATGCAGCGTTTGATTTCATAAATCTTTTCTGAGCCAGAAGGTCATTTGCAAAGTGTTCATTTAAGCACAGCTGTTAGGTAATACTGTAAGACACTGTGATACCCTGAAGGAGCCCCACTGAGTAAAGTGCTGGTGAACCAGGTCCTTGAGTTTCTGGTGTAACATCATGTCTCAGTGTCTTACCATATTTTATAACTGTATTGAAAAAAGCACTTGACAAATTACCTCCTGTCTTGGTAAAGATTTGTGGTTCCAGACACTGCATTTAGACACTATGCATCAGACAGAGTACTGCCACCCTCTGGCCTTGCTTTATGAGTTTGGGAGGTATTACTCCCAGTAGCAGCACCCTCTTCCTGGTTCTGAACCAGATCACATGCAACTCTTATCTCCTTGTAACCTCCCAGAAGACCCTGTGGAAGATGGCCAATCCACAACCCTACAGATGACCAACTGCCTCTCCTCCAGCTGACTCCTGTGTGAATATGTTATGAATTTCACAGCTATGCAGTCCAACCATTGTAAAAACTGTCATTAATGAAGATTAATGTCTCCAATTGCAGAGACCACAGGTTATAAGGTTTGTACAAACAGAGGCTATTTTGTCTGATATTTCAACTTCAACTTTTATTGCATATCAAATTGAGATAAAAAAAAATCTCTTTATCAATTGAATCCATAACATACAAACCACAGATTTACAAACATACACAATTATTTCATAAAAAACATAATACATAATTAGTCAAGATAATGTAGATAAGGTCTAAATTTCATCCAGAACAATTACAATGTATATCATAAAGAGTGTTCAAAAATGACCTAAAATGATCAAACTATTTTAATACAATAACATTCATTTGCTTTGACAACCTTTCCCATGTTTTTGGTACCAAACTTTACAAAGTTTTCTTCCCAAAACTAATACTACATTGAGGTACATAAAAACATATTCGATCCAGAGATCTCAGAACATACATTTGTTTTTGTCTTACTGCAACAATATTCAAAAGAAAATCTGGTAAAGGCTGGGTCACAAATTTATAAACCAGTAAATTCCAGTGCACATCTCACCTATCTGATAATGAACACACCTGTATACCTGATTTCTGGTACAAAACACAACGGTGAGTTTTATATGGCAAATTCATTATGAATCTTAAAGCACTATTTAGCAGCACATCCAAAGAGCCTAATATTGTTTTATTAGCATTTTTATAGACCACATCTCCATAATCTAATATTGTCAAAAACATAGATGTGACCAATAACTTCCTAACTTTTAAATGAAAAAGGGATGTATTCCTGTAAAAAAAACCTCAATAATCACTTTGATTTATTTGACACTGATGTTATATGTGTCTCAGATGTTAAGTTGTTGTCCAAAACCACTTCTAGATATTTATAAGACTTCACTTGCTCAAGAATAACTCCCAGTTAATGACCTAATTTCTTTCATAATTAACTGTTTTATATTTTGTTTCCTAAAAATCATCCATTGTGTTTTGTGTTCATTTAAGAGAAGTCTCAATTTTATTAATTTGTTCTGTACATTTGAAAAATCTTGTTGCAAGACAGATAGTGCTGTATCAGTGTTTTCATTTTTTGTATGTAATATTGTGTCATCAGCATAGAGTTGGACACATGTCAGGTGAACACACATTTGGTAAATCATGTATATACAATAAAAAAAAACAGAGGGCCCAGCACTGATCCCTGAGGTACCCCATTACACATAGTAACAGGTGCTGAACAAGCTCGTCCCACCCTAACACATTGTAATCTTCCTAATAAGTAAGCTTGAATCCAACTTGATGCTAATACACCCAAGCCCTCCTTCTTCAGTTTTTTCTTAATAACACAAAATGATTAACAGCGTCAAATGCTTTCAACAGATCCAGGAATGTGGCTGTCATTTCCTGGTTTCTGTTGAAGGCATCCAGCCCATCATTAACCACCTTCAGAATTGTATGTGTTGTATTACATCCCTTTCTAAAATCTGATTGACAATGAGTCAGCACATCATATTTAATAAAATACTGCATCAATTGTTGATGAATAGGCTTCTCAAAAATTTTAGCACATACCGAAAGAATTGAAATTGGTCTATATGTGGAATCCCCCCCTTTGTATATAGGAAAAACAAATGCTGTTTTTAAATCAAGTGGCAATTCTGAGCTTTCTAATGAAAAATTAAAAATATATGTTAAATGAGGTTCCAAAATTTCAGAAGCCAACTTCAGAAAAAATGAAGAGATGTCATCACATTCAGGTCCCTTTTTTATGTCTAACCTTTGCAACTGTTTTTCAACATCATCAATTTCTATAGGAAAAAATGAAAACAATGGTCTTTTCAACTTGTAATCAAAATCAGTATCAAAGATTGAAGACGACACCCCAGGATGTAAAGCCTCAAATGTATTTTCAACAGAAGCAAAAAAAGGAATTAAACATTTCAACTTTATCACTATCTGATGTTAAAATCTTCCTTTTAGCATTTAAACACATAGATAAAGAGGGTGAACCCTGCTTCTGCTTTAATGAATCATTTCCCTTCCATAATGTTCTAGGATTACCCTCAGCTGCCACAAAATAATTTTCATAGTAATTCTTCTTTGCTTTTCTAATTTCAGCAGTACTTTTGTTCAGAATAACCCTAAAAAACAATTTTTCTGCCTCAGATTTTGATTTCCTAGCTATATGCCATTGTCTTGTTTTTTTCCTAATTAAATTTTTTAACTCTTTTGTTAGCCAGGGTATCTTTTCTGTTCTTACAGTTTTTAGCTTTAAAGGAGCATGTTTATCAATAACACTTAAAAGAGAAATCTTTAAAAAAAATCCATGAAGTTTGCACATCTGGACAGATGTATAACAAATTCCATTGAATATTTGCAAGATCTCTCAAGTAACCTTGGGCATTAAATGATGTAAAGAATCTAGTAAAAATAGTTTGAGGTTTTGATTTATCAAAAACCATATCTATTACACAAGATATGTAGCAATGATCACTTACAACATTTTCATGGACTGAAGAAATATACCTGTCAGGCTTATTTGTAAAAATTAAATCTAATAAAATATCTTTGTTACTATCTGACTTATGTGGTCTAGTGGGTAACTTCACTAATTGTTGTAAACCAAGTGCTGGAAATTGATTTAAAACCTCGAGTTGGGGTACCATCAAATTCCAAATAAAATCCTCTAATAACACTGTCTCATTTTTAAAAAAAGGAGCAATCAATTCAGACAAAGTCTGGAGTGCATTAATTTTCACTGAGGGGGTCTGTAACAAACTATAATATTAAAATAAAATCAAAATTTCCCTTGCACTTGTAAAACTAATAAATCCAATTGATCAGGGATAGATTTAGCGAGCTTAACTTGACCATTGTATTTATTTTGAAGATATATCAAAACCCTACCTCCTTTTTTAGTTTATCTTGCCTAAAAATATTATAATTTTAAATCTCTACATCCTTATCAGCTATTTTAGGCAAGATCCAAGTCTCTGTTATTGCCAAAATATCTGGTTTCACCATTTCCACTTGAGCTCTTATAATATCCACTTTAGGTAACAAACTTCTGGTGTTTAGATGTAACATACCCACATTTTTTTGTTTTGCAAACTCAGCCAGGTAATATTCATTCACTTGATTGGGGCCTGGATTCACATGTATATCACCAGAGATCATTTGGATTAATAGTATCATTTTTCTAACCCTAGTGTACTTTCTGGTCAGATGCACAGTAGCATCTTGTATATTTTTTACATGTTCCCAAAATGTCTCATACATAAGTATATGATATGATATGATTATATTTTAGAAAGCAAATACATGTGTTACCTTTATCATTCACTTTACATTCTCTCAAAGGAAATCCAGAAATGACTCCAGGTGAAATAATGATATTCTGTGGTACAGGAATGCTTACTATTTGCTTGAGGTAGCATCTGGTTCTAAAATAAATAATACATTTCAATCAGCTAGTATATCATTTAGTGGTTCAGTTATAATAATGGCATCTTATTCCTAATGAAGACTTGGTTATTTTGTGGAAGTTATTTTGAAATGTGAAGTCTATAGCATACCTCTCAACCTTTTATCACTGAAATGAAGCACACGGACACTCACAATGAGGGATATTGTGGGACACTGACTATCATAATGAGAGACACCTCCTCAGACAAGGAGATACATACTTAGAATACAGTAATACAGTGGAAACCATTGTATTTACTAGTACGAGGTTTAAAATCTAAATTTACAGCACATTCTCCATTGGGGTAGCACCTTTCCCATGAGCAACAGAACAATTTTGAGGGAAGAAATGAGGGCCATCCCTCATACTGTAATCAGGAACAGTTGGGGGCATGTACTATAGCATAGTTGATACATAGCTGAAAAACAAATTGAGCTCCTTTCTACTCCTGTTGTATTGGAATATGTCAGACTGGATAAAAGTCACAGGTTTGATTCCTCACTGGCCAGAACTGAGATCTCTATTGTTTATGATTTTATTGATGAGCTCGAGTCAGAGCTTTGAACTAAGGTCATTTAATTTGCAGATAGCACATGCTACTTAGGGTGGCTGATTCCATGGAAGGAGAAGGTAGCACACAGAGGAATGCAAATGTTCTGATATAGTGGCCCAACTGTGGGTAAATCAAATTCAAGGCAGATAAATGTAAAGTTCCAACTATATGCTCAGTAATTAATTTGGAGGTAGCAACTAGAACTAAGGGGGGACCTAGTGACACCACTGACCACCCTTTTTAACAAATCATGGGAGGATGGGATGGTACCTGAGGACTGGAAGAGGGTGGATGTGATTCCCCTTCACAAAAGTGGGAGCATGGCAGAAGCAGGAAACTACAGACCTGTTAGTTTGACCTCATTGGTAGGGAGAATCATGAAATCACTTCTGAAACAAAGAATTATTGAGTACCTAGAGGTCAGCAGGGCACAGGACCCAAGGCAGCATGGATTCACTGTAGGAAGGTCATGTCAGATGAATCAATTCAATTTCATTGACTGGGTGACCAAAGTAATAGACCAGGAAGGGGCTGTGGATATGGCCTACCTATACATTAGCAGAGCATTTGACAAAGTCCCACACCAAAAATTAATAATCAAGTTAGCCAGCCTGGGAATGGGTCCAAGGGTGGTAGACTGGGTAGCAAACTGGCTGCACAACAGGACACAGAAGGTAATAGTAAATGGAACTCACTCTGTAGAAAGGGGGGATACTAGAGAAATACCTCAGGGTTCAGGACTGGGTCCGGTCTCTTTAATGTCTTTATAGGTGACATTGCAGAGGGTCTAGAAGGAAAAGTATGCCTCTTTGCAGATGACTCAAAGATCTGTAACAGATTTGATAGACAAAGGAAGGGGTAGAAAGGATGAGAAGGGACTTGGCAAAGTTAGATGAATGGTCAAATGTATGGCAACATAGATTAAATGCAAGGAAGTGAAACGTAATGCACTTGGAAAATAAAAGCCCAGAAGAAGAGAACACAATGTCAGGGGAGGTTCTAGCAACATCAAAAATGAAAAAGGACCTGGGGGTAGTCATATCAGATAACCTAAAGGTGGGCAAGAAATGTGAGAAGACATTAAGGAGAGCAGGGGGAATACTGGGATGCTTAGGGAGAGGCATCACAAGTAGAAAAAGGGAAGTGGTTATCCCCTGTACAGACAGTTGGTGAGACCCCATCTGGAGTACTGTGTGCAGTTTTGGAGGCCCTATCTCTGCAAGGGCATAAACAGGATGGAGGCAGTCCACAGGAGGGCAACTAAAATGGTTCAGGCCCTGCATCAGAAACCATATGAAGAGAGACTGACAGAGCTTAATATGTGTACCCTTGATGAAAGGAGGGATGGGGGACATGATAGAAACTTCCAAGTACCTCAAGGGAATCAACAAAGTCCAGGAGGGTAGCATCTTTCAGAACATGAGATGTGCAAGAACAAGGGGGCACAATTCAAAGGTAGATGGGGAACAGCTCAGGGGCAATGTGAGGAAATATTTTTTCATGGAAGGAGTGGTGGACGCATGGAAATGCCTCCCTGGGGAGGTTGTGGGGTCCAAAACAGTGGGGGAATTCAAACATGCATGGGACAGACATAAGGCAATTATGGTGGGGGGGTAGGAGGAAGCAGGCTATTAGTTAACTAGAATCTGCAGCTTATCCAATAGGTAGGGACATGGGCAGACTGGGTGGGCCAATCGGTCCATATCTGCCATCAAAGTCTATGTTTCTATGTTTCTAAACTACTTTGTAGGCCAGCAAATCAGTTAGGAAGCATGGTGCTATATTGAAAGACAAAGTTAATACACTGCTAATCTGTTAGAGCAGGAGAACTGAAGACAACCAGTCATGCACGCAAACAAGGGGTACAATGGGTGTTGAGCACCCATGTTGAAATAATTAAAAAAAATACATTTCTCTAAGTTTGTGGTGGTATGTGCACCCTTTCTAATGCTTTGAATCATAAAGATAGCACTTTTATGTGGTTGGGTGTCTTATCTTTTTTCTTTGCTTATTCATAAAAGCCCAATGGTGCTGTATACTCAGATACTATAATTATGGAACCACAAGCGTATTGCCTGTTCCATTCTAGAGCCTCCAAAATCTTCCTGTTACTATAAGGCATGCTAATCTACCTCTCTAGCCTCTTGTTAGGTACTGAATATCTGGGTCTAAACCCCTCTCTTACTAGAGCCCACTAATGCTGCAAATAAATCTCTTTTGATTCCCCTGCATCACCTGTTCCCAATGATGCTGAAAATGCAAGAATCCCTTGCTCCAGGGAACCCCCCCCACCTCAACCTACTGTATCCTGTAAGCATTATCTTTTAATAAATAAATAACCAATTTTCAATAATGTTGTAAATAGATACATCCATTGTAGTATAGTCCCTCCTTCCTCACCCAGTCTCCACAATGTTGAAAATACATTAATCCTGTGCTATAGTTTGTCCCCAGTCCCTGGATATCTAGTTGGAAATTTTCAGGACCAGATTGCCAGACCTGAAATCTTTGTTTGTGAGCTGTTTTCCTTGTTTACCATGATGGACAGAAACTGACAAGACAAGGAATTCAGCTGGCAGACACGCATTCCTTTTTGGCCATCTGGTCAAGAAAAGTTCACGACTAGATAGCCAGACC
Organism: Neoceratodus forsteri; assembly: GCA_016271365.2. NCBI lineage: Eukaryota > Metazoa > Chordata > Ceratodontiformes > Ceratodontidae > Neoceratodus > Neoceratodus forsteri. Next base: position 1,284,388,392 of record CM057454.1, on the reverse strand, counting down.
TGGGGTCCTTGTCTATCAGCTGTTTTGGTGGACAAGGACCCATGGGCAAGGAATTTTGCTGACTGGCAATGACTTTTTAAATCTTTTTTTTTAATCTATATATATTTTGGGGGTTATCTTCCAGTTTTTTTTTTATTCTCTTTTATGTCCCTGGTGTCTAGTGGCACACCCCACCCCGAATCCCTGTATGTTTTTTGGGGGGCTATTTATTTTCTTTTTCTGTATATTTTTTCATTTTTTTGGTGTCATTCTTGCCACTTCTCCCTGGTATCCAGTGGTAACTCTCACCCTCTGTCACAGAGAAATCCTTGGTGGTAGTGGTATTCCCAACCTTAGGTCCCATTTAATTTTTTTTTTACCCTGTGAAGAAAAAAAATGTCCCTCTGTGTCTTTTGCTGCCTGTTACTTGTTAAAATAAAAAATGTTCTTCGCCGCTCACTCCTACATCCGACTACCCACTGTGCACCCAGCTCACCACACTCCTCTGACATCCTCTGACTGCTACACTCATTATGAGGTCCCAGGTTTGAGAGCCGCTCCAGTGATGAAAAAACACAGCTTGCTGCTGAAACCAGTGACTGCAATGTGAAGTAAGGTAAATGCAGTCCTATGTATTGCATTTCAATGGGGGGGGGGTTCAACCTTCTGCCATAACTTGGACATTTTTAACATTTTAGCCCCAAATTTTCAACATGGGCTTTCAGGGACCCCACTTCATGAACAATATGACTGTCATTAGGCAAATTTTGCCGGACAGGTGATTTTGCAGTCAGTTGGAGAAGTCACCTTTCCAATGGGGTTTGTTTAATGACATTCATATTGTTCATGAGATGAGGTCATAAGAAGGCTAAGTTGAAAATTTGGGGTCAAAACTTTGAAAAATGGCTGCGTTATGGACATTCATTAAAATCTCGCTACGCCCGCTCGCAACTACTGAAATTTTCAATATACTCTTCTTATTACCCTATCTCATGTGTATGACAGTTGTCATTTCTCAAAACCTGTCCAAAATGTGCTTTTGCACCTGTGGCATACAATGGTGTTGTGGCTGTGCAGGGACTCGAAGGAAAAGTATGTCTCTTTGCAGATGACACAAAGATCTGCAACAGGGTTGATACACAAGGTGGGGTGGAAAGGATGAAAAGGGACTTGGCAAGGTTGGAGGAATGGTCAAATGTATGGCAGCTTAGATTCAATGCAAAGAAGTGCAAAGTAATGCACCTGGGAAACAAAAACCCAGGGGAAGAGTACACAATGGGGGTGAGATACTAACAACAACAAAATGGAAAGGGACCTGGGGGTAGTCATATCAGATGCCCTAAAGTTGGGCCAGCAATGTGAGAAGGCAGTAAGGAAGGCTGGGGGGATACTGGGATGCATAGGGAGAGGTATCACCAATGGAAAAAAAGAAGTTGTTGGCCCTCTGTACAGACAGTTGGTAAGACCACATCTGGAGTACTGTGTACAGTTCTGGAGACCCCATCTCTGCAAAGACATAGATGGTGGAGGCTGTCCAGAGGAGGGCAACCAAAATGATGCAGGGTCTGCATCAAAAGACATATGAAGAAAGACTAAAGGAACTAAAAATGTATAGTCTCGAGGAAAGGAGGGAGAAGGAGGACATGATAGAAACTTTCAAATACCTCAAGGGAATCAACAAAGTCCAAGAGGGTAGCATCTTTCAGAAAAAGAGATGTGCAAAAACAAGGGATCAGAATTTGAAGATGGAGGGGTGATGGCTCAGAGGTAATGCGAGGAAGTATTTCTTCACAGAGAGGGTTGTGGATACAAGGAACAGCTTTCCTGAGGAGGTCGTAGAGTTAAAAACAGTGGGGAAATTCAAGAATGCATGGGACAGACATAAGGCAATTCTAGTGGGGGGTAGGAGGAAGTATGCTGTTGGTTAACTAGGATCTGCAGCTTATCTGTAAGGCAAGGAAATAGGCAGACTAGGTGGGCCAAGTGGTCCTTATCTGCTGTCTATGTTTCTATGTTTCTAATTATGTTTTGGTAGGGAATTGAAAATGTTCTGTTCTGGGAACATGTAGTTAGGTCATTAAAAGGCTATGTTGAAAATGTGGGTCAAATAAGGATACTCTTATACTATCTCAATGGAGGGATGGGAGCCCAGGGTCTGAAGGACCTTGCGCTCCCACCATAGCATGTGGATACTGTTATACTATATCAATGGAGGAACTTCGGACCTTGAGCTCCCTGCACTCCCACAATAAACTGAGGATACTATTATACTACCTTAAAAAGTAAGGAAATTCATTGAAAAAAACGTCATTAATGCAGCAGTTAGGGTTGCCATGACAAAAGTAGGGAAATGAGGCATTAGGATCCCCCCTAACATACCACCCCTGCCCTGCAGAGACCAGGAGGCATTGGGGAGGGGGTAGCATTTGGGTCACAATCCTAACACTCATCCCATTTTCCTATACTGTAACCACACAGCTTATTTTACAAATGGAATGGGGTGAGTGTTAGGGATGGTGACCCTATAGCCACCCCTTCCCCTGACATCTCCTGGTCTCTGCAGGGCTGGATGTATGTGTTAGGGAGAAACCCTAACATCTCATTTCCCTACTTTTGTCACGGCAACCCTAAATGATGCATTAACAAAGTGTTTGCAAAAAAATATACATATTTAATATAATATATATTATAGTGGCACTGTAGTGCCACTATAGTTGTGGTTGAGTGCCCCATTTAAGGTTAAATCTTAAATTTTGCACCTTAATAACTTTGCCACCATAAGACAGATTTGCCTGAAATTTGGAATGCGCAGTCTGGTACCATAGATCTCTGGACCTGGCAAGTTGTGTGACGGTTGGATGTATGGCTGCGGAGCTACTGCACACAAAAAATGCATTAATTATAGATTTTGGGGCATTTCTTTGCTTGCACCTACAGCCAGCGCAGTTTGCATGATCAGTCTGAAAACATCAGGGAACATGCTGCCGGGGTCCCCACTGTGCCTATTGAAGATTTCATGAAAAAATAATAAAAGGTTCAAAAACACTGAATCCTTTTATAGTCTGTGGAAAAAGTTAAACTATGCGAAAGTTTCACAAATGCAGTTTTTACTGTCACAAATTACCCTTTTACTTTCATGATTCAGCCATTTTTCTTCAGTTGGTGGTCAGAAAAATGCTTGGTATTTAAATGTGTGACCCTCTAGGGACACAATTGTTGTTGTGGTCACCTAGTCAAGTCCTGAGGATGATAGCCATGTCTTTTTTGTGTGGATAAAACATGCCAGAAATATGTTTCTTAAATTTTTGTAAAATGTAGTGTTGCAAAGTACTTTGGCAAATGCAACACATTCGTGATTTGTTTTGCGAAAATGTGATTTGCAGAAGTAATTTGTGAAAGTGTGCCCAAAACAATAGGAAATCTTTGCCATCCTGCTGCAAAACAACAGTTTTGTCTTTTTGGCTGAAATTTACGGGAAGAAGGCCAACATCCCACAGATGTGCTTTTTGGTGGTTTGGTGCCAAAATATTACTGGGCTGCAAAGTTACGGCACTCTGAAGTTGACAATCTTTCCCATAGGATAAAATTACAGCATCCACTATGCCTTTCAGGTCCAGTATCTCGAAAACGATTCAAGATACAGACTTTTCGTCGCAAAAATGCATAGTCCCCCAGTGTGGGGCTAAGTACAACACTAGCCTAGAAAGTCATAAATAATATGATATTTAATTTTTTTGTCAACGTCGTATGTTTCCTGAGATATAAGCAATTTAGTATTCCAAGTCCTCATTTTCCTGTCCGAGGGCCACTATTATGCCAACATTTCTTGTATTCACTGTGCTTCTGAATGCACCTCTTTTGAATACAAAGCATGTGTGTGGTAGGGCGCCAGTGTAAGTGGGCAAATCAGGTAGCATGACACATGTAGCACTCTTTCCAAAGTTCCAAATTTATTCTCAATTCTCCAAAAAAATAGAACAAATTCAATACAGTGCATCAGTTCGACAGCATGTTCTCAGTTTTAGCACAGAAACTGAACACCTTCGCTCCTTAGAGCACTTTTACCAAAGCTCCCTGGAACTCAGAGCAGTAGATACCACAGCAGACAAATTCATCTGGCATTTATAAATCTTCCATTCGGAGCAGTAAATAGCACAGTTCATTATAACTCCATAGAGCACTTTGATAGCAGCTTCCAGAGTATACCTCAGACCCACAGCAAGCAGAATGATCTCGCTCTATCTTGATCTCTTTCAACCCAAAGATTCTGAATTTATACCCAAAAAGGGGTCGTGTGATCATTTAACTCCACCCCAGTATCTTATTTTACACTTTAAATCTTTATTTTACCAAGTATTTATATTATTTATATGTACATTGCCCCTTTAAATTACCAAAGCAGAATATTTATAATCCTACAAGCAGATTAAACTCTTTTAATAGAGTTTTAAACATTAAACATTAAAGCACCTCCCCTTCCTATACCTGATAAAAGGAGAGGAAATGAAGCCGTACACTATTCACTGAGGAAAGGGAGGGGGGTTCCTTCCTCTCTTTAGCCAAAATCAATACAGCCAGAAAAGGGGAAGTGCCCACACTAAGGTGAACACACCAGTACATCAACCTCGCCGGCAATCCATGTTGCCGTCCAAAACCCCAGCAGCACTCCTGAATGAATAAGAAGGCTACATGCCTTCACAATCGTGTGACTAATCGAGCGGGTCTAAAATTACCAACGCTCGAACTCGCACAGACATACTTAGCTACAGCTCTTCAGGTCTGCCCCATTTATCCAACCAAAACAGTGAAGCAAACTCTAAACACTGAAACCCCTACAATCAAACCATTTCACATAGCACTACCCATCCTTCTACTAGCAATGTCAAGATAACCAAAATGCTCATTTTCCACACAGAGCGAAAAACGTCAACTACCTTTCGGGATAGCTAATAAAGGAAAATGCTGTGTTATAAAATCAATAGCATATTCGCGTAAATACGCCCGAAATCAACACGCAAACAAAGTGCCATCTTTTCTATCTTTAGAAAGATCAAGCTGCCGACCAAGCAATTTTCCATAAGCATTGACACTACCAGAATATTTATTTTCTGTCCAGGACATAAAGAAGAATCCACAGCTTTCAAACACCCAAACGGGACAACATTAAAACTGCACGAGCGATAACACAATCACTGAGCGTGCCGTTTTATCGATCGTTTTAACAGCAAACCTGAACACCTACTCGAAGGATCTAAGCAATTTGAAATCTTTCACATCTAACCCCATATGTTATTATCTTTTCACATTTTAAAACTCACAGAGCCACTCTGTGACATTCCTCCCAGCCTAAGAGGGCAACCAATAATTTGGTTGTCCAAATACTGCCAATATCACCTGTTAGAAAAACAAAGAGAAAACAAATTGAACCTGTGGAGCTCTGGCCCACCCACACCTAAAGCTCCACCCTAGGGTCCCTTATTACATCAATCTTTTAGCATAATTTTGGATTTCAACACATTCATACCCTGAGGTTTATTTTACAGACCACTACTTCAAAGTCTATGACATACTGTCCAAAGAACTATATGGGAATTACATAGAAGTAATACAATTAGAATCAGTTAATATACCCCATCAATTTAATTTCCCCAATTAGATCATTCTAGCCCAGAACTAGCCCCCACAAAATTACTTTAACCAAGAAGTAATAATACTGTGACTCCTATATTTACCTAAACTCCTCCACATAACTATTCTCTATTCACCTTCCTATGCACTTTTTGATAAACATCTACCACCTAACACATCTAACATCTTCATTCTTATAGGAAGAATTCCCTTTTCTCCTGGGCAGCCACCTGTTGTGCTTATCAGCCCTTTGGGTTACCTGCTTCCTATATATTCCCACATGTTTCCTACATTCCCATACATACACTGCCACCTGACGATACATCCCAGGCCAGTGAAAATATGATACTAAACATTTTAATACTTCCCCACAATCTAAATACCCTTTCTTTCTACAAATTTCTTCGAGAACCCACGTCCTATACTTACAAGGTATTACCACCCTTGAATCTACTTTATTAGTATGGGGGTTTGGTTTCATGTGGTATAATATATCATTTTTCCTCTCATACCACCATAACTTCCCATTCCTCCCATCCACACCTACATCTTCATTTTGTGGTTTGGCATGTTTACTGAGATGTATAATTTCAGGATCCCCTGCCTGCAACACATCCCATTTAACTGCAAATAAATCATCTTTGGGTACATGACAAAATATATTAAATGTCTCTCCAGTAAGTTGTACTTCCTCACTTGTAACTGTTGACTTCACCCCACAGTCCAAAACAGTCTCGTTTGGGGACTTACTTGGAAGACACTTTTCCCCATCAACAGCAGATCAGATTATTCAAAACATGGAGTACAATCATCCTCTGTCTTCACCCCAATGTCCTGAACAGTCTCACCAGGGGATTTATTAAAGACTTGACTCCCATCTTCTATCCAGTACAATTCCTCAAACTCAGGTAAATCAGGAAGTTCATTACCTGTCAGACCCTCTTGAAATAGTGTCTCTGTCTCCTCTCCAACAGGCTCCATAACAGCATTCTCTTCAATAGATACTACCAGACGTCTCAAAAGATCATGATACCGCAATTCAGTATTCCTACAGCGATTCTCCGCCTCCATCCAACACTCATAAAACCATCTTAACACCTTCCGATGATCACAGTTCTGTTTGACTTGTTCAGACATGACTGGACCGTCTGTTCCTTGCTCCATAAACTCCATCACTGAAACAGCTCTCCAAAACTGTTGCAATGTCTCTTCAAATGCACTGGAATTGCTCCTTTCAAAACAGCAGCAAACAGGTGTTATAATGTCTCTTCAAATGCCCTAGCCCACCAGACCTTTGCACAGGCCACACTGATCCCACCACTGCCACCATATGTGGTAGGGCACTGGTGTAAGTGGGCAAATCAGGTAGCATGACACATGTAGCACTCTTTCCAAAGTTCCAAATTTATTCTCAATTCTCCAAAAAAATAGGACAAATTCAATACAGTGCATCAGTTTGACAGCATGTTCTCAGTTTTAGCACAGAAACTGAACACCTTCGCTCCTTACAGCACTTTTACCAAAGCTCCCTGGAACTCAGAGCAGTAGATACCACAGCAGACAAATTCATCTGGCATTTATAAATCTTCCATTCAGAGAAGTAAATAGCACAGTTCATTATTACTCCATAGAGCACTTTGATAGCAGCTTCCAGAGTATACCTCCAGACCCACAGCAAGCAGAGTGATCTCGCTCTCTATCTTGATCTCTCTTTCAACCCAAAGATTCTGAATCTATACCCAAAAAGGGGTCATGTGATCATTTAACTCCACCCCAGTATCTTATTTTACACTTTAAATCTTTATTTTACCAAGTATTTATTTTATTTATACGTACATTGCCCCTTTAAATTACCAAAGCAGAATATTTATAATCCTACAAGCAGATTAAACTCTTTTAATAGAGCTTTAAACATTAAACATTAAAGCACCTCCCCTTCCTATACCTGATAAAAGGAGAGGAAATGAAGCCGTACACTATTCACTGAGGAAAAGGGGGGGGGTTTCCTTCTTCTCTTTAACCAAAATCAATACAGCCAGAAAAGGGGAAGTGCCCACACTAAGGTGAACACACCAGTACATCAACCTCGCCGGAAATCCATGTTGCCGTCCAAAACCGTCCAAAACCCCAGCAGCGCTCCTGAATGAATAAGAAGGCTACATGCCTTCACAATCGTGCGACTAATCGAGCGGGTCTAAAATTACCAACGCTCGAACTCGCACAGACATACTTAGCTACAGCTCCTCAGGGCTGCCCCATTTATCCAACCAAAACAGTGAAGCAAACTCTAAACACTGAAACCCCTACAATCAAACCATTTCACATAGCACTACCCATCCTTCTACTAGCAATGTCAAGATAACCAAAATGCTCATTTTCCACACAGAGCGAAAAACGCCAACCACCTTTCGGGATAGCTAATAAAGGAAAATGCTGTGTTATAAAATCAATAGCATATTCGGGTAAATACGCCCGAAATCAACACGCAAACAAAGTGCCATCTTTTCTATCTTTAGAAAGATCAAGCTGCCGACCAAGCAATTCTCCATAAGCATTGACACTACCAGAATATTTATTTTCTGTCCAGGACATAAAGAAGAATCCACAGTTTTCAAACACCCAAACCAGGACAACATTTAAAACTGCACGAACGTGTGCAAAATCGCACAGACATGCCATTTTATCGATCGTTTTAACAGCAAACCTGAACACCTACTCGAAGGATCTAAGCAATTTGAAATCTTTCACATCTAACCCCATATGTTATTATCTTTTCACATTTTAAAACTCACAGAGCCACTCTGTGACAATGTGCATTTGCATTACTGTTACCATTAGTGTTTGTGTTTACGTTTCTGCTTGCATTTCTGTTACCATTTGCGTCAGCATTTCTGTTTGCATCACCATGTGCATTACCGTTTGTGTTTGCATTACTGTTTCTTTTTGAATCACCATTGGCGTTACCGTTTGCGTTACCGTTTGTGTTTCTGTTACCATTTCCGTTAGCATTTTTGTTTGCATCACCATGTGTGTCACCATTTGCATTTGTGCTTGCATTTGCATTTTCATTTGCATTACTATTTCCTTTTCCTTTACTGTTTGCATTACCATTTGCAGTTTCATTACTGTTTGTGTTAGCATTTGTATTTCCCTTACCATTATTGTTTGCGTTTGCAATTGTGTTTCCATCATTGTTTACATTACTGTTTCCGTTTGTATTACCTTTAGTGCTTGTGTTACTGCTTCGCTTTGAGTTTCCCTCAACGTTACCATTACAGTTAGTGTTACTGTTTACGTTTACATTTGTGCTTGCATTTCTCTTACCGTTTGCATTACCATTTACATTTACATCACTGTTACTGTTAACATTTGCATTTGCATTTGCACTTGCACTTGCACTTGTATATCTGTTACCATTTGTGATACTGTTTCATTTTGTGTCACCGTTACCATTTCTATGTACATTTCCACTTGCATTTCCATTACCATTTGCATTTACATTTGCGTTTCCATCACAGTTTGCATTTGCACTTCCATTACAGTTTCTGTTTCCATTAACGTTTACATCACCGTTACTGTTAGCATTTGCGGTTACATTACCATTAATATTTCTGTTTCCTTTCGTGTTTGCATTTGTGTCACCATTACTGTTACTGTTTGCATTACCATTTGTGTTTGCATTTCCGCTTGTGTTACTGTAACAGTTAACGTTTGCATTTACGTTTGTGTTGGCATTACAGTTACCATTACCATTTGTGTTTCAGTCACTGTTATCATTACTGTTAACATTAGTGTTACTGGTATGCAGACATGGGCAACATGGTGGGAGCGTGGGGAACCCCACTCCTACCACCACATACCATTCACTATGTATAGTGCACTCTTTCATTTTCAGTCTGACATACAAGTTTTTGCGCAGCGAAGTTAAATAATCCAGTTTTTGATACTTTAGTGCACTGTGTTGCCTGTGGTGCTGTGCAGCCATTGTGAGGTTCATTACTCTGAAACATGTGACATAGACAGCCCTTTCTTCAGGGAACATGCCACTTTTTATTTGGTGAAAAAATATTGTTCCGTTCTAGAGTTATTACCAGTTGAAATTGTCCCTCCTTGCAGTTAAAGATTTTTTGGCCTCCAGGTCTGCCATGTTAGTGCATTTTCGACCGCGAGTTCTGCCATTTTGTGGTGGAAGACTTCTTAAAGGTGTACAAACTTTAAAACTGAATATCTCTTAAAGGGTTTAGTCTTTTTACTTGAAATTCAAAGGGTGTTGAGGGGATGTCCTACAGATGTGAATTCTGCTGTTTAGGTGCTACAAAATTAATTTGTTGGGGAGATATTGACTGACGTAGTTGATGTTTTTCCCATTGGATTAGGTATGCTGCTATTGACTTGCAATTTATATGGTAGGTAGCCCTAATGCCCTGGACATGCCTTGCACTAGTTTGGTGTGTAAAACTTAAACAGGTGTGGAATTATGTCACTCTGATGAATGGAAATGTGGTTCATTCCACTTTAATAACATTTGGACCGTGTGACTGATTTGCCTGGAATTTGGAATGTGGAAAGATTAATCATAGATCTTTGACTGTTACAGTTTTCAGATTGCTAGCCATTATGGTTGCTGAATTGCTGTGCATGTTCATTACAGTTAATGGGAAAGTATTTATGTGTATCATGAAAACTATGGTCAGCACATTATGGAGTGTGCAGGAAGATCCTATTATTAGGTACAGGACAGTTCAAAAGCTACAGCACAGATATATTGTTCTGCAGTGCTGGCAATGTGGTGGAAGCATAGGGCCTGCCCACCAATACATATGATTCACTACTTTTATTGTGATGCTATTGAGAAATATGCAGTTGGTAGGAGCGCAGGGCCCACCTACTTGTGCAACAATGTACTTACCTATGCTTTTTAAAAAAGTAAGGAAATTCTTTGCAAAAAACTGCTTTAATGCAGCAGTTAGGGTTGTTCCACAGTGGCAAAAGTGAGGAAATTCGGTGTTAGGGTTGAACACCCTAACTTCGCATTCCCTCAGCACCATCACACACACATACATGCAAGTAAGGGAAGGACCATGGCAACACAACCAATCACACACAAACAACAGCAGGTAACAGAAATAACACCAACACATTACACAGACTACACATATGGTATTTTGGGGTTCACAAGACCCAAAACAGGATTTTGCACATCCCTTGAAATACTTTCGAAAATCACCTTCATAAATGTGACAGTGTTGTGCTATGCATTTGTAACACTTTTGTGTTTGCAACAGTGTTTTGCAACATTATTTTACATTCTTTTGCAAATGCGACACTGTCGTCTTCCATTTGTGACACTTTCGTGTTTGCGACAGTATTTTGAAACACTATTTTACATACTTTCGCAAATGTGACACTGTTGTGTCTTCTGTTTGCGACGCTTTCATGTTTGCGAAAGTATTTTGCAAAAGTATGCTCCTGATGACTGCACATCTTTGCCATCCTTCTGCAAGCAAATGGTTGGGTCCTTTGGGCTGAAATTTTCAGGGTGGCAAGCCCTGGTCCCACAGATGTTCCTTTTCCTGCTTTGGTGCTAAAATAGTTAACGGTCACAAAGTTACAGTGTTACAAAATTCAGCAATGTCCCATAGACTAACATTGCAGTGCCCATGATGCCTTTCACCACCGATATCTTGAAAACGGAGCGAGGTACACAGTTTTCGCTACTGGTAGCTAGATTCACCTTTACATGCACTAACCTCGTAGGACAACTTTGTAAATAATGTATGATGTCTGAAGTTGGATTTCTCCACTTCCTACAGTAACACAGGTATACACCACCTTCTGATTGTGTGTGATTGGTTGTGTTGCCTTGGTCCTTCTACTTGCATGTATGTGTGTATGGTGGTGGTGCGAGTGGAGGGATGCAGATTTAGGGTTTTCAACCCTAACACTGAATTTCCTTGCTTTTGTCACTGTGGAATAACCCTAACTGTTGCATTAATGCATTTTTTTTAAAAAGAATATATCTTCAGTATATATATATATATATATATATATATATATATATATATTGTAAGGCAGTGGGAATGACTAGAGGTATATCTGTCTATACATCTGTCTATCTATCTATCTAACTATCTGTCTGTCTGTCTATCTATCTATAGTCATTCCCACTGCCTTACAAAATCCCAATGATTTTTAAAATTCATTAATCACACGGCCTGTAGTTACCTATCTCCTCACTTGGTCTCAATTGAAAAATAAATGAATGCTTTGCCCTGTGGGCTCTCCTAACCCAATCCCAGTAATATTGAAAATGCATTATCCCTTTGATCAAGTGGTCTAGCTTCCTCACGTGATACGAGTTGTGTTGAAAATAAATAAGCCCTTATTTTGGGGATCTAACATTCTCAATTAGGTCAGTAATTTTGTAAATAAATATAACTGTGGCACAAGTGGTCCTGACTCCCTCATTAATCCAGTAATGTTAAAATTAATAATACCATTGCAACTAATGAGCACCAGCTGTTGGTACACTCAGAAGTCAACATTTCTTCATAACTGAGTTGATTTTTCACATTTTGATCCCAATTTTTCAACATAGTCTTTTTGTGACCTCTCTTTCTGAATATGACAGGTGTCATTTATAAAATAGTGGCTGAAACATCATTTCATGCTACAAGTGTGAAAATCATTTTGGCCAAGAATTGAAAAATTACAGTTGTCACATTTATGATGTGGTGTGAAAAAATGGTGGTTTCGAAAATTTGGTGTTAAGATTTTGAATATTACTATTTGTGTTGAAAAATGTCAATGCTCATTATGTTATTTTTAAAATATTTTTACCTCAGATTTTCAACATAGCCTTCTTATGACTCCATCTCATGAACAAGCATGGAGAAAAGTTTCAAATTCTGTCTGAAGGGTGATTTCACACCAGAAATACAAAAACATGTTTTGTCCAGGATTTGAAAAATGACAGCTGTCACATTTGTGGTGTGGTGTGAAACAACAGTTAGTTTGAAAATGTAGGGTTAAAATATTGAAAATTACCAAAATTACACACTTGCATTGAGAAATGTCAATGTTTTCTCATACCTTTAATGTTTATTAATATTTGTATCCCTGATTTTAAGCATGGCCTTCTTATGGACCCCTCCTCATGAACAAGGGCAGAGAAAATGTTCAAATTTTGCCAGAAAGATGATTTTGTGCCCCAAGTACAAAAGCAAATGTTGGTCAGGATTGAAAATAACAGCTGACACATTGATGAGGTGGTGTGAAAAAAATGGCTATGTTAAAAACTTAAGGTCAAAATAATGATATTTACTAAAATTATAAGTATGTGTGAGTTGAAAAATGTCAATCTAGACTCAGAATTTTGTTGATTTTTAATATGTTTACCTCCAGTTTACAACATAGTCCTCTTATGACCCCACCTCATGAAGAAGAGAAAAGAAGACACATTTTTAAAATCCTACCTGAAAGCTGATTTTAAGCCATAAGTGCAATACACATTTTGGTCAGGAATGAAAAATGACAACTGTCACAGTCCTAAGGCAGTATAAGAAAAATGATGATGTTGAAAATTTAAGGTCAAAATAACAAAAATTACCAAAGTTACAAATGTGCATTGAAACAGTTCAATGTAGTCTCATACCTGTGTTGTTTTTGTAAATATTTTTTGCTCACATTTTCAATATAGCCTTCTTATGACCCTGCCTCATAAACAAGGGCAGAGGAAATGTTCAAATCTTGCCTTAAAGGTGTCAGTTTCCTTTTTTACAGGGTGTATAAAGAAAAGACTTACAAGGGATGGTTTACTTTATTTCAGGAACTAACACAGGATTTGTCACCTCAGTGTCAGTGTTATGTTTTGTGGCACTGGTGGTGAGCTCCCTCATGTCACACAATTAAAAATTGATGGGACGTGAAGTACTAGCCAGCCCTGGGGATTGAGAACCCCGTATTGGAAATCTAAGAAGAGGGAAACAATGGGGGTGGGATGGATTCTTAGTAGAGGATGGAAGGGGTTGCTTTTATATTGGGGGAGAGACTGCAGCAGGCTGATGATTATGCTGACCTCCTCTGCTTGCTGGGTGGCTTATGCAGATCAAAGGAAAGAGATGCCTTATGATTTGAGTGGCTCCTTTCTTTGAACTTCACAAAGTTGTCACTCAGCAAAACCAGAAAAGTATCTTGATTGACCTGGCTGATGATTGGTCTGACACTTTTGTGCCCCTTGCAGACTGCACTGCATTGGAGAAACAGTAGAGATGCAGTGATATTTTAATCTGCCAGTGAAGTGGACGTGAAGTGACCACTTCATGTTAGCGGAGCACAATGCAAAGGGAGTACTGCAAAGTGCTCACTTCGTGTTATTATTATTACTACTTCGTGTTGCCATTATGCCTTAACATGAAGTCAGGTGAAGTGAGAAGAGAATAGGCAACCCCCCACACATCACATGATTTAGCCAGCCAGGAAGGAAGTCAGCAAAGCAGTTTCACTTTCTCCTTTGCATTCATAGAGGGAGAAAGCTTTGTGAGAGGACACTAGGAGTGAAAGTGCTTGTTTGCCACTTGAGTTTCAATACTGAAGAAAACCAACAGCTTTTTTAAAAGCTATATCTTTAATTAGTTTTTGTATTGTATTTGTATTTTTCTGTTAGTGAATTTTTTTATAAGTTTTGTGTGTGTGTGTGTGTGTGAGTGTGTGAGTGTGTGTGTGACTGACTGTGTGTGTTAGTGAGTGTCAGTGTGTGTGTGTCTGTGTTTGTGTGTTGGCCCAGGGACTTGTGTCAGGATGGACCCAAGAGAAGGCGAGTCACTGGCCCATGGACACAGTTGGAGGGGAGTGTGAACACGTGGGGGGGTGGGGTGGTCATGTCATGCTGGACCGCTCCTGACTCCTTGGTGTAGCTTTCCCCCATGTTGAAGCAACAGGAGCAGCAGCAGCACCAGTGACACTGGTGGCTGCTGTGTGTCCACCTTCTCTGCCACTATCACCACCACCACCACCAGTAGCAGCTGTAGGGGCTCCAGCAGCACCCCCCACCACCTCCACAGCCACAGGAGGTGGCCCTGGAAAATGTAGGTGGTGGGACTCATACGAGGACTGTGTCTGGTCTGCTCTGCAGCTCCTCAGTGTGGGAGATTTTTAACTCTGTGGGGGAGACAGCACAGTGGTGGTGTGCCATCTGTGTGGTGTACTGTGGCCCCCATGGGACACATTTGGGGACTGGTGGCCAGTGCACGCACATGCTCAACCACCACAGGGCAGAGTGGCAGGCTGCCACGGAAGAGGCCAGGCGTCCACCGGCTGGCCCTTCCGTGGCAGTGGCTAAGTGTGCTACTGGGGTGGGAGTTGTGCCTTGCAGTCACTGCCACAGCAGGAGGAGGGCCTGTACAGGAGCTGCTCCACCACCACCACCACAGTCACCAGCACCACCCTCTCCACCACCACCCCACTACCTTTTTTCCCTGCTGCAGTAGACCCCGCCACAGTCCCTGCAACACAGCATGACATCTCCCTGGTGTGGGCAGCTCTAGAAGAAAACAATCAGAGGGTCAGTGCTTTGCAGCAGCAGGTCAACACAATAGAACAACAGCAGCAGCAAATAGTTACAATGCTGCACCTGCTGCTGGACCACCACGGCATCCCAAGGCCACAGTAACTTACAGTAACTTATGGGATTATTTTCTGGCCCCCCACCCCACCCCACTACTGTGTTGTACTGTTTTTGTGTGTTTTTTCTTTGTTGTTGTTTAATCATATACACACTGTATACATTTTCCCTTCCAGGAGAATCTTTCTTGCACCACATAGTGAAATATATTTCTGTAAAAACCGTCTGTAATTTCATAACAGTGTATCATGTGACAGAGGAATTTCCATTCTGAAAATCTGTCCACATTCTGCCTCCCTTCTCAGTAATGTTAAGACGTGATGCCAGGGAGAACACATTTGTGTGCTCCTTACAGTGAATATCCGATTGTCCGCCAGCTTTCCAAATGTTTCTTTATATTATAATGGTCAGTTTGTGGTGAAATGCGTAGGCACATTTCCAGTAAGAATATCCTTGCTAGTGGAAACATTCCCACATTTCACCACAAAGTCAATCTTATAACACAAGGAAACATTGGGATAGCTGCCGGATATTCACTATAGTGGAGCATGAACCTGCATTCCCCCTGGCATCACGTCCTAAAGTTGCTGAGAAAGGGGGACAGAATGTGGGAGGCTTTTTTGAATGGTAATTCCTCCAACACGTGACACACTGTAAATAAATTATGGGAGGTTTTCAAAGAAATATATTGCGCTCTGTGGAGCAAGAAATATTCCAGTGGGAGTAAGGCCCCCACATATTAGGCTATGTGCATCACCGTAACTATGTAATGTGGTGAATCTGTGTAAAGCAGTAGCACAACAACCTGTTGAGGACTCGGAGCTATATTTTTTAATGCTGCTGTATGTTAAAACTTCCTTTACTTACATCCTGACTGATTGGAATGATATGGAAATTTGCAGTAGTTGAGTCTGCTGTACTACCTTCTTTCATGTGTGAAATAATGAAAGGAGCATTCCTTTTAAATTGGTGCTGACTAGGTCTTTGTCATTGTTTTCCTCTGCTTTTCTCCATCACATCAGTTAGTTGTTATATATCACTTCAGTTGTTAATTAACAGTTATGTAGCAGGCAGTGTTTCATGACAGCATGAAACAATGGCTACTGAAAAGCAGCTGCAAATAAATGCAAACCTGGTCAGAACAATATTGGAAGGCATGCTAATTTTTTTTTCATACATGAAAAAAGTAGTCAACTTAGTAAAGCAGACATAAAGTGTGAAAAGAAGCATATCATTCAAGTCATGACTCAGAAGTAACTAATGGTGGCTGTGGTGATGTAAAGTAGCATAAAAAAGTACAGTTCAAAATTGTCAGGACATTCTTGCAATGCTGCTTTAATTGTAATGTCAGTATGACATCATGAACTCACAACAATCACAGAACCCACAAATGTGGCACAGAGTCCCCAGATTTTTTCTTCATGCCCAAAATGCATCCTCCTTGTGTGCGGAAAATTGACAAGTGGTAACACAGTGAAATGAGAGTGTTTCAGCACATACAAAGTCCCCCAGAATTAATGGCGCACTCAGTCATGCACGCAGTGGTGGCACAGTGTCCCAAGATTTTTTCTGCAGGCCCAAAATACATCCTCCTTGTGTGCAGAAAATTGACAAGTGGTAACACAGTGAAATGAGGCTGTTTCAGCAATCAGCACATACAAAGTCCCCCAGTATAAAATGATGACCGTGAGCGTCCTGTTGCTGGTCCAATGTGTTCTGCGAGGCGATGCGAGCAAATGCAATGTGATCATCTCAACTGGATTGAAGGGTGCCCTTTGGCTGTACACTAATAGTAGTCTTTATATGGTTGTGTATTTTGTAGGTGAGGAGGGGGGTTGACATGGTCATGTACTCATGGTATTGTTCTGCATCATCACAGGTCACACAAAAACTGTTGGTGTGCTCATTCCAGTGCTCAATGAGAATTTTTGCACTGAAATTGGAAACTGATAACTCTCAAGCACATGAAGGTAAGTTTTTTTTGGGGTGGGGGGATCGTATTTGCAGGTTTGTCTGTATTGGTTTCTTATTTTGTTACTTCTTCACAGATTTCATTTGCATCCTTCTGGAGTCCGGTTGTTAATGACGGTCATGGTCATCGAATGAAATAACTTCTGCATATTACATGTGCGCCCAGCCTGGGAGAGGGGGTGCCTGATGTTGAAGAACTTTTTTGTATAAGGCCACTTTGACAGAACAACAAAGCATCTGGAAGTTTCCTAAAAAAAGAAATGAATGACTTCTTACAACTTAATTGTTATTTGTCCCTCCCTGGTTCTCAATCTCAAGTCAAGTTACATTTCAAACCCACATCTTGTCAACTAACAAAACCTGTGTGCAATATTTGCTGCAGTCTTTCCAAAACAATGAAATGGATGAAATAAAATCTTCATACTTACCAGAATGGATTTCACATAGATATTCCATAGGTTCCTCTCGGTGTGGTACTGCTGCAGTACCATTCCCACTGACTTTTAGCGATGGAGACTTTTTTTGTTAACCTGTAAAATAAACAAAATAAGTGTACCATATGTGTTTTACCATTGTGGCTCTGAAAAGCTACAGAAAACAAAACATACAACTAAAGGAAGTGAAGCAGCTTAAAAAACATGAGTACACATACTCACTTTATGGTTTAAATATTAAGAAGCTTTGTGTCTGTGGCTGATGGATGTGGTGGTCCAGACAGAATCAGGCTTAGTTGTGGCAGTGGCTAACATCAGTCCTGGTAGTGGTGGTGGTCCAGGGGGTGGACAGACTCATTCTCAGTGGTGAGAGTGGCTACATCAGTCCTGGTGGTAGTGGTCCGGGGGCGGACAGACTCAGGTTCAGTGGTAACAGTGACTAACATCAGTCCCAGTGGCGGTGGTGGTCCGGGGGGCACACCAACTTTTAAAAAGTTCAGTTAAAACCTGCAAACATTAACCACATAATCATCCTCATAAAGAAAGCTTCCCTCACAGTCATCGATGTCTGAAGTCTGACCACTGAGAAATTCTTTCTCCATTGTGTCATTATCTATGTCAGCGGTGTGCCATTTCAGTACAAAAGAGGATCTTCAGTTATTGTCAGAAGCCTGTTTTCAGACAAATATGACTCAACCATTCTCTGTGCCACACTAAGTCCAGTTGTTGATGCATCATCCTGCTCTCCTGAATCATTTATTTCACAAATACCCACTTGGGACAAAGCCTCCCAAAGCGGGTTGACGCCAACTACTTTGGATGACAGACCACCTGGAACTGCAGTCCCTTTCCCCTTGCAGGATATTCTTGATGGTCATCCAATTACACCTTCAGCTGGATTATGCTGCTGAGATTTGCTGACTTTGGCACGTGACTTCTGTGCCCCATGAACCAAGCGCACCAGTTGACCACTGATATTTTTTATCTGTTCAGGCCTTCCCTCCAGTACTGATGCAATTTCATGTTTGTATCATGGGTCCAACATTGTTGTTATGGCAAAGTTGTCACTAAGCTGAATGCTCACAACATGACGATTCTGGTCAAATACTGTCAGCATGTGTTGCAGCAACATATGCTACCACTGTCTCCAGCAATATCACGGCTATGCTGAACATTCAACAATGTCTGCCTCAGTGCCTGCAGCAGTAGAATTGATTGGCTAATGGAGGCAGATTTGCCACTCACTGCCTGTGTGGCATGTTCAAGAGGCTGCAAAATTGTTATTACAGAGTCCATGAGGCGTCACTGTTCAGTCGTCATAGACATGGAGGCCCTGGAACTGTCATGGCTAGTGTGCATCACAAGATATTCTGAGACGGCTTTGTATTGTTCATACAGCTTCTCTGCCATGTATAAAGTGGAGTTCCATCGGGTGACAACTTCCAGCTTCAAGCGGTGCTGAGGCAAGCTGTTTTGTATCTGCAACTGCAGCAGTTGGTCACGGGCCTTTCCAGATCTTGAAAAGTGAGAGCAGATATGTCGCGCAACAGTCAGCATTTCTTTTATATCAGGGTGCTACAGAAACTCCTGAACCATAAGATTATACAGTGGGCCATGCATGGAACACAAAAAAAAAACACCATTTGTGATGCATTTCACCACATTTGACCCATTGTCACTTGCTATGAAGCCAGTTCTCAGGGACAGAGGGTTTAGCCATCTGTCAATTTCAGTCAGTACCGCATCCAACATGTTTTCACCAGTGTGTGAACAGGTCACATTGCACATAGCAATCGTTGCATGCTGTTGAATTCCTGGAAGATGGCTACCACGACAATCCACCTTACTGCACTGATTATTCACACTACCAACATCACAAACAACCCCCTACACCTGTGCCCAGTGTGCAGTTATACACAAATATGAACTCCCCACTGTTTTGCCTCTTGTCCACATATCCATACTTAAATGGATGAATGGAGAGGAGGAATGTTCGAGGTCATGTCTTACTGAGTCGGACACAGTATGGAACAACTTGAGGACAGCATGGGTGGAAAAGTATATCCTGGATGGGACTTTCCATTTTGGACACGCACCTGCAGCAAACCGCTGGAACCCAGAATTCTCCACAAAGGAGAAGGGCAAAAGATCAATTGCCAGCATTTCTGCTACAGCAGCAGCATTAAGTTCATGTGACACTGTATGATTCAGGGGGGTACGTCAGCTTATGTGCAAAAACACTCTGCAACATGGACTGACAAACGTTTTACGTGGGGTTTGTTGATCACAAATAGTTGTGCTCTGTGATGAATGGCATTGGCAGGGGGTGGAGTGTGGACATTTGGGTTGCACAGGTGATGATGACAAACCCAGAAATGGTGTTATTTTGCCAGATCTGCTAACCGGGGTAGATGTACCACTTGCACTAGACATACTGCATTCACCACCACCACCACCACCAGAAAAACTGCTACTCTCATCAGCACTGGACAACATTTCAAAGTCATTATGGTCCTCCTCCTCATCATGTCTGTAGTAATCTTCCTCTCTTATTACCTCACTACTGCACATGTTTAATTTCCTACTGGACTTAACAGTCATCGAAGGGGGATAACATGCTGGCTATGGTTGCTGGTGATGAGAGTGAACACCCTACTGTGGTATTAGCTGCCAGCTTGTGCTGGGTCTACAGTGCCAAGTGCCTATTCTTAAGATGTGTATGCTGTCCTCCTGTGCCAGATGGGTCCCCTTTTTACCTCGACTCACACGCACATGGCAAACCTGGCAGATTGCAACTGACTTATCATTTGCATCGTGAACAAAAAATCCCAAACAAGGGATTGTGATGCTCTGCTTTTAACATGTCCATGATGTGGCTTATTTAAGTCTGTTATTTTAAGCACTGAAGTGGAGGGGGGCATGTGATGTTTCGGGCACTGCAACTTTGGACTGCAACTGACCACCACAACTACCTATCATATTGATTACTGGGTTATCATCATCAACTAAAACTGGTAGATCACAAGTTTTTACAGGGGAGGATTCCTTCAAACAGACTCAGACACAACCACTTTGAATTTCTTTTTCTCTAGTTCTCAGCTGGGGTCAGTTACATCATCATCATATTCATCAACATAACACATATCCACATCTTCTGTTTGGATGCTAGCATGTGGACTGCATATTGCAACAACAGCAACATCATCATCATCATCACATTACTCATCAGCATCTACACCACCATCACCAGATATTTTTTCACCACACAGTGAATCACTGCATGGAAAATGCGTGACATTAACTGCCACAGTGGACAGAATATCACATGGTATGCTATAGTTGACATGATTATCAGAATCCTCAGATTCACTTGCTGGGATGTTACTGGGAAGTATGACATTATCTATGCTGCCACTCACTTGCACTGCTTCACACTCAATATTTTTGGATATGGCACACTGGTCAGAATTGGGTCTTGACTATCACCACCACTAACACCAGTAACACTAACATTACTCCTACTATGAGTGAAGCTACTGATTGGTCTGTAAAAAATATTGCAGGAGAAATACGTTTCCTCACATCAGCAATGCACTTCTGCATCTGTGTACTACTACCATGCCCACAGACTATCTCACTGCCAACATTGCCATGGCGAGAAACATCTTTGCTTGCACATCTGTTTGCAGGCATTTTGGGGGATCAACCACAATATTATAACCAAATTCAGATTTTGATATGTTCACTCTTTATCTGATTGGTTGGACGCTGGATGTGAAGCCAAAAAAACAACTGTAGCTTCAGCAACAGATAAGAGACTAGTCTGAGACTGTCACGCAATGAAAACAACTTCAGTAGCCAGTGGTGCTGATGAGGTCACAAAAACAATCCAATCTGGTAAAAAATTTATTTTGAATGTGGGGCCGGGGGGGAACACTGAATGCAGACAGTGCAGGTTTTTCCGACACTACAAGCAGCAAAGCAAAGAACAGATACCATGATTGCAGTACAAAAATTAGGCAGCTTCAGTGGATAGCAGGTTCTCACTGCAGCGCATGCAATTACACTAGTCTGTGGCACAATAAAAGATGTATTATTTGAAGCACCCAACACTGCACAAACACTCACATACAGAACAGTTTGTGTACAATGCTGAATGAGTAATGTGTAGCAAAAGCAAAAGTTCAGTACTATGCCACGTTATGTATTATAAATTTGTAATGTAAACAACCTGAAATTATGAACTGCTGCACCACATCCACACACAAACAGCAAGAAAATGTCAACTATTACTGACAATATTACTGTGTGTACATTAACACAGTCAGTTATATAACAAAAATATAACCAAAAAACAGAGATCACTATTTCTCCAACTTAAATCTGCCTACACCACAGATACACCACTCCCCCAAAGCACACTTTCACTGTTTTTTTACCACACACACTCAATGTTATAAATTAACATTCAAAATCCACACAAAAACAAAAATGCTTGATGATATGAGCACAGGAGGGTTTCCTACAATCGATGAACTAAAGTTGGAGGCCCCCCCAAAAATGTAAAAATGCTTTTTTAACAGCTTTTATAAGATTTCTGTCACAGACAGCTATCACAGCACACTGTCTCCTGCTCTTTCCTACACATACTACCCCAAGCTGAGGCTGTGCAGATCAATATAGAGCCCATGTGACCTGAAATCCCATCAATCACTGCAAAATTTATCTTCGGAGCTCAAAAACAAGGCGAAGTGAGGCAAAGTGCACTGCCCGCAATGCACTTCACCTTAAATTTGGCAGAGTAGTGATCAGGGGAGGCAGAGTAACGTGAAGTCATTGTTTTCAATGCACTTCGTGTTCCTCATCATAATGCAAAGTACTCTGCTTTGCATTGTGGAGCACTCCACGAATCTGCCTTTGCTCCTCGAATCACTTCGCGGAGCAGATTCAGCCCACTTCTCCCTCCACTAACAAACAGTAAAAGACACCTCAAAATCCACTATCATACCAATACTGTATGTTATCCCTTACACAAGCACAAGGGCAAACATAAAAAGGAATTGTTCCATAGATACAGACCTGGACTATAACATTAGATACCGTAACAAGAGTCAGGTATAGGGGCTACAACCAGGATAAACTGGCTAGGGTTGAACAGAGATGATGTGAGGTTATCAGTAGAGTCTCTTTTACAACAGACCCCTAAACAACAAACACAATCTGGTATAGTTTTCACCACCACCTTTTCTGGGGGAAAAAATTGATACGCTAAGGAATGTGATCTACAAAAGCAGTATGTTCTGAAAGCATCACCAGGAGGTGAGTAAATATTTTTTAAAAATTGTTAGTGAAAAAGAAAGCCAAGTTCCTTGTGGACTATTTATTACACATCCAGCATACAATACCGAGAGATGATAAGCCACGACACAAAGTGGAGGGCCCAGCAGTACAAGATTATTTCTCATCTGACCATTGCACGGCATGTGCCAACACCCATAGGATCAAAAGCATTTGTAACGTGGTAAGTGATTAGGACTCTGTAATTCAAGAATTGATTACATGTCAGACTTCCCATGTCATCTACATATTAAAGTGTCCCTGTGACAAGAAATACAGGTTAAACTGCAAGAACTTTAAAATAATATTTTCTTGATGACAAGTGGTATATGTGACATATTATACAATGGCACAGATAATCCCAGCAATCTGATTGACTGACTTGGCTTAGAACCAGAGGAGTTATTTGACAATACCATCACTAGGGCAGGCACAGAAATGTCTGCATGAGTAATGCTGAAACAACTTCCTCCCTGCGCAAGCTACACAGCACCCAACCATTTCTAAATACATGCCTAACCTGTCATGGTTTTACCCTCTCCAAACACCAGCTCTATCCATCGCTCCTACAGCCAAGTGCAATAAAATATTTAAACATTATTTTATTCAAAGTATAGTAATTTAATGGAGGAAACATCTGCTGCATGCAACCAGCTTCACTGTCTCTGCCTGCAGTGTGTGCTCACTCCTCAGTGCTTAGCCATTTCTCCAGAAAGAAAGAATGTAGTGGCTGTTCGTAAAACAAGTAAAGTAGGTATACATAGCATAAAAAAAAAACAGTGCTGGTGTATTGCTTTTCCCAGTAGGTAGAAGACTTGGTTTGCTGGCCAAGGCACCTAGCTTCACCTGAGCTCTTTCCTTCTAAGACTGCTTGAAAGGCAGAGTAGAGAAACTTACTAGAGCAAGGGAGAAGGATTATGACTTAGTTTGGCTAGCAGATTTACTGTGTGGTGGTGTTTTTATTTTTTACTCACAGGGATTGCTACTGTTTGTTGCTAAGATTTCATTGCTTTATTTTTTCTCTGATTCAGATTGTTGTTGCTGGTATACCTTCTTCTGCATTATTACAAGGTGTGCCTACAGGTGTGCTAACAGATTACTGCTGTAATCTTCTGATTCAAATTGTCTTTGCAAGGTATATCTTCTGTTACTGCTTTATTTTTTCTCTGGAGCAAAGTGTTTCTACAGGGTATATCTTCTCTGAAATTATTACAGATGGTGCTTTACAGGTTTTACAGTTTTATCTAACATTAGGATAAGCTTTCAGGGTTACTGCATTTGTTGTTGACTGATTGTTTCTGCTCTTACCGCCTTGTTCTTTCATCCGTGGTTCTTCTTTTAGGCAGGGAAGGGCCCAGCCACCCACCCCATCCCCAATCACCCCACGCTACACTCCTTTTATAGGGTACCACAGTTGTGACATTTCCTGTGGCAGAGCAGGAAGGGGCGGATCAGTGGGGCTCCACAAGGTGATCTCATTTACAGGGGCACTAGTAATTTAACTTGTTATAACAAGTTAAACAAAGCACAATTAAACCATTACTTGCATTTTTTTTTCCTTTTTTTCCTTCTAATTACTCTGACTAGGTTACAAACCCAGCAACTTATTTGGAATGGATTTCATTAACTGCAGGTACTGTGGAACAATTTTCAGAAGGACAGTCTTACAGGATTTAGGACACTGTCCTACATGCTGGGCCTTTGGAGATCTTAGGGCTCAGCTCCGGCAGCATGGGCAGAGATTGCACGCCCAAATTTCATATTGAAGAGGAAATACATTATAAGAACCACCCGCCATTTCCCCAGCATCCAACAGAAAACCTCGACCGCAGAGGGTAGTTGGTCCAGGAGATTGGCAGGTGGTTAGGAGGAGCAAATCAGGTGCCCCATCACTCTCTGCTCTCCATCACATTGCCTCCAAAAACCATATAAACACTACAAACAGGTATCTGCCTCTATCTCTGAAATCAAATAAAGAGGCAGAAGACACTGCAGAGCAGGACACTGCGGCACAGGAGCTAGCACAACAAAACTCACCCAAATCAGGAACCAAAACTAAACAAGCACAAAGGAAATCCAAAAAACTTCTGATCATAGGAGACTCCATGATTCGGGGAGTTGATACCCATCTCCAGCCAGGTGATGGTCAGATGTCTCCCAGGTACATCAGCATGGAGAGACACTGACCACATTGCTAAAATTGTTCACAAAGTAGGAGAAAACATTGATGTCCTAGTACACATAGGGACTAATGATCTCGCCAGCCGGTCAGTTGTGGAGACCAAGGAACACCTAACTAGGCTGGGTGACAAACTATCATCTATTTCGTCCGGAATCTCCTTCTCTGAGATCCTGCTAGTCTGGGAGAGGGGAGCAGATGGACGGAAGGTCAGAGAAGGGGAGATAGGGGAGCTAAACACGTGGCTCAAGGACTGGTGCCAGGAAAAGGACACAGATTTGTAGGGAACTGGCAACAGTTCTGGGAGCGAAAGTTCTTTAAATTTGATGGACTGCATCTGACTAAAGAGGAGTCAGTGCATTGGGGCAGAAGTTTGACGCCTTTGCAGAATATTTAAACTAGCAATGGGGAGAGGGGTGCAGCACCCTTACACGTCGAATGGGAAGAACACCTCCCCTCAGCTAGTGGTCAAACAGGAATTCAGTGTTTGCCATTCATTTGCATCACCAGGTAAGAAAAAAGGTTTGTCTCCCCATACGATGCACAGGGGTAATGCCAAACTTCACCCAACAACTAACACACCAAAATCTGGCCAATGGAAAATCATGTACACAAATGCTCACAGCCTGGGAAATAAGATCCCAGACCTGCAGGCAATAATGTCAGAGGCTAAACTGGACATAGTAGCAATTAGTGAGACGTGGTTTACCAGTAACCACACTTGGGAGACTTCAGTACCTGGCTATGTATTGTCAGAAGAGATCGAGGCAAAAAGGGGGAGGAGGCCCTGTATGTTAATGAAAATATCAAAGCTACAGAAATTCAGAATACACATAAGGAGCCAGAAGAACTGTGGGTCATCCTGGAAACAGGAAATGGGACAGCCATAAGAACTGGGGTTGTCTACAGACCCCAGACCAGAGGGAGGACATAGACACATTACTGTTAGAAGATATACAAAACATGACAGCTAAAGGGAGGTTCTGATAATGGGAGACTTCAACATGCCAGATACAGATTGGTCAATACCAGCAGGAACATCTGCCAGAACTAGACTCATAGTGGATTCCTGCAGGGTGAGGGCCTCAAACAACTGGTACAGCAACCCACAAGAGACAGGGCTATCCTAGATCTAGTACTGACTAACAAAGAAGGGATCACAGATCTCCAGGTAGAAGGTCACCTGGGGCCAGTGACCATCACATGGTATGGTTCAATTTCGCTCATTACATCTAAATCATCCCATTCCAAGGCAAATATATGGGACTTCAGAGGAGCTGACTTTGATAAGATGGCCAACAGAGTTAAGCTAGCCCTGGCAAAAAGAAACACAGGTGAGGGGGTACAGGCAAAGTGGGCAAGCATTAAGGATGCAATACTTGAAGCAACATCCCATTGTGTTAGACAGAAAAGGAAGTGCAAAAGAAGAAGGAAACCACTTTGGTTCTCAAATACAGTAGCAGAAAAGGTCAGAGCCAAAAGGCTGGCCTTCAGGATATATAAGGGAACACAGCGGGATGAAGATAGGGAGGCATACCAAACTGCCCTAAGGGAAGCAGGTAAGGCAGTAAGGCAGGCAAAGTCCCAAACTGAGGAAACACTAGCACGAACAGTAAAAGAAGGTGACAAGACTTTCTATAGATACATTAGTGAAAGGAGAAAGTCCAGAGGGGGTATTGCTAAGCTTAATGGAGAAAAGGGAGCATGTGAGGAGGAGGACCCTGTAAAGGCATCTATCCTAAATAGATACTTTTGCTCAGTATTTACTGAAGAGAAGGTAGGAAGGACCCACAGCTCAGCATCATGGACACAGGGGGGAGGGAGGTGAGCACTACTCCCTTCACAAAAGAAAGGGTCCTACAAGAGCTTGCTAAGCTCAGAGTGGATAAGGCAATGGGACCTGATGGCATACATCCCAGGGTACTTAAGGAGCTAAAGGAGGAACTAGCAGAGCCATTAGCAGAATTGTTTAGTGAGTCTCTGAGCACAGGAGAGGTCCCAGAAGACTGGAGAAGGGTTTATGTGATCCCGCCCACAAGAGTGGTAGCAGGGAGGAGGTGGGGAACTACAGACCGTCAGTCTTACCTCAGTAGTGGGCAAGATTATGGAGGCACTCCTTAAGGAAAGGATAGTGCAACACCTGGAATCCATAGGGCACAGGATCCAAGACAGCATGGGTTTACAAAGGAAGGTCCTGTCAAACTAATCTCATAGATTTCTTTGACTGGGTAACCAGAGTGGTGGACCAAGGGGGAGCAGTTGATGTCACCTACCTTGACTTCAGCAAAGCTTTTGACACTGTTCCACATAGAAGATTGATAAATAAGCTGGGTAGGCTCGGGGGGTCAGAAGTTGGTCAACTGGGTGGCAAACTGGTTGACTGGCAGAAAACAGAGAGTGGTGGTAAATGGTATACAGTCAGAAGAGATGCAAGTCACAAGTGGGGTACCTCAGGGATCAGTCCTGGGGCCAGTCCTATTCAACATCTTCATTAGTGACCTTGCAGATGGACTAGAGGGTAAGGTTGTCTGTTTGCAGATGACACCAAGATCTGCAACAGAGTAGATGAGCCAGATGGGGTGGGCAGAATGAGAAGAGATCTGGATAAACTAGCAGAATGGTCAGAAGAGTGGCAACTGGGATTTAATGCAAGAAGTGCAAAATCATGCACATAGGGAAGAGAAACCCTGAAGCCACTTATAGGCTGGGAGGGGAGTTGCTAGCAGTCACAAAGGAAGAAAGAGACTTCGGCATCATCATCACCGATGACCTAAAATCATCCAAGCAGACCTCTAAAGCAGTAGGTAAGGCTAG
This sequence comes from Neoceratodus forsteri, assembly GCA_016271365.2. Lineage (NCBI taxonomy): Eukaryota > Metazoa > Chordata > Ceratodontiformes > Ceratodontidae > Neoceratodus > Neoceratodus forsteri. Next base: position 1,284,360,428 of record CM057454.1, on the reverse strand, counting down.
GGGGCTGTTAGGGTGTATTAGTAGGGGTATCACAAGTCGTAAGAGGGAGGTAATAATCCCTCTGTACAAGACATTGGTTAGGCCCCATCTGGAGTACTGCGTGCAGTATTGGAGGCCACACCTTCACAAGGACATTAACCAAATTGAGGCAGTCCAGAGAAGGGCAACCAAAATAGTGCAGGGACTGCATCAGAAGACATATGAGGACAGATTAACGGAGCTCAATATGTATACCCTTGAGCAAAGGAGGGAGAGAGGTGATATGATCGAGGCATTCAAACACCTTAAGGGCATAAACAAGGTGAAAGAGTCTAACATGTTTAAATACAAGAAAAATAGCAGGACAAGAGGACACAGCATGAGATTAGAGGAGGCCGATTAAGGGGAATGTGAGGAAATTTTTTTCACAGAAAGGGTGGTGGATGCATGGAATGGCTTACCACAAGAAGTGGTGGCTATGAATACAGTGCAGGGCTTCAAACAGGCATGGGATAGGCATAAGGGAGCAATACAAATGACTATGAATAGATAGGTCACTGACAGAGCAAAGGCCGATGGCACATTTATAAGGTAGAAAAAGAAATGGGCAGACTGGATGGGCCTTGCGGTCCTTATCTGCCGTCAACTTCTATGTTTCTATGTTTCTATGTAAGTCCGATCTGGAAGCACTCTGAAAAACAATTGGTTAGCTACAGCAGCTGATGAGTGACATGTTCAGTTGCAAATGAAACCACCTGTTTGCTGTTAATGGTCGCTCACTCGGGCTTCTCAGTACCAAAAGTACCTGTGTTGCCCCCACCCAGCACTGCCCTGTACTGTAGAACCCCTGGATATAGCAGCTTTCCAGCACCCAAGCTACACGTTTCTGTGTAGTTGGCATTCTGACCTAAGGCAGTAGCACAGTGACATGTTCACAAACAGCCTCAGTCCCAGTAAAACAATATCAGGCACATGAACATGAAAAAGACAGTGAGCTAACATAAGAACCATGTTTTTTTGGGGGGGAGGGAGCCCTCTAATGGCCAGCTAACCAATGTCAAATGCAGGACAAAAGGGGAACTATGTTTTGTATTACCACTATTAAAAAGCTCAATAAAAAAAAAAATTCAATATTTTTTTTCTTTCTTTTTTTAATATTTACTTGGGGGGCCCATTTTAAAAGTGCAATGACACTCTGAGGTGTAGGTTATAGCCTGATGAAAGTACTTCCTATGTGTTAAGGACACTCGGTGCAAGTGCCTCATACTTTTTAATGCACTTGAGGTGTGCTCTTATCCAGCCATAACCCACACCTTGTTGTGTCTTATTGCTTGTATGATGTCACTTCTTGGGTATTGAACACACTCTGCCTGCGGCCACATGTTTCAACCCACCAAAGATGTGAAATTATTACACAACACCACACACCCTGTTCCTTTTTTGCTTAAATGATATGAAATCACTACTTTTCTGACACTTTAAGGAAGAAACACTTTCAGCGCCTAATTCTCAAAGCTCCCAGCATGGCTCAAGGGACTTGCATCACAATGAATGGTGCAAAGCACCTCATGCACCAAATTGTATGCCTAGAGTGATTCACAAAGGCAACCTGTGTCAACTGCAGGGTGCCTGCCCCAAACCAGGATTGCACTGCCTGTGCCCCACAAATGTGACTGCACTTGGCACAAGGGGGCATGAGGCTGATGCAAACTGCCACATTCCCATAAATGTGATTCTCCAAACTCACCCAGAGGACAATTTTCTAAGTACGCTTAGACCAGCCAGGTTTGGTCTAAGGGTACTTAGAAATCATTCTCAGGGAGAGCTGGACAATCCGTAGCAATGTGCCACACCCCCAAGCCCCTGTCACCCATCAGTCATAGTCTTAAATCCCTGGTTACCTAGTGTCCCTTTCTAATCCCCAATCCCCATTACAATGATAAAATAAAAAGTGTCCTTGGTAGTCTAGTATCCCCCTCTCTAATCCCTGATCCCCACTGTAATAATAAAATAAACAGTGTCTCTGATAGTCTTGTGCCTCCCCACTTTGATTCCCAATCTCCATTAAAATATTAAAATAAACTGTGTCCCTGGTAGTCTAGTAGCCCCTTGCCAATTCTCTTATCTCCCGTAAAGTAATATTACAATGTCAGTGATGGTCCAGTCTGGATCCATTATAAGGTTAAGATTCCAAATGACTGGTGGTCTAGTGGCCCCTGACCCTGTACTCCACAGTGCCCTACCAACATGCCCCCCATCCACTAACAGAGGCAGTGACTTGCACAGCCTACTGCTTACCTCCATGGCCAGCCACCAACTGAGCACTTAATAAGTGTGTGCTGTGTATATTATGTACTCAGTGAATGACAGCAGCTGACATTCACTGAGAACATAATATATACAATACTGGCTCATGCAGTGTTCATTCAGCAGCTGGCCATGGAGGTGAGTGGTGGGCTGTGCTAGGAGCCAGCTTCATTATGGGATGGGAGAGCAGGGTTGTAGGGCACTGCAGAGTGGGGGGCCACTTGATTACCAGGAATTCGGAAGCTTCACCTTATGGGGGATCAGGGCTAGAGCAGTCCACTGAATCACCACTGATGTTGTAATGTTAATTTATGGGAGACCAGGGACCAGGGAGGAGGTCAATAGACAACCAGGGACACTGTTTATTTTGTATTATAAGGGAGGCTGGGGATCGGGAAGGGGTGACCACTTGCATTTGGCATAGAGTGCCTGTGGCAGATCCTTCTCATTCGTTTGGTGTGTGCTGCATGTGAAAGGATGCCGCAAGTGTGGGAACTTAGGTAGCAGGACCCATCCTGTACCAGAATCTGGTGTAGAGTCCCTGGTGCATTGGGCTTTGGCAAGCTGCTGTTTGTTGCAGCTTGCACTGATCCAATGCCTCTGTGAGAATCAGGCCCTCTATTTCTTCACTCTATTTCTCTGAACTTAAACATTTCCCCCCACTTTAGACAGTGTCAGACAGTAAAAAGAAACCACTGTACAGAGAGATGTTTGGTACCGATTGCTTACAAGTCACAGATCCTAAATACGGGATCAATGAAGAGGTGGTCTGGACTGCTATTTTTTAAATGGGAATATGTTGTTTTGCTGTTAGACTATCAATATGGACTTTTTACTGTGGTATCTTAAATCTGGGTCTGAAATATAAGATCACATAGTTGAGTAAGAGAATGGTTATGGAACTCAGGTTTGAAAGCTAACATAATTTTTGATCTGTTTCTTTCTAGGCACCAGGAACATTTCACTGTTCCTAATTATCACCAGAAACATGTCATTCTCACCTGTGCTCATTGTATGTCCCTAGACAAATGTTCCATCTATCAGTAAGTTTACCAAGACTAACTGATGGTTTATTTTGAGCCCTCTAACATATTGTCAGAAATGACATTATTGATCTTTCCTTTGGAGCCATCATATCCTATATTTTGTCAATGTCTCTTTTTTCCTGTTTTCATTCGGGCAAGTGGATGTCTCTGGGGACATGGAGTACTGGGTCCAGCTTGAAGTCCATGAGGGTGTAAAACATACAGTTCTTCACCATATTCATTATGTGTCATTTTGTTTTATGTAATCACTGGAATTAAGCCATATTTTGGTGTGGTCAGACCTCTCAGAGAGATATATGGCACTGTGGTCAGGAGCAACACACAGATAGAATTCAACGGTTAACTTAGATATTTATTCAGATACATAGAAACATAGAATGATAGAAGTTGACTGCAGAAAGAGACTGCTAGATCCATCCAGCCTGGTTCATAGTAATATGTTTAAAAGATTACATGCTAATATTTCCCTTACCAAACTCATACGGTATGAAAACAGCATATCTGTAAACATAAGTATTAACAGGATATGTATTATTATGAACTGGTGATCGTAAATAGACAAATCTGATTGGCTCAGAGCTCTTTGAAGCTGTGATGATATCGAGCAACATCATCACAGCTTCAAAAAGCCTCTAGCCACCAGCCTCCTCGCAGACAGAAATTCCTCCAACAGCTGCATTTCCCCGCTTTACCTCACACAACTGTGCCCACTGCCTCTGGAAAAACGGACGGAGTTCCCCAACATGAGTGTCTTCTAGCGTCTGTTTAAAAACAACCGCCGCTCATTCCTCCTCACACAACAAATACCGCAAAGCAAAAAACACATTCAGCATGGCATCAGGCATGCCTCGAGCAACTCCCCGCGAAACACAAAAAACCCAAAAAACTGTCCACATGATGTGTGTGTGCGTACCTGTTTAGTTGCTCTCCCCCACTGCCACCAGATCAGAGTTTCAGATAAATACAGTCCAACTTCACACAGCCTCGGAGCACACAGCTTGACCAGGTTAAATGTAAGGAGCACACACTGCTGGGAGGTGAGAGTTCAGAGCAGCACCTTTTCAACCATCTCCACTTATAACAGCGCCACCTGCTGACCAGAGAATTTTAGGAACTTTTTTCTGAAAACTTACTCCTCCACCACTCTAAAAGTAATTTTAAAAATATTTAAAACATTTTTTTTATATTTTATACTACTAAAACTTTTAAGCCAGTTCATAATAGCAATAAGTCACTCCAGGGTGTAGTATATCATGAGATATTGTCACTTCTCGGATGGTTGGACGCACTCGGCCTGCGGTCTCATGCCCAACCACCCGAGGCGTGACAATATCCTATGATATACCACACCCTGTCATGCTTTATTGCTCAATTCTACAATGGTGAGTGAAAATCCTGTAACATCATTGGTCAAAACATGTCACATGACTGTGGGTAAATCCTGCATAACCCACTGCTGAGGAATGGCATTTATAAAAAATATAATTAAACACAGTTTAAATTAATTTTACAGATCAGGTCCATTGTACAATTGCAATAACGCACTTCAGGGTATGAGTTATTGGGTGATTTATTCAATTCTTGTGTGGTTAAGTCACTTGGCTGCACCTCGTGACACACCACACAAGGCATGGTTAAATTCCCAATAACACACACCCTGTTGTGCCTTATTGCTTAATTTCAGGCTGCTGCTGTTATGAGGAAAATACCCCTGGTGACTGGCCTATGCAGGAGGACAAAGGTTTACTGCAGTATTGATAGAATAATTATCATCTAGCAGCTCTCCAGGCAGCACTAGGTCATATCAATGCCTGCATGGACAGCGCTATCAAAAACAGCACCATCCATACAGTGCTGACAAGAAAAGCAGCAGAAGACAATGCCACCAACAACACCAGTGCCATAGGTAGTGATCGCAAGTGAGGTTCGTGATCACTACCACTGGCAATCATTATTTGTGCGGGGGATCAGCCCCCACCACCCATAATTAAAACAATCAGCTGTGAGTCAGAGTTGCATTATGGGGGGAAAAGTAAAATTGTAGAACCCCTGGTTGCTCCTGCATTACAGTTCCATGCCACATTAGTGGTTTGGCCAGCCTCCTCTATTTCTCGAACCTTGTCTTCCTTACTACCACCATGGAAAGTGACAAAGGGAGTGCTTTCTACATGGCGCTGTACTTTTTGCCTTTTGTACCTTTTGCTGTCCACAGTAGCATGGTACAGACCGTGATGTGTTAGCTTGTGCTATTCTTGAAACACTATTTTGACTAGGTACCACTGTGTTTCACTAATGAGTGACTATATAAACATTAGCTATGTGGTAATTAATAGTACCTAGATAATATCTGTATTGTACCCTATGTAAAACACAGCATGCCTATATGTGTAAGTTCTTTTGAAAGAAATTATGTGTTTTTGTTTTGTTGTGGGAAGAGGCTTGCCAGTTGAATAACAGCAGTCATATGAACATCCTTGCTTAATAGATGCCTAAACTATCTTTTTTTTTTTTTTACACATTTTGTTTTTAAAATCCATTACTCCATAGGCTTGTAAAGGAGAGGCTGCTGTTTACATTTATACTGAACCTGCATTATTAAAGCAAGACAAATGTAGCTTCATGGCATTTGAAAATTGTAAACATAGTCTCACCTAATTCACAAACCCTGCTCTAAGAAAACTAAAATGGCTGCCTTGATGATGTCATTGAAGTGAGAGATGCCATGCTGTGCAGATGTATTCCAGCTCTTCAAATCTTATTCAAATATGAATAACTTTAAAACAAAAAATGATAGCATTGTACTGTAAGCATGAAAATTGTTCAGCACAAAAATCTTTACAAAATGAGTGGTGTTTCATTTATAGATACTGTTTAGTTTTTTTTAAATAAGCAAAAAAAGAAAAGCAGCAGACAATTCATTTTTTTTACTTTTTCAACAAACAAAAATGCAAATAACTTTAAAACAAAACAAATGGTAGCATGGCACTTTGAATACAACATTTGTGCACATAAAAATATCTACAACCTGAGTGGTGTTTCATGTATATATACTTTTTAGTTTTTTTTTTTTGAGCAAAATCCAGGAGAATTCATTTTGATTTCACTTTTTGCAACAAATAAATGCAAATATCTTTAAAACAAAATATGATAGCATGGGACTTTGAGCACAATATTTGTTTAGTACCAAACCATCTATAAAATGAATGTTGGAACCTTTGACGTGGATATTAGTGACCATTGCCTAATAGCTGGAGTTTGGGCAGCCAACAAAGTGCCAACTACGGCCAAATTCTCCACCAAAAGGTCAACCAGGTCATTCAACCCAAAGGCATACCTACTTGACCTAAAAAACTCCTCCTTGCGGCAGAGTTTTTACCTTGCTAAAACAGTGGAAACTGCATATTCTATACTACATGAAATCATTAGCTACGCCATGAATCTACATGCGCCTCTGTCAAAAATACGCATAAAGGCTAGGAAATGCTGTTGGTTCACTCAAGATCTCAAGGCTGCATTACTGTCTAGGGATAAACTCTGGAAAACTACCCACAATTCCCCAAAAGAGGAAGATTGGCGCCTCTTTAGAACAGCCAGAAATCATGGCACCAAACTGATTAGGGAAGCTAAAGCCTGCTATTACCAAGCAGAACTAGATACTGCAGCCAATGGTCCCTCCAAATTCTGGGCCACAATCAAAGAACTGGTGGGAGCCACGTCACAAAATATGTTCCCTACAAAAATTAGCTCTGACAATACAGTAATCAATGAAAGAGATACTGCAGGCATTAAACACGCACTTCACCACAGCAGGCTTAGCCTTTGATAACTCGCCTGCATGTAGCCTGTGCACCCAACTTGGCATGACCCCACCAAATGTTGGCTTTGTTAGTCAACATTTCTCATTCTCATTGGTTTCCCTCAATGAAGTGGAAGACCTGATTCTCCACTTGGATACTAAGAAAAGTGCCGGCGCAGATGCACTTGAACCATACTTCCTAAAGATAGCATGCCACATATTGGCAGTGCCTATTACTCATTTATTCAACCTGTCCCTAACACAAGGTACCTCCCTCAAATATGGAAGATTGCACACATTATCCCGCTATTTAAATATGGAGACCATTGCGACCTTAATAACTATAGACCAATTTCTCTCCTACCCACACTCTCGAAGCTACTGGAAAAAATAGTAAATGGCCAACTAAGATTCTTTATTGACAGACAAAAATTACTAAACTCCCTTCAATCCGGATTCAGAGCCAACCACAGTACAGTCTCTGCATTAGCTAAAGTAACCAATGACTGGCAACTGGAGTTGGAGCATAAAAAGTCAGTTTGTGCTGTGTTTCTTGACCTCAGCAAAGCATTAAACACAGTCGATCATGATCTGCTCCTTGACTCGCTAAAAACATTAGGACTGGATGCTACCTCTCTAAACTGGTTCTCTGGATATCTGACAGACAGATTCCAGCAGGTGAAAGCAGATGGCTAACTATCTGCCCTAAAACTCTTACAAAGAGGTGTCGCTCAGGGATCCATATTAGGTCCCTTCCTCTTAGCAGTGTATATCATCAACATTGATGAGGGAATCAAGGATGCAAGTAGTCACTTATTCACGGATGACACAGTGCTGTACCTGAGTCATCCCACACCAAAAGAAGCTTGCACTGACCTAGAAAAAGATTTCAACCCCATGCAACTCCAACTAATCAATAAAAAAAACTGCTATTAAATGCTAAGAAAACTAAAGCCATGTTATTTTCTTCCGCAAACTACACAAGCGCTACTGACTCCCTCCCCCCAATAACCACGATGCTGGGAGAGTGCTTAGAGTACATTCCGAAATTCAGATATCTTGGGGTCTGGATTGACTGTAAACTGTCCTTCACTGACCACCTGGAAGACTTGCTGAAAAAATTAAGGCAAAGACTTGGCCTTTTTTACAGGATAAGAAGACTTCTTATAGCGGATGCAAAGAAACGACTAGTCCAAGCCACGTTCCTGTCCTTAATTGACTACGCAGACTTCATATACAGTAGCTGTGTGGCTTCCTATCTTGGAAAATTGGATACACTCTACCACAGAGCTATACACTTCATCACTGACCTCCCCTTCTCTACCCATCATTGCGCACTATATGCAGCCATGGGCTGGACCTCACTTCACTATAGGTGCAACTTTAATGCAGCACTCTGGACACTTAGAGCCCTCAGAGGCAAACTCCTTCAATACATCATCTACTGTCTGTCTCCGATTGTGCTCAGGAATTATTCCCTTAGAAGCTGCTCACAACTCCTGCTAAATATACCCAGGGCACTCACATGAGTCGGGAGAGCCACCTTTGGATTCTCACTCCCTTCAATATGGAATAAAACCCCAAAAATACTTAAGCTGAAAATCCCAGTAAGTACCCTTTTGTTCAAAAGGCTTTACCGTGATGGAATTATGGAAATTTGCAACTGCTTTACTAGACACTAACTAACCTCCTTCCCTCAAACGGCGACCCGCAAATGAAATGTGTGCCTCTGCCTCTAGCATACCCACCAACAGATCCACAGGATTTATTGCCGAACTCCCATATCTTATTCTTTGATGCTCTGAACAGCTGCAGCCTGATTCTAGCACATGCTACCGCACTTGGGGATAATTATCGTCTTTCGCCCAAAAAAATATTCGGTCCCTCGTCCATCCAACACCTTCCTCTACCCCAACCTCCAGGACCCTCCCAGTTATGCACCTGCTACTATATTCCTTCTCTTGCACTTAATGGCAGCGTTTCTCCTCTATATGTAGCCACGTTTTGGGGCAAAAATCGCTTTGTCGCCATTCGTACCATCCTCCTCCCTCCCAATCCCTCACTCTGCTCTAACAATTGGGTCCTCTTCGCTTGCGCCCCTATTCCCCACCTCTCCCTACATTATGCGCTTGATATCTTCTATCTGGTATGCCTACCCTCTCCCTAACATTTCCTAGTACAAAATGCACAGTTTTTGGGCTTGGATCCAGCACAAGTTCACTATCCATGACTCCTTGTAGTTCTATGTTCAATGTAAATTACCTGTAAATGTGCATTTTTACTATAATAGCAGCTATTTTTACTGTTTGTACTTTTGTAACTTGTCTTTCGGTATTATTACTGTAGGATCACAGGTCCACCTTGTAAATGAGCTTGCTCAATGGTGCTCACCTGGATAAATAAAGACATTGACTGATTGATTGATTGATTGATTGATTGAGATGAATGCTATTTCATTTATATATATCATTTATTTTTTATGATGCACAAAAAACAGCAGAAAATTCTATTTTTTTCACTTTTTGCAACAAGCAAATGCAAATAGTTTAAAAATTAAATATAATAGCAGCGTACTTTGAGCACAAAAGTTGTTCAGCATTAAAATATTTACCAAATGAGTGATGTCTGAGTTATAGATACCTTTTAGATTTTTTATGATCAGCAAAAAATGGCAGGAAATTCAATTTTTGTCACGTTTTTGGATGTAAATTATGGCATGAATGGAATACGCTACCTCCCTACTGGAAATACTATTGATAGTTTTTGATCTTGTGCCAACTGCTCTGATGTCATTACTCATGGCTTTGCTACTCGTGATATCTTTGGGTCAATCGGCACTCAAACAAAAGTATTAATATTTCCAGTGGGGGGGGAGCATATCCTTTGCATATTCTTTGCAAAAAAAGACATTAATACAGTACATCAGTTTGTGTTGCTATTAAAGCTGCAGAAGTATGAACATGTGATATCTGGGTTTTCAACACTAACTCAGCACCCCTACCCCCAAACAGCCAAAGGGGACAAGGTAAAGGCAACCATAGATACCCATCATCATGTAAGACAAACATCATACAACTCTTTACAAATGGCAGAAGAGACTTCCATCATCAAGGTCCAGCACTTCTGTAGTTAAGGATACTCATGCACGCTTGCACACTGCCTGGGAAGTACAGTAAAAAATCCCATAGACTCAGATTGTAAGTATAACACATGACAGGGTGTGTGGCAGTACTACTTAATCGCAAAACCAAGATGGGTTGAAAGGCATGAGGCACAGCCAAATGCCTTCAACTACCTAAGAAGTGTGGTATATGATTCCCATAAGATTGCATTATAAATTGTAAGTAAGCAATAACACACGGCAGGGTGTGTAACATTGTTAAATTGCTGTATGGCACAGGTGGGTTGTGAGGCATGAGGTGCCATGGAGTGTCTTCAACCACCTGGGAAGTGTAATATAAAATTCCCAGAGGATCACATTATAAATTGTAAGTAGGAAATAACACACAACAGGGTCTGCAGTAATGTTAAATTACCGCTGGCCCCAGGTGGGTTGTGAGGTGGGTTCTGTGACACAATGCACAGCTGAGTGCTGCCAACCACCAGAGAAGTGTAGCTGTCTTCACTCAGGTGTCAAAGGCACCTATGCTGCCATTGAAGCAGATGCTAAGGATGTGGGAGAGTAATCCGGTGGCTACTGTGAGGAGCACCAGGCCCATGGCTTCTTTGACTGGTAAAAGAGGTAACATTCCAACATAAATGGCACAAAGATGAATAAGAACTTATGGACATATGAAGAAGCCAGCAGAAGAAAGCCATTTGGTCTATCAAGTCTGCTCATATTGCAGGGTACAAAGCTTGAGCTAATGTCCCTGTCCTCCCACCTCACTTCTCCCATCCTCCCTACTCATGATCCTTACTTTCTACCTCTGCCTTTCCCAGCCTCTCTTAAAGCTGACCACTGTCTTCAACAAGATGAAGTCTTCTGGAAGTGCAATCCAAGTGTCCACCACCCTCTCAGTGAAGAAGTGCTTCCTGACCGTCCTCCTAAACCTCCCATCCTCCAGATTAAGACTGTGCCCTCTAGTGTTATGATTGCCACTCAGCTTAAAGAGACTCTCCTTATCAACCTTATTTATCCCTTTCATGTACTTGAACATCCTAATCACGTCCCCTCCTTCTCTCCTGTCTTCCAGGGAGTATATGTTCACTGCCCTCAACCTCTACTTTTATACCCTACCCTGCTGGCCCATTATCATCTTAGTAGCCCTCCTCTGGACCTTCTCCAGAAGGTTAATGGCCTTTTTGAGGTGTGGACACCAGTACTTAACTCCATAATCTAGATTCGGCCTTACCAGTGACCTGTATAAGGGCAGTACAACCTCCTCTCTCCTACTACTGATCTTCCTAGATATGTATCCCAGCATCTTGTTTGACTTTGCTGCTGCTTTCTTGCACTGCATGGGGTGCATCAGGTTAGAAAAGATTCCTTATTTGTGTACTTTTTCAATTTAGTCACTGTTTTTAGAAAGGACTGCTTATTTATGCACTTTACCATACTTCTCACACTTGATTCTCACTCTTTCTTTCTCCATGTCTATGTTGCATGTATGGTGTTTTGCTTAGTTTGACTTTCAGGCTTAGTCTGGATTCATGGCTCTATTAAATATTCCACTCATTTTATTTCTCCAGGAAATCGCCTTTTCCTCACGTGTCACCACCTTTCATTTTTTGTTTTATGCCTGAAATTTAAAGGGCTGGCATCTGTCTACAACTAGGAGAGCACTTCAGAATCACTGTTACATGTTTGTTTGGTGCTCCAGAGTGGTTACCCGCGCCATTCCTCCTTCTTCCTGCTCAGGGCAGTCCAGCCTCCTCGGTGCTTGCACAAGTCAGGTGATGCTTTCACGCTGCAATGTGCTGGCAATCTGGAGAACAAGTCCTCATAATTTGACCTGTGTACATGTGAGTGTTCTGCCTTTTTATACTCATTCTATATCCACTTCTCTTTTTCCACTAATTTATTATTTAAACATCATCATTATCTCCAAGCCCTGCTTTAATTTTAACTGTCATTTTACTTTGATTCTGCACTTTTCCACGGGGGCCAACAATCCTGCTCAGGATAATCCACTTTGTTTTTATATCTTTCATACTTTGCCTTATATCCTTCCTCTTTTCTTATTTAAGGTGTCATTATCAATTGGGGATATCCACACAAACTAATTTGTTATCAAAAAGTGAATCATAATACATAAAATCGCATTTTTTCATGTTTTTTCATTTTTCTATACACTACTTGTCCTTATTTTTTATATTTTATCCCATCCCTTAACCGATCCTTCCTAGCTTTTGACTTTTTAATAAAAAAAATGGTCTTGACTCAATACAAAGGTTCATACCTGCTCAAAAGGTTAAATAATCCTGCCAAAAGTCAAATATAACTTAATTGAGTTTTCTATATTTCTTTCCTTACTCTCTCTCCTATATCTTATATCTTTTCTATTATAAACTATGATCTAACTTTTCTACCGTAAACCACCACCATTCTAATATAAAAAGGCACCTAATTACTCAGGAGGTCACATAGTGCTGCTAAAGGTCACATACCAACTTTACATTTTTTTCCTATACTTTTCTGTCCCTTTCTTTACTAATAATACCCCATCAACTCTACTACTATATTCCCATCTCCTTAAACATCAAAGCAAGAAACATTTCTAATTTCAGAAACAATTAACATCTAAAAATTGAGTAATGCTGCTTGAGATATATATTACTTTTACATTTTTTCTATACTTTTTTTCTATTTCATCAAAAGATTGACTAATGCTGCTCAAGAACATATATTACTTTTACATATTTTCTATACATTTTTTTCTATTTCATTACTTCTACTTATCTAATAACATATTGACATATTTTAATTTTCATCAGTCTTTGAAACAAACTTTTTTAAAGGTAACTACTATATCCTGCATTATCATTAAGTCCATTAGGCATATGGTTTGCATTTCATGAATCCAAAATGCCTCCATTTGAAGAAGTATATCTTTCAAACATCCTCCTCTAGCTGGTAATTCCACTTTTTCCAGTCCTACGTGTGTGAGAGATGCTGCTGAACCATGTCCTGCCCCTATATAGTGTTTGGCTATTGTATATTTTATGTTTATACTCCTAATAGCCATTTTGTGTTCACCAATCCTTGGTTTTAATACTCTTTTTGCTTGACCTACGTACGCTTCACCACATGGGCACTTTAACGTATGTATTACCCCCTCTGACAAACAATTGATGAAACCTTTGATCTTATATTTCTTTCCTGTTCTGGAATGGTTAATTTCTTTTGTCTTTTGTTTTTTTGTCCCATTGCAATGCGGGCAATCCCCACACTTATAGTTTCCTTGTGGGGGCTCTGGCATCCAATTTGGTCTATTCCAGGGTTTTTCCTCTGTGTTCAAAGTATGTACCAGCATTTCTTTCAAATTTTTGTTTCTTTTGTAACTAAATAGAGGCAATTTCTCCACAATGTTTTTCAGGCTCTCATCTATTTTCAGTACTGGCCAATGCTTATTTATTACCTGTTTTAATTCTCCATGCAGATCGTTATATTCTGTACTGAAACAAATCTGTTCCTCTGTATCATTCCTCTCTTTATTTTCTAATACATTTTCTCTTATTTTTCTATTCACTTTCTCCAGTGCTGCTTCAATTCCTCATATCTATAGCCCCTATCCAACAGACACTGACACATTTCTGCTGATTCTTGTAGTCTTATTTCTTCCTCACTGCAATTCCTTTTAATTCTAAGCAGTTGTCCATATGGTATATTTTTTGGTATGAGAAGGATGTTGGCTATCATGGTGCAAAATGCTGTTTCTGTCTGTATCTTTTCAATATAATTTTGTCTCTAATTTAGAATTTTTCACATAAACTGTTAAATCCAAAAAATGTATTTCTACTTTACTATAAGTTGAAGCAATTTTTAAATTAGTATCACACCAATTAATATATTCCAAAAATTATTTTAGATCATTTTCTTCACCTTCCCATAAAACAAACACATCGTCCACAAAACTGACCCATTCTTTTACATTTTTATACCATTTGTTATTCATTTCATTCCATATATATTTATCTTCCCATGTTCCAACATATATATTTGCCAATGAAGGGGCAAATGTTGTGCCCATGGCAGTCCTATGAAACTGCTTGAAAAATGATGTCCCAAATAAAAAAATATTTTTCTTCAAAACCAAATCAGCCAGTTCCAAAATAAAATCTGTCAGTGAAATCACATTCCTTGGTCTATTTTCTAATATTTTCTTTAATGTTCCTAACTCCTCTTGGTGTGGTATGTTGTTGTAAAGGTTTTCTATGTCACTTGTAATCAACCATGTGTTTTCCTCTATTTCCACATCTTTCAAAATATTTAGCTTGTCTTTTGTATCTGCTATATAAGATTTTTTTTTTTTTACTAAAGGTCTTAAGAAAAGTCAACAAACTTTAACAATGGTTCTGTTACCAAATTTAGACTACTTACAGTTGGTCTTCCTGGTGGTACATTTTTATCTTTGTGTATTTTTGGCAAGAGGTAGACTATAGATCTTACAGGATTTTCCACTGTCAGAAAATGTTTTCCTTTTTCTGTTATCCATTTCTTTTTTCTTGCTTCTTCTATTACCTCATTCAATTTTGTTTTGATTTCTTCAGTGGGATCTCCCCCCAGTTTTTTTTTTTATAATACTTTTCATTCTCTAGTTGTCTTTCCATTTCTTTAATGTACATATTTTTACCCCACAGCACTACCCCACCACCTTTGTCTGCTTTTTTAATCACTGTATCTGGAAGTTTTTTTTCACTTCTTGTAATGCTTCTCTTTCAGCTTTACTCAAATTTTCTGTTTTTCTTAATTCTTCATATCTGCTTAGAACTTTCTCCATGTCTGTATTTGCCAACTTACTGAACATGTTTACAGCATTATTTGCCTGCATATTAGGGACGAATTTCAATTTTTTATACAAAAGTGTCTTTTCACATTCAAATTCTATAACCTCTTCTTTTCCCTCTATGTTGATCACATTATTTACTAAAGTAGTGGTTTGTGTTGTGGGGTGCATAAACTGTTGTTTTGAGAAAAAGGATTTTAAGTGTAATTGTCTATATGTCTTAAACAAGTCTGTTTTTACTTTAAAAGTGTTCCATTTCTGTGCTGGAACAAACGATAACCCTTTTTTAGATTTTAAGAGAAAGTTTGCTAACATGGGCACTGGTTATTACAGGAAGCCACTGATTTGATTCTGCTAAGTCTATAGGAGGCATGTAGTTTATGTTGATCTCCAGTTTATAGGAGGTAGTCAGTACTGCCAATCTGCCAAATTTCTGGAGGCACAAAACAACAGATAGGATATAGCACCATAGATGGTACTGCTAATATAACTTGCTGCTCACGACCTGGTATGACTCCCATAGGGGGTGAGTGGTGCCTACTAGTCAGAAAATAGGAGGTAATTCTATAGTCTCTAGTCACTCTCCTGTTTAAGACTCTCGCACAAGGGACACAGTGTTCTGAAGAGATAGGGAGACTGCAGAGAAGCGGAGCACTTGGGACCCAGGGTGACAATGCTAAGATACAATGCCTTCCCCTACATTTCCTTCTACTGCTGAAAGGACCCCTACCTATTAGAATGCCCATAAAGCAAGGAATACCCTACCTTTGCTGGTCCAACAGAGGGCTACTCCTGGCCATCATGTAGATCCTGTCCCTACTCAGGGTTGATAGGCTAATTGGCACAGGAGACCCTGACTCCAGAGGTCCCCCTCTGCCTGATATCCCACCACATAGTCCCCAGTCACTCCTGATGGCCCATGAATTTTACAGGAAAGGTATTTGGTACTCTACCCTCCTCTTCACAAAGTGAGGACTCAGTAATGAGCTACTTCCCCTCCCTGGCCCACCTTCACTCTGCCTCATTGTTGCCTTCCTGCTTATCACAGGTGACATTTAGCCAAACCATGGACCCCCTCCTAACAACCTCCTGATTTCCTCCCCACAGGACCCTCACCAGGTGTCCACAAAGGGCATGCGGATTGCACATATGAACATATGCAGTTTACGAACCAAGATGCAGGAAGTACATGCCTAGTTGGACCTGTACAATCCAGATGTCCTTGCTGCATCAGAAACCCAGCTCAAACCTCAAGTACTCTCACACAAGGTCACAGCCCTCGGGTATCACTCCTTTAGAAAAGACAGAGCAAACAAAAGAGGGGAAGGGGGTCCTAATCTATACTAAGACACCCTAAACTCTGTGCAGGTTAACCTGCAACACACTACCAGCATTGACGGTGACTCAATCTTTGTACGCATCACCCTTGGCCTTTGCAAGCATCTCACCATTGAGTGTGTATACAACCCTCCTAAGAATGCTCTCTCATCACTCGAGTTAGTCCTAAAGGACATTGCCGAGGAGGTGTCCTCTGAGCTACTCATCCTGGGGGACTTTAACCTAAATTGGTCCCTGAATGCAAACCACTCCCTTAAAGGAATGGTACAAGAAGCAAACCTTGAACAGGTTATCTCTGGGCCAACAAGACTGAACCACAAAACAGGAAATCATTCCACCCACGACTGGGTGCTAGCGACCAACCCTGATAACTTACAGGCTGCAGGCACCTTAGTGGATGCCCTGAGTGACCACTCCCCAATATTCTTCATCTGGAAAAACAGGGCTCCCAGGTTCCACCTTTGAATCCTGGCTGCAAAGGACTACACCCATCTATTACCTGAACAACTATCCGGCTACCTAAGCAGCATAGACTGCAGCCCAATCAAACTCCTCCCCTCTCTGGATGAGGCTGTTGCCTTCTTTCAGCGAACACTCTACACGGCAGCCGACCTATTCACCCCAAAGAAGAAACTCTGGACCAAGGGAAGCTGCTATAATTGGATCACCCCCTCCTTGAAAGCCCTAATGATAAACCGGGACAAGGCCTGGAAAAAATACAAGCTCTCTACCCTACCTTCTGACCTGTTGAGCCACAATACTCTCAGAAACAGGTGTAAGCTGGCCATCAAAACAGCCAAAAGGGAGTATGTCATGCAACTTTAGAAAAAGAATCTAGGAAACCCTAGACTTTTCCGGGCACACATAAATGGGTTATTAAAGGGGAATGGCAAGACCGAACATGAGATAAATGGTCAACTAATAAACGACAACACCCACATCGCCATGGCACTCGACCACCACTTCACGAACCTTGCCTCTTACAAGGCTGGACTACCTCCCCTCTACCCGGACCCCAATGGGCAGTCACTTCCTAACCTTGACCATCCAACCTTCCACCTCAGACTGGTAAAACCAAAAGAAGTTCTCTCATTACTAATGACTCTTAAAACCTCTGGTTCCAGGGGACCTGATGGGATTCACCCGAGGCTATTGAAGGAAGGGGCCCAGTCCCTAGTCAGACCCCTGACCTGGCTCTTTAACTGATCCCTAAAAGAGGGTGCAGTCCCTGAACAATAGAAACAGGCCTTTGTGGTCCCAATCCACAAGGGAGGCCATCGGGAGTCCACTAGCAATTACTGGCCCATCTCCCTGCTTTGCACCCTGGCAGAGATACAAGAGAGGCTGATCTACGGGCAACTCCATGAATACCTAGAGTTCCATCAACTTCTGGCACCCTCACAGCATGGCTTCAGAACCAGGCATGGGATGGACACTGCCCTCACCAAATTCTTGACTTACATACTCAGAGAACTGGATAAGGGGACCCCTACTGGTTTGGTCTTTATAGACCTATCCAAGGCCTTCGACCTGGTCAGTCACAATCTGCTATTGACTAAGCTAGGCAATGTAGGCCTTGACAGCCATTCCCTTATGTGATTCCAAAGCTACTTAAATGGAAGTACACAGGGGTAAAATGGAAAGACTCCATATTGGAGCTGCTCCCATTAAAAGAGGAAGTGCCACAAGGGTCAATTCTTGGCCCCCTCCTCTTCTCCCTTTTCACCAACGAACTCTGCGACCACTGTGGTGGGAGCTCTGTGGTCCAGTATGCGAATGATGATGTCATCTATCGACACTCCAGTAAGCTGGGAGACCTCAGCCCCTTGCTACAAGGAGACCTGAGTTCCCTCGAGCAATGGCTTGTTAACAACAGAATGGTCCTTAACACAGACAAGACCAGGGCCATGCTGTTTCACCCAAGATCCCTTGGACATGATAGAAACCAACACCTACACCTGATCTCTGTGTGGGCAGTAGGCTAGAGGTTGTGGCATCACTAAAATACCTTGGCCTCACCCTGGACCAGGGCTTCACCCTCAAGGATCACATGGATCAAGTTACTAAAAACTTACACTCAAAACTAGGCACCCTCTACCGACTGAAAGACCAGCTGATACCTGAAGCAAGGGTCTCCATAGCCACCAGCGTCCTCCTCCCGACAATTACCTATGCAGCCCCAGTGGTCCAGGGAGTAGCTAGACTTGAGATGAATAGACTCCAAGTTCTATACAATAAGGTGGCTTGGTTCACTGCCCAATCAAACCCCAGGAACCATCACTGTGACACGCTATCCCAACTAAATTGGCCCTCCTGGGATGCCTGTCTCCAGTACCCCTTGCTTTGCCAAACCATCAAATTAATTAGCCCAACCCCCCCAGCCTCTCGGGACTTATTGCACTAAAGAATAACCCTCGGCTCCTCCACACAATGGATCGCTTGCTCCTAGCTGTCCCTAGAGTAAGAACCAAGGTGGGGGGAAAGTCTTTCACTCACACACACCCACCCTATGGAACTCTCCCCCGGAGTGCAGGAAGCTCCCTCCATCAAACGTTTCCACACAAGGCTTAAGGCTCAAATGATGGCTACCTCCAAATGCAGCTGCTAGAGATACGGGTCCACCACACTGACATCTAAGCCTCACAGTCCATTACTACCTGCTGTGTGCAATCTGTCTCTGCATTTGTGGTTCACACCCCCCTCTTTATTAGTGTCAATACACATGCACTGCTGTAATGCTGATCTCAGCACATGTAGCCAGCTGACTGTACACCTCTGTATAACTTGCATCATTATTGCATTTTCTTCATTTACTGCATTGTGATTTATCCTATGTTATGTAATCCCAAGTCACCTCTGAAAAAGGGACCTCCAGGGCCCAATAGACTCACCCGGTCACCAAAATTTAATAAATAAATAAATAAATTCTCTTGTTTTTCTGTTAATGTATTTCCTGTTAAATTAATTAATTCCAATTATTTTTCCTTTGAGACCTCCGGGGGCCCTGTTCACCCCATAGCCTCCATAGTTGTTCCTTGGCCCTGTTCCTCTGCTTCTGTATCCTCTTCCTATTCCCACCTCCTGATCCTCGACCTCTGCCTGGGCCTGAACTGGTTCCTTTTTGAGGTCTTCTTGAAAATCCTGTCTTTGTCCACCTCCTCTTCTGCTGTCTATAGAGTCCGTCTCACTTTCTTCTGAGGTGCCATAGTTTTTATTTTCTAACTTTCCACTTTTTACATGCAAAAACCTGTGCCTTTTCCCATGCCAATTATATATAGTCCCCTCTCCATAACCTCTAGCATCCCTTTCATCTTTACATTTTTTCACATCCATTTCAATCTTTCAAGAACAGGAGAGTTAGAAGAAGATTGAAATGGATGTGAAAAAATTTAAAGATGAGCTAATGGAATATAAACAAGCATTTGTCAATGCTGAATGTTCACTTGCAGGTGTTTGCAGTGGTGTTTGGCACGTATGGTGCTTTACCCTAATGCCCTGTGCGATTGCTGGCATTTGCACAATAAATTGTCAGCATGACCTTTTTGTTACCCCCATTGTGCGCTACATAGGCAGAAACACGTTTTGGGCAGGATGTGAAAAATGACAGCTGTACTACTCATAAGGAAGTGTGGTAAAATGGCAATGTTGAAAATCTGGAGTGGAAATATTGAAAATTCTCAAACCTAGGAGCGTACGTGGGAACTGTGCAATGCACGCTGGTAAAACAGTGATTGTTAGGAATTTTTTCACCAAATTGTCAACATTGGCAGTTTAAAACCTCTGGTAATGAACAGTGACACTGTGATTTTCTTAATGTGTCCCATACACTGAATTCGCACACCGACTGTGCCGTTGTGTGCTACATGGGCAGAAACACATTTTGGGCAAGATGTGAAAATATGACAGCTGCAGTGCTCATAAGGAGGTGTGGTAAAATGGCAATGTTGAAAATCTGGAGTGAAAATATTGAAAATTCGCAAACTTACGAACGTGCGTAGGAACTGCACAACGCAGACTCATAAAACAGTCATATTTAAGAATTTTTTCACCAAATTTTCAGCACAGCCATTTTAAGACCCCTGCTCATGATCAGTGTCACTGTGATTTTCTTATTGTGTCTCATACATTGAGTTCGCACACCGACTGCACCATTGTGCGCTACATGGGCAGAAACACATTTTGGGCAGGATGTGACAAATGACAGCTGTACTGCTCATGAGGAGGTGTGGTAAAATGGCAATGTTGAAAATCTGGAGTGCAAATATTGAAAATTGAAACATACGAAAGCATGGAGGAACTGGCGCAATGCACGCCAGAAACAGTTATTTTAGAATTTTTCACCAAATTTTCAACATAGCCATTTTAAGACCTCTGCTCATGAACAGTGTCACTGTGATTTTCTTAATGTGTTCCATAAATTGATTTCGCACACCGACTGCTCCATTGTGCGCTACATGGGCGGAAACACGTTTTGGGTGAGATGTGAAAAATGACAGCTGTACAACTCATAAGAAGGTGTGATAAAATGGCAATGTTTAAAATCTGAAGTGAAAATATTGAAAATTAGCGAACTTACGAGCCTGCCTAGGAACTGTGCAACGACGTCAGAAAACAGTTTTTTGAATTTTGAATCTGGACTATTATGATGGCTTTTCATAATCGATAAACATGTCATGGCGTTTTTGTACAAGGGTGATTTTGTGCAGTTACTGCACAGTGCCTGCAAAATCTCCCTTTGGGCCCAAATAACACCATGACAGTGACATCATTCATGAGAAGGGGTCCCAAAAACCCCATGTTGAAAATTTGGTGCAAAAATTTGAAAAAATGACTAAGATATGCACTAAAGTTGAACCCCCTCCATCTAGCCCATTATACAGCTTACCGGCATTTCCTCAGTTCGCGGTCGCCTTTGAAGAGTGCAGACGTGTTCCCGGTCCACCGAAGATCGTCGTGCCGGAGTCCGGAGGTAAGTATGGGGTGAGGTGGGGGTGTGGGAGGCTGGGTGAGCAGTGGGTAGGTGTGGGTTGTGGGAGGGGGGTTGGGAGACGTGCTGCGGGACAGTTTTTGTTTTACAGGTTTGAAAAAAAAAAGACGACGTGGGACGTTTGCCATGCTGGGGTGGGTTCCCAGCATGGCAGAAGATGGCTGGGGGCTGAGGGCCGAGGGGGTTGGGCACCCCATCGGCCAACTCGCTGGGGGCGCCAAGGAGCCGATGGGGATTGGGCACCCCTCTCCGGCAAATAAAGAACATTTGCCACGCTGGGGTAGGCTCTCAGCGTGGCAGTGGGATGGCTTGGGGGCCGTGGAGCCGATGGGGGATTGGGCACCCTGCCGGTAAACACGTTTGCCACGCTGGGTGGGTTCCCAGCGCGGCACGAAAGCTTTGGGGGCGTGTGACTCGAGCGCGGGGGGGGAGGTAGCGCGTGACGCGAGGGGGGGACTCAGTGTGGCAGCGGTGTTTTTCTTTGAAGCAGAGGAACACTGCTGTCATACTGAGCTGCTGCACCCATTGGTGCAGGACCGCCACTCCTGCTCAAGGGAGCAGTGCATTGGGTGGGAGAGGCACACCTCTAAGTGTGCTACTCTCCAAAAACGTTCCTTGTGCATGTGCACAAGTGAACGTAAAAAGGAAAACACCACCGAGGACAGTGCTCGAGTGTCCACCACCCTAACAACAGAGTAGTGGTGACAAATGGATGCCATAATACACATTCTACATCCATTTGAGCATGCAACACAGGCTGTGAGTGTGGACACTGTCTATATAAGTCAGCCAATACCCCTTATACATGTGCTGAGGCAGACACTGGTAAATGTCAGTCACCAGATGGAGGCAAGTGATGATCACAGTTCTGTTCATGTAATGGGTGACATGCTCCATATGTTGGACAGCAACATACATATCTCTGGAATAATGCAGTCTAATGAGTTTGCTATTGCTACCATGCTGGATCCACGGCACAAACATGGCTTGCCTGCCATGATTGAAGGGGGCCATATGAGAGTGGACAAATTGACCAATTACCTTGTCAGACAGGTACATGGTGAACAGATGAAAAATGCAGAGACACAAAGGGCACATAAAGATATACAAGGTGTTGCTATCACCACCACCAGTAAATCACCAGTGGCCACCAAATTGGAGAAAATGTCAAAGTCACAGCATAGCACAGCAGGTAATCCCATTTGGGATGCTCTGTAACAGGAGGGCATTGAAGAAATTGAAGACAAGGAGGAGGAGCATGATGAAGCAGCAGGACTCAGGGAGGCACAACATATGATGGATGCTTACATAGAACCATAGAGTTTGATTGCAGATAAGGACCACTTGGCCCACCCACTCTGCCCATTTCCCTACCTAATGGATAAACTGCAGATCCTAGATAACCAGCAGCCTACTTCTTCCTAAACCCCACCCCTTAGAATTGCCTTATGACTGTCCCATGCATGCTTGAATTCCACCACTGTTTTTGACTCCACAACCTCCTCTGGAAGGCTGTTCCATACATCCACCACCCCCTCTGTGAAAAAAAATACTTCCTGACATTACCTCTGAGCCTCCCCACCCCATCTTCAAATTGTGCCCCTTGTTCTTGCACACCTCTTTTTCTGAAAGATGGTACCCTCTTGGACTTTGTTGATTCCCTTGAGGTACTTAAAAAGTTTCTATCATGTCCCCCCTGTCCCTCCTTTCCTCGAGGCTATACATATTAAGCTCCTTAAGTCTCTCTCTCTCTCTACATATGTCTTCTGGTGCAGAACATGCACCATTTCAGTTGCCCTCCTCTGGACAGCCTCCATTCTGCCTATGTCTTTGCAGAGATTTGGTCTCCAGAACTGTACACAGTACTCCAGATGGGGTCTCGCCAGCTGTCTGTACTGAGGGATAACAACTTCTTGTTTTCTACTGGTGATGCCTGTCCCTATGCATCCCAGTATCCCCCCAGCCCTCCTTACTGCCCTCTCACATTGGTTGCCCACCTTTAGGTCATCTGATATGACTACCCCCAGGTCCCTTTCCATTTTTGTTTTTGTTAGCATTTCACCCCCCCATTGTGTACTCTTGCCCTGGGTTTTTGTTTCCTAGGTGCATTACCTTGCACTTCTTAGCATTGAATCTAAGCTGCCATACATTTGACCATTCCTCAAACCTTGCCAAGTCCCTGCTCATCCTTTCCACCCCAATTTGTGCATCAACTCTGTTGCAGATCGTTGTGTCATCTGCAAAGAAACATACTTTTCCTTCCAGTCCCTCTGCAATGTTGCTTATAAAGACATTGAAGAGGACCGGTCCTAATACTGAACCCTGCAGTACCCCACTAGTAACCCCCCTTTCTTCAGAGTGGACTCCATTTACTATTACCCTCTATGTCCTATTCTCCAGCCAATTCTTTACCCAGGCTACCACCCTGGGACCCACTCCCAGGCTGGCTAACTTGTATATTAATCTTTTGTGTGGGACTGTGTCAAATGCCTTACTAAAGTCTACATAGGCCATGCCCACAGCCCCTTCCTGATCTACTACTTTGGTCACCCAGTCAAAGAAATCTATTAGATTCAACTGACATGACCTTCCTGCTGTGAATCCATGCTGCCTTGGGTTGTGTGCCCCTCTGGCCTCTAGGTACTCAACAATTCTTTCCTTCAGAAGTGATTCCATCATTTTCCCTATCACTGAGATTAAACTAACAGGTCTGTAGTTTCCTGCTTCTGCACTGCTCCCATTTTTGTGAAGTGGAATCACATCTGCCCTCCTCCAGTCCTCAGGTATCACCCCATCCTCCCATGATTTGTTAAAGAGGGTAGTCAGTGGTGTCACTAGTTCTACCCTTAGTTCTTTTAGAATTCTGGGATGAATCCCATCAGGCCCCATTGCTTTATCCACCTTCAGTTTTAAGAGTTCTTTCGTAACCCTTTCTTCTATAAATGGGCTGGTATCAACTTCTGTATCCATAGTGTTTCTATTGTCTGGTTTAGGTACCTCCCCCTCTTCATTTGTAAATACTGATAAAAATATTTGTTTAGTATCTATGCCTTTTCACAGTCACCCTCTGCCCACCCCTTCCCCTTTATTAAGCCTCACTATCCCTCCCTTGGTCTTTCTTCTCTTCCTGATGTACCTATAAAATGTTTTATCCCCCTTCTTAACTGAGTTGGCTATCTTTTCCTCGGTTTGGGCCTTTGCTGTTCTGACTGCCTTCCCAGCTTCCTTTTGCTTTACCTGATACAATTCTCTGTCCTGCTCCTTCTGTGATTCCTTGTACTTCCTGAATGCTTTCTTTTTCTCTTGAATCTTCTTGCAGCCTCCTTTGAGAACCATAGTGGTTTCTTACATTATTTTGTTTTGTTTATTTGCTTCTCACAAAGGCTTGTTTCCTCTGTGATGGCAGTTTTAATTATTCCCCATTGTACTTCCTCCCCTCCTTCCTGCCCATTTGCTAGTGCATTCCTTAGGCACTCACCCATTTTGGCAAAGTCAGTCCTCCTAAAGTCCATAATGTTGCCTTTGTATGGCTTGACTCTACTGCTGTTTTTATTGAACCATACTGTTCGATGGTTGCTAGTTCCCAGATGGCTACCCACTTCTACATCTGTGATCCTCTCTCCATCTCCATTTGAGAGAACCAGGTCTAAGATTGCTCCCTCTCAAGTGGGTTCCAATACTATTTGTGTAAGGCATGCCCCCTGTAGGGCATCTAGAATAACCCCACTCTTAGCAGTGGCTGCTGCAACTACACTCCAGTTAACATCTGGCATATTCAGATCACCCATCAGCAATATCTCCCCTTTTTCTGCCATTCTAAGTATACTTTCCATCATTTGCTTGTCCATTTCCTCCCCCTGAGAAGGGGTCTGTATACAACCCCTGTGCGGATTGTGGTGCCATTGCCTGTCTCCAAATTGACCCACAGAGCTTCTTCTCCTCCCTGTTTACCCTTTTATTCTGTTGCTTTAATTCCTTCCCTTATATAGAGAGCTACTCCTCCTCCTCTTTTACCTTCCCTGTCCCTCCTGTAGATAGTGTATTCTGGTATGTTTACTTCCTAGTCATGGTTCTGTGTGTACCATGTTTCAGTGACTGCCACGATATCCAGATGTTCCTCCTCCATCAAGGCCACTAATTTAGGAAGCTTCTTACTCAGACTAGGGCTTTGGTACTCATTGCTCTCCATTTTTTGATGGCTTTACCTTTTGTAGTAACATCCCCCACTGACCTTTCTACCATGGTATTTTCCACATTTACATGGGAGACACCAAGCATCTTGGCATCAATAATGAGCCATTGATGTACTGGAGCAGCAAAGTAAGTCACTGGCCTGCACTGGCATCTGTTGATTTTAAATACCTCAGCTGCCCACCATCCAGTGTCAGTGTGAAATGAGTGTTCAGTTCTGCTGGGGCCATTGTGCATGACCATAGAACAAATCTATCACTGAAGAATGTTTCCATCATAACATTTATAAAAATGAATGAGGATCACATTCCAAATAACACAATTATTTTGATGGTGCACCAAGAACTGTGTCTTGGGGACAATGATGACAACAAAGACATCTACAGTGGTAAGGCCTCTACTAGCAGGGAGGTAGATGAAGCAGCAATGATGACTGCATTTCCACATAGTGATGACTCCAGTCTTGAAGACTGTGAGGGCTGCTTCATGGATGATGTGCACTGGAAAAAGGCTAAAGGTGTTCTGTCTCACCCCCAACCACTACCAGCATTCCCACTCCCACTTCCACTGAATATGCTGTTTTATGTTATTGTTATACATTTTAAATTTTATTTTGCTCATTGTTCTGTGTTACATATCCAGCTAAACCATTTAATTTGACTACCCAACCTAGTCACAATGTTTACTTCATTTCATTTTTGAAAATGTATTCGTATATGCTATGCTAACTGCAATGAATATGTCCTCATCTCAGCAATACACAATGACCCCATCATGTGACAAATACTGAGCATCTTCCCCATTTCCACATATACCTCCTCCATGACACCATGAATGAGTGTCTAGTGAGTGTGCCACCTCTGTATATACAACAATGACAACTTAGTCAGACAGTGCACAGCCTGTACTATGTTACTCAGAAATGCATGCATACTTCATCCCCATGTATATAATTAACATCATGTAATCTGCTTCCTTGTCATCCATCCTAATTTGTATAACACAGATTTCGACAGTGTGGGCCAGTGTCATACTGCTAAGAAATACAGCAGACCACTGAAAATATATGAAGCTGACAGATGCATGCTCCAGCATAAATAGCAGTCTCAGACCAGTACATTAATACTGCCTCTGAGTCCAGCTAAATTACTCCTCCTCCTTTTCCTCCAGCAGTCTTCCACCAAGAAGAATCACAGCATTGCCAGTGCCAGCACATTTGGGGCCAGTACATCAATCCGCACAATGCATCACTTTCATCCCAGCATGCACACTTGGGTTGTTGTCCCTTCTGCCAACCACCCAGGATGACAGCATTGCCAACACATTTTGGGCCAGTACGTCAACCAGCATGATGCAGCACCTTCATCCCAAGAAGCACAATGGTGTCATTTTCAGTTGATAAATGGCTATGCTGGCATTTACAGTGTCAGCTGCAAATTTGTGGATAAAAGTTATATATCCTTCATCATCTTACAGTGCTTCAATCAAGGAACTTATTTAAGCTGCGTATGGATGATTCCACAGTGTCAATGGCAAAACACATGAGGATACAATCCAAGGTCACATTTTTCACATTAGCGCAGCAGTATAAATAATAAGTTTGTTTTCCTTCACAGGTGTCCGTTGATGATGATGATGTATGTTTTTAGTTGTCAGCAGTGGCCCACACCTTGCAGTTGCAGCACTTCGATCCAGTGTCAACACACCACGATAGAAGACTTCTATTTAGTCACCAGTGCCTTACAGAGATGGGACGCATTGGCAAATGTCAACCAGAAAACTAAGCCACCATTCCAATTGAAGCACTTTGTACCTGGCTGGCCATAAGAAAAAAAGAAGAAGAAGGCATTTTGAGCATTGTTACAACTTTGTGACCCCCCCACACACTCTTTACATGAAGCTATACTTACACCCGGGAATGGCTGTTAAACTGGACACTTGACATGAACAGAATGTGTCTGATGAGCACAGCCAGCAGCCAGACTGGGAGGGAGGTATCAGATGCACCCCAGAAGCAGAATTCCTGAATATTGACAGATCCATATAGAAGATAGTTACTGTCAATGTCTGACATCTGTGTCCTGCAGTAACCACAAACTTAATACTGAACCATATCCACCAACCCCACACCACCCCTGCCTCAACCATCTCCTCCACCACCCACCCACCAAAGACCATCACAAATTAAGAAATACTTCCCACCAGTTAATGAATTGCACATGTATTGAACAGCAGCAGCAGCAGCAGTGCAACTGAAGTTAACAGCTCCTGAATTCCTGCATGTGTTGAGAAAAGAATAAATAATACAATTACAATCCAACTCAGATATCTGAGTTGCAGTCACCTATCCCTCCCAGTAATGAAAAATTAAATACTTACCTTGTCCTTGTGCAATGTGAAATATGGTGCATTCCAACATCCCGTATCCAAATTCTGGGCTGGCATGCATGTTTTCATGATTATGTACTCCTCAGCACACTAGTTAAATATAAAATAAGTGCAAACATATAAGAACTCAAGACATCCCAATAGCAACCCACCATCCCCCTTCTCTTGCACCCAAAAAAATAAATACAGATACTTACGTGTGCAGCAGCACCATCAATCGACTATGTGAAGAGGATCCCCATGAAGCAGACAAAGCATTACTTCTCATGGCAACTAGTCAGAGCAGCAGGCAGCAACTACAGGCAACAGCAGTAGCACTCAAAATGTCATTCAGTCCACACTGACTTAAAACTACAGAGACAACACAGCTAACCAGGGCAGCATCATTGCAAAATGATAATTCCACAGTTCTCAATCAATTGAGAAAGCAGTAGCAGGAGGAAGTAAATGCAACTTTAAGTCACAGGACCATTTTGCAAGAGGATTTATTTTTCTCATCATGGCAAACTGGCTTAAGTTGCATGTTAGGCAGTGGTGGTACCATAATTAGGCCTGTAAACCATACTATGTGATGCAGAGAACAGCGGATTAGGGTCATTTGTGTATGTGAACCATGTAACTGCATGTCTGACACCAGATTTCAGTCTGAATTTAATGTACCATTTTTTAAGAAACATTTGTTGACATGTACTGTCTGTGCTGCACTTGCAGAAAGAAGATGTGGCCTAAAATCAATTGTAAACAGTGGACCAAAGACCATCATTTGGTCTGGGGGTTGGGTGCCATAAAACATTTTGGCTGGAACCTGATTTCAGTGTGAAGTTACTGTAAATTTTTTTGGGAAAATTTCTGGACTTCTGGGCCATGTTAGGCAGTGGCAGCACCACAGCTAGGCCTGAAAAGCATTTAAAGACTGCAGAAAATTGCACATTTGGGTCCTCATGGTGGATGTGAACCATGTAACTGCATGTCTGACACCTGATTTCTGTCTGAATGTACTGTGCAATTTTGATGGAAACATTTCTGGACATTTACTGCCTGTGCTGCACTCACAGAAACAAGATGTGACCTAAAAACAATTTTAAACAGTGGACCAAAGACCATCGTTTGGTCCAAGTGGTGGTTTGGGCACCATAAAACATCATGACTGAGATCAGAGTTCTGTCTGAATTTAATGTACCATTTTTTCTGCAACATTTCTGGACATTTACTGCCTGTGCTGCACTCGCAGAAACAAGATGTGGACTAAAAACAATTATAAACAGTGGCCAAAACAGCATTCCAATGTCTTGCTGCTTGGGGGCAACCTAAAACATCATGACTGATTCCATATTTCAGTCTCAATTTGATGCAACATTTTTTGGTAAACATTTCTGGACTTGTAGGCCCAGTTTGGCACCAGCAGCAGTCAGTTTCAGGCAGAAATATTTGGCAAACAGGCCCTAAAACAGCTGTTTTTATTTATTTATTGAAATAATCAGAATTACACTCCTTTGAGTCATAGACTCCATTGCAAAGGCTCCATGTCAGTAAGAAAGAGAAAAGAAAATACACAATGCATCACTTCTAAAGTACAAAACTTAAACATTTGGCACAGTATATGATGTAAGGTTACATCAGTAGGGATCTTAAGAGAAGGTCCCGGGTCAACATTTATGTACATATGACAGTATTCAGTTACAGAGGGTCTTACAAATAGGTCCAGAGTCATAATTTATTTACAGTGAGATTGAGGATCCTAAGCATGGGAAAAGAGAAAAAAAGTCCCTATGTCGGAGGCTACGTCATTGCACTAGAGCAGGAACCTGCTTGTGGTATGGTTTTGTTTGCATGTCAGTAAAGGAGGTGAACAACCTGAAAAGGGGGGGTAGTTATATACAGTCACAGGTTGCAGAGTTAAGGAGGAGGGTCTTGAGACCAGCTTTTAATTGGCCCAGGCTGGATATAAGGGAGATTGTGGATCATAGGTTACTTAGCCACAAAGGGGCACCATAATAGAAGGACCATTGACCAAGGGAGGTTCTACAGCGAGGTACTAGTAGGGAGGTGTTGACAGAGTGCCTTAGGGCCCTCCTGTGAGAGACTATGAATAAGAGCGTGGAGGCCTATTGGTGCTTGTTTGTGTAGTATCTTTTTTGCTAGGAGGCAGGTGTGATACTTAACCCTATCTTGGAAGTTTAGCCAGCCAGTAAATTTGTAAAGCTCACATGTATGGGTTAGTCTGTTACAATTAGAGACCAGATGGCAGGCTTTATTGAGGGCAAGGTTGATGCTGCACAGAACAGTATGGTCGGCAGACCCATAAATTACTATGCTATAGTCCACCAAGGGTAGTACTGAGGAGGACAGAGCTAGATGCATTGCCTGCGGGGGAATGCAGTGCCTATGTCCATACAGGATCCCCAACCTGGTGTTAACAGAGGAAGAGACTTGTTGTATGTGTGTGTGGTAGGTGAGGGAGGTGTCCAACATGACTCCCAGGTATTTGAAACAGTAGACCTGCTTGAGTGCAATGCCAAGGGAGTTAGTGATGATTAGAGGTGTACAGTATTACAGAACGGGTTCTGGTGGGGGGTGAAGATCATAGATTCCATCTTCTTGTAGTTAAGTATTAGGCGGTGTTCACAGAACCAGGTTTCAAGCTCGCCAGAGAAACTCTGCAGGGCGGATTGTAGTGTGTTGGGATGGGGATGTTTCCAAAAGACTACAGCATCATCAGCATAAAGCAGTAGTTTCCCACTACAGGACTGAGGGAGGGAGTTCAGGAAGAGGGTGAATAGCAATGGGCCTAGAATAGACCCTTGTGAGACCCCAGTTAGGACTGGCATACAGGAGGATAAGGTTACATTAATTTTTACCTGTTGGGTCCTTCCAGTAAGATAGTCTTTGAGCCAGAAAGTAGCCTCTGGGGGATATTCAGGGATGGTAGGGTGTGGAGAAGAAGCGCATGACTGACCATATCAAAAGCTTTGGTCAGATCGACATAGAGTGCCCCAACCACTGAACCCTGATCCAGGGCCTCATGTATATATGAAGTAAAATTGATTTGGGCAGTGGAGGTGCTGTGACCCCTCCAGAAACCATGTTGTTTGTGACAGAGCAGATTGTGTTTGGTCAGGTAGTCTGTGAGCTGGTCAGCCACAATTTTTTTCAAGGGCCTTTGAGGGGGGGCAGGATGGGTATTAGCCTATGGTTGCTAGTGGAAGTGGGGTCACCACTCTTCAAGATGGGAGTTATAGCTGCTCTTTTCCATAAGGTGGGGAACTGGCTGTGGCATAAGGATAAGTTAAGTATTTTGGTGAGATGGGACAGGGTCTCATCCATAGTAAGCCGGATGAGCTTGAGGTCCAAGCAGTCGCTACTATAGTGAGAGTTTGCCAGGACTTAGTTTAGATAGCATTTTGCCTGATTGCAGGAGATGATTCATAGCCAAAAAATGGGATAGTTGAAGGTGGCAGAAGAGTTTATGGGGTGGATACTGATTGGGTAAAAGCAGTTAGGGGGGAGGATATGGCTGAGGTCTGTGAAAGCAGTATTGAGGAACAGGTAACTGGGGAATGGTCACTTATCGAGTCTGGGAGCACTTTGATGTGGGAGAGGTTTTTGGGGTGGTTGGTGAAGATGAGGTCAATAAGGGTGGATGTCCCAGTTTTTTGGTCCAGCCTAGTTGGGGATGGGACAATTTGAGTGAGGTGATAAGCAAGCACTGATTCTTTGTAGGGGAGGACATAGCAGATAACCAATTCACATTTTAATCTCCCAGTAAGATGATTTTGCTCTTGGGAGGAAGATGGGAGATACTGGCCAATACTGAGTCAAAGGCAGGCTTTTGGTTTCTAGGGAGGATGCAGACAGCCAAGATGTATAGTATTTTACCTGGATTGCCAAAGCTTGGCTTGACAGCTAGGGTCTGGGCTCCATGTGGTGGATTGCGGGATGGAGACTGAGAGGGCATGCAGGAAGGATCTAATGTATATGGTGCAACCACCCCCCGCTTAGCCTGTCAGCTCGATGTATGGTGTAACCACTGAGGGCGACGGATCCATTTGGGACATTTTCTGAGAGCCAGGTCTCAGATAAGGCCAGGACATCTGGGGAGTGCTGCACAATCCAGCCCTGGAGGGAGGTGAACTCCCTCTGAAGGTTGCAGATGTTAAGGGAGGCCAGATGCAGGCTTCCACACTTGCCCTTCTGCTTGACACCAGAGATAGGTGGCCCCGGGTTAGGATGTACATTCCCCAATAGGAGGAGAAGGAGGAGGATATGCTGGAGTAGTGCTAGCCAGAGTAGTTTTGGTGTGGTTCAGACAGTTTTGGAGATAGTATTTTTTGTGGGTACGACTGGGTTAGAGAGGGTGCATATGAGGCGAGCTAAAATAGTTGGAGACAAAGGTGCATCTTGTCCAGGTGGGTAGCTGCAGATAGGTGTTAGGGGTGTGACCTTGGGGGGGGTCAAGGTGACAGTGCAGTGAAGGATGTGTGCATAGGAGTTAATTAGTGTCCCAGGGTGGGCGTATGTGTGGGCATAATGGTGGTCTCTGTGGTGAATTAGGAGGGGGCATGGAGGGAGATAGCCACTGGTAGACCAGTTTAGAGGCAATGCTGCAGTGCTGGTGGAAATGTCAGTGTGGTGGGGGGCATCCTAAAACATCATGGCTGAGACCCGATTTCTGTCTGAATTTAATGTACCATTTTTTCTGCAGCATATCTGGATATTTACTGCCTGTGCTGCACTGGCAGAAACAAGATGTGGTTTAAAAACACATATAAACAGTGGCCAAAACAGCATTCCAATGTCTGAGTGTTTGGGAGCATCCTAAAACATCAGGACTGATTCCACATTTCAGTCTCAATTTAATGTAACATTTATTGGTAAACATTTCTGGACTTGTAGACCTGGTTTGGCACCAGCAGCAGTGAGTTTCATGCAGAAATATTTAGCAAACAGGCCCTAAAACAGCTATTTAATGTCTGGGTGGTGTGGGGAGGGGCACCATAACACATCATGGCTGAGACCAGATTTCTGTCTGAATGTAATGTACCATTTTTTCTGTTGGTACTCTTTTCCCTGGCATCCAGTCTGTCTTACCTTGTCTCACGTCCAGGCATCCTCTCTCTCTCTCAAGCTCCGACCGCCATCCCAAGGATCTCCGCTCAACATTCTGGCCCCACAGCATTTATCCCTGTGGCTTGCCCCCCCCCACGGCGGGGTGGTGGAGAGCCACCCGATACTCAGCCACCAGACCAGGATCCAGTATATTGCTGCAGGCCCTTGGAACTGGCGAGTCCTCCATGGAGATGGCCATCATGCCACTGCGACTGGTGTCCAGTTTCCCTGTTCTTTCCCCCTTGGCATGTGAGGCATGCAGTGACACCAATGGACAGGGGAGCACACGCTACTGCACGCACCTCTTCCTGGTGCTGGCCCCAGCACTCCCCCCGTAGACTGCTTGTGCACTGTGATGCCTCCAGCCACCACCAGGGGCCACCAACACACCGATGGTAGAGCACCCCCAACCCCGGAGAAGGACAGCAGTCCTCCGGATGCTCAGTCCTTCTCATTCCTGAACCCGGGTCACCGGTGTGGAATGAGGTGTGGTGTCCAGTGCCTAAACCCTCAACACCACTGGGCCAGCCATAATGTACCATTTTTTCTGTTTTATTTCTGGAAATGTGCAGCCTGTTTGGATCTGCACACCATGGAGGCAAGAGGCTATGTTAAACTGTGGCCCAAGTGCACAATTTGGATGTGGCGACGGCGCAACACTAAAGAAAACATCATGAGTGCAGGGGAGGGACACCAAGTGAACATGTTTGACAACTAAGCCCAGGGTCAGGGAACTGTTGTTAAGCACAAAAAACATATCTATGTTTAGCTTAGCAATAAAAGTGCTTCTTATTTAGGTTTCTATGTTGTGTACATATTCAAACTTATGCTGCTGCTACATACAGCAAAAAGAACTGCCACAACATCACATAGGTTTGGGGGAAAAAAATTGTTCATTCAAATAAATTACAATACTTGACATTTGTGAATAGGGAAGGATTAACATAAAAAAGAAGAAAGGTACACTGTTTATTATAGGTAACATACAGACTGACTGACAGTAACATACATGATGGAGGGATACACAGGGTACTAGGTGATAGAGTATCCATATGAGAGGGGAAAGAGAGGGAGCATAACCAACACAAAACACACTAAACACTGGACAAGAAAATGAAACAAGAGAATCTAGAAAGAAGAAGAAGACTAAATATGTATATTTTTGGGGGGTAATTTTTTAACATTCTTTGGGGGTGCAGATGAGGGAAGAGTGATAGTAGTAAGGACAGGAAAAATGAAATCAAATTCTGGTGTCGTGCTCACTGCCTGCCTCACATGCAAGCACATTACAGTCCCCGGACCCTGTCATTAAAAGGTGCCTGCACCAGGCCCTGATTCCACCCTGCTATCACCTCTGCCATGACAAAGCTCTGCCAGGAGGTCCAAAACTTTATCTTGGTCCTCCAACAGTTTCCTTAAGTCCCCCCTGACCTCCTGGCAGAACTCACCAAAACCCTGGTGCGGAGATGTTACCACTTGCCGCACTGCTGCCAGGTCTTCTTGGCTCACAGGAGGAGGACTGACTGGGGCTGATGCAGGCTGTCCATGCTGACATGCAGCATGAACATTACATGGTGCCATTGCTGCCTGTGGGGTGATGTGGATGGGGTGCTGCTGCTGCCTGCTGCCAATTTCACTGGCACTGCCGGTGCCTTCAAGGTTGTTGCTGAGCCATGGCACCTTCCTCCTGCTGGCCCCCTTCCCCTTGGGCCACACTGCCTCCTGCTGTTTCTAACTGCCTTTGCTTTTGGAGCCACTCTGCTGCATTGTGGTGATGCAGGTGGCTCCTTTAGCCACCAGTTCCAAATACCCCTCTTGCTTGCCCCTTCAAACAGATCTGACACACAACTTGCAGATAACAACACTGCTGTCAGTGTTGTTTATGGTGAAAAAAGACTACACGGCAGACCCTTTATGCAGGGGGGAGATGGGGGACACATGCTCCTGCTAGGGAGGAATTAATACACTGTGTTGGCTGCTGTCCGGGTGGCCACATGCTCCTGCTGCTGGTCAAGGGGACTATAGGAGCATTCCACTGCTGGGTGGTGGTGGTGGATGTGTAGGAGGTCACATCATTCTCATGCTGCTGCTGGGGAGAGCAACTGGCTCATACTGCTGTTGATCCTGGGGCATTAGAGGAGGATTCTGCTGCTGGGTCAGAAATGAGGAGGGGGCAACATCATCCTCACACTGCTGCTGATGGGT
This sequence comes from Neoceratodus forsteri, assembly GCA_016271365.2. Lineage (NCBI taxonomy): Eukaryota > Metazoa > Chordata > Ceratodontiformes > Ceratodontidae > Neoceratodus > Neoceratodus forsteri. The sequence continues at coordinate 1,284,325,136 of CM057454.1, read as the reverse complement.
GGGGACAATGGGCTCCTGCTGCTGCTGCCACTGCTAGGGAGTGATGGCTACCAGCTCTTGATGGGCCTAGGAGGGGTCCTCTGCCTCAGCTACCCTGTCCCTAAATACCCACCTGTCCAGACTAACAGTGGGTGCCTTCTCACCAGTTCCCTTGCCTCTACATTTCCCTTCCATCAGTAAAAAAAAAAAAGGTTTCCTAGAAAGGGAGAAAGGAAGTCACACACACACACACACACTCACACTCTGCACAGACACCTAACAGAAGGGATCAATAAACACAATCGAAATGTATGTCAACTTACAGTAGGAACAAAAAAATGCGTACAAAACACAAACAATATAACACACTGCTGACACAAAAACTATCTCTTTTGCTGGCTGCCTGCTTCCCAAAAGTCTCCAGCTATACAGAAGGGTAATAAATCACTCACTTCCTGCCTATATACAGTCACCCATGTGACCTGCAGACAGTAGGTCACGTGTAAGCCCAATTTTGCCGGATTTCACCAGATTTTGCCGAATAGAAAGGCAAGGCCTAAACTAAAAATACCACCAACAGCTTAATCTGGTTCGGTTTCAGTTGCTTACCATCTGTATCCCCCCTGCCCCCCACGGCTGCCCCTGAAAAAGGAACTTCTAGGCCCGTGGGGCTTACAAATCAACAAAACAAAACAAACAAACAAACAAGGCGAAATCTAAGGTGAAATTTGCCAGCGAAATTTTAACACAACAGTGTAATTACGTGAAATATTTAGCGAGGCGAAATTTGTGATTTTTCCAACATTTCATCAGTGAAATTAAATTTTACAACATCTCTACTTACAACTTTACATTGCAGGAGTGCAGTTGATAGGCTGAAAGGCAGAGAGTCTAGCAGACCAGCTGCCTACTGGCTGACTTGGGCAGATAACTATCCTTCGCAGGTACGCAGACTTAGGCAGACAACTGTCCTTAGTGGGTACGGTCTTTTGTGTGGATGGGCTGCTGCACAGATGGGCCATTTGAGAAGTTCCACTGAGAGAAGGAAATGGAGCCATGCCCCCTCTGAGGAATAACACCTCCTGATTTGCTCCCAGCCTGAGTGGACCATCTAGGGTGCTAGAATTGAATTTAACTTATCCCTGGTGTTGTTGGGCTCTGGTGATCGGGTTATATATTTATTGTCACTGGCCAGCATAATGTAGAACACTTTATCATCCTTCATAATTGTTATAGTTTAAACAGTACTATATTATATGCATCTAATTATACAATACAATGCATGAAACAGAGGGCACATAAATTCAAAAAACATTAGCAACTTTGAAATATTCAACAAATAGGTTATAGGGACATAACTCCTAAGATAATTTTGTATATAAAAAGTACTCAAAAATTTACTTTGATTCAAACAATGAATTTATTCTTTTAACATTTACTATTTTCTAATAGTTTCCTTTTCTTCTTTTTTTTTTAAATATCATTATGACCATATTAAGAACTGAACCCTCGTCCTCGTACTTCACACTTATTAGGGACTCAATATTTAAGATAACAGTGTATAAAAAGTTTTCAAGAACAATGTCATTTGCTAATGATGAGTTAACTGTCATTCAACAATAAGTTGACAACAAAATACATTTAAAAATCAACTTAATGCAATATAGAAACATAGCATCTGTCGGCAGATAAGCCAGACTGTTGGCAGATAAGGGCCTTTGGCTCACCTAGTTTGCCCCATTACTCCTAACCCTATCAATTTCATTCCTTCATGTACTGCAGTTATTATATTTTACCCCTCCTCCAACTACCAATAATCTTCTATTTCTGTCCCAAGAATTTTTGAAACCTGTAAGTGAGCCTGCTGGCAGGTTGTTCCAACTGTCTACCACCCTCTCTGTGAAGAAGTACTTCCTCCCATTCCTTTTAAACCTCCCTCACTCCAGCTTCATGTTTTACCCCCTTGTCCTTGAGCATCTTTTCCTCTAGAAAATAATATTCTCCTGCACCTTATTCTTCCCTGTGAGTTATTTAAATGTCTTAATCAAGTCCCCCCTCTCCCTCCTCTCCTCTCGGGAGCACATATTCAATTCCTTTAGCCTATCCTCATAAGGTTTGTGATGTAGTCCCTGCATCTTCTGAAATGCCTCCACCCTGTCTATATCCTTCCATAGATGAGACCACCAAATCTTGACACAGTAGTCAAGGTGCACCCTCACTAGTGATTTGTATAGTGGAATTATTACTTCCCTTTTTCTGCTGGTGATTCCCCTGCCTATGCATCCCAGCATCCTGTTTGCCTTTTCTGCTGCTTTGTCACACTGTTTACCTATCTTGAGGTCATCAGAGATGATTATCCCCAGGTCCCTGTCTTGCTTGTAGCAATCAGTTTCTATCCCCAGTTGATATACTATATGATTCCTGGAATGTTGTGTCCCATGTGGATTATCTTGCACTTAACCTCCTCCCTGTCAGTCTACAAAGATGGTCTGCATGCTGTTGAGACATCCTTGACAGCTAATCTCCATTGATGATGAGCATACTCTTATTTATGTCTTAATTTTGTACTACTTTCCCCAATATAATTTCATCATTCATCATCATTTACATATTTTTTTGTATATATTTGTTCATTTTGCAGCTTGATTTTCTAACCCATTTCCATTATTGTTGACCCCATCTGTGGTCTTCATACTTCCTTTAGGCAAATCACTTCCCATCTCCTCCTCATTTTCAGTTTCAAATATTGTTGTATGTATTTCCTTCTCTCCCTCAATATCTCTTTGCCTGTCCCTTTGCATTGTTCCTGTTGTTTGGTTTTCTGTTGTCCCTGTATCTGCCTCAGACTCAGTAGTCTTCAATTTCAAACATGCACCAGGCCACTCAGGTCTAACCAGTGAATGTTCTTTGTCTTGTGGTCCAATAGGGAAAGTTTCTCCTATTGCATCTTCAAATAACTCTGAGTCTTCCTTATTCATACTTGGTGCTTCTAATATAAGTGAGGGAGTAAATGAGAAAGTTTTCAAGATCCCCACTGAAGATGTCTCAGCATCAGAATTATCATCCACTTTATCGGCTGGCACTGAAAATGCATCCATTTGGCCCCAGCAAAATATAGAAGCTCTATTGCTCACAGCTTGTTTCCCCTTTCCTTGTATTGTGTTTCCGTTAGTGGGATTTAATTGCTTTTTACAACTAAAGATAGTAGAGGTACTACCAGAAATACTGTTAAATAAAAATCCTTCAGCCTGTGGGTCATACAGACCAATATCACTATTAAATACAGATTATAAGATAATAATGAAAATGTTAACAATTAGACTGTCGACTAAAATACAGAATGTGATACACTCAGATCTAACTGGATTCATCCCAGAACAGAGGTTTGCATCTAATATTAGAAAAGTCAAGGACATCATAGACTTTACTCAACAACAAACAGCTACAATTCTGTCTTTGTAAGCAGAAAAATCATTCAATAAAGTCTATTGTCCTTTTCTGACAAAATGCTTGCAGAAGATCAACTTGAGTGACAGATTTATTACATGGCTAAAAATAATATATTATAAACCCATATCAAGAGTGAAAACAAATAAAACCAAATTGGATCCAGTTCTGCTACAGAGAGGGGTTTGGCAAAGATGCCCACTGCCCCCATTATTTTTTGCCATATATATTGAACAGCTGGCAATATGTACAGTGGTAGTTATTTAAAACTTTCCTACCTCAAGGTGCCTCGGGGTACTACTGAACTACCACTGAGGCTATTGGCATTGACGGTAATGTGATCCTGCCTCATTCTGCCTCAGTATAGCCAGATGTACCTCAGTACTGAGAAATGTTTCTTTGACTACCAATGTACACAGGCAAACAATTTGATATAGGGACTGCAGATCAAAGATGCTCAATATACAAATTCATTGTATATTGATGATGTTTTGTTGTTCATAAAGGATTTGGAAACTTCAGGGGTACCACTTTGTCAGACACTACAGACATTTGGATATGTGTCTGGTTTATAGGGAAAACTAGTCAAAATCTCAATGTCTTTTACAAAATTAATCAAAATTGAACTTGAAATCTAATCATTTTTTAAAGAACATTACAGTTGAACAAAATAAAACATATTTGGGTGTTATTTCACAAGACCTAAACATATGCATGATAATAATTATGACCCATAAATCAGTAATACACTAAAAGATCTGAATAGATGGATAAACCTGCCCTTAAAAATATTGGGAAGAATTAACATACTAAAAATGAATATCTTGCCCAGGTTTCTTTTCTTGTTTCAATCTCTTCCCATTGTTTTGAACAAGAAAGGGTTTACAGTAATAGAAAAAAAATCTTCAGAAAATGTATTTGGCAAGGTAAAAGACCCAGAGCCAAATTAAAAAAAATGGTATCCCCCTTTAGAGCAGGGTGGTTTAGGTTTGCCAAATGTACAATTATATTATTATGCAGCTCAATTGGAACAAACAAAAGGATGGTTCATGGAATCGGGGATAGAATTATGCAACCAAGCTGGTGTCAGATTGAGAAATATTATACTCCACTTCCTAATCTTATGCATAACTTACATGTAGATAGCGATAACTTAAAATTATACCCTAGTATACTGACTGGAACTAGAAATATGGTAAAAATTTGGAAAATTATTCAAAATATGTTATATCAGAAAAAAAACATATATCAATATATTCACACTTGCAGGAGAATAATATCTTAACATAAGCTTATAAAATTAAAATAGTCTATATATGGAAATCTAGAGGATTCATATCCCTATCGCATTGTTTGGAAAATGGGGTATTAAAATCTTTCAGCCAGTTAAAAGCAGAATATAATCTCCCAACAGGCAGTTATATGGCATACCTGCAGTTGAGAGATTATCTATAGAAATATACAGTATTAACATGGCAAGAGAAATAGTGGCAACCCCTCTAGAGGAACTACTTAATAGAGAAAACAAAAAAAAAGTTGTGGCATCAATATACAAAATCTTATTGGAGGCAAAAAAAAATGAACTTACAACAATTACGACAAGCTTGGAACAGAGATCTGGAAAAAGAATTATCTACAGAGGAATGGAATGAACTATTCAGTACACCAGAAAAAATATCAAACAATAATAAATTAAAACAAATACAATTTAATATTATACACAGGTTATATTTCACACCAAATAAACTACATAAATGTAATCCAAATATATCAGATCATTGTTGAAGATGCAAAACAGAAAAAATATCCCTACTACACACCTTCATCATGTGTCAAGAACTGCAAGTACACTGGGAGAAAATACACAGAATATTAGCAGAAATCCTTGATAATAATGTATCTTTTGATCCTGGAATTCTATTATTGTCTTAATTCTAAACTGGGTAATACTGCAGAGCAGGATATATTTTTGTCACTTGTGCTTGGCTTGGCAAGAAAAGTCATTTTGTTATATTGGTAAGACTCTGTCACCCCAAACCACAAGGTATGGCTAAATCTATTAACATATTATTGTAGATTAGAAATAATTTATTATATAAAAGAACAAAAAGAAGAAAAATGTCCAAAAGTTTGGCAATCATTTACAACTTTTTTGAGAAAAAGATGCTAACAAATTAGAGAAGAAGATAGGACAAAAAAGATAAATATATAATAGGATAGTGGCAGCTTTCTCTCACCTGTATGATGATGCTATTGGATTGTATAAATTGCATATAGTAAATACTAAAAATAAAACATATATATATATATATAAAAAGAAATTAGGCAGATCTGTCAGGAAAGGTGATCTGGCAGTCGCTGCATAGAATCACCTTTTGGGAAAGAGTTGAACATTTTCTCTGCCCTTGTCCATGAGATAGGGTCATAAGAAGACTATATTAAAACTTTAGCATGAAAGTATTAAGAACAACAAAGTTTTAAGTCTATGTTGAAATTTCTCAATGCTGGCTCCTAACTTTGGTAATTTTCAATATTTTGACCACAAATTATCAACATAGCCATTTCTTCACAGCACCTCCTAAACATGGCAGCTGTCATTTTTCAAATCCTGGACAAAATGTGTTTTCATACCTGTGTCACAAAATGACGTTTTGGTAGAGTGGAATGATATTTTGGTGTGGGTTTGACATTTATTACCTACTGGGTTTATTAGGTGGGCAAATAAGGAGGCTATGCTGAAATGTTGGTGTACAAATATGGTAATATGCTCAGGTTATGAATAAACCTTACACTATTTCAGCGTTCACTCATAACTTCACTAATTTTCAATATTTTGACTCCAAACATTCAACATAGCCATTTTTCCACACAATTTCATAAACACGATGTGCCATTTTTAAAATCCTGGATGAGATGTGTTTTCGCACTTCTGGTACGAAATGATATTTTGGCCAATATACTATAAATGATATATGTCATGTCTATAAGGCAACTCCTAAAACAAGTATCTTCAAAAGTTGTGGTCAAAATGGAAAAAAAAAACACACAACAAGCATCAAATGTTCACCATTGACAAATGCTTGTTTCCAAACTGTTTTTCTCCTAGTTGGCAGGTTGTCTCTCAGGAATATAACCTGTTCACAGGGATGTTCCCTGATCCAGTTGAACTTGGCCATCATTCTGATAGCTACTGGTTTTTGTCCAATGTTATTTTTCTCTCCCACCTCCCCTGGAGGGGGCAGTGGTTCTGTTAGCCTCAGATAGCCACAGCTTCCTCTGTGTCAGGAGCAAACTCCTCAGCCCGATCACAGAGATTACTGTTGTGGTGGATCCCACTGACAACCCTCCCCATCTGAGATGCATTGCCGAGTGGCAGCTGTCATGGCCATGTTTTGCCTCCCAACATGATCTCCTGAGCTCATGTACAAATCTGGGTCATTATCATGACATCAGGATGCACTGCCACTGGACCATTGGGGCAGTCTCACTGTCTCATATTTGGGTCTTGGAGCCTAGTGAAACTATTGGTATTCTGTCCTCTACGTTTAATGTGATATGGGCTTAAAGAGCTACTGACACCTCTCAAAAAGCTTTGGAAAACAGTATATTTGTTGTTTATTTGTTTACTTATTTAAAACAATTGGTAATCAGGAGAGGCACACTTAGCCAAGGCTCATTTCCAAGTGTGACCTGAGGGAGGAGAAAGGTAAAGGAACAGCAGCACAATAAATAGTAAGAAAGCATCTGATGAACAACCAATGGTACAAAACTGAGCAAATTAGAATAAATACTAAACAAATGTATGTGCAGTTAAATGAGGTACAGTTTAGCTCAATGAGAATGCTTAGCCAGTGTAAAAATTGAAGTGGTAATTCAATGGTACACAGCGGGCAGGAAAAAAATTGGCAATAGGCAATTGGCCTGAGGGGTGAATTGATTTCCTGACCTCAGAAAGGATGAGGACCATAGAGAAGCAGGCATCAGACTAAGCCAGGAGTGGTGATCCAGTTGGGTGCTACATGAATAGTTAAGACTCAGCCATTGTGGTATCAGGAGGAAGGGCAACAGGGACAGGCTCAGAGTGCTTGAAAATTCATCGGGTGCCTGAGGGAGTCAAGAAAAGAGGAGTACTGGAGGGAGGAGGAGAGTTTATTCCAGAGTGAAGGAAATGGATAGAAAAAGACATGTTGCCCAGCAGACGAGCAGGGGTAAGAAATGTTAGAAATGCAGTGGTTCCTGTAACAAAGGGAACAGGAAGCAAGAGGGAGTTAGGAGAGAAGAAAGGAGAGGTATGAGGGAAGGAAATCAAATAAGTATCCTGATAAGAAAGAAAGTCCAGTGAGCCTGGGAGGGCAGATAAAGGTTGGATACAGATGAATACAGGGAACAATGGTGGCTGGGTGCTCAGGGGGATTGAAGCAAACTGGCAGTAGGAGTTGCAGAGTGAGTCCAATATGGCAAGGCAAGTAGAAGGGGGGAGGAACCATAAACCACATCTGCATAGTCAAAGACTGGGAACACCATTTTAGTAACAAGCACCTGTGGACATGCGTCAATAAGCAGTCTGTGTTACTCTACAACCAATACTGGGATGAAGTTTCACATAGGTGGCATCAATATGGGATGAGAGGTCAAGCTTACTGTCTAGCCACCCTCCAAAGTACTTGAAGGCCTGAACTGCTTCGAGAGGTTCCATGTCATAATAGTGATTGCAAAGCAGCGATTGCTATTATGGTGAGTGTAGGCACGGGGTCAAAATGTTGCACGGCAGAATGCCATGCGACTTAATTGCTTTCCTTGATTTATTTCTTTTATTTGATCTGTGGGGGGCTCCACCCCCACTCCCCCCGTTACAGGGGGCTGTGCCCCCCGGACCCCCCCCACTTAGGATTCCAACTCCGGGGGGTCCAACACGGAGAGCGCACAGGCCCAGGGTTCATGCATAATGTCATACGTTATTCAGCGTACAACATTTTGACCCAGTGGGGTGAGTGTATATCGCCAAAAAGCAATTTGGCTATATACACTTCAAGGTAAACCAGCATCCAGATATTAAAAAGTGGTTTGCCCTCCCTGTACTCCTCTGAATTAGGATTCTCAACTCTAGGGGTTGGGGAGGGGGCAAAATCTGGATGTTGGGGAAAAAATTAAGTGCCACAGCTCGCAGCTGTGGCAAAATGTAACCCCCTCCAGGTCCTGAACCCAGTACCTGCTGTGCCAGAGCTAGCCTCCCACACCTCCATGCCACAAGGCTAGCTCAGCAGCAACAGGTACTCCAGTCTGTGACAACCCATTCCCTGTTACTACCCTTCCCCTCACTATTCTCCCCTTCCATTTGCCCTTCTCCATAGTCGCTGTCCCATATCTTCACTATTCTGCAGGGTAGTCCACAATAATAGCACCCAAAATGAGTCACTATTTTTGTAGTCACTCATTTGGGTCATTATTATTATGTGATACTGCTTCAAGAGCCATGCCATCCAGAGTGATGAAAACTGTTGTTCAGTGAGTTTGGCCTGCTTCTGACTGGACACATTCTTCTTAGGCCCTGTCCACACTAGGGGTTTTGTAATGTTACAGGTAGTCTGTAACATTACAAAACCTGCAAATACAGTTCGCATTTACACCACAGCATGCTTTTACCATGCTCTGAACCAGTTTTAGAAACTGTACTCAAAACCTGATTAGAGCAGGTTTCAAGCATGGTTTCAGCACAACACTGTTGCCTTAAACCATTTTAACAGTGGTGTGAATGCAAACTGCACTATAAAGCAGTTTAAGGCAACTTCTGTGGGTTGTTTTGGTAAATGTTGGCCTCCTGAAAGAAAAGGGGATAAACATACTCATATCCCCTTCTTAGCCATGCTATCCTAAATTGATAGGTGCTATTTCTAGCATGATCAGTTAACATGCCCATTCCTGAGTATCCTAGGATGCATTGAGCAGCCACAGTGTTTTGCGGGACTGCCGCAAGTATGTCTGGGAACTTCTTCTATGGGCATCCTCCAAAGTTGGCTGCTAGTGTAGACGGATGGGCAACTGTTCTGAAAACTGTTATACAGAACAGTTTTCAGAACAGTTTCCGAAAGCACTGCTAGTGTGGACAGGCCTTAGTGTTGGCCCAGGGGTCAATCTTAACATTGTTTTACTAGCCCAAATCCTAGTGGAAATTGACCAGGGCTAGTGCCATTAACTCTGTACTTGTCCATCTAGATCAGTGCAGATTTTCATGGCTGTTAATGAAGTTAAAAAAGTCTCTACTTTAGCAGGCTCTAGTCTTCATGCTAATCTCTCTCTCAATGTTCCAGATGGCTTGGTGTGATTAACAGCTCATTAAGAACTGCAGTTATCTGACAGTTCAAGAGGGGATCCCACAAAAGACTCAATGTGAGTCATTATCACTCCACTGTTAGGACTTACACATGACTCAATGGCATGGAGGGTAGTAAATATGTCCAAGGGATTGCCAAGGCAGCAAGGAGGAAGGGAGAGCTGGATGTTATTGGTCAAATGGGGACAAATGACCTGGCTAGGGATGGGGTGGTGTGAAATTGTTCAGCGAGTTTAGGGAACTGGCGAGTGGTCTTTAGGTGGCATGCTCCATAGCAGTTGCTGAGATACTGCCTGTCTATGACAAGGGGAGAAGGTTGTCCACACCAGGACATCCAACTCATGGCTGAAGGAATGGTGCAGAGAAGAGAGGTTCAGCTACATTGAGGACTGGGGACCTACATGACAGGATGTTGGCCTGCACCCATCTGGGATGGGAACTGCAGTCCTCAGTGGACAGCTTAAATGTTACTTTGATGAACATTTAAACTAGGTGAGGGGGTGACAGAAAGAATCAGGGAGGCAGAAACTGCCCCCCCCACAGGCTGAAGTAGAGAGTAGGGAGATCCCTAGGGGATAGGACCCCCCTCCTGGTTCAAAGTGATAAAGAAAGCGGGTTACAGTAAAGGAGAGAAAGGGGAACAGAAACAGTAAACAGAGATAGGAAAGGAGGGTAAAAAAAAAGGAAAAAGGGGGTAAGAAGCAGAGTATTAACAAAATCTGGAAGGCCATGTGTGCCGACGCTAGAAGTCAAAGAAATAAGGTTCCAGACATAGGGACCATCATGGAAGAAATTAACCTGTGTATAGTGGCCATTACTGAGTCATGGTGCACAGAAAACCATGACTGGAGAATGACCATACCAGGCTACACTCTGTCCAGGAAGGGTAGCTTGAGAAGGAAGGGTGGGGTGTGGTGTTTTTCATGATGGAAAGTATACAAATGATGGAGATACAAGGAATTTTTTGGGGGGTAATTTGAGTCTCCCTGGAGTTAGGGAACAAAGCCACTATTTGTACTGGTGTGATCTGCAGACCTTGGGTATGGGCGGGGAGGTAGAAAAGGTACTGTTGGAAAACAATGGTAAAAATGCAGAAAGGAGGAAGCGCTGCTGGTGGTGGATGTCAGCCTGTTGGATGTAGACTGGAACTTCCCACCTGTGGTGTCAACTACAGTAGTAGCCAGGATGTCTTGGACTATGTGCAGGGGGCGTTCCTCAGGCAACTCGTCAGTTGGCCTACTCTTGATTGGGCGATACTGGACTTGGTTCTCACTAACAGGGACTGTGTTGCAGACATCAAGGTGGGAGGCCACCTGGAGGCAAGTGATCACTGTACAGTGTGGTTCAATATAAGGAACACTGCAGAATCAAGCCACCCATGTGTGAGGGTCCTGGACTTCAGAAGGGCAGATTTAGTAGATTGTAAATGCCTTAGGGATGACCTTGCAGGGGAGGATGACCTAGGCGTGTAAAAGAACAGTGGGCCAAGGTGTAATGGGGCATAGAGAACACAACTACCTTCTGCATCAAGCAAGTGAGCAAAAGTAAGAAGAAAAAGAGACTAGTATGGTTCTTGAAAGATGAGGCAGAAAAGGCAAAGACTAAAAGGGTTGCATTCAGAAGGTACAAGAAGACACAGTGAAAGGAGGATAGTGAGGTGTATCGGGGAAACAGAAGGAAGCAGAGAAAGCAGTAAGGAGTGCACAGGTGCAAATTTAAGAGAGAATAGCCTAGGTAGGATTAAGGTGGGACAAGACATTTTTTTTAGGTATGTAATATGTAATCAAAAATATGAATATAAAGGGAAGGATTGTAAGATTAAAAAAGGAAGATGGGGGGACTGTACAGAAAGGAAGCCAGGAAAAGGCAGATATCATAAACAAATATTGTACTTCTGCTTAATGTTCACAGATGAAGGGGAAAGGGAGGGACCCCAAGAAAGTAACAGGAGGCTTGAAGGGGGTGAGATGCTAGCTTTTTTCCAGAGAGAGAGAGAGAGAGGGTCCTAACGACACTCACTAACCCAAAAGTGGACAAAGCAATATGGCCACTAGTGCACATCCAGTGGTGTTGAGGGAGCTCAGGGAGGTACTGGCTACACATTTGATAGACCTCTTTAATAGATCACTGGAAATAGGAGTGGTTCTGGAGGACTGGAGGAAGGCAGATGTAGTCCCTCTTCACAAAAGTGGTAGCAGGGAAGACACTGACAATTATAGGCCAGTCAGTCTGACATTGGTGGCGGGAAAGTTAATAGAGTTACTGCTAAAGGAAAGGATTGTGGAATATCTTGAATCTAGCAGGTTGCAAGACCTGAGGCAGCATGGATTCACAGTGGTAGGTGATGTCAAACAAATCTGATAGATTTCTTTGACTGGGAGACCAAGGAATTAGATCAGGGAGAAGCAGTGGATGTGGCCTACATATATTCTAGTAAGGCTTTTGACACTATTAAACATAGGTGACTAGTAAACAAGCTGAGTAGCTTAGGCATAGATAAAATGGGAGGTAAACTGGATAAGAAACTGGTTAGGGGACAGGCAAAAGAGTGATAGTAAACAGAGTTTGCTCCGAGAAAGTGAGAGTGACCAGCAGGGTACATCAGAGATCAGTGCTGGGACCAGTCCTCTTAAATGACATTGCAGAGGAGCTGGGAGGGAAGATCTGCCTCTTTGTGGATGACAGCAAGATCTGTAACTGGGTGGACACTCCAGAGGATGTGGAAATGATGGGCAGAAACCTGAGAAAACTCGAAGCAAGGTCAAGGGTATGGCACCTGGGTTTCAATTAGAAAAAGGGCAAAATAATGCACTTGGGCACAGAAACCCAGGGATGCAGTGCGGAATGGGGTGGAGTGGTATTGTCAACTACCAAGCAGGAAACAAACCTGGGGCTAATCATATTGGATGATGTGAAGGCTGCCGGATAGGGCGACAAGGCTGTTGGGAGGACTTGTGCGATGCTGGCGTGCATAGAGAGGGGGGTATTACCAGCACAAAGATGAAGGTGGTGCTGCCTCTGTATAGATCACTCTTAAGCATCCACCATAAGTACTGTGTCTAGTGCCACATCTGTGGAAGGACATAGACAGAATGGAGGTGGTCCGTGTGTTACGTAAACAATCTCAGATAGTAGAGTAAATAATAATAATACTAATAACACAGATTCTTATGTCTTCGGAGTCTGCTAAGAAACATTTGTAAACAAGCAAGGAGTACTAATACATAGAAACATAGAAACATAGAAGTTGATGGCAGATAAGGACCACAAGGCCCATCCAGTCTGCCTATTTCTTTTTCTACCTTATGAATGTGTCATCGGCCTATGCTCTGTCAAAGGCCTATCTATTCATACTCATCTGTATTGCTCCCTTATGCCTACCCCATGCCTGTTTGAAGCCCTGCACTGTATTCATATACACCACTTCCTGAGGTAGGCTGTTCCATGCATCCACAGCCCTTTCTGTGAAATAGAACTTCCTCATACTACCCTTTAATCTGCCTCGCTCTAATCTCACGCTGTATCCTCTTGTCCTGCTAGTTTTCTTATATTGAAACACATTAGAGTCTTTCACCTTGTTAAATGCCCTTAAGGTGTTTGAATGTTTCGGTCATATCACCTCTCTCCCTCCTTTGCTCTAGGGTACAAATATTGAGCTCCATTAATCTGTCCTCATATGTTTTCTGATGCAGTCCCTGCACTATTATGGTTGCCCTTCTCTGGACTGCCTCAATTTGGTTAATGTCCTTGTGAAGGTGTGGCCTCCAGTACTGCATGTAATACTCCAGATGGGGCCTTACCAGTGTCTTGTAAAGAGGGATTATTACCTCCCTCTTCTGACTTGTGATACCCCTACTAATACACCCCAACAACCCCCTAGCCTTACCTACTGCTTTAGTGGTCTGCTTAGATGATTTCAGGTCATTGGTGATGATGATGCCAAAGTCTCTTTCTTCCCTTGTGACTGCCAGCAATTCCCCTCCCAGCCTAAAGGTGACTTCAGGGTTTCTCTTCTCTATATGCATGATCCTGCACTTCTTTGTGTTAAACCCCAGTTGCCACTTTTCTGACCATTTTGCTAGTTTATCCAAATCTCTTCTAATTCTGCCCATCCCATCTGTATCATCTAATCTGTTGCAGATATTGGTGTCATCCACAAACAGACAAATCTTACCCTCCAGTTCATCTTCAATGTCACTGATAAAGATATTAAAGAGGACTGGCCCCAGGACTGATCCCTGAGGTACCCCACTTGTGATTTGCATCTCTTGTGACTGTATACCATTTCCCACCACTCTCTGTTTTCTGCCCGTCAGCCAGTTTTCCACCCAGCTGACCAACTTCTCACCCACCCCGAGCCTACCCAGCTTATTAATCAATCTTCTATGTGGAACAGTATCAAAAGCTTTGCTGAAGTCAAGGTAGGTGACATCAACTGCTCCCCCTTGGCCCACCACTCTGGTTACCCAGTCAAAGAAATCTATGAGATTAGTTTGACAGGACCTTCCTTTTGTAAACCCATGCTGTCTTGAATCCTGTGCTGCTATGGATTCCAGGTGTTGCACTATCCTTTCCTTAAGGATTGTCTCCATAATATTGTCCACAACTGATGTAGGACTGACTGGTATGTAGTTCCCTGCCTCCTCCCTGCTACCACTCTTGTGGAGTGGGATCACATGAGCCCTTCTCCAGTTTTCTGGGACCTCTCCTGTGCTCAGAGACTCACTAAACAGTTTTGATAATGGCTCTGCAAGTTCCACCCTTAGCTCCTTTAGTACTCTGGGATGTATGCCATCAGGTCCCATTGCCTTGTCCACCCTGAGCTTATTGAGCTCTTGTAAGACCCTTTCTTTTGTGAAGGGACTAGTACACACCTCCCTCCCCCTGTGTCCATGGTGCTGAGCTGTGGGCCCTGCCATACCTTCTCTTCAGTAAATACTGAGCAGAAATATCTATTTAGGATAGATGCTTTTACATGGTCCTCCTCCTCACATGCCCCCTTATCCCCTTTGATTTTAGCAATACTCTCTCTGGACTTTCTTCTTTCATTAATGTATCTATAGAAAGTCTTGTCACCTTCTTTTACCATTTGTGCTAGTGTCTCCTTGGTTTGGGCCTTTGCCTGCCTTACTGCCTTCCCTGCTTCACTTAGGGAAGTTTGGTATGCCTCCCTATCTTCATCCTGCTGCGTTCCCTTATATTTCCTGAAGGCCAGCCTTTTGGCTCTGACCTTTTCTGCTACTGTTTTTGAGAACCAAAGTGATTTCCTTCTTCTTTTTATTATACTACTTATGCCAAGCATATGACAGAGAAAATCACTAGGGAGATTGTTTTCTCACAACTCTCCTGAAGAATGTACATAATCTCCAGGATTGTAGGATCTCAGGTTCTCCAAGATCTTGGTCTCTCTCCCTGCTCTTTTAGAGCTACAGTAGGTTGCAGAAGGCTAAATACTACAGATAACAGCATAGCAACAGAGATTACCTCATAGTTACATATATGAGAAACAATATGTATTGGTCCTAAGTCATTCTCCATTAGATGATGACTTAGGAGACAGAATTACTAATGAGCATCATATGAGACAGAATATGTTTCCATTTGCATTATAGCTTGGACAAAAGAAATGCTGACAAGTGCAAACTACACGTGGCATTTCTTGCTTATGTGCAGTATCAAATACTGATGCCACAGTGACTTCCCCCATGGAGAAGACCACCACAGCGACAAGAATCAGCCAAAATCTACATGTCACTGTGATGGTCTCCGGACAGCCAGGGAATACACCTCAGGTAGTTTCCCGCCTGCTCAACTCGACTCGGAGTTGGAATCCGAGAGACCGGGGGTGTGGGGAGCGGAGACCCCCACATGGGGGGTTTGGGGGCGCATCCCCCTGATGAAAACAGGAGGCATCCCCGATGCTGCATTGCCAACAGTCAGCAAGGCTGCTGTCACTGTCGGGGATGTCTCCAGAGCCTCTGTCACTGCAGCATGGTAAAACCATACAGTATAAGACATAAAGACAAAACAAAGGTTTTCTCTCTGTGTCAGCTTGCTTAGAGACAAAGAGAAGTGCTGACAGGGCTCTATTCAATGTAGCATATCTGCCTGAGTGTAAAACACACTACATATAATTATATGAGAATATAAGTATACAATAATCAGTGATGATCCCTCGGAGTCATCTTATCAGTGATTCGCTAAATTATATATGGAATATATATGAAAGACAAACATAATCTAGATAAATGTATTATAGTGAGGCATAATGAATCAGGCATGATAAACATTAGCATATATTAGCAGAAAAGCACATTCCTGGCACTCATGCTTATATAATGGGTGCCTATATCTAGAAGTTAGTGAAAAATAGCAGTATCACAGTATAATAGACCAGGAATACAGTGTGAGGTGTATGTGAGGAGTATGTGGATCGATAGGGGGCATAACCCAGGTATAACAGTCCCCTCTTTGTTGCCCTAATTGCAAAAGTGGCAGCACAACAAAAAGACAGTGGTTAGTCACCATTCGTCTACAGGCCCGAGGCACGGGCCTGATGGAGGAAATTTTAACTGGTCACAGTGGTGTTTCATGGTTTTCCTTAAACAACAAAATGTAATTATAAGGGTAATGTTAGTAAACTGTGTATTACTATTAACATTTGGAATAAAACTTCACAACGGGGTTTTCCAATATCAAAACAAACAGTAAATACTGATAGATAACAGGTGTGTATATGTCCTATTAGGAAGAAATTGAAGAGACAAACTTAAGTTGCCTGTATGGATATTAAAAATAAGTAAAAATTGGGATAGAGCATGAAGATACTTAGGACTAGACTTAATGATATCTGGTTCTGGGATGGGGACAGGTGTGATTACCGTATAACCTATTACCTGTTTAGGGAGTAAAATTAAAAGTTAGAAAGGTTCACTTTGCATAACTTTTAGTCCATATCAGAAGCATGTATAGTTGGTCACCACACAATGTTCCATATCAGCAGAATATACCACCTTGGAGGATGACATATTTCAGTTGGTAAGTTGAACAGGACACGAAATGTCAATGTCCACAAGAAATAAATTATGAACAGTCCCAGGGATAAATCCAGGGTTTCTTCAAGTAGTCAGTGTCAGTGGCTCAGTAGGTAGCACACTCGCCTCTGAGGCCGGGAGATCAGAGAGTTCAGTTCCCACATCTGGCACTTGGGTTAATATCCCAATACTGACACTGTAGTGTGGCATGAGAGGGGTGCTGCACTTCTGAGGTGCCGTCTTTCGGATGAGACGTTAAACCGAGGTCTCATCTGCCTGGATTGGTGGTAGTATAGGTGGATGTTAAAGATCCCATGGCACTTATCAAAAAGAGTAGGGGAATTTTTTATTGAGAAAATCATAACATCAAGCAAATAGCTGTAGAAAACAAAACAAAACTCAATAAACAATAACATAAAGTTCATATACAATCAGTATAACATAATACAAGAACAAATAAGAAAGTAAAAAAAAAATACATGTCAGGTAATGAATTAAGAGGTGATGTAACAATAATAACTAAGAACAAAAATCAAAATGAACCCAAAGAGAATGAAACCTGGAGAGAGGAAGCTGTTTGTATTCAGATTCCTTAATAGACACTAGTGCAGTTTCAATATAAGATATAATATCAGCAGGTACAGTCGGAATTTGTTGCAATACATACTGGCATCTAGCTTGCCATAAATAATATTTACAGATAGCAAACAATACCCTGAGTGTGCTGGGATGGAATATGTGCCATGGAGCAGTGAAAGCACCCAAAATAAATACTTGATACGTAATTCTGCTCAGGAAGGCCATTTCCACTTGTTTGCAACGTTTTCCAGAACAGACGAGCATCAGCACAGGTAAAGAAAAATGATCCATAGATTCTTCTAATTGAACACAAAAGGGTTTAGGGCAAAACCGTTCCTGTGAGGATTTGTGTTTTAAATTACCCCGGACTTGTAACCTACCATGACAACACATCCAGGAAACATCCCACATATGTGATGGAATCCTTTTGTCTTTAAGAATGTTTAGAGCACTAGACATACTAGTTGGAGAACAATGTGGAAAAAGTAACACCGGTTTAGAAACCATCAGAAAAGCAGCATATATTTGTTTCCTGTTCAAGAATAATAGAGAAGGTTTACTAAACTTCCAAGCTCTCAGGGCACGGAAGCTATCTATGATGTAAGAAGGAACCCCAGGAACATGGGAAGGGGGAGGGGGGAGGGCAGTCCAAGCAGTCATGATAGGATTCACAGCACTGCAAACCCATGAGTCGCAAACATAAAATGAATATCTAAAACTTTGAAAAAGGTGGAAAAGAAAAAAGGAGAGAAAAAAAGCAATAGGGTGTATCATACCCAAACCACCCTGGTGTACAGGTAAATAAGTCACAGCCCGTTTAATGGGATTAAGGCAACTTCCCCAAATCATCTGAAAAAATATGCTATAAATCCTAGTTTCTAAGGACTTAGGAGGGGCATAAATATGGCTAAGAACCAAAAAAATAGGGATTAAAAATTTCTTCACTACCAGGACCCTCTTCTTTTTCCCCAGCCTCCAAGTCTTCCAGATTCGGACTTTAGACTCACCAAGTGTGAGGTGTGTTTCCCAATTATAACTAGCCCCATCAGGAACATTAAACCAGAGTCCCAGAATTCTTTGGGGAGTAGTACAAAACCTGATACCACTCACCCCCGAAATAATGGCAGACCCAGGGTCCAAGGGAATGCAGACACTTTTTTGTAAATTTATGCTACCCTCGAAAGTAAAGAAAAAGACTGAAATATTCAGAGTGCAGTATCTCCTGAGGCTAGATTTGATGTAAATAACACATCGTCCGCATAGGCAGAAATCTTAACAAGTAAAACATCAGGAGAGGGGGCGAGTCCAACAATACTAGATTCCCATTTAATCTGACGAATGATGGGATCTAAGGCAAAGGTGTATAACAAGGGACTAAATGGACAGCCTTGATGGAGTCCTACCTTCTGTAGGAGAGTGTTACCCGTGAATCCATTTATAATTGGAATAAAATATGCCAAGGAAAGCATGTGTGAGAGCCATTGTAAAAAAAGTTGTGGTATACCATAGAGTGACAGAACCTGAAGCAAATAATTGTGATATACAGAATTGAAGGTTTTAGTCTGGTCCAGAGAGAAAACAAAACCCGATAACCCTTTACTGTTCCGAGCTTCAAAAATCTCCCATAAAAGAAAAAGGTTTGATTGTATAGAATGGCCTGGTATAGCACAGGATTGAGCCGGATCAATGAGATCAGGAGCAACCTTCCTAAGGCGAGAACAAAGTATTTTAGATAAAATTTTATAATCAGTGTTGAGGAGATGAAGGGGTCTCCAATTAGCAATGGAGTGTACATCCCCTTTTTTAAATAGGAATTTTAAAAAAGATATACCGAAGTCAGGGGTTTTCTCTAAAGAATTCAATATAAAATTATAAACTTGGTCAGGACTTCCAATAAATTTTCCTGAAATGTTTTATAAAACTCATGTGTGAGACCATCAGGTCCAGGGGCCACCTTCATTTTGAGATGTGAGATAGCACAAGCAACTTCATCTCATGAAATTGGACCAATAAGGTCTGGTATTTAATGTGCAGAAATCTGGGGGGCTGGAGCCGTCAAAACAGAGGATAAATCAGGGGCGGAGTGGGGAATAGTACAGAAGTGTTGTTGTAAATGTGAATGTATAACAGAAAACATTTCCGGAATAGTGTAAACAATATTACCATGCCCATCCAGTAAACCATGCATGACAGTGGAGGAAAGTCTATCCTTAAAGGCTAAAAATGGATTAGCAGAAGGGGATGGAGAAGTACCTACGAGCATAACAAAATCTAAGGTTCGGGCACTATCATATTGGAAAGAGATCATGAGATGCTTAATCTTGGAAATTTGAGAAGAATAATCAACAGGAGAAGAGACAGAAAGGGACATCAATTTATATAACCGATTGCGATAGGTTAAGTATGTAAGGTATTTATCTCGAGCCATCTTCTTCCCCAGGTGTTGAAAGAAAGAACAGATTTCCTGCTTCGAATCTTTCCACCAATCCCAAATGGAATCATAACAACAGAGAACCGAAATACGGGCCTGAAAAATAGTGCGGACTTGAGACTGAACGAAAAAAGAAGAAAATAAAGAGTTATTCAGTTTCCTTTGGGGAGAGGTCGAAACAGGGGACAAAGAAGTATAATCAATAAAAAAAGTACTTATCAAAAGACAGTGATCCAAAATTTCAGTATGGTGTAAAAGAAATCGATTAGGAACACAATGTTTGGAGACAAAAATATAGTCAATCCTAGTGTGGAATACTGATCTATGATACGTGTATCCCGCATCAGAATGTAAAAAATGATATGCGTCCTGTAAACCCGCATCCTTAATCAAAGAGGATAAGGCCAGGGAATCACAATACACTTTTTTCCCTGAAGCTGTTCTACATGCAACATCTATAGAACAGTTAAAACCCCCCCCCGATGATATGTTTACGAGTACATAAAAATGGCTTGATTAAATCAAATAAAGAAATACGAGCTGCTTTAGTTTGTGGACCATAAACAACAATTATATGTAAAAAAATATCAAAAATAGAGCAGTCCATAATAAGCGCCCTTCCAGGGAAAATATCTATGATGCAGGATACAGAAAACTATGGTGAAAAAAATAATATAGTTACACCATCAGTAGAGTCGGTCCCAAAAGTCCAATAGGATGGGCCCTTATACCACCCACGCCTAAGTTGTTGTATCTCAAATAAGGTAGAGACATGAGTTTCTTGTAACAAAAGGATATCTAAAGGAAGTGAGGCAGCAAAATGAGAAAAAACATCCGTCTCTTATAGCTTTTCAAGCTACAAACATTGAAGGATGCAAGTCGGAGGGTAGCCAGGATAAAAAAATAATTCAACCGCTACCATCCGTAACAGCCATATTTTTCCTTTTTTTTACTCCCCTTTTTGGTTTTCATGAGTTTTTTTCCTGGAAACATCAGGAGGTTTAGAGGCAGGAAGATCAAGGTCAGACAATAAGGCAGAAACATCAGAATCACCATCAGTATCGTCCTTGTCACCTTTCAGGCAGTCAAAAGCATTGGAAAGGGGAAGATCAGGAGCTTTCAAATTTTTACGGGCAGTGGCTCTAGTAACTCGCCTGCCAGGTTGAAAACCATCCAAATCCGGAATCGGAATAGCAGGAGTGGAAAAGGGGGTAGCAGGAGGGGAAGGGTCTACTGTCAACTCAGAAGGAGAGGGATTGCCAAAGTCAGTTGCAGAGTCAAGTACTGATAGGGAAATAGGAGGATCTACTACAGAAGGCACATGGGGGGGATCATTGTAGGTTTGGGAACAGAAACCAAGGAAGTAAGACGGTCTTGAGCCTTATCCTGAGCTTTTCGAACTAAGACCTCTGAATTCTAACCCTCTGTACGATTCTTCCTAGCCCAGGGACACTGATGATAAGCATGGCCTGATTCATCACACAAATTACATTGAAAGACATTTTTACAAGAAACACTAGGTGTCCATACCCTAATACAAGCTGCATTTTAATAAGTCGCAGGTAATACGGTGTGGTCGCCCACATTTGTAGCAGGCCCGAGGTTGTCCACCATAAAAACAGACCCCTCTATCCTTACCTAAAAAAAAACTGTTAGGTAAGTGTACCACATCTGAGTTCACTTGAAAAAGCTTAACCCGAAACCTCCAACCCCCCATCCACAACCCTTCGTCATCCAGAACAGCTTCGGGGGGGGGCAGAACATTACACCGATTCTGTAACCAATGATAAATATCACTTATGCTAACACCCTCATTCTGAAACATGACAGTGACTGTACGCACAGTCGATTTAGTAAGGGGTATAACCAAAAAGGGAGTCCAGAGAGAAGAATTCTTCAGAGAAGTATAAGCATGCCAAAACCTGTCCAAGCTAGCTTTGGTCTTGAAACTAACATCAAAAGTCTCCTCCCCAGAGATATGGATCAGAGCATAGATGTCTGAGGCTTGAAAGTGTAACGAGCCTTTCAGGAGTGTCTGAGTCACATAATAGCAGTCAGGGAACTCAGAAAGTCCACCCCGATAACGGAGATGGACAGCATTCCTACGGGGTGCTTGCTCAAGCTTATTCTTGAATAAACCGGAGAGTACTGGCCCCCTATTAGAAGAAGGGGGGTGCTCCAAATGGGGGGTCATAGTGTCAACCAGCACATTTGAGGACCTTCCCAGCTGTATCCAGTAAACTAAAAGAAGTAGGACAGAATTCACAGGGAGGGAAGGAGGACCAGAAGTACTAGGAGGAGTAGTGGGAGAGAGATCGAGTGCAGGTGGAGAAGATTCCTCTGGGTCCTGGGATAAAGTAATAAGGGCAACTCAGAAGTTTTAGATATAAGTGGAGAAACAGCAGCACAAGTAAGGTTCCCAGAATCCATAATATCCCCCCACGAAGCCTTAGAAACAACAGTAGACAAAGAAATAGTACAGTCTTTCTGAACTAAAATGTCACTACAAGGAGGTACCTCATTGGAGCTCAGACGAGGTGCAGGCCTGTTGGGGGGAATACAAAACTCCATGTCTGTCCATGTCCCATGAGGGATCCGGTATCCAAGTGCCCGAAGGAGATTGAGTCCAACCTGCCCCTTGTAAGGCCTCAGGAGCAGTCCAGGTGGGGTCCGAAATGTCCTTCAAATTTGGCAGACCAAACCAAGAACGGAGCAAGGCAGCAGTAGAAACGGGAGGCTGAGCAGATGTAGGTCGGGAGGACCCCACCAAAGGGTCCAAAATCACTAGTTCCATCATCCCAGAATGCGACTCAGCAGTCGCGGTGACTCTCCGTGTGGTAGACCCAGAAGCACCTAGGGGAAACAACGGTGCAGCACACAATGCTGCTGTAGACTTACGTTCCATCTGAACAACCGACTCATCCGGTGCAGAAACACTCTGTAAATGAGAACTCTCCGGAGACGCAGAAGAAGGAGTCGTGAGGAAGGCAGGTGAAGACTCCATAGTCGCAGGCAAAGATAGATGCAACACTTCTGTATGAACAGGCTGAGAATCTGAGGAATCATCCAGGAGCAGCATAGATACACTGGAAGAAAGGTCTGTACTGCAGCAGGGTGTCTCAGAGACTGAGAGAGCCATCCTCGTGACCAGAGTGTCCCCCTACTGACAAGAGTAGGGGAATTTCCCGGGTGTCCTGGCCAAATTTCTCTCATTCAGTAAAAATACCAGCAAAAGCTTTATCTGGTTCAAGATCAATTGGCATTCATCTGTATCCCCCCTCCCCCGGTCATGCCTGAAAATAGGCAGGATTTGTCTAGTGCACTTACCCGGTCAACAAAAACTAAATAAGTAAAATAAAAGTGTCAGATGAAGATTCATAGTTCAAATTCAATGCATTTAGATTTTCCATAGCTAGCTGCAAATGTTCAGGAGGCTGCAGTATTTTCAGAGGCCTCAGTGGGTGGTGCATTAGATTACACATTGAGTTTTACAATGAAATAGCAACAGTGTTCAGTGGAAGATGATCACACAGCTGCACAAAATGTAAACGTCTATGATAGTTTTCAGTTTGCATAAGGTGCGAATCAGGCTTAGAAAACAAGAAGTGAAGAAAATGGATTCCTTGATTGTAGATCAAATAAAGAAGAGTCTTCTTACTGAAGTTAGGGGATTGCCCCTACCCCAGACTTGCTTCATAGTATGCATAACAATGAGCTTGATTGTAGAATCTTAATTGGCTGGAATGAATACAGTTTATTTGAGAATTCACAAGTGGAAGCCTAATTTCAGTTATTAGGCCTGTATTCACAAGTTGGTAAGACAAGTTGAAAGATGTCAAATCTGCATAAAAGATGGTGTTCCTTTCAGGTACGACATTCAATGTTCTGAGTCAGTCACGATTCCAAGACCTCATGGGAAACAAGGAGACGAGGTAGTTTCAACCTTTTCATGATAAAAGTTCCCATCAAGATGACCAATAGAATGGACAGTTGCCAAATGATCAGATGGATGTTGCCGGATGAAGATGCAGCAATGACACTGTGAGAGTCACAAATATGGCTTACTGGATGGTGCAAGAATAAGTTTTGAAACATGGAGCAATGCTGGTGTGTGTGGTGACATATCCAAGGTTCCTTACCATTGACAAGGCAATAGTGCTAGATTCAAATAAACATTTGTTAATACATGCAATAGTGGTGCAAAATGTTTCAATGCCACTTACCCATACATCTGTCATGTATGAGATCAAGAATATGTCCTAATTCCAGATCCCAGAAGAGATAACCAAAGGGTTGTAAGAACATAATAGCTATTGGCAGTGCAAATAACTTTCCTAGCTATGTGATGCTCATCTACTTCCTTAACGTGAGCAGAAAATAATTAATTAACATGAACATTTGTCAGGTCAAACCTCTTCACAAAATATCCTTAATATTGTAAACGTATATTTCTCTTTATGAGCAAAATCATGTAGACCATGCAATGAGAGGGCGGGGTATGATATTATATTTCATACTATCATGAACCTTTAATGTATGTGCTTGAATAATGGCTATATCAGCCCTATTTCAAATAGATTTGTCAGAGCCAAATAGGTCTAAGTCTAAACCTGTGTTTTTGGTTTTTTTTAAATGGAAAAACAAAACAAAAAAAATATGCCTAGTGTGTTTGGGTAGGTTTACAGTCATAAGATGTACAACTAGCAGTCAGGGTGTGAGAATCCTAAATGTGTGTATGTGGTGCATGCGTGTTATGAGCCCCTGTATAGGGGGATAATTAATGAGTACCTGGTATGCTGTCAGGGTATGCAATCACATCATTATTTAAAAAAAGTGGGAAATGTTTGCTGTGAAACATAAAACAAATCATTCCAAATTCTAAAGGCTGAGATTTAAAAATCACTGGGATGTGCATGAACTGCACATTATTAACTAGAGTACCTGGCTGAGAAGTGGCTGTTAGACCACTGGGTGGGCCAGGGTTCAGTTTTGGGCACTCAATATTAAGTGTCACAAATTATGGGGCATCATTAGGTAAACACCTTAAGGTGTAATGGCTTTTATTACCATATAAATTTGGATGCAAAATTCCTGATTATCAATAAAATGTAAACAGGAGTCCAGATCAAGTCTAGCAGCTAGAATTGATCCGAAGCAATGATCATAACATTCGGTAGGGCCTCACTACCCTTCTGGATGATGAACATGTCTTTTAGGACTTTAGTGTGAATTCCACATGATGCAATTAAATCATGTGGACTTGTGAGGTATTCTGCCTCAACAATCTGTTTAGGTTTAGGTCACTGGTTCTTATCTGCAATAAGATGTGCAGTTTGGGCTTGTAAGAAAACCCATATTTTTAAAAAGAATAATAAGCATAAAAGCAAGCATCTCTCACTCTGGAAAATAAAAGGAAAGAGAAAGGAAAAACATAGTTAGTTTAGTACTATTCCGCCCATTGGGGTATGGAAAAGTAATTTAATCTCCTTTAAACAGGTTCATTTGATTGGCATTTAGCCATTTATCAATGACTGTTATTGTGAGGCAGTCTAACTTGGTAGACTGCTGGACTGAGTTTATTTACAATAGGATAGGGATTGTTGTTGGGCCTTGCCCATACATTGTGAAGCAAACAAGTGTACCTTTTAGATGTTTTTTTTGAGTTAACATATTTATCTACTGATGCTCCATCAGCAGTGGCAGTACACAGGTCCAGAATTAAGTGTTCTGGGAGTCTCATGGACCGTCCAGTCATGATTTCAAAAATGGGGTACGCTGTATACCTGCAGGGGGTGTCCCTCTTATTGCCATAAGGAGTAAATGCAATAATGAATCCCAGTCCTTTAGGGTTTTTCTGAACAAGTTTGGATAACATAACTGTGAGCTGCCTGTTAGCCCATTCCACCTGTTCTAATGACTGTGGGTGGTATAGGATATGAAACTTTTGTTTTACCCATAACAAATCCAGAATTTCCTGCATTACTTTGGCTATAGAACCAGATCCCTGTAATCAGAATTTACCTTTGGGGTAACTCCCACCTGGTAAATAGCTGGTTTACCAAGACATTTGTAGTCACTTTGGCTGTGTTGCTCTTAATAGTTGGCATAGGGCCAATGTAGTCAGTCTGGATGTTGTCCCAAGGGCCTGATTGCCTGCAGGGTAACAATGTATTTTCCCAGCTGGTATAGGATTGTTTTGTGCACAGATCAAACAGTTACTAATGTAGTGTTCTACATCACTGCTCGTGTGTCCACAAGACAGAGGATTTCAGTCTGTCTAGTGTTTTGACTCACTGGTGTCCACTAGTTGGAGTATCATGTTCTTGGTACAGCAGATAAAATCTACTCTCAGGTGTTCAGGAATTACCCGTAACTTTTTATGAGTGTTACAGTAGTGATGTTGCAAATCAGTAGGCCATCACTGGATAGGTGAATGTCATTTTCACTTTCTTATTTTGGCTTATTTCTGGAAGTTATTCCTCAGTTCCTTTATTAAGGAACCTATACACTGCCCTTAAATGAGGGTCTTTCTTATGGATTTAAACTGGTTAGGTTAGGGTTGTACACAAACACGTCTCTGTATTTCACAAAGGTAATATCAGAGAATTGGAACAGAAGCTTGTTTTCTTCTCAAAGAAATTCAGTTTAGAGAGAAACAGACCCAATTAGAATCTTTAATAAAAATGTAGTATCTGCAGTGCTTTCTATAATTATCTCAAGGACATTTCTTGAAGCATGCAGAACTTAACCCTCTCATGGAGAGCTGGTATCATTTTATGCAAGGGAAAATCTCTATATTCCTCTCTTAACACAAGCTGTGTATTTCTCAAGGACATACCAGCTTTCTAAACCATCCACAAATATTTGTGGTAATAAGGAGATCCCTCACCTCCCTGCATTTTCATTTATTTGCCAGGTGTGTTTTAACATTGTCTGTGAATTGTACATATATAATGATGCAATTACTAGCCATGCACACTCTGGCTTCACCAGAATGTAAAATAATTCCAAACCCTGCTATCTGACCCTTGTTGGTATGTGTGGCTGAGTCATCAGTCAAAACATGACACACAGTGGTGTCTTTTAACACTTTCTGAGGTTCTGTCAGAAAGGGCTCTCGGACAGGTAGGTCAGGGGGTTGGAGTGAGCAATCATGGGTCTCTCCTGTAAATTGTGGTCCATGAGCCAACAAGGATAGAGTTTTGATAGGAAAGACAGCGATTTCATGATCCTGTAAAATGAGAGACCAGTGTGTAAGTCTGGCATTGGTTACAGACTCATCTTTTACTCTGTCTGACAACAGAAAGTTAGTTGGCAAATGATTGGAATGCAGCAAAATGGGTGCATATCCAATTATATACATAAAGTATCTCAGTGCCCAGTATGTAGCTAAAAGATTCCTTTCACAAAGGTTGTATTTCAGCTTCACTGGGGCAAGCATCTGGGATGCATAAGCAATGGGTCTGCTGTGTCCATTGTATTTTTGGGCTAAAACTGCTGAGATTGCTTTATCTGATGTGGCAGTTTCAAAATAATGCCCTGAAGCTGTGTTAGGATTAACCAATGCTGGTGCCATGATCAGTGATGCCAAAAGAAAAGACAATGATATCAGTATTAGGATACCTTGTACCTTCTTGCAAGAGGTGCTTGCTGTTGTCTGTACTGGGAATAACCCAGACTGTTCCTTGCTTTTGCCTGCTATTGCAGCCACAGTATGGGATGATCCAGGTGTCACTGATGGAGGGGGTTCTGCATCATGTGCTGGCAGTGCTGGCACTATCACGGGTGCCTGCACAGTGGAGAAAAGTGGTGTGCCAGTTGCACATAGTTCTCCAGCTATTTATTGTGGTTCCATAGCCATCAGGAGTGGAGAAAATAGTTCTGAAACACCTGTCAGCTCAGGTTCAGAAATCAAACCTGTAACCTTCCCCCCCAAACATGGCCTGTGATGCTGAAAATATCACAGCCATGGGGCTTTCAAAATCAGGGTTTTCCCTTCCCCCGTCAAATATAAAGAGGATTTTCCCACCGGAATATTGCTGGATCGTAGCAACATTGTTTTTAATGTTGCAACTTAAGGTATTAATGCACTGCATAGGAAAAGCAGTATGTTCAGTCTTCTCAGGGAAAGCTGATGCTAAATTGCATAGGGAAGAATCACAACATTTCATGTAATTAACTGCAATGTGTTATTTAACCACATCCATTCTAATATAGTAAACATTGTTAACAGCAACAGCTGTTTCTGCAGCATTAGACTCCGACTTCATGACAGATTGTGTATCAGCATTATTCAAAAGATGTCAGCATCATTTTTAATGAGAATCTTCTGTCCCTCAGAAACACTAGTCTTACTGATAACAATATTAATCATGCCAAAGCACTCTGGTTTCTTTTGTTTGGTTATGGCAGCAATCACAGGTCCCTGTGACTGCATGATCAAACCTCCATGATGTGGTAGTCAGCCATTTTGGATTACCTCATGGGCATCTTGGGTTACTGTGTCATGACCATCATCATATGACCATGAGTGGCCATCTTCAGGATGGTATGGGGATGCAGCCTGATGACATGTGTGTTCACCATTTTGAGACTCTAACAATTCTCCATTTTGTGAATTACAGAAAAACAAGTGACTAGCCTTTATGCTAGTCCACCCCACAGCATACTCTGAGTGTTCAAAATCAAACTCTTCAACATGAGAAGAGGCAAGGTCTTTGGGCATTAAGCTAGTATGCCCTGCCAATACCTCTGGCTGATGGTGCAATTTCACCATATCTGACTTCTTACTCCTACATTCTAACTCAGATACAGGAGTTAGCACACTGTAAAGTGCATTGTTTTCAGACTGCAAGACATTTTCATCTTGTAAAATATGCCTTTTATCGACAGAAGCTGTGTCACAGTATAGATTCAAAACCATCATTTCAAGTCTGCTGTAATGAAAACATACTGAATCACACTGTTCAGTCAAGGTCTAGTGTTGAAATACCAGCACGTTAACTCTTTCAGTAATTACTTCAGACTTATCATCCCTAAGTTCCTTGTTTTCAAAACGTAAGGAATCAGTGTTACTAGCCAGAACACCATTCATTTGAAAAACTTTTTTCTAACAAGTATTGCCTTTTCAGCATTACCTCTTAAGACATGCAGGTCTTGGCTGCTTCTCTTATTAAAGAGAGGCTCTTTTTCTAGACAAAGGGCTACCACCAGATGTTGCTACTTCAGCAAAACCAGACCAACCACTGTAAGCAGTTTGGTATGTTAAGGCATCCAGCCTTAACTCAGTACTGATATTTTAAGACATGTCTTTTAAGATAAGAAACCCTTAGCTGTCTGTGGATCAAAAACGTTGTTTGCAATCAAAGTTCATGAAAGCACACAAACAACATTTGGCATATGTGGACACGTAGATGAGTAAATACCCATGAGGATTTTAATCCACAAAAGAAAGCAGTCTATCTGTCTGTTCAGATCCCTTTACAGCTGTGTGTTCCCACAGAGAATGAATGGGGGAAAAAATAAAATAACTCATTACACAGAGATTGAATATCTGCCAAGAGATTGTTTTGTCCGCACTGTGGAACACACAACAGACTGAAAAGTTAAATAGAAGACATTCTCAGCTGCTTGTTACTGGAGATTTCTCAACCAGTGTTTTAATTTACAGAGGAAATTAAAATGCAACTTGACAAACATCCAGACTCCACTCACAGTCGCCATTTATGTTATGTAAACAATCTCAGAAAGTAGAGTAAATAATAATAATAATAATAATAATACGGATTCTTGTGTCTTCAGAGTCTGCCAAGAAGCGTTCATAAACAAGCAAAGAGTACTAATAAAGTTTATTATACTACTTACACCAAGGCATGTGACAGAGAAAATCACAAGAGAAATGGGTTTCTCACAACTCTCCTGAAGAATGTACATAATCTCCAGGATTGTAGGATCTCAGGTTCTCCAAGATCTCAGTCTCTCTCCCCGCTCTTTTAGAGCTACAGTAGGTTGCCGAGGGCTAAATTCTACAGATAACAGCATAGCAACAGAGATTATCTCATAGTTACAGATATGAGAAACAATATGTATTGGTCGTAAGTCATTCTCTATTGGATGATGACTTAGGAGGTAGAATTACTAATGAGTATCATATGAGACAAAATATGCTTCCATTTGCATTATAGCTTGGACAAAAGAAATGCTGATGGGTTCAAACTAGACGTGGCATTTCTTGCTTATGTACAGTATAAGACATAAAGACAAAACAAAGGTTTTCTCTCTGTGTCATCTTGCTTAGAGACAAAGAGAAGTGCTTACAGGGCTCTATTACATGTGGCATATCTTCCTGAGTGTAAAACACACACTACATATAATTATATGAGAATATAAGTATACAATAATCAGTGATGATCCCTCAGAGTCATCTTATCAGTGATTAGGTAACGTATATATGAAATATATATAAAAGATAAACATAATCTAGATAAATGTATTATAGTGAGGTATAATGAATCATGCATGATAAACATTTGCATATATTAGCAGCAAAGCACATTCCTGGCACCCATGCTTATATGATGGGTGCCTATATCTACATGTTAGTGCAAAATAGCAGCATTACAATATAATAGACCAGGAATACAGTGTGAGGTGTATGTGCGGTGTATGTGGGATGATAGGGGGCATAACCCAGGCGTAACACATGAGGAGCACAACTAAAATGGTGCATGATCTGCATCATATGATCTACGAGACAGACTAAAGGACCTCAGTATGTAAACCCTAGAAGAAAGAACGTAGAGGAAGGATATGATAAAGACCTCAAATACCTCATGAGGTAAATGAGGACCAGTCTGGATTGCCTACGCACTACATACCTGAGGCACATAGGCAACTCTACATGTGAATGACACACAGCAGTGGCCCAGCGGACCCCAGGAGGCATTCACTATCAATGAAAATTGAAGAGTAATTTAAAGAATTCAAGCAAAAAGAAAAGACTTGTTATTTAAATTATTGGGGTTGAGAGTCTTACTTTACATTTTTCTGCATTCACTATCAATGCACCAACCAGTTGCACACCTGGTCCACAGCCACCAGAGAGCAACATGCCATAGGTGGTCTGGGGATGTGTAGGGGGGCATCCATGCATGCCACACAATTCACTATGGTGCACAGTGTGAGGCTGGGGTGGAAATTGTTCTGTCATAAGGGACCCTGCCATAAGTGTCTATGTGCCCCCCCCCAGTGGTTACCAGTGAGGCGTGGTGGCAGTTGGATCCTTCAGCACACTACTGCCCCAGCCCAGTGGGCTGCCAGGGTAGTTTGGGAGCATCCTTTTGGGTGTGCATCTATATTTTAAAAAATCCCAGTTCTGTGCCTTCCTATACGCCCTGCACTCACAGTGCAAGGGATCCACTCTGGGACCCAGGACTGGCATTTGATTTGATGCCTGTCTGGGTCCAGTGCCCTACACCTGTCTTCCCCCTGTGGTCTTGCATGCAAGGGGGGTGGGGCCATGGACAGGTGACCTGCACATGCTTGTGATCTTCAGTTCATGCACCCTGCAGGCTGTCCCTGGCCATGTAGGCATGCAGGCAATATATGCATGAATCACGCATATATTTCCCACTCTTATGCATAGCCCCCATTACATTTTAAAAAGCTCTCCTGATGGCATCAAAGTTCTGCTGACAGTATCGGTGGCTCTTTAAATTCCTGCATTTGGCATACTTATTTTTTGATTGATTGATTGAATTTTGGTAATTGGGTAGGACCACTGAGACCAAAGGTCCCTTTTTAAGGGGCAACCTTGAATTAGTTACAGGCAGAAAGTAACTTTGAACAATGATAGCAAGTTATATCACAAATCACAGGAATTAACAGCATAATAAAATCACAAGCATTTTACAGAGAATAGGAGACCACAATGCATAGTAAACTAAGTAAGGTAACAACATAGGGGATAACATTAGTTACACACAGTAGGATCCCATAGTATTATTTGAGTTACAATTACCAATATGTGGAATAAATAGTGCATTTAAGATAAAACAAACATTTCTTAGGATACAGGCAAGGAACACCAGAAAAAAAAGCACTGGTCAAGGGGCCGATAAGGTTCAGCATTAACAAGTACATTGATGCCTCTAAAGCATGCTATTTTTTTGGCCTTTTAATGAAGCTGCTAAGAGAGGTGGAGTTCATTAGGGAGGCAGGTAATGCATTTCAGTAATGGAGGCAGAGTAGACAAAGGACCTTTTACTCAAATTGGTTCTGACTCTGGGGATGTTAGGGCTGTTGCACTCTGAGGAAGGCAGGGATCTCAACTAGGGCTTTTGTGCTATTAGTCCATTGAGACTAAGTGGAGTGTACACCCTGGTGAATTTGTAGGTAAGTCAGAGGAGTGGGTAGGTCATCCTATTGGTGAGCATGGGCCATTTCAGTGAGGAGAAGACCTTGCAATGATGTCTCTGCAGAGGGGATTTTGATGCAAAGTGGCTTATTTTCTTTTAGAGAACATCCAACTTTTCCATTTCCGTGTTTCTAAGAAACTGGAGTACAGGGGAACTATAAACCAGTAAGGGGAGTAGGGTACTGTTAGCCAGTTACCCTGGTTTCAAGGATCAGTGAGTTGCTCAAATGGTAAAGAAGACCAAGTTTTTAGTGTACAGTCTTCTTTACATGATCCACTTGTTTAAATGTAAGTTCCAGGTTGAAGTGAGTACCCAGGTACTTTATCAATGGCCTCCAGGGGGAGCCTGAGGAGGAGCTAAGGACAAGAGGTACCTTTATGGCATACCGAAGCTGAGGGTCCTGACATGTACAGGCCCAGCATCGGTATCCCCAAATTAGGGATGCCTGACATTTCAGCCCGACAGCGAAATGTTGGGTTACTCCCCTGAAACATGGTTTTGCCTGGAGTAACCATATGAGGATGGCAGAGAGGGGTGTTGGCCAAGCTGCCCCATTGTGTGGAGTGCTAATGCTCCTACAGTTCGGCCAGCAGGCTGTCGAGGACGAGGTTCTGTTCCTGCAGAGAAAACTTTTTTTTAGAAAAAAGTTGTCATTTCACTGAAGCTAGCAACCAACTCTGAGGTCCACTCCCCCTTGGAGTTGGTTATTTTAGTTATGGCGGTGCAGGGGGCGAAGACTCCTGCATGATGCCAATCCCCATTGGGATTTTGAAATTCGGTCTCCCAACCTCAGCATAATGTAGCTCGGGAGACTGAATTTTGGGATTACATAGGTAATCCAGACAAGAAGGTGTTAGCGAGATGCACCAAGGTGCTTTGAGCCAAATAGGACAGCTTTCATGTTCTTTTCATTCAGCAATAAACGATTATTAGTAAACCACACTTCCAAGGCATTCAGGCAAGAAGAGAGCTTATCATTGACAGCCCTACTATCACCCATCCTCCAACAGAGAATGGCATCATCTTCATAAAGCAGAAGGATAGCCTCCATGCAGTTATTCTTAATTTCATTGATGAAAGTAAAGAAAAGTAGAGGGCCTAAGATGGAATCTTAGGGGACCTCATCCTTGACTTGTCATTGCATGGAGTGAGTTTCCTTCCATTTGTCCGTTTGTGGCCTACCAAAAAAGTAATTGGTTATTCAGGTGAGGGAGTGTCAGTCAAGATCCAACTGGGACAATTTAAGAATCAACATGTCATGGGGAATTGTTCTATGTGAAAATGGCGATCGCCACTTGGGCGAGTGTACATAGCTAAAAATGAATTACGGTGATATACACTCTCAGTGACTAGAAAACTGGAGACCCATTTTCTATGTTATGTGGGGGGGAGGGGGCGCCATGCCCCCTCGCACCACCCCACTTAAGGATTGTCAACTCCAGGGAGGTGCATGCTGGGGGGGGTATAAACTTAAGCTGACACGATGGAAAAAAAACTATTGTGCTCAGAACAGAACCCAGCACCCTCCCAACCCCAGCCTGCCACCTACCCACCACGCCACATGGCCAGGTCAGCAACTGACCACCACACTACACCCCACATACCCTCCTTCCCCCCATCGCATGACATGGCCCCCCCGTGCGTGTATATATAGTGACGTCCTGTCCCTGTACTTACCTACACCTGTATCCAGTCGCTACCCTGCCAGGTAGCCCAGAACACAGGCACCGTGACTGAGTCACACTTTTTGAAAGCGTTCAATTGCAGTTGCCTTGTTCACTGGATATCATGCTAAACCAAGTAAAATGCTTTGGTTAGGTCAACAAATATGGCGCCAGTGGGCAATCTTTTGTCAAATGTATTCAGGGTGTCCGCTGTAAACTTTACAAGCCTTAAGTCAGTCCCATGGGATTTTCTGAAACCATCTACTTGTCCAAGAGCAGATGGTGGTTTTCCAGGTAATCATGCAGTTGGTTGTACACCAACCTCTCCAGAACTTTAGCCAATGGGCTATGATAGAGACTGGCTGAACATTTTACACCCATTCTCAGGGTTCACATTTGTGGATGGGCACTATGGTCACTATTTTCCATTTGATTGGAACAATCCCTTCCTAGAAAGTCCTATTTAGAAGCCATGTTAATGGGAGAGCTATTGCAGAAGCAGCTACTTTTAGGAGCTTTGGATCTAGGTTATCAAAACCTGGGGAGCCATCAGCCATTATTCACTTAAGATAGATAATTCCAAAGACTCTGAGCACTGTACAGATCAAAATCCATGTATCAAACAATAAAACCATACCAATAAACATATATTCATACAATACTTCTAATATAAAATCATTAATTATCATTCCATAATCAAAAACTCAAAATTCTAAAAATGCCTATTGGAACAGCTGTCTTTTCAGTCCTTTCTTTTTTTTGCCATTAACTTTTTATTGGCATTTACCCACAATGGAGGTACAGAGGCTTACAGGATATTTCCCAAAACAAACATACATATGACCGAACATAGTCCAGCAAGCCCTGACCCCCAAACCTCCACCCTCCACAACCCCCTTAAAAATAAAAAGGTACAAAGTAATAATACATCTGTGATACCAGTATAAGGCTCAGGGGTTTATACTACCCGGCCTCCAAATTGCTATGCAGTCAATTTCAATTGCAGACCCTTGAACACTCATATCTCCCTCATACACCCCTGCCCCCCCAAAAGAAAGGGCCACCCAGCCAACCCCCCCCCCACAAGGCAGTCCATGAGAAAACTAAATGACATGGATACCGACACCAGAACACTAAGCATAGGCCACTTCTAGCCGGGACCAAATCTTGTCATAAAGGGGCAATCTGTTCTGCAGTATTGCTATTGTCCTTTCAATCCTGAGATTCATTAACAACTCTCTCAACCATTCTATATATCCAATTCTAGTTGAGTCTTTCCAATGTCTGAGAACTAATCTCTTTACAGTGATAGAGATCATGGTTATATGATACTTCCTCAACCTAACCGGGGAGCAGGACAGGTCCCCCAATATGCAAACCTCAGGTGTGAACAGTTCCCCTATTCCCAACAGAGGATCCGCTCTGCTCTTTATATCTTTCCACAACGGAGCAACATTTGGGCAATTCCAGAAGATATGCAACAGATCAGCTTCCCTTGAGCCACATCTGCAGCATTTGGACTCCTGCAATATCTTCAGGTCCACTAATTTCTGGGACGTATAATAGATATTATGTAAAATCTTGAATTGGGTTAATCTAAGACAATCCTGCAGCAAATATTTATAACAATCCCCCCAGATCCTGGCCCAGTCGAATGTACCATCAGGGAAGGCCTTGGCCCAATATGAAGCAGGAACTATATTATCCTTAACAACCTGCCGAAACAACACTTTGTATATCTTTGAGATTGCATGTGGGGATCCTATGATTAGCTTGGGTTCTGACCATAGGTCTCCACGAGACACAGCCAGATCATTTGCCCCCATTTTTTGCACCAGGAGGTGTCTTAGTTGATATATTTTGAATATTACTCTGCCTGACAATTTAAACTCATGCATTATCTTAGTTACTGTATGCGGTTTACCCTCCTCATTAAGAAGATCTGCCCATCTACACTCACCCAGCTCAGGCAACCAGCTGGCCGTAATCATCCGGTTAGCAATGCACCATTGTGGGTTGCCTATGATTGGCTGGGAGCCATCCAAAGTGTATTTGTAATCCAGAAAATTACACATTTGATCATGAACCCTAAGGGACACCCGATGGGCATATTTTAAGTTGAGGTACATATTTTAGGTTATTATATAATAAGGCTTCGGATTATATCCCAAAGCTTTAATCAAACTGACTTCAGATTTACCCAGAGTGGAAGGTAGTCCCCACAGAGCCAGTGCAGATGAGAACATCCATCTACCATATCCATTCACGTGGGCGCCCAAAATACAACGCAAACTGAGGGCAACCTCAGGCCGCCTTTGTTCTTGGAGCGCAAATTTAATATAGGCCATCCGGGCCCTCTTGTAATTCCAAATGAAATCGGCCAAGAGCCCATGTAACTTCCTGAACCATGCTAGCGGAATCCAAATGTTAAGATTGCACAGTGGATAAAATAACCTAGGGAATACGTTCATCTTTACCACATTTATTCTGCCCCACAGGAAAGGGGTAGATGGGCCCACCTTTTCAGATCTAATTCTACGGTACGTACCAGGTTGTCTAAATTGAGGCTACAAAATCTTTCGAGATTAGTAGTTAAGGTGAGGCCTAAATATTTCAGAGATTTAGGGCTCCACTTCAAACCAAATTTGATCACATCCGACTTAAGGACCCTATTATTTAGGGGATACACCACAGTTTTGCCTTGATTCAATTTGTAATTGGCTAACCTGCTACACTCCCTAATGATCTCTAATAGTGCAGGGATCGAAGATACTGGCTTGGCAATATAAATCAGCAGATCATCAGCAAATGCTGTCACTTTAATGGTATGTTCCCTAATTTGGATACC
Organism: Neoceratodus forsteri; assembly: GCA_016271365.2. Taxonomy (NCBI): domain Eukaryota; kingdom Metazoa; phylum Chordata; order Ceratodontiformes; family Ceratodontidae; genus Neoceratodus; species Neoceratodus forsteri. Next base: position 1,284,288,407 of record CM057454.1, on the reverse strand, counting down.
CTTAATCTCCTTTGACAGGATTATATGCCTAATTAGCGGTTAGAGATATAAATTAAAAGGAGGGGGATAAGGGCATCCTGCCTTGTGCCAACCTGTGATCGAAAAGGTGAAGATATAACCCCATTGCAAACAATTCTGGCCGTCGGGTCGGTATAAAAGGCCCTAATCCAGTCAATAAAAATTTCTGAAAAACCAAATGCACTCAATACCTGGAATAAAAAAAAACAATGCACCCTATCAAATGCCTTCTTGGCGTCCAAGGAGACCAACACCCAAGGTATTACTGACACCTCGGACGCCGAGAAGACATGCGCAAGAGTCCTAAAATGATCTGCTGATGATCTGCCTTGCATGAAACCAACTTGATCTGCCCCTACCAGCCTGGCACTACTCTTCTCATCCTGTCTGCAAGTATCTTGGCTAGGATTTTATATCGTAATTTAAAGGGAGATGGGCCTGTACCTATCAGGCTTCTCTGGAGGCCTATTTGGCTTAAGCAACACCACGATAAGAGCCTCAAAGATATATTTATCTGCCACTGTCCGAGGAATATATTGAAATAGTTTAGCTAGCATGGTGATTAAAGAGGGGGAGAAAACTTTGTAGAAATTTGGTGAAAACCCATCAGGGCCAGGTGTCTTATCATTTGGCAAGTTCTTGATTACCCTCTCTATTTCCCCGTAAGTAATGGACACAATCAGGATCTCCTGCTCTATTCTCCCTAGCTTTGGCAGGGATACTCCCTCCAGGTAGGAGGAAATTTTTTCCGGACTCGGGGGAGCATTCATAGGACCATAAAGATCTTCATAATAACTTCTAAAAATCTGAATTATGTCATCCGGGCTTGTCTTGATGGACCTGTCCTGCTCCGACCATAATCCCTCTACCAGACGAGAAGCTTCCATTTGAGCCAGCCTTCTAGCCAAAAACCTTCCAAGCTTGTCACCCTGATCAATGTAATTGACTTTTGTTTTAATGATTGCCAACTCTGCCTGGTCGCCCAACAATTTAAGATTAGTATTTTTAACTTGGATTAACTTAGCTTCTGTCTCTTCTCGGGGGTTGACAGCCAGGGCTTCTTGTAGGACCTTAATTTGGTTCAGCAAGTCCAAAATTGTAGAATTGGTCTCTTTATTTCTTCTAGATGCCTGACTAATCAGCAACCCTCTAATATATGCCTTAAAAGTCGCCCAGAGAATATCAGGCCTTACCTCCTCCCTTGTATTGGTCGATAGAAATTCTTCTATCTTCGAGGACAAATCCTTGACCAACTTTGGGCTCCTCAACAATTGGTTGTTTACCTTCCACCTACCACCCCTTTGGGTAGTAGTAGAAGGAAAGGCAACCACCATTTCCACCACAGAGTGGTCAGAGAGGGGTGCTACCACAATTTCAGCCCCTACCAACCCTTTAAGCAACCCCCGGGAAACTAACATATAATCAATACGGGATCTTGAGCCATGGACCTGAGAAAGGAAAGTGTATTCCCTTGTTTTAGGGTGGAGCACCCTCCAAGCATCAGCCAGGCCTAAACGAGTTAGCAAATCATTAAAGGCCAAAATGGCCAGAGTAAAGGCTAAATGATTGCAATTGGACCTGTCTAGCATGGGATCCAAAACCAGATTGAAATCACCTCCTATTATGATAGGGAGATGTGCAAATGGTAGTAGTGCCTGTTGCAATACTGCTAGAAAATCCTGACTATCTGAGTTTGGGCCATACACCGATCCCAACAGAATTTCCAGACTGTAGAGCTTACCCTTAACTAAAACAAATCTACCTTTTCTATCCTGCACCACTTTAGTGGGACAGAAGGGTACTTGTCTATGTACTAAAATCATTACCCCTCTACTATTAGTTGTACCCTGAGAAGAAAATATTTCTAATCTGCATTCTTCTCATATTCTTCCCTCTTCCTGCAATAGGTGTGTTTCAAGGAAAGCCACCTTTATTCTCATAGCTTCGATATGCTTCAGATTTTATATTGTTTCAGCTTATGACGCCCTTTAAAATTCAAGTGCCAAATTTGATGTCCATGTCAGGTCCCATCATACCTAGTGAAAACATAGTTGATATATCGTTTTCCATGCCCAACTGCCCAGAAACCGTAAGACTGCCTTGTGGCCCCCACCCACCTTTACCCCCAATTAACAATCCACCCTTTCCCCTATAGCCTTCCTTTCCCCTTCTCCACCCTACTTCCATCCATCCTTCCCCCCAAGTGCGCTGCACTACGACCCGTGATGTCAGGAAGCTCAGCCCATTCCCAGGTGCTCCGCTCCAGCACCCACCTCCCAAGTAGGCACTCACCCTAGTACATATACGGACATCACCTCTGCAAATATTGATCTTGTAGTCCCATTCCTAAAAGTAACTGCTCCCTGAAAACTTATTCAGAGCATGGACTATTAGAATTCTCATAATACCAAAGTCATTTTCTCCCCCTCCCCATAACAATATACTACACCCATTATCTACTAAAACAAATGAAACCATCGGAACAAATAAAGTAATTGAAGCCATAAGGCCAAGGGGTTTGATGGGGAACACTCCCAACATAAACCCAAGATTATATGTAATCAGTCAGTAATAGTCCCATAGGCCCCATTCAACCATCGGTTTCACAGAGTCGGGCCATATTATTGCCCACAAGAGGTGCCGGGGAATAGTCATCTTCATTCTGCACCCCAGCCCATTTATAGACTAAAGCAATTTAGCCAGTCCCATGCTGAACAACGTCTCACACTATATTATGTAACATTGTTCATTTATTTAATATATCTTCCTCTTTCTCTGGAAAATGGCCACATGGGATAATAAGCCACTCTTGACCCAAATCACAGCTCCTTAAATAATGCCGGAAAAGCTTCCCGAAGTGCCATGGATGCAGAGTCCAAAGATTCAAAGGTTTTCCATTCGTTGCCAATCGGGACCTGTAACCTCGCAGGATACCCCATTCTGAACTTAATTTCAGCAGCTATCAGTCTCTTCACCAACGGGTGAAATTCCGCCCTTCTCTGACGGACCGAGAGTGGAAGGTCCTGTACTATCCTGATCCGCGTCCCCTCCCAATAAATCTTCTTCTCTTCCTTCACTTTGTCCACAAGCAATTGCCTTTCTTGATAATTAAGGAACTTCACTATAAACGGCCTTGGTGGTCGATCGAGCTGTGGTAAAGGCCGCAGTGCCCTGTGAGCTCTCTCGACTGTGAACTTGGACCCAAAAGGTGAAGGCCCCACAATTTTTTCCGTGATCTTCTGGGCAAACTTAACAGGATCTTGCCCCTCTACCTTCTCTGGTAAGCCAATAAACACAATGTTGTTGCGTCGGCTCCGACCTTCCAAATCCTCCACCTTATTTTCTAGCTTTTGAATCCTCTGCGAAGTTTTAACAATTGCCACATCCACCTTGTCCCTGGAGCCCTCCAGGGACTTAATTCACTTCATTATCTGATGCCTTGCGGGAGAGGTCCGCAATCGACTCCTTGATACTCTTGATTTCACTTGCCACCCCCAGCATTGCTTCTTTTAGTGAGGCGATTTAGCGTCCAGGAAGCGAAGATAGGTAGCGGCTCCTCCGATGATATTGCTGCACTGCCAGTTCCTTGCGATAGCGCCATGGCTGAGGCCTTGATTTTTAGCTGCTTTTCAGCGTTGCGGCAGGGAGTGTCTTGAGGGTTTCATTTCCACCTCCATAGGCTTCCGTCCTCCTGCCTTCCCCAACACTCCACACTCCGATGACTCCCACGATTTGCCTTGGGTGAGGAAATTAGCTGTATAATCGGGCGGGTAGCGAGCAGAGCTCCAAGAAACACAGCTACTCCGTGCCCCTCATCACATGACTCCCTTTTCAGTCCTTTTTTAAAGGCTTCTACTGAAGGGGCCCTCCTTAATAACTATGTTAAGGAGTTCCACAGAGTAGGTGCAGCAACCGCAAATGCCCTATCTCCTGAGTTCCTCAGCCTTGCCCTGGGAACCTCAAGGAGGCCCCCCTCTGCAGAACGGAGTGTCCGAACTGGGCGGTAAGGGACCAGGAGATCTTGCAGGTACACCAGACCCATTCCATGTAGGATCTTATAGGAAAGGAAACCTATCTTGAAGACAGTCCTCCAGCTGTCGAGCAGCCAGTGCAGCCTGCAGAGGACCAGGGTAATATGATCACATCTTCTTGTCCCGATCAGGAGTCATACCACCACTTTCTTCACTAGTTGCAGCCTGCAGAGGCTGCCTCCAGATAACCCAAGGTATAGGGCATTACAGCAATCTAGCCTGGTAGTGACAAATGCATGCACTAATGTGGACAGGTCCTCGGGAGGGATCAGGGCTCAGATTCAGCTTAAGAAGGGCAAGTACCTTGGTTTTCTTAACCAGTTTTAGGTGGAACTTGGGTTACATGAATTCAGTTTCATTAGACTGGATGGAGGAGGAGAGGGGACTGGGATGGCTGGACTTGTATCTAGAATGGTCAGTGAAGGAGCAAATGAAAGAGCTGGCAGTCTTATAAGGGTCCTCGATAGTTAGGCCATTGTCGATGATGGAGCTTACTAGGGGGCTGGGGAAGCCCTTGATGAGAGAGTTAATATGGAGCCAGACGTTCTTGAGATCAGATAGGGATTTGCCTTGTAATTTTCTTAGGTAGAGGCTTTTTGCAGCCTTAAGGGCTTTTTTTACACTTGTTTCTCAGTTCTCTATAGCTTTCCTGGTCAACAGTTGGTGCAGAATCCTTATATAGACCCCAGGCCTTATCTCCTGAAGCCATTAGTTTTTTAAACTCGGGGTCCAGCCATATGTTACATCTGCCCATGATCCTTAGATTCCGGAATGGAGCATGTTGGCTGGCTGCAAGTTAAAAGTTGTTAAGGAAGTTAAAGGCATCATCAGATGTTAGTAAGTCTAGAATTGGGAGCCAGTTTATCCCAGCAAGTGTGGAGATAAAGGCAGCTGGCATAAAGTGGGAGTAATTTCTAGCAGTAAATATTCTTAGGGGAAGTCTGGTGGAGTTGTTTCTCCAGATACAATAGATCAGTAAGTTGTCACTTTGAGCATCTGATAAAATGTCTGCAGATTGAATTCTATTAGGGTTAGTGGCTAATACCCAGTCAGGTAGGGTATGGTTCCCAGCTTCAGTGTTGAGCCTGTTAGGCTCCCTTATGAACTGGATCAGGCTAGCCTCCATGAGAAGACTCTGTAGGCCAGATTCAGTGTCCTCTGCCCTGTTCAGATTAAAGTAACCTAGAATAACCTGCTCACCATGAGTGTGCTCGGTGAGCACCTTAGTAAGAGATTCAAGAGCTGAGGTAGATACTTGGGGGACGGAGGTGTATACACAGTGAATCAGAAGGGGTTTACTGTTGCCACTTAGCAACTTAACAAATATGGTTTCACTTTCAATGTCATTTAGGTACGGGAACTTAGCGTTAGAGGCGGAAAAAAATATATATTTATGTAAATGAGGACACCTCCACCTTTTTTCCCATGCTGATCCTTTCTGAAAGCTTTATAATTTGGGAGGTCTATTTTGTGCGGGAGTATATGTGGTTTCAACCAGGTTTCTGATGTGGCAATGACAGCAGGATTATCCAATACGGTCCAGCTTTCTAGTTTGTGCATTTTACGCCTTAGGCTGTTAATATTCATGTGGGCAGTTTTGATTCTCTTAGCCAATGCTCAGCAAGGATCAGAAGGGGAGCATATTTTTTAACTAAGAGAAGGGAGTCCAGGATTTATTTCTGTGTCACCACATCTGGCAAGTAACAAGAGTGCCATGTGTGTAAGTTGCTGGGTCAGGTAGGCGAAAGAATATCTCCTTCAGTGGGACAGACACGAGTAGAACACATCATAGCAGGCTCCTTTCTGGTACGGTACATGAGTTATCAGAGGGTAAGGGTTTCTGATATTACCTACTGTAGGAAGAGCCCAATGGGGGGGATTGCTATCGTTTGCCCAGTCTGAGTCATTTGTCCAGCCTAAATCAGTCGAGAGGGAGACATGGTCCACCCAGAGCAGCAGTAGTATATATGATGTTGTTGTGAAGAAACCATCAGGCATAATTGTGGAAGGGGTTAACGAGGGTACTGGAAGCACCCAAGGTCTGCATGGGAGCCTTTCGAGTAAGATGTGGCCTGTGATATGGCAGGAATCACATAGCACAGAAACAGGCCACTGTGCCTTATACTAGGCAAGTTGGCAGAACAACTTTTGCAGCAAGGTGGCAGATTACCTAATTTATATTCAAGTTATTCAATTACGAGGCACCAGGGAGTGCAGAAAAACAGGTAGAATACCTTTTAAGGTTACAGTCAGTGAGCAGTATTGTAGTAGTCCAGTTTATGTTTTAATGCACCTTTGCTCAGCTTCAGGGTTTGGTTACCACTGGAGCCATTATTGTTATTGAATACAGTGGGGGGTACACTGGCAAAGCCGATTTACTACGCGGGGGGATTCAATAAGTATAGATGGCTACAGTTGATCTAGTTCCTCTTTTTGTGTTTTGCATCTAAATAAAACTATGGCTGTGCTAGCAGTAGGGGGGCAAGCAGGGTATACCAACTGCAAGGAGAAGGGGTGAGAAGGAGTGGGAGGGAAGAGACCAACAGTAGAGGAGGATGGGGACAAAGTGAGCTGATTGCTTCAGCAGCAGCTCAGTACCCATAAGAAGAGACACACCTCTGGGTGGGGGGCTTGGGAGGGAGGGTGTGTACTGTGTGGTGATGCCACGCAAAGTGTCTTGCTGCCATGGCCATTGATGCTGTGCTATGTAGCTGCTGACCAGCTGTAACTGCTGGAGGCAGGTTGGGCCTTTACCTGGCAAGATCAATGTCCTGGGGGGTCTCTGTGAGTGCTGGAGTTGGGGATGCTGAAGTCAGTAAGCTCTAAGGACTCAGGTATGTTCTGCAGCAGTGACTACTTTTTCTTCAGAGGAAGGAGGGAAAAAAGGAGTTTAAATATGGCTTTTAAGGGATCATAGAAAAAGGGGAGGGGGTGCTGTAGTGAGGCATTACAGATTGAACATTGCTAGTAGTCACAGATACACATTATTGCAAAAGTACATTAAAATCAGATATTCCTAGTATTACATCCCCTTATTAAAGGCATTAAATTAATGCAAAAAAATCAATCAGTCACAGTACACTGACCAGAATGGAGTTGGGTGATAGTTACACTATGGAATGAATTAACAAACAAACACATCAGTTTGGCGCCGAAGTGCTGACACAGCCGTTGGTGTTGTGCTGCATAGCTGCTGAGCAGCTCTAACTACTGGAGGCAGGTCAGGCCTTTACCTGGGAAATATCAATGTCCTGGGGGTCCCTGTGAGCTCCAGAGGTTGTCAGGACTAGATCAGCAAGTCCTCAGGACCCAAGTATGTCCTGTAGTTGCAGTTGCTTTTTGTGGGCAAAATCAGTGTCCTGTGGGGTCCCTGTGAGCTCTGGAGGTGGAGAGGGTGAAGTCAGTAAGCCCTCAGGGCCCAGGTATGCCCCACAGCTGTGGTTGCTTTTTGTGTACAAAATCAGTGTCCTGGGGGACCCCGTGAGCTCCAGAGGTGGGGAGGGCGATGTCAGCAACCCTCAGGACCCAGGTATGTCACGCAGCTGTGGCTATGTTTTCTGGGCAAGAACAGTGTCCTGGGGTGCGGGGCTCCCTTTAAGCTTTGGAGGTGGGGAGGGAAAAGTCAGTAGCCTCTCAGGACCCAGGTATGTTCTGCAGCTGTGACTACTTTTTTCTGGGCAAGATCAGTGTCCTGGGGGGGCGGGCCTGTAAGCTCTGGAGGTGGAGAGGGTTAAATCAGCAAGCCCTCATGACCCAGGTATGTCTTGCAGCTGTGACTGCTTTTCTTGGGCAAGATCAGTTTCCTGGGGGGAGGTCCTGTAAGCTCCAGATGTGGGGAGGCAAACACAGCAACCCCTCAGGACCCAGATATGTCCCACAGCTGCGGCTGCTTTTCCTGGGTAAGATCAGTTTCCTGGGGTGGGGGGTTCCCCTGTGAGCTCCAGATGTGGGGAGGGTGAAGTCAGCAACCTCTCAGGACCCAGATATGTCCTGCAGCTGTGATTACTTTTTCTGGGCAAGATCAGTGTCCTCTGGGGTCCTTGTGAGCTTTGTTGGTGTGGAGAGTGAAGTCAGCAAGCCCTCAGGACCCAGTTTGTCCTGCAACAGTGACTGCTTTTTCTGGAATAGATCAGTTTCCTGTGGGGTCCCTGTGAGATCTGGAGGTGGGGAGGGTAAATTCAGCAAGCCCTCAGGACCCAGTCATGACCTGCAACTGCAGGTGCTTTTTCTGGGCAAGATCAATGTCCTGGGGGTCCCTGTGAGGTCTGTTGGTGGGGAGGGCGAAGTCAGCAAGCTCTCAGGACCCAGGTATGTCCTGCAGCTACTTTTCCTGGGCAAGATTAGTATCCTGGGGGGGAGGGGTCCCCCTGTAAGCTCTGGAGGTGAGGAGGGTGAAGTCTGCAAGCTCTCAGGACCCAGGTATGCCCTGCAGCTGCAGCTGTTTTTTGTGGGCAAAATCAGTGTTCTGTAGGTGCCTGTGAGCTCCAGAGGTGGGGATGGTGAAGTCAGCAATCCCTCAGGACCCAGGTATGTCCTGCAGCTGTGGGTGCTTTTTCTGGGCAAGATCAGTGTCCTGCGGCATCCCTGTGAGCTCTGTTTGTGGGGAGGTCAAAGTCAGCAAGCCCTCAGGACCCAGGTATGTCATGCAGCTGCTGCTGTTTTTGTGGGCAAGATCAGTTTCCTGTGGGGTCCCTGTGAGCTGTGGAGGTGGGGAGGGTAAAGTCTGTAAGCCCTCAGGGCCCAGCCATGTCCTTCAACTGCAGCTGCTTTTTCTGAGCAAGATCAGTGTCCAGGGTCTGGGGGGGGGGGGTTCTGTGAGATCTGTTGGTACAGAGGGTAATGTCAGCAAGCTCTCAGGTCCCAGGTATGTCCTGCAGCTGCGGCTGCTTTTTCTGGCAAAATCAATGTCCTATGGGTCCCTGTGATCTTCAGAGGTGGGGAGGGTGAAGTCAGCAAGCCCTCAGGATCCAGGTATGTCCTGCAGCTGCAGCTGCTTTTTCTGGGCAAAATGTGTTTCCTGTGGAGGCCCTGTGAGCCCTGGAGGTGGGGAGAGTGAAGTCAGCAAGCCCTCAGGACCCAGGTATGGCCTGCAGCTGTGGCTGCTTTTTTGTCCTGCAGCTTTGGCTGCTATGTATTTAAAAGTTTCACTGGGAAGACATACTGAGCAGGTTGCTTTTATCAGATGAGTTCTGGGGGGGAGGGGAAGAGAGATAAAAAGTGACCATAGCTACAGTCACAAATATATCAGCAATTAACAGCAAATAGAGCTGCAGGCAAATTACATACATACTGTACGTACAATGCATGGCTATAAGTATTTATAGATTTACAAGTGCTTAGCAGGTACAGGGTACTAAAGCAAAGAATACATTTTGTATGACAGGATAAGGTGCATAGTAGTTATAGAATAGTACAGAATCAATGGGAGAGGAGGTTCCAGCAGTTGAAAGTGATGAGTTAGTAAATCGGGATGAAGTACGCGAGACAGCAAGCACAGAGAAAGGGGGGAGAGGGTGAAACACTTGTGAAATGTAATTTTAAATTGTCTGGAAGTTTAGAAGCTTATCATTTTGCCACTTTTAGAGACAGATCTAAAACTTAGTACAATTTTGGATGGTCACTGGTAAACTCAAGATATTGCAAATGGTGTAATTTGATCAAACACTTTTTAAATAAGAAGGAAATAAATGAAATTACAATTTTGATACATTTTAGTCAACGTTTCCACCTTTTACATACATTTAATTGTATCTGAATGTAGATTTTCATAAAGGGTATCTGCAGTTCATGCATTTAGGCAGAGGCAAAATCAGGGAGTTTTGTAACGTACTTAATTTGGGGTATTGTTTTATATTTCAAATCTGGTGCACATGTTAGACCTAAATATTTCAGTGGTATTATAACAGTATTGCAAATTCAATCAATTTGTACATTTACTTACATGCTGTATTGATATGAAAAAAACTGGCAAAAAGAATCATTGGTACATGTTGACTGGCATATATTATAATTGCTGGTGTACACCTGCCGTTGGTCACTTCCGGCAAAATTAATTCCTGGGTAGAGGTTTTTATGACAAACTAAAGGAAATAAAATGATGGCAAATTAGTACACTGACTAATTATGTTGCTTTATGATTGTGTAAAGCAGTCCAAGATTCATCCAAATCTCTCTTTTGTTATATTCTGTTAATGCCCTCCTTCTGCTCCATCCAGCCCAATTCTGTAAGGCTACCACCCAGTCCTGCAACCAATCATTTCTGGGACTAGCCGCTTCCCTTCTTTGACCACATGGCTTTACCTCCATTTTGGAGCTATAAGTCATCAGGGGTTGTCCCAGCACCACTCAAGACACCTTCAGCCCACTTGTGAAGGGGGATGCCGCAGTTGATTGTGCGGACCAGTGTAGGGAACCTCCTTTTACCTTACTTAGTTGGTATGATTATCCCCATTGCTCCAATCCCTACAACATGTCAGTACACAAAGGCCATGAACACAACATTGTGGGACGTTCCAGCAGACTGACATCCACCCACTTGCTCTGCCTCCATTGCACTTCCGCACATAGTAATCTAGGGGGGTAGTGTAGCAGAGGAAACAACTATCCCTTCTCACAGGAGAAGTGAATACACTGGGGCACTTCATCCTTCTTCCCCATCAATCCCCGATGACACTGTCTCATTCCAGTCATCAGCATCATGAGGGCTCTACCACTGCATTAATTGGCCATCCAACTATCTCTTTTCTGAGCCTCATCTAACATATTAACATTGGACTATGTTGATGGAAACCGGGTAGCCAAACTGTTAGTTGTAACTTAAAGCAGCAGTGCATGAATGTGGTGAAAATTTTGACCCATACTTTTTTATTCCATCTTGGATTGCCCCTTATCTACTGACTTGTATGATACCCTTCTTTCCACAATTTAAGTCCACTTTAGTACTTTCTTCCACATCCTAAATAATAAAAGGAGTTGTACTTTTAATATGACTTGAGCCAGTTTTCACCATTATTCATGGCTGTTTTCGTACATCAGTTGTTCAAAATAATTTCTGTTGTGACTAAAATGAACTAGCATGCAGCAGGCAGTGCTCCCTGACTTTATGAAACAGTAGGTGTTGAACAACAGTTTGGAACAGTAACAAAAACCTGGTCTGAGATCTATTAAAAGGAGCATTCCTTTTATTATTTAATGTGTGAAAAAAAGTACTAAAGTAGACTCAAAATATAGAAAAAAAGGGTATCATACAAGTCAGGAAGTAAGGGTCAATCTAAAATAGCATTAAAAAGTATAGGTCAACATTTTCACCGGATTCATGCACTGCCGCTGCATGCTCTGTGCAACTGGGCTGCTCAAATATACTTTTTTTATCCACATCTAACATAGTAACACAGTACCGTGATAGGAGAACAAACAAGGTACAGGTGGAAAGCGTATTTCAGGGAAAATTCTGCACAACAACAAGGGGGCACAATATGAAGCTGAAGGGTGGATGGCTCAGGAGTAATGTTAGGAGTACTTTTTCACTGAAAGAGTGGTGGAGTCATGGAACAACCTTACAACAGAAGTGGTGGGGGATGAAACCAATGCGGGGGTTCAAGAGTGCATGGGATAGACGTAAGGGTACCCTGGAGATGTGCAGAGCAGGACAGCTGCAGATGAAACAGGATCTGGGGCTGCAGCAGTGAGTAGGGAAATGGGAAAACTAGGTGGGCCATATGGTCCTTATCTGCTGACAGATTCTATGTCTCTATGTTTCTATGATGGAGGACTCCACTTTGAGTATGGACTTACATTTAAGCATACCTGTAGGAATGTTACACCTATTCTACGTACCCTCAAGATCCTTCTCTCAAAGGAATATATTACAAAGAAGCATATAATTAGATGGCAGAAAAGGATTCATTAGCCCACCTATTCTATCCAGATGTTCCATACCTACTCTGTCTCCAAAGATCCGATCTGGTCTCTGTCGACCCTCCCACCTCCCTGCATCTTATCTGATATAATCATATGTTTATCCCATGCATCCTTGAAGCCCCCCAGTGTTCTAGCATCTGCCACTTCTAGCAAGCTATTCCAGGCTTCCACTACCCTTAAAGTGAAAAAGTATTTCTGCACATCAATCTTGAATCCCCCCTCCTGCTTTACATGCCCTCTGTCCTGGTGCTTGTTCTTATTTGGAAAAGATTTCCTACCTGAATTTTATTCACCCATTTGAGTTACTGTAGGTAGCTATAATATCCCCTCTCTCTACCCTTTCTTCCAGACTGTACATGTTGAAGTCCCACAGTATCTTCTCATGGGGCTGTTTGTGCCAATCATGCACCTTTTCAGTTGCCTTCCTCTGTATCGCCTCTATTCTGTCTATGTCTTGTCTGAGGTGAGAGCTCCAAAACTGAATACAGTACTGTAGGTCTGGCTGCACCAGTGAGTTATATACTGACAACACCACCTACCTCCTTCTTCTGGAAATGCCCCTGCCTATGAAACACAGTATTCCTCTATCCCAACCCACTGCCTTGCACACTGCCCTGCCACCTTGAAGTCCTCAGATATGACAACCCTGTAGTCCAGTTCCACCACAAACCCTGTCCTCAGCAGGGTTTCAATATCCTAGGTGCACTATTTTGTACATTTGGGCACTGAACTGCAGCTGCCTTGTTTTTAACAATTCCTTGTCTTCCCCAAGATCCCTGCACATTTTTTTCTAACCCTTCCTGAGTGTCAACCCTACTGCAGAGTTTCGTGTAATCTGCAATATGCAGACCTTCCTTTCCAGCTCTTCTGTAAGGTCCCCTATAAAAATACATTTTTTATTTATTAATTTTTATTTTAGTCTTTGGTAACCGGGTAAGGCCCACTAGGCACAAGTGGCTGTTTTCAGGGGCGACCTGGGAGCACTGGGCGGTTAAGTGACTTGCTTAGAGTCACACGGTATACAAGTAGAGGTTGTGGGAATCAAACTCAGGTCTGGTCTGCTGGATGTGTCAAGCTTGTTCACACCTCATTCCTCTAACCACTAGGCTATACTGCCAGCTCAAAGTGGGATGATCCCGATGAGCCCTGTGGTACCCCACTTGTCACAATTCTCTCTTTAGAATGAGTGCTGTTAACCACCACCCTCTGTCTCTTATCCTCAAGCCAATTACTGACCCAGTTTACCAATATAGATCCCCCTCCTACACTAGGTTGTTCAACTTTCTAATTAGCTTTCTAGGTACCTCACAATTGATGTGGTAAATGGTTCACCATTGTCAAACCCTACCTCTGTTGCCACTCACTTCAATGAGTTTTCACACCTGTGCCCTTCCTTCTCCCCCTCCTGGCTCTTTCTTTCACCTTCTGCCCCTCACCATCTAGGAAACAATGCTTGCCCATTCCTCCCTCAACCCATCAAAGTCCAGCCCTGACAGTCTGTACCCCAAGCTCTTCCACCTCTCTGCTCCTTCCATAGCAGCTCTCCTTACTCATTTACTCAATCTTTCCTTCTCTCTCAGTGTTGTTCCTCAATCCTGGAAGTTAGCCAGTGTTATTCCACTTTACAAAGAGGATCATCCCTCTTCCCCTGACAACTTTTATCCAATCTCTCTCTCTCTCTCTTTTCTTTCCTTTCTAAGCTACAAGAGGAACTGGTTCACTTTAGACTCCTTGACTTCCTTTCATAGTCCAACTTCCTCTCACCATTCCAGTCTAGTTTCTGGAAGCACCATTCCACCATCTCCTCCCTGCTGCATGTCTCTGATTCTGTCTTCTCCAAGATGGATCAGAGGCACAGTAGAGCTGCTATATTCATTGATCTGGCCAAAGTCTTCAATTTGGAGTCCCATCCACTCCTCCTGGATAAGTTGAGTTCAGTTGGCTTCTCTGCTCCTGCCATTGCTTGGCTTTATTCCTACCTAACTGACAGACAACGATAGATGAAGGTGGGAGACACCCTGTTTATTACCTCTCTGTCCAGGCTGAGGACCCACAGGGCTCCATCTGTGCCCTATCCTTTTTTTTACATCTTCCTGAATGATCTTTTCTCTGCTTGTGCCAAATTGAATATCCACATATATACACATGACACAATCATCTTTACCTCCAGTCTCTCCATTGTGGCTGGGGAAGACATACTCCAGCCGGACTTCAACAACTTTCTGCACTGGCTCCAATCCAACCAAGTCAGAGTCAGCACTAAAGAAATTATGCCCAAGAGCTAGCCCAGCTAGTGGTGTGGAAGGCTCAGGCACTGGGTGTCTTAAATACTGCCACACTGGCAACCTCAGGTTGGGAACAGACTTGTGCTACTCAGGGGCTGGTGGGGTGGAAAAGGTTTGAGTCTCCCTAGACAGCTCTCTTTCCTTGGGGAGGGGGTTAGTGTGGTGCGCTGCTTGCCTGACACCCAGTGGTGGCTGGATGCCAGCATATGCACACCACCACATAGGGAAGGGATCCCACATTCAGGATACTGGGGCTGTCTTTGCAGAAGCAGAGATTGAACATTGCATGTCCATGGGCCCATGGAGAAACTACGGAAGAAAACCAGCCCCAGGCAGCAGGATGACGACTGACCATATGCAGGCCCTGCACCGGTGGTTGGGCACTACTACAGTTCTGTGGCAGAGGACACTGGTGAAGGGAAGTCCCAGAGGATCCGGTGATGGAACTGGGAGGGGGCACAGTTAGAAGGGTGCTTCTGGGGAGATCAGGAGATAAAATGTATATGGGGAAAAAAATGATACCCATGACCTCTGGGACCAGTCAGAAACTGGACAGACTTACTCACCATTCTGGGTGGCACACCTTTAAAAGCAGTTCAGTTATTCAAATACCTTGGAGTGTGGCTAGGCAGTAAGCTTGACTTCTCACCCACATCAGTGCCATCTATGCCAAATTCCATCCCAAGCTCAGTGCTCTTTACAGCAGCAAATATTGCTTATCTCAGTATTTTTGCAAAGAACTTGCTATCAAACTGGTAGTCCACCTTCAAGCACAAATGTGGTTTATGGCACTGCCTCCTCCACTTCACTCACCAGACTGGACACCTTCTGCAACTCCTTCTCCTATTTTGCTACAAATTCCTCCATTCACACACACCATTGTTCACTGTGTTCATCCTTATCCATCCTCCCTCTGCCCTCTCTTCACCAGGCTCACTATACCTCGTTCATATCCAAATGCTGGTTTGGATCTCATCCCTCTTACCTCTCCTCGCTCCTCTCCCAACTCCCCCCTGCTTCTTGTTTCTTTTGCTCCAGGAAGCAGTGTACTTTTGTCACTGCTCAACCCTGCTCCTCTGCTGGGCAATCTGCCTTCTAATGACTTCCATCACTCTTGAACCAACAGCCCTCCTCCCCCTGTTTCTCCCTGTTCTCTGGCTCTCTCAGGCATCAGCTGAAACTTTAACCCTTCCCCACCTGTTCCTATTACCCTCCTCTTTATACCTCCATGGCCAAGCCATAACCATCCTGGCAAGCAACCAGCTGGGTCCCCACTCCTGCTCTGGTTAACTTCCAAACCACTGCAGTTTTCTCCCTCTATGTTGAGGTCGGGCAACAGCTGCAACTCAGGTGAAGCAACTATTGTCAATATTGTTCTTATTTACCAAGTGTTGCTGCTACTTCTGAATATGCTTTTGTTAGTCACTCTTACTGGACTGTACCACACGTTATTCTCTGCACATTCAACTTTTGGAATTCATTACAACTTTGTACTAATTTTAACCAAATATTTTTCAACTGTTTTGTTACTATCTATTATGCTGGTGTTCTTCCACTGTCCCCTTCCCCCGGGACTCACATGGAATCAAGCCTTGGTGTAGTGTGACTCTCATGGTTACCAATTTTGAAGTATAGTGAACATCTCTGGAGCCAGATGAGTTGTTCACTATAGCTAGGTGTTCACTATAGTTATGTGCTAATATACCTACTTAGAGAATGACGGGAGCCATCAAAGGAGTTCACTATAAGAAGGAGTTTGTTATAGAGAGGTTCTTTATAGAGAAACATAGAAACATAGAAGTTGATGGTAAATAAGGACAACAAGGCCCATCCAGTCTGCCCATTTTTTTTCTACCTTATGAATGTGCCATAGGCCTTTACTCTGTCAATGGCCTAGCTATTCATACTCATCTGTATAGAAACATAGAAACATAGACTTTGACGGCAGATAAGGACCGCTTGGCCCACCTAGTCTGTCCATTTCCCTACCTACAGGATAAGCCGCAGATCCTAGTTAACCAATAGCCTATTTCTTCCTACTCCCCACAAGAATTGCCTTATGTCTGTCCCATGTATTCTTGAATTCTCCCACAGTTTCAGACCCCACAACCTCTTCAGGAAGGCTGTTGAATGCATCCACTACCCTCTCTGTGAAAAAATACTTCCTCACATTGCCCCAAACCTCCCCCCATCTTTAAATTGTGTCCCCTTGTTCTTGCATGTCTTTTTTTCTGAAAGATGCTACTCTTGGACTTTGTTGATTCCACTGAGGTACTTAAACGTTTCTATCATGTCCCTCCCTCCCTCCATTCCTCAAGGGTATACATATTAAGCTCTTTTAGTCTCTTCTCTTATGGCTTCTCTTGCAGACCCTGCATCATTCTAGTTGCCCTCCTCTGGACTGCCTCTATCCTGTCTATGTCCTTGCGGAGATGGGTCTCCAGAAATGGACGCAGTACTCCAGATGCCTCTCTCTATGCATCCCAGTATACCCCCAACTCTCCCTACTGCCTTCTCACATTGCTTGCTAACTTTAAGGTCATCTGATATGATTACTCCCAGGTCCCTTTCCTTTTTGGTTTTTGTTACTACCTCCCCCCCCATTGTGTAATCTTCCCCTGGGTTTTTGTTTCCCAGGTGCATTATTTTGTACTTCTTTGCATTGAATCCTAGCTGCCATACTTCCGACCATTCGATTGCATCACAAGTCCTATGAGGACAGGTTGAAAGCACTGAACATGTACTCCCTGGAGGAGAGGAGGGAGAGAGGGGATATGATAGAGACATACAAGTATCTTACAGGGAGGAACAGGGTGCAGGAATGCACTATTTTTCAGCAAAAAAGATGTTCCAGGACTAGAGGGCATGGGATGAAGTTGGAGGGAGGACGACTCAGAGGAAGCGTGAGGAAGAATTTCTTCACAGAATGGGTGGTGGACAAGTGGAACACCCTGCCAGAGGAAGTGGTGGGGCTGAAACAATCACGGGATTTAAGAATGCATGGGATAGACATAAAGGAATTCTGGAGGTCAAGGGTAAGGGGCAACAGACTTCCTGGAAAACATAAACTGAACTTACAAACTTAAATGGGCAGACTTGGTGGGCCATAGGCCCTTATCTGCCGACACTGTCTATGTATCTATGTATTCCTCCAACCTTGCCAAGTCCCTTCTCATTCTTTCCACGCCTCCTTGTGTATCAACCCTGTTGCAGATCTTTGTGTCATCTGCAAAGAGGCATACTTTTCCTTCCAGTCCCTCTGCAATGTTACTTATAAAGACACTAAAAAGGACTGGACCTAGTACTGAACTCTGTGGTACCCCACTAGTAACCCCTCTTTCTTCAGAGTGGACTCCATTTACAATTACCTTCTGTGTCCTGTTATCCAGCCAATGTTTTACCCAGGCTACCACCCTTGGACCCACTCCCAGGCTGGTTAATTTCACTATTAATCTTTTATGTGGGACTGTGTCAAATGCCTTTCTAAAGTCTAGGTAGGCTATGTCCACAGCCCCTCCCTGGTCTACTACTTTGGTCACCCAGTCAAAGAAATCAATTAGATTCATCTGACATGACCTTTCCACTGTGAACCCATGCTGCCTTGGGTCTTGTGCCCCACTGGCCTCTAGGTACTCAACAATTCTTTCCTTCTGAAGTGATTCCATCACTTTCCCTACCACAGAGGTCAAACTGACAGGTCTGTAGTTTTCTGCCTCTGTCTTGGTCCCACTTTTGTGAAGGGGAATCATATCCGCCTTCCTCCAGTCCTTGGGTACCACACCATCCTCCCATGATTTGTTAAAAAGGGTAGTCAGTGGTTTCACTGGTTCTCCCCATAATTCTTTAGAATTCTCCCCCTCCTCTTTTGTGAATACTGAGCAGAAATATTCGTTCAGTATCCCTGCTTTTTCACTATCCCCCTCTGCCCAACCACCATTCATTCTATTCAGCCTCACTATCCCTGCCTTTGTCTTTCTATGCTCCATGATGTATATATAAAAGGTTTTATCGCTCTTCTTAACTGAGTTGGCTATCCTTTCCTCAGTTTGGGTCTTTGCTATTCTGACTTCCTTCCCTGCTTCCTTCTGCCTAAACTGGTACAGCTCTCTGTTCTGCTCCTTCTGTGTTTCCTTATACTTCCTGAATGCTGTCTTTTTCTCCCTGACTTTGCCAGCCACCTCTTTTGAGAACCATAGTGTCTATTTCTTTTGTTTTGATTTGTTTATTTGCTTCAAACAAAGTCTTGTTGCCTCTGTGATGGCAGTTTTATGATTCCCCATTGTTGCTCCACCCCTCCTTCTAGCCTGTTTGCTAGTGCTTTTCTGAGGCACTCTCCCATCTTGCCAAAGTCAGCCTCCTGAAGTCCAGTACCCTCACTTTTGTATGGCTTGACTCTGTAGCTGAGTTTAACGTGAACCACACTGTTTGATGGTCACTTGTTCCCAGATGGCAACCCACTTCTAGATCTGAGATCCTCTCACTGTCCCTATTTGAGAGTATGAGGTCTAAGATTGCTCCCTCATGAGTGGGCTCCGAAACTAGCTGTCTGAGGCATGCCACCTGTAGGGCATCGAGAATGGCCCTGCTCTTGGATGTGGCTGCAGCAAGTGTGTTCCAGTTAACATCTGACATATTCAGGCCTCCCATCAACAGTATCTCCCCTTTCTCTGCCATCCTAAGAATGCCTTCTAGCATATCCTTGTCCATTCCCTCCCCCTGACCTGGGGGTCTGTATTCAACCCCTGTATGGATTGTGGTGCCACTTCCAGTCTCCAAGGTGACCCACAGTGCCTCCTCTCCTCCCTGTTTACTCTTTTGTTCAGTTGCTTTTATCCCTTCCTTTACATAGACAGCTACTCCTCCCCCTCTTCTCCACTCCCTGTCTCTCCTGTAGGTTGTGTACCCTGGTATGTTAACATCCCAGTCATGGTTCTCTATGTACCATGTTTCTGTGACTGCTACGATATCAAGGCATCCCTCTTCCATCAAGGCCACCAGTTCAGGGAGCTTGTTGCCCAGGCTATGGGCATTGGTACTCATTATCCTCCATTTCCTGATGGCCTTACTCCTTTTTGCCCCGTCCCTGTCCTTCTTGCCTTTGTCACTTTCTCCATTTATCCCTACCCTTCTCCCTATCGACATCTCTATGTTGATGTTTACTGCACTTACTACCGTGACTTTTGGGGGGGGCTAGGATTTCCCTACTCCTTTCCAGTGTCTCCCCCCTTGGCTAGTTTAAATACTTGCCAATGAAGCATTTAAACCTATCACCTAGGATCCTGGTTCCCCTCCTGGACAGATGCAGACCGTCATGCCAGTATAGGCTTGCCTCACTCCAGGTGGACCCCTGTCCCCAATGAAACCAAATCCCTGAGCTCTGCACCAGTTTTTCAACCACTGATTGATTCCCATGGTGTGGAGCACCCTAGCATCTCGTACGCCATAGACAGGCAGCACCTCCGAGAAGGTTACCGTGCGTGCTATTTGTCTAAGGCCCCTCTCCAATTCCACAAGCTCTTCCTGCACTGCTCTGATCCCTTTCTTAGCCAGATGATTTGTCCCTAGGTGGACAATGACATCCAGCTCCCTGCCCTGTGCAGCTGCTCCGGCAATCCTGAGGATTCGCTCCCTGTCCCTCCAAGCCATGGCACCAGGCAGGCACCTTACCTCCCTCTCCCCTTCCTCTCCCGGTTCTACCTTCATAACAATGGAGTCCCCCACCAGAAGTTGTTTCCTTCCCCTGTGGGGTCCCATGCCACCCTCCTGTGGGTCTGCTTTGTGGAGGTTCCCGGCATCCTCCTTGGTCACCACTCTAGGTGCCTCCATAGAGGAACCACACTTTGCCAGAATGGCATAGGAATTCTGGAGAGGTACAACTGGAGGGATGCACCTCTGTTCCACCACCCTCACTCTCCCTGAGCCCACTGTGGTCCAATCACTCCTCTTTCTTGGCAACCTCTGAGGCAACGGCAGTGGCGCTGGTGGCCCCTGGATGGAAGAGGAGGTCCCACAAATCCTGACCAACTTAGCTTGGAGATGAGCAACCTCCACCCTCAGCCCAGAGAGGTGCCTGAAGATGGGACAACACCGCATCCTCCAGAACGTCTCCTGGAAGACTGCTGCTCCATAGCCACTGCACCACTCCCATCATGTCTTATTTCTGGCCCCTTCACGATTGTTTGGAATCCTTACTCTTTCCTCTGTTTTTTTTTATTTTGTTTTTTTTTCTTCTCTCTTTACTTACTTACTGCCTCTGTGCTCTTTTAGCTCCTGATTGTCCTGTTCTGAGACAAGAAGTTCCTATATTTCTCAGTAGACACCTTACTTGCTTAGAGGCAGACCTCCAGCAGCTAGAGGGGGCCAGAGAGCTACTCTTGCCCTTCTAGTATGGTGTGTCTTTGGTGGCTCTGTGATCATTCACTTCCTGCTCCCAAAAAGGAAGTTTTTTTTTTTGGTTTGTTTTTAACCCTAAATTAAAGGTCCCAGTAGAAGAGTTCTACTTCTTTAGTCCCAATAGAAAAGTCCAGTCACACAGCACTCCTTCCTTCTGGTGTCCTCTGCCAAGCCTCTGCTTGCTCCCTTATGTCTATCCCATGTTTGTTTGAAGCCCTGCACTGTATTCATAGCCACCACTTCCTGAGGTAGGTCATTCCATGCATCCACCACCCTTATTGTGAAAAAGAAATTCCTCACATTACCTCTTAATTGGCCTGCCTCTAATCTCATGCTGTGTTCTCTTGTCCTGCTGTTTTTCTTATATTGAAACATGTTAGACACTTTCACCTTGTTAATTCCCTTAAGGTGTTTGAATGTTTCGATCATATCACCTCTCTCTCTCTCCTTTGCTCTAGAGGGTATTCATATTGAGCTCCATTAATCTATCCTTATACGTTTTCTGAAGCAGTCTCTGCACCATTTTGTTTGCCCATCTCTGGACTGCCTCAATTTGGTTAATGTCCTTGTGAAGGTGTGGCCTCCAGTACTGCACACAGTACTCCAGATGGGGCCTAACCAGTGTCTTGTAAAGAGGGATTATTACCTCCCTCTTACGAATTGTGATACCCCTACTAATAGACTTTAACATCCCCCTAGCCTTATCTACTGCTTTAGTGGTCTGCTTGGATGATTTCATGTCATCTGTGATGATGATGCCTAAGTCTCTTTCTTCCATTGTGATTGCCAGCAACTCCCCTCCCAACCTATAGGTGGCTTCAGGGTTTCTCTTCCCTATGTGCATGATCTTGCACTTCTTTGTGTTAAACCTCCGTTGCCATTCTTCCAACTATTTTGCCAATTTATCCAGATTTCTTCTCATTCTGACCACTCCATCTGGATCATCTACTCTGTTGCAGATCTTGGTGTCATCTGCAAACAAACAAACCTTACCCTCCAGTCCATCTGCAATGTCACTGATGAAGATATTGAAGAGGACTGGCCCAAGGACTGAGAGGGTGCACTGTAAATAAATGTGACACCCTGTCAAAGGCCTTGCTAAACATAGGAACATAGATATTGTCAGCAGATAAGGGCCTTCTGCTCCCAAGTCTACCCATTCATCCCTATCATCCCTAAGAAATGTGTTTTTTCATATTGTGCTGGTAATAGGTTGTCCCCCTCCATGCCTACCAGCCACCCACTACAACTATTCCAAGTTTTTTTTTAACTTGTGATAATTTCTGCCTTCATGATCTCTTCTGGCAAGCTGTTCCATTTGTCCACCACCCTGTCTATGAAGAAGTTCTTCCTCACGTTCCCCCTGAAGCTCACTCCTTCCAGTTTCATCTTGTGCCCCCATGCCCTTGAACATGTTTTTGTTTGAAAAATTGTATTCTCCTGCACTTTATTTATCCCTGTGAGGTATTTCAATGTCTCAATCATATCCCCTGCTCCCTTAATAGGCCACCTCCACTGCTCTCCCCTGATGAACTTCCCTGTTTACATATAGAAATCTATTTGTTTGCCATGACCCCCCAGAATCTGTGTTATCTGTGGTCTTGCAGCCCATTTTATTCTAGATACTCTATCATTCTTTCTTTTAGTAGTGTTTCCATCAATTTTCCCACCACTAAAGTGAGACTGACTGGCTTATGGTTGCTATCATCCTCCCTGCTGCCACTCTTATTTAGAGGGATAGCATCAGTCTTTCTCCAGTCCTCTAGAACCACTCTTTTCCTAGTGATTTGCTGAACAAAATTGTCAGTGGGGTAGCCAGAACCTCCTTAAGTTATTTTAGTACACTGGGGTGCATCCTGTCTGGCTGTGACCCCATTCTGATTCCAACTCTGATTTATTTCCAAATGGTTCTGATTTACTCTAATTTACTCTGATGAATTGTAGACCTATTTTTAGTCTATGTAAGTATTATTCTTTTGGGCCCCTCAGTAAAATAAACAATAAATACATAAATAAAATATAAGTTAAAAAACAAAATTGTGTCTGTACTTTCGTGTCATTTCATTGTTGGAAGCAATGGGCTGGCTTCACAAAACTGCACACCAAAGCCAGATGTGTTATTGCATATACTACATTTATCAAGCACATTTTACTAAATAATAAACCATAATGGAAGGCAAATCCAACCAGATGCTGCAACGCTTCAGTCAAGTACATCTTCATCAGGAAGCTGGTTTCTAGTATTAACTGGTTTGCTTAAGCATCTCCAACTTAGTGATGTCATAAATCAGCTCGCACACAGTTAATTTCATATAATTGCAATATAAACGTTCATAAAACAAAATATCAACAGGCCAATTAAAAAGAAACTTAATTGAAAGAGAGGAAGCTTAATATTCTGTTGGTCAAACAGACTCTACAGTATTTCATATTACCCATGTTGCTCTATCACAAATCATTTATTATGAAAAAAAAGTTTAATATGAAAGAATTTTTTTTATTTGACAAAATTAAT
Organism: Neoceratodus forsteri; assembly: GCA_016271365.2. Classification (NCBI taxonomy): domain Eukaryota; kingdom Metazoa; phylum Chordata; order Ceratodontiformes; family Ceratodontidae; genus Neoceratodus; species Neoceratodus forsteri. The sequence continues at coordinate 1,284,265,245 of CM057454.1, read as the reverse complement.
TTCAAATGTAAAAAAATGGCAAAAAAGGTTGGTATAGTATCATATGTTTACAATCATTTCAGTAATTACTACTTTATTATTTTAAAAGAATGCCATGGTGCCAGCCCAGTGGCATTGAGGCACTGGATGCCACAGCAGTGACCTGAGTTTGGGAATGGATCTGGGTTGCTCAGAGGTTGGCAGGGCAAGGAAGGACTGAGCATTCGTAGACAGCTCTTCTTCCTTGGGGGAGTGGGATCACGCAGGAGGGACCACATCCAGGGCATTAGGCTGCCTCTATGGAGGCAGAGTCAGACACTCTGCCCATTGCATGTTCATGCACCATGGGTAAAAACAGTCAAAACTCAGGAGCCAACAGTGTCCATTATGTCCTGACTATCGGGTTGGAGGACGAGTCCCTCCCGAGGGAGAGACCAGAGTTCCCTGTCAGCATCCCACAAAAATAATAAAAGAATTAAAAAAAATGCCATGGATGAAGCTCATGCTAAGGCATCCTTACTGGGCACAATCACTAGGAAAGGCAGATAGGTAATAGTGATGGAAAGATATAGTGCTCATAGATGGGGGGGTGGAAGAAACCAGAGTCTGGAACAAAATCTGAGTTCTGCCTTCTATACCCTAGAAATACAAAGAAATCCTATGCTCGCCAGCACCTAATACATCCTTGCTGAGTGCAATAATAGCAAGAAAAGAGTGCTGATAGTAGAGGGGGAGGGGGGAAGAGGAGGGGGAAAAAGAATAGACAAACAGGGTCAGGAGCAAAGTCCTAGGGTGCTACCATCCATTCCCCAGGAAACCAGGTATATCATGGACTCTCTAAAACTATATTTAGTCCTGAAAGATGGAACTAAAGAGAAAATCAGTACTGGTTTTATTACTGTCTTTTATCATATTACAGCACAAAGCAGCACATCATGTTGTCATCTATCGGGTTTTAGATCCAAATCATTGTTATGACCCACAGGCTGTAAGTTATCAAGTGAAAAAAACAATAATCTTCTTTCTGAAGCAGTTTCTCCATCCTATTGCCATCCCTTCTGGCCACCCTGACTTGTTCAAGTCCCATAAAGCACAAATGTGTTGGATCACTGTTATGTTGCATCAAATAAATGTTTTGCTACTATGCTAGTGAGATTTACATTTCTAATGTCCATCACATTTTCTTGGATGCATTATTTAAGTTGTCTGGTAGTTTTACCATTATACAGTTTTGGACAGGTACATCAAACTGGTATGTTTGGAGTAGAAATACTTTTTTTTAAATGAAATTACAGAGTCAGCTGATACCTGAAAACTCCAGGTAGTTCTCCTGAGCCTGGATTGCCAAAGCATCTGGTTGGAATTTACTTCTGCATTGGTTCATTATTTTGCAAAATGTACTTAATAGATGTGAGATATGAGGTAGCACAACTGGATTGAGAATGCAGTTATTCACTGTGATATTTGTTAGTCTCCTTGGGGTCAGCAGCCCCTGAACAGCTGCCTGGCTGCTCTCCAGTGGCACAAGCTGCTTTTCTGATTGTTGTCTTGTTGTTGTTTTTTTGTAATTAAAGTTTATTCACGTAAAATGCAGAAGAAATACACTCAGGGAGGACCATCATAGAATCCAACAATCATCAATAAAAAACACAGATACAAATAAAAAAATATACATACATATTATTGCATACCAATAAACTTCTCAAATATGTAAGCCTAGACAAACTTTCACTAAGTGAAATAGTTTGAGTAAACATTAGATGTTAAAAATGTTGCATCCAGTCCTCATTCCTTATTACATAAACATGTTGACAAAAAAAGGGGAGGGCGGAGAGAAGAGTAGAAAGGGGGAACAATTAAGGGGGCAGAAAAGAATAAATGAAAAAAAAAACATAATGAGAGATTATGATATACTCCTTGGTATACCTCACATCTGGATAAAGCAGGGACTATAAGCCCTCATGGGACAAAGTCCTATGAAGACTCCAGCTGAAAATGTACCCAAAGCCTCTAGACATCCTGAACATAATTTTCTTATTTAAATATCTATATGAAGATTTCTCCAATTAATGGATAAAATTAATTATTCCATGCCATTCACATCTTTTAGGGATTTGACATCATAACAAGTATTTAATCAGAGCTTTTTTGGCACAAAGTATTAAGATCAAGAATAATTTCACATGGTGCCTGGATAGAGTCACAGCATTTGAAGGTATGTGGATTAACACTAATGGCGGTATCAGGGTCAGTGAATCCATGAACATCTCTCATAAGTCCAATAAAACCTGCCAAAATTGTGTTATTGCTGGGCAACTCCAAAAGATATGACTCTGATCTGAATGTAACTCCCTACACTGATGCCAACACTTCACTGCCTGGGAGACTTTATATTTGCCCACCAGAACTGGGGTGAAGAAAAATCTGGAATGGCATTTCCAGGTGAACTCTTTCAAATAAGGCAAAGAAGACACCATATAACTCAGTATGGTAGTTTTCTCCCAGTCTTCCCAAACACATAACATGGTAGCTTCTTGAAGCCACTTATTGTAAATGAACCTTGTAGATGTAGACTTTATATCCCTTAAATATAAATATATAGTGTGAATTAGCCTAACCAGATTTGTACCTCGCTGTGCAGAAAGAAAGGTTTTAATCCCTGGAGAATTCAAAGTAGAAGGAATTTGTTTAATAAAAGATAATGTTTGAAGAAAAGAGCTCAATTGTAAGAACCCATACAAATCAGTTTTAGGAAGGTTATAGCAAGCTTGCAACTCTGCAAAGGTTAGCTTACCTTGAGCATCGAACAGTTGATGAAAGATTTCTAACCTCCATCTTGCCCAGGTATGAAGAAATACATCCGTATATTGCTTTCATCCCAGGCTAAAGCTGTTATGAGAAACTACTCAACTACAGAAAGAGTTTTAACATGCATAAACCAAACCCATATAACTTCTCTCACATAGCAATGAAAATGAATAATTTGGGATTCGATAAGAGGAAGAAGCAACAAATACCCAACCAACATTAGAAAAATAATTTAATGCCACCTCCATGTCCTTCCAATGCACTATATAAACTGGATTAGTCCAACAACATAAAATGTGAAGGAGAGAGGCATGGGCATTTGGGCTGTGCAGAATGCAGAATTCCACCAGCTGAATTAGTGCAAAATGACCATTCTGCTTTCAGAAGTTCCACCAGAATTTTGCTTGTCCGCCTGTGGGATTCTGCCTACTGTGATCCACAGAATAATATTCCACAGACCAGTAATTTTTTCTGCAGAAAGTTATTCTGCAACAAATTCCATGGAAAATATTGAGATCCACAGAACAATATTCCACGTAACAGTGATTTTTCCATGGAAAATTATTCCAAAACTATTTTATGCTGCAGAATTCCACCACTCTGTTTCAGGCAGAATTCAGTGGAATTTCACTGAAATTTTGAATATTCTGCAGAATTTAGTTCTGCCAGAATTTGAAAATTCTGCACAGCATTAATTGGCATACCATTCTAAATTTAGGAAGCCAAGCCCACTAGCTGAGGTAGGCAAGTAGAGGATGGCGGCATAAATTCTAGCCTTTTTCCCATTCCATAAAAAAATGAAACAATAACCATTGCCATTTCCAGAAGTAAGCTCTAGAGGGACACAGGGGCAATGTCTGGAGAAAGAATACTACTCTAGGTATGACTATTAGTCAAATAATCTCTAAATGGTACATGAAGGTTAAAGGCAAGGTAGACCAACCTGGCAAATCATGTTTAATCTTCTGCATGAGAGGTTCAAAATTCAAAATGTCCACATGCTTAAGGAGTTTTGGAATAATCACACCTAAGTATTTTATATGGTACCTATTCCAACATATATGAAGAAATTGTTCTATTTCTTCAGAGGAAGAGTAAAACAAGGCTAGCGCCTCTGTTTTTAATGTCTTTAACCGGAAGGCTGCCACACTCTCAAATAAATCCAGTATCTGAAAGACTTCTTTTAAAGAGGAAGTGGGATTAGTTAATGTTAATAAAATGTCATCAGCGAATAATGCTATCCGGTAATCTCTCCCACACACTGGAATATCTTCTATTAGTTTGGAAAGCCAAATATGAGATGCTAGAGGTTCTACATACAAGGCAAATAAAAGAAGAGATAATGGGCAACCTTGCCTGGTGCTCCTTGCTAACTGAAAGGAGTCATAGAGATTATCATTCACCTTAATGAAAGTAGAAGAACTGAGATTAATAAATTGAAGCATATTACTAAAGGATGGGGTAAATCCAAAGACTTGTAATGCTGATTATAGGAAAGACCAGGAAACACAATCAAAGGTTCTCTGCATCCAAACTGGCCAGTACCAGGGGGACCGATCTTTTATGAACATGTTCAAAAAGCATGAAGGTGCGCCCAACATTATTATGAACTTGTCTTTTACTAATAAAACCCGCCTAGTCCTGGTCCACCAAGGAAAGGAGAAGGCCCTCAAATCTAGAGGCAAAGATAGCCATAAAGAATTTATATTCAGCGTTCAACATAGAAATAGGTCGGTAAGAGTCAGGCCAAGTCGGGTTCTTCCCTGACTTCAGGAGAGCTGCTATTGTGTCATATTTCCAGGAAGGAGGAGGAGGAGGAGGTTCTACCTCCTATATCTTTCTCATAGACCTTAATAACAAAGGACCTTTTGTAACTCTACCACCTTACACAAATCAGGTGGAAATGCATCATTCCCTGGGCTCTTACCTGAACTCGCGTGAAGTATCACTGTACCTAGTTCATTAGAAGAAATTGGGAGTACCAGAGACTTGGCCTGCTGAGACATTAGATGGTGAAGGCATGCTTGCATTAAAAAAAAAGATGGATCTTATCTTGTTGTGATTGAGTTTCCCAACCGAATAAAGGGAAAGGTATTACGACATGAAAATTGATAGAATATTATCTCCCTTATGAGTAAATTTACCCATCAGAGGTTTATGTAATTTAAGCAATGTAGCCATTGCCCGATGAGATGTCAGATGCCTTGTTAAATATGTCGCTCCTTTTGCCCCACCAATATGGAAATGCTGATGTTAGTAATAAAGAGCTTGTCCTGTCTTATAATCAATGCACTTTTGTAAATTTGCTTTAGCAATTCGTAACCTAGGGTGAATAGATTTGTCACCATGCATTAGGGCAGACTGGAGAGTGTACACTCCTGTGTAAAGGTCTTTTAACTGTCACTCTCATTCTCTTGACTTTGCTGACACATAGGAAATAATCTTTCTGTGAAGGACCGATTTCAAGGGGTCCCATAATATGCATTCAGAGACCCCGTCATTATCATTAACTTCCAAATATGCTTTCACTTGTTCAACTAAGTCAGCTACCAGGGAGGGATCCCTCATGTAGGGTAAATTAAGAAGCCAAAAGGGACAGCGAACAACTTTAAGCAACCTAATAATTATTAATACTGGTGAATGATCCGATAAATTATTCGGGCCTAGCAATATCTGACTAATATCCTCCAAGTGCTCCGTAGAGGAAAAGAAATAGCCTAATCTAGCCAAACTATTATGGAGAGCAGAATAATGTGCATAGGCCAGTTCTTTGGAGTATATAGAGCACCAAACATCTATCAAACCTAAATGCTAAAGAGTGCATTGGACATATTTAGACGCACTTGAGTAACAATGTTCTTTCCACTGTGAAGGATCCAAGTCTGGATTTAGGGTTGAATTTAGATCACCATCCCAGAGTAACCTACGCTTCAAATGGGATAGGAGAAGCAAAAAAAATAAAAGAGAGAAAACACTGCCTTGGTTGATGCCGGGGTGGGGGGCATAGGTATTGACCAGGGTAACCTCTTATCCCTGAAGCATACCATGAACTATATTATATCTACCCTCTGGGTTCTCTAATGCATAAAGAACCTCCAATGATAATCCCTTCCTACACTGGATGAGTACCCCCTTCATCTACTTTGTGAAAATGAAGTATAAAAAATCAGGCTGAAACCAGATTTCCTAAACTTCTCATGGTTGGTTGCCATTAAATGCGTTTCTTGGAAAAACATAATATCAGCACAATGCTGATGACAATATTGCAGAAGCCAAAAATGAGTTATGAATTATCTTTAGACATTGTGCTATGATTCTACCTTGAAATTATGAAAAATAAATGACCAAGAGTCAAAACCGTTCCCCATGACTGGGCCCCCAACAATATGGAAGTGCAGAAAATTAAAACTTGCAAAAGCCAAGGAGGGAAATGCCTTAAAAAATGTGATGCAGTCCCCCAGGATCCCCCTCCCCCAACTAAAAGATCTACATGATTTGTCAAAAGGACAACTGCAATAGCATGTGTTATAAGCATTAACCAATTAACAATATAAAATAAAAAGATATCAGACTACATAAGTAATAAGTTCAACATTCAATTGGACTGGTAAATAGAAAATATAATATAGACACACCCTAAGAAATAATGTTGATACATAAAGTATGGATGAGTCATTAATTCCTGGCCAGAAATCAAGATTGCCAGATGACCCAGACCCAGTAAACCAATTTACAGAAGCATCTAATTTATAGTCTGAATTCCCATTTGCTATGTTTTAACCAAAGCTAAGACAAAAACAACACGCTGAAGGTCAGATAACTCTGCCCCTTCTGAATCCTCCCACCCATAACCCCATGAGTCAAATTTCTTATTACAGTTAGGTGATAGTTGCCCCCCTCACCCCAAAGTCTGAAGTTATGATAATGCTATAAATATGGCTGGTGTCAATAGTAAACTCTGCCAGCCTCGATTATGTTATAACAGAGAAATAGTCCAAACCCAGTAAACTCCCAATAAAGAAGCTGGTCACTGAAAAAGGGATAAAGGTAAAGGCTTAAAGGTAGCCGAGACCAACCATTTTGGAAGTACTGTACCAATATATAGAAAGAAATAGAGAATCATCATTAATAATGCACTAAAACTAAGTTGGAGGTCTGCCCCCTTGCCCTAGCTTACCTTATCAAAATCGCTAATTCCCACACCTCACTTTTATTAGAAAAAACTAATCCATCAATCTCCCCCTCTTGACTCCCCCCAACTCACCATCACAACCCAAAGAAAACTAAAGTGATTCACAATTATAAATCAAAGCAGGACCGCAAAGCAAGCTCTGAAGGAAACGTCTAGTCAAATGTCCTTGCTCACTCTTCACTCCCGTATGCATACGTAGAACAATCGTTCCAAAGGGTCTTGAACCAGAACTCTGCCCCCATCGTATGAACACCACCATCATCTTCCAATGAAAGGAGATGGAGCCGAAAGGAAAAGGTAAAAGATAAACCAGTACTCTGGCAGTTTTAAGTAACGAGCAACAGGGAAAGCAGGGAGCTAGAGAAAATAGAATAAGAGTCACAGTGGAGAAAAAAGATTCAAAATAGTATAAAAACAAGTAGAGTGATGTACAGGATACAAAAATTTGTAAGAGGCTGAACAGGGAAAAAAGACCAAGCAGGGAGGGGTGGGGAGTAGGTAAAAGAATGAAACACAGACAGGAGAGTAAAGGGAGATGAAAGAAGCAAAGGAAAAGCAGAGGCAATAGTAATTTAGACTCACACACTGTCTCTACAGAAAAAGATTAAATCCCATATGGATAACTGATAGTCCACTCAGTCCACACAACAGTCTCGGTGGATTCAACCAGAACAAGGCGAACTGGAGAGGGAATCCATCTTCCTGCAAAAAGAAACATAGTAAGTCAGAGAAAAGTCTCTATAAGTTCAGGTGGATTCTTCTCTCCGGTCGACTTACAGCATACCTTTTATTTCCTGCAAAGTGGCTTCCATGCATCTCTTTTTACTCGAAGGAGAGGCTTTGGACCATTTATCCTTTTAGAAAGATCTTTTATCCCTGGTGTGCATCATCTCCATCGACTCCTCTGGGGGAAGTAATTGTCTAGTAGCCAACTCCCGAGCAGCCAGTTCTGGTTCTTCACAAACCTTTGTATCATCAGAGAAATGGATACAAATCCAAGCAGGGTATGGAGTCAAGAATTTTATTTTATGTGCCCAGAGAGTTGTAATTATTGGGGCATATGCTCGCCTTTTCATCTGTAAAGCTGGTGAATAATCATTGTCAAAATATACTCGGACACCCTTGTAGATCAATGGGCCACTGCGCCAAGCCCGCTGCAGTACTTCTTGCTTTGTAGCATAATTATAAAATCAGAGTACAATTGAATGAGGCCACTGCTCTGATGAAGAAGGCTTCAGGCCCAGAGCCCTGCATGCCCGCTCGATTGGGAGAGGAGTTAAATATGTAATTTCTAAAACAGATGATAAAAAGTTGTGGTAGAAAGAGGTCATGCCTTCCAACCCCTCACCCCACATATCCATAAATTATTTCTTCTCAAGCAATTCACATCACTTCGATAATAACTGGCAGTCTTGTAACACCTGACCCAAGACTCACACTATACGATCTAGCCAAGAGACGGAATCACAGGCATGGCTAGTAAGATCAGAAACTTTGGCTCTAGGGAGTGTATTGATGATCATAACTCCTCAAAGACAGAGCAGATCTATATTCAAAAGTCCTTTAGCACCTGCAAAATAGACAGGATATTCGAGTCAGAGGCAGGCAGCTGCGGCAGTCCAGATTCCACCATGGTGCCCAGAAGATTCTTTGGCTGTTATGCAAATGCTGACTTAATAGTATTAGCCACAGCGGGGGTGAGCAATTTTCCTTTCTTCAATTTGTCCATAGAATATAGAAGTGCCTCAAAGCAAAATGTGCAGATTACATCGATGAAAAAACAGCTGCCATGGCAAAATCTGATAGCTAGTATCGGAAAAGCAAGCTCAGGCAGTCATACCCGACAGGAATGGAACCGGAAGTCCTATTGTTACCTTGTTTGACTACTCTGAGCCACACAACCCGGGCTATGAGGAGCTCCTCAGTGCTTTCTGGTGTCAGCTAACTGCATTTTTGTGAAAAAAAGGCATTTCTTCTCTAAGCACATTGGTGGGATTCAGCTAAAGAATTGACTTGAGTTCTGAAGAAGACACTGAAAGCCAAATCAACATGTCAGTATGCATGACTGCACCAGAGGTTTTGCTTAAATGGAAAGTCTCATGGAAGGCAAAGCTGGACATGGACAACAGTCCAAACTTTGCTGAAATAGGTGAGATTAAGAGTTGTTTTATTACATAGGAATCACTTTTGTTCTCAGAGTTCAATTTGACCTATAACATTTTGGGCTTGGAAAACTATATTGAACAAAAACTTGAAACTTGGGGTCTATGAGAGACAGTACTGCCCTTAGGAGGGTTGGAAGACTGTTAATTGAGAAGAGTGGGAAGCAGCAGCAGCTGAATATAATCAGAAATTCTTACAAATACTGATTACAAATGATACTCACAAGCACAGCACCTTGGTGAAGAAATGTCTGTAACCAAGGATAAGCTAAAACAATTTATTAAACATCCCCTCATCTCAGAACTTGATGAAGAATTGCAGAGTATGATTACAAAGCATGACGCAGATTGGTCAAAAGGAAACAAGCCAAACTGAAAAGGGACACTGTGGATTATCAGGACCGATGAGTGTATTAGTGGACCAGATTAAGGGACAGGCTCTCAATTTCAAGAGGACACTCTGCTAACAGACAAGCATTCAATGAAACTAATCCTAAACAGGGACAGAAAGCAAAACCTAGATCCTCAGCCCCAATACTACAGACATTGAAACAGTAAATATTAGCACATCTGAAGGACATGACAGAGAAGCACAGACTTCTCACATCTCAGCAAAAGGGATGTCTTTTATCTCCCAAACTTCGGGCAACACAGCCAAAGACAAAGAAATGGAGAAATGGGCAATGCCATCTGAAGGTTGGACAAAAATACCACCAGCAAAGAAACATTGAAAGGATGAGGAATGGCAAGTAGTCAACCTAACAACATAACAGGGTTAGCTCATGGTTGGACAATGGGAGGCAGACAGTGTCTGTAATAGGCTGTCTCTCGGGATGGGGAACCATGACTAGTGGGGTAGAAACATAGAAACATAGACTTTGACTGCAGATAAGGACCACTTGGCCCACCTAGTCTGCCCATTTCCCTACCTACAGGATAAGCTGCAGATCCTATTTAACCAACAGCCTATTTCTTCCTACCCCCAACAAAAATTGCCTTATGTCTGTCCCATGCATTCTTGAATTCTCCAACAGTTTTAGACCCCACAACCTCCTCAGGAAGGCTGTTCCATGTATCCACCACCCTCTCTGTGAAAAAATACTTCCTCACATTGCCGCTGAGCCGTCCCCCCTCTATCATCAAATTGTGTCCCCTTGTTCTTGCACATCTCTTTTTCTGAAAGATGCTACCCTTTTGGACTTTGTTGATTCCACTGAGGTACTTAAACGTTTCTATCATGTCCCCCCTCTCCCTCCTTTCCTCAAGGATATTAAGTTCCTATTAAGTACATACTAAGTTCCTTTAACCTCTCCTCATATGGCTTCTCTTGCAGACCTTGCTCCATTTTAGTTGCCCTCCTCTGAACTGCCTCCATCCTGTCTATGTCCTTGTGGAGATGGGGTCTCCAGAACTGGATGCAGTGCTCCAGATGAGGTCTCACCAACTGTCTGTACAGGGGGATAACAACTTCCTGTTTTCTGCTGGTGATGCCTCTCCCTATACATCCCAGTATCCCCCGAGCCCTCCCTACCACCTTCTCACATTGCTTGCCAACCTTAAGGTCATCTGATATGATTACCCCCAGGTCCCTTTCCATTTTTGTTGTCGTTACTACCTCTCCCCCCATTGTGTAATCTTCCCCAGGGTTTTTGTTTCCCAGGTGCATTACTTTGCACTTCTTTGCATTGAATCCAAGCTGCCATACTTCTGACCATTCATCCAACCTTGCCAAGTCCCTTCTCATCCTTTCCACGCCTCCTTGTGTATCAACCCTGTTGCAGATCTTTGTGTCATCTGCAAAGAGGCATACTTTTCCTTCCAGTCCCTCTGCAATGTCACCCACAAAGACATCAAAAAGGACTGGACCCAGCACTGAACCCTGCGGCACCCCACCAACAACCTCCCTTTCTTCAGAGTGGACTCCATCCACAACCACCCTCTGTGTCCTGCTGTCCAGCCAATGCTCCACCCAGGCCACCACCCTGGGACCCACTCCAAGGCCAGCTAACCTGACTACCAATCCCCTGTGTGGGACTGTGTCATATGCCCCACCAAGGTCCAGGTAGGCCATGTCCACAGCCCTTCCCTGGTCCACCACCCTGGTTACCCAGTCAAAGAAATCAACTAGATATGTCTGACATGACCCCCCCCTGCTGTGAACCCATGCCACCCCAGGTCCCGTGCCCCACCGGCCTCCAGGCACCCAACAATCCCCTCCTTCAGAGTGACTCCATCACCCTCCCCACCACAGAGGTCAAACCGACAGGTCTGTAGCCTCCCGCCTCTGTCCCGCTCCCACCCCTGTGAAGAGAAACCACACCAGCCCTCCTCCAGTCCCCAGGCATCACACCATCCTCCCATGACCCATCACAAAGGGCAGTCAGTGGTGTCACCAGTTCTCCACCTAATTCCTTCAGAACTCTGGGGTGAATTCCATCCGGCCCCATTGCTTTGTCCACCTTCAGTTCCAGGAGCTCCCCCAGAACCCCCTCCCCTGCGAAAGGACCGGGATCAACCCCCCAGGACGCCTCCGCTAATCAGACCAGGCACTTCCCACACCTCCTCCTCTGTGAATGCTGAACAGAAGCACCCACTCAGCATCCCTGCTCCTCCACCGCCACTCTCCTCCCACCAACCATCCACTCCATTCAGCCCCACTATCCCCTTCCTCCATCCCTCCACGCTCCCCGATATACCCACAAAAGGCTCTATCCCCTTTCCCAACTTAGTTGGCCATCCTCTCCTCAGCCAGTGCCCCCACCACTCTGACTACCCTCCCCGCCTCCCCCTGCCCCAACTGGCACAGTTCTCCATCTTGTTCCCTCTGTGCCTCCCCACACCTCCCAAATGCCATCTCCCTCTCCCCAACCCTCACCGCCACCTCTCCCAAGAACCACAGTGGCCCTGTCTCTCATTTTGACTTGTTTATTTGCTTCACACAAAGGCTTGCTGCCTCCGCGATGGCAGCCCCGACATCACCCCACCGCTGCTCCACCCCTCCCTTCAGCCTGCCCTCCAGTGCCTCTCCAAGGCACTCCCCCATCCTGCCAAAGTCAGCCCCCCCAAACTCCAGAACCCTCACCTCTGCACTGCCCGACTCCGCAGCCGAATCCATCGTGAACTACACTGCCCGGCGGTCACCTGTTCCCAATGGCCACCCACCTCTAGATCCGAGATTCTCTCACTGTCCCCACCTGAGAGCACAAGGTCTAGGATCGCTCCCTCATGAGTATGCTCCAAAACCAGCTGTCTGAGGCATGCCACCTGAAGGGCATCAAGAATGGTCCCGCCCCTGGATGTGGCTGCAGCAAAGGTGCTCCAGCCAACATCTGGCACACTAAGGTCCCCCATCAACAGCATCTCCCCTTTCTCTGTCATCCCAAGCATGCCCTCCACCACATCCCCATCCATTTCCTCCCCCTGACATGGGGGTCTGCACTCAACCTCTGTGCGGACTGCAGTGCCACCTCCAGTCCCCAAGGTGACCCACAGCACCCCTTCCCCTCCCTGTTCACTCCTCTGTTCAGCCACCTCTACCTCTCCCCCACACAGAGAGCCACTCCCCCCCTCCACCCTTCCTGTCCCCCCCACAGGGTACCACAGGAGCCAGTGCTGGGGATGACCCTATTAAATATGGTGCAGACCGTGCACCATTTTGGTTGCCTCCTCTGGACAGCCTCCATCCTGTCTATGTACTTGCAGAGATGGGGAGATGGGGTCTCCAGAACTGTGTGCAGTACTCCAGGTGGGGTCTCACCAACTGTCTACATAGAGGAAATTCACTAAAAATACCAACAGCTTAATCTTGTTCAATTTCAGTTGGGTACCATCTGTATCCCCCCCCCCCCGCCCCCCCGGGTCACCTCTGAAAAAGGGACTTCTAGTCTCAGTGGGCCTACTGGGTCAAAAAAAAATTCAATAAATAAAAAACCAAATAATGTTTTCATAGCATCAATGGAGGCAAAATATAATGCATGGACTTGCAAATTTGTAGATGACACAAAATTGGAGGATATTGTAAATAACACAAATGGTATAGAGCAATGTCAGATTGAAATCCTTAACTTAGATTAATGGGCAAAACAGCTAAGTAGTTTTTTTTTATATAGATGAGTGTAAAATCTTGCATTTGGGCAAGAGAAACATGATGGCATCTTATTTCTTGGAAGGCAGGCAATTGCAGGTTACTGATACAGAAAAGTCCCTTGGCATGATTATTCATAACAAACTACAACCTGATGAGTACTGTACTGAAGCAGCAAAGAGGAGCAGTAGGATTCTGGGATGTATCCTACATAATATTAGGAGCACTGATGGTGAGGTGATAGTGCCATTTATAGGGATGTGGTTCAATCACACCTGGAATACTGTGTCCTTTTTAGGCACCATATACAAAAAATAAAATAGGGTTAATTGAAAGAATACAAAGAAGGGTGACCAGAAGCATGAGGATTGTGAAGGATAAACCATATTAAGAGAGGCTGAGCAATTTAAGGATGTTTTCCTTGGAGTACAGGAGAAACAGAAGTGATCTGTGTCTAGAATTTAAGTCATTCCGTGATGAGGACCTATGGGAATGCTTGGGTCTTGAGAGAAAAGAAATAGGGAGACAAGATTCTATAGGTTTCAACTCAAAGGTGAACTCTATAAAAGCTAGTTCTATTTTTATAGGCACAGGATTTGACTGACAACAGGAACTTCCTGTTTAGGGGCAGGAAGTGAGTGATCACAGAACCACCAAGGACCCACCATCCTAGAAGGGCAAGAGTAGCTCTCTGGCCCCCTCTAGCTGCTGAAGGTCTGCCTCTGAACTAGTAAGTGGTCTACTGAGAAATATAGGATATTTTTGTCTCAGAACAGGACAATCAGGAGCTTAAAGGGCACACAGGCAGAAAGTAAGGAGAGAGAGAGAGAAAAAAAACAGACGAAAGAGTAAGGATTGCAAACAGTTAAGGGGTCAGAAATAAGACATGATTGGAGTGGTGCAGTGCAGTGGCTGTGGAGCAGCAATCTTCCAGGAGATATTCTGGAGGATGCGGTGTTGTCCCATCTGCAGGCACCTCTCTGAGCTGAGGGAGGAGGTTGCTCATCTCCAGGCTGAGTTGGCCAGGATTTGTGGGACCTCCTCTTCCATCCAGGGACCACCAGTGCCACTGCTGCTGCCTCAGAGGTTGCCAAGAAAGAGGAGCAGTTGGACCACAGTGGGCTCAGGGAGGGTGAGGTGGTGGAACAGAGGCACATCCTCCGGTTGTACCTCTCACAATTCCTATGCCATTCTGGCAAAGTGTGGTTCCTCTATGGAGGCACCCACAGTGGAGACCAAGGAGGATGCTGGGAACCTCCACAAAGGAGACCCACAGGAGGGTGGCAGGGGACCCTGCAGGGGAAGGAAACAACTCCTGGTGGGGGACTCCATTGTTAGGAAGGTAGAACTGGGCAAGGAAGGGGAGAGGGAGGTAAGGTGCCTGCCTGGCGCCATGGCTTGGAGGGACAGGGAGCGAATCCTCAGGATTGCCAGAGCAGCTGCACAGGGGAGGGAGCTGGATGTCACTTTCCACCTAGGGACAAATGACCTGGTTAAGAAAGGGATTAGAGAAGTGCAGGAAGAGTTTGTGGAATTGGGGAGGGGCCTTAGTCAAGTAGCACGCACGGTAACCTTCTTGGAGGTGCTACCCATCTATGGCATAGGAGAGGCTAGGGTGTTCCATACCATGGGATTCAATCAGTGGTTGAAAAACTGGTGTGGAGCTCAGGGATTTGGCTTCATTGGGGACTGGGGGTCCACCTGGAGTGATGCAAGCCTATACTGGCATGATGGGCTGCATCTGTCAGGGAGGGAACCAGGATCCTAGGTGATAGGTTTAAATGCTTCATTGGCAAGCTTTTAAACTAGCCAAGGGGAGGCACTGGAAAGGAGCAGGAAAACCTAGCCCCCAAACAATCACGGTAGTAAGTGTGGCAAACACCAACATGGAGGTGTCGATAGGGAGAAGGGCAGGGGTAAATGGAGAAAGTGACAAAGGCAAGAAGGACAGGGATGGGGCAAAAGGGAGTAAGGCCATCAGGAAATGGAGGGTAATGAGTACCAATGCCGTAGTCTGGGCAACAAGCTCCCTGAGCTGGTGGCCTTAATGGAAGAGGGATGCCTGGATATCATAGCAGTCACAGGAACATGGTACACAGAGAACCATGACTGGGATGTTAACATACCAGGGTACATAACCTACAGGAGAGACAGGCAGGGGAGAAGAGGGGGAGGAGTAGCTCTCTATGTAAAGGAAGGGATAAAAGCAACTGAACAAAAGAGTAAACAGGGAGGAGAGAAGGCACTGTGGGTCACCTTGGAGACTGGAAGGGCATCACAATCCACACAGGGTTGTGTACAGACCCCATGTCAGGGGAAGGAATGGACAAGGATATGATGGAAGGCATTCTTAGAATGGCAGAGAAAGGGGAGATACTGTTGATGGGAGACCTGAATATGCCAGATGTTAACTGGAGCACATTTGCTGCAGCCACATCCAACAGCAGGGCATTCTTGATGCCCTACAGGTGCCAGGCATTAGACAGCTAGTTTCGAACCCACCGTGAGGGAGCAATCTTAGACCTCATACTCTCAAATGGGGCAGTGAGAGGATCTCAGATCTAGAAGTAGGTTGCCATCTGGGGACAAGTGACCATCAAACAGTGTGGTTCACGTTAAACTCAACTACAGAGTCAAGCCATACAAAAGTGAGGGTACTGGACTTTAGGAGGGCTGACTTTGTCAAGATGGGAGAGTGCCTCAGAAAAGCACTAGCAAACAGACTAGAAATAGGTGTGGAGCAACAATGGGGAATTATCAAAACTGCCATCACAGAGGCAACAAGCCTTTGTGTGAAGCAAATAAACAAATCAAAATGAAAGAAAAAGCAACTATGGTTCTCAAGGGAGGTGGCGGTGAAAGTCAGGAAGAAAAAGATAGCATTCCGGAAGTATAAGGAAACACAGAAGGAGCAGGACAGAGAGCTGTACCAGTTAAGGCAGAAAGAAGCAGGGAGGGAAGTTAGAATAGCAAAGGCCCAAACTGAGGAAAAGATAGCCAACTCAGTTAAGAAGGGGGATAAAACCTTTTATAGGTACATCAGCGAGTGGAGAAAGACAAAGGGAGGGATAGTGAGGCTGAATAGAATGAACGGTGGGTGGGCAGAGGGGGACAGTGAAAAAGCAGGAATACTGAACAAATATTTCTGCTCAGTATTCACAAAAGAGGAGGGGGAAGTGCCTAATCCAATTAACAGAAGCACTCCTGATAGGGGGGTCGATCCCAGTCCTTTCACAAAAGAAAGGGTTCTGCAAGAACTCCTAAAACTGAAGGTGGAGAAAGCAATGGGTCCTGATGGAATTCACCCCAGAATTCTAAAAGAATTAAGGAAGGAACTAATGAAACCACTGACTACTCTTTTTAATAAATCATGGGAGGATGGTGTGGTACCCGAGGACTGGAGGAAGGCGGATGTGATTCCCCTTCACAAAAGTGGGACCAAGACAGAGGCAGGAAACTACAGACCTGTCACTCTGACCTCTGTGGTAGGGAAAGTGATGGAGTCACTTCTGAAGGAAAGAATAGTTGAGTACCTAGAGGTCAGTGGGCACAGGACCCAAGGCAGCATGGGTTCACAGTGGGAAGGTCATGTCAGACGAATCTAATAGATTTCTTTGACTGGGTGACCAAAGTAGTAGACCAGGGAGGGGCTGTGGACATGGCCTACCTAGACTTTAGCAAGGCATTTGACACAGTCCCACACAAAGATTGATAGTCAAATTAACCAGCCTGGGAGTGGGTCCCAGGGTGGTAGCCTGAGTAAAACATTGGCTGGACAACAGGACACAGAAGGTAATTGTAAATGGAGTCCACTCTGAAGAAAGGACGGTTACTAGTGGGGTACTGCAGGGTTCAGTATTGGGTCCAGTCCTTTTTAATGTCTTCATCAGTGACATTGCAGAGGGACTGGAAGGAAAAGTATGCCTTTTTGCAGATGACACAAAGATCTGCAACAGGGTTGATACACAAGGAGGTGTGGAAAGGATGAAAAGGGACTTGGCAAGGTTGGAGGAATGGTCAGACATATGGCAGCTAGGATTCAATGCAAAAAAGTGCAAAATAATGCACCTGAGAAACAAGAACCCAGGGGAAGAATACACAATGGGTGGGGAGGTAGTAACAACAACAAAACAGGAAAGGGACCTGGGGGTAATCATATCAGATGACCTTAAGGTTAGCAAGCAATGTGAGAAGGCAGTAGGGAGGGCCGCGGGTATACTGGGATGTATAGGGAGAGGCATCAGCAGCAGAAAACAGGAAATTGTTATCCCTCTGTACAGACAGTTGGTGAGACCCCTCTGAATACTGTGTCCAGTTCTGGAGACCCCATCTCGCAAGGACATAGACAGGATAGAGGCAGTCCAGAGGAGGGCAACTAAAATGGTGCAGGGTCTGCAAGAGAAGCCATATGAGAAGAGACTAAAGGAGCTTAATATGTATACCCTTGAGGAAAGAAGGAGAGGGGGACATGATAGAAACTTTCAAGTACCTCAAGGAATCAACAAAGTCAAGAGGGTAGCATCTTTCAGAAAAGAGACTTGCAAGAACAAGGGGACACGATTTAAAGATAGAAGGAGGGTGTCAGGGGCAATGTGAGGAAGTATTATTTCACAGAGAGGGTAGTGAATGCATGGAACAGCCTTCCTGAGGAAGTTGTGGGGTCTAAAACTGTGGGAAAATTCAAGAATGCATGGGACAGACATAAGGCAATTCTTGTGGTGGGCAGGAAGATATAGGCTGTTGGTTAACTAGGATCTGCGGCCTATCCTGTAGGTAGGGAAATGGGCAGACTAGATGGGCCTAGCGGTCCTTATCTGCCGTCAAAGTCTATGTTTCTATGTTTCTAAAACTGACAAAAGATGGAGGTGATTTAATCAAAGAGTGGTGAAGCAACAGAATGAACTACAAGATCTGGTGTTGTCCAAAGCAATTCCCTGAAGTAGTTCAAAAAAGCACTAGACAGCTTTATGGGAAGTAGGACTGTTCTGTTTTCTTCCAAAGACTAGCTGAGTCACAAAGGCCATTGGCTAAAAGACTGATATTCTCCTATGAACTTATATGAATTAACTGAATCACAATATAATTTGTTACACAAGGGACTATCATTTGTGCCAACTACACAACCTGATAAATGTAACACATTTGTTAATTAGCATAAATTCTTCTGCAAAATTTATTTGAAAGACTTTTTTGCCCAAAACCCTGAGACTGAAAGAGAAATGGGGACCAGCCCAAACATCCACACCTAAAGACCAGCACCTTGGGTTAGCCACATCACAGGTAGATGATGTCATCCTGTACTTTTTGTTAAATGAAGAAATTGCCATCCACAACATGGATGACCAAGTAATTGATGATGAAATGGCCCAATGGTCAGTAACAGACAGGCAGAACTACTTGAAACATAGAATCTGATGGCAGATAAGGACTGCTTGGCCCTACCTAATTGATAAGCTGCTGATCCTAGTTAACCAACAGCCTACTTCGTCCTACCCCCCCCACAAGAATTGCCTTCTCTGCCCAATGCAGTCTTGAATTACCCCACTATTTTTGACTCTATAACCTCCTCTGGAAGGCCATTCCATGCATCCACAACCCTGTCTGTGAAAAAATACTTCCTCACATTACCTCTGAGCCATCTCCTCTCTATCTTCAAATTGTGCCCCCTTGTTCTTGTATATCTCTTTTTCTGAATGATGTTACCCTCTTGGACTTTGTTGATTCGCTTGAGGTACTTAAAAGTTTCTATCATGTCTCCCCTTCCCTCCTTTCCTCGAGGGTATACATATTAAGCTCCTTTAGTCTTTCCTTATATGTCTTCTGTTGCAGACCCTGCACCATTTTAGTTGCACTCCTCTGGAAAGCCACCATCCTGGCTATGTCCTTGCAGAGATGGGGTCTCCAGAACTGCACACAGTACTCCTGATGGGGTCTCAACAACTGTCTGTACAGAGGGATAACAACTTCATGTTTTTTTCTGGTGATGCCTCTTCCTATGCATCCCAGTATCCCCCCAGCCCTCCTTACTGCCTTCTCACATTGCTTGCCCAACCTTAAGTCATCGGATATAACTACCCAGAGGTCCCTTTCCATTTTGTTTTTGTTAGTATCTCACCCCCATTGCACACTCTTCCCCTTGATTTTTGTTTCCCAGGTGCATTATTTTGTACTTCTTTGTGTTGAATCTAAGCTGCCATACATTTTACCATTCCTCCAACCTTGCCAAGTCCCTCCTCACCTTTTCCACACCACCTTGTGTATCAACCCTGTTGCAGATCTTTGTGTCGTCTGCAGAGAGACATACTTTTCCTTCCTGTCCCTCTGCAATATCACTTATAAAGACATTAAACAGGACCAGTCCCAGTTCTGAACCCTGCGGTACCCTGGTAGTTAACCCCCCTTTCTTCAGCGTGGACTACATTTACTATTACCCTCTGCATCCTGTTGTCCAGCCAATTTTTACCCAGGTGACCACCTATGGACCCACTCCAAGGCTGACTAACTTGTATATTAATCTTTTGTGTGGGACTGTGTCAAATGTCTTGCTAAAGTCTAGGCCATGTCCACAGCCCTTCCTGCTCTACTACTTTGGTCACCCAGTAAAAGAAATCTATTAGATTTGTCTGACATGACCTTCCCACTTTGAATCCATGCTGTCTTGGGTCCTGTGGCCCACTGGCCTCTAGGTACTCAACAATTCTTTCCTTCAGAAGTGATTCCATCATTTTCCCTACCACTGATGTCAAACTAACTAGTCTGTAGTTTCCTGCTTCTGCCCTCCTCCCACTTTTGTGAAGTGGAATCACATATGCCCTCCTCCAGTCCTCAGGTACCACCCCATCCTCCCATGATTTGTTAAAGAGGGTAGTCAGTGATGTCACTAGTTCTACTCTTAGTTCTTTTAGAATTCTGGGGTGAATCCCATCAGACACCTTTTCTTTGTCCACCTTCAGTTTTAAGAGTTCTTTCAGAACCCTTTCTTCTTTGAATGGACTGGTATCAACACTCCTATTCAGAGTGTTTTTCTTGTTTGGTTTAGGTACCTCTCCCTCATCTTTTGTGAATACTGAGCAGAAGTATTCATTCAGTATCTCTGCTTTTTTACTGTCACCCTCTGTCACATTCCCTCCCCATTATTAAGCCTCAGTATCTCTCCCTTGGTCTTTCTTTGCTCCCTAATGTACCTCTAAAAGGTTGTATCCCCCTTCTTAACAGAGTTGGCTATATTTTCCTCAGTTTGGGCCTTTGCTATTCTGACTGACTTCCCGGCCTCCTTCTGCTTTAACTGATATAGTTCTCTGTCCTACTCCTTAAGTGTTTCCTCATATTTTCTGAATGTAATCCTTTTCTCCTTAACCTTCCCTGCCACCTCTTTTGAGAACCATAGTGGCTTTTGCTTTACACAAAGGCTTGTTGCCTCTGTGATGGCAGTTTTGATTTTTCCCCGTTGTTCCTCCTTCTCTCCTTCTTGACTGTTTACTAGTGCTTTTCTGAGGCAGTCTCCATTTTACCAAAGTCAGCCCTCCAAAAGTCCAGCACTTTTGCTTTTGTATGGCTTGACTCTACAGCTGTGTTTAATGTGAACCACACTGTTTGGTGGTCGTGTGTCCCCAGATGGCTACCCACTTCTAAATCTGAGATCCTCTCTCCATCACCATTTGAGAGTACCAGATCTAAGATTGCTCCCTCCTGTGTGGGTTCTAACACTACCTGTCTGAGGCACGCTCCCATAGGGCATCAAGAATGACCCTGCTCTTAGATGTGGCTGCAATAAAGGTGCTCCAGTTAACATCTGGCATATTCAGGTCCCCCATCAATAACATCTCTCCTTGTTCTGCCATTCTAAGGATTCTTTCTATCATTTCCTTGTCCATTGCCTCCCCTGAGATGGGGGTCTGTAAACAACCCCTGTGCAGATTGTGGTGCCATTTTCTGCTCCAGGGTGACCCAAAGTGCCTCCTCTCCTCCCTGCTTACCCTTTAGTTCTGTTCATGTAGAGAGATACTCCTCCTCCTCTTTTACCCTCCCTGTGCCTCCTGTAGATTGAGTACCCTGGTATGTTGACATCCCAGTCATGGTTCTCTGTGTACCATGTTTCTGTGACTGCCATGATATCCAGGCATCCCTCTTCCATCAAGGCCACTAGTTCAAAAAGCTTGTTACCCAGACTACTGTCATTGGTACTCATAACCCTCCATTTCTTGATGGCCTTACCCATTTTAGGCCCATCCCTGTCTTTACTGCCTTTGCCTTTTTCTGGATTTACCCCTGTCCTGCTCCCTATTGACTTCTCTACCTTTGTGTCTAATTCACTAACTACCCTGTTTTGTTGAGGGGGGCTAGGATTTCCCAGCTTCCCATCAGTGCCTCTCCCCTTGGCTAGTTTAAATGCTTTACAATGAAGCATTTAAACCTATCACCTAGGATCTTGGTTCCCCTCCTAAACAGATGCAGATGATCACACCAGTATAGGCCTGTATCCCTCCAGGTGGGCCCCATTCCCCAATGAAGACAAATCCCTGAGCTCCTCACCAGTGTTCAACTAATCATTGAATCCCATGGTGCACAGTTCCCTAGCCCCACCCATGACATAGACAGGTAGCACTTCCAAGAAAATTACCATGTGTGCTACTTGTCAAAGGCCCCTCCCCAACTCCACAAACTCCTGTTGCACTTTTCTGATCCCATTCCCAGCCAGGCCACTTGTCCTTAGAGGGACAGTGACATCCAGCTCCCTCCCCATACAACTGCTCCTATGATCCTGAGGATTCACTTCTTGTCCCTCCAAGTCATGGCACTGGGCGGGCACCTTACCTCCCATTCCCCTCCCTGCCCCAGTTCTAACCCCCAAAAAACTGAGTCCCCCACCAGGAGTTGTTTCCTTCCCCTGTTGGGTCCCATGCCATCCTCCTGTGTATCTCCTTTGGGGAGGTTCCCAGCATCCTCCTTGGACTCCACTGCAAGTGCCTCCATTGAGGAACCATGCTCCACCAGAATGAATTGTGGAGAGGTACAACTGGGGGGATGTGCCTCTGTTCCACCACCCTCACCATCCCTGAGCCCACTGTGGTCCAACTGATGCTCTTTTTTGGCAACCTCTGAGGCAGTGGTGGTGGCCTGGCAGGTCCCTGGGTGGTGGAGGAAGTTTTAGGAATCCTCACCAAGTCAGCATGAAGATGAGCAACCTCTTCCCTCAGACCAGAGAGGCCCCTGCAAATATGGAAGCAATGCAGCCTCAAGAACATCTCCCAGAAGACTGCCGCTCCACAGCCAATGCATTGCACTGCTCCCCACATGTCTGTCTCCCTTCCTGTTTTATGTTTTTTCTTTGTTTTTTTCTTAGTGTGTGCAAGCCTGTGAGCGTCTTTACCCCCTATTCAGTGTGCTGTGCCTTTAAGGATATGAACAGGTGTATGTCCTTTGCACTTCTGAGGAAGTGATGTCAGAACCCCTTATATAAAGGAAATGATATGCTTGAGGTGGGTAGGGTAAGAGGCAAGGTGGGTGGGACTAAGTCCTTGCCCTCCAGAAACAATCAACTACAACTCTGACCCACTTCCCCAGTTTGTGCCTTCCTTCCTTTCAGACACCTATTTCACAGAGTTTAAGTAACAGGTCTAGTCACAAATGACTGCAGATATTCTCCCAGCTAGATTTCCTCCCTGGCAAATTAAAGTTACACTAAGAAAAGTCAACCCCAAAAACAGAGAACCAAAACATTGACTCCTACTTACTTACACAGACTCCAAAATTAATAATTAAATTCAGTGTACTCTATTAAATCACCTCCTTGGCCCTTGATGCACTCCTGACTGAGAGAAATGAGAACTTCAGTTGTGATGCACAAGGTATGCCTGATACAGATTTATATTCTTTCATGTTAACACATTATGAATTATTTAAATCTAAGTCAGAGTTGGCCTAGTGGAGTGGAGGACTGAGGCATCATGCCTTACCTACTGCTATGCTGGTGAATTGTGATTGTGGTGAAATCAGGTTGCCAGGGCTTGGCCAAGGAGGATGAGTATCGAGTGTCCCAAGGACAGCTCTCCTCCTCTGGAGAGGGGGGGATCAGCAATTATTGCTTGCCTGGCCCCCAGCAGAGGCTGGGGATGGCACACTGACACTCTACAAGGTGGATGGAGATGGGGCAGTTGCCCAGCATGCCACACATGGGAGTGTGCATTAAACCACCATTGGCATCATTGCACATCCTGCCTCTGAATGAAAAGAGATAAAAAATGTCTCCAGCAGTTGGATGAAGGAAGGGATCACAGGTCCTGCTCTCCGACCAGTTGTGTGCCAATTGGGACTGGATCCAGTCTTCAGTGGGGGCCTGGTGATCCCCCACTGACCCCACCAGCAGGGGCAAGCCCTGGGGGAAGGTGGTCTATGATGATGGTGGACATTGAGGGGATGCGGCTAAGGTTCCTTCCTGAATGTGGGCCACTGGAGACGGGGAGAAAAAGGCACACACACACACACACAAAAAAAAAATTAATAAACCTAAGTCAGACTTTTCACTAGCCACAGTAAATCCTGAAATTACAGTATTGCTTATCAGAACACTGTGCCGAAAGTAGTGAATGAAACACTAAATATGCATGTTTATCATTATAAGAATCTATTTGAGGGAATTTCAGGTATTACAAGATTTACTAATTCACCCTGATATGGTGTTCAAAGCATCTGACAAAGGGGGAAATGTGATAATTATGACAAGGGAATTTGGTAGGAATAAAGTTCTTGAATTGTTAAATAACCCTATTAACAACAGGAAATTACCAGGGGAGCCCTTAACAAACCTTCAAAAAAGAGCTCCTAAGAGTGTTGGTGACTCCAAAAATTAACAAGACCAAAACTGAAAAAGAGTTTACATTTTTATGTCCAGCATTCCCATTAACCCCAACCATGTATAAACTCCCAAAGATTCAAAATGACCCCAGTTATCCCCAAGGAGGCTCTATTGTCTCCTGGACTGGGTCTGTTATGGACAACCTGTGCAGGTTTCCAGATTTCTTTCTGCCAAGTAGCGGGTTGTCTCTTGGTTCATACATCAAGGAGACAATGCATTTTTTGCAGAAGCTGGAGAATTTTTTTTTTGATTACCAGGTAGGTGCACTGGACACAAAAAGTGACTATTTTCAGGCACAACCGGGGAGGTCACAACATAGAGAGATACAGATACAAGGCATACAGTATTAAGAAATGTACAACACATCACATATCAGCAGTGACCAAGTTTAAGACAATAGTAGTACCAGGGCACATAAGATGTATTTTACAAATAGAAGGTAAGTGCCCATAAGGAGGCAGTATAGTGCACTGGTCTAAGGCTCTAAGCTGCAAATCTGGTGATATCCAGCAGACCAAACCTGGGTTTGAATCCCACAGCTTCCACTTGCATACTGTGTGACCCTGAGCAAGTCACTTAACCTCCTTATGCTCCCAGGTCGCTTCTGTAAAAAAGCTTTCAACTTAGTGTGCCATACCTGGTTAAACAACTAAATAAAAAAAAATAAATAACAGTTATAGTAATATCACATTTAAAGTGCAGAAATGCCAAAGAGTATCATTACAATATAATAATATCATGCAACCAGCTGTCTGAATATCAGTTTTGGCAGGAGATAGGAAATGCAGAAGTATAGCATAGCGAGAGAGAGGGAGGGAGAGGGAAAGGGATGGGAAAAAGGGGGTATGATAGAATTAGTGGGGGAGGCAGCAGAAGCAGGGTAACAGCTCACACCACAGAAGACAGGCGGGAACTGCGAGGCAGCAATTTTATCTGGCAAAAGGGATTCCTGTGGCTGGAAAATGATGTAGAGTCACTCTACACATCAGTTCAGCACACTTATGGAATAAAGGCCTGTGAGTACTGTATAAGTAAAGACTCCTAAAGAGATTACATACCAATTGACATTGTAATAGAAGATTTAAAATGTGTTCCCACCCATAACTATTTCATGTTTGGGAAGGATAATTTTTTTACTTCTGGCATGGCTATAGGGCGGTGGTAGTGCCCTCATATGCCAACCTTTTTTTAGGGCAATGGAAACAGGACTAAGTATTAAATGCCTGTGCTAATCCATTTTTCAACAACACTGTAAAGTGGTACTGCTATATCGATGCGATTTGAATTTGTCATTGCACAGAATTTGAGGCAGTTAAATTCTTTGATTGGCTGAAAAGAAATATTCTGAATTTACATGTCATGTGTGACATCCAGAGCACCACTCTTAACTTTCTTAATGTCACATTATCTGTGAATACTGAGAACAAAGTGGTTAGTGCTACAGTAGGTATAGGAAACCAATATCCGTTAACAGTCTTCTGCATGCCACCAACTGCCTACCCAAAAGACTCAATTCCTCATGGTCTGTTCCTATGCCTAAGGTGGAATTGTACTGAGGAAATTGATTTTAAACAGCAATCTAGTGAAATAAGGCAAATATTCCTTAACGGGGGATATTTACTTGATGACAAAGCATTTGCAAGTGAAGCAGCACAGGAGCGATCAAGCTTGGGCAGGGATCCATCTGTTCATTTTATCACTGAATTTAATCAGGTATCAGGTAAGATTGGTAGTATTATTACTAAATATTGGCAAGTTCTTTCAAGTGATGTTAATTTCAGTAACAGCATGGGATCTAAACCCAGGATTACTTTCAGCAAAGGGCAAAATGTAAGGGACCATGTAGTAAGCAACCATTTCTGGGAGACCACGCGTACAGAACACACTTGGTTGCCAGTAAAACCAAATGGCATATTGAAGTGCAGAAATTGCAGTATTTTACAGTTCTGCCAACAAGGCAATACATTTGAAGTAGAGTGACAGTATGCAAGGTACGAATTAGGCAGTTTGTATCCCATGTGTGACAACTTTTGTTATACATGCCCTCTGGTGTACCTGTCCAAAACTGTGCATTGGTAGAAATACCAGACATCTTAAATTATGCATCTAACATGTCAGGGACATTAGAAATGTGGATCTGACTAGCACGGTGGCAGAACATTTTTTTTTTTGATGCAACATAACAGTGATAACGTGGTGGATGCATGGAACGGCCTACCTCAGGAAGTGGTGGATATGAATACAGGGCAGAGCTTCAAACAGGCATGGGATAGGCATAAGGAACCAATATAGATGAGTATGAATAGATAGGCCATAGACAGAGCAAAGGCCAATGGCACATTCATAAGGTAGAAAAAGAAATGGGCAGACTGGATGGGCCTTGCGGTCCTTATCTGCCGTCAACTTCTCTGTTTCTGTTTCTATTAAACACATTTGTGCTTTATGGGAGTGTAACAAGTGAGGATGGGTAGAAGGGGTGGTAATAGTTACAATAGGTTGGAGAAACTGCTTTAGAGAAGGCTATTGGATTTTTTTCAATTGATAGCTTGCAGCCTGAGGGTTGTAACAATTATTTGTATCTAAAACCCGATCTGTGAGAACATGATGTGCTGCACTGTGCTGTAATATGGAAAAAGACAGTAATAAAACCATTACTGGTTTTGTCTTCAGTTGTATCTTTCAGGCCTGAATGGAGGGTTGGAATGCTCAGGATATACCTGTTTTCCTGGGGTACGGATGGTAGCACCCTAGGACTTTGCTCCTGAACCTGTTTGCCTATCCCCCCCCCACACACACAATTATGGGCACTCTTTCCTTGTTATTACTGTGCTCATCAAGCTGTCTTAGCTGTTGGATAGCACAGGATTTCTTTTTATTTCTGGGGTACAGATGGCAGCACCCAGATTTTGCTCCTGACCCTGGTTTCTTCCCACCCCCCCATCATTGGGACTATGTCTTTCCATCACTATTATCTCTCTGCCTTTCCTCATTACTGTGTCCAATAAGGATGCCTTAGTGTGAGCTTGATCCGTGGCATTTTTTGAAATTAATAAAGTAGTAATTACTGGAATGATGGCAAACATATGTTACTATACCGTTCCTTTTGTGCCTCTCTAAGAATCCCAGACTACACTGTTCCAACAAGACCATGGCAAGAGAGGTGGATGGGTTGCAAGCTATGTAAAGAGACCCCTCTCCTACTCAGTCTCCAATAAAGAAACGTGTCGAGGCTCCCATTAACTCTTCCTTATACAAATCACCCTCCCCTCCACCCTCCCTCTTTTCATATGGGTGATCTATGCTTCCCCTCTTCTAGCCCACAAATCACTAATCTCATGTATTGCTGCCCTACCCCAACTTATGGCTAAAGGCAAGTTAATACTACTAGGTGACTACAACCTAGATAGGCTATTCCCCTCCTCCAAAGCATTTCCCTCCAAAATCAAGTCTCTCAAACTCACCCAGCTCATCACAGAGTGTACCCATTGCAATCCTCATTCCTCAAGCCACACACTCATCGACTGGGTCATCTCCTCCCATCCACACAGAATAACTTCTGCTGGCATGCTTGCTAATACCTTTAGTGACCACTGCATCACTTATTGCATCCAGAAAACACAGCTACCCAAATCTGCTCCCAAGTATATAAAATTACACTCATTAAATTCACTTGACACCTCTACCCTCCTGCTCAATCTTAGGAATGATGACTGGCATTAGGTCTATTCAGCTGTAAATGTTAACACAGCTCTTCCATTTCCTGCACATCTTCTCCAAGGTGTGGGACTACCATGCCCCCTGATTAAAGCCAGGGTAAAGAAGCACCACCATCCATGGATCTCTGCTCCACTTATAGCCAAGTGCAAAGCCTGAGACAAGGCATGGTCTCAATACAAATCTCTTCAGACCCCTCAAAACAGACAAGTCTATAATACCCTCAAGAATGCTCGCACAAAGGCCATCAGATGAGCTAAAACTCGTTACTTTATATTGCATCTACAAAATGCACATCCTTCCTCCTTCTGGAAGGTGGTACTCTCCTTGTTGGATCCTACCACCCAATCCATCATACCTGGCCTGAAGTAAGATGGTCAGATAATTCCAGACACCACCAGTATTGCGGACACTCTAAATAAATTCTTCACCTCCTGTGTCCTCCTTGGCCATCCCTCATTCCCCCCTCACAACCCCCCAACTCATGTAGAACACCTTCTTGTTCGCATCTATCTCCCCTCAGGAAATCCTGGATGCCATCTGCTCTCTAAATATCACCAAGTCCAGTCCTGATGGGATCCACACTAAACTGCTATTCTTGTCTGCTCCAGAAATAGCGTCCCCTCTTTATCATCTTCTCAATCTGACCTTCTTCTCTGGTATTGTCCCATAATCCTGGAAATTGACCAGTGTAAGTCCCCTACATAAGGGTGGTGACCCCTCATTGCCCTGTAAATACAGGCTGATCTCCCTCTTAACAGCCCTTGCCAAAATTCAGGAATCTCTTGTCCTGTCTAGATTATCTGAGTTCCTACATCAATCAAGTTCCTTTCCTCCTATTAATCAGGCTTCAGAAAACACCACTCCATAATCTCTTCCCTGTTGCAAGTCACTGAATACATTCATTCTGCCTTTGATCAGGGACACTTAACAGCAGCTGTTTTCATTGACCTGGCAAAGGCCTTCAATTCAGCCTCCCCATCCCCACCTGCTTACCAAACTTGAGGCAGCATGTTTAGCTCCCCCTATAGTTCAGTGATTCAGCTCCTACTTGAGCATTTATTTACTTATTTATTTCATATATCAGATTTACAACCTTTGAGTCAAGGACTCATTTACAAAGGCACCTCATCATAGGGAGGGTAAACAACAAATAGAAGTGAGTACAACAATGGTGGACGATACAGGTGTGATACAATCAAGTGAACATACAAAGCAATTCCAATGTTACATACGAATGCTGAGGCTTGCAATTGTCTACAAAGTTCAGTCTAACAATTGTACTAAATAATGAGGCCTGCTCTAGAGGGTATAGGGAGCAAGTGCCTGGGGGGACCAGGGTTGCTGGGGGGGAGGGGGTGGCGGAGGCAGTCCAGAGGAATTTGTCCATTGCAGAGTACCAGATGGGATGAGAAAAGATGAGTTTAGGCTTTGGGGCATCAGGCTCCAATCTGTTAAAGTAGGAAACTCCTCCTCTTTCCCCTCTCCCCATCCTAGCAGGAGTGCCCCAAGGATCTATCCTTGGCCCTATCCTTTCCTCAATATTTATAAATGACCTACCCTCTGTATGTTTTAGTTCACGGACACATATGTATGCAGATGACACCATACTTTTTACCTCAGGGCCTGTCTTGGATGTTGTCCAGTCTATCCTTTAAAGGGATTTCCGTAACATGCAGACCTGGTTCCTGGCCAGTCAACTGAAAATAAACACCTCTAAAAGAGTGTCAATGTCATTTGGGACTGCACAGACACTGTACAGAGTCCCCCTTCCCTCTGGCCATCACCTCATTGGAAGGCACACCACTCGACTCAGTTCCAGTATATAAATACCTAGGCATATGGCTGGATCCCCTTTTGAATTTTTCAACCCACATTGAAGCCATCACCTCAAAACTACACCCCAAGCTCTACTGCAACAGAGATGCCCTCCCTTTGTCAGTCAGACGCAAAATCTTGACCAATATAATCACACCCATTTTTGACTTCACTGATGTGGTTTACAGCACTGCCCCACCTCATCATTATCCAGGCTAGACACCCTTCTAAATGCATTCTGCCACTTCACTGCAAACTCCCCTCTCAGAACACACCACTGTTCCCTCTACACCTCCCTCAGGCTAACGTCCCTCTCCCATTGCTGTTTCATTCACTGTATTGGACTCATAGCGAAATACTGGTGCAACTTGCTCCCTCCCTACCTCGCAGAGAGTCTGTCCCCAGCTAATCCATCCCCATATAGCTTAAGGTCCAGAGATACACGTACCTTCTTGCTCCCCCTTCCTTCCTCCACTTTGGACCAATCCACTTTCTCCTACAGGCTTCCATTCCTATGGAATAAACTCTCCCCTCTTCTAAGAAAATCCCTCTTGTTTTACTTAATCAAACAGCAACTCAGTGCACTACCTCCCATGGCATGTTCCTGCCACTATGGAAAGCAATCACTACCCTAAAGCTCTTGTACTCACTATTTCATAAGTATATCTGACAAGAGTATGTTGACTGTATCTCATCCACCTTTGTAATTACTACTATGTATTGTATTATTAATTGTAGTGTATATCCAGTCCTGTGTGCATCTCTGAATCTGTACAAAACATTTCTCCACTGCTTATTTCTGTCTCTAATGTAATAATTATTTGTGTAATGCCTGTAAAATCCGTGAACCCCTACCCCTGGGTCACACTTGGAAATGAGCCCTGGCCCAGTGTGCCTTTCCCAGTTACCAAATGTTTAAATAAAATTTAAAAAAAAATTGAAATTAATTTTTTGGTCAAATGAAAAGGTTATTTCATATTATTGGCACAAACTGGGTATTTGGATGATAGGTAGCATGGCTTTGTCCCAGGAAGATAGTGTCAGACAAACCTTGTTGAGTTCTATGACTGGGTGATGAGGGCCCTGGACCAGAGTAGGCTGGTGGATGTCCTCTTTCTGGACTTCAGCAAGGCATTTGATTCAGTACCCCACAGTGGCCTGCTGGCTAAGCTGAAGGAAATGGGGGTAAGGAAACAGTTGTTAAGATGGATAGGAAATTGGCTCTCTGAGCACACTCAGAAGGTGGTGGTTGGAGGGCTAGCCTCATCCCCAAGGTGTGTTACTAGTGGGGTGCCCCAGGGGTCAGTGCTGGGGCCAATTCTGTTCAATGCCTATGTCTCAAACATAAGGAAGGGGGATCAG
Source organism: Neoceratodus forsteri (assembly GCA_016271365.2). NCBI lineage: Eukaryota > Metazoa > Chordata > Ceratodontiformes > Ceratodontidae > Neoceratodus > Neoceratodus forsteri. The sequence goes on along the minus strand of CM057454.1, from coordinate 1,284,234,271 downwards.
GAGTGAAATGAGTCTCTTTGCAGATGACTCAAAGCTGGGTGCAGTGGTGGAGGAGGGGAGGGTGGCCTTGCAGGAGGACCTGGAGGCTCTGGAAAGGTGGTCAGGAAAATGGAAACTAAAATTCAATGTAGGAAAGTGCAAGGTTCTGCACCTGGGAGTCAGAAATCCAGGCCAGTGGTATACCCTGGGAGGAGACACGATTCAAGTCACGGAGGGTGAGAGGGACCTGGGGGGTAGTGGTAGATATCAAAATGAACAACTTAGAGACCTGTAGGAGGGCAGCAGAAAAGGCAAATAGGATGCTGGGATGCATCACGAGGGGGATTACCTCCAGAAAGGCGGAAGTGATCCTTCCTCTGTGCAACTGCTTGGTTAGGCCACACCTCAAGTACTGTGTGCAGTTTTGGAGACCACATTTAAACAGGGACATTACACTCCTAGAGAGGGTCCAAAGGAGGGCAACCAAAATGATCTGGGGCCTGGGGGAGAGGATCTATGAGGAGAGGCTCAAAGAGCTCCACATGTACACCCTGGAGGAGAGGAGGGATGGGGGGACATGATAGAGGTCTTTAAGTACATGAAAGGGATCAATAGGGGAGGCCCAGTCAGGGTGCTCCAAAGGAAGGAGGGTGGGGCTATGAGAGGTCTTGGGTGTAAGCTGGAAGGGGGCAGGATCAAAAGGGAGAGGAGGAGGTGTTATTTCACTGAAAGGGTGGTAGAGCCATGGAATGCGCTGCCCAGGGAGCTGGTAGAGGTGAAGACGGTGGATGGGTTTAAGAGGGGATGGGACAGGTACAGGGGGAGGGTAAATCTGACCAGGCCCAATACAGGTGGAACATCTAGGACTGTGGACAGTATAACCCAAGGAGGGGACACCAAAATTGGCCCTTAGTGCGGGTGCTGAAAATGATGCAGACTCTAAAGACCATTAAGCCTATTCTGCTGGCATTTTAGTATGTTGGTATGTCAGTATATTAAAAGTTTTTTCATAAGAAATAATTTAAAATGGAGCAATATGTGTAATGTGAAATACTATAGACTTATATACTTTAGGAGGCAGTATAGTGCAGTAGTTTAAGGCTCTGAGCTGCAAACCTGGAGACTTGGATTTGAATCCCACAGCCCCCGCTTGCATACTGTGTGACCATGAGCAAGTCACTTAACTTCCTTGTGCTCCCAGGTTGCACCTGTAAACAAGCTTTCAGCTTAGTGTGACTCTCCTGGTTAAAAAAAAAACAAAAACAAACTATACAGTTTATTTGACTGATAGAATATTAGGTTTCCTCTGTTTCAATTAAGTTGCTTTTTGTATGCTCTATTGATGTTTAGTTTTATGACATTTATGTTGCAACTATATAAAATTAACTGTGTACCAGCTGATTTATATCACTAAGTCGTAGGCACTTAAGAAACTCAGTTATTACCAGAAACTAGCCTCCCTGATGAAGATAAAAACATACAAAATTGCCAGCCAAAACTGGCCTGATTGGTCTTCCAAGTCTGCTCGAGTATGCAGCTCAGTCTAATTCCCTGGAGCTGCCTCCCCTCCCCTACTCCTCCTGGAGATAATCCGCCTCATCCCACTCCTCCCCCCTTACACGTCTCAGTACTGATTACCCCCATCTAATTTCCTGTTGTGTCCTGTCCCCCCCTTTAAACTATCCAACATATTCACCACAACTACTTCCTCCAGCAACTCATTCCACCCCATCACCACCCTTTCAGTGAAGAAGTGCCTTCTCACTTCCTTCTTAAATCTATCTGCCATTAGTTTCAGGCTGTGCCCCTTGTTGTACTTTCCCTTCTTGAACTGAAGATGTCCTCCGATCCAACCCTGTTTATGCCTTTAAAATACTTGAAGGTTTCTATTATGTCCCCCCTTTTCTTCTGTCTTTGAGGGTGTACATGTTAAGCTCTCTCAGCCTCACCTCATATGTTGTTGAACAGCCTGGCCACCTTTGGTCATTGGATATGATTACCCCGAGGTCTCTTTAAGCTTGGTAGTCATGAGTACAACTCCTCCCATTTTGTACTCTGCCCTGGAGTTCTGTGCCACAAGTGCATTACTTTGTACTTTTTTACATTGAAACCCAGCTGCCTTGCCCTTGACCATTCCTTGAGTTTTCTCTATTCTTGGCTCCTCCTTTCCAAACACCCCTGCAGTATCCACCCTATTGCAGATGTTGGTGTCATCCACAAAGAAGTAGCCCTTTTCTTCCAGCTCCTCAGCAATGTAACTTATAAAGACATTAAAGAGAACTGGTCCCAGCACTGATCCATGAAGCACCCTGCTGGTCACCCTCCTTTCCTCAGAATGAACTCCATTTACCACCACTCTTTGCTGCCTGTTCCATAACCAATTTCTTACCCAGGTTACCACCTTTGGACCCACTCCTATGCTAGCCAGTTTGCTTACTAGCCTAATATGTGGAACAGTGTTGAAAGCCTTAATCTAAATAAGCCATATCCACCACTCCACTCTGATCTAATTCCTTGGTCACCTGATCAATGAAATCTATCAGATTTATTTGTCATGACTTCCGCACTGTGAGGCCATGCTGCCTCAGTTCCTGTAACCAACTGGATTCAAGATAGTCCACAATCTTTTCTTTCAGCAGTTACTCCATAACCTTCACACCACCAATGTCAGGCTGACCAGCCTATAATTGCCAGCATCTTCTCTGCTCCCACTTTTGTGAAGTGGGATAACATCTGCCCTCCTCCAGTCCTCCAGAACCACTCCTGTTTCTAATGAGCTATTAAATAGGACTGCCCGAGATGTAGCCAGTACCTCCTTGAGCTCCCTGAAAATCCTTGGTTGTAGTTCATCTGGCCCCATTGCTTTGTCCACTTTCTGATTATTGGGTCCTTTCGGGACACCATCAGTTGGAAATGGACTAATGTCCACTTCCATCCCTCCACTTCTCCTGTTTCCTGTTTTGTAGCCCTTCCCCTTCTTCTTCTTCTGTGAACACTAAACAAAAGTATTTGTTAATGATGCTTGTCTTTTCCTGGTCCCCAAATACATAGCCCCCCCCCCCATTTAATGTTATGATCCCACTTCTGGTTTTCCACCTTTCGCTTAAATACATAAAAAATATCTTGACCCCCTTTGTCACTGCCTGGGCTATTTTCTCTTCAGTTTGCACCTTTGTGCTCCTTACTGCTTTCCATGCTTCCCCCTGTTTCCAGATCCACCTCCTTATCCTCCTCCCTCTGCATCTCCTTATGCCTTCTGAATTCTACCCTTTACCTTTTCTGCCACCTCTTTTGAGAATCATGCCGATCTCTGTTTCCTCCTTCTTTTGCTCACTTGCTTGGCACAGAGGTTTGCTGCCTTCCCTATGGCCCTTCCCTGTGGCCCTTTTTAGCTTCACCCACTGTTCCTCCACCCCACCCAGGTCAACCCCCCATGCCAGGTCATCTCTGAGGAATTCACAAATCTTTTTAAAATTCGCCCTCCTGTAATCCAGGACCCTTGCCCTTGTGTGATTCAATTCCACAGCCATCAGTATATTGAACCTCACTGTACTGTGATCACTGTTCCCCAGCTGGCCTCCTACCTTGACACCTGCAACACTGTACCTGTTAGTCAGTACCAGGTCCAATATTGCCCTGAGTGATGGCACTGCTAATTTTGGACAGTTAAGATGTATGTTTCCTGGCTAGGAAGCATTCAAACTCTCCTCCCTCACACATGTTAAAAATCACTTACTTTGGAAACCTTCTGTACCTTGGGTATAGTACTTTAATTACTTCTCACACAACTAGAAATGTCTGTGGAATAAGTTTTAAAGACCAAGTCCAGCAAAAATGCTGCTTTGGAGAGTTAGACTCAGCATACCTCAAATAAGCCCAATACCAAAAATTACATTGGGCATGAATGCTTTTTTCCCTTCTAGTTCTGGTCACATTTCTATACTTTATGTTATTTATTTGTTGTTTTCTTGTTGTTTAATTAATTAAGTAATTATAACTGGATAAATACAGTAGACAAATGAATTCCTCTTTTCAGATATGAGCAAGAAAGGTACAAGATAAAGCATAACAATCCAGGGGCTGGACAAACACAAATTGCACAGAGCAAATACAGTGTGTGAGGCAAACAATCCAAAGGTACAGTGATTGAAACAGAAACTGAGAGCAAACTCAGTGTAAGAGGATACTTTAAGAGGTACAATGATTTAAGCAGGGTATCATCATTCAGTGGCATAGACAATAAGAATTAGTGCTGACCTAGGCAGGCTGCCAGTGTGGTGTGGGACAGCACTGGTATGATAGTAGTAGTAGTGGAGTAAGAAGCAGCTGCAGACTGCAGATAAATGGAATTAAACCTTCAGGGCAACTTGAACGATGAAAGGTGGGAGAGCTTTGTATACTGGTTGGACATGAGTTCCACTGCCTGGAGGCCAAAGAGGAAAAGGCCTAATTGCCCATTTTGTTTACACACTTAGGAATGACTAGGTGTGTAGTGTCAGTTGAGAAGAGAGAATAGGTAGGGCAAACACCATGTAATAGCAAGTTGAGGGTGGCTGGGGAAGCACACCTGAGTAGTATGAAGAGAAACCAACCTATTGCGAAGGAGTGTAAGGCTAGGTAGATGGCCAGTCCGAGGAAGAGTAGAGTGTTCGGTGATGAGTTAGACAAGGGGAGGACAGAGAAAACAGTGAATGTTGTTATATGTAACATTCCATTTAGTAGCAGACCATAAAGGTCATCATACAAGTTGTAATTAAAATGTGGAACTTACAGTTCACTTCCTTGCAGGAACGTAATGGATACCCTGCCATAGCATTATAAGCTGTTCCATTTTTTAAAGAATTCCCTGTTGTAGATCTCATCAGGTAACAAAAGAATCTAGTAAGGGAGAAAAAGCATCATTCATTCAGTCCTATGAAATAGATTGCACAGCCATATTTTTACTGGTTATATTGGTCAAGATTCCCCCTCTCTCTGCCCATGATCATGTTGTATAAAATGCTCTTGGTTTGCTGTGACCCCACTTTGTTAGCTTGCTGAGATCATTGTTTGGAGTTGCTTACCTTTACAGTTCTTTTTTGTCTTATAAGCCTGTATATAACTATTCCTGATTAACTATGTTAACCTTTTGATTGAAGCTATCTGCTCTGGGACCCAATGAAATCAAGATGCTGTGTCTCATAGGGTTATCCCTGTTGTAGTAATTTCAAATTAATCAACAAATATTGCTAAAAACTTTGGGACCACATAATTTATTTTTATTGATCAATTCTGACTCATAGTAGTTCTTTATTTTAGATCAGCAATTATTACATAAATATGGCAAAAAAATAGACAGTCAGTCCTAATAAGAAACACATACTGTGCTGTAGAAAACAGACATGAGATTCTGGCAATAAATTAAAAGTGACATTGAGAGCAATTATACATACATAGGCTAGTTATTATAATTCATAGTAGGAGTACAGTATTCTAGGGGCATTCTCAATCCCTACAAGCACAATAGGCCCTATGCACTATGCATACGGGTGTGGAAACCGGGCACAAAGGCATATATATGCATAAATGCAGTGCAGCAGGGGTCCCACGGACACTGCATGGTATTCACGAATGGGGCACAAAGCGGTAATATGCTGGATTCCCTGGCCGCGCTGACAGCAGTGCTTCGGGGGCATGCCTACACTACGTGGCATGCTTAAAGCTACATAGTGCAGCACACCGGGGCACGTAGGAGGGTAGCTGTTACACCTGAGTGCACCCTGTAAGTCCCCTACATGCCCTTCCCCCATGCACACCAGATGAGGGAATGTCCCTGCGGCAGTTGGGCATTCCCCACATAGCGGGCTAGCCCCATCCTCATACCCTGGAGGCAGATTCCCCCTACACACACAGTGCAGCCCCAGTCCCCCAATGCAGCACCCCCACACCCCAGGGCAGCACCACAGTGCCCATGCTGCCCACAGCTTGACACAGTGATGCCACAGTGCCCAGAGGGGCACAGCACCCTCCCACATGGCTGTACCTATACCTGGCCAGCGATACCCCCCCACAAACACCTGTAGCACTGACACCCCACCTCCCAAGCAGTCCGTCAGTGCTGCATCTTGGTGGCACTTCCCACCACACACCTCCATGGCTGTCGACAGTCCATCATCCTCAGGGGTGTGCAGCCAACAGCGTGCCTGGCTGAATTAGGGTTTCACTGTAGGACCCGGGCCAGGCATCCAATTGCATGACTTCCCAGGTCCATGGCTCTGCCTATGACCACCCCACATCACCATGCATGCCATGGGGGCATGGCCATGGACAGGTACCCCACAGGTGCATGTGCATCATGCATACCGTGCACCCTGCGACTGTCCAGGGCCACATAGGTATGTGGGTGAGTGGGGTACGTGCCTGAGGTGCATACTTCCTGCCCATTAGTGCATAGCCCCCAATATTAAAACTGGCATGAACAGCACTGCACAGGGTATAATTTGTTTATAGAATAATCTAATAGCAAAGTGTGAAGTGCATATTCCTTAACCTTAGATAACATAGGTTAGCCCACATGAAACAGACTCCACTACCCATTAATGAGGGTTTCAGTCTGGATTCCCACATCCCATCTCATAATAAGCATTTGTAATCTACTGTCTCTACTGGAATGATGAACAACTTGGTCAAAAAAGATTAGCTCATGTAAACCTAAATCTTCTAAAGAGATTCCTCTTAAACGGACCTTCTCAGAACAATAGATGTGCTTCAAGTTCCTGACAATTTTTATAAGTTACTACTAGCCATGGGCTAATTCTGGCCATTTTCATATCCTGCATTTCTTTAAGGTTGCTCCTGCCCTTTAATCTACTTTTTTATTAATTTTGTGGAGGACTTATTAAGTATTACTGCTATGTCTGTCAAACTCATAAGGGATGTCAGGTCTGTGAGCTCAGGAATTTCTCTTAAAAGGAACTGGATGGCTAAGTGGATAGGCAGGGGGTTAGGGAGCCTTTCAGCTCTACTTCACTAGCTCAAATCCAGCACAGGTCAATTGTGGCTGAAAGTCATTATCGCCTGAGGGCTGCTAAGTGGCCTATGTAAAATGAGTTGTGGTGGTTTCAGTCCAATTTTCAGTGGGCATGTATCCACATCACAAAAAACACCAACACAATTTGCACTAATCGGCCCCTTTGCTAGCATTCTCACCTGAGAGGACAATGACTGAATGGGCAAAGAGTCTGAACTACTTTGTAACCTAAATGGTGGTTCCTCCATGACAAGGTTTAGGCACATTGGCAGGAAAGTGTTGGGAAGCATGCACTGTGATTTCCTGTGCTGTACCTGTCATGTGGAATAACTGAGGACTTTAGGTCCTAGTGCTCTCAATCCAGTACCTTTCATGAGCACTAAATTCACCTACAGAAAAAAATCTATAAGGTTTGAGAGCCAACAAGCCTTTAATCCCCAAAGTCTGAATGTTTTTTATTCCTCATACTGTATGCTATGAGAGGCAGACCAGGCTATTACATCCTAAGAATCCATAGCCAGTATTCAAACAAGTATGTTTTAGCCAGTGAAGCAATGGTACATTGGCAGAGTTCTGTTTTCACAGTATAGGCTGAAATACTTTCAAGACTTTTGAGGACAGTTTAACATTAGTCACTCTCAATGCTGGTTGAAATGGCTTGCCCCATATCCATTCTTAAATCTATACAACTCCATTAGAGTTTGATTTAACTTCTCATTTATATATATATATATATATATATATATATATATATATATATATATATTTCTTTTTAAATTAACATTTTATAGAAGCAATCAATATGACACAATAAGTATAGAAATACATTGAATGCATTGTACAAGAAAGTCTCAGGAGGCATAATTACATAGAAACATAGAATTTGACGGCAGATAAGGACCGCTTGGCCCACCTAGCCTGCCTATTTCCCTACCTAATGCATAGGCTGCAGATCCTAGTTAACCAAGAGCCTACTTCCTCCTCTCCCCCATTAGAATTGCCATATATCTGTCCCATGCATTCTTGAATTCCTTCACTGTTTTTGAGTCCACTACCTCCTCAGGAAGGCTGTTCCATGTATCCACAACCCTCTCCATGAAAAAATACTTCCTCACATTACCTTTGAGCCATCCCCCCTCTATCTTCAAATTGTGCCCCCTTATTCTTGCACAGCTCTTTTTCTGAAAGATGCTACCATCTTGGACTCTGTTGATTCCCTTGATGTACTTGAAAGTTTCTATCATGTCCCCCCCCCCTCTCCTCGAGTGTATATATATTAAGCTTCTTTAATCTCTCTTCGTATGTCTTCTGGTGCAGACCCTGCACCATTTTAGTTGCCCTGCCTATGAAAAACAATGTTAAATAGCTATACGAGGGGGTGGCTATCCTTCAACAACCATTATGAAGAAGAGTGGTAGGTGCCGTACCTTTTGAGTAAAACAGATTGTTTTTCTTGTTGTGAGCACCATCAGCCCTGTGCACCTTTTTTCTGTTTTCTCTCCTAATCACATAGCTGAAATACTTTCAAGACTTTTGCAGACAGTTTAACATTAGTCATTCTCAGTGCTGGTTGCAATGGCTTGCCCAATATTCGTTCTTAAATCTACAGTATACAACCCCATTATAGCTTGATTTAAATTCTTTGATATATATTTTCATTTTAAAATTTAACATTTGTATTGAAGCAATCAACATGACACAATAAGTATAGAAATACATGGAATGAATTGTACAAGAAAGTCACAGGAGCAGTGGTGGTGAGGAAGTACAGCCAACAGGCAGGAAGAGGAGACCCAGCCAAGGATTGTTGAGGCAAGGCAGGGGGGGAGTTAGGAGGAAGGGTAACAGGAGCAGTTGGGGAAGTGGTTGGAATTTCAATTGGTGCTTGAGGGAGCCATTGGAGGATAAGAGGTGGAGGGAGGAAGGGAGTTTATTGCAGAGTAAGGGCAATCGATAGGAGAAGGCAGATTGGCCAACAGAGGAGTTGGGGTGAGGAGGGAGAAAGTGAAATTATCCCTGCAACAAAGGAAGCAAGAGGCAGGCAGTAGTTGGGAGAGGAGAAAGGAGAGGTAGGAGGGAAGTAAAGATAAACTCATTTTAGCATATGAATGAGATGAATGAGCTACAGTGAGCCAGGTGATGTGAGGGCAGAGGGAAGATGGAAAGAGAGGAATAGAGTAAGCAGTAGTGAGTATAAAGGGAGGAGTTTGTGCTTTAGACCACATCCATGTAGTTGAAGACAAGAAGCACCATTTTTGTAATAAGCTCCTGGCGAATCTGTAGAGGTAAGCTGTCATTGTTGCAGTACAGGACATTAATCTTGGGACAGAGTTTAGCTTGGAAGGCATCAATATGGGCATAGAAGTCAAGGTCGCTGTCGAGCTACACACCAAGATACTTGAAGGATTGCACCACTTCCAGGAGGGTGCCATCCAGTGTTTTGAAAAGTGTGTGGGAGGGTGAATCCAGCCAGTTTCTTACTGGTTCCAGAGGTCACTGACACTGTTGTTGTTTTTTTTGTTGTCCCTGAGCTGGTTCAACTGGAACCAATGCACAATGTTGTTGAAATCCTGCTGGAGCAGGTCTTCAATTGCTGTGGTAGAGGGATCAGAAGTGAAGATGTCTGTGTCATCAGTGTACATGTGAATATGTGTGTTGGCACATTCAACAGGGAGGTCCTTCAGGAAGATGGAGAAGAGGATGGGGCCCAGGATGGAGCCTGGATTGACCCCAGCCTGGATGGGTCATAGAAGTGACAGAACTCCTCATACCTGTACCAAATGTTGATGGCCCATGAGGTAGGAAGGGAACCAATCAGCAACATTAGCTGAGAGGCCAGCAGAGTTAGATTGTCCAAGAAGAGTGGCTGGGACACTGAATTGAAGACTTTTGCCAGCTTGATGAAGATGGTGGCCATAATGTGCCTGTGATCCAGCCCAGAGAAGAAGAAATCAGTGACATGCAGCAGGGAGGAAACAGTGAAGTGATACTTCTTGAAGCCACACTGGAAGTCAGAAAGGACACTGGAGAATGAGAGGTAATTATAGAGGCTGGAGTGGACCCATTTCTCTTGCAGTTTTAAGAGGGAAGGGAGGAAGGAGATGGAACAGAAATTGCCAAGGGAGGAGTGGTTACCTCCCTTGTAAAGTGGAATAAATTTGGACAACTTCTAGGATTGCAGAACACCATTGAGGGATAAGGGAAAGAGCAGGTGAGTAAGAGGAGCATCAATGTCTGGTGATGAGTGATGAAGGAACTTTTGGTTCAGCCCATCAGGGCTGGACTTAGACTGAGAAAGGACGAGGTAAACAGGGTTTCACTCTATACCAGTGGTTTTCTCTGGCCCTCATAAATTCAAGTAGGGAGCCTGTGATCCTGGGGTTACTGTCCCCCCCCATTGCTTATGGATTCTGAGTTGTGCATAGATGTTGTATGCTTTTGAGAATGTAGATAAAAAAATCCAAGGCCACATTTACTTTAGCTGCTGTTATTCTGGGGGACCAGTTAAACATGCGTAGATAGTGCTTGAGTGATTCAATTTGGCCTTTTCTATTTGTTCTGCTTTTTCTAGGCTTGGAGTATTTTTTAAATATTTAATAGACCAGATGCACATTACCGGGGAATGGTTGCTAAGTGTGTCTGGTAGGACTGTTACTTCTGCTATCCTCTCTGGTCGATTGAAGGGAACCCAGCCAATGAGAGTACTGGTTCCAGTTTTTTTTTTTTTTTTTGAAGTTAAAGCTCTTATTGACTATTTATTATTCAGATAAACAAGTCTTATAAGCAAGATATCAGGCAGTACATATAGGCGCGCTTTACAATCACATCATAGGTAGGCATTAAGGATGAGTAATATGCATGGTCACTGTTGCTATAAGCAAGCAGAAATGGGCACAGTCAGATGACTAGGTCTAACTTAACACTTTGGAACCACATTAAATGGGGTGTTGCATATCCCCAGAAGGCTTTTACGCTTCCTGCATTTTAAATAGCTGGCAAGTTATATATTGCTGGGTTCCTCGTGGAGGCTTCAACAGACCTTTTGGCAAAGGGATGGGGTTACCAGCTGCTCTAGTTTGTATATAACAGTACATATTGACTCCATTCATCTAGGAACTCACTCAATGCGTTTGATACATAGTGCTGCATTCTAGTATGAGTAGCCAGTGTTTCTAAAGCTTGCAGCCAATCAGTGTATGTGGGGATGGTGGGAGTGCGCCACTTCCTAAGCAACTGTCTGTTTGCCTCTACCATTGCTTGTATCAGCCATCTGGTCTGGTGGCCAGGTAATCCTGCCATCCCTCGTCCCAAACCCAGAAAGTATAATGCAGTGAAGCTGGGTAGCGCTGTTTGTAGAATCTGCAAACATCCCTTTATAATGCTTTTCCAGTAGGGTTTGACTGGAGGACAGTCCCATAGAATGTGTAAGAGGTCTGCCCCTGGGGAGTTGCATCTCCAACAATTGTCCAGCTAGAGAATACCCATGTTCTTAAGCTTAGCTGGAGTCCTGTTTCACAGGTGCAGGATTTTATTCTGAATCAGTAGGGCCCGCTGGTCTTTGCAGGCCTTGTGCGCTAGTGACCAGCATTGTTGCCATTCCTCCTCTGAAATTTTCTGCTGAAGTAATCCCTGACATTGTAGCATAGCCTGGGAAGAGAGGTCTATAGCTGAGTCCCTTAGGAGCTTCTGTATATTCCCTGCCCTTCCTTTATTGTGTTTGCGTGGCTCAGTTGGTAGCACATCCGCCTCTGGACCAGAAGGTCATGGGTTCTTGTCCCACACCGGGATTGGACTTGCACCTAAAAATCGCTGGCATCTGAGTGCAGTATTGGGGGGTGCTGTACTGCAGGGGTGTGCTGTTCTTCGGATGAGACGTTAAACCGAGGTCCCTTCTGCCCATCCTGGTGTTGTCCTGGTGGGTGTCCAGGTGGAAGTAAAAGAACCCAGGTCACTCTTCACAAAGAGTAGGGAACATTCCCGGTGTCCTGGCCAACATTCCCCTTCCCATAAACCGGTTCATGCAATTACCCAGGCTGTGTGTGGGTGATGATGTGCGATATGGCCGCCACCACACATTCAGTCACTTCACTACCAGTCTAGCATTGCTTGTAAAGCACTTTGGATGTATGAAAAGCGCTATATAAATACAGATTCTTCTTCTTTGACCCAGTAGCACAAGGGGAACTTAAGGGATTTAGTCTGAGGGTGGGACTTGCAGGTCCTGCATGAGTAGGCATCTCTGGACCATATGGTGAAGAGGTCACGTAGCTGCAAATATGTCTAGAAATCTGATTTATCTAGGCTGAACTTCCTCTGGAGCTCTTCAAAGGAGTCAAGGGTCAAGCCATCTGTGTGAAGTATATCTTTTATAATGTTGATGCCCTCGACCGCCCAGTTTTTTCAACTGATGGTGTGCTTGCCTACACAGAAGTGAGGGTTGCTCCATATTGGGGTATATCCTCCCAGCCTGTGATATCTATGGACAGTCTTGCCAATGTTGTGCCAGACCATGTGAGCAGCCTTCAAGACCATCCACTTTTTACCCCTGGGAGGCAGTTTGTGGCCCAAATGTGCAGTGAGGGGCTAATCTTGAAGGAGTTCTGCCTCTACCTCCATCCATGCAGGGGTGCTCACCCTTGTGTTTTGTAACAACCTGCAAGTTTTAGCAGCCTGGAATGCCCAGCATAGTGCAGGAAGCTGGGTAGGTTCTACCTGCCTCTTCACCAATGTGCTCTGAGCTTAGCCCCACTATATCTAGGAGGGGAGGGGTCCCAGTGAAAGTTAACTATCATGGTGCTGGAACCAAGTCTCGGGAATCTGCAGAGGTATGTGTGGTAGCAAGTTGGAAATCCTAGGTGCCATCATCATTTTAATGGCATTAGTATTTCCTACTAATGTCAGATTTACTGATTTCCATCTTTCTATCTGCCCTTTAAGATTCAGTAGGAGGGGTTGAAAATTAAGGGATACCAGGTTTTGGAGGTCTGGACTGAGCCAGATCCCCAGGTATTTGATTGCATGTAGTGCCCACACCAGCCCTGTGCCTGCAGCCTGTTCAGAGGGAGTATTTCTGACTTCCCATAATTAATCTTCATGCCTGAGATGCCCGTAAATGTTTTAAGGATGTCAAAGATATGAGGGATGCTAGTTACTGGGTTCCCAGTTAGGATTAGGCGGTCATCTGTGTATAGTTTCATGTGGAACTCTGTTTCCCAACTGGATACCACCAATCTCAGGGTGCTCCCTCATAGCTGTCGCCTGGGGCTCTATGGTCAGGACAAGAGTAGGCAGCCCTGCCTGGTCCTCTGGTATAGCCAGAAAGATTCAGAGAGAGTGTTGTTGGTGAGCAGTCTGGCCACCGGGCAGGAATATAATGTGCAGATCCAGGAACAGAACCTCTCTCCAAAGTTTAGTTTTTGCAACACAGCCAGCAGATACTCCCATTCCACAGAGTCACGTGCTTTTTCAAAATTGAGGGTGAAGACCACTGGAGGGGAGTGGAGTTCTGCAGCCACCTGAAACAGGGATACCAGAGCCCTGAGAGGGACAGCATTGATCCTACCCTGAACAAACCTCACGTGTGATGGGAGCACTATTGAGGGTAGTAGGTCTTCCTTACGAGCCACTAAAATTTTGGTTGCTATTTTGGCATAGGCACTTATAAGGGAAATGGGCCTGTAGCTGGAAGGGAGATTTAGGTATTTTCCTTCTTTGGGTAGTACTGTAATTATTGCCTCTGAATGGGTACCAGGGAGCTGCTGGGATTGGCAGGAGTTACTCAGAATAGCCAGCAAAGGCCCCACCACTGGGTCTGGTATCAGTTGGTAAAAGTTTATTTGGAAATCGTCACTCCCTGATGCTTTATGGGTGGCCATGCACCATATCTCCTGTATCACTTCTGTCTCTGTGAATGGGGCATCCAGCTCTTCTCTCTGCCTAGGGGTGAGTGTGGGCAACTTAATGTTAGCCATAAAATAGGAAAAAGCAGCCTGGTCCCAACTACCTTGTGAGGCATACAGTTTTTTTGTAGAAGTTGATCATAATACTGTTTACCCCCTTTGAGGAGGAGGAGGGAATGCCATGCAGATCTAACAGTTGTGGGATATGCCTCTCTGCTTGTCATTTTTACAGACTAATGTCCAGCAATGTCCTGCCTTTTCTCCCTGTGCCCAGTACTTATGTTGAAGTCTGCAGATTTGAAGTTTGGCTTTCCCGGTGGCTAAGTTATTTAGTTGTATCCTAACTGAGGAAGGACAGCTTATATAGGAATTTTGAATCTGTAAGTCTACTGGGGTCTCTTTTATATTCCTGTTCTTTAATTTTGAGCTGATCTTCTAACTGTTGTGCCTCCTTGTCCCTCTGTTTCATGTGATGTGCCACATACTCAGTGATCATCCCTCTGAGAGTGGCTTTAGAAGCTTCCCATATCATGGCCGGGGAGCTGTACCCAGGGGATTGTGCTGGAAGTAGTTACCCACCTCTGCACCCACCCACTGTTTGAACTCTGCATCCTGAAGAAGTAAGGGGTTAAGACACTAGGTTAGAGACTTAGGTGCATTTGGATGGTGCATGAAACTCATGGTGACTGGGGCATAGTCAGACAGAAATATCTGGGTTATTGATACATCCAAAATGTTGCTCGTAACCCCCGGCAATGTCAGCCACGTGTCAGATCTACTGGTCATGTGGCTAGCTGATGAGAAGTAAGAGTAATCTCTTGTGTCAGGGTGAGCTACAGTAGCCTCCATTCTTCTACCAGCTGGTGTAGCCCCATCAGCTCCTTTAATGCCTTATGGGAATGTATGTGGGGTTCTGCCCTTCAGTTGCATCGGTTGAGGAGGTGGTTCAAAACCAGGTTGAAGTCCTCTCCTATGAGTATATCATTGTCATAGGACAGATTCATTAGTATCTGCAACAAGGCATTGTAATCCTCTAGCCTATCCTCATTGGAGGCATATACAGTATGTTGGGCAACAGCATAGGGCCTGAGGGGGTGGCCATTTTGGCGATTATCCACCTCCCGTCCTTGTCCAACTTTTGTACCAGCAGCCCCCAGCTCAATTTCTTATGGCAGAGGATAGAGACACCACTCTTTGCTGACTTGGCTGACCTGTGTACTTCCCATCCTTCCCACTCTCTGACCAGCTTCAGAGCCTCTTTGTCTGCTGTTTTGGTCTCTTGCAGGAATGATACCTTTGTCCCCAGCTGCTTCAAGCAGTTAAGCATCTTCTTTCTCTTGATGGGGAAGGTCAAGCTTCTCACATTCCAATTAATGGTTATAATGGGGTTTATTGATGCCATGAGAACAAGTTAACCAACACTTGGATGTGAAGCTTGCATCTAGGCCCCTTCTGTCTCTGCTGGGCATGTGCAAATGGCCCTCCTTTATGCCCTTTCTTTGCCCAAACCACTCGTGTGCCTATCCCATGCCTCTCCTGCCATATGCTGTCTTGCTATGCTGCCTTTTTCCTAGCTGCCTGACCTACAAATACTACTTTTAAACTGACCTGAGGACCTTCTTGCTGGAACCTGCCAGCCCAGTCACCAGTGCTGTTAAACCAAGAAGTTAAACAGTTATAAATATCAATATAATGTATTTTGCTGTCATGTAAATCCTTTGACACAAAACATGAATACCATATTAGAGTAATGACCATATGTGGGCACCAGTTGTACCCATCTTGTCCTTTTCTATAGAGGGTGTCTCCCTTCCACAATCTGGGAAGGGAGACCCCATCTCCCTTCTGGAAGGGAGACCCCCTCTCCTTTTCTGGAGTAGCACTCCAGGATGGGAGAGGGTAGCACCTTGGATCCTGGGAAACCCCTCCACAGGGGCATTATGGATATCCCTGTATGCCCCACTTGTGTGGTTTCTTACTTTATTCAAGTAGTACCCTTCTGCTGTTTGGCGTAGAATTTGCCTCCACTGGGGACCTAGGTCATGTCTCCCATGTGCCTTTCAGTCAACAGGACTGGATCCTCCTCGCTTCACAGATCTGCAGTAGCACCTGTGGCAGTTTATCCAGGCTGGCAGAGAACCCTCCCTGTAGTCCATTTTCCCTTGCTGGGGGAAGGGGGGAGGTCTGTGTTGCGTTATAACTTTGACCAGAGTTATTTAGAACAATTCCTTCCCCTCCTGACCCACTGCCTCTGGTCCCGAGGGCACTTGTTAGGGTAATACCCCTATAGGGGCTGTGCCTCTGTAACCTAAAGCCCTCTCAAAATCAGTGAGGTGGGATGGGGTTGAAGAGTCCTGACATATCTTCTGTTATTACCCCTGGGTCCTCAGCACCTTGCACTTAAGGCTTGGTCGAATTGTGGGACTGACGGAGTTCTACTTCTTACCCTTCCATATTGCTGTACTGTCCCTAGGGTGTGTTACTCAATTTACTCAATTATTCATGGGAGAAGTGCACAGGTGCACACTGCCAGACCACTGCCAAGGTTACTTACAGATCTTCTTCCTTCTTTGTATACAATAAAAACCATAACACCAAATAAACAAACCACAATCCTCTAAATGATCTGAAGAAACCTGTAATCATAAACTTGTATTGATTTTGTAGTTGCCACCTTTTCATGCCGCCACACTAAGTGTCTGTGTTAGTCTCCAATTCAAGTTACCATAGCAGCATTATGTGTGGATAGCTTTGCACTATCCTTTGCTGTGCAGATCCACTTCAATACAAGTGTTCAGCCCGTCATGCGCATTACCCATTATGCACTAGGATGTTCTGTACCTTGCCCTTCTGTTGGAGCTTGTGTGAAAATTACCGCAGAAAGCTCCTTCCCTGGCAGATTTAGGCCATGCCACCAAAGCACATTTGTATATCAATCTGGCTGTAAGAGAGAGCATACCTTACTGTCTGCCCCCTCCCATTCCCTCAGGTAAACTAATGAACAAGAAAACATTTGAACCAGTCCAACTGCACAAGTGACCTGAAAGTCAGAGTAGGAGGGTGGGCTTACAACATCCAAGGGTCATTTTCTCTTCTCAGGGGCTAGTGATGCTCTCCCCTGGTCTGAGTGTAGCCTCAGATCATTGCTTTAGAGGGGCTCCTGCTGCTTTGGCTTGATCTTCAAGGCAGTCCATCCACTCATGAAAAATGGAAATCCTGTCTGCAATCTCTGCAGCTGCACTGTTCTGCGAGACCTGAGTGGGAGTCACCCCTTGTGACAAATCCAGTGAGGCCAGAGTGAGTTCTCTAAGAGAAATGTACCTGTTGCTAGTTTTCACCAGCATGTCTACGGAGGAGTTACTGCTTGTTCTGGAGACCCAGGACCTCTGTTGAAAACTCCTGGACTGAGCTCTTCTGGAAGCAGTCTTCACAGGGGAAGGATTTTTATTCCTCTTCTGAAGCCAGCCTCTGTTCCCCACCTGCCACTGATCATCTGCGGCTCGAGTTGTACCTTCGATTGGAGTACGGCTTTCATCCTCGTGATGAGTGGTCTCTGTTGGGACTACATCTCTACCATGCAGTAAGTATGGTGGCTGACCGGCCATGTGTCTGTTAGCTTGCAAATCTCTGAGAAAGTGCTCTGCTTCTAGGGGGCTATTGAAGGAGATAAATTCACCCGGGAATTGTATTCTTAATGTGGCTGGAAATCAGAATGAGGTGCGGATCCCCATGGCATACATTTGCTGCTTGACTGGGTTATACACCCTCCTTCACCTGGAGAGCTCGGGGGAGTAGTCTCAAAAAATCATTATTTGGGCTCCTTCCCACTGATGTCTCCCCCTCTGCCTGGCCACTTTCAATATTAACTTTTTAATGAGGAATCTCAACAGAAGGCACAGTATTGGTCTTGGTCTTTCGCTTCAATTTAGGGGTGAGGGACCGATGCACACATTCAGTTTCAATATGTATCCTGTTTGGTAATACCAGCATGTGTAGTATAGCAGTTTGTAGAAACGCCATCAAGTCTCTGCATTCCACTCCTTTGGGGAGGCCCATAATCCAAGATATTATTCCGGTGAGCCCTGTTCTCCATATCATCAACTTTAGAGAGCTGGTACTCAATTTGGCTTTTATGTTCTTGTAGCTGCCCTTGTTGGTTTTGCAAGTGTTGGTCATGGGCACGCAGCACTTGCTTGGTCCCCACCACTCTAGTTGTGAGTTACCTTAAGTCAATATTTGTTTTTACTGTGGTTGTTTAAAGTTCTGCGGTGTCTGTGAGCACCCTGTCCAGCCTCTCCATTATTTTTGCCAGTTCAAATGCCATGAATGATAAGTCCAAAGACGGGGGATATAAACTCGCCATTTCAGGTCCCTTTGAGATACTTTGACAGCTGGCACCCTTGGTGCTTGGAACACTGCCTCTGATGTGGTTTTGTAAATTTCACCCACAGGTCTGGTAAGTGTTAGTGGGCAAAGAGCACGGTTGTCACTGCTATTTTTGCAAAGTTGTAGCTTCAGAATTTCTTGGAGGATTTTCTCGAGAGTAGTCTTAAAAGTTGCACAAAATCAGCATGCACCCTCTGGTCCTGTTTGTAGCCAGAACACAAGGGCAGAAGTTCAGATAGAAGAAGTAATGGTCACTAGTGAAGTTTCTGACCAAAATTAAGCTGCCACCATCTTAGCTGGCAAGCTCCGCCCCCACTGGTTTCAGTTTTGTAATTTATTCTGGTGGCCATGGTCACTAACTGTGTCAGGTATATGCTGGCTATCAGGTCTTTCTGGGGTGGGGTTGGAGGTGGAAGCAAGCCAATTAATGTTAAAGTCCCCACCAGTGATCTGCTCCCAATTCTGGCTGAATTGTCCTATGTGGTCAGCTAACAACTCAAGTCCAGCTTCTTGACAGCCCAGTGGGAAAAATATTGTGGTAAGCGCCAGTGTTTTATGCTGTGTTGGGTCAGAGTCAGACACTTCTCTGTCACCTAAAAAGAAAATGAAAAAAAAAGTACAAGAGCATTAAAAAATAATAAAATGCAAAACCTGAGAGGATTGGGTGTGAACACCAAGAGGGACATGGGCCAGGGACTAATGAGCAGGGGAGTGAGTGGCTATGCAGAAAAGAAGAGAAACATTGGATCTTCATGCCTAGACAAGTTAGTTCCTCCACCCACACCACCAATGTTATGGCAGTAACAGACAGAAAACTTTATAAAATAATAAAAAAAAATGACAGGGTCAGGGCTTGGGACTGGCTGTGTGTGTGTGTGTGTGTGTGTTTGTTGGGGGGGGGTGCTGTGAATCAGCTTACTGGGACATCCAAAATGCAATTCCAATTTTCCACAACCTCCACTTGTATACTGTGTGACTCTGAGCAAGTCACTTAACTTCCCCAGTGCTCCGGGGTCACTCCCGAAGACAGGCATCTGTGCCTAGTGGGCCTCAGCTGAGAGTAGAGCATTAACTGAGCTTATTCAGCTCAGTAGGGTTACTGGCATACTGTGAGGCACTGACTGAAGAAGTCATTTGTGTAACCTGCCCAAAGATCTGTCAGAGAAGTGTCACCAGCCATTTAACACATAAGCAGGGATCAGACAGTACGGGCCATATTTTTTTTTTTTTTGCAGTCTTGTCAAATAAAGGCTTGCATTTTGCATCACATGTGAAAGATATTGGGGAGGGGCAGCCCATCAGTTGGGTAACTACTGTCTACACAGTGTCAAAAGCTATTTCTCTGACAAGCAGGAGTCAAGACCATAATATTTTTTTATTTGAGTAGTGCTGTCAAATAAAGGCTTTGGGCCTTGCATCATCTGTGAAACATTTTACAGAGAGAGGGCAGCCCAGCAGTTGAGATAGCCTTTGTTTGCACAGTGTCACCAACCATTTCCCACACAAACAGGAGTCCGGACAGGAGGACAAGAGGACCATATTTTCTTTTTCTATTGTCTTGTCAAATAAAGGCTTGTGTCTCATGTGAAACATTTTGGAGAGGGGGTAGTCCATCTGTTGAGTGGCCTCTGTCTGCACTCTGTCACTAGACATTTCCCACACAAACAGGAGTTTGGACAGGAGGACCATATTTTTTGTTTATGTAGTCCTATCAAATAAAGGCTTGCATCACATGTGAAATGTTTGGAGGACAGTCCGGTGGTTGAGTAGCATCTATCTGCACACTGTCACCAGCCATTTCCCCACACAAGCAGGAATCAGGACAGAAAGGCCATATTTTTCTGTGTAGGTGACCTTTCTGCAGTGGCTGAATAGAGAACGAGTGTCATTTATTATAATTCCTAGGCCTTGTTCATTCATTACATATCATAGAGGAGTGCGATTTAAACTATATGACTTCTCAAGATTGTTCTACCCTAGATGAAGCACTGTGCACTTTTTGGTATTAAACTGTATTTTATTGTCTAATATCCACAATTCAATGTGTTTCAGATTGTTTACTAGGAATAGGTATTTATCATCTCTGTCCACTTCCCCACTGATCTTGGTATCATCCACAAATTTCCGTATGTTATTTTTTAAATTGTGATACATGTCACATATGAAAAGGCCAAACAGTATTGTGCCCAATACTGACCCCTGAGGTACACCTCTACTAACCATTCCCTTGTTGAAGAGGTATCCATCCACCATAACTTGTTGGGTTCTTCCAGACAGCCATGCCTTGACCCATTTTACCAGATTTAGGGCTAAATCCCATGTTTTTCAATTTAACAACTAGTTCAAAGTGTGGTACAGTGTCAAAAACTTTTCTGAAATCTAGGAAGATCACATCCACTGGTGTGCCATTATCCAAGCTGGTGATGACCTTATCATAAAATGATATAACATTTCTAGTACATAACCTCTCTGGGGTGAAACCATGCTGGGTAGCATCATTTTTCCCCAGAGTAGTGGCTTAGCTGCCAAAGTGTGATTTTAATAGTTTTTCTATTACTTTGAATAATGCAGGGGTCAAACGTATTGGCCTGTAACTTTCTGTTGATGTTTTACTGCCTTTTTTATGCACAGGCATAACAATAGCCTTTTTCTAATCATTGGGTACTCTTCCTTGTTTGTAAGATTTGTTAAACAACAGTGTGAAGGGAATAAATAATGAAACTGCTGTTCCGTGATGAACTTAGGGTGAAGTTCTTCCATACCTGGGGATGAACTGGATTTTAAAGTATTTAAGGCTAACAAAATTTCCTCTTTAGAAAAATATTTAATTTTAAACAGTGTGGAATCACAAGGATTGCCTAATACCTTGCCACCGTTCTTGTTACATACTGAGCAGAAGTAATTGTTCAGTGTATTGGCAATTTCAGTTGGATCTCATACAGATTCACCATTTTTGACTAATGGTCCTATTGATCTATTCCCCCACTCTTGTTGTTTACATGGGGAAAAAAAGGATTTCTCGTCATCTCTTGTATGCAGAATCCAAAATTCTAGTTTTTTTTTTTTTTTCATCAGTCATTTAGTAACCTTCAGTTTTTCCCTGTATTCAGGTTTTGTTAAGTCCATTGGATTCTTCTTAAGGTTTGCATACTCACATTCCTTTTTTATTTCATTTCTCTCCTAATTTTGCTTATAAGCCACATAGGGTTTTTTCCCTTATTATTTCATTTTAATTTTAATGCTTATCTTCCTACTTCTTAGTTTTCCTTTTTTTTATGAGGTGTGAGCAGTCTTCAAGTGATAAATCCCTCATTCTTTCTTTCTTCCCGGTTAAAGGATTCTAGATTTTTTTCTAATAATTTCATGTGGAACCTTAGCATAGTTCCTTAGAGAAATGTTGTGAGTACCCTATAGTGACAGGCTGTCAAGATAAAAAATAACATATTGTGGTCACTACTACTAAGATTACCCACCACTGCTATATCATAAAGCTTGTTCTGAGGATTGATAATGATTAAATCTAGGTTTTTATTTCCCATGGCTGGCTCCATACCTCTTTGTTCCAATCCTCATCACAACAAAGTATCTATAAAATTTGTCTTATAATGATGCACACAGTCTAATATTTGCTCTACTTACTGAGCACAATCGACCCCTTGGAGAGCAAAGTCACCCAGTATTATAACATATGATTATCTTGAGGCCATTACTATTTGACTAATCAAGTTATTATTGTATAACTGAGAGCTGGAGGGGCGCATGTAGGGGGTTGCTAATTATTGTTTTTTTTACCTGTTTTAATTTGGAGCTAAATCCAAATGCATTCAGTATCATGTACACAACACTTTGAGTAAATTACTGTATTTAGAAGCTCCAGAACATTGCTTACAGTTCATTTATTGGCCTTCATTTGTACTGCAACTTTGTTGGATGGATAGGTCTACCCCAGTAAGTAACTCTTCCTTTTCTCTAAGGCAGTGTCTTTGGCTGTGTTTGTGCATAGACCCTCATATGTTACTTTTAGAATATCAGCTTCAGAATCAAAGATACCCAGCACAGTTTGGCACAGTGACGTTTGACACTATTGCACCCATACTTTGGAGTACATTACAAACTACTTTAAACATTAGAGATTATTTATTCTTTGGTAGTTTTAAATCCCTTATTGAGATATTGTATGGATAACTTTTAGCTGTAAACAGTATATTCGGGCTGTAGTTGTTGATATTATTTGCACTGTAGATTCTTTCTGAGCATTATAATTTTTGCTGAACAAGTTTGTCAAATTTGCTTTAACTGTTTGCTTGTACCCAAGACTTCCTTGAAAATTTATTTATTTATTTATTTAAACATCAGTTTAACAACCTTTGAGCCAGGGGCTCATTTACAAAGGTACCTCGTCACATAGAGGACACAGACAGTAGTACAAGAGACAACAGATAGACAGCAATACAGGTACAAAATAGGTGTCAGTCAAGGTTACAGTTGTTTCCAATACATACGAAGTATAAATAGGCTAGAAGGGTTAGTGGGGTGGAGGGTAAAGGAGGATAGGAGTAGGTCTGGGAAGCAGAAGAAGGGGGAAGGCCAGAGAGGTAGAGCGATCAAGTGAGGTGGCGAGTAGGAAGGGGGAGTGCAGCTCAGTGAGCATTGTCGGGGGGAGGGTTTTTTTAGGGGCAGCTGCAGCTGCGTGAGGTGAGCAGATGATTTCTGAGGCTGCGTTTAAAGCATGCTAATGAGGGAGTGTCAGAGATAACGGTAGGGAGGGTGTTATACCAGGTGGGTGCTCTGTAAGGGAAAGCCCTTTGGCCTTGTGAGGTCCTAGCTCTTGGTATGACCAGTGCTGTTTTGCATGAGCTGCGAGTGTTCACTGTTGGATTAGCCCGGCGGATTGAGTCAGATAAGCCGGGGGGGGATAGGCCATGGAGGGCTTTAAAGGTGAGTTGGCAGGTTTGGTACATGAGCAGCTCATCCAGGTTGAGTAGGGTAGCCATGGGTACAGCAGACAGGTGTGGGTAAGTCTAGAAGCACTGGTTATAAGTCTGCAGGCTTTGTTGAGTGTAAGGCGAACCTTGCGCAGGGCTGTCTGATCTGCAGCCCCATAGACAGGAAGGCCGTAATCGATTAGTGATATGACAGAGGAGGTGACAGCCAGGTGGCGGGCATCCAAGGGGAGGTAGTTTTTGTGACGGTAAAGAATACCCAGCCACGAGTTGGAGGCAGAGGTCAGGGCAGAGATATGGCCATGGAAGGAGAGGGCAGGGTCAAAGATTTTTCCAAGGTATTTATAGGACTGCACACATTCGATGGGGATATTGAGGGTGGAGTGGACAGTGAGAGGAAAATTGATGGACCTATTTTGGGGTTGGGCAAAGAGCATGGTTTTTGTTTTCATTAGGTTGATTATAAGTCGGTGCTCAGTGAACCAGGTTTCAGCAGTATCGTAGGCTAGCTGGAGAGAATTCTGGAGCGAAATGGGGTTACTGTCAGAGGCAATGAGTACTGCATCATCAGCATAGAGTAGGATCTTACCTGCACATTCGCTAAGTAGCGAGTTGAGGAAGAGGGAGAAGAGTAAGGGGCCGAGAATAGAGCCCTGAGGGACTCCAGAGTGGATTGGGCAGGTGCTGGAGAGAGTTCCACTAACCTTCACACATTGAAAGTGGGCAGAGAGGTAGCTAGCGCACCAGGAGACTGGACCAGTGGCAAAGCCTAGGTGGTCGAGGGTGGTTAACAAGAGAGGATGTGAGGACGGTGTCAAATGCTTTTGACAGGTCAATGAATACTGCACCAGCCAAGGAGCCAGAGTCCAAAGAGGTGTGGAAGAAGTTGGCGAACTCCAGGAGTGCTGTATTTGTACTATGGCCAGCTCTGAACCCATGTTGTTCTGGGCAAAGAACATTGTAATTAGAGAGGTAGCCAGAGATTTGGGTGTCCACAATTTTCTCTAAGGCCTTGGGGGGGGGAGGATTGAGATAGGCCAATAGTTACCTGGAAGCATCCTGTCACCACCTTTGTGGATAGGGGTAGCTGTAGCGACCCTCCAGACAGAGGGGAATTGTCCGAGGCAGAGGGATTTATTAAAGATGCAGGTGATAGGCGAGATGACCTGGTCCAGGACCTGATGTAGGAGACAGGGATCCAGGGAGTCATTACCGATGGTGTTGCACTTTAAGGCTTTAAGCAGGTATGGCCTGACTTCATGAGCGGTGACACAACGCAGGTGGAACAAGGGGTGTGAGATGGGTGGGGCAGACCTGGGTGGAGGAGGACTGAAGAAATTGCCAGGGAGCACTGAGCTAAGATCGGTAAAGGAGTTATTGAGGTGAGTGGCAATGAGGGCAGGATCAGAGGAGACAGTACCATTGATGTTAAGAAGTGAAGGTGGGGGGGACCGGGAGTGACCATTCAGCTGCTTGACGTTGTCCCAGAAGGACCTGGGGTTCCCCCATGAGGAGGTAAGGGAGGCTTGATAATACTCAGCCTTTGCTTTGCGGATAGCCCAAGTGCACCTGTTCTGAGCTGCAGCATAGGCCTGTCTGTCCGCTGGGTGGCCAGTTTCAACAGCGAGGTGCCACAGGTTGTCCCGCTGCTTAAAAAGTAGTCGCAGGGCAGGGGTGACCCAGGAGGCATGTCTTACTTTAGACCTACGAGCAGTTATAGGTGCAAAGATGTCACAGGCAGAGTTGAAGGTGCTGATAAAGAAGGCCAGTGCCTTGTCAATGTTAGGAGTGTTTAGCAATGGAGACCAGTCTATGTGGGCAAGGTAATGCTTTAGGTCTTTCAGCCCACCAAGTCTAAGCTGCCTCCGAAAGGTGGTTTGGACAGAGGGCTTGGGCAGAGAGGTTACCCAGTTGAAGAGAACAGGGGAGTGGTCACTAAGGCAGTCAGGGAGGATTTGGATATTGTGGATGCAGCAAGGCCTGTTAGTGAGGACCACATCTAGGAGAGTGCTAGAGCCCCTTCTGGGATTAATTCTAGTAGGTTGGGAGACTAGTTGGGTTAGATCAATAGCAGCAAAAGCCTCACGGGAGGAAGAGGATGAGGGACAAAGCCAATTGATGTTCAAGTCACCCACCAGGATTTGGTCAGAGGGGTTGGGTAAGGAGGTGAGATAGTCAATTAGTGGGCCCAATGCCTGAGCTTGGTTCCTTGGAGGTAAGTAAGCCGTAGTCAGGAAGATAGGACCCCTAGAGGGGGTCGGGAGATAGTTTTAGTGTTAGGGCCTGGGCCTTATGGTCAAGGTCAGGGGGAGGGAGGGCTAGTCCAATAAGAGGGTCTTTTACATAGATGGCACATCCCCCACCTCTCCTACCAACCCGGTCCAGCCGGTGGAGGGTGTAGCCAGGGAGAGAGACCTGGGAGTTAGGGGTGGAATCAGACAGCCAGGTTTCAACCAAGGCAACCACATCTGGTTTATGAACCATCACCCAGCAGTGTAGTGAGTCCAGATTTTTAATGAGTTATGCTTACCTGATTTTATCCTGGTAAAATATAAAAATACAAATCTATTCACAAAAGGGAATCATAGTGGGATGGGGTGCTCATAATAATAAAAAAAAAAATACATAAAACACAAAAAATCTACCAGGCACTAATCTCTTCCATTTAAAAAAGCACCACTCTTACCCACATTTATTAATAAAATAAATATCTTTCATTTAGTGCCAAAACATAAAAATCTATGCTGTATAACATGTTTCAGGCAAGCAGTCCTTTATCAAAATACAATTGCAAATAAATACACTCCTGCCTTTTCCATCCCACTCAAACAGGGAGTGACCTAAGGTCCCTCCCAAAACATTGTCTCTGTCAGTGAAGTGCAGCACAGCTCTGCCCAAAGGAGTTTATTCTGGTTAAATAAATACATTCAAATTCAAATATGTATTAACGCTAATTATATTGCTGAACAATGGCTAAACATATGATACAGTATATTTAAATTGTTGAATAGTATAG
The DNA here is from genome assembly GCA_016271365.2 of Neoceratodus forsteri. Classification (NCBI taxonomy): domain Eukaryota; kingdom Metazoa; phylum Chordata; order Ceratodontiformes; family Ceratodontidae; genus Neoceratodus; species Neoceratodus forsteri. The sequence continues at coordinate 1,284,208,039 of CM057454.1, read as the reverse complement.
CATAGATACAAAGAATGCTAGCTGCTGATTGGCTAACACAAAGTGTCACTTCTACTTTTACCTCAGCCCAATTAACAGAGAAAAAAGTGCCAGTGCCAGCCAGCCTGCCTTTCCAATTACCACACATTAGTCAGTGCACCTGTGTATTTTTACTTTCACATCTTCAAGTTTTAATACTATGTCCACCCTTGTAAAATAGTATTATGCTTAAGTAAAACATTACATTAACAGTTATTTGTTGTTTGTGTACATTTGTTAACCATAAAACCTATTTATAAGTGCAAAGCAACACTCCAGGTGTGAGTCAGACTACACTATAACTACACTTGCAGTGTCTGTAAAGCCCTGTTCCTGCAACCTTGGGCCTCACTGTGTCCTTGGCTATGTGGTTATCCTAGTCTAACTCACACATTGTCACATGCTATTGCTTACTTGAACACACGGCAAAGAGTGTATATGGAAAGAATGTCAAAAACAGAACTAGTGATATGGAATTCAGTACATACAAAACATTTGCTGCTTATTTATCCTGCAGAACATTAGATCTTGACAATTGTGATAATTGTTTTAACACTTAGGCTGCTGACAGCATTAGAATGTATAGTAATTCTGGACTGATACAGCAGTCCATGACACAGCAAGGGTTAATTATCTCTTACATTTTAAATATTGTTTTCTTGAATTTCTATAAATTATTTTTATTTGCATGCATATCAGAAAGGTAACACTGAAAGGTAATCAGTTTGATAGTATATGACTAACTAATCAACTACTTTGCCAGACACACTCATGTTTTAGGTGATGATGTTTAAGTGTGTGTGTTGTAAAGGGGTTAATCATACTCACTACTGATATCTATGGTTAATTTCCATTGTAGCCTCTGATGAAGTGGCCCTTGGGTGTGAAATGTTGCATTGCTACCTTGGCACATTAATCCTGTTCATGTGAATGTGACTTTTTGCTATATTCTGTATTGTTGAACAAAGTGTACATTTGAAATTACATCATGGGCTTATATTGATATATCTGGGGATTGTGGGTATGTCCCTACTGAATTTTGTGTACCTTATTTTGTTTTGACTTAAGTTGTTCTTTTATCATTGCACCATGCAGACTAGGCAGAGTAGCTTTTTTGGTTGTCATTGGTCTTGTACGTTTACATACCTCTTAGAGACATCATACCAGTCTTTTGTAGTGAAATTAAAGAACTGACACAGAGGATGATGGGTGCAGATAAGCTGACAGTACTCAGCATCAGGTGCTTTGACAGTGCTAATAGTGGTTCCAGCAAACTCAGTATTTTGGAAGATCTGACTGATGCAATCATTAGAGCCTATTAAATAAGAAAAAAAAAAACATTAGTTGGCTTCAACACACAGGGTCAGCTATAAACAAGTTAAAGACTGTCAGGTTTCTTGCTGATATAGTGTAAACTAATTAATTAATTAATTAAATGTAAACCAAGTTCTCATCTGCCCTGCCAGGAAACTTTAAGTGTAAAAGTCATAGGCTGGGGTATTCAAAGGGGTTGTACCAGTGCAACCCTGCATTGCACCAGCTCAACCCTGCATTGTGCCCCGGAAGATATTGAGAAGGCTGCCTGATGCAGCGCAAGTCTCGATGCACTAGGGTGTAATACTAATGTATGCTGGGTAAAATTTTGGAAGATATCTTTAAAGATCATATTACAAATCATCTGAGGTTAACAGGTACAATAGACTATACTCAGCATGGATTTGTACAGGGCAGGTCGTGCCAGACTAACCTGTTAGAGTTTTATGGAAGGGTCAGCAAAGCTCTGGATGACAGGCACTCTGTGGATGTCATCTTTTTGGACTTTTCCAAAGCATTCAATAAAGTCCCACATGGGGAACTTATAGACACCCTAATAACACACAAAATAACTGGTGAACTAACCCGATGGATCGAAGTGTGGCTCTCAGGCCGTAAACAAAGTGTCGGTATTAGAGGGGCATTTTCTGATTGGGCAGAGGTGACCAGTGGGGTACAGCAGGGTTCTGTACTTGGACCCTGTCTGTTTAATATCTATATCTCATCCATGAGCACTACTTCAGATGTTTGGATATCAAAGTTTGCTGATGATACAAGGAGGGGATATATTGTGGACACTAGTGATGATGTAGTTGTCTTACAGCAGGCATTATTAGATCTGAAGACTTGGGCAGAGGAGAAAAAACTAACTTTCAATACTGATAGGTGCAGTGTAATGCACTTTGGGAACAGAAATGCATAGGTTAATTATATATTATGTGGGAAGGTTTTAAATAAAGTTCATGAAGAGAGAGAGATCTGGGTATTAAAATTACTGAAGATCTCAGCTTCAAGTTTCAATGTAATCAGATTATCAACAAAACTAGTAGAATATCATACTTCATAAATAAACGTATGAAGAGTAGGAGTAGGGATGTTCTTATCCCTCTTTACACATCCTTGGTTAGACGCCATGTTGAGTATTGTGCTCAGTTCTGGTCTACTGGTACTAAAGGGGAAGTTCAAGCTGTAGAGAGGATACAACATAGGGCAACACGTAGGATCAAGGAGGTTGAGGGGCTAGATTACAATTCTAGACTCAATACCCTAGGGCTGTATTCTTTGGAATACAGGCGAATGAGAGGTGATATGTGTTTAGTACATAAAGTAACAATGCACGCTCAGTTAAGTGAGATCCTGGGCTTAGAATTTAAACATAAAATCCTTAATACTAGATCACATCCCTTACAACTTGATTCTGATAGGTTCAATACTATTAGAAGGAAGCATTGGTTTTCCATCAGAGTGGTAAAAACCTGGAATGAGCTTCCATTGGAAGTAGTGACCAGTGGTAGTATGCTTAGCTTTAAGTCAAGCCTGGATACACATCTGGCATCTAAAAATATTCTGGGTTATACTAGATGAGTCGACGAGCTATAATGGACTTCGGTCTAAAAAAAAAGCTCTGAAAAACCTGATACCTATGATACCTATGATGCAGGGGCATGCCCATGCAGCACATCCCGATATTCAGCCCCAGATGTGCAGCGCATATGCTGGCACAACCCTGCATTGCGTCACATAGAGGGGATCAAAGTTGAGCCCCAGAAAAGATGGCACAATTCCTGGCCACCCACAGGTGGGCAGCAGTATTGCAGGGTGCAACACAGCAGCCCAGCCATGGGTGGCCACCCCCCCCCCACCCAGAACACCATCCACAAGAAAACACAACCCTGGTGGTCCAGTGGAACCCCCCACCTGTAGCAGCGATCACATGGTGTAAGGTACTAAAGATAGCCCTAGTAGTCTAGTGGCCCCCCGTTCCAGATGCCTCAATGTCTAAGTAACACACCCAGCCCTGGTGGTCTAGTGGTCCCCCCTCCAACCCGAGTCCCCGATTCCCCAAAATATGGCATGATCTAGTCCCTGGTGGTATAGTGTAAACTCCCCCACCTGTTGCTGCAGTCCTGGTAAACACCCATATTGAAAGGCCCGGTGATCTAGTGGCACCACCCATCCCATCCACACAGCACCCCTTTCCCACCCACCTCCCCCCCTCCCATCATTGGCAGGCAGCTGCAATACCCACACACCACCTGGCCACCCGCTGAATGACAGATACATGGGCTGTAAGCCCATTGGTCCCTAGTCGCGGACCAATGGGCTTGCAGGGCATACTATACTAGATACATGAATGGAGCCATTCACAGATCTGAACTGTCTATACAGTATGCCCTGCAAGCCTATTGATCCACACTGGGAGACCAATGGGCTTAAAGCCCATACTGAACTTGTCATTTGGCGGGTGGCGGGTGGTGTGCTGGCAGATGCAGCTGCCCACCAATGACGGGGAGGAGGTGGAAAAGGGTTTGTGTGGGTGGTGGGGTGGGAGTGCCCTAGATCACCATGCCTTCAACACGGGTGTTTACTGTGACTGTGGAAATGGGCGGGGGTTTACACTACACCACCAGGGACTACATCATGGCATATTTTGGGGAATTGGGGAGTCGGGTGGGAGGGGGGACCACTAGACCACCAGGGCTGGGCATGTTACATACACATTGGGGCATCGGTGATGGGGGGGCCACTAGACTACCAGGGCTATCTATAGTGACTTATGCCACACAATCGAGGCTACAGGGTGGGGGATGCCCTGGGATCCCCACAGCACACGTCATGCTGTGCAGGGTGCCAGGTGCAAGTTGCCAGCCTGCCCTGTGCATGGCATGCAAATGGGGCCATAATGACTTGCAAACGGTCCTGTTTACACCTTGCATTCATTATGGCCTCATTTGCATGCCTCCAGCTGAATATCACAGGTGATGCGCCTAGCGCAACTGCACTAGCATTGGCGCATCCCTGTGCTCCTTATCTGTGGCTTGCGCTAGCGCAGTGTCACTGTGCCATGTGCAGTATGTGCACCAACTGTGCCACTTTCAATGGTGCTGAGCCATGGCACATCACCATTGCATATCACCTGGTCCTGGCCCTGGCGCAGCCCAGATGCACTGTGCCCAGGCTTGTGCCTTTGCCCGGCGTAGTCTGAATATCTGGCCCAAAGTTCCATGTTAGATTCTATGCTGTAGTCATGGGTACAACTGAATCAGGTACCATAGAACAATTAAACTATTGCTTTAATCTATAGCAGAATTATTTACTTATTTGTAATTATAAATAACAGGTATTATGTTATGGCACGGGGTCATAATATCGCAAGACATTATACCTCATGACAAAATTGCCCTGCCAATACAGCACGATTTCTGTCATAAGGCATAAGTCTTCTTTCTGTGGGGGGCTTCACCCTCCCCACACCCCCCTTATGGGGGACTGTGCCCACCGAATCCCCCCAATAAAGATTCTCAACTCTAGGGGGGGGGGGTTCAACTCAGGGAGCACACAAAAGTGTAAGAAATGAAAGATTCTGGGACCGGAAATCAAACCTGGTCCCAGACACAGCACCTGGGTTCTTGCTGCTGTAGCTCAGTCCTGTGAGCCATGGCAGCTGCTTGGTGGAACCCACTCCCAGCAGAGGTCATATCCTCTGCCTAGGAAGGTGCTACTGGTGCAATACCGCATACAGCAGTATACGACGTATTGCACCATTAGCAGTTACAGCCTATGCTGTAACGGTTTAGCCATAATGTCGTACGCCATTAAGGATGCAACATTATGACATGGTAGGTTATGTTACAAATTGATGAGAACAAGGTCCTTCACAGCAAGAAAGGAAACACTGAGTCTTCTTTATCAAGCTTTCAATTATTTGCTTGTAAAGCCTACAAAACCAGAGAAATATTTCACAATCACTAAACATAAAAGTATATTTGCAATTATTGAAATGAAATAGTGATTCTTTGCCAATACACACTAATCATCAAAATAAGTGGGAATTCTGTGGATAGCCAGATTGTGAACCACATATCTTCTGTAAGTTTTTTGACAAGTTCAACATTTTTGATAAATCTTTAGGCAACAGCTGGCTAACCAGAGCAATGATAGGGCTACTGTTTGTGGCCCCAGTGATCTGTGTGGTGGCTGGGGGCTAAGGCAGCCAGGACTGCTATGCTGAGGAATGGAGGATTGGTGGATGGTGACATCCTATGCACAGAAGCATGCATGGGCCTTATGGATGGCACTGCGTCTCCAATACTCCAAGAGTAATCATAGGAAAGAGGCACTGGGGCAGAGCAGGAAGGATGGCCCAATCCTTTGCAGCTATGGAGCACTCTCCTGGTGAACTGGATTTATCAGTGGTGCATGGGGAAGACCACCAACCCTGCTACAGTGGGAAAGCCATGGAGGTAGAGCCAAGATGGCAAAGTAAGGCCCTGAGATGCCAGAAGATGAAGCTGGATGGGTTGAGGTGATATAGGGGCCTGCACCACAGGATGCATGACTAACAAATTGTTAGGCCATGATTCTACTGAACTGGTGCCCTCCTTCAAATATATGAGCCTCACTCTTATCAGTTTCAGTTTATTGATCAGCTTTGCTGTTGTTAGCAGGCAAAGTCATAACAATTGAAGTCATCCAGGTTACATATTTCACAAAATATAAATGGTGCACAATAAACACAGCAGTAGAATCAAGCCATACAAAGGCAAAGGTACTGGACTTCAGGAGGGCTGACTTTGCCAAAACGGGTGAGTGCCTAAGGAATGCACTAGTAAATGGGCAGGAAGGAGGGGTGGAAGAACAATGGGAAATAATCAAAACTGCCATCACAGAGGCAACAAGCCTATGTGTGAAGTAAATAAACAAAACAAAACGATGTAAGAAACCACTATGGTTCTCAAAGTAGGTGGCAGGGAAGGTTAGGGAGAAAAATAAAGCATTCAGGAAGTACAAGGAATCACAGAAGCAGCAGGACAGAGAATTGTATCAATTAAAGTAAAAGGAAGCAGGGTAGGCAGACAGAACAGCAAAGGTCCAAACTGAGGAAAAGATAGCCAACTCAGTTAAGGAGGGAGATAAAACCTTTTATAGGTACATCATTGAGTGAAGGAAGACCAAGGGAGGGATAGTGAAGCTTCATAACAGGAAGGGGGGTGGACAGAGGGTGGCTGTGAAAAGGCAGAGATACTAAAAAAATATTTTTGCTCAATATTCACAAATGAAGAGGGGAAGGTACCTACACCAAACAATAGAACACTGTAGATATGGGGTTTGATACCAGCCCATTCACAGAAGAAAGGGTCCTGAAAGAACTCTTAAAACTGAAGGTGGACAAAGCAATGGTGCCTGATGGGATTTTATCCAAGAATTCTAAAAGAACTAAGGGTAGAACTAGTGACATCACTGACTACCCTCTTTAACAAATCATGGGAGGATGGGGTGATACCTGTGGACTGGAGGAGGGCAGATGTTATTCCACTTCACAATAGTGGGAGCAGGGCAGAAGCAGGAAACTACAGACCTGTTAGTTTAACCTCAGTGATTGGGAAAATAATGGAATCAGTTCTGAAGGAAAGAATTATTGAGTACCTAGAGGCTAGAGGGGCACTTGACCCAAGGCAGCATGGATTCACAGTGGCAAGGTCATGTCAGATGAATCTAATAGATTTCTTTGACTGGGTGACCAAGGTAGTAGATCAAGGAGGAGCTGTGGACATGGTCTACCTAGACTTTAGGAAGGCATTTAACATAGTCCCTCACAAAAGATTAATATACAAGTTGGCCAGCCTGGCAGTGGGTCCCAAGCTGTCATGTCATGGGACATCAAGAGCAAGATCAGTCTGTTTGCTGATGATACCAAGGTAGACACGGTGGTGGATGACCTAGGGGGATGGCAGGGGTTGCAGGATTATCTGGCAAAGCTTGAAACCTGGTCAGACACCTGGCAACTGGGGTTTAATGCCAAAAAGTGCAAGGTGCTGCATTTTGGGATGAAGAACCCAAGGAGGAGTTACCAGCTGGGGGGAGTGCAGCTAGCCCAAAGAGAGGAGGAGAAGGATCTGGGGGTGCTCATTACAGAGTCAATGAACAACACGGCACAATGTAGGAAGGCAGCTGCAAAGGCCAACAAAATGCTGGGTTGTATTGCAAGGGGTATATCCTCGAGGAGGGAGGAGGTGATTCTGCCACTGTATAGGTCATTAGTTAGACCACACCTGGAGTACTGTGTGCAGTACTGGCACCCGTATCTGAAGAGGGACATTAAGTTACTGGAGGGATGCAGCGCAGGGCAACAAAGATGATCAAGGGGCTGGGTGACTTATCATACGAGAGGAGGTTGAAGGAGTTGAACATGTACTCACTGGAGGAGAGGAGGGACAGGGTGACATGATTGAAACCTTTAAATACATGAAAGGAATAAACAAGATGGGTACAGAGGGGCTGTTCAAAGTAAGAGAGGGAGGCCACCAGGGTTATGATATGAGACTGGAGGGAGAAGGTTCGGGAGGAGATGAGGAGACACTTTTTTAAGAGAGGGTGGTGGCTGGGTGGAATGCGTTACCTGCAGAAGTGGTATCCAGTAGAACAGTGGACTGCTTCAAAAGGGGATGGAACAGGACAGGGGGGAGGGTTAATGACAGGGAAGGGTGGAAGGGAGGGGCAGCTGCAGAATAAGGGGTGCTAGCTGCACATTCGAGCAGACTTGATAGACCTCTAGGCCTTTATCTGCTGGCAAATTTTGTATGTTCCTATGTTCGTAAGTTGGTAGCCTGGGTAAATAATTGGCTGGAGAACAGAACACAGAGGATAATAGTAAACGGAGTCCACTCTGAAGAAAGGGGGGTTACTAGTGGGGTACTGCAGGGTTCAGTACTAGGACCGGTCCTCTTTAATGTTTTTATAAGCGACATTGCAGAGGGACTGGAAGGAAAAGTATGTCTCTTTGCAGATGACACAAAGATCTGCAACAGAGTTCATACACAAGGTGGGTTTGAGAAGATGAGAAGGGACTTGGCAAGGTTGACGGAATGGTCAAATGTATGGCAGCTTAGGTTCAATGCTAAGAAGTGCAAGGTAATGCACCTGGGAAACAAAAACCCAGGGGAAGAGTACACAATGGGGGGTGAGATACTAACAACAACAAAAATGGAAAGGGACCTGGGGTTAGTCATATCTGATGACCTAAATGTGGGCAAGCAATGTGAGAGGGCAGTAAGGAGGGCTGTGGGGATCCTGGGATGCATAGGGAGAGGCATCACCAGTAGAAAACAGGAAGTTGTTATCCCTCTGTACAGAGAGCTGGTGAGACCCCATCTGGAGTACTGCGTGCAGTTCTGGAGACCCAATCTCTGCAAAGACATAGACAGGATGGAGGTGGTCCAGAGGAGGGCAACTAAGATGGTGCAGTGTCTGCACCAGAAGACATATGAAGAGAGACTTAAGGAGCTTAATATGTATAGCCTCGAGGAAATGAGGGACAGGGGAAACATGATAGAAACTTTCAAGTACCTCAAGGGAATCAACAAAGTCCAAGAGGGTAACACCTTTCAGAAAAAGAAGTGTACAAGAACAAGGGGGTACAATTTGAAGATTGAGGGGGGATGGCTCAGAGGTAATGTGAGGAAGTATTTTTTCACAGAGAGGGTTGTGGATGCATGGAACAGCCTTCCTGAGAAGGTTGTGGAGTTAAAAACTGTCATGGATTTCAAGAATGCATGGGACAGTCATAAGGCAATTCTAATGGGTGGGGGTAGGCAAAAGTAGGCTGCTGGTTAACTAGGCTCTGCAGCTTATCCATTAGGTAGGGAAATGGGCAGACTGGGTGGGCCAAGCGGTCCTTATCTGCCGTCAAATTCTATGTTTCTATGTTTCTAAACATAAATACACCTTTGCATATACAGTGCATAATTTATACAAATACATATATAAACCATTTAAACAAAGAAGTGTTATTGCACATTATATTCATATTCCATTTCGTTATATCAGTAGAGTGACTTTCAACACTGGTGAATACATATTCTATCACTACGTATTTGTAAATTCCATGACAAAGTACATTCAGTGCATACAGTCATCACACTAAATGACAGGGCAAGATGCATTCTATACACAACAAATGGCAGGGAACATAAATCATGTGGCTATTTCAACATATTGTTCTGTAATCTATAATATTTGCTCTTTGTTTTGATAACTGAGGAGATTAATTTGGATATCATTATGGCATCCTCCTGATATCTTGGGTGGAGGAGTATAAACGCCCAGTCATAATTACTGTTCACATATATTTTTTAAAAATTCAAGAGAAAATTATTCCTAGGTATTAAATACAGTGCACAAATATTAATTATATGCGCTATAGATTCCTGATGTCCTTTGTTGCATCTACATTGCTGGCTTGTTTTACTTGAGTTTTCTTTTGGTATTGTAATATTGTTATAATATACATATTTGGATGTTATTAATTCAAAATGAGCCCAAGTGATAACTTTCCTATTATCTGGTGAAATAGGCAAAGTTAGGTAATCCTCCAGTCAATGCCCCATTTTGTTAAGTTTAAACCATTCTGAACACTTTTTTTATTTTATTGTACTCATGTCTGTGCTTCTTACCTTTTCAAATAATTTTCCTTTATCTAGGTTCTGAATTGTAGTGAAATGACTATCTTTCTATCTATTGTAATCATTCCATAATTGAGTCATATTTGTTTTAATAAGATATCTTTCCAAAGCTGTCAGCCACTTAGATATGTGACCTTCTCTAGACCATTTAATTTTCTCTTTTAAGCAGTTGTGGGTGAGTTTGTTAAATTTATTGTTTAACATCCTCAACCAATAAGAGAGCTCTTATCAATGCCATTTCATATAAGGTACAACCTGAAAGCTTAATTAACACACTACATTTATGATTGCGAGTACTTCACAGGGTACCCACCATTTGTTTGCAAAAATGATAAAACTTTTGGCTAATAGCTTTTTGTTACCTGGAATTCATTATAGAATATGTTTTATTTTGCAGCATTTGAGGGTATACTGTCAAGGGTCAGGCCCCTATGTAATAGAATTTGCTATTTGTTTGTTTCAAGCTTTTCATAGGTCTCATCATTGTAAATTATACAATGCTGTAAATGGTCTTAATTTTTTATTTCATTAAATTTGATTTCATTTTTGTTACCAGGAAAAACTCCATTAAGCAAAGCTAATTTGCAAGGATATCCTGGTTGCTATATTTTATTTTTTTGACACTGTACAATATGTGTTTCCTGTTCACCAACCAAAATGAATAGTTTTGCTTTTGGTACCTATTGTATCAAGTCAACAAATAACATCAAATCACTCAATAATTAAAACATTAGGTAATTTTGAAAAAAAATAAATATTTTTTTTAATAAATCAACATGAAAAAATCAGTATATAAATAACCATTATTAACAATTGAAATGATTATTAAATTAAAACTGTATTAATTACTGTTTTATATAAGTTGGCAAGACTTGATTTTTTAGTTAGAAATATTGCTAGCCCTTACAGTTGCACAATTAGCTTAATCAAAAGTTTGTCAGATGATTGAAAAGGGCATACTTTGGAAATGTTTACATAGAAACATAGAAGTTGATGGTAGATAAGAACTTCAAGGCCTATCCAGTCTGCCCATGTCTTTCTCTACCTTATGAATGTGCCATAGACCTGTACTCTGTCAATGGCCTATCTATTCATACTCATCTGATTTTCTCCCTTATGCCTATGCCATGCATGTTTGAAGCCCTGCATTGTATTCATATTCACCACTTCCTGAGGTAGGTCATTCCATGCATCCACCACCCTTTCTGTGAAAAAGAACTTCCTCAAATTACCCCTTAATTGGCATTCCTCTAATCTAATGCTGTGTCCCCTTGTCCTGCTATTTTTCATATCTTGAAACATCTTATACTCTTTCACCTTGTTAATGCCCTTAAGAAGTTTGAATGTTTTGATGATATCACCTTGCTCTCTCTTTCTCTCTCCTTTACTCTAGGGTATACATATTGAGCTATGTTAATCTGTCCTTATATGTTTTTTGATGCAGTCCCTGCACCATTTTGGTTGCCCTTCTCTGGACTGCCTCCATTTCGTTAATGTCTTTATGCAGGTGTGGCCTCCAGTACTGCATGCAGTACTCCAGATGAGGTCTATCCAGTGTCTTGTAAAGAGGGATTATTACCTCCCTCTTATGACTTGTGGTACCCTACTAATATACCCCAACATCTCTCTAGTCTTACCTACTGCTTTAGTGGTCTGCTTGGATGATTTCAGGTCATCTGTGATGATGATGCCCAAGTCGCTTTCTTCCCTTGTGATTGCCAGCAGCTCCCCTCTCAACCTATAGGTAGCTTCAGAGTTTCTCTTCTCTATGTGCATGATCTTGCACTTCTTTGTGTTAAACCCCAGTTGCCACTTTTCTGACCATTTTGCCAGTTTTTCAAGATCTCTTCTCATTCTGCCTACCTCATCTGGATCATCTACTCTGTTGCAGATCTTGGTGTCATCTGAAAACAGGCAAACCTTACCCTCCAGTCCATCTGCAATGTCACTGATGAAGATATTGAAGAGAACTGGCCCCAGGACTGATCCCTGATGTACCCTACTTGTGATCTGCATCTGTTCTGACTGTATACCATTTACCACCACTATCTGTTTTCTGACCACCAACCAGTTTGCCACCTAGTTGACCAACCTCTGACCCACCCCAAGCCTACCTGACTTATTAATCAATCTTCTATGTGGAACAGTATTGAAAGCTTTTATGAAGTCAAGGTAGGCAACATCAATTGCACCCCCTTGGTTACCCATTCAAAGAAGCCTATGAGATTAGTTTGACAGGACCTTCTTTTTGTAAACCCATGCTGTCTTGGATCCTGTGCTCCTATGAATTCCTGGTGTTTCACTATCCTTTCCATATTTTCAATGACATAAAGGGCCACTCCACTCCCACCCCCTTTTTGCACCTTTGTCTCTTCTAAACAGTACATACCTGGGCACTGAAGCCTCCCAAGTGTGGTTACTGGTGAACCATATCTCGCTAATGTCTACTATGTCCATTTTAGCCTCTGTTATTGTTGCCTTCAAGTCTGGGATCTTGTTTCCCAGACTGCAGGCATCTGTGTTCATGATTTTCCATTGGCCAGATTTCTGTGTGTTAGTTGGGCAAGGTCTGGCTTTTCCCCTGTGTGTCGTATGGGAAGCCAGACCTTTTTCCTTACCTGGTGATGCAAATGAACTACAGTTTACAGTTTAGGTTAAAAATATATTAATATTAATACATTTCATTATTTTTTAAAATTCAGTAAATTAATAAATCAAATGTATTTCACAGGAAAGTCTATCAAACAATTTACGTTCTATTATAAAAATCACAGTGGATATGTTTCTTTATAATGGTCATCTCTCCCTTCAGAAGAGGTTAGGAAGAAATCAGGTCTCAGCAAATGCCACTTTATTAATTTATGTGCTTTAAGACATGCCATGCTAGCACATTTTGGGCCCTAACCCTGGTTATTCAGTAATAGAGGATTTTTTGTTGACCTCTTAAAAAGAGTTATAAAACCTCATTCAGTTTCTCTTCTTTATCAGTTCCTTTTATCTTTCAAAACTTTCACGGTAACTGTGGTTTCTAAACATTGGTCTAACAACCACATTTTAAAGAGGTGGATTGGCTTAAAGTTTGGAATGATTTATACAAGTGTATCTCCAGTGATAAAATTAAAGGTTAATTCAAATAAAAATTCTGTATGATGCTTATTATACTGCAGCTAAGCTTTATAGATGTGGCCTTACTTCTTCTGTGATTTATTTTAAATGAAGAAAGGCTGAAGGCTCTCTCCTCCACATGTCTTTGGAGTGCCCAGTTGTCAGACCCCTCTAGTAATCTATCATAAATGGCCTGCAGTAAGTAAGTTTCCTGGGATTGTGCACTGTATTTTACCTGAGACCTGTATCTTGAGGGACTTTAGCAGAATACACACCATTGATTTGAAAAACTACTTAGCCATCATAACCTTATCAGCTAAGAAAGTTATTTTGAAAAATTTGAAGGATCAATTAATCCCTTCTGTTACAGAGTGGGGGCATAAACATTTACATAGTTTTAGAATTGAAAATATGATGGCCAGTACAAAATCCTACCAGAGCAAGATGTCACATACAGCCGGCTCTGTGGCGCTGAGCGAAGGAGTTCGCTTGGCATGCTGGCGACCCGGGTTCGTGCCCCAAGCCTGGGTACCAGGAGCGGAGACCGGCAACGGAGGGGTTCTACAAGTGTCCATTGGACGCTTCCCTCCCGGGGGGGTGGGATTTGTCTGGGGACCTGTGGGTGGATTGGTGGTGAGCTTGGGGACGTGTGGCCTCGACACACCCATGGCATGCCCCTGCCCCAGGAATACCCTGTGTGCTTAAGCAAGGCCAAGAACTGCGATAGCCAGGGCATAGAAAATGGAAATAATGCCGCTGGCTGACTGGATGATGAATGCCTGGGCCCCTGCCACCTAAAGCCCCAGATCCAGCCCCGCAGCACCTGGGATGCAAAAGGTAGGCCGTAAGGCCATTCCCCCCCGGAAGAGAGGGACCCTCGTGGCATAGGGATACACCGGGCTACCTAAGGTAGGCTGCAATTGGGACTGAGAGTAGGTGGCAGGAGGTTGGAGGGAGGCAGGAAGGTGTTGGCCGGTTGGGGTGTGTGTGGGAGGCGCATAAATAGATAAAGCAAAAAAAAAGATGTCACATACATAACCATGCACGGAATACTGTGTGGAACATATCACACAATATCATGATAGGGTACAAAACCCTGCAAGACACATATGCTGCATGCGGTTTTGCACCCTATCGCACATGGGTGGAGGAGTTACGTGGAGGTCTCTGTTTGGAAGGTGGTCCACCGAGATGCCGCTGTGGCTCAGTGGAACGAGCCATAAGTGTGAGGGGTCACTGTATGTCTGTGGACCTGGGCTTGAAACCCGGTCCCAGACTTTTGCTAAACTGCATTGTGTGGTTTTTTTTTTTTTTTTGCTTCCTATGGTGTTTCTCCCTCGGAGTTGATTATATTAATACAGGGGTGTTTGGGGATACTGCCCCTTGTAATGGGTCATGCGGGGGGCAGTGGCCCCCACAGAAAAGAAAGATAGCACATGTTGCTTTCAACAAAATATGTTTCAGCAATTTATCCAAGCGACAGCAATGTATCTGCTGAATTTACAGCACGGTATATTGCTGTGCTTTTATGTCATATGACATAATAACCCCATGCCGTATGAAATATAATTTGGTTGATTTTTCCATGAAATAGAGCACATTATATGACACTGTTGATTATAGCTGTACTGGATCTTTCTTTTGGTTTGCATGCTTTATAATACTTGCTCAATGTATTGATTTCCTTCAACTTATTCTCATTTTTGGGTCTCAAGGCTTTAGGGGAGATTTTTTTGTTTGGACATGGTAGTTGGTGGGTTTGACTGTTTATGTATGTTGTATGTGTCTCTCTGGGGCTTTTAATTTAACTTTAACTATTTAACTCTGAAGTTTATGTACTCACCCCTACTGTTTTATTGTATGTAATGTTCATGTATTTTGTTTTTTGAAATCAATAAAAATGATAACATTTGAAAAAAAAGGCAAATTTAAGACAAGTGTCTTCCTTCACAGACTTTCAAAGTCACCCATAACACAATGTAACTATATAAAAGTACATTGATGTTATAATAGATGCAAAGTACTAGATTCAAAGTCTAAGATCATTCAAAATTATAGGATACTGTACAACAGATACTAAACCGAAACATAGCTTTAAATAAAAATGTACTTGACAGAATTGCAACTTTTTCTTCAGAAGAAAAAAAATGTTCTTATAAGAGCTTTAGTTGAGTTGCTTTTTTTGTATCTTTGTGTCACTAACGGATTGAATATTTGCAACTAAAGCTCTTATATTTCAGTATATTCTTTATTTCATAGAAACATAGAATTTGACAGCAGATAAGGACCACTTGGCCCACCCAGTCTGCCCATTTCCCTATCTAATGGATAAGCTGCAGATCCTAGTTAACCAGCAGCCTACTTTTTCCTACCCCCCCCCCAGAATTGCCTTATGACTGCTCCATGCATGCTTGAATTCCACCACTGTTTTTGACTCCACAACCTCCTCAGGAAGGCCATTCTATGCATCCACAACCCTGTCTGTGAAAAAATACTTCCTTACATTACCTCTGAGCTTGCCCCCATCTTCAAATTGTGTCCCCTTGTTCTTGCACACCTCTTTTTCTGTGTTGTGAATTGCACAGTTTTTCTTCTGCAGTACATGTGTATTAACTGAGGTGCACCATGTCTGCTGAAGATGCCCTTTCTGTCCAAGAACTGCAACATTGTTGATTAAATTATTTTTTGGTAACTGGGTAACCAGATAAGGCCCATTACTCATGAGTGCCTGTTTTCAAGGGCAACCTGGGAGCACTGAGGAGGTTAAGTGACTTGCTTAGAGTCACACAAAGTGTGCAAGTGGAGGTTGCAAGAATCAATCCCAAGTGTATCTGCTGGATCTACCAAGCTGAGTCACAGCTCGTTACTCTAACCTCTAGGCTATACTGCCAGCCCCATCAAGCAATGTCTTAAAGAGCCAGTGTACTGCCCCAAACTAATCTTACTTTTTAAAAGCAGTCAACCATTTCCCTTTATATCTGAGGTCCCTTTTCTTGTCTCTTTGGTTAACTAGAACATTGTTTACCAGATGACAGTAAGCGTGATTTGTGGGACATCACACTACCTGGCAAGTACATAACACCACTGTAGGGAGCACATTGATGGATATAAATGCACTCCCATGGATGTAAGAACATTCCCATTGGGTGTGTAGTGAAAGCTTTCAAAATTATTAACAATGTTTTAATATAGCAGTAAATAAATACTGTTGCAATATAACTTTTGTTTCTTAGACTTGACATTTCTGTGGGAGCAAATGTATCCCTAATGCCTTCAAAGTTAACGTAATCCCAATAAAGAATTTATCCAAGAAAGGCAACCTTTTCCAGCATTAGAGCTAGGAACCCAATTTCCTTTTAAGATAACATCTTGGAGCTGTATCAACAATTCTCTTGAAAAAGAAGTCATGTGATGCCCAGCAGAGTATGAGCATCTTCTCAGAGGAGCTTGGTAATTAAATCTCAGTTTTTCTACTCCTCAGGATTGTTAACTCTATTCCAAGACTCTATGGAAAGATCTAAACATACAGCATCTCAAGATGGAGGATATTTACTCACCCAGTCTCCAAATTTGACATTCTGCAGCTTGAAGACTTGGAGGGGGAGCAGGAGCTGGTGGAAGTTCTAGAAGCCAAGCACCCGCGCAATAGCTGCTCCCCTGCTACTCCACCTCCCAATGTTGCCGAGCCGATCACAACCAAACAAATGTATAAAGAACTTAAAACTATTAAAAGGGCTGTATTTACACTGATTAATGATATAAAAGACTGGAAGCCTTTGATTAAAGAATTGGCTCAGTGTATGTCAGAGTCAGAGGCCCACATCTCATCGGCAGAAGATAAAATATCCAAGAAGGAGCCAGAGGTCATCAACATCAAATGTTCTATCAAGAGGCTTGAGAAAAAAGGTGAAGACCTAGAAGGATGCTCTAGGAGAAATAATCTCTCACTTCTGGGTCTCTCTGAGGGAGACAGAGGTCCTTTGCCTGTGGAATTTGATCAGAAAGTATGCACAAAGTTAGTTGGTCCTTCACCCAGTGGCTCAAATTATATTATAGAATGGGCGCACAGATCTGTTCAGCTGAAACCTGCACTGGGGGAACCACCATGACCTAGTATCTTAAAGATCCTTAATTATCTTGACAGAAATTACATTTTAAAAGCTGTTCGCGAAACAAAGAATTGGAATGGGATAGCAGAAGAATTAGAATTGTCCATGACTTAACGCTTATGGTAAGGTAAGACTGGACCACATTCCGACCCTTACAAGCCAAACTTTGGGCCTCTAGAATCAAACATCGAATGATTTTTACCTCTCATCTGGAAGTTATGACCCCCCAAGGGTTTTTTTGTTTTGATAGTGCAGTACACACTTCGGCTGAATTGGGGAAGCAGTTACCTGATTTTTTTTAAAACGTGGGGTGAAATCTATAGTGTTTCCCTTGCCACAGATGTAATGGTTTAAGCCATAATATTTAGCCTTTTTGGAGTTCCTGCTGTACATAGTTTTAATTACAAGCCTTTTGCTGTGAACAGTTATTATTTCTGTATGCTCCTTTCTGTGACCACATTGTTTGGAGTAGGCTGCAGTGACTTGTTGAATATTCGGTCGAGTCCTCAGAGTAACAAAGACTCATTATGAAACTCTATCCAAAGTGTATTCAGTCTGTTCTGTTGAGGAGGAAGTTTTGAGGTATATCTAAACTTTGTTCTTTATTTTCAGTGGAAAATGATTTATGTTGACATATTTGACTGTCTTTTGTTACATTTTATTCAAGTTAACTGTATCCTTTACCTATGTTTTGGTTGAGAGAGATTTGCTCTACTGCACCACTGAAGATCATTCTAGACTCTTCCCCCTGATACATAGAGATTTATTCCTTTACATTTTGAAATGGACTGTATACTCTGTTCTTCGACCACTGGAGTGTTATTTCAGGAAACTGAGGAGGAAAATGTCTCAGCCATGTACATTTGTACTGAGTGATTAAAGTATTTTAAAGTACCAGGGAGCAGAACAGATCAGTGCTTTCAGGAAGGAAAAGAGGAGCAGGGGTGGAGGGGAACACAAATGTAGTGATAGAGGAGGATAGAGTGAGGGAGGGGCTGCTGTCAATGAAGATGGACAAATCACCAGGCCCGGACAGAGTACATCCAAGGGTAGTAAAGGAACTGGCTGAGGAGCTGGCAGGGCCACTGTCAGACCTACTTAATAGTTCACAAGTGTCAGGTGTGGTATCACAGTACTGGAGAACAGCACATGTAGTGCCCCTCCACAAAAGCGGTCACAAGGAATTACAGACCAGTCAGTCTGACCTCCATTGTGAGCAAGCTCATGGAGATCACACTAAAGTAAAGGTTGGTGGAATATCTAGAGAAGCATGGTCTCCCAGATGTGAGGCAGCATGAGTTCATGGAGGGAAGATTGTGTCAGACAAATCTGATTGAATTCTTTGACTGTGTCACTAAGACAGTACACAGGGGCCAAGCGGTAGACATCCTCTATCTTGATTTCAGCAAGGCCTTTGACTCTGTGCCCCACAAAAGGTTGATCTGGAAGTTGGTGGATCTCGGGGTTGTAGAAAAGATGGCCAGATGGGTGGAAAACTGGTTGAGGGACAGAACCCAAAGGGTGGTTGTTGGGGGGAGATATCTAGCACTAGAGAGGTAATCAGTGGGGTCCTGCAGGGCTTGGTGCTGGCACTAGGGTTGTTCAGTGTATTCATCAATGATATTGGGGATGGCATGAAGGGCAAAATGTGGCTATACATGGATGACACCAAGCTCTGCAGGAGAGTGGACACAACTGAAGGGATACAGGACCTACAGGAAAATCTGAAAAAGCTAGCGAGGTGGTCCAGGATCTGGCAGCTTGGTCTCAATGCCATGAAATGCAAAGTTATGCATATTGGAGCCAAGAATCCCAGAACAGAGTACTACATGGGTGGACTCTGAGTATCTGCATCAGAGGAGGAGAAGGAGAAGGACCTGGCAGTGACGATCACTAGTGAACTTAAGCACTCCATGCAGTGCAAGAAAGCAGCAGCAAAGGCAAACAAGATGTTGGGATGCATATCTAGGGGCATCAGTAGTAGAACAGAAGAGGTTATACTGCTCTTGTACAGGTCACTGGTAAGGCTGCATCTGGAGTATGGAGTTCAGTACTCATACAGAGCTCAGTCTGAAGCTGGCTGTGGTGGTGAGAGGTGAGCTGTGCCAGTTGCTGGCTGGGTATGGGCAGGGGTAGCAGGGTGGTCTAGCACTGCTGTGTGGGGGTGGGTGTCACTTGACCACCAAGGATAATGTAATTAACAAGGAATTACATACTAGTCAATTTTTATGCATAACTGCAGTACGTGGATATTGGGGGATCAGGGCTGGGGGAGCTGGTATATGTGATTAGTTTGGGAATTGGGGCTGGGGGCAGGAAATGTGATTAGTTTGGGGATCATGGTGGGTGGGTGCCAAATGGTTCACCAGGGAATTGATTACTGTATAGTGTGCAATGCGCCGGCGGATCTGGGCTGGGAGTGTGACACAGTGGTGCATGGTTGACAATCCTCCCAGAGGGTGTCTAAGTACTATAATGCCTGATTTTTGATGGTCTAATGGTACTTAGATCTTTGACCTCTGTGAGTGTTCTCTGAATATGGATTTAGGGGATGTGGTAGCCTGCATCTGCTGCAACTCCCCTAGCACCATGCCACAGCCATTTCTGTGGTGCTAGTCTGGTGCAAACCCCATTTGCAGCAAGCAGCCTGCCATTCACTGCAGGCTGCTTTGCTCCATAGTTCCTGGACACAAAGACCCATATATTCAAAAGGGTTGCACATGGTGCAACAGTGTTGCGCCATGCGCAACCCACTGATGCGCTCCGGCGTGATAGTCAAATGGGAATTGCGCCTGGCACAAATCTCGATGCGCCGGAGTGCATCAGTAATGTATACAGGCACAGGAAGGGGGGGTGTGCCCATGCATACTCTGCACAGCCCGATATTCAGTCCGGGATATGCTGAGCCATGCATGCACAACCCCTACCTGCGCCGCACAAAGTTGAGCAAAAAAAAAAGGAGCAATGGCCGGCCACCCACAGGTGATCTGCCTATACAGGCTGCAACTTGGCAGCGTTGCCACCTGTGGGTGGCCACCCGCACTCCAGCTGCACCTCCGTGGTGGCACCCCCATGCCCGATTGCGGGCATTGGTATTAAAAATATAGTTTCCTAAATCCCTGGTGGTCCAGTGGACCGCTGCCCACCTGATCGTGAGCTGAAGTAAAATATATACATCTCCTATATCCCTGGTGGTCCAGTGTACCGCTGTCTGCACAATTGAGGGCTTAAGTAAAATAGTAATGACACCCATATCCCTCGTGGTCCAGTGGTCCGATGTCTGCCCGATCGTGGGCTTAAGTAAAATAGTAATGACACCCATATCCCTGCTGGTCCAGCGGACCCCTCCCCACCCGCCCACTGATCCCCACCACCCGATCCCCCGGTCAGCAGCGGGTGGCAGCCTCAGGGAGTACCTCTGAGGTGAGAAGAGATTCAGCTGAATTTGTGTTGGCTATGGATTCACAATACTGCCCTGCGCCTAGCTCAGGGTTAAAACAGGATGATTCATTGAAAGCTCTTTTAAATGTTCGTATTGAAATGAAGGAAGCTATTACTGATATGAAAGTAACAATGAGAGGGGTTTCAGATCCTATTGGATTAATTGCAGATCATTTAGAAGCTCTTTCAATTAGGACCAATGAGTTGGAAACTAAAGTCTCTAATGTACAAGAAATCTCTGCAGTATCAGCAAAGTCTTTGGTACTTCATGAAAAAAAAATCTTGCATATACAGCAAAAGCTTGCAGAAATGGAGGATTGATCTCACAGGGTAAATTTAAGAATTAGCGGGTTGCCAGGAGGGGCTGAGGGAACGGAGAGCCCATTGGCTTTTTGTGAGGAAATGATTACGACAGCTATGGGCTTCACCTATCCAGAACAAAAAATTGCTTTGTATCAGGCGCTTAGGAGTGGAAGTAGGTTTAGTTCAGCATCTAAACATTCCTTTCCTAAAACTATCCTTTTGAAACCCCTTAAATATCAAGATAAAGAAACATAGAAACATAGAAGTTGACGGCAGATAAGGACTGCAAGGCCATACTGGTTAAAGCAAGGGTAGAAAGGGGCTTCAAATATCAAAATATTCCACTGTGTGTTTACCCAGATTTTTCATTAGAGACAGTGAACAAAAGAAAACTTTTTAATCCAGTTAAAAAAGGCTGTTTGAAGTTGGAGTGAAATTTACTATATTGTATCCGGCTAAGATTTGTTTCCTTTTTAAGGGCAAACTACAAACTTTTGATGATGCTGAAGATGCATTAGAAGCTTATGAGCAGTGCTATAGCCATCTCCTTGCTACCTCTTCATCACAGAATTTACGGATGCATCCCTATAAATTAAGCTTGCTGATTATAAAGAAAAAAAAATAAGAAAATGTTTATGCTATTTTCAGCTATTTCAACATTAATTGACTACTGCTGCATTTCAATTAAATAATGAGCCTTTGAGCTCTGAGTCATATTGGCTATAGAGATGATGGTTTTCATTGTATCTGCTAATGGGGGTCAATTTGGTTTAATTGGTTAACTTGGTTAAATTGGTTAAATTGGTATGTATTATGTTTAAATCCAAATTGTGAGGGGGGGTTCTGGTAAATTTGGTCTATTTTTTTTTATGAATGAGTCCAGGATTCCATATTGCTGCACAACTATATGTTATAAAGTTGTTTTTTTTATAATGTTATTGTTTGGAAAAATAATCAATTATCAATGGTGGACAAATTGAGAATAGCTACATGGAATGTTAAGAGACTAAGAAATAAAGTAAAGATTAATAAAGTTCTAAGGTATTTGGAAAGGAAGCACATTAATTGCATATGTTTTCAAGAAACACATTTTCAGGATTCAGATATGTTATGGCTACGGAAACATTGGGGAAATGGTGCTTTTTCAGGAAGTAGCCAAACCTCTGCTGGAGTAGCAATTTTTTTTTCACAAGGGGCTTTCTTCTCTTTTGATTAATAAAATTATATCTGACCCTGAAGGTAGATATGTGATTACAGAAATCACCATTCATGGAAAATTTTTTACCTTAGCCTCATTATATGGCCCTAATATAAATTCTCCAGTTTTCTTTTCATAATTCTTTTTACAGTTGATTACTTGTAACACGTTGTATATAGTTGGTGGTGATTTTAATCTTGTTTTGAGAAAACAGAATTGTACATCTGGTTCTAGTTCTTCTTTTGCTTCCTCAACTAAAGTAATTAGTAACTATATGAGGGATCTTTGACTCTCGGATCCCTGGTTGATATTAAATCAAAATATCAGAAGGTTTTCCTTTTTCTCTGCTAGTCAACATTCATTTTCTGGATAGATTTTTTTTTAGTTTCTGATACATTATTACAAATAATGGGATGGGTTGATTACCCGGCATTATTATATTTGACAATTCTCCTTGTATAATAGAGTCACATTGTTTATCTAGTAGGCATTCTGATTATATTTGGAGAATGGATACAACTTTTTTGAATAAAGATAAATTTTTGAGTTTTTTTCGTTCTGAAATGGATTTTTTTTTTCAGGTTAATAATGCAGAAGAAACTACTATTGATATGATATGGGAATCCATCTTTCAACAATATAAAAAACAAAGCAAAAAGAAATGGTATGAACAAGAGATACAGTTACAAAATGGAATCCAGAATCTGGAGCAAATTTATATTTCAAATGGTGAGCAGGAGGTTTATAATAAAATGGTTAAAAAAAAGATTGGCTTTAGACTGTATTCTTACAGATAAAGCTGAAAACTCTATTTTAAAAACTAGGGCAAATTATTATGTGTTTTCAGATAAACCTCTGAGTTTAACGTCGTGGCAGCTAAAGAAAGATCAAGAAAAAAATATAAATTCCATAAGAAACGAAATTAGAGAGCATGAGAGGGACCCTTTTATGATATTGAAATTATTTGCAGAAGATTATCAAAAGCTATATACATCAGAATATAATGGTGATCAAAAAGGAATGGAGAAGTTGTTGTCTAAATTACAGATTAAGAAAATTAATGTTGAAGAAAGAATAGCTTTAGATAGCCAAATAACTAAGGAAGAAGTTTTTAGAGCAATAAACAGTCTCCCATTGGGCAAGACTCTGGGCCCAGATGGGATTCTGGTTGATTTTTATAAAAAATTCAAAACCTTTTTGATCCCTTTCTTATTAAAACTGTATGAATATTCATTTAAAACTCGATCTGTATTCCCTTCATTTCAAAAAACAATCTTGATGTCATTCTATAAGCAAGAAAAAGGTCCAACTTTATGGCAATCTTACAGACCCATATCTTTATTTAACACCGATTATAACATTTTAGCAAAGATTTTGGCCTTAAGGCTTGAAAAGATACTTCCAGATCTTATTGAAATGGATCAGTTTGGTTTCATTAAAAGAAGGAAGATTTCTGATAATATTCATAGAACTATCAATATGATTGCAAATAATGAACACCGTGATGTTGTATTACTTGCGATAGATGCTGAGAAAGCTTTTGATCACATAGAATGGGGTTTTCTATTTACCCTTCTTAAGGAATTGAATATTAGTGAATCATTCTTGACTTGGATTAAACTATTATACTCGTCCCCTATGGCTGTCATTAGAATAAATGGTGCTTTATCTGATTCGATTTCCCTGTTTAGAGGGATGAGACAGGGATGCCCTCTCTCTCTCTCCTCTGCTGTTTGGTTTGACTTTAGAACCATTGGAAATTGCTATTCATCAAAATGAAAACATTAAAGGAATAAATCTTAAAAATAGGGTACATAAGATTAATCTTTATGTGGACGATATTATTTTTACTTAACTGATCATTTGAAATCTATTCTGGAATTTATGAAGCTGGCTGGTAAATATGGTACTTTTTCAGGCTATAAAATAAACTGGCAAAAAAAATCTTTTAATGAAATTACAAGATAGTTACCATTTAGATATGTCTGGGCTAGGAATAGGCAATCAATTGGATTCCTTTACATATTTGGGTATAGTAATAACTAGTAAATATGAAACATTGTATCATGTTAATTATAATAAGTTACTTATAGAATTAAAAAAATGATTTAAATAAGTGGATTTATCTTCCATTAACTTAATTGGTAGAATAAATGTGATAAAGTTGAAATTTCTTCCTAAAGTTCTTTATAATTCAGTACTATCCCTGTCCTTATACTGAAGGTTTTTTTGATAACTTAAGAAGAATTATTTCAAACTTTATTTGGAATTAGAAAATTCCCAGGATTTCTTATAAAAAATTAACCTTCCCAAAAGAAAAATCAGGATTTGCTCTACCGAATTTTAAATTCTACTATTATGTGGCTCAAATAACCAAAATTTGGAACTGGTTAGGGCATAAAGAAACTTGTCCATTATCCATGCAAATTGAACAGGACATTCAAGGTAGACAATCTCTTAGCCAGCTCCTTTTTTCAGGTTATTATAGTAATAAAAAAATTCTTGGAAAATAATTAATCCAGTTACATATACTTCTATTAAATGTTGGCAAGAGTTTCATAAACTCTTACATATTAATTTGCTGATAACTAAATATTCTCCAGTTTATAAAAAATATGTATTTTTTGCCATTGATTATCGGGACTCAGTTTAAAGAACGGAATCATAATGGAATTTTTGACTTTTCCCATTTATTTGAGCATGATATTATGCTATCGTTCTCACAATTACAACAAAAAATTTATATTCCCCATGCTCACTATTTTCAATATTTCCAGATGAAGAATTTAATTAAAGATAAAAATGGATCTACTCATTTGAGAACAACCAGGGTTTTGAACCTATTAGAACAAAATTCTAATAAAAAATTAGTATCTAAATTATATAAACTGGCTACTGTTGATGGTTTTATAAGGGAAGATTTGGATTTAATGAAAGAAAAATGGGCAAAAGATCTTGGAATTCAGATATCTAGTTGATTATGGGACCAGATTTTAGCTTTTCTAACTGCCCATGTCAAATCTAGTAAATTATTTCAAATACATCTTAATACGTTACATTGGACTTACTTTACTCCATATAGATTACATAAAATTTGCAATAATCTGCCATCGAACTGTCCAAGATGTGCAAGTACTTCTGGTCTTTTAATACACATGTTACATGACTGTCCTTATTTGTTGAATTATTGGGAAACATTTTTTAGTTTTCTCAATAGGATTCTAAATTTGAATATAACATGTGAACCTTTGATTAGCCTATTGGCTTTTTCAGATCAAATCAGAGTAATGACCATTCATCAGGGAATTTTTTTAGTTATTTCAATGATTTTGGCAAAGAAATGCATTCCTGTAGAATGGAAAGATTATCTTGCTCCATCTTTTGAAACTTGGCAAAATGTTTTGCTTGATTCTATGAGATTAGAAAGAATTTATCTGTTTTTGGGGAAATTTGGGGTCCCTTATATGTACATTTCCAGTAGTAAGATATTAAATTATATTGTATTTCACCTTTGTTCATTTTCTTTTTAGTCGTGCACAATATTTGGAATCCTGACTTTAAGAAGTTAGGGGAGGATGGTGATGATGATTGTAAGGGATACTCTTTAATGACCTTTACAGTCTTTGTGAGAAAATCATCCCTAAGAACCAATCTGAGTCCTCCCAGGGGAAAAAAAAGAATAATCTTAATAAAGTGCTACATTATGGGAAAACAATACATCATAGGATCAGTTTATGCCCAGTTTATAAATTATCAGGACATTTTGGCAAAAAATAAATTCAGGATTAGTTACACTAGGACAGCCAGATATAATAATAGGAGGGGACTTCAATGCCTACTTGTGTTTTGGTTTGTAATTATTTATTTTTAAAATTCAAGAAATGGATAGCTCAATTGAGCATAGCTCATTTACAATGGGGTCCATTTTCATATACTAACAGCATAATTACAGTTCAGTACAACAAAACATTATACATAACACTATTGTTCACACAAAACCTTCATACAAAGATATGCGTGGTTACAACACATAGAATATTAACAATCTCATTGTATAAACTGTATAAAATATAGATCAATATAGAAGTGGAGGATATTCACTATCAGTTCAGTACAAATAAAAACACCTAGCCAGAGCAATGTTTTGGCTGGTATGAATTTTCTTTGGCCCATACTTTCATATGGCACCATCTGACATTGTCCAGAGATTTCAGAGGCTGGGGTAAGCTGTTCCAAATTATTGGCCCAATTCTCATTATACAAGCATTCCCATTGACTGTTTGTACTATTGGGATATTAAATTCCAAGATTTGGGACATTTGTAAGTTGTTTCCTGGTGCCCTGACCTGAAATAAATCATTTAAGTATAGTGGAGGTTTACCTAAAAGGTACTGATACATAAAATGTTAAATGTGTATATGCCTACATTCTGATAGACTTGTCTTAGCCAGTTTAAGGTATAATACAAATAACAGTGGTGTGTCAACCGAGGGGCTCCCAGGACAAAATGGACAAACTGGCTATAAACAATATCAAACCTGTTCAACACCCACTTGAAGGCCCCTCCATAGATCATGTCACCATAGTCAAATAACAAGATTATCATTGCATTGACAATACATCTTTGAACATCCAAAGGCATACACTTCCCAATCCTGTAAAGGTCCCCAATCTGACATTCAGTTTTTTTTATCAAACTATTTGTATGTATATCCCATTCAAAGTTTGAATTTAACCACAAACCAAGGTACTTATAAGAATTTACATGCTTTAAGTGTGACCCTATTTTTGTTTTAATCTCCAGTGATTCATTTGTGATTGTTTGTTTTCTCCAAAATAGCAAGAGATGCTTAGATACCCAATTAGATAAATCTCAGCTTCAAACATAGATAAGAAAACTTCCAGAATATTAAAATATTTTTTGAAACATATAAATTTAATAGATAATTGGAGGTTTATAAAATTCCACAATACAACAATTTACCTTCTACTCTAATCCAACTGTAACATTGTCAAGACTGGATTACATTATAATTTCAGCAGAAATTGTTCTGAATATAAAACATGTGGAAATATACAATATACATTTATCAGACCACAAGATAGAAACATAGAAACATAGAATTTGATGGCACATAAGGACTGCTTGACCCACCCAGTCTGCCCATTTCCCTACCTAATGGATAAGCTGCAGATCCTAGTTAACCAGCAGCCTACTTCTTCCTACCCCAACCCCCTAGAATTGCCTTATGACTGTCCCATGCATGCTTGAATTCCACCACTGTTTTTGACTCCACAACCTCCTCCAGTAGGCGTTCCATGCAGCCACAACCCTCTCTGTGAAAAAAATCTTCCTTAAATTACCTCTGAGCTGCCCCCTCTATCTTCAAATTGTTCCCCTTGTTCTTGCACACCTCTTTTAAAAGATGCTACCCTCTTGGACTTTTGTTGATTCCTTGAGGTACTTGAAAGTTTCTATCATGTCCCCCTCCTCCTCCTTTCCTCGAGGCTATACATATTAAGCTCCTTAAGTCTCTCTTCATATGTCTTCCAATGCAGACCCTGCACCATTTTAGTTGCCCTCCTCTGGACAACTTCCATCCTGTCTATGTCTTTGTGGAGACTAGGTCTCCAGAACTGCACGCAGTACTCCAGATGGGGTCTGACCAGCTGTCTGTACAGAGGGATAATAATTTCCTGTTTTCTACTGGTGATGCCTCTGCCTATGCATCCCAGTATCCCCCCAGCCCTCCTTGCTGCCCTCTCACATTGCTTGCCCACCTTTAGGTCATCTGATATGACTACCCCCAGGTCCCTTTCCATTTTTGTTGTTGTTAGTATCTCACCCCCCATTGTGTACTCTTCCCCTGGGTTTTTGTTTCCCAGGTGCATTACCTTGCACTTCTTAGCATTGAATCTAAGCTGCCATACATTTGACCATTCCTCTAACCTTGCCAAGTCCCTTCTCATCCTTTCCACCCCACCTTGTGCATCAACTCTGTTGCAGATGTTTGTGTCATTAACAAAGAGACATACTTTTCCTTTCAGTCCCTCTGCAATGTCGCTTATAAAGACATTGAAGAGGACAGGTCCTAATACTGAACCCTGCGGTACCCCACTAGTAACCCCCCTTTCTTCAGAGTGGACTCCATTCACTATTACTGTCTGTGTCCTATTCTCCAGCCAATTCTTTACCCAGGCTGTCATCTTGGGACCCACTCCCAGGCTGGCTAACTTGTATATTAATCTTTTGTGTGGGACTGTGTCAAATGCCTTGCTAAAGTCTAGGTAGGCCATGTGCACAGCCCCTCCCTGATCTACTACTTTGGTCACTAAGTCAAAGAAATCTATCAGATTTGTCTGGCATGACCTTCCTGCTGTGAATCCACACTGCCTTGGTTCCTGTGCCCCTCTGGCCTCTAGTTCAAGTTCAAGTTCAAGTTTATTGCAGGAAAACTCCATTGAGCAAGCTCATTCACAAGGAGGTCCTGTGACATAAACACTTAAAGTACAAACATAGATAGGTAATAACAGTATATACATGAAATGCACGTTACATGATACAGGCTGGATATACATACAAGGGTACCACATAGGGTGACCGGAGGTGGTAAACATTGATATGAGACAGGGAAGCGACTTACAGGTTGCATACTGATAAATGAAACATGATGATTGGTGTGTGCAATACATATATTTTGGCAGCTAAAACAAACAACAGACTACAACTGATATGGGGGGGGGAGGAGTGATTTGATAGAGTAGCAGTGGAGCATAAGCATAGATAAAGCCAGGAGTAGAAGGGGAAGGGAAAGCAGTTAATATGACAAATCAATTATACCTTACCAGTGGATAAATATGGCACACATGGGAAAGGAAGAGACTTAATGACAGTTACAGGTGTCTTTTATTTTGGCTGAACTTAGCGATTTGTAGAAGTTTATTGAAACTGTGCTAGTTAGTTTCAGTACGGATTGTAATTGGTTCCAAATGCAGGGAAGGGCATATGCAATAGCACGTTTACCAAAGGAAGTCCGTGTCCTTGGTATGTCAAGCATAATAAAGTCAGATTTTCTTAATGTGTATGCACTATGTGAGATACTAATAAGGGAAAGAGAGATAGCTTGGCAATTTCTGCAGGAGCAGTTTAAGAGTCCATAGCCCAGCATGGAGCAGGTGTCTAGTAGTAAGGGATGTCCAACCAACAGCTGCATATAAGTCACAGTGGTGCGAACATCTAGATACTCGACAATTCTTTCCTTCAGAAGTGACTCCATCATTTTCCCTACCACTGAGGTTAAACTAACAGGTCTGTAGTTTCCTGCTTCTGCCTTGCTCCCACTTTTGTGAAGGGGAATCACATCTGCCCTCCTCCAGTCCTCGGATATCACCCCATCCTCCCATGATTTGTTAAAGAGGGTAGTCAGTGGTGTCACTAGTTCTACCCTTAGTTCTTTTAGAATTCTTGGATGAATCCCATCAGGCCCCATTGCTTTGTCAACCTTCAGTTTTAAGAGTTCTTTCAGAACCCTTTCTTCTGTAAATGGGCTGGTATCAACTTCTGCATCCAGAGTGTTTCTACTGTTTGTTTTAGGTATCTCCCCCTCTTCCTTTGTAAATACTGAGCAAAAATATTTGTTTAGTATCTCTGCCTTTTCACAGTCACCCTCTGCCCATCCTCCCTCCCCTTTATTAAGTTTCACTATCCCTCTCTTGGTCTTCCTTCGCTCCCTGATGTACCTATAAAAGGTTTTATCCCTCTTCTTAACTGAGTTGGCTATCTTTTCCTTGGTTTGGGCCTTTGCTGTTCTGATTGCCTTCCCAGCTTCCTTTTGCTTTAACTGATACAGTTCTCTGTCCTGCTCCTTCTGTGATTCCTTTTACTTCCTGAATGCTTTCTTTTTCTCTTGAACCTTCACTGCCACTTCCTTTGAGAACCACAGTGGTTTCTTACATCATTTCATTTTGTTTATTTGCTTCACACAAAGGCTCATTACCTTTGTGATGGCAGTTTTTATTATTCCCCATTGTTGTTCCACCCCTCCTTCCTGCCCATTTGCTAGTTGCATTCCTTAGGCACTCACCCATTTTGGCAAAGTCAGCCCTCCTAAAGTCCAGTACTTTTGCCTTTGTATGGCTTGACTCTATTGCTGTGTTTATTGTGAACCATACTGTTTGATGGTCACTAGTTCCCAGATGGCTACCCACTTCTACATCTGTGATCCTCTCTTCATCTCCATTTGAGAGAACCAGGTCTAAGATTGCTCCCTCTCCAGTGGACTCCAATACTAGTTGTCTAATGCATGTCCCCTGTAGGGCATGTAGAATAACCCCACTCTTCGAAGTGGCTGCTGTAACTGCACTTCAGTTAACATCTGGCATATTCAGATCACTCATCAGCAATATCTCCCCTTTTTCTGCCATTCTAAGTATACTTTCTATCATTTCCTTGTCCATTTCCTCCCCCTGAGAAGGGGTCTGTATACAACCGCTGTGCGGATTGTGGTGCCATTGCCAGTCTCCAAATTTACCCACAGTGCTTCTTCTCCTCCTCCCTGTTTTCACTTGTGTTCTGTTGCTTTGAGTCCTTCCCTTATGTAAAGAGCTACTCCTCCTCATCTTTTACCCTCCCTGTCCCTCCTGTAGATAGTGTATCCTGGTATGTTTACGTCCCAGTCATGGTTTTGTGTGTACCATGTTTCTGTGACTGCCATGATATCCGGATGTTCCTCCTCCATCAAGGCCACTAATTCAGGAAGCTTGTTACTCAGACTACGGGCATTGGTACTCATTGCTGTCCATTTTTTGATGGCTTTACCTTCTTTTGCAGCATCCCCCACTGACCTTTCCACCTCGGTCTTTTTCTCATTTAGTACCCTGTTTTGTAGGGAGAGGCTGGGATTTTCCTGCTGCTTATCAGTGCCTCCCCCCTTGACTAGTTTAAAAGCTTCCCAATGAAGCATTTAAACCGATTGCTCAAATGACTTGTTCCCTTCCTGGACAGATGCAGACCATCCTGCCAGTATAGGCTGGTGTGCCTCCAGGTGGAACCCCAGTCCCCAATGAAGCCAAACCCCTGTGCTCCACACCATTTTTTCAACCATTCATTAAACTGCAAGGTGCAAAGTACCCTCACCTCACTCATGCCATTGACAGGCAGCACCTCAGAGAAGGATACTGTGTGTGCTACTTGTCTTAGGCCCCTCCCCAATTCTACAAAGTCCTTCTGCACTGCTCTAATCTCATGATGACCCAAGTCATTTGTCCCTAGGTGGACAATGACATCCAGCTCAGACTCCCATGCAGCTGTTCTCATGATCCTGAGGATGTGCTTCCTGTCCTTCCAAGCCATGGCACCAGGCAGGCACCTTACTTCAGTTTTCCCTGCTCCCCCCAGTTCTATCCCCCTAATAATTGAGTCCCCCACCAGGAGCTGCTCCCTTTCCCTGTGGTGCCCTCTGCCTTCTTCATGAGGGCCTCCCTTGTGACAGTTGTCTGCACCCTCCTTAGTCTCCTCTGTGGGTGCATCCATAGGGGAACTATGCTCCCCCAGAATGGTGTATGGATTGTGGAGTGGAACAACTGACTGGGTGTGCCTCTGTTCCACCATCCTCACCCTCCCTGAGCCCACTGTGGTCCAACTGCTGTGCTTTCTTTGAAACCTCTGAGGTAGTGGTGGTGGCTTTGGTGCTCTCTGGATGGGGGAGGTTCCCT
Organism: Neoceratodus forsteri; assembly: GCA_016271365.2. Taxonomy (NCBI): domain Eukaryota; kingdom Metazoa; phylum Chordata; order Ceratodontiformes; family Ceratodontidae; genus Neoceratodus; species Neoceratodus forsteri. The sequence continues at coordinate 1,284,176,156 of CM057454.1, read as the reverse complement.
TCCTACCATCCAGTGTGGCCTGGGGGAAGGTTCCCTTACTACTGTCCAGTGTGGCCTGAAGACGGGCAACTTCCTCCCTCAGGGCAGAGAGTTGTCTGCAAATAGGGCAGCATCTCAGCCTCTAGAAAGACTCCCAGAAGACTGCTGCCCCACAGCCATTACATTGCACTACTCCCCACATGTTTATCTACTTTTTGTGTGTGTTTGTGTGTGTGATTGGTTTGTTATATAGAAATATATATATATATATATATATATATATATATATATATATTATGCAATGTGTATGCTTATATTGTCAGTGCAGTGTGCTAGAGAGGATATGACAGTGATATGCACCTTGCACTCTTGAGAAATGATGTCAGAACCCCAGGTATAAAGGAACTATTTCCAGGGGTGGGTGGGGTGAGGGTGGGAAGGGTTGGGCCTAAACTGTGCCCTCACAAAACAATCAGCTAAAAGCTCTGACCCACCACTGCGATGAGTGCCTTCCTGTCAGCAAGATGCCCTACACAACAATTTGACAGAGAAAATACCTTGCTAATCAAACAGATAAAAATCCAGACATCCAAGTCAGATACAGGTAAACCTCCCCAGCCCCAAAACAGCCTGGTGGTTTGTGCCCTGAAATCAGTCAGCCCCAAAATAAGTCAGCTGTGCTTTAAACTCTTCCTGCACTGAAAATCTTGTGAATTGTAACAAACGTAAAGCTAGATCCACCTCCCTCTGTTGCTTGAAAGACTGTCTTTTCCTGATAATTCTAAGTTTCTTATTTCACCTTTCGGTTAGAAGTAGCTTCCATCTGCAGAATATCTGCTACAAACCAAAGACAATTGTAAGGTTCACCTCCCTCTGTTGTGAGCACAACTCGCTTTCTTGCAAATCCTATGTTCAGTATTGCAGCATCCAGCCAGAGGTCGTTTCACTTGAAGAATATTAGCTGTTCAGATGATACATATCCTTTATGCACCAAATAAGGACAGGATAAGGATATCTCAATTTAACAACCAGTTACTTTAACAACCAGTTACTGAGAGATCCAGACTTTATTTCTCACATTGCAGCCACTATCCAAGAATTCTGGTATTTTAATTATAATCAAAATAAAAACATTGAGATATGGGATGCATTTAAAGCACTCTTAAGAGCCTATATTATATCTTACAAAATTCAAATTTAAAAACAGCAGAAAAAAATCAACTAATTCAAATAGAAAGATCTATAAAAGAAATATAAACTAGAATAAATAATGGTGAAAACACTCTTAAGAAAGAACTAGAGGAAAAAAACACAATTTACCCAATATCTAAATATCACTATAGAAAAACAGATGAGAATGCTAAGGACCAATATTTACTATAACAGAGACAAAACTGGAAAATTATTGGCACATACGGTTAAAAAAGAACATGAGAAGAAGACAATAATAACCATACAAAATATTGCAGGTAAAAATCACACCGAAGACAATAACATTAGAGAGGTATTTAAGAAATACTTCATAAAAGTATATCATCAAAGATATCCAGATCAACAGAACAAAATAATAAAACACCTAATGGGCATAGGTATTCCTAGGACTGACATAATCTGGGAACCAATAACAGTGACTGATGTTATGGATGCAATTCTTGTACAGTATTACCCAAGAACAAGACCCCAGGAGCTGACATACTAACCATGGAATTTTATGGTGCTGCCAAAGAAATATTAGTCCCTTGGATAGTAAAAATGATAACTGAAATTGAACAATTAACAAAATGTACAGCACCAATGGTAGAAGCACTTGTGGTTCTGATTCCAAAAGACAATAAAAACCTAGTTCTTCCAGAAAGTTACAGACCAGTAGCACTTTTGAACACAGACTACAAAATTATAGCAACATTATTGATTAAAAGAATTGTAAATACTATTCCGACGTTAGTGCATCAAAACCAATTTGGTTTTGTGAAAGGTACAGTAGAACCATTTTTCAGGGATTAACAACAGTTCAAGCCTTCATTTATGAACAAGGTAAAACTAATGAAGAAGGTATGGCTATTGCCTTAGATGCTACTAAGGCATTCAATCAGATGAGTTGGGAATTCATGTTTATGTGCCTAGAAGTGAAGGCTTTTCCCAAACAATTTATATGTAAAGCCTTTTACTTACATTTCAAAATACAACTGAGAATAAATCAATATTACACAACCCTTATGCAGGTACATAATGGTGTTAGGTAGGTATGCCCGCTTTCACATATACTTTTCATATTAAAACTGAAGCCTCTCTTAATGTATATAAGGGATAACCAGATATAATAGAATTAGCAATAGGAAACCAAATGATGAAAATAAATGTTTATGCAACAATATAATGGCATTTATTAAAAACATCTTTGCAACCTTTTCCTGCTTAGTGGCTGAATTGGAAATATACTCTTACCTGTATGGATTGAAATTAAATAAGGAGAAATCAGTTATTTTGGAATTGGATAAATTAAGCCAAAATACACTGAATATAACAAAAGATATTAAAACAGTCTAATGAAATAGAATATCTCAGTGTTTTACTGACTAATAATATGCACAATACCACTAATAGAAACATAATAAAAGTTACAAATAAAATACAAAATATGTTGGACAGGTGGCAGAATCTGAACCTCTCCCTCTGGGGCAGGATCAAACTGATTAAAATGATGATTCTTCCTCACATATTACTGTATATTTACAGCGTCGGACTGGCCTGCCTGGATACCCGGAAATTTCCGGCTGGGCCCCCCCATCTGGTGTACACTGAGGCATACTTCTGATGGGTATGGGGGGGCAGGCAACACATGTGGTGCTCTAGCGGTGCAGCGGAATTTACAGCCACATCTGTGTACAGTACTGGTAGGCATACTAGGCGAAGATCCGATCTCCCGCTGGCATGCCCCGAGAAGTCGGCAAGCTGCTGCAGCACGCACTGAGCCCAGCGAGTAGCCGCACACCCCCTCCAGGCTGCCGAACAACTTAAGCCTCACCATAACCCTGTCCCTTTGTCCTGAACCCATGGCAGAAAGTGTAGCACCAGTAGCATCATCCAGGTCCTGGAATGGGCGTCTCACTCTCTCTGGCATAATAGCACTCGAGTCATTTCTATTTGGTTGGATTTGGGAACACAACAGAGAGGGCGTAGCCAGTCCACCCACCTATCCGCCTAGCAGCAGGAGTTGGCGTCGGCTTGCACGTCTCGTCTGCAAATTTCTTTTTTTTTGTGCGATGGTGGCTGATGGCTGCAAACGGAGACTTAATTAACCATCAGAAAGAATGAGTCTGTGAAATCGGATATGTGCCAGCTGCCCACCCAGATCTCACTCAGGTCCGCTTGCGAGGAAAGGAGGCGTGGTCTAGTAAGAGGTGGGGTTGGCGGGCTCTTTAAATGCCCCACGAAAGACGAGCGAGTTCTGTTGGATTTTCTAGTGACCCGACTAGAGAGAGTGTGTGGTGGAGCCTGCCTGTCCTTGAGGAGTGCACAGCTATTTTTGTTTCCTAAAAATTGCCGCAAGCCATACGCCATAGTGAGTCTTCCAGTCTGTGTGAGGAGGAGCTCAGCTAGGAGAGAGACCTGCCGGCGGCATACTACTGCATGCAGACTTTGCAGTATATGATTGGAAGTCTAAAACTACACCATTTCCATCGGTCCCATGGTCTGGATTTTGTTGCAGTCTGGTGGTCTGTGAGGAGTCGAGCCAGCCAAAGGATTCAGAAGCTGTGAGCAAGCAGAGGCAGAGCAGAGCAGGAGGAGCACTGCTCTGAAGAGAAAGAGACTAGAGAGAGAGAGAGAGAGAGTGCTGCTGAGCTGAGATTTAAACCAAGCCCTTGCTGCTGCTGATTTTTTTCCCCACTCTGTGAGCAGACCTCGAGGTCCTCCAGTTTTTTATTTGAATTTCCGTACTTGGCCGTCGGTCACCGGTCGTTGGTCTGGTACCCCTACCGTTCTGGGTTCCTGTTTGTACTACTGACTCTCTCTGCCTGTACAGCCAGCCAAACCAAGAAATCTCAGTCGGACACTGAAGGGACCATCATCAGCCTCAGACATCAGCAATCAGGTAGATTTGTTTGGTTGATATTTGTGTAACACAGCACATACATTATTTACTAATTACTTCTAAAGGTATTGGCTGTTGTACAGCATACAAAATATTTTAGACTGGGGTGGTCCATCTGGGGGGGCAGGGGGGCTTGTAACATGGGGTAGGTAATAAAATCCTTACTAATACAGCCCCATTGCTTTGTCCATCTTCAGTTTTAGGAGTTCTTTCACAACCCTTTCTTCTGTGAAAGGTCATGATGGGGGATGCAGGGAAGTGGGTTACTGCCTACTGGGATGGGAGATGGGGGGACCACTAGACACCAGGGTTTGTATGTGTATCAGTGATTGGGGCTGTGGTTGTGGGGTGGCTGCTACACTACGGAAAAGAGGATCAATCAGGGAATGTTTCTTATTCACAGTGATCAGCTGGGGAGGGGGCTGCTAAACTATGGAACAGTGGATCAGAAATGTTTATTATTTACTGTGATCGTTGTTTGGGAGGGGGCTGCTACACTGTGGTATGGGGTATCGGGGAATGTTTATTATTTACAGTGACTGAGGCTTGCAGCTCAATGAAATCAATTAATAGCAGTCCACCCTTAAATACAACTTGGGCACTGTCTTTTGGGGGGTACATAGCTGTATGGGGTCATCTCTCTTTTGTGTGACAATGTCACTCTGGGGCGTAGCCTGATATTTCTATTTTGTATGCATATTCTGCAACTCCTGCCCCCTAGTAAAAAAAAAAAAGTACACATCCTCTCAACTGTGGCCCACCATTTTAAAATAAAGCATGTTAATAGATGCTTTATCTGAGTAACCAGCGTTGGACTGGCCGTATACAAAATGACGAAAGCTAAAAAAAATATAAAAATAGTCTGGGGCTTAAATGGTTGGGGAGATGAGTAATTTCAAGGCTCAAAACTATGTTCACAGCCACATACATGTGTTGTAGCAAAATAAAATACATTGGAAATTATATGAATGTGGTATGATGTTTCATACTGTTGTGTACAGGTGCAGGAGTCTAGATCAGCGATGGGCAACATGGGATTGCATGAGGGCCAAAAGTGCGGCCCTCCAGTGATCTGTAGGGCCGCATCACTACTTATGCTCCATATTCAAAACTAAATTATGCAAAATGCACATGTTAATAATGCAAAAACATTTATTAAATGTCACACGTTATTAAAATGTTAAAACATTATTAAATAGTGTTTATTTATTGTTACTTTGTGTTAACTTATAAATAATACATAAACGTAATATGCAATATTACTGTAACTATTGTGTGTGTGTGTGTGTATATATATATATATATATATATATATATATATATATATATATATACAGAAGAAGGGGGGGTTAACTTGACTAAAGTGTGCACAAATGATGGTAATTAATACAAGTAATTTACTGCCTTTTGCCTGTTATTCATAGCTTGAAAACTTTTGATCACCAGCAAAGCACAATAAATTATCAGCAATACGGTGTGTGTTCATTTAATTGGGCATTTAAAATTGTGACAAGCTAGTAATGATAAATTATGGCTACAAGTATTCTACATTAAATTTTCTACCAGGTACTGCTTGCACAGCATCAATACCTTGGATTAGTGGCACATGTATTCAATGCAGCATAGCCAGTTGAAACAAAATAATCACCACAATATCTGTTCAGAGTTTTTAGTCCTTTAGTACAACTGCACTCACCTTCTAAATTATTAGGTATCTGCCCTCTGTATTTCTTGTTGTTTCGCTCTTTCACTTGGAAGGAGTGAAGAACTGATGCGCTGGGACTGGGATTGGATTTAGACACGCGCATATGTATTGGACGCCGTAAGGCTACACCACTATTTGTTAAAGCTACACCCTCATTTGTCCAGCTCTATTGTCCAGTGCTATTTTTCTTATTTTTAAAGCTTCTCTGGGGGCTGCAAAAATTGCATCAAGGGCTGCAGTTTGCCCATCACTGGTCTAGATGATATTCTTATTTCTATGCTATTTCAGTGTTAAATGTTATAGGCAACAAAAAATATACTCTCAGTGCTTTGAGCGATGCAATTCTCCCTCTGTCCCTCAAGGGACCAGAGATGATGTTTGAGAAATGCTGGTCGGGTGAAGGCATGGACAGTGGGGAAGGGTAGTTGGCTCATACATTGGGGTGGGGGTGGTGTGGACCTGGTGGCCATGATTGTCAGTGGGGGTGCAGAGCATGGTGGAAGGACTGTCTGGGGGGGAGGCAGAGCATTAGAACAGCCATGGCCCATCATACCTCTCAACCTTTTGTCCCCCAAATGTGGAACACTGACTCTCAAAATGTGGAACAAATGAGCAAAATGTAGAACACTTCATCAAATCTTTACCTCAGAAGCTCAGAACACTGTTAAAATGTTGGCATATATACAGTATGCAGAAAGTCTGACTGTTGTTGAATAATATATTTTTTGCATTTACCATAGATTTGTGCTTTAAAATGTTAACACTGAATGTGGTACAAGTCCTCACAATGTGGAACAGGAGTTTTTACAAGTAAAATGAGGAATTGTCCTCGTAATGTGGTACAGTTGAGAGGTATGTGGCCCATGGTGGAAGGCCTGTGTCTTCAGTGCTTCACTTTGGGCACTTTACTTTTACATTCATCATTCCATCCTTTGACCTGCTGGTGAGTTAGTAGTTCTGACTGTTCTTATTCTGGAGTCAACACTGCTGGTGTTAATTCTGGGGCTGGTCCTGGGCAGGGCAGAAAGGATTTAAATCAGTGAATGGGGGGGGCACCTGGTGGTCGGCTCCTAAGACCTAGTGTTGGATACTGGCTGCTATATAGTATATACTATCTTGATTAACTTTGCTTGCCAGACTACTCTGAGACTCTTCTCTCAGCCAGCCAGTGGTCCTTGATGGTTTGCCTTCCTCCCTTGTGTGTAAAGAAGAGAGAAAAAAATCCAAAGATAGGCTAACATAGCTGTATCCATTCCCAATTGGCAGGTAGGTCTCAAACTTTGTGACTGAGCCCCAGGATGTGCTGGTTGAAATGGTTGGGAGCCGTCCCTATAGTGATACATAATTTTGGTAGTCCCATACATGAGTATGGAGGTCGTATTTAAAGCTGTGTTTTTTTGTTTTTTTGTTTTTTTTTGTTTTTTTTTAAAGTCTTAGAGGATAATTAAAGCAATAGCATCCAGTAGGTACCTAAGTAAGCAACTTAAGTTTTCCCCTAACCCCAGGTCTCTGTCCTGACTTGTAGTGGATAGAACCTGACACCCCGCCCCACATCCTGTATTCCTCTCTTGGGTTTGTGTCCCATGTCCTTTCTGAGATATGGCCTCCAAAACTGGACACAGAACTTCAGTTGAGGCCCTCATGCTCCAGTTTCCTTAGGAGGACCCCACACACTGGCATGTGTTGACACTAGCAAGGTGAGCATGGGGTGTGCCCCATTGGCTGTGAGTCAGTTTTTATTTCCAATGCCAATTTTGACAAAGGAATGCTGCTGCTTCATAATGAGGGACCTTGTTAGTCAAGCAGAGGCATTCCTTTGTCAAAATCTACACAAGTGGATAAAAACTGCCTCCTTATCAGTGGAGCACACCCCACGCTCATCTTGCATTGTAGGCAAACAAGTGCCTGTATGGAGTCGTGTTTGTTTCCTAAGGAATTTGGAGCTTCTACTAGTGGGCTTAACTCAGTGAGGCCCCAAGACCCCTGTAGGTGGTAGCAGAAAAGATATTCCTGAGGTCTTGTCCCACTGATGACGTCGCTGCTTAAAACTTAAATATTAACAAACCGGAGTGGGTACAATTGACTGCATAGCACCATTGGAAAGGTAATTTTTATGCTGAACAGCTTTGCCACTCATACTTTTGTGTGTAGCACTTGCGGTTCAATTTGAGGCATTAGCATTTGTGGCATGCTGATTTTGGCTTGATTTTGCTCCAAAAGCTCCAGGTTACACTGGTAAAGGTAAACAGGCCACCGCCACATGTGGTGGAATTCTCAGAGTACCTGCGGTCTCAGTGAGTTAATATAGTAGTTGGTCAAGCTGCATGTATGTTTGGGGTTGGAGAGAGTTTAATGAACCCCAGCTCTTGCTCTTTAGCCATGTGTTCTGCCTGTAGTGCTGGTTGACAGTTAAGCTGAGAGGTTGCGCTTCACTTCTCAAAGTTCTATAGATATGAAGCATTGCATGTTTAAAACATGGGGCCAGATGGAATGTCATGGAAACTGTTTTCACCTTGAGGCTGGTCATAGCGTGGGCTGCTTTTTGGAAGCTTGTGCAGTTTGACTTTGGATGTGGCACGGCACATGCAAAAGAGTTTCTACTTCTGTCTGTGGCTTCACCTTCTCACTCCTATCTCTAGGGTTCCTCTGTGCCTGTCCTATGCATCTTTTTCAACTTCTCCATGGTTAGCCCCATCAGCTGCACTGGGAACTCTATTCCATGCATCCACCACCCTTCCAGTGAAGTAATGATGCTTTATGCTGCTATAGTCTACCCATTCCAACCTCATGTCATGCCTCTCATTCCTCTGCCTCTCCTTTTCTGAAAGATACCCTCAAGTACCCTATTTATTCCATTGAGATATTTGAAGGCTTTCTCGTAGTGTGTGTCTGTGTGTCTCTCTCTCTCTCTGTCTCTCTCTCTCTCTCTCTGTATTAAGGTCCTGTGCTCTCTCTAGTCGTATATGCCTTTGGTGTAAGTCCTGTACCATCTTTGTCCATTGTGGCATAGATTTGCAATGAATCCACTGGAGAAAATGGTTGCCGGTATACTGATGTGACATTTTGGAAATGGTTGGCAATACCTACTGTGTTTGCATAGAGCTTTTGCTATGCTATACCAGCATCTAAAACCCAGTTTCAAAATGTCATCTTCATTTTTCATGGAAAATGAGTTCAAAATCCTGCACAATGCCGCTGCTATCATGGAGTCATGTGGTGGTAGGTTCTTGTGGTTCTTACGTATAGAGAAAGGAAATCTGTTTAGTGGTACTGGTCAACCACTCATGTTGTTGCATAATTGTCTGCCATAATTCAACTCCAGATTACTGTAATGGGCAGGTAAAAGCAGCAGGAACAGAGTGGACAGTGTGGGTGACTGACAGACTGAGCTTGGTGCAGCACATCACTGGCAGTGTGGCTTGACCAGAGGATCAGAACTAGCAAAGGTAAATCTGGTTGAATTTTGGGTTCAGTTATTTGTCCTTTCTGGTTCTGTTTGTTGCGTGTTTGTCGTGTTCTTTTGGTACAGTTATTGCCTTTCAGATAGAACAGTTGTCTGGAGGATCACCTTATTGTGTGGAAGAAATCAGTCTTCACGATGTCTGAGCTGAGCAAAGTCAAATCTGGTGCACAGAAAAGGAAACTGGCGAACTTGTCTGCACTGGTGGCAGCATCAAGTGATCCAAAACAAAGGAAGCTATCACTGTTTACAGGCATACAAAAGAAAGTTACTACACCACAGAACAAAACTAGTCTTGAGGACACAGCTGAAATACAAGGTGGACAAACTGTGGATCAGTGTATGACCAGCTGCACTGCAAGTCAGAATCTAAATATTCAACAAATACAGCCAGTGAATTCTGCAAGGGGAACAGTTGTGCCACTTGATGTTGTGAAGACTACAAATCCCTATTTTCAATGCCCCAAAAGGTCTGCCTCGCAACATGAAAAGGTTGCCTTTGTACAAAGGCATCCAGTTCAGCCCAGATTCGCAGATGTTAAAGTCCTACCATACAAACCGTCAAAAATCTACACACATGGATTCTTCCTGGGAACAACAAAGTTATACCAAGGAACTGGGTCATGGTACAGGTGGTTGACTGTTTGGTGCATTCTCTCCACTGCAGTATCTGCATGGCACTTTCAGATGTGGAAACTAGGTTTGTTACAGGATACCAAGACTTTAAGCACATCTACCACGGCATGATAGAACATGAGGATTCCAGAGCTCACAATGCAGCTGTGGATGCATATCTGGCCTGCTTAGTGGATGCTGATGTTGAAACGCTGGTGAAAAAAGATATGGTAGCAAGTCAGAGGAAGCAAGTCCAGCAGAACATAGATGTCATGCGGAGGATTATTGAAGTTGCCAAGTTTATTGGACGCCAGTGCCTGCCATATTGTGGAAAAGATGAAGCTTTATACAGCATGCAGGACCCATCACTTAACCATGGAAATTTCTTGGAGCTGATTCTTCTGTTGTCCCAATTTGATGTTCCTCTGAATACACATCCAAAAAGCAATAGAGCAGAGCAAGAGAAGGAAGCAGAGAATGGAGAAAGAAAATGACACTTCAGAAGCTCGTGGCGTGGAGGGCTGATTACTTTGCTGTCAAAGACCACCGTAAATCAAATTATTGAGATTATTCTGCAGATAATCAGGGACAGCATTGTAAAGATACTACAGACCAGAAGATTAGCATTCAGATGGATACCACAAGGACATTGGAGAGACTGACCAAGCAGCTATCATTCTACAGTATGTGAAGGACCTTAAAGTTCATGAGCGTCTCTTTGCTGTGGTTGAGGTGCAGGACACTTCTGGACAAGGAATGCAAAAGGTTTTAAGGAGAACTTTGAAATGCATGGGCTCAATATGAAGAACATCGTGAGGGTCCTTTGATGGTAGCAGCCAACGAGGCGAGTTTGTGGGGTTCTGAGCTTTGATAAAAAAGATTAGCAAACAGTGTCTATACCTGGTGTTATGCATGTTCTCAATTTATGTGTCTCAGATTGCAGTGAAGCAGTTATGGAAGCAAAGACACTATTTGGTTTGCTACAAAGGTCATCAGTCTTCATTAGTGAATCGCACAAAAGGATGACTATACGGAAATCTAGCATTGATGGTATGGGACAGGACAAACTCAGACAGCTTCAAAAGATTGGTGAAACCAGATGGTGGGCAAAACCTAGAGCACTGGTATGCATCTTCGGAACATATGAAAACCAAGAGAAGAATCTGTATGTGTCACTTCTCCAGACTTTGCTTTTTATTAGTACCTCTGGAAAGTTTGATGCTAAAGCTGCCAGTGAGGCAGATTCACTGCTTGACAAATGGAAAAAGTTTGACGTAATTTTGATAGCATTTGTGTTCATGAAGATCTTTACAGTAATTGGGCCAGTATCAAAGTATCTGCAGACTAAGGGACTAGACTATCTTTCAGCATGGCGCATGGTGGATCATGCTAAGATGGATTGCAGCAGTCTGAATTAGAAACATCCATCAAAAGCTTCTAACTTTGTTGCTAGAAGCAAGAAGAAATTGATGAGTTGGGTATTGATATTGACCTTGAGGATCATCTGCCAAATAAAAGGGTAGCCAGGAAGAAGAAAATGCCAGGGGAAAATGTCAGTGACGAACGAGTGGCAGATCCCATGAAGCGATTTGAATGTGAAGTGTACACTCGCATTATGGATCAAGTTCGGATGAGCTTAAGTGATCGCTTTGATAACAACAAGCAACTGATTCTGGATACCAGCTGCATGGACCCACGTCACTTCCGAAAGTATAATTCAAGGTGGCATACCAGATGAAAGTCTGCAGAAAGTGGCATTGTTGGCAGAAGTAGACCGTAGCAGACTTAAACTGGAGTTGTTAACTTTTGCTAAAATATTCAGACGACTGCAAAGATCACTGCCTGAAGAATACACTGCGGATGTGTTGACAGAGGAAGTTAACTTTCATGACTCTGAAGACTCTGACACTCATGAAGGTGAAACTAGTGACCAGAATGAGCAACGAGAGAGAAGAGATTTGCCAGACAAATGCAAGTCCTGCAAAGAATGCCTAATGTGCTGTTATAAAATTTTGGCACAGTACAACATGCACTCATCTGCATTTTCAACCTTGTTCATTGTCTACGAGTATTTGTTGACTTTATCGTTTACCCAGGTGTCCTGTGAGAGAGCTTTCAGCAAGCTAAAGATAATAAAGACTCGACTGCGCTCATTGCTGGGACAAGAGAAACTGGAGGCATTCATGATTATGGCCATTGAGAGACCTTCTTGATGGAGTGCGTGCAGAAGATGTCATCCAGAAACTAATTCAACGATCTGAAGCATACAAGTGAGTACTGTCACCCTGACACTGGAGGCTACTGCTACTGTCACTAGAGGGCCGAAGCTGGCTGCTGGGTTCAGGTACCCAGGTCCAGAAGGATTCAATGGATTAGACTGGCTACTGTGGGGTGCTGTGGAGCCCGAGCTAACTGGCAGCAAAATCTATTAGCTCCAAATCTTTACTCTAAAAATCAAAAATTAACCATTGGTAGAGAGAAAATAGAGGCGATTTTGAGAAAATCTGAAGAGTACCATCGGGAAGTACGCTATGGGTAATCCTCGTAAAGAGAAAGGTGGCGGTCCAAGAGGAAAAGCCTCAGGATCCTCTCACTCTGCTAGGACCGATCTGACTGTACAGGCCTCATCTGCCACGGAACCGGAAGAGACATTTATCGTCGATTGGGACGAAACTGCAGAGGCTGATATCTGTGGTCTCTGACCTGAACTCAAAAGTGGATGCATATAATTCCTGACTGACTGTAGTTGAAACATCCATGGAAAAAAGAGATGGAGGAGGTCAAAAAACAATTGGAGAAGGCCATGGTAACTACCGTGAACCTGATCAAGGAAAACACGCATTTTCGGGCTAGGTTAGAGACACTTGAAAACCAGGCTCGATCCACGCATATTTGGACATTAGGAATGCCCGAGGGGATAGAAGGAGATCACCTGGTGATGTTTATCCAAGAGTGGCTTCAAGAGAAACTGTCCCCGGAAGAACCCCTGACTCCTTTTGGCTTGCAAAAAGTGTACAGAATTACACCTCGAGGATACAGGTCAGATTCGGACACGCCACGCACCCTACTTTTGGTGACAGACGGTGTTGGGACTAGAGACCACATTCTGAGATTTGCCCGTCGAGCGGGTTATCTAATGCAAGATGAAAGGGTGGTTTATTTATTTCCTGATCTAAGCTATGCGACTCGCATGTGAAGGAAAAAGTTTGATGGAATTAGAAGGCGACTTAGAGAGAATCATATCCCTCACGCAGTGCTCTTCCCTGCCAGGTTGTGAGTGGTATATAACGGGAAGGTCTGGACATTTTCAGACCCTATTGAAGCTGGAAAGTGGTCGGCTCGTATTCAGGCCCAACGACGGGATCAGAATCAATCTATGGACCTGTCGGGAGATGAGGAGGAGACTGAAGAATGCTGTGGCGCTTTATATGTATTTCAGCCTTTCCTGCTGAGCTTTGCTCCAGACTATTCGGTTTTTCAAGCAATTATTAAATAATAATTGCTTAGTGCTGGAAGGCTTTCTAGGAGCCCTAGTGTAAAATGTGATCTCAGTTTTTCAATATCTTGTTAAATCCAGTTGGAGATTTTTCTCAAATTCTGGGCTTTGAGTAAATATAGTTAAACATTGATTTAGCTGCCAGATTTCACTTTATTTTAGGAACTACCTTTAGGTTTTTAGTGTGACGCCAATAGCCTGAGTTCAGGCAGGCAAAATCTGGACTTTCTGTGGACTGTAGTTTTTCTTTCTTTTTGAATAAAGTCATACTGCTCATGGGCTTAATTTATGCAGCATAATTATTGGATATATTTTTAAATATGGCTATTTAGTTTTCCCCCATATGTGGTATCAACATATTCTTGATGCACTAATCCTATGTTTAAAGGGGCTGCGTCCCCTAAAATTGATTTATGTATGGACTGTCATGGATACGATGTTTTTGTGGCTTTGATATAAAGCAACTGAAAATCTAAAAATAAAGTATATAATAAAAAAAAAAAGACTGGCTACTGTATTTGCTACCTGGAGTAGTGATCTTGTCTGAACTGAAGAAAGGGATATTTACCATGCTGGTCTTCGCTGTAATGTGAGCTGAGTGCATGCAGAAGAGCTCCTAAAACATAATTGAGTGGAAGTATACATTTTTTATTTCTTCTGACTAAAAACCATTGTATGCACTGTTCTGGTTATTGGTTTTGTTTGTATGGAGACCTTATCATTGAATTTGTACTTTTATACTTTGTATGTGGTAAAACAGATGCACAGTTCATTTATTAAAATAAAAATTACACTCAGGACACTGTTGGCAGACTTTAATGTATAAGTGATCAAATGACAATGAAACACACAATGGATACACAGTTCCGTTTTATTAAATTACAAATTACATGACACTGACAGACTAAAGTATAACTGATCAAATGACGATGGGAAACATACAACAGATTTTACTGTGCAGCTAATGTTTAGAATTAGGGAAAGTGTAGGGAAAGATTAGGATAGAAGACCTACTTTTGTGTAACAGGCTCTTGAGTCAAAGGCCCATTTTCAAGTGTTTCCATGCAAACCCTTTTTCTGAACCCTTTCTTACCATGGCTGGGCCTTTGACCACCCCTTACCTCCCCCCCTTCCACCCTCAGTTGCAACATCCTGGCAGCTATTTCCCTGCTTTGGCTAACTTGAGCACCAGCTTGGCCTCCCTTCACTCTGGCACTATGCATTTTGAGTTTGCCCAATTCATCAATTTCTATGCTAGTTCATAAGAACTATCACCAACCATTTTATATGTGCTGCAATTAAACATATGCATTGTCACCCTCACTGACACTACCACCTGTGCTTTTCCTCTTCCCTTTTACTCTGGTTGCACCTGGCTGGAAACGTGCCATGACTCGGTGTGCATAGTACCAATTTGATTAAATTCATGTCCCACAATACAGTGCAGTTTAATACAGCAGCACTAACATCAATATACAATAGAACACTGTTACACTGTTTACACCTCTAGATGGCATTCAATTGTCCTTTTGAGTCTGACATTTTTTGGTTGAATCTAATTTTATTGCCTTTGTAACCAGTCCCTGAATCCCCCTCTACTCTGCAGCTGCTGCTCTTTTCACACTGCCTGAACATTCTGTGACATCAATAACACCATTCTAGACCATTCAGATGCATAGCATAGAGTGGGGTTATTAAGGCCATAGAACACTTACACATATGACTCAGTAGCTGAGTGAAACTGTATGTAAGTAGATCTGAGGGCAACCCAAAGCAAAATTACAAATTTTTCAAAACTTTGTGAAAATACCTTGGTGGAAACTTTTCACTGTGTATATAATTAGCAGACACACCAATCTCTTCAGATGAGTGCAACCTCATTTCTGTCTTAAGGCAGAGCATTGTGAGTTGCAGCCTCATGTTCCTTTATTGGGGCTAACAATAGTACTGTAACAACCATGTTGGGGGCACGTAGGCTGCTTTTGGCAGAATCTTAGCATAGCATACATTGCACTGCACTCTTTTCTCCTGTTCACATCACGTTGCCTCACAAATTGCTCAGAGAGGGAAAGGGTAGGGAAAGGTAGGGCCTCAACCTCCGGAGGTGCCTTGCCAGGGCATTGAGCTTAATCATTGATTTTGTTTGAAAGGGGAACTCTCTGCTCACCTGCAGCCATGTAGCTGGATAAATGTAATGTTGCAGGATCACTTAATGAAACAAGTATTGCTAAATTGGTAACCTGCTTTAATGCAGTGTTGCTGCAGGGGTGGGACTAGCAGGTCATGGCTAGCAGCATTTTTGCAAGGTAGCAGAGTTCACTTTAAATCAATGGGATTGAAGCCTCCGAAATAGTGACTATAACTTTACCAGTAATGTAATAGCTTTCTTCATAATATACAATAGCTTTCTTCCAAATGGAATACATGCTGACATCCTGTACTTGGCTACAGCATGCCGTGGTTGGGCCCCCCATGACCCTAACAGGGCCTCCCCCACCAGTACCAAGGCCCCCCTGGGCCCATTTCCAGGTGGGCCCTTTGCTTCCCAGTCCGACCCTGTATATTTATACCAAGCTAATTTGGGGGCTAAATCTGAAAACACAAGAAACACATTTAGAGTGCTCTTCAAAATTTTTTTATGGAGTGGAGGATCACCTAGAATCGCACAAACTATTTCAATAGCACCAAAGGACAATGGAGGGCTAGGATGTCCATATCCTTCAAGGTATTACCATGGGGTAAAATTATCACAAATATAGAAACACCTTGATTATGAAAAGAATAAAAAGCTAGAACAATTACAATTTTGAAACTATTTTTATAAAAATTAGACCTTTTCTTTCCCTGTCTATGGAATTTTCTTTGATCCCACCAGTTATAATAATCTTCATAATCAATTACTGGCAGACATACTGTAGCTAATGTAACTAAGTGGTGGACCCAGACAAGTTTCAATTTGGGGAAAATACTATGTGTTCTTATACCAGTTCATTATATATACAATAATGTATGGGGGTGAGTGCATAATGAGAAATTATGTGTACTCAAGGTGTGGGATGCTACATAAACCCCGATGGCGCAGTCTGAGGGGTTTATATGAGCATCCCATACTGAGGGTTCACATAATTTCTCATTTATTCACTCATCTCCATGCATTGTTTTATATAATTGCTGGGGAGTGTTTTCCCAGCATCACTTTGTTAAAAGTAGTAGGAGTGTGACTTGTGTGCAGCTGCTGTTTAAAAAAAAAATCAGGTTGCTGTTTTGAGCCCCAGGAGTTAGATTCATTTTATTTATTTTTTTACTTTCTTTAGTTTCACCAACACAAAAAAGAAAAAATAAACAGCGTTCATGGTTTGCTACCTGATGTGACGGAGCGGGAATAAGAGGGCCATGTCCATGCTGTCGCGATGATTGTCTCTCATTTTTTGAAGATGGCCGTGGAAGGCAGCTATTTTTGAAATACACTCCTGATGGCAAAGGTTAGTGTATAACTGGGAATTTGCTACAAGTTGAACTGTTTAATCCGTGCTGATTTTGTTGTGTTGTGCGCTGCAGTTGTCGTTCATGAAGCAGCAGTTCCGGAATCGACAAGCAAGGAAAAAGAGCGTAGGCATGTGCAGAATATGAGAAACCCGGCACATGTTCACTGTTGTAACTCACGGGTTATAATGGTGAATTATAACCCAGTTTCTCAATGGGAGAAAACACTCCCCAGTCATTACAATATATTATTACTGAATGATTTTTTCAAGTTTAACTGTGTCTAAAGAACAAAACATAATAATAGCATCTATGACAACAAAATGCTTGATTCTGGAAAATTGGAAAAGCCCCAAGATCCCAGACTTTGACCATATAACATGGTATATTGATTTGAAGAGCACCTTAAACATAAAAAACTATTTATGAATTTTCAAGAAACTTTTGATCAGACTGTTTCTGAATGGCAAACTATTAGAATGTTACTTCCTCCACCATTGAGAATATATTATATAATGTAATAAAATATCTTTGGTTGCTACCTGACGTGGTACTCGTGTACCTATATTATGACTACTGTTATTTACCTTTTACCAAGCATGTACTACCAGTGAATGCCTGTAACACTGGTTGCTTTTTTAATCTAAGCGTTAGGTACTGTTCTGTTTCTTTGCTGTGATGTATTGCTCTCTTGAAGAGGTGCCTTTGTAAATGAGTCTATGACTGAAAGGTCTGTAAACCAATGATCTAATAATAAATAAATAAATAACACAACATCTCTGTATCAAACAAAATAATCTGTAATGTTGATGGCATACCTGTGGGTGGGGTTGGATAAGTGAGGAATCTTGTTAATTATCTGAATGAAATGTTTTTCCTTTTACTTAATTATATAAATTCATTCCTAACCATAATTTTTAAAAAAGAAAGTTTTCTTATGAGGGTTTCCTCTTAAAATATAATAACAAATTATTCTGGAAAAAAAAGAAATGAGAATTTGAACTTAGTTTAACAGTCTTGTTTCGTATGAAGCAAACCACATTTGTGAAAACCACACAATCTCATGAAACAGGATCAGTTCATATGAAACAAGAATTTGGACTTATTTTTTCTTCACAATCTTGTTTCATATGGAGCAAGCCTTTTTTGTGAGAATGGTACAATCTCACAAAATAGGACAGATTAATACGAAAGAAGCATTTAAACTGAAGGTTTTTTTTTGCACAATCAATTTTAACAAGCCATAACTCTGTCACAATTTGGAATTAAGGGGCAATCTATGTATCAACTGAAAGGTCTCAATGAGTACCTACAATACTAATACATTATGCCTTACAACATAATTCAGGGGCCATACAAAAGCATAAAAATGTAAAAATTAAAATTTCAATGTGATAACATTGCATCTTTAACAGACTAACTCAGTCAATCTTTGGAGTTAAGGGGCAATCTATATATCAAAGAAGAGGTCTCAATGAGTACTACAAGGCTATGCCCCTAACAAATACTAGCTGAAAATAAACATATGAGAAATATTAACATAAAAAAATGAAAATTCAGATCTGATAACATTGCAATTTTAAAAACCCATAACTCTTGTCCCCACATAACAAAATTACAGTGAAGCAGATAAATTACTTTTCCACACCCAAATACACATGTGCATCACTGGGGCATGGAAATGAAGGGCCCACAGGACCCTTCATTTCTGTAATCACATGAATGTTTTCATGCAGGTCCCAAAGAGACCTGTGTGAATGAGGATATGATCTAATTATCTCAAAAAGTATGAACATTCTTTGCAAACAACTGTATTAATGCACAAGTTAGGGTTCTGATCAAAGTGACAAAAGTTGGAAAATGTGGTGTTAGAGTTTCCAACCCTAGCTCCCCACCCATTACCCCCCTCAGACCAAAGGAAAAAAAAGCATTGTGGTTTTTTGCTATCTACAGTCCTGGCAAATGAGGGGTGGGAACTTCATTGTTGTTCTCAGTGTTAATGCTCACCCCATTACATCACCAAATAAGGTCAGATGTGACCTATTTTCTTTAGTCATGGCAAACAAGTTGCTGGCAACATGGGGGCACACTTCTATATGTTTGAAGACTGTATCACAATGGAGTGAGCGTTAGGGTTCTGAACCCCAAAGGAAACTCCACCTCTGATTCAAAAAGACTCAGGATGGTGAAAACAATGATACTTTTTCCGTTTGCTACTTGGGGGGAGTGGAGTTAGGATTCAAAACCCTAATGGCACATTCCCTACTTTTGTCACTTTAATCTGACCCTCAGCTCCTGCACTAACTCAGTTTTTTTTGCAAATTATGTATAGTATGAATAAACATTTGTATCTTGGTATACTTAAAATATTGTCACACCGGTTCAGTTCTAATTAAATAAAAGCCTTTGTTCCAGAAGAACATTCTGTATTATCCAAAATGGCCCTACATTACTTACTATCTGTGAGGTTCCTCTGAGGTTTCATGTAACACTCTGAGTTTCCAGTGAGGGTAAACATCATTGCAGCCATTTCTCAAGGGCTGCAGTAATTTCAGCAGCTACTAAATAGCAACAGTCTTTTAACCAAGTATCTCAGCATTTTAGTAACCAAGTCTGTGCACTACTACCATACATACCTTAATCAGTGCACTTCACATGGACATCCAGACTGAACCGCAAGTGTTGTGTGGATTCATATCTTATTAAAAACCTTATTTGATAAGCCATCCTTGTGGCACAGGGGATTGAAGTACTGAACACCACACCTGGCACAATGCCGGTGACCCAAGTCCTGGAGTGAGTTTGGGATGCCAGGGGTCAGCAAGGGGGGGAGGATGAGTAGTCAGATTGAGCAGCCATAAGGAAGTTCTCCTTTCTAGGAGAGATGTGGCATTTCCCAGGCTCTTGGTTGCCTCCCTGTGGAAGCTAGGTGGCAGCACCAAGCCATGGCTGAAACCTGGCATTACTGCTGGAGGCCAGAAGGGGCCATCATCAAAGCAGTAGAGTGCAAGTGTGCCTCCACTAATATAAGTGACCTCGATCTGGGGTCCTTGGATTGGGCGGGACTACAAAAATCAATGTCTTTCCCTTTTCCAAATAGGTGAGGTGGCAATTGGAGAGCAAAAAGCAATAAGTAAAAAAATAAACATAATTTCATCTCTGTGGTTTCTGCAGTCCTATAAACTTGGCTTCTCCTTACACATTAATACCATCCATAAACAGTTTCTCCCCAGCTCACCACCCTGAACCAGAGAAAATCATACCTTGTTGTGCAAACTCACTAGAAGATTATTTTCAAGGTGATCCTCTCAGAGTTTACAACATAGGTGTGGTTTACAGCACTGCCTTTATTACCAGTACATCCAAACTGGCCCTACTGTTTCATGCTTTCTGATTTCACCCTAAATACCCCATCTAAACACAAATGCATCCTTTACTCTAACTTCTCCCTCCTTTATCAAGAGGGCAGCATCTCTTCCACAGTACCACTTTCCCATTTCCCAGGTTCAGTTTTATTCCCAGTTACAGTTACACCCTCCTTTCCTTCTCTACTCCTTCCCAACTCCCCCAGTTACCACCACCACTTCCCCTTCTGTTACAGTTCCATGACTCATATTTACTTCCTAGCTCTAACAGTTCCAAAGTTACTCCTTTTCAAATAATCTTTTAAAAAAGGATATCCCCCTATCAAATGCCATCCATAAAAATTTACTCTCACAGCTCAGTACCCTGAATCAGATAGAAGGAGAAATTTAAAATTTGTGGGCAGATAAGGGATGATTGTCCCTCCTAGCTTACACTAGCTCATATTGTCTATTCTCCTGCAGCCCATTAGACTGCATTATACATTATAGTGATATCATGACATCATTGTTACAAGTATATCAATGTACATTATATTGTCATGTTAGTACATGAATCCTTATGATGTAGATCATGCAGATGTTCCACCTCAGTCATTACATGATGCTTTGCCAAAAATCTGAAAATGACAATTCCCTAAATAGAAAGAGATTAAGTATGCAGGCAATTCAGTTACTCAGTTTAATAAGAAAGTGGAAGACTGTTAGCCAATTGGAACTGTCTCCCACTTTTAGTGGTTGAATTATTTTACCCAGATGATAGAGTTATTATCTTATCAAGCTCTGCCTTAAAAAGACTAAAAGATGATATATCAACCATATATTGTCAGAGAGAGTTCCACACTTGAGGTGCTTGAATGGTGAAATAGTTTTCCCTTTTTATTGGTGTTTGCTTTTGTCAACTTGATTTGCTTATTGTGGGATCTAAGATTAAAAGATCTCTCACAGAAAGAAATACCACACTGAGACATCAGATTTTGATTCTAAAGTATATTAAAAAGCATCAATAGATCACCTCTCAATCTTCAGTCCTCCAAACTAAACAGACTAGTCTCCCTCAGTCTTTCCTCATATGTCTTATGTTTTAATGTTGGGGTCAATTTGGTTAAGCATCTCTGGACACCCTCTACAATCCTTATGTCAATTTTCAGCGATGGGGACCAGAAGGAGAAACCAAAATCCAAATGAGGCCTAATGTATGTTCTATAGAGGGTTACTAGAAATTGGTCACTCCTAGACACAAAAGAGTTTTTAATTGTTTTTAATATACAGTTTGCAGTCTGTGTTACTTTCTTATATTGGTTTGAAGAGGAAAATGTGTTATTAATGATGACCCCTAGATCAAGCTCATTCATTACTGATTTTAGTGGGTTATTATTTAAGGGAAACACATATGTAGGATTGTTTTTCCCTAAATGGAAAACTACACTTAGTATAATTAAATTTCCTTCCATTTGTGTTTGCCCATGTTTCAATCAGTTTTAGATCCTGTACAAGTGATCAGTACTTGTTGGTATTTCATACTTCCCCACTTAGCTTGGTGTCATCTGTGAATTTCAATACAGTATGCACCACTTGTACTGGATCCAGTTCTAGCAGACATTCGGTTTAGCCAGACAAAATGAGCAAACCAAATGCCAAAACATACAAGTGCAATGTTAAACTCAGCCAATAAAGCGGACCTTAAACTCTGTATTTATCAGCCACCAGGGGCAGCATTTGGCACCTATTTGATTCTCATGAGTCACTAGTTTCATGCCTCTGGGCAAGCAATTAGTGGTCAATCACTCCAACGGCAAGTGTTAGCATTTACCCTGTAACCACCATTGTTAAGCATACCAGTGTAATCAAGTTGTAAAATACCTTTAAATGCACACCCTACCTTGTTACACTAGAGTCAGTCTGTTATTTCACTGTGCTGTTCTACTGTGCTCTGCTCAGCTGCGCCCCTGTGTTGATCCTTTGCTGAGATGGCTTCAGGTAAGCGTACATGTTTAACACTTTCAAGAAAAATTGAGATCATTACTGAACTTGACTAGATGCCAAAGATGAGCATCAGA
The DNA here is from genome assembly GCA_016271365.2 of Neoceratodus forsteri. Taxonomy (NCBI): domain Eukaryota; kingdom Metazoa; phylum Chordata; order Ceratodontiformes; family Ceratodontidae; genus Neoceratodus; species Neoceratodus forsteri. Next base: position 1,284,153,903 of record CM057454.1, on the reverse strand, counting down.
GACCTCAGCACTCAGTTTGGCATCCCCAAGTCCACTATATCTGACCTCCAAAAATCATGCATCCCTCCTCAGTGGTTGGCACCAATGTTCATGGTAGGGAGGCACTAATCAGCAGTCCCCTGCTGTTACAAAAGGCATACCAGTTAGCTACTGCTATGGGAAGAGCCGATTTAAAAGCAATCAATGTTTGGCTAAGTCCGTGGAAACAGAAGCATATCTGCCTTCAAAAATTACATGATGAGAAGATGAATGCAGACAGTTCAGCTGCAGATGTGGGGCTCACTGATGTCTTACCCCAGATCCTTGCTGGCTACACCCCTGATAACATTTTTAGCATGGCTGAAATGGGGTTGTTTTTTTAATTTATTTTATTTCATAAGTTTTTGTTGACTGGGTAAGTGCATTAGGCAAATTCTGCCTATTTTCAGGCACGACCCGAGGTAGGGGGATACAGACGAATGCCAACTGACCTTAAACCAGATTAAGCTGTTGGTTATATTTGTGTGTGTGTGTGTGTGTGTGTGAATGGGGGGAAATTTGGCCAGGGCACTGGGAAAATTCTCCTACTCTGCCTGTAGGGGAACTCTAGGCCATTTCTCCAAGACGGCTGCTTCAGTGGACCCAGGAGGAGGAACGTCTGTTACAGAAGCAGAGGAGATAGCCTTCTCCTCTGCCCCTTTATTGCTTGAGGCTGAACCTATTGCACAGTTAACAATAGAGGAAGAAGATGTTCCTGAAAGCTACTTCGATATGAATATGGAATTGTCCCAACAGGATGAAGGGAAAGTTAGAAAAACACAGTTACAAACTCCTACTGTCATGAATAATGCAGAAATCTCTGATAAAGAAAAGTTATTGAAAGAACTGGTTGAAAAAGAAGAAAAATGTAAAATGCAAAGAGAAGTGCTGCAAGCTGAACAGTTAATGCTGCATACCATTCCTAAGACAGTGGGCCTCACTGAATCACCATTGCTTGAACAGCTGAGCAGTGTCACAGCCTCATCAAAGGAAGCAACTAGACCTAGTAAGATTGCAGTGAGTGGAGAAGTTTCACTGGCTGGCAGTTCGATCAGCATCCTGCTGTGTGCCCAAAGCCGAAGAAACTTGTGAAAACAAAACATTTTAACCCTCCAGTGTCAGTAAAAGGACTCCACCCCAGAATGACACATCCCCCTGTGGCTGATAGCAGAGACAAACACATCCAGGCTAAAAGCCTTTCAACAGAGAAAGACCCTGTGCCCCATCAATTGGGAAAAATGCAAAAAGAACTAACCACAAATATAATAAAAAGCCCTAACTTGGATTCCAGGGCAAGCATTGAAATCAAACAGTCTGCTCCAATGGAACCGGCATGGTTGCCTGATCAAGACCTGGCGGGAGCAGGATGGTTACAAGGTGATAATGGGCAATGGTTGCCTGATCCCAGTGACTCAGAAGTTCAAAGGTTCCGGAGGAAAATTCATTTCTCACAAGTAGCTTCTACCTCTAATGCTGCATTTGAAAGTACGGACCTCCACAATCTAGAACCAGTGAGGGACACAGTAAATCAAGCTACAGCAATGGGCCCTGATGATAGCACTTTACCATAGGTACCTATACAAAATAATCCTAATAATAACAATACCACAGAGTCACAAAATGTGCACACTAATAGACTGGGTCCTTCAGAAAATATATTACAAGACCCTACATGATGGGCCTGTCTAAATCCTTTGTTTAAATTATCTGATCTGTTCCAAAACAATGGTGAACAAGCCCCAAGGAAAAACACAGTTCATCTTGTGTTTAAAGGGGGACTTGAAAACTCACTAGATAGACTGTATGCTGCAAAGCAATTGTTAAAAGGTTCATTGAGGGTTTTTCCCCCAAAATATTTGCATTAATTCACTTAGGTAATGGAAATTTTGATATTAGTTTTAAAACAGTTTCCAGTCTTGACAGATTTTAGTCAGAGTATCAGACAGTCAAGAATATCCCTGTATGAATCCCGTACATGGCCATCCCCCTCACAAAGCCAGTTATTAAAGACATTATGATCATGTTTCATAATAAGGGAGTCCAGGACATTCTTTTTTGGCTCAGGCAGATATGTGAAGTCTCGGACCGATCAGCCCCAATTTTGGATAGTGAGCAGATTTGGAATGGGGGCTGGAAAATCAAAGTAAAACTATATTCAGCTAATAATGGTCCAGTTCACTTGCCTATCACTTTATATTAATGAAAGGATGGGGGGGGGTGTTGTTTTATATAGGGCAACCAAAATCCTGTTTTAAATGTGGCTCCTGCACTCACCTCAGCTCAGCAAGCGACACCTCAAGATGCAACCATTGTCCAGATTATGGTCATTCCTCTTCTTCTTGTGTTAATTTATTTAAATGCAACTTATGTGAAAACACTGGACATGGATATGGCAAGTGTCCCTGGGCCTCCCATAATCACAAGAATTGCCCCTCACAGGAAGGTTTGATTAACAAAGCCCAGCAGATGCAAGCACAGAGGGTAGAAAACACAGATGTTCCAGATCCAACTACCCTAGCCCTCACCCCAAGTGAGGACACTCTTGTAAGAGGAGATAGGGATGCCCAGGTCACCATGATACAGCCGTAGGCACCCACAAATGTAGGCCAGATTGAAGAGACCCCCATTTCAGATAGGCATGGAAATGCTCCACTGGCCAGATTAGAGGAAGGGGATATGCCTCCCCCCACCAGTCAGAAGGAAAACTTTAAGAAGGTGACTGCAAAGAAATGAAACAGATCAGGGAAAGCTCTAGGCAGTAAAAACAAAAACAATCTTCAAGGGAAAGAGGGCCCTGATGGTTTATGAAAAAAGGGGAACAAATACTCTGCCTTGGTTATGGATAGGCCAGATGATGATTCAGGGGGAGAGTTATCTGATGCCTCCTCTGTGACCTCTTTGACTACAGAGGTGACCTCAGACACTGAAGGTGGAGGGAGAGACACCCACATCTCCCAACAGACCATGCATAGGAGATGTGGCAAAACTCCCTGAACTATCCAAAGACAGTCTTTTTCTTTTTTCTCCTCTTTTCCCTGTTACAATGAGCCTTTTGACCATAACCACAATCAATGCCAATAGCAGAAAAAGACATGCAAAGATGATTATGGTCTTAAGTTCTCTACTAAAAGGGAAAAATTATATAACTTGCTTACAGAACACTAGGTTAAAAACTAGTTTTGAGCTACAGCAAGCTACTAAATATTGGACTAATTACCCTTCCTTTTGGTCAATAGGGCAGGAAGTATGTGATTGGGTGGGTATCTTACTTAATAAATCAGACATTAAAGTTTCCAAACTGGTAGACATTTAGCCTGGAAGAGCTTTAATATTGGACTTTACATTACACACAGAAAGGTTCAGAATCCTTACCATTTATGCCCAACAAACCAAAGCACTCAGAGCAGCTTTGTTTAGACAGGTGCAACTGTACTTATTCATATCTAGAATGTTAATTTGGGCAGATGATTTCAACTGTGGATTGGAAAGAGCTGATAGAGGCATCAAAACTGATAAACTATTCTGCTATACAATAGCCCTTAATACCATTATCTCTGATGTGAAGTTAATAGACTCCTACAGATACAAATTCCCTGCAGGAGGTAACACATATTTCAAAGGTCATCTCTCTACTAGAATTGATTTCCTTTTTGTTTCAGTCATTTTAGCCATCTCAGAGGTAAAGCTAAAAGCCTGGGAATTTTTTGACCATAGGTCTGTCACTTTAAGTATTAGCTGAACTCAATTCCCCTAGATTCAGGAATACTTGTAGAAGTTAAACAGCTCTTTTTTAACTGAAGAACACAGAAAACTAGCCTGGAGAAAAGAATGGCAAGCAAGATTGATGGTTGCAGAGTTATACGACAGTGTTGCAACCTGGTGGGAGGAAACTAAGCAGTCATGGAGAGAGTTCTTCCAAAACAAAGCTAGATCCACTGCAAACAGTAATTACCTCTCATACTTGCAATTGAGAGCCCAGTTACAGAAACTTATCTCTCTCACCTTGACAAATAGACTAAATTATGGACTCCAGATTTCAGTAATTAAAAAATAAATGTTCAAATTACAATATGACAGGGCAAAGTCACTGGAACGGTAACTTAGATTTGGCACTAACATGAAAAAAAGTTCCATGGACCCTTTTAAGGAGTGTAAGAATAGGGTGGAACATAGAATAATCACTAAAGTAAGGATAGAGACTAGACAAAGTATCTCCTCACCTGAAGGTATACTAAAACAGGTAGATGCATACCTTAAGGAAACATTTGGGAGTACACTAGAAACTATAGAAAGTGACCTTATGTTGGAAGACTTACCCAGATTTTAACAGAAGACAGCAACTTTCTATCAACTCCTATTATGGTAGCAGAGATAAGGAATACTATAAATGGACTTAAAAATGATTCAGCCCCTGGTACCGATGGCATTGGCACTGAACTGTATAAAACCTTTATTGAGGAAATAGCCCCTGCCTTAGAAATAGTATTTTATTCTATGTTAAAAGAAGGGCGATTGTTGAGATCTATGAACCAAGCCTCCCTAATACTACTTTTCAAAATGGGGGAATGAGAAGATTTAAAGAATTGGAGGCCACTGAGCCTATTAAATGCAGACCTAAAAATATTAAGCAAAATCCTAGTGAATAGATTAGTGACAATAGCAGACAAAGTAATTAGTCCCTATCAAACATGTGCCATCCCTAGTAGATGTCAACATGACAACTTAATTATGATTGGGGAAATATTCCATAAGGTGGAGAAAAATAACTTGCAAGGATATATTTTAGGAATTGACCAAGAGAAAGCATTCGATAGAATCTCACATCAGTATCTATACAAAGTATTTGGAGCTTATGGGATTCCTACTGAATTCATTGAATGGATACAGGTTATGTATATAAATTCCACTCTTATTCCAAACATTAATGACTGGACAGGCAAAGAAATTGAGGTTAAAAGAGGGGTAAGGCAAGGATGCCCCCTCAACCCCCTTCTTTACGTATTTTGCATAGACTTGTTTTTGAGAAAAATAGAACAAAATAATCAGATACAAGGCCTAGCACTGCCCCAGCATCCTCACCAACCAAAATCCTTGCAGATGCAGATGACTTGGTATTGTGCTTAGACCCTCTACAAAAACTGAATTTCTGACAGAAGTATGCCAAACCTTTGCTGAATGGTCAGGGTCCAAGATTAATTATTCTAAAAGCTCAGGGATAGCTCTAGGGAACACCCTGTTACCTGAGAGAGCAACATTTGCAGGTATAAGCATAGCTAGAGGAACAATTACTATTTTAGGTATCATCTTTGGAGGAGATGAAATGGCAATTCAGAACTGGTACCTAATTTTACAGAGAGTAAATAAGTTGGTGAATTCATGGAAGAGGCAACAGATTTCAAAGAAAAAAAAAAGAATCATACTGATCAAATTTCATCTCTTGCCTATTTTTCTATATGTAACTTACATCCCCCCCAAAAAAACTTTATTTGTTGCCTTATATAGTGTGTTCTTTCAGGCCCTTTGGGGTGGCTGACTGAACCCCATCAAAAGGGAAACCCCTTACAAAAAATAGAAGAAGAGGGGCTAAGTATGGTAAATCCAGTGGCCTTTTATGGCAGTGTATTTTTATCATATAATTTTGGACATGCCCCAAGACTAGAAGGTAAGATATGGAAAGATCAGGTACTGGAATGGATTACCCCCTGCCTGACAGCCTGGACTTTAAGGAAAACCGGGACACTTCATAAAATTCCTGGACTCCCACAGTACGGGCAAGAACAGGTGAAACATTTGATTGAATGGGACATTTCCAGCAGTTGCATTCAGACTAAAGTTAAGAAACAGATATACACTCACATCATCCAAAAAGAAAGTAGGGAAAACATCTCTTTAGCTGACTGCCCTCAAGAAAAACTCCAATTCAATCTTAACATGTTGTCTTCGAACAGACTCCTTGATTTTGTGTGGAACTCAGTCTGGCCAAGTTTACATGGCAGGCTGAATGTCAGAAATGATAATAAACACAAGAAGTTGGACAATAGATCCTGCTTAAGGCACTCATGTATGTAAGTATTAGAATCTCAAGAGCATTTATTTTTAGGATGTGATTATATACAGCAATTTTGGTTATACTTAGCAAAAAAATGGGAAGAACCTTTGCTTAGCAATCTGACATGACCTGTGTTGTTATGTGGGGCTACTAATACGGAATGGGAAAAATTCTGTGCTGAGACAATATACATAATTTTGGCCACTACCAGGTATTATATAAGGCAGGCATGATGTGCGTGGGTTACACAGTAAAGGTTGGTGTCTTATATAGAAATCCTTAGGAATATTAGAATTTCTTTGCAAAAAATATGGATACTGGACTGTAAGAAATATAACACAGAAAAACTTATGTTACTATGGATAAATTGTGAAAAATGGGCTAAACTTCCGTGAAAAAATGACACAGTGTTATGAATGATTGTTTTTGGTTTTTCTTTTCTGGTATTTACTGGTATTTTTCTGTAATGTCTTGTATGTACTTGTATTGTGAATATGTGATTGTATCTTGTCTGTAGTCCTCTCTTAATAAAGATTCCCCTACTCTTTTTGAGAAGTGCCATGGGATTCTTTAACATTCACCTGAACTAACACCAGAACTGGCAGATGGGATCTCAGTTTAAAGTCTCATCTGAAAGATGGCACCTCAGGAGTGCAGCACCTTCCTCAAGCTGTAGTACAGTGTCAGTATTGGGATTCAACTCATTTTGATGTGTGGGTTATGGAACACTTGCATTCTGTACAAAAATGCCACTTGGTCTAAAAAACGCCAAATAAAGGATCACAGTCCTGTTGAGATGCAATATGTCTGGAAGTGAGAAAATGCTCCCAATTGTTGCTGGCAAATCTGTTATGCCTAGATGTTTCCATGGTGTCCGTAACTTGCCTGTTCTTTATAGGCACTATGGATCCTATTCACTAATGGTGCAGATAGGCTATGCACCATGTAACTCAGGCACAGAGCCCACCTGCACCCATGCGCACCTACTGTGGCATTCACAATGCAGCCACAGACCTCCCTCTGAACTGGATCCCTGGCCGAGCATGAAGCTCTACATGTGGATGGGCTGGGGACTCAGCGGGGGGGGGCCATTCTGGCACTCTGTGCCATGCACAAAGGTGCAGAGTGCCCTACGTGGGGTGCCAGTGGCTATACATCTGGAGGGCAGCCATAATGGCTATGCACCCCTCCAGTTACCGCCTCTAGACCCACTGGTGCTGGCAGTGGCTTATCATACCTCCACAGGAAGGTGCCCCTGTGGGTGGGGATTGTGATCGGGCCAGGGAGGGTGGCCAGCACATGCCCCCCAGCTGCTTTGCTGGGGCCTTATGCACCCCCAGTAGGATGGCACCTTCCCAGTACAAGGGATCCACTGCAGGCCCAGATAGGGAAGCCGATTGGCTGCTGCCTGGGCTCACATCCCCACCCACATGCATCTCTGTGCCTGGGGTCAGGGACTTGGAGGGGAGCCTGGTGGGGACCGCTGCTTCCTAAATGCAGTACCCGTGTGGTTATCCCATGGGTGCAGAGCTGCACGTGCCGTGTGTGCTTGCTCCGTACCCATTAGTGAATAGGCCCCAATAAGACTGCATGGGTGACAGGGGACATCTTTCAGGCTTGGCTCCGAGATTGGGACAGAAAACTCAGATCAAGAAAGATTGCCCTTCTTTTAGACAACTGCATTTCCCACCCCCATATCACTGGTCTAAAACATTAAATTGGTGTTTCTCCATCCAAACACCACCAGCTTAATGCAACCTCTGGACCAGGGTATCACATACAGTTTTAAAAGACACTGTGTCACCTTAATGTGTGGGAGGCAGCTGGACATCCTGGACCAAGATGAGGAGATAACCACCTCGACTTGCATCCAAAAGATTTCTTTGTTTGATTCTGTGTGGCTTATCCAGAAGGCATGTCAGAAAGTCTCAGCTGAGACCATGCAGGGTTGTTTCTGGAAAGGGGGATTCACAACTGATCCTGTGATAAGCCAGGTACCAGAGGAGAAGCTAGAGTAGGAGGAACAGGAAATGAAGAGGGTGCTCAGACTGACATCAGTCCTGGATGAGCTCTGTAGCATGGGAAACAAAAAGGATCCTGGAGACCTGGATGACATTGAAGAAGCCATGGTGGCTGTAAGAGGAGAGAAGAATGAAGAGTCTGAAGAGCTTGATGAGGTTGAGGAGCTGGAGGTTATGGTTACCCCTGCAGATGTGCACCAAGCCTTTCTAACACTAAGAAGGGCAGTGGAACAGAGGGAGAATGCTGTCCCACACTGGGAGTAGCTTGTGGTGACCCAGCTTGCATGGAGCAGATACACAAGCACCCAAAGAAACAGAAATCAATGTATGACTACCTCACCCAAGCTAAGTAAAAACTTTCAAACTCAACAGAGCACAACACCTTAAAAAGAGCAGTAGAGGGAGCAATTTTTAACATTATTTTTTTTTTTGCACTGTTTAATAAAGTTTGATACAAAGGTTGCCTTGCAAACATTCAAAAAGCATCTATAATCATGAGCCGCATGCTCACAGACTGTGGCACTGTCTGTATTCTTGTTGTTTGTCCTCTGTTGGCTGTATGCTGCTGTCTGTATGCATTAAATGTACATGTATCCTTGGTAATATATCCTCAGTTGTAAAGGACGCCACTTGTAATGGACTAATTTTAGAATGTTGATTTAGTCCGTTACAAGTGGCGGATACTGTATATTGTTTCTTTTATTAAGGTGCATATCACCAATGAAGAACCCAAACAAAAGAGGTCCCAGAACCGAACCCTGAGGAACGCTAGTCACTATTTTATTATCAGAATGGTGGCCTCCAATCCTTACTCACTGATTTCGATCTAACAGCCAATTTCTGACCCATCTCACCAAATTCCCACTAAATGCCATATTTGACAGTTTTTACACTAATTCTTTGTGGGGCACCATATCAGATGACTTGCCAAAATCCAGGAGAATGACATCTACTGGAGTATTGGAATCAAGGCTTTTACTGATATTCTCATAGAATAAGATTAAGTTAGTAATACACGGCCGACCTTTTGTGAAACTATGTTGTGTCCAGTCATTTAAACCCATATACTCAGTTTCATCCTCAAAATAGATTGTAATTAGTCTCTCTAATGTTTTACATATCAATGAAGTAAGACTAATGGGTCTATAATTTATTATACTGTTTCTTCTACCATTTTTGTAAATTGGAATGACAACCACACTCCGCCAGTCAGAGGGAACATCACCAGTTACCAAGGATTTTTTTAAAAAGGGTAGTAAAAGGAATACTCAAAACTGCTGCTAGTTCACAAAGAAGCCCAGGCTGTATATCATCAGGACCTAGGAAGTATTAATTTTGCAAGTTCTCAAGGCATTTTAAAACCTCATGAGGTGAAGAAGAATCACACCATTTCCCTAGTTTAGAAAAGCTATTATAAATTTAATTTATTGTTACATACAGCATTCTGTAAATAAACTTCTGTGTCTTAGGATCCCCAAAGTATTGTCACACAGGTTCAGTTATAATTAAATAAAACCCTTGCTTTTGTTACAGAAAAGCATTCTGTATTATACGAAAAGTGGCCTATATTATCTACTATATTTGAGGTTCCCATGCTGTCCAATGTAACAATCTGAGTTTTAGCTCTGGTAAGCATCCTTGCAGCCATTTCCCAAGGGTTGGAGTAACTTCAGTGATACTAACTGGTGATGGTTATGTAACCAATTATAGCAGCATTATGGTAATCATGTGTCTGCATTAATGCTATACAGTACATACCTAAATCAGTGCGCACTTCACATGGACACCAGAACTGAACAGCAAGTGTTGTGTGGATTCATAGCTTATTAAAAACATCATCTCATCTCTGTGGCTTCTACAGCTGTTGCAACATTGATTTGTTGTTGAAGTTTGTACAAGTCAATTGGTGGCTGTGACTTTAATTAATCAAGTGATCCTTTTTCCCAGAAGTCTCACTTGCTAGCTGGGAGGAAGAGGAAGTTAAAAAAAGGTCAGTGTTAGCTATGTGAGCAGTGTTAGCCAGCTAGAGAGTGAAGGTGAACTTCTGACAAGAGAAATAGAAAGAGAAAGGACTTTTTTTAATTTATTCTTTATGCCTCTCCATCACCATGGCTGCACCTTGTATCGAGGTCCCCAATGCAACTGCACAGGCTACACCCAGAGGACCTGAGGATGTCCACCCCCTTAAGTGCCCTGCTCCTGTAACTATTCAAGCATCCCGGATAACCCTAAGGGTGGAGTGGAGGGGGACTCCCCTATCACCTTTCCATACCTTGAGTGGATCAAACACCCGGAGCTGCTCCCTGGCTCCCCCTGGTCACCGGCACAGGGGCCCATCTCTTGGTGCAAAGGTGGGGTTTTTCCTTGTTTTTCTGGTACCACGCCTGCAGACTCCAGCACTCGAGAGGGCCAATGAGATGAAGGCACATGGAGATGTGCTTTCACTCCAGGCCCTCAGCTGAAATCCACCTCTCCCTGTGTTACTGCATCTTTGGCTGCACCTCCACCCATGGTCACCCAGGTGGTGATATAGCAGCGAGGACTGCAGCCCACCCTTCCTGGAGAAGGAGAGCACTCTATAGGTGCTCCATCCTTTTTCCCCCAGCTGGCCCTCCAGCAATCCAGGCTCACTACTGATCCCGGGTTACTGGTGTCACAAGTGGTAGATCTACTGCTGCACCAGCAGACCAGCCCAGAGGAAGGTCATTTTAAAAGCTAAACACCCTGCTGGGACTTATTGCCTTAGTTAAGAATAACAAAGTTTAAAGTAAGACAATAAACAACTTCAATTTAAGAGAGAAGTTGTTCAAGTTCTTTATTCATAAGAAACAATAGAACATAAAGTTTGGTGCCAAAACCTGGGAAAGGACAGAGAGAAAATGGCAGCACAACAGGAAAGAATGAAGAAAAAACAGGGTACAATTTGCATTTCCACTACCAAGATATTGTAGAGAATAGAAGGCGAATTGAGGAAAGAAAGCCCAGACACAGACAGACTGGAAGAACTCTTGGATCAATTAATAGTGAAAGAAGGAAACCTTAACGAGTTGGATCAGAGCACTGAAGCAGGAACTACACTCGAGGATTTGGACAAAGAGGTAGAAGATGCCTAGGAATATCAAGATTGAATAATTTTGTAGAAAACCTACACCAAGGGAACAATATGCAGGGCATGAGAGGAGAAAAGCAGCTCTGTTGCTTCAGCAGGATTTGTGGTAAGACCAGAGCCACCCAAACAAATGGTAAAACTCCCCTAGCTGATAATTGATACATTTTCTGCAGAAATAAGTCTTTGGCAAAACCTCTGAAGCCAATATGAAGCTTCAATTCATAACAACAAGAGTCTATCTAAGATTGATAAGTTTAACTATTTGAAGTCCTACCTAAGTGGAGTGGCGGCGAGTGCACTAGCCGGATTGACCTTGTTGGACAGCAATTATGATGCAGCCATTAACATACTTTTGCAGAGATTCAGGTGGAAGGACTTAGTAATTAATGCCCATATAAACAAACTGTTAAATTTAATGGCAGTGAAGAGATCTACTGAAATGGTGGCTTTACATCAATTGTACGATGGATGTGAAACTCAAGTACAAAGCCTAGAGTAAATGGGAGTTGTTTTGGACATGTATGGTAGTATATTATACCCTATACTGTTGAAAATGAGTTCAGAAGACCTCGCGCTTGAATTTAGCTGCCAAAGAGAGGCTGAAGATGATTGAAAGGTATCTTTGCTTATGACATTCCTACAGAAGGAAGTCGAAAGTACAGAAAGAACTATAATTTTGACTAAGACAGGGAGCACATCAAAAGATGTACAATCAAGTTATAGAACCCTCCTAAAGTGTAGTGCACATTTAGAACAAAGAGGAAAGAGATCGGGCATGATGTCTGCAGCAGCACTTCACATAGCCAGTCGGAAAGAGAATGCAAAATGCATCTTCTGTTATAAGGCAGACTACAAGTCAAGGTAGTGCTCAGAGCTCACAGTAGAAATGAGATGGGAAAAGTTGAAAAGAAAGGGGAGGTGCTTTGTGTGCTTGCCACCAAGGCATATTGCAAAATTCTATAAAACAAAGAGGGCATCATGAGAAGATTGCAGAAAAAGACATTAGAAAACAGTCTGTGACCAAAGCAAAATGATCGAGTCCAGCCCATCAGAAGGCCCAAAGGATATCATTATTACCTCAGTGTCACCAAGCAATGCAGGACAAAAAACATTACTGCTACACACAGTCATAGCTTGGGTCGAAGGGCCCACAGAGAGAAGGATGGTTTGTTGCTTATTGAATGGAGGTAGCCAGAGAAGTTTCATCTGTGAAGACATTTCATGACTATTGAAACTACCAATTACAGGAGAAGAAACACTACAGACCTTTGGTACTGACACACCCACCAGAACTAAGTACAAAAGAGTGAAAATGCATCTTAGAAATTTTTGAACAAATCACTATATAGACATAAAGGCTTTGGAGACCCCCCAAATGTGCACTGCAGTAATGAAAATGGATGGAGAACAATTTCAAAGCAAGCTAGATGCAAAGAGGCTACAACTTGCTGACATGCCTAGGGGAGATGCAGCAGATTCTCAACTGGCAGTTTTGATTGGAGGCAACCATTACTAGAGGATGGTTTCTGGTAAGATTGAACACTTAGAGGGCACTCTTGTGGCACTTGAGAACATTTTTGGATGGTTGATTCAAGGCCCAGTTTCAGTCTCAAGTATAGTTAATGGCATTATAGATATTGGGACCATACACATTAGTGTGAATGAAGATACTCTAATCTCTGAACAATTTTGTTTATTTTGGGAACTGGAATCCCTGGAAATTGCTGCAGACCAAGACGTGAATTCAGAAATGGATCTGGAGACTTTGCAATCCTTTGAGCGTACAGTGAAATATACCAAAGGGAGATATGAAGTTTTATTGCCATGGTGAACTGAACAACCAGAGCTACCGGATAACTACAAGGTAGCCAAGAAATGATTTGATCAGCTGGTGAAAAGATTTAGAACTGATGTGATGCTGTACGCCAGATATAAGGATGTCATCCCAGAATATATTGAACAAGGCATGGTAGAAGAAGCGGCTCCAGTGCATCACACTATTGAGATTACCAAAACTGTCATGTATTATCTGCCACACCATGCAGTTATAAGGGAAAATAAAATTACAACTAAGTTGCACATAGTGTTTGATGCAACATCTCGTGAAGTGGGAACACCATCATTAAATGATTGCTTATTAACCAGATCTAATCTGAATTTGGGCCTGCTGGGCATCCTAATTAAGGTTCTACAGCACAAAATTGCATTCATGGCAGACATACAAAAGGCCTTTCTACAAATCTCCCTGTCTGAAAAGCATAGAGATGTCATAAGACTCATTTGGATGAATGAGATTCCCAAGGCAGGTGAAGAAGCAAATCTCCATATAATGAGAATGACCCAAGGTTTGTTTGGGGCATCACCGAGTCCATTTCTACTGGCAGCAACTATCAGACACCATTTGAAACAAACGTTAAACAAATTACTTTATGTAGATTATTTTATAGCCAGTGCAGTGTGGAGGAAGCTTAACGTATAGCTACAGAAGCAATGGAGATACTGCTTACAGCTGGCATGCCTCCTTGCAAATGAATAACTAACTCCAATGCATTACAAGAGCGATGACAAGACAATGCAATGGATGGTGCTGCCGAGATCAGGAATTATGGAACTCTTTTGAAGGTGCTGGCTCTGGCCTGGAGAACAGAAACAGACAATTTTGTATTTGAACTGCAGAACCTGTTCGCATTCTTAAAGGAGCATAGACATATAAAAATAAATGTGTTAAAAGCTACAGCATGCATAATTGAACCCATTGGCTTCTTGACTCCATTCACAATATGGATAAAATGTCTTTTCCAAAAAGCGTGGGAGCGAGGTATCGGATGGGATGAGGAACTACCTTCTGATTTGTCTGAAAGGTGGAACCAGTTGTGTTCAGAACTGCCTTGTTTACAAACTTGGCCAATACCAAGGAGATACGACACAGATTTAAGGGAGAAAGCTAATCAAATGAGACAACTGCATTTATTCAGTGCTGCTTGCAAAAGCACATACTGTGCGGTTGCTTATTTGTGCAGCGAAGATCCTGATGGAAGGGTTGTCATGTCCCTAGTTGCAACTACGATGAGAATGGCACCCTTGAAATGAGTCACCCTATCCGGTTTTGAACTGCTGGGCACCTTAATCAGATCAAGACTTGGAAATTACTTAAGCACTCAGTTGAAAATGGAAAAAAAAAATACATTTATGTACTGACTCCATGATCACCTTGCATTGGATCAGAAGCACTACGAAGTAATGAAAGCCATTTGTCATGAACAGAGTAAAGTAGATCCAAGCCCTGACAGAGCCCTCAAATTGGTCGTATTACAGTGGAAATCAGAACTAGGCAAACATTCCTACTAGAGGGCAAGGACTTGATCATTTAAAGGAGAGCACCTTGTGGTGGAAGGGGCCATTGTGACTAACTTTGCTGGAAGACGAATGGCCATGACACTGTTTGGATAATGGAAGTGACTCAGTCAACTTAAGTGCTGAAGCTATAGCACAGCATCAAATCACTGTGCAAGTCGATGAAGAAGAATTGCATACAACAATATTGGAATTGAAGGATTACAGCAAGTTAAATACAGTACTTCACATAACGGCTTGGGTGAGGAGATTCATCTACAACATGCATACAACCAATGCTAAGAAACAAGAAAAATTGTCCTCAGAGGAAATTTTGGCATCAGATAGACAGTGGACATGGACAATACAGCGACAAAGTTTTAAAGAGGAAATAAAGCAGATGGAAGTAGGGAGTACTGTAAGCTGTCACTCTAAAATTAGAGAATTATCCCATTCTTAGATGAACACAGGCTCCGGTGCGTGTGGGGGTGACTACATATGTCAGACCTAAGTGATAAGCAGCAACACACTTGGATACTGCCAGCAAAGGATGTGTTTTCTGAATTACAAGTATGACACCAACACGAGCAGATGATGCACTCTGGTCTTCAGGACACCCTGATGCAGGTGAAAGAAAGATTTTGGATTCTGTGGGGGAGACAGTTAACCAAGCATGTTATACAAACTACCTAATATGTAAAAGGTTCAGGGCCAAGCCATGGAAACAACCGACTGCTCCTTTACTGTGAGACCGGATAATGGAGGTGACACCCTTTTTTTTAACAGGGGTAGATTTCACCGGACAGCTGTATGTATGGGCACAACCACTGACTAGCAAAGCCTATATTGCACTGTTTACATGTGCTGTAACAAGAGCAGTATATCTAGAACTTGTTTCAGACCAAACCACAGAACATTTCTTGTTAGACTTTAGGAGGTTCATTGCCAGACGGGAATTGTGTTGAATAATGTATTCAAATAATGCAAAGACCTTTAAAAGGGCTTGTCAAGATTTAAAGGAGCTATGGGAAATGTTAAAAACGTCCCCCTCTGAGAATTCCTTTTTGTAAATCAGATTACTTGGAAGTTGAATGTGGAAAGAGGAGCTTGGTGGGTGGATTTTGGGGAAAGACTAGTGAGATCAGTAAAAGCAACCCAGCTTGTCTGCAGCTCCATTGAGTTTTTCCACAAATGGAGTGAGATGAGATCGCTCAATTCTTTGCGAATAAGGTTGCCTACATCAGTCAGGAGATCCATCGGTCTCGTTCTATAGGGGATGCTGTTGGTCGGTGCTTGGTCACTGTGTCCGGTGTTTCCTGGAGTACCTTTGACCTGCTGGAGTTCATTGACATTATGAGGATTGTCAAGGGGATACACCCCACGTGCTGTAGTTTAGACCTGGACCCTTCCTTACCTGATTTTGGGTTGTAGCGACATCATTGGCCTGGTCTTAGCTCAGATTGTCCAGTGCTCCTTGGAATCAGGTGGGTTTCCAGGCTCTGTGAAGGAGGCGGTGGTGACACCTCTTCTGAAGAAAGCTTCTTTGGACCCAGAGACTCTAGCAAACTACGGACCTATCTTGAACCTTCCTTTTGTGGGAAAGGTTATCGAGAAAGTTGTGGCAACTCAACTGGAGAACCATTTAACCATCCATAATTTATATGAATCTCTCCAATCAGGCTTTCATAAGAGGCATAGTACAGAGACTGCTCTGGTTCGGGTGCTCAATGATCTTCTGATGGTGAGAGATCGGAGAAACTGCTCCATCTTGGCACTCCTTAATCTCTCTTCAGCTTTTGACACTGTGGACCATGGGGTCCTGCTCGAGCATCTGAGGTCCACCTGTGGGCTGTCTGGTACAGTGCTCAGATAGTTTTCATCTTTCCTCACCAGTAGAACTCAGAGAGTTGTTGAGGAAATATTTTCTTCTGAGTTCTTCTCTCTGCCTTGTGGGGTGCCCCAGGGCTCAGAGCTGTCTCCCATGTTGTTTGCAGTGTATATGCTGCCCCTTGGAGACATTGTAAGACAGTATGGGCTGAGGTTTCACTGCTATGTTGATGTTACCCAACTCTACCTATCTTTTGCCCCAAACCAGGTTAGTGCTATCTCTGTATTTAACAGCTGCCTAGTTGAAATCCAGGATTGGATGAGTTCCCACAAGTTAAAGTTGAGCACAGGAAAGACTGAGGTTTTGGTGGTGGACCCGGGTCACAGGGCAGAGGGGTTGAGGACTGATCTGCCCTCTGGTTTATTTTTGGGGGGTGCTCAGATCATTACCTCTGAACAGGTGCGTGACCTGGGAGTGATACTTGACGACAGGCTGACCCTTCATCATCAGGTGTCGGCAGTCATCAACTTAGCCTTTTACCATCTTAGGAACATTGCCAGGATCAAGCATCTTGTTCCATCCAGTGACTTGCCTGTTTTGGTCCACGCCTTTGTGACCTCACACCTTGACTACTGTAACTCCCTTTACTTAGGGCTTCCTGGGGTTGATATCTGCTGCTTGCAGCTAGTGCAGAATGCTGCTGCATGTTTATTGACTGGGGTATCAAGGAGATCCCATATTACCCCAGTGCAGCATGATCTGCACTGGCTGCCGGTTCAGTGGTGGATCACCTTTAAGGTAGGTTTGTTAACCTACAAAACCCTATATGAACTTGGTCCTGACTACATGAAAGAGCTTCTGATTCCCTACACCACTGTGCGACAGCTCCGCTCGGCTGACGAGGGGTTGCTGGAGATTCCAAGGGTTAGCTTAAAGTCATCTGGGGCTCGTGCTTTTGTGTTTGTTGCCCCAACCCTCTGGAATTCTCTGCCACGTCAGCTATGGGAGTGCAGGACCATGGGGAGCTTTAATCAGGCACTGAAGACTTCCTTATGGAGCAAAGCTTTTCCTGATTTTCTGTGATTTAATTGATATTTATTGAATTTTGTAAGATTCTGTGTAGCACCTTGATATTATGAAAGGTGCTCTATTAAATAAAGTTATTATTATTATTATTTAAGAAAATATTTGGGAAAGCATCTCTGGGGTTCAAGGAACTTAGCAAAATACTGACTGAAATTGAAGCAATCCTGAACTCCAGACCATTGACTTTCATGCATGGTGATGCCGGAGAACCTCAGCCTTTGACACCAGCCCACTTTCTTCATGGGCAGTGACTTACCACATGCCACCGCAGACCTTTTCAGAAACTGATCAGTTTGCCACTGTCAAACAAG
Organism: Neoceratodus forsteri; assembly: GCA_016271365.2. NCBI lineage: Eukaryota > Metazoa > Chordata > Ceratodontiformes > Ceratodontidae > Neoceratodus > Neoceratodus forsteri. The sequence continues at coordinate 1,284,136,148 of CM057454.1, read as the reverse complement.
CAGAAATGTCCAAAAGATGGAAATACAGACAAAGACTGATGAACAGTTTTTGGAACTGATATCAAAAAAAAAATACCTATTAGAGTTGTGATCAGCTCACCACAGTGTTCAACCAGACCAAGCTACACAATTGAAAGTGGGAGACCTGGTGCTCACATATGAAGACAAAATGGCAAAACAAATGTGGAAAGTTGGAATAATTGAAGAGTTGTTCCATGACCAAGATGGATGCATGCATTCATGTGCATTGTGTTTGCCCTCAAGATCAGTGCTAGGTGGCCAGTTTAATTACTGTACCCTTTGGAAGTTTAAATTTGCTAAACTTTATTGAAAATTTATCCGGCTGGAGGATGCTGCAACTTGAATTTGTTGTTGAAGTTTGTACAAGTTAATTGGTGACTGTGACTTTAAAAGTCTCACTTGCTAGTTGGGAGGAAAAAGAAGTAAAAAAAAGGTCAGTATGAGCTGTGTGAGCCAGCAAGAGCATGAAGCTGAACTTCTGACAATAGAAAGAGAAAGGACATTTTAAATGCTAAACAGCCTGCTGGGACGTATTGCATTAGTTAAGAATAACATAGGTTAAAGTAAGACAAACAAGTTCAATTTAAGAGAAAAGTTGTTCAAGCTATTTATTAGAAACAATAGAACAACAGCTTTATCAATCTGAATTCTCCAACATCAGTGCCATCCATAAAATGTTTCTCCCTCAGCTCAGCACCTTGAATGAAACAACAGGGAGAGGCATCACCACCAGAAAGAGGGAAGTAGTATTACCCCTGTATAAATCACTGGTGAGATCCCACTTTGAGTACTGTGCCCAGTTCTGGAGGCCCCACTTCTAGAAGGACATAGATAAGGTGGAGGCACTACAAAGGAAGAATAGTAAAATGGTAGTGCAGGGCCTGCATCAAAAGTTGTACAAGGAAAAACTCAAGAAACTAAAGATGTAGTCTATAGAGGAAAGGAAAGAAAGAAGGGATATTCTAGAAATGTTAAAACACCTCAGAGGTATTAATAAGGTACAAGAAGGTAACATTTTCCATAGAAAAGGATGTTTCAGGACAAGGGATCACACCATGAAGCTGGGGGGGGGGGCTCAGAGGAGATTTGAGGCAATACTTCTTCACAGAGAGGGTGGTGGACACATGGAACAGCCTCCTAGTCGAGGTGGTGAGTGCTAAAACAGTAACAGGATTTAAGCCTGCATGGGATAGACACAAGGGGACCTTAGAAATAAGGTAAGAGGAGAAGAAGATCAGAGATCTAGTAGGGTCTGCGATGGCACATTAGGTAGGGGATATAGGGCAGACCAGATGGGTGGAGAGGTCCTTATCTCCCAACAACTTTTATGTTTCATTGTTAACAAGTCATGCCTTTCACCCCAGATTCACTATGAAATTATTCTCAATGTGATCTCATCTGAGTTTTATTACATGGGTGTGGTTTACTGCACTCCAGCCAGACTGGACCTATTCTTTCATGCTTTCAGAATTTCACCCCTAAATATCCCCTCTAAACACCAATGCATCCTTTACTGTAGCGTATCCCTTCCATCTCCAGAGGGTAGTATCTCTTCCACAATGTCACTTTACAGTTTCATAGATTCAGTTATATGCCATGTTACTTTCCACCTTCCTTCCCTTCTCTCCCCTTTTCCCAACTCCCTCCACTTACCACTATGACTTCCCCCTTCTTCCATTACAGCTCCATGACTCATGTTTTCATTCCTAACCCTAATAATTCCAAAGTTGCTCCATTTCAAAGAAAATACTTTTTAAACATATTCTGGTCAGATCCACCACGGCTGCATAATGAAGTTAGTTAAGTTGTGTGGAATTGTTAAGGAGGCATGGAGAAACAAAACTACAGCTGCAAATGCCATTAACTTGATAAGGGTGTTTCATGGGCTTAAACATAGACATGAATTGCATTTAGTAAGGCCTACAACACCATTTCACGTATGACTTGTAAATAAGTTGGGCAGCCTGGGAGTGGGTCACAAGCTGGTAAACTGGGTTAGGAACTGGTTGAATGATAGAAGATGAAGAGTCATGGTAAATGGTGTTCAGTCAAAGGAAAGGAGTCTGACCAGCAGGGTGCCACAGGGATCAGTCCTGAGCCCAGTCCTATTTTATGTCTTCACAAATAAAATTGCAGAGGGGCTGGAGGGCAAAGTGTGCTTGTTTGTGAATGACATTAAGATCTGCAGCAGGATGGACACTTTGGGAAAAGTAGAAAAAATGAAGAGGAACCTGGGAAAATTAGATGAATGGTCCAAAATGTTGCAGCTGAGATTTGATGCAAAAAAGTGAAAATTATGCATCTGGGTTGCAGGAACCCAGGGCAGGATTATTGGGGGGGGGGGGGATGATGGTCATCAAAATGGAAAGGGATTTTGGGGGTAATCATATTGGATGACCTAATGGTGGCTAAGAAATGTACCAAAGCTGTGAGAAGAGCCAGTGGAATGCTGTGGTGCATAAGGAGAGGTATTATCAGCTGAAAGAAGGAGATGGTGATGCCACTGTGTAGATCACTGGCAAGGCCTCATTTGGAATATGGTGTCCAGTTCTGGAAGCCACATTTCTGTTATGCAACTTTCAATCACAAAAGGGTTAAATGGTTCTACTTTAGATTCCTATCCCTTTCCCCTACTGCTCCCACTGGTTAGCCTTATGGAACACAACCAGAACATATCTTGGCTAGCATTATGAATTCACCTACACAAGCTGCTTCTCAGTCTACAGCACTGTCTTTTTAAGATGTTAACTTCTTGTTGAAAATATGGCATAATCTTTCCATCTATGTTATTGCTAGACATACTATAGCTAGCTTGGCTTGAGGAAGCATCAACATGGCCAGGACCCCTTAGCAATTGAGATGCATATGCAGCATGTAAGTCCAGATGTGCTAACTTACCCTACAACTGTTAAGTGTCACAGTCTGCATAATACAGAAGACTTACATTTTTGCATTTATGTTTATTTTAAAATATTGAATAGGGTTATGTCATGGACCATAACTGATCTCCACCCTCAATCCCCCCCCTCCCCATGCTCCAGCCCTGTTACCAAGGTCCTCCTATGTGTATCCCATGCATGTTTGAAATCTGTAACCATTTTGGTACTCATTACCTCTGCTGGCAGGCTGTTCCATGCAAATACATTGACTGACACCTGCGAATGAGATGGGGGGGGGGGGTTCTAACATTCCTGCTAGTTTTATGCCCCCTGGAACCTGCTATTCACGGTTTATTATTGCATTTTGCCCCAGACAATCTTCCCAGAGTGCAGTTTGCTCTATTGTTTAATAGCTTCTTGTGGAGGCCAGTGTCTTGTTACATTGTCTTTTGTTTCAAATTAAGCACAGAAGAGACATCATGGCAGCCAAAGGAGTCACACTTTGAGTCTTAGGGTATGTGCAGCATAATTAATAAGTTTTCTAAATATTAGTATTTTTCCAGCTGTGTGTGTGTGTGTGTGTGTGTGTGTGTGTGTGTGTGTGTGTGTGTGTGTGTGTGTGTGTGTGTGTGTTGATTCAATTGCTTGTGTCTTGAATTTCAACTTTAGTGGAAACGTTGCACTCTGATTTTCTTATTCTGATTTTTTTTGCAGTATGTTGTCTGTATTTATAGTAATTCTGTTGCCATTCCTGGCAATGTACAGGGTTGGGAGACTGAGTTGTGACTGGGTTTGAATAAGGAAAACAAATAGTCATTACATTGCTTTGCTGTCTCCACTGATTTTTTACTGTATCCCCTTTAATATTAATATACTTACACATTTTTTAATTTGTTTGTTTAGGCTATTGATGTAACTGCACAATTGCTTGCTGTTGCTTTTGTCTGCATTTGTTGCATTTGAGTTCCATTTTCTTTTGAAATGTTTGCTTTTGTGTTCATGTTTCTTTAAAATGTGTGTGTGTGTGTGTGTGTGTGTGTGTGTGTGTGTGTGTGTGTGTGTGTGTATTGATTCAATTGCTTGTGTCTTGAATTTCAGCATTTTAGTGGAAACTTTGCACTCTGATTTTTTTATTCTGAATTGTTTGCAATATGCTGTCTGTATTTATATTAATTCTGTTGCCATTCCCGGCAATGTACAAGGGCAGGGGACTGAGTTGTGACTGGGTTTGAATAAGGAACACAAATATTCATTACATTGCTTTGCTATCTCCACTGATTTTTTTTTCCTGTATCCCCTTTAATATTAATATATTTACATATTTTTCTTTGTTTGTTTAGGCTATTGATGTAACTGCACAATTGTTTGCTGTTGCTTTTGTCTGCATTTGTTGCATTTCAGTTCCATTTCCTTTTTAAATGGTTACTTTTGTGTTTATGTTTCTTTAAAAATGTTTCGTATTCTGACCATGTGGCTATGTCATGGCTTTTGTTTTCAGATATTTTATTGCATAAACTATTGCAATATGTTGCTGTAAGCAAGTAAGATCAACCTGCATGGTTATTAAACAATTAAGTGATGCCTCTGTAAGAATGGGAAAGGGAATACCAGCAAAACAAGTTTCTCAGTTTGTAAATGGTTGTAAATTAAGCACTGAACCTTAGCACAGAAAGATCACTCTAGCGGAGATTTCAGCTTGCAAAAAAAGGCAGTACTGGAGATACCGCAGTTAAATGAAAACTACATGATAAGTGTGTGTGTGTGTGTGTGTGTGTGTGTATGTTGATTCAATTGCTTGTGTCTTGTGTGGAAGTCAGTGCTTGTAGACAGATATTTTATTGCATGATTAGCTGTTTTGTTATTTGTTGTTGCTGAGTCACTTTCTTCACATCCTCATTTAGCCATCTTGCTTGTCATCATTTATCATATTTCTTGATTGTTTTAATGTAAACTACCACAAATGATAATATGTTGCCCTAAGCAAGTAAGATCAATCGGCATGGTTATCAAACAATGAATTGGTGCCTCTGTATGAGTGGGGAAGGAGATATCAGCAAAACAAGTTTCTCAGTTGGTAAATGGTTACAAATTAAACACTGAAACTTAGCACAGAAAGATCAATGTAGCGGAGGTTTCAGCTTGCAAAAAAAAGGCTGTACTGGGGATACCTCAGTTAAAGGAAAACTACATGATAAGTAAGTGTGTGTGTGTGTGTGTGTGTGTGTGTGTGTGTGTGTGTGTGTTTGATTCAATTGCTTGTGTCTTGCATGAAAAACAGTGCTTGTAGACAATCTAATAATTTTGCTACTGTGTTCTGGTGTGTGTTTGTGTGTGTACTTTTGATTCAATTGCTTGTGTCTTGCATGGAAGACAGTGCTTGTAGACAAATCTAATAATTTTGCAGCTGTGTTCTGCTGTGTGTGTGTTCCTCTGGGGCTGTTCTTGCAACCTAGGAAAGGTAGAAATGATGAGGTATCTCCTTCCTATTCCTGGATGCAAGTTCCCTCCACCCTGGGAACACCTGCCTGCCCCTAGTGGGTGGCACCTGCTTGACTTCCTCCCCTGACCTGTCCATCTAAGTGTCCTGGACATGCCTCTAGACAAAGTCCTGTCTCCTTTGATGCCTTGCAGGGAGGGAACATGAGCCTGAGGAACAATAGTGCTCTCTAAATTCCATACAGACACAGGCAGTGTAGTAATGAGGATTCAATGGAGGACACTATTTTTAACACGCTACCATGTTGTTTGGAAGGTAATTATGCAGGTAACCCTTTTCTCAAAGCAATATGTCTGCAGGTTTCACCTACTGCAGCTGTAAAAAGGGATATCTTCAGAATAGAACAGGCTGGTTTCTAAATTGTTATTTTTAACCAAATGCTTAAGATCAGCACAATACAGATGATACTGTATATTTCAATGTGCATCAGCATGAATCTACATACATTCAACTCAAAACAATTTAAAATTGTTTCCTTCAAGTTTTAGAGTTTTCCAAATGTCATTCCTTCTGTGAGTCCTATCAATATATTGCCAAAGTATTGACTCCTAAGAGTTTGGAAGGAGATGAGCATAATATGCCCTATAGCAGGTGGTCAGCTGATCACTTCCACTTCTGAGAACAACATCCCTGCCCTGAGCTAACTGTGAGCAGGTGCTGAATCTGTATTCAGTGAAAATGCTAAAATGTAATGTATTGGGTTGGACACCAGCAAAGCAGCTCAAAAGGATCTTAGTACTTCAATGTTATGGCATTACACTTTTTACAGAGAGCACACACTAAGCATGTCTGAGTTATTGGCAATCCATTTGACCTGCAGCAGCCAATCAGCAGCACTTGAGATCAAGACCGCCTCCTCCTGCAGAACTCTCCATGCCATTCCCATCTCTCCCTCACAAGGAAAGCACTTGTGAGAAGAAGGAGCTTCTTTTATGCAAAAAAGGTTACATTTTGATCAGAAAACTTACCAAATCATTAGAGAATCATGTATTGTTATCCCATTTAGTTAATTCTTACTATGTTTAACTGTAATTTCAGGCAGATTAATTAATCATGCTGCAGGGGAGATGAGATACTGCACAGTATAAATCTGCACAGCAGCTGCAAGCTTTGCTGCAGCAGGAGCAGGGCAGAGCACATTTATCAGATTGAGAAAGGTTCAGTGGTGAGTCCTGACTTAATCCATCCTTCCCCAACTCTGCCTGCTCCCTCTCTTATTATAACCTTATTAGACTAGGCTGCCCTGATTCTAAAAAAAAGGGGGGCAATCAAAAATGAGTTACAAAACTCATATAAATGTATCTCTGATGCAGTACAGTGGAGCCCTCTTAAATTCAAATGCTTAGGATAAAAGTTTTTGTGCACTTAAGTGGGCTGTCCATTTAATGAAAAAATCATTTCCAGGCACATTTCACTGTTTCTGTAATGTGTCTTATGAACTATCAGGTGCTCAAGTTAAAATGACATTACTGCATTGTCCTACAAAACAGTACTGCTTAAAAAAATCTGTAATCTTCTCTTACTTTTTTTTTTTGGTACAGTCTCCCTTTAGCAGATTATAATGATCTGCCACTAGAGGGACCTTAGTTCTTTCATTTGTGGTGCGACTGTGTCATAACAGTATAGTCTTCTCTTCCTCCTAACTTTTAGTATAGTCTTCTCTTTCCCCTAACTTATAAGAATTTCTCTCAATGGTGTTTCTCTTGATGTAATTAAAGATTGGTCATTTCTTAGACTCTCCTGCTCAATCCACTGCATATCTTTTCTCACCATGTCTCTAGACTCACTCAGACTTCTTCTCCCTATCCTCTCTGTCCTCTGTCTCCCCCTTCTCGCCCACACTCCTTCCCCCTCCCCATTATTACCAGTCCCTCTCTGCCACGCTACACTACACTCTCCTCTCCTGTCTTCAATTACACTGTTATCCCATCTCCATCTCTTCAGACCTGGGAACACTACCAATTCCACCCTAGTGCATCACTCTTTGTAACCTATTTACTGCACAATACTACATATTATATTCTTCCAGCCTCTCTTTCTCTCCATGCCCCCCTTATCTCCAGTCGAGCCTGCTCTGTACCTTGGCATAAGAGAGTAAAGCTTCACTATATTATCGTTGCACTCCTACTCCTATCTTATGGAGACATAAATCCTAACCCTTGACCTTGCCCTCCAAGTGCCTCACTGCCCACATCCACTGCTCCAGGAACTTTCCCATCAAGCCACACTGTCCTTCCCCTTGGACTGAAAATTCTTCACCTCAATATACCCAGCCTTCTCCCTAAAGTTGATCTAAAGTCAATCTACTCCAGCCTCTGGTTGCTTTGCTTAGTCCTGATATCATCCTGTCTGAAACCTGGCTTAACAATAAAATAGGTGACCCTTCTCTCTCCATCCCAGGCTATACTATATTTCGACAAGACCAGTCAGGCAGGGGTTGAGGAGTGGTTATCTATGTCTCCTAATAGAAACATAGAAATTGATGACAGATGGGGAACAGAGATCCATCTAGTCTGCCCTGAGCCCTACCCACCTCTTTAGGATTTCTGTGAGTCAATCCCCTTGTGTCTGTCCCAAGCTGCTTTGAATCCCCCTACTATTCTGGAGTCAATGTATCCAGCTGGTAGACCATTCCTAGGATCAACCACTCTCTCTGTGAAGAAACACCTTCAAATTTTGCCCCTGAATCGTTCTCCCATCAATTCCATCTCATGTCCTCTTGTCCTACTGGTGCTATTGACCATAAAGAGCTCCTGGGTGGAGACTCTGTTTATACCCCTCAGAAACTTTAATATCTCAATCATGCCCCCTCTATCCCTACATTGTTTCCAGGAGTACATGTTGAGTTCCTGTAACCTGCTTTCATGTGGCAACTTATGGAGACTGTGTATAATTTCTGTTGCCCTCCTCTGTACTATCACCAATCTATCCATGTCCTTCCTCAGATAAGGGCTCCAGAACTGGACGCAGTACTCAAGATGGGGTCTCACCAGGGACCTGTACAGTGGCAGAATCACCTCCTTTCTTCTACTTGTGATGCCCCTTCCTATGTATCCCAGCATCCTGCTGGCCTTGTTAGCTGCCTTTTCACATTGTTTGCCTACCTTCAAACTGTCTGATATGATAATCTCTGGATCCATCTCTGGATGGATGGTTGATAGCTTCTCCCCTCCAAGGTGGTAATCTGTCTTTGGGTTGCTTCTGCCCAGATGCATAACTTTTCACTTTTTCACATTGAATTTTAACTGCCACAAGTTGGACTAATGTTCCAGTCTGAGTAAGTCACTTTTCATTTGCTCTACCACCTGTGCAGGGTCCACCCTGTTGCAAAGCTTTGTGTCATCTGCAAACAGGCACACCTTCCCACTCAACTCCTCTGTGATATCTCTGATGAAGATATTAAAGAGTAATGATCCGAGGATGGACTCCTGTGGCACCCGGCTTGTCACCTCCCTATCCCCTGATACTGCCCCAATTACTGTCATGGATTGAGTTCTCTGTTCAAGCCAGCTACTCACCCATGCTACCACTTCTTGCCCCACTGCAGTATGGTCAAGTTTGTTTAGCAGCCTTCTGTGTGGTACAGAGTTGAAGGCCTTGCTAAAGTCAAGCTAGATAACATCAATGGCTCCCCTCAGTCCACAGCCCTAGTAACCAAGTCAAAGAACTCAATCAGGTTAGTCTGGCAGGACCTTCTCATTGTGAAGCCGTGCTGCTTGGCATCCAGTTGTCCAGATTCCTCCAGGAATGCTAGTATTCTTTCTTTGAGCAGTGACTCCATCATCTTACCTGCCACCAAGGTGAGGCTGACCAGGTGGTAGTTTCCTGTCTCCTCGCTGCTACCACTCTTGTTTAAGGGGACCACTATTGGTCTTTTCCAGTCCTGGGAAACTGTCCCTTCTCTCAAGAATCTGCTAATATGATCCTTTAGTGGTGCTGCCAATTCATCACTAGGTTCCCTCAATATGCATGGGTGGACTCTGTCCAGCCCCATGGCTTTATCTACCTTTAGTTTTTTTAATTCTGTCCTTACCCTCTCTATTGTGAACAGGCTTGTATCCATTCCCCCTAGGTGACTTATGCCCCCCTTTGGGGTGGGTCCATTACCATGTGACTCCTTAGTAAAGACTGAGCAGAAGTACTCATTTAAGACTTCTGCCTTTTCACTGATTTCTTCTACCCTCCTCCCATCCCTGCTTATGAGCTTGACAATGCTCCTTTGTTTTTCCTCTTGTCACTTATGTGCCTAAAGAAGGTCTTATTCCCTCCTTTAACCCCCTGCACTATGTCTTCCTCAGTCTGCTTCTTTGCTTTTCTGATCACCCTTGCTGCCTCCTTCAAGCTGCACTTGTATGCATCCCTATTTATTTTGCTGTTTGAGCCCTTGTAACTTTGCAATGCTAGTCTCTTTTCCCTCATTGCAGCTGCCACCTCCTTTGATAACCATAGCGGATTTCTTTTTTCTTTGTCTTACTGACTAGCATGGAGCATTTTGCAATAATCTCTGCTAGTGCTTCTCTAGTGTTTATCCAACAGTCCTCTACCCCTCCTTTTGCCTTCTTCTTGAGGATATCCCTAAGGCATATTCTCATCTGATCGAAGTCTGTTCGTCTGAAGTCTATAACCCGTGTCTTAGTGTGGCTTGTTTCCTTGGACTTTTTGACCTTGAAACAGACAGCTTTGTGGTCACTTGACAACAAATGGCATCCCATCTCCACCTCCTCAACCTTGCTGCTGTTTGTGAGCACCAGGTCCAGGACTGTGTTTTCTCTAGTGGGGGCTGCAACAAGCTGATTAAGTCCAGCTCCTCCCAAGGTGTTTAGGAAATTTATGCTCCTTGTTGTGGATGCTGTGCAGCAGTTCCAGTACATGTCTGGGAGGTTGAAGTCCCCCATCAGCATGGCTTCTCCTTTTTTGGCCATCTTTACTATGTTTTCAAGCATTGCTTTGTCTCCTTCTGCCCCTTGTGAGGTAGGCTTGTATATTACTCCAAGATGAAGGCTGAGCATGAGCCCAGTTTGAGAGTGACCCAGAGTACCTCAGGTTCATCTTGGGACCTTTGGACTGCCATAGCTTTTATGTCCTCCCTTACATATAAAGCACCCCCCCCCAACACCCCATATCCTTTTCTGTCTTTTCTGAATAATTTGTAACCTGGGATTGCAACATCCCATTCATGGCTCTCGTTTAGCCATTTTCTGTGACTGAGATTCAGTCCAATCTTGCATCTGCTATTGTGGCTGAGAGTTCTGGGATTTTGCTAACCAGACTCCGGACATTGGTCATCCGTGCCTTCCAGAGTCTGGCATCCTTGATCCTTTCTATCAATCCAATTCATCACCATTCTTTCTGCCTCTGTCCCAAAAGCATATGAGGTGCTTATCTTACAGCTATCCTCCCCTTTCTCCATCCCTACATTTGTGGCAGGTACCTATTGTCACCCAGGCCTCCGCTCCTCTGTTGATACAGACGTTATCAGTTCCATAGTATCTCACACCTCCTTGTGTGAAGTTTATATTATGGGTGACTTCAATTTAAACTGGTTATCCCCCACCATGAACAAAATAGGAAATTAAATGGATGTCCATAACTTATCACAGCTCATCTTTGATCGAACTCAGATGAACTATAAAATGAGTAATCACTCCTTAATTGACTGGGCCCTCACCTCACACACAGGGTCATTAAATCTGGTATATTATCAGATGCCCTAAGTTACCACCTCATGACCTTTCTGGTATGTAAAATTCACAGAATCAAGGCCTGTTATGAAACCTTAATGACTCGCACATATAAATCTCTGAACCTTGCTTCCCTTCTACATGACCTAGCTCTTACAAACTGGGCCCCTAGAGCCACAGAGAACTCGATAGACAAATCCGCAGAATAATTTAAAGGTAAATTTCTTGACATTTGAAAAAAGCACACCACACTTTGATGCATCGGAATCCATGGGAACCACCTTCCAGGGATCTCACCTGAACTTACAGCTTGTCAAACAGTGCAGGATCAAGCTTGGAAGCTACATAAAGCCTCAAAGCTCCCTAAAGACTATGATGCATATCATTCTCTTTGCAACAAGCACACAAAAGCCACTCATTTGGCTAAGGCAGACTACTTTAGCTCAACCTTTCAATACAACATAAACAATCCCTCTAAATTCTGGAAAGTCATCCACTCACTCTTCTACCCTCCCTTCCACCCAGTCCCCCCTCCTCAATATAAACACCCTTATTATTGATCACTTCAGTGTTGCTACTGAATTTAATTCATACTTCACTTCTTGTGCCTCTGCTCTCCTATCCTCTTTACTGTCTACTAGTCCAGGTGCCCACTCCACCTCACCATGCAGACTGCCCCAGTCTACTTGTTTCTCTTTCACTAAAATTGACCCTTCTGACACCTTGGATGCCTTGCATGCCATAAACCCATCCAAAGGCAGTTTGCCTGATGGTTTGGACCCCAAGCTACTATATCTCTCAGCTACGGCTGTCACTGCCTCACTGTCTGACCTCTTCAACATCTCATTCAACATGGCAGCCATCCCACCTGACTGGAAACATGCCGTTGTTCTTCCCCTACCTAAGGGTGGTGATCCTTCCTCACTAGGGAACTACTATTCCATATCCCTCCTTCCCACTCTTGTCAAACTCCAAGAACTCTTGGTTCTTGCCCACCTCTCTTCTTATCTCTCTAATTCCAACTTTTTCACTTCCTTCTAATCTGGTTTTTGGAAAAAACACTCTATCTCACTGATTAGGCTAACTGACTCCATCATCTCAGGGATGGACAGTGAACAAATCATGTCTGCCATTTTTGTTGACCTAGCCAAGGCTTTCAACATGGTTTCCCACACCCTACTACTAAACTCCCTTTTCTCAGCAGATCTGACTGACTCAGCCACTAACTGGTTCAGAACCTACCTTGCAGGTTGGACCCAATCAGAATCACTGACTCCACATCCCCCCCATTAACACTGTTGTCCCTCAAGGATCCGTGCTGGGCACTATACTTTTCTCCATATTTCTTCATGACCTACCATCTGTCTGTACATCAACCTCAATACATATGTATGTATGCAGATGACACATTCTTCTACACCTCTGGACAGTCTCCCACTGATGTTGCAAACAGACTTCAGCAGGATTTCAACAATGTTCAGCACTGGTTTTGCTCTCATCAACTTTTTCTAAACACCAAGAAGACAGTCTCCATGACCTTTGGCACTAGGCAGAGACTCTCTAGGCTCCGCTCGCTGCCCTCCTTCTGTATCCTTGATGGGACAGTCCTTGAGGACACCTCCTCATTCAGATAACTGGGTGTTTGGCTTCACCAACATCTCACCTTCTCTGGTCATGTGGATGCCATCCTTAAAAAGCTGTGCCCCAAGCTCGGTGGTCTGTATAGGAACTGGAACTGCCTCCCTCTCCTGGCGAGGCGCAAACTTGTCCAGAAGATGATCCTTCCTATTTTTGATTGCTGTGATATAGTCTACAGTGCCACTCCCAAGATCTCCTTAGCCAGATTGGATACCCTCTTCAACTCCTTCTGCCGCTTCGCTCTGGACTCTCCTCCTCTCACCCATCACTGTCAGCTCTACCACTCCCTGGCATTTCCCTCACTAGAAAAAAGACCTCCATCATTGTGCTACATTTGTCTCTAAATTCAGGTTTGGATCACTCCCATCCTATCTCATTTCCTCTCTATCAGTCCTTCCTCCTTCCCTCTGCCCACTCACTTAGATCATATGACTCCCATTCCCTGGTTGTTCCTCACCAGTCTACCACTGTAGACCAGGCTGCTTTCCCATATCGCTTCCCAAAACTGTGGAATTCACTTCCTCACCAGATTCACTACTCTTCCTCGCCCTCCTCTATAACTTTAGCCCTACATAATTTCCTCTCTGTAAATTGTACCTGCAATTAACCTACCTGCTATTCCTGACCTGCTCCCTAGCCTCTATCAATATATTAAGTAACTATTCTGAATTACAACTCCCTTCTAGCCCCACCACTTTCTTTCCTGCAGAGATTCCTACCTGTCCATTCCTTCGGGTTATCTATAACTACCAATATAACTATGACTATCAATCTACTACTATCATTATATCTATAACCTTGATTCCTTTTCACCTGCTCCCCTCCCAGCCTTGCTACCTTTCCACCTCTTCTGTTACTCCCTATGCACCCCTTCCTTTTGGGCTAAATTGTATCATCATGAATTTAAGGTGTTATCATAATGTAATGCAATTGACCTGTGCATTGTCACCTCTGTAAACAATTGCTCATATGCTGCCTGCACTTAATACGTTCTTTCTGTTATTTTCTATTCACCACTGCCAATATTATTGTAATAATGTTTGCTGTTGTATGTATGTATGTATGTATGTATTTAAACTACCCTCTCCCCCAGGGACACAATGTGAGATGAGTAACTTGTTGTTCAGTGTGTCTTTCCTTGTGAAACACTTCAATTAATAAATAAACAAATAAATAAACTTAGTGTGTTTCAGTGTAGGATTGAAGGCTAAAGGCAGTCTTTTCTTTTGACAAAATGAATTTTCTTACTGCAGCCATGCTAGACAGTACCATGACTGCAGCTAAGATGTTAAGATGGACTATTTAAGGTGGTACTGTACACAATGTTCACTTAAAAGCTGGATTGGACTGAAAATCAATAGGAAAGTAAAAAAAAAATTCATTTAACTGAAATGTGCACTTATATGTAGTGCACTTAAGAGGTACATTTAACATTGGATGACTAGGAAACAAAAATCAGGATATGAAAAAAATGCACTTAAGCAGGATGTGCACTTATCTGATGTGCACTTAAGTGCAGTCCACAGTATTAGCTACTTACAGTGCCCTCTTGTGACTTTTTGCATTTAGATCTCCTGCTTGGAAATACAAAGAAGATTCATTTCAGCTTGCCTGCTGGCTCAGCTGTAGAGCCAATGCCTGTGGCACTAATGACCCGTGTTTGGGAGCAAACATGGACATCAAGGGTCAGCTGAGTGGAGGTAGGATAAGCATCTCATGGACAGCTCTTCTCCTTCCCCTGGGAGAGGGTTATTCCCCAGCCAGTCAGAGACACCCAGTGGAGTCTGGGTGTGCGATGGCTAGGGCCACTCTTTAGGGGGGACATGATAGCAGACGTCTGTAAGTTGGGCGCAGGAGTGCACCTGACCCGCACTGATATCATTGCATGTTTGCACCACCAGTGGAAACTACTGATTCAAGGGAAACTCTTGTGCAGCAGTGCAGTATGATGACCTTTATTCCCTTGCAGAATGATGCTGCCACCAGCCTTGGGACCATACATGGTGGAACTCGGTCTCCCTTCCAGGGCCTCACCATAGGGGGTAAAATGAGAGTCTTGATCCTGAGGGAGGGATGGGCTGTCAAGGGATACTGGCATTGGGGCATATAAGCACTGAGTTGGGGAATATCTTTACCTGCAGCACAGCGAGAAACAGAACAGAAAAAAAAAAAGAAGATTAATTTGCTCCGCACTTATAATCCTCCTAAATGTGGTATTTCTGGCCTCTCTCACCTAATTAACCAGGTTATTCCAAGGACTGGTAACAATGAGATATTATTAATGGGTGGTATTAATATTGATTGGCTAGAGAAGAATACCAAATACTGTGAAGCAGTGGTCAGCAAATTAAACCCCACCCAGGTTATCTATGCCCCAAGACCATTGATTAAAAGATTACATAATAAGCTGAATGGAGGTAATTAAGCCAAAAGGGATAGGATCAATCTATCTGGAGTTTTGCCAATCTCAGTCTGTAGCTATCTTTCTATGTACTGCTTACGGAAGGTCCATTTGCCAAAGATTCATCAGAAAGTCATTTCCCTAAAGGACTTCTCCAGACTGGACACTGCTAGTTTTCTTGCTACTGTAGCTCAGGTCAACTAGTTCCTTTTTCAATCTTTCTCAGATACTATAATAGCTCTGTCCCACCTCATTGCTAAGATCACCACTCTGCAGGACAGACAAATCCCTGGTATTAAAAGAAGAGCCGGGGTACACAATGGCTTTACAGTAATTTACTCTTCTTGCTGAAAGTCAGGGATAAACCTTAATATTTCAAAAAGGCCTCCTCCACAGTACCGACCAGACTGAATAATGAAACCTCAGAAATGTTTGCAAAAAATCTATTCCTACTGCAAAAAATACCCACTGCAAGGACAAGCTTCTAAGCTTTGTTGGGGACTACCATAGTTTCTGATGCCATATCAAGGGTCTCATATGTAGCTTCACTAAACAAGACGTTACTGACACATTCCTTAATGGGATAAACTGTAATAACCCTGTTATTATGGCAGATAAATGGGATGAATTTAATACACCTGTTACTATGGTAGATTACTACGATTAACTGTAATAACCCTGGTGGGTTATTTCTTGAATAGAATGGGATCCCATACCCCATGCTCATGCTTACCTTCTTTCTCTCCCTTACCCTACCCTCATGCCTTACTTCCACTACCCTGCTACATATGCTCCACCAACACAACTAAGACCTACTCCACATAGCACAGACACTGTCAACACCTCCACCAACAGTACCCCATGGCAAGTCACCACTGCTAGTAGTACAACCTGCAACCCCCACCAACTGTACTACCCCTTCCCTCATCTCCTCAACATCATTTGCTCATTCCCTACTCCTAAAGTGCACCCAGACTAAACCTCGTACCTTACTGTACCACATCAAGTTGTACATCCAAAAGGTAATCCTTTTCATTCTTCTATCTGGGAATGTTCACCCCAACCCTGGCCCACCTCACCTAACTCCTAATATGGTTAAGAGCAATAGCTCCCTAAAGCTTGCCACCATGAATATTAGAAGCCTCTTACCTAAGCTAGATGATCTGCTAGTCTGGGTCTCACTTCACAAACCCAACGCACTTGCTATTAATGAAATTTGGCTATCCCTTAAGATCTCTTATGCTTCCATTTCATGCTTCCATTTCACTTACTGGTTATACCATTTTTAGGCAGGATAGGACAGGTAAATGAGGTGGGGGCTGTATACTGTAGATAAAAAATATGCTTACTGGACAAGCCCTCCCAATTGCAGCCCCTGTAATCAACTCACAATTGCTAGCTGTAAAGGTCATCTTCTGGTCATGTGGAAAATCGATCACCTTTCTATCTGTCTACATCCCACCCTGCGAGCAGACTACAGGCTTTAAAATGGTCCTTGACTACCTAGCTGGCTTGCCTTCTAGTGCTGAAGCTGTGGTTTTAGGTGACTACAAAACTGACTGGCTTGCCTCCAAAGATGACACCTTCAAAGATGCCATCGCTGCCGTCAACATTTCCCAACTCATCACTTCCCCCACTAGAATTAACTACAGAACTGGGTGAAGCTCTCTTATAGACCTTATCCTTGCCTCCCACCCTAATAAAATAACCTATGGAGCGGTGTTATCTGAATCTCTAAGTGACCACTTCCCAGTTACCTGCATCTGGTCAAACTATCTCCCCAAGTTGCCAGCTAAAGTTACATCCTGACACAACCTGAAAAAAGGGCAATTTAAGCACCTTAAAGACCATCTCGCACAGTGTGACTGGTCACCTGTCTACACAACCCATAGAATTGACAATGCCTTAGACTACTTCATTGCCCAGTTCAACTTGGCTTGTGACACATTTGCCCAGTTTCATAAACACAAAACCAAGGGAGTATCAAATCCTTTCATCATGCCTGCCCTCTTACAAATACTACGTGACAGGGACAATATCTGGCACCGTGCACATGCCTTTGGTCATCCAGTGGACATGCAGCACTATAAGACCACTAGAAACTCATGTACAAGGGAAATTCACAGGGCCAAGGCTGAACACTTCAAACGTGAACTCACTTCATTGGGTAACGGTAGGCGTCTCAGGGATAACATCAAGGACATTATTGGGAGGCCCTTCAACCCCCCAACCTTATCTTGGTGGAAGGGGCCGCAGTATATGGCCACTCTCAAATTGTGGATTCTCTTAATGCTGCCTTCATGGATTACAGCGGAATTTTTTTTTTATTTATTGAAATCTTGTATTACAACCTTTGAGCTACAAGCTCATTTACAAAGGTTCCACGTCAGGCAGAAAGGAAATCAAAATACACAGTACAATACTAGAATGCGAAGACACAGAGAAAACTGCAGGGAAACAAGCACATTGAGTAGAACAATTGTTACAGCTACTGTTCTTAATCGTGGAGATACAAAAAATTTATAGAGGTGGAAAAGTTTATTAAGCAGCACAGTAGACCTTGATTAGAGGAGAGGGACAATAGATAGAGGAAGTGGCGGGATGTAAAAGGATGGCAGTAACCTTAGGCTCAGGGTCACTTTGTCATAGGGGGTTGGTGGAAGGTGGGTTGATGAGGCAGAAGGTGAGGAATGGGTTAGTGAGGTGGGATGAAGACTCGGTGAGGTGGTAGGGGGACAGGAGTGGGGGGGAACAGGGGAAAATGGGACAGGGTAGTGTGAGTTACGGGTTGGACAGAAAATAAGTGCAAGTGTTAGGGGTATACAGTTCCAGGTTACAGGGGGGAGGAGATCAGGGGAAGCAGGAGCATTTCTGTTGGCTAGACAGGTGAGATTTGAGAGCTGATTTAAACAGGCCGATTTTGCTTCTCCCTGAAAGATACTTCCCCCTGACTTTTTTTCTGTGCTTCACCAACCTTCATGTGCCACTGGCCCTACCCCTCTGACTCCCCCCCTTTTTATTTCAAGTGCATCGCCCTGAGAGATGCCAAGAAATACCTTCTGAAGGTTCTTGGTAAATCTAGGTTTAGCAGCGATACCCTTGACCTCAAGCTCCTTAACCTCACACTCAGTTCTCTCCTCATGCCTCTCACCTCACTTCTAAACCTCTCACTCACCCTGGGTCAGTTTCCTCAGCACTGGAAAGAAGCAATTGTCACACCAGTTTATAAAAGTGGTGACAGATCTCTTCCCTCAAACTACTGCCCTATTTCCATGACCCCCCCCCAAAGACTTAGAACAAATAGCTGTGGATCAACTTACTGAGTACCTAGAAAAATACAACCTCCAGTTCCTGAAACAACATGGCTTCAGGAAAGCACGTAGCACAACTACTACTCTACTGGTATATACACATAGACTTCATACACACTGCGCTCAACCAGGGTCAGCTGGTGGGGTCAATTTACATTGACCTCATCAAGGCTTTCGATACCATGAACCACTCACTCCTACTCCACTCCCTCCATGCTACTGGTCTATCCAGTGAGGTTACTTGTTGGTTTAACAGTTACCTTGAGGGAAGGTCTCAGAAGGTCAAGATCAATGACACACTTTCAAACAGCTGCCCGATACATTCTGGTGTCCCACAGGGCTCCATACTTGGGCCCTTGCTCTTCAGCCTCTCTATCAATTCTCTCCCAAAAGCCAGTCACAATAACCTTGTTCTCTATGCTGATGATGCTGTGCTTTACTAAGTTCACACTGATCCCATCCTGCTCAACAGGGAGCTTCAATCAGATTTTGAGTCAGTCGAGCGTTGGTTCAGACAGCATAAACTACTAACAAACTACAAAAAAACAAAGGCTATGCTTTTTGCTAACCCGCACAACATAGAAACATAGACTTTGATGGCAGATAAGGACCACTTGGCCCACCTACTCTGCCCATTTCCTTACATATTGGATAAGTTACAGATCCTAGTAAACCAACAGCCTATTTCTTCCTACTCCCCACAAGAATTGCCTTATGTCTGTCCCATGCATTTTTGAATTCTCTCACAGTTTCAGACCCCAAAACCTCCTCAGAAAGGCAGTTCCATGCATCCACCACCCTCTCTGTGAAAAATACTTGCTCACATTGCCCCTGAGCTGTCCCCCCTCTATCTTCAAATTGTGTCCCCTTGTTCTTGCACATCTCTTTTTCTGAAAGATGCTACCCTCTTGGACTTTGTTGATTTCACTGAGGTACTTAAAAGTTTCAGTCATGTCCCCCTCTCCCTCCTTTTCTCAAGGGTATACATATTAAGCTCCTTTAGTATCTCCACATATGGCTTCTCTTGCAGATCCTGCACCATTTTAGTTGCCCACTTCTGGACTGCCTCCATCCTGCCTATGTCCTTGCGGAGATGGGATCTCCAGAACTGGACGCAGTACTCCAGATGGGGTCTCACCAATGTCTGTACAGGGGGATAACAACTTCTTGTTTTCTGCTGGTGATGCCTCTCTCTATATATCCCAGTATCCTCCAGCCCTCCCTACTTCCTTCTCACATTGCTTGCTAACCTTAAGGTCATCTGATATGATTACCCCAAGGTCCCTTTCCATTTTTGTCGTTACTACCCCCCCATTGAGTACTCTTCCCCTGGGTTTTTGTTTTCCAGGTGCATTATTCAGCACTTCTTTGCATTGAATCCAAGCTGCCATACTTCTGACCATTCCTACAACCTTGCCAAGTCCCTTCTCATCCTTTCCACCCCCCCTTGTGTATCAACCCTGTTGCAGATCTTTGTGTCATCTGCAAAGAGGCATACTTTTCCTTCCAGTCCCTCTGCAATGTCACTTATAAAGACATTAAAAAGGACTGGACCCAGTACTGAACCCTGCAGTACGCCACTAGTAACCCCCCTTTCTTCAGAGTGGACTACATTAACTATTACCTTCTGTCTCCTGTTGTACAGCCAATGTTTTACCCAGGCTACCACCCTTGGACCCACTTCCTTTTGTGTGGGACTGTGTCAAATGCCTTGCTAAAGTCTAGGTAGACCATGTCCACATCCCCTCCCTGGTCTACTACTTTGGTCACCCAGGCAAAGAAATTGATTAGATTCATCTGACATGGCCTTCCTGCTATGAATCCATGCTGTCTTCGGTCCTGTACCCCACTGGCCCTAGGTACTCAACAATTCTTTCCTGCAGAAGTGATTTCATCATTTTCCCTACCAGAGAGGTCAAATTGACAGGTTTGTAGTTTCCTGCCTCTGTCTTGCTCCCACTTTTGTGAAGGGGAAATATATCATATCCATCCTCCTCCAGTCCTCTGGTACCACACCATCCTCCCATAATTTGTTAAAAAGGGTAGTCAGTGGTGTCACTAGTTCTTCCCTTAATTATTTTAGAATTCTGGGGTGAATCCTGACAGGCCCCATTGCTTTGTCCGCCTTCAGTTTTAGGAGTTCTTTCTGAACCCTTTCTTCTGCAAAAGGACTGGGATCGACCCCCCTATCCAGAGTGCTTCTGCTAATTGGATTAGGTACCTCCTCTTTTGTGAATACTGAGAAGAAGTATTCATTCAGTATCCCTGCTTTTTCACTGTACCTCTCTGCCCACCCACTGTCCATTCTATTCAGCCTCACTATCTCTCCCTCCCTTTGTCTTTCTATGATACCTAATGTACCTATCAAAGGTTTTATCCCCCTTCTTAACTGAGTTGGCTATCTTTTCCTCAGTTTGGGCCTTTGCTATTCTGATTGCTTTCCCTGATTCCTTCTGCCTTAACTGGTACAGTTCTCTGTCTTCCTCCTTCTGTGTTTTCTTATACTTCCTAAATGCTATCTTTTTCTCCCTAACCTTCCCCACCACCTGTCTGCCACCTGTCTGCCTAACTGTCCTGAACAACCAAGGTCTAGTCCTTGAAGTAATACTGGACTTCAAATATGTAGGTGTAACATTGGATAGCTCCCTTTCCTACTCTATCCACATTAGCAAACTATCATTAGCTATAAACTGAAGAATCAGCCTCCTATATTGGCATTGGCATTGTCTTACCACTGAGGCACTTAGACTTGTGGTCAGTAGCTCAGTATTATCTATTGTTGACTACAGTCTAATTGCTTATAGGGCAGCTGCTGATACTGTTCTCAACAGAATCTTTGTGGCTCTTAATAAAGCTTGCCAACTTGTGACTAATGCCCATAAATGCACCCACACAAATGACCTCGATACACAGACTGGCTGACTGAACCTGAAATGCAGAGTCAACTACCAGACATGTCTTCTCGAGAAAAATATTTGCCTGGGCCTAACCCCTCCAGCCACCACGCATCTCCTTATGCCATCCCTGAACACTCATAATACCTGTAGCTTTTCCTCCTCTAACTACCTGGTCACTTTTTGCTGAACAACTCAGGGTCAATGTTCCTTCCATTTTAGAGACCCTTTATGGCTAGCAGTCTCCTACCTGATGTGCTTGCTGGAACCCTTGGTGCCTTTAAACTTAAACTGTGCCAATACCTCTCAACACTCAGTTGCTGTGATTGCTCACATTAGATCTCATCCCTAATTCACTGCTCTTTTCCTCTGAGTAAACTAAGCCTATCCTGATTTTTTAATTGCCCCAGCTCCCCCTTCCCTTTCCTCTATCTGCTCTCTCCTTCTTCTTACCCCATCCCCATCCTCTAATCTGCCTCCGTATATCAGATGGCAGTTTCTGAGTTCTATATCTTATTACAACTTACCCACTGTTTTCCCTCTGCCTTCTCACTCTTTGTTAGCATCCATGCAGCTCTGGGCTTACTCTACTTTGCATCATGTTACCTTTCTTATCTATCCCCTCACTTTTCCATTACATAAGCTCCTCTGTCTCTACCCTGTTGATGTGGATCCTTTGTACTTGATCCAAGATACGAATAACCTTAATTGTTATTCTATGGTATCATTGACCCTGCCCAAGTTGTCTTCTTTGGTAGTATTTTATTTTATTGTTATTTGCCTCTTTTAACAATTTGTATGTCTAATGTTTGATTCCTGCTGACGCAGAACCTTTGAAAATGAGCTTCTAGCTCAAAGGTGTCATCCAAGATGCTCAATACATACATAAATAAACCCTGTTACAATGGCAAATTAATGGGATAAATTTAGTACACCTGTTACTATGGCAGATTAATGGGATAAACTATAATAACCATGTTGATCTGGCAGGTTAGTGGGATAAATAGAGAATAATGGATGGGTAGGTGGTTATAATGATGATTTTGCACCCTGAATGGGGTGTGTAAAATGTGAGTTTTCATACTACTCATCTGTTATTTTGTGTAATTTCTGGTTTCTATTTTTCAGCCCCTGTGATGTGAAGGCAGAATGCAGAAATACAAGCAGTTGTGATATTTCATTCATTGAGTTTTTTTTTGCAGAGTATAACAAACAGGACATAAGATAATGTGTACATCACAACAGTTGTAGTCATAAGGAATAACTTTTTTTTTGAAGCAGGATGAAAGTAGAAAGTAAAATATTAACTTTTACACTTACATTTATGGTGCTGTTTGATGGTTTGGGAACTTGCTACATGACTCAGAAAAAAGTTTTGTAAACAGTATGCTATATGTTTAACTAAGGTTAAGTTTTTAAAAAGTAAACTTTTTTGAACTGTTTTTAAATTTCAAATGTCTTTTTTTGTTTTGCTCTGTCATTGTCCCGTTGCTATGGAGATGGGTGTCTTGGTTACAGGTCTTGCATTACCTGTGGAGAGAGGGTGGGAACATTTGAGTGTTTGTTAGGGATGATGTGGAATGTTTTAGATTTGAATCTTAGCTTCCATTTGTAAACACATTTCTGCTTACTTTTTACCTTTGGTGATTTTTTCAGTTTATTCTTTTTGTGACAGGACAGTTGTGTGAGCACCACAGACTTGAGAAAGTGAGCAGTGCTATGAAAGACAAGACAGTGACCGTGGCTGTGAGCATTGAGCATTTGCTTTTCAGGTATGCATGGCTCACGCTGCTGCATGGAGAAGCCGGCGCATGAGTGTCATTATAACCAGCTGGTTATAATGACAGAATTGCAACTGACTTTCTCCATGGGAAAAAATAGAAACCAGTTATTATATTGTAATAATCCTTTACTGTGGCAAATGCTTTCAGTGATCATTTTACTGATTAACTGTAACAGCATATTCTTCTACTCTTTGTCAACCCATCCTTACAGCCAACCAACTAAATTCCTCCCCTCCCCTTCTCCTAATCACCCTCAGATTTCCATGAAAGTTTTGACCCTCAAATAAATTCAAAAACTGCTCTGCACTCTGTCCCTCAGCACTACACCTGAGCCTGACGGACTGGAACGTTGGATTTCCAGTCTTGCTACTCCAATCCTTGCCCATCGTTGTCCACATTTCCTGTCTATCACTTATCTCTAGAGTTGTGCCTGACATATCAACAATTGCCACTGTTGTCCCTTTTTCAAGAACGGAGACCCAAACTTAACAATAAACGCCATCGTATTACACTCCTGTCAGTTAAAAGTAAACCTTTAAACAAAGGTGGTTGCAGTTCAATTGACAAGCTATCTCCACAAGTACAACCTGCTAACACCTGAACAGCATGGCATCTGCACGGGACATAGTGTATCCACAGTACTGTTCTAATTATCTAATTATATTAAAGTAGATATAAATATGAGAATGATGAGATGAGCTGTATTTGTTCACCTTTCTATGGCATTCAACCTGGTTGATCACAAATTATGTTTAAAATTGATTAAGCATGATCTCTCCTCCCATGCTGTCTCCTAGATTGTGAATTACCTTTTAAATAGGTTTCAGTTCATTGTTTTATAACAAAACACTGTTTAATATGGTCTTTACAGAAGTTTGTGTTCCCCAGGGTTCTATTACTTAAATGATCTTTCACAGAAGTTATAGGTAGAAGATGGCACTAGGCCTATCATGACTGCCTCCAATACAATGTGGGTGGCATTATACATCTGTATTGAATATGCATTTGTCCAATTCAAATTTGAATTCATCGAAGTCTGGTATGTCAACCAAGTTCTGTGGCAGTCTAATACAGAGTTTGCAAGCACATATATTAAAATAATTATCCCTTTTATTGGTTACTGCTTGATGGATTCATTGTTGTTTGCTGTGAGACTGCAGCAATGTTGATTTTTTGCACAGGAGTAATGTTACAAAGATTACTCAGTGCTTCACTTTGTAACATTTTTAATAATAACAAGCCCCCCATTTCTTCTTATTTGAAGATCATGTTGTTTAAGTTCATGCATCCTCTCATTATATGCCATACCTCTCAATCTTTGTATGTGTTGCGTTATTCCCCTCTGTTCACTGTCCAACAATTGTTTGTACCTTTAATTAAGTGTGGAGACCAAAAGGAGGCTGCATAGTCAAGATGTGGCCTTACATGTGCTGTGTACAAGGGAATACTGCAACTTTCACTCCTAGATATGAAAGCTTTTTATATAGACCTGTAAATTCTTTTGTTGGTCATGTTTACCTTTCTAAAATATTCTTTATTTGCAAATTTGTTGTTAATAAGTACCACTAAGTCAGTTTCAGTTGGCAATGATTTTATGTTTGCTCCATTAAGTTTTTAAATCCTATTTAAGATGTATTATTGAACATTAATCAATGTAAACACCATTGTATTCGGTTTAGTCCAGTTCTTTATGTCTGCCAAGTCTTGCACTAGTCTATGATATTTAGAGTCATCATCCACCACAGAACTTAATTTGGTGTCATGCTTAGGTGGGATGCATAGGGAGAGGCATCGACAGTAGAAAACAGGAAGTTGTTATCCCTCTGTACAGACAGTTAGTGAGACCCCATCTGGAGTACTGCATGCAATTCTGGAGACCCCATCTCCGCAAAGACAGAGTGGAGGCTGTTAAAAGGAGGGCAACCAAAATGGTGCAGGGTCTGCACCAAAAGACATACGAGTAGAGACTAAAACACCTTAATATGTATACGCTTCAGGAAAGGAGGGAGATGGGGGACATGATAGAAACTTTCAAGTATCTCAAGGGAATTAACAAAGTACAAGAGGGTAGCATCTTTCAGAAGAAGAGATGTGCAAGAACAGGGGGGCACACTTTGAAGATAGAGGGTGGACAGCTCAGAGGTAATGTTAGAAAGTATTTTTTCACAGAGAGGGTTGTGGATGCATGGAACAGCCTTCCTGAGGAGGTTGTGAAGTCAGGAACAGTGGGAGAATTCAAGAATGCATGGGACAGACATAAGGCAATCCTAGTGGGGGGTAGGAGGAAGTAAGCTGTTGATTAACTAGAATCTGCAGCTTATCCATCAGGTAGGAAAATGGGCAGACTAGGTGGGCCAAGCAGTCCTTATCTGCTGTCAAATTCTATGTTTCTATCAGCAAACTTTATAATGTGAATACTAAAATTACAATGCAAGTTGCTGATAAAAATTTCTAATAGGGTTGGACCCAAAACTGAGCCCTGTGGGACACTGCAGGTAACTCTTGATACCCCTGATAGTATGTTGCAGACTCTAAACTGCTGGTCTTTGTCAGTTAACAAGTCTTCTATCCATTTTACAAGCTAGTTATTGAAGCCAAATTGCACCATCTTATTTATTAGATCATAATTGGGGACAAGGTCAAAGACTTTTTTAAAGTCAAGATAAATGACATCAAGAGGTAAACTTTCAATCAAACTGAAAAACACGGGCATAGGGCCTAAAACTGTCAACAAGATCCAGAACTGGTTAGCTGGTAGGGCCCAGAGAGTACTGGTAAATGGCACTATATTACAGGAGTGTAGAGCTATGAGTGGAGTTTCACAGGGCTCTGTACTGGGTTCAATCCTTTTTAATTTATTCATCAGTGACACAGCGGATGATCTAAATGGGAAGGTGTGCCTAGTTGCAGACAACACTAAGCTCTGCAGTATGGTGGACACAGCTGAAGGGGCTCAAATGATGAAACAAGAACATAGAAAATTAGAGAAATGGTCAGGTCATTGGCAATAGAACTCCAATGCCAATAAATGTAAAGTTATACACTTGGGGAGACGAAACCCAGTGAGGAAATACTTTTTAAATGGGGAACAGTTGACAGTAACAGAACACGAGTGAGATCTTGGAGTTATTATCACTAACTACTTAAAAGTAGGCAAGCAATTTAAAAAGGCTGCACAAAAGGCCAGCAGCATCTTGGGCTGCATAGTTAGAGGCGTAACCAGTAGAAAAAGGGAGGTGATTATGCCGCTATACAGGTCCCTGGTAAGGCCTCACCTGGAATACTGTGTCCAGCTCAGGAGGCCTCACCTAAAGAAGGACATGGATAGACTTAAGTCTATTCAGAGAAAGGCAAAAAAATGGTGTATGGTCAGAATCACGAGCCATATGACATAAGGCTTAAACAGCTAAACATGTGCTCACTGGAGCAAAGAAGAGACAGGGGTATAGAATAGAGACCTTCAAATACCTGAAGGATCTAAACAAGGTACAAGCACAGGATACCCTTCAGGTAAACAACTGCACAAGGACCAGGGGTCCCAACGTGCACCTTAAGGGGAGTAGGTTCAAGAGCAATCAGAGAAAATTTTGCTTTATGGAAAGAGTGATGAAGCCTTGGAGTGGCCTCCTGCCAGGGATGGAAAGGTCAAAAACTGTGAGGGAATTCAAGCTGGCATGGGAAGACAGAGTGGGAAACTTAATACAGCTGCCTTAAAGGTTATAAACATGGGCAGACTAGTTGGTCCACCAGGTCCATCTGGGCCCCATCTACTGACACATTCTTTGTTTCTGTTTCAATAAAAAGATATTCAATTTGTAGTGCAGTATCTACCAGCAATAAATCTATGCCGTGTAAGATCTGTAATCCCCATCTCTTTGGCTTCCTTGCCTTGTGCCTGTGTGTTCTATTTTGTTCCTTCTTGTCGAGTCTATATTTCAAAAGTCTCTTCATGATTTTACACACTATCGACATGAGGCTAATGGGCCTAAAATGTCCTGCTACAGTCCTACTGCCCTTCTTGTGCATAGGGATCACAGTGGTGCACTTTCAGTCTTTAAGCATTATTACCTGACTATAGGATTTTTTGAACAGGATGGTTAGGGGTAATGTTAGAGAATTAGAGCTGTACCAAATTAAACTTCCACTGGCAGAATTTCTGAAAAAGTGGGAATTTCCCTTTGGCAAAACTTCAGAAACCATTTTCACAACATTTGCAAAATTCCACCGTAGAACCATAGAAGCATAGAAACCGTCAGCAGATAAGGACTGCTAGGCCCATCCAGTCTGTCTGTAGGCACCATACCTTGTATGTGGCCACTGACCCTATGTGATCAATGGCTTTTAATCACTCTCTTCCCTGTCAAGGTTCCCTTGTGCTTGTCCCAGTCATGCTTACACCCCTCCTCTGTGATTGCCCCCACTACCTCCTGTGGCAGACTATTCCAAGCATCAACTACCCTTCCTGTATAGAAAAACTTTCTCTCATTACCCTTTTAATCTCCCTCCAATATCATATCATGCCCCCTTGTTCTAGTACTTTTTTCTACTTTGAAAAAGGTCCCCCAGCTGTACCTTGTTTATGCCCTTGAAGTACTTGAAAGTTTCACTCCTGTCTCCCCGTTCTCTCTCCTCTCCTCCAGTGAGTACATATTGATGTCCCTTAGTCTCACCTCATATGTTTTGTGGTGCAAGCTATGCACTATCTTTGTACCCCTTCTCTGGATAGTCTCCATCTTATTTATGTCCTTGTGCAGATGTGGCCTCCAGAACTGCACACAGTACTCCAGGTGAGACCTTGCCAATGTTTTATACAATGGTATCACCACCTCCCACCTCCTGCTAGTGATACCTCTGGCTGTGCACTCCAGCATGCCACTGGCCCTGCCCACTGCCTTTGTGCACTGCTTTGATACATTAAGGTCATCAGAGATGATAACCCCTAGGTCTCTTTCCTCTTTGGTGCCAGTCAGCTCCTGCACCCCCAACCTGTAGCTCCCCCACAGGGTTCCCTCTACCCAGGTGCATTATTTTGCACTTCTTTGCATTGAACCTCAGTTGCCACATCTTTGACCATCTTTCAAGCTTCTCCAGGTCCTTTTTCATTTTCTTCACCCCTTCTGGAGTATCCTCCCTGTTGCAGATCTTGGTGTCATTTACAAACAAGCAGACCCTTCCTTCCAGCCCCTCTGCAATGTCACTAGTGAAAACATTGAACTTCCAAAGATGGCAGCCCCGCTGGGCTAAGCTGTCAGCACACTCTGCACAGAGAGCACAATAGCTTATTTGTTTTCTTCTATTTCTGTTTACTTTTATTTTATTTTTTCTGTGTTTTATAGAGCAGTTAGTTAGGGGTGAAGAAGTGAAGTGTTTTATTGTTAGACGTATGTTTTTTTCAGGATTGTTTGAAGTGTTAAATAACATCTGCCACATATTGTGAGGACTGCATAGTCAATCGGGTAGCCCTCTCTCTCGTGTCATTTTGTTTTGCTGTGTTTTTTAAATATTCAGCTGTTTTGGTTCACTTTACCTGGTGATTTTGTTTTTGGGCCAGGTTTGAGGACGAGAAGATTTTGGGGGAGTCTTTGGCATGACCAGAGTTTGTGGAGCTTCTCCTGGGATGAAGAAGAGGTGTTGCAGCTGCCTCCGACCATGTATGATTGCTAGATTTGAGCTGAGCTATTAACTGCGCGAGTGGAGTGGAGGTTCTGTCACTGAGGCTGGGCTGTTTGAACTTTTCAGTGTTTTTTGGCAAGGCAATTAAGGAGGTTCATTTTGTCGATTGGAGCGCCTTGCCATCCGCTTTATGGAAGGTTAAGAGGGGAATTGCTCTGTCCATATTGCCCTGTCCTGAACCTGGGGAGTGCCTCTGGGTGATAGGTGGTGCAGAGGTCTTTGCCTGTGGCTGTCGGAGGATGAGTGTAAGGTGCACGGTCCTTGTTGGTCTTGGTGGGGGGGGGGGCTGATGAGCCTGTCCCACACTGCGATCTATTTACACTCAAATCTCCCGGAGGCATTCTTATCAAGGGATGGTTTGTTGGCTTGGAGAGAAAGCAAAGTTCCCTGTGGAGGCCTACTGAACTCTTGGCCTTGATGAACTTGAGGAAGCAATTTATTCAGAACACTTTGAGATCTACAGCCCAGAAGATTGCTCCTGGACATACGGTCAGACTATCCCTCTTTTTGTTCTTTGCCTGATGGACAGTGAGAGTGTCCCGCTTTATTGTAAACAGTTTAAAAAAACACAGACATGGTGTACCCCCAGTCAAAGTGCGAGTTTGATTTGTGGAGACATTTTCTTTTATTTCTCTGGTGAGGTGAGAGCTCCCAGAGATTGTAAATCATCTGTTGGAGAGAACTGTGGCAATCTCTTTTTAACCAATTCATTGGTTTTATCTGCTCTGTTCATTTCATTTATTTATTGTACTCTGGAGTTTGTATGGTGTGTGGTGTATAATTGAAGTTGAGTGGTTGGGTGGATAGGCGTAGTGTGGATTAGTGTGTTAGTGTGGATTTATTTTGGGAGCTTGTTGAGTGTGTAAAGATGTGCTGGGAAGGTGCTGGGATGGTCAGGCATTATTTCTCCTCCAGGCTTAAAGACCTCCATCCGTTTAGGTGTCCCCCACTGTCCCCGGAGGTATACAGATGGTGTCAGGCTCTGGGGATTGTGAAGTGGAGGAAGGCGGGGGCAGGGCCTGGTAGGGGAATGGAAAGGAGTGGGCAGATTGAGACAGTGGGGACAAGAGGACACCCTGGGGTGAAATGTGTTCAGGAGAGTGGTCCTCCCTGTCTGATTCCCATACCCAAGGGTTCTGCTTGTAGCAGGCAGGCAGCTCGGTCATCACCGGTGACTCATCCTACTTGGACGGTGTTATGTAACGCTAGGTCCATTAAAAACAAGACTTTTATAATAGCTGATCTTTTTGGGTCATCGGACCTGGTGTGCATCACCGAGACCTGGCTGGATGAAAATGCAGGCCCTGTTTTGGCTTCAGCTATACCAGTGGGGTTTTCGGTGATACACCGTCCGAGGTTGGATCGTAGGGGCGGGGGAGTGGTCATCTGTTTTAGATCGGAACTGAACCTGGTGGAGGTACCAGTGGGAACCACCAACTCCTTTGAATGTATCATGGGTGAGGGTGTGGGGTGCAGGATCCTTCTCATTTACCGTCCACCAGGTAATGGGAATGTTTTCCTGAGGGAATTTGCAGACTTCTTTGTCGACCTGACATTGGGATCCTCCAGATGGCTGATCCTGGGGGATTTCAATGCCTGGATTGATGACGAACTCTCGCAGTTTGATCAGGAATTCCTCCAGTTGATGAATTCTCTGGGCTTCACACAGGTTATTTCCTTCTTGACCCATATAGATGGTCATTCATTGGACTTGGTGTTTCTCTTGGTGATGGAGATATCCGACTTGGTGGTGGAACTAGTTGGGTGGTCTGACCATCACACCATTGGGTTCAGTTTCTTGGCCCCTCCAGTAGGCAGGCCCCTACAGAGATGGTCTGGTACTGCCCTTTGAGGGGTGTTTCCCCAGATGGTCTGATGGCGGTGCTGGGCCTATCGAATCTACTGAGTGAATGCATGGATACCGGGGAACTGGTACTTGCCTATAATAAGGCAGTGGTAGGAGCCTTGGAGTCCATTGCTCCTGTTCATGTTCGCTCCCTCACTCTTCACCCCAGGCCTCCTTGGTTTGATGAGACTTTGAGGGAGTTGAGGAGAGTGGGACGAAGGCTTGAGAGATGTTGGCAGAAGTCGGGCCTGGAGTGTGACAGGCTTAGCTTGATGGACCATTATCGGGTCTATCAATCAGCAATTACCCATAAGAAAGCAGAATCCCTGTCCAGAGAAATTGCTGCTGTGCAGAATCAACCAGCCCAGCTCTTCCGGACCATGAACAGATTGTGCAATCCAATCTGTCTTCAGCCCGGAAGTGTTTTTTCACAGGAACGGTGTGAGGAGTTTGCTTGATTCTTCACAGATAAGGTTGCCACAATCAGGTCCGATCTCCCTCTAACTCTCTCAAGTAGGAGCTGTGGTGGTCAGCAGGAAATGTCAGACACCCAGTTTGTGTGGTTTGATTTTGATCTGCCCACAATTAATGGCATTATGATGGTCATCCAGTCATTGCAACTGACCAACTGTAGTTTGGACCTGGGCCCCCCACACCTTTTAGTAGGATGTGTGGATAAAATTGACCCAGTCCTTGCCAAGATAGTCTGGTTGTCTTTGGAGAGGGGGGGGATCTTTCTGGACCCACTGAAGGAAGCCATGGTTCGACCCCTTCTTAAGAAATCCTCCATGGACCTGGACTGTTTGGCTAACTACAGGCTTGTCTCTAACCTACCGTTTGTGGGTAAGGTTATTGAGAAGGTGGTTGCGTCCCAGCTGGATGATCATTTGACCAGCCACAATGTCTATGATTCTCTCCAGTCAGAATTTAGGAAGAGACAGATCCATGATGGGAGCTCGACAAAAATTGTATCGAACACCCCATCAGTGACACCGGTAGGTCGACCGCATTCCACAGTCGGCTGCCAGTTCACACTGTAAATCCTTGTTTTCTTCAGGGGACTTTGCCCCATGAACCCCCCACATGGGAGGCTGCACCCCCCGCACCCCTCCCACTTAAGGATTCTCAACTCCAGTCGGAGCTGATTGGGGTGGTGCAGGACCCCTGGCAGACAGCGCCAGGTTCCAGTGGGTCTCCCATAGCAGCATGGTGCTGTAGTCACTGTGGGGGACCTCACTGGTGAAATGTCACTATGGGGGGTAACCGGGAAGAGACATAGTACCAAGACAACCCTTGTCCAGGTACTAAATGACTTCCTAATAGCGAGAGAGTGAGACCCGTTCCATTTTGGTCCTTCTAGATCTATCTGTGGCACTTGATATCGTGGACCATGAAGTGCTGTTGGAGCTCCTGCAGTTTATCTGTGGACTATCTGGCTCGGTCCTCAGTAGGTATCGATCTTTCCTCGAGGGTGGGACTCAGAAGGTGGTGTCTGGGATTTTTTCCTTGGCACCACTCCCCTGTTCTGTGGGGTACCGCAGGGCTCCATCTTGGCACCCATGTTGTTCGCAGTGAATATGCTGCTGTTGGGAGCAATTATTAGGCAGTACGGCTTGAGTTTTTACTGCTATGCAGATGATACTCAGCTGTACATGTCCTTTGTAACTGGCCAGGGTGATGCTGTCTCGGTCTTTAACAACTGTTTCACCGAAATCCAGGACTGGATGAGTGTGAGTTGGTTGCAGTTAAACCCTGAAAAAACTGAGGTGTTGGTTGTGGACCCAGGTTGTCTTGATGTGAGTTTGCAGACAGGATCACCTTCTGGTCTTTGGCTTGGGGGTGTCCAGTTAGCTACCTCAGACCGGGTGCGGAACCTGGGCATTATATTTGATGACTGCCTGACCCTTAAATCACAGGTGTTGGCTGTTGTCAAAACCTCTTTTTACCATCTGAGGAATATCGCCCAGGTGAAGCACCTGGTTCCTTCCGATGATCTTCCAGTTTTGGTCCACGCCTTCGTTACCTCCCACCTTGACTACTGCAATGCCCTTTACCTAGGGCTACCAGGGGTTGATATCTGCCACCTGCAGCTAGTGCAGAATGTAGTGGCCAGGCTTCTGACTGGTACCTCTAGGACCAGTCATATAATGCCTGTCCTCCATGGACTGCACTGGCTGCCAGTACAGTGGTGGATCACCTTCAAGGTTGGTTTGCTGACCTATAATGCCCTACATGATCAGGGACCTAGTTACCTGCAAGATCTTCTTCACCCCTACTGTTCCCCCCGCCCTCTCCGATCCACTGATGAGGGATTGCTAGAGATTCCCAGGGTCAGTTTAAAGACATCAAGGGCTAGGTCATTTAGTTTTATGACCCCGACCCTGTGGAATTCTCTACCTCATCGGGTGCGAGATTGCCTGACCGTCCAAAGTTTTAAAGCAACCTTGAAAACGTATTTATTTAGCCTAGCGTACCATATTTTTTTATGATAATATGTTGATTGGTTTTACTATATTGTTTATTTTTGTGTATTTTAATTATTCATTGTGCAAGCGTCTTGGTTTTGGAAAGGAGCTTTTTTATAAATAAAGCATGATTTGATTTGATTTGATTTGTCTGGTCCTAGTTCTGATCCCTGCAGTACCCCACTGGTCACCCCCCTTTCCCCTGATTCTACCCTATTTATCGCCACCCTCTGTCTCCTGTCTGTTAACCAGTTCCTAACCCATTTCACCACCTTATCTCCCATGCCCAGACTACCCATCTTGTTAACCAGCCTTCTATGTGGGATGGCATTGAAGGCTTTTGCTGAAATCTAGGTAGGCAACATCTACTGTCCCTCCCTGATCTATTTCCTTCAGATTCGTTTGACATGACCTTCTTGCAGTGAATCCATGTGGCCCAGATCTTGGGCACCCCTGGATTCCAGGTGTGCCACTATCCTTTCTTTCAGCAGTGTCTCCATGATCTTTCCCACCACTGAAGTGAGGCTAGCTTTCCTGTAGTTCCCCACCTCTGCCATACTGCCGCTTTTGTGTAGTGGGATTACATCTGCCTTCCTCCAGTCCTCTGGAACCACACCCGTGTTGAGTGACTCTGTGAACAGGGCCACCAGCAGCACTGCTAGTTTCCTTTGCAGCTCCCTTAATATCCTCAGGTGAATGACGTCTGACCCCATGGCTTTATCCACCCTCAGATTTGTGAGTTCTTCCAGAACTCTTTCCACTGTGAATTAATTGGTGTCCACTTCTCCCCTCCAAATGCATCTGCTACCCAACTGTGGTCCTTGACTCTTCCCCTCCCTAGTGAATACTGAGTAGAAGTATTTGTTAGTATTTTTGCCTTATCCAGATCCCCCTCCTTACTTTTTCCATCTTCCCCTTTGATTCTCACAGTGCCCCCTGTTTTTTCTTCTTTCACTGATGTACCTATAAAATGCCTTGTCCCCCTTTTTCACAGACCATGCTAAATCCTCCTCTGTCTGCACCTTTGCTCTCTTAACAACCTTCCCTGCTTCCCTTAGACATTCAAGGTACACCTCCCTTTCCTCTGCCCTTTAGGTCCCGTTGTAGTTCCTGAAACTCAGTCTTTTGGTCCTAACTTTGTCCCCCACCTCTTTAGAGAACCATAGAGGAGGGGGGTGTGAATCAGCAGTGAATTAAAATGGCTGCATAAGCTATTCGGGCTATATCCCAATGTGTGCAACTCTGACAACACCCACTCAAAAATGTGGTAAACATTGCAAAAGCTGAAAGACATTTGTACATGGGATTACAGCCCCTCCATGGGCTGAGATCCTGCAGCAAACTGCTCTTGTGGTTTGGCCGTGAATCAGGAGCAGAAAGCCATTGGAGCTGACATCTTTTGCCAGGGGGAAAGCCGCTGCTGAATCCACAGCCCCTGCTGCTCACAGCTACGGGCCAGCTGCCTACTGACACCGAGAGTGGGCTGACTGACTGCCTGACACCTTTTCTGTCACTCTGGGAGAACTTTCATTGCTCCAGCCGCCAAATTTCCCCTAGCTGAAAAGCTGCTCACTTGTAGCCAGGTACAGCTCCTCCATTTGCTCTTCCTGAACAGTTTTGATCCTGCCAGTGCTCTCATAGCCATGAACGTTGTTTCAACCTTGCAGTGTTTGCCAGGACATTTTGGGATTTTCCCAAGGACTGTTACTGCTCTCATTCAAATTCTGCTGGTACCCTTTTACTGATCGCTTCCTACAGGGCAGTTACAAAAGCTGTTCACATTTTCCGGTGTCTTTTGTGGTTTGTTCTCTGATTGGGTACCTGCTGTGAAAGCCTAGGTTTATTGGTTAATTTGTTAGAGGGTACTTGTTAGCACTAAAACTCTCCATTTATATTGTGATTAAACTTTTATTTTGTCTGAAGTTCATCACTTTATGCTTTATACACTGCTGCCTTAAAGGAAATGATTTTACAGCTCTTCTGCTTAGTTAAATTCATGTAGAGTGTTTCTTCATTTTCTTCTTAACATAAATAATACTATTCTAGTGATATCCTGCTTGCTAATGATTTTATAAGGCTTACAGTACAGTGATTCCTTAGAACTTTTGGAATAATTCAGCTTAAAAGTGATTTGTAGCCCTCTAAAAGTATTCATTTTAGCTGCAAAATTACTGATTTTTAGCTCTTCTGCTTTGTTAACCTGAAACTCCTTAAATCTACTTTTACAAAATCCTAGCCCCTCCAGTTTTCTCTAAGTCTCCCTCCTGTGTCTCCTGTTGATTACTAAATCTCCCCAGTGTCCTCCTATCTCCTTAGACCTTGTCTTCTCTGAATTTTCCACTTTTTCGCTCTGACCCCTTTTTCCACTCCTGTTCATTTTGCTAATGGAAGGTGCTTGCTGGGTCTTTCTCCAAATTGACTGGCACCTGCAAACCTACTGTACCTCTCCCTCTCTCTCTCTCTCTCTTGCATGCTCTGTTACTGCCCAGCTCTCCTTTGTTATCTCCCTGGCTCCCCTTATAGTCTGACCCTTGGCCTTGTCCCACTGTTCTTCCCCTACAAACCACCGTCTCTAACCTGTACTTAATCTGAGTCTCCTTCTTCCCCAGGAGATTGCAACTCTTCCATGGGCTGAGATCCTTCAGCAAACTGTGCTTGTGGTTTGGTTGTGAATCAGTAGCGGAAAGCCATTGAAGCCAACACCTTTTGCCAGGGGAAAGCCACTGCTGAATCCACAGCCCCTGCTGCTCACAGCTACAGGCCATCTGCCTGCTGACAGCAAGAGTGGGCTGACTGACTGCTCGATGCATCCTCTGCCACTCTGGGAGAATGTCCATCACTCCAGCCACTGAATTTCCCAGAGCCAAAAAGCCGCTCATCTGTAGCAAGGAACAGCTCCTCCGCTTGCTCCCCCTGAACAGTTTTAATCATGCTGGCGATTTGTACTGGCTCCCTACCCACCCACTCTATCTGGACTCTTCAATTTACAGATTTCATTAGACATATGACCAATAGCCCACTTTACCATTTGCTTGTAATACAGACTGCCCACTAGGGGTGGTTTTCACTTGTCTCCTCAAGTAATCTTAAAGTGGTTTTCTCTTGTCTATACAGGTAATCTTAAGGCAGTTTTCTCTTGCCTATACAGGTAATCTTAATGCTGTCTAACATTACCTATTCCACCTCACTCTCTGCCTTGTATAAGGTTGTTACCTTCATGGTCCTCCGACTATCTCTTACCCCAGATCTTTTCGATCATTTTTGTAAAATTCTCCTGGCTATCTTGGTACACAGACCATTGCACAAATCCTTACCTAAAGTAGAGGATGGCCAGACAAACTCTATTAGTGCTGTCTTTCAGTGTGTTTCTACTATTCTTGTGTAGATTCACAACTGATGCTAGCTTTGGTCACCATCAACATTTGAGCATGGACCATACCGACTTCACCTACTCTAATATGCTAATCCTACCGTATAAGTGCTATGATCTTACCCCAGCATGCCTCCCAAAGATTCTTTATTTATTCAGCTGCTGCATCAGTTGCTAATGGTGGTGTCACCACATTTATCAAGACCATCCATTTGCACCCCGGAAGCTATGGTACCTAATATTACTAGCTCGCATGCTATCTGGTGACATCGAGTTGAATCTGGGCCCTATGCCCAACTAAGTATCCATAAACTGTGATGGTTATAACACAAAGGGATTGCATATTGTCCACCTCAAAGTCAGATTTTTTCTCCACAGCCATGCAGAACTTGAAGCCTGGGTGGCTACCTACCATCCTGATGTTCTATGTATATTGGAGACCTGGTTAAAACACTCAATCCCTGATGCATGCTGCCTGCTTCCAAACTTCAATCTTCTCAGGTGTGATAGGCCACCTCCAAAACATGCAGGATGTGTGGTAGTTTACTGCAAATTTCTTTGCCCTCGGTCTCCTCAGTTTGATGGAACTTTGAGGCAGTTCAAACGAACTGGCCGAAGGCTAGAGCATTGCTGGCAGAAATCCTTCCTGGATGCTGACCACCTTAGATTCATGGAGCATTATCAGCTCTGTCAATCAACAATCACCTGTAAGAAGGCAGAGTTCCTGTCCTGGGAGATTACTGCAGCTCAGAACTGACCAGCTCAGCTCTTTTGGATCATAGACAGGCTGTGCAACCCAACCTGTCTACTGGTTCGAGGAGCAGTTTTACAATCCAAGTGTGATGAGTTAGCCTGATTCTTTGCTGATAAGGTGGCCAGCATCAGGGTGGAGATCCAACCAGCCCACTCTATGGGGGTTGATGGTGGTCGGTGCCTGTTCACTGCTCCTCAGTTTTCTTGGTATTCTTTTGACTGGCCAGAGACCATTGATATCACTCGGATTATCCAGAATATGTGGCTGACTTACTGTAGTTTGGACCTGGGCCCAACATGCCTCATTTTGGGGTGTATTGATTCTGTCAGCCCCATCCTGGCCAAGACTGTGTGGTGCTCCTTAGAGATGGGTGAGTTCCTTAGCTCCCTGAAGGAGGTGGTGGTTACTCCTCTGGACCCAAACTGCTTGGCTAACTACAGACCTGTCTCAAACCTCCCCTTTTTAGGGAAGGTGATTGAGAAAGTTGTCGCTCTTCAGCTGGAGAACCACATTACCATCCATGATACCTACAATCCTCTCCAGTCTGGTTTTTGGAAGAAACACAGTACCGAGACAGCTCTGGTTCAGGTGAAACATAGAAACATAGAAGTTGACGGCAGATAAGGACCGCAAGGCCCATCCAGTCTGCCCATTTCTTTGTCTACCTTATAAATGTGCCATCGGCCTTTGCTCTGTCAATGGCCTATCTATTCATACTCATCTGTATTGCTCCCTTGTGCCTATCCCATGCCTGTTTGAAGCCCTGCACTGTATTCATACCCACGACTTCCTGAGGTAGGCTGTTCCATATATCCACCATCCTTTCTGTTAAAAAGAACTTCCTCACATTACCCCTTAATCGGCCTCTCTCTAATCTCATGCTGTGTCCTCTTGTCCTGCTATTTTTCTTATATTGAAACATGTTAGGCTCTTTCACCTTGTTAATGCCCTTAAGGAGTTTGAATGTTTCGATCATATCACCTCTCTCCCTCCTTTGCTCTAGGGTTTACGTATTGAGCTCTGTTAATCTGTCCTCATATGTTTTCTGATGCAGTCCCTGCACCATTTTGGTTGCCCTTCTCTGGACTGCCTCAATTTGGTTAATGTCCTTGTGAAAGTGTGGCCTCCAGTACTGCATACAGTACTCCAGATAGGGCCTAACCAGTGCCTTGTACAGAGGGATTATTACCTCCCTCTTCCAACTTGCGATACCACTACTAATACACCCCAACATCCCCCTAGCCTTACCTACTGCTTTAGTGGTCTGCTTGGATGATTTCAGGTCATCGGTGATGTTGACGCCCAAGTCTCTTTCTTCCCTTGTGACTGCCAGCAACTCTCCTCCCAGTCTATAGGTGGCTTCAGGGTTTCTCTTCCCTATGTGCATGATCTTGCACTTCTTTGCATTAAACCCCAGTTACCACTCTTCCTACCATTTTGCTAGTTTATCCAGATCTCTTCTCATTCTGCCCACCCCATCTGGATCATCTACTCTGTTGCAGATCTTGGTGTCATCTGCAAACAGACAGACCTTACCCTCCAGTCCATCTGCAATGTCACTGATGAAGATATTGAAGAGGACTGACCCCAGGACTGATCCCTGAGGTACCCCTCTTGTGATTTGCATCTCTTCTGACTTTATACCGTTAACCACCACTCTGTTTTCTGCCCATCAAGCAGTTTGCCACCCAGTTGACCAACTTCTGACCCACCCCGAGCCTACCCAGCTTATTAATCAATCTTCTACGTGGAACAGTATCAAATGCTTTGCTGAAGTCAAGGTAGGTGACATCAACTGCTCCCCCTTGGTCCACCACTCTGGTTACCCAGTCAAAGAAAGCTTTAAGATTAGTTTGACAGGACCTTCCTTTTGTAAACCCATGCTGTCTTGGATTCTGTGCTACTATGGATTCCAGGTGTTGCACTATCCTTTCCTTAAGGAGTTCCTTCATAATCTTGCCCACCACTGAGGAAAGACTGACTGGTCTGTAGTTCCCCGCCTCCTCCATGCTACCACTCTTGTGGAGTGGGATCACATGATCCCTTCTCCAGTCTTCTAGGACCTCTGTTATGCTCAGAGACTCATTAAACAGTTCTGATAATGGCTCTGCTAGTTCCACCCTTAGCTCCTTTAGTTCTCTGGGATGTATGCCATCAGGTCCCATTGCCTTGTCTACCCTGAGCTTATCAAGCTCTTGTAGGACCCTTTCATTTATGAAGGGACTAGTGCTCAACTCCCTCCTCTCTGTGTCCATGGTGCTGAGCTGTGGACCCTTTCCTACCTTCTCTTTAGTAAATACTGAGCAGAAGTATCTATTTGGGATAGATGCTTTTACATGGTCCTTGTCCTCACATGCCCCTTATCTCCTTTGATCTTAGCAATACCCCCCCCCCGAAATTTTCTCCTTTTACTAATGTATCTATAGAAAGTCTTGTCACCTTCTTTTATTGTTTGTGCTAGTATTTCCTCTGTTTGGGCTTTTGTCTGCCTTATTGCCTTCCCTTAGGAAAGTTTGGTATGCCTCCCTATCTTCATCCCACTGTGTTCCCTTATATTTCCTGAAGGCCAGCCTTTTGGCTCTGACCTTTTCTGCTACTGTTTTTGAGAACCAAAGTGGTTTCCTTCTTCTTTTGCACTTCCTTTTCTCTCTAACACAATGGGATGTTGCTTCAAGTATTGTATCCTTAATGATTGCCCACTTTGCCTGTACACCCTCACCTGTATTTCTTTTTGCCAGGACTAGCTTAACTCTGTTGGCCATCTTATCAAAGTCAGCTCCTCTGCAGTCCCGTAGTTTTGCCTTGGAATGGGATGATTTAGTTGTAGTGACCAAATTGAACCATACCATGTGATGGTCACTGGCCTCCTGGTGACCTTCTACATGGAGATCTGTGATCCTTTCCCAGTTAGTCAGTACTAGATCTAGGTTAGCCCTATCTCTTGTGGGTTGTTGTGCCAGTTGTTTGAGGCCCTCCCCTTGCAGGCAATCCACCATGTGTCTAGTTCTGGCAGATGTTCCTGCTGGTATTGACCAATCTGAATCTGGCATGTTGAAGACTCCCATTATCAGAACCTCCCCTTTAGCTGTTATGTTTTGTATATCTTCTAACAGTAATGTGTCTATGCCTTCCCCCTGGTCTGGGGGCCTGTAGACAACCCCAGTTCTTATGGCTGTCCGATTTCCTGTTTCCAGGGTGACCCACAGTTTGTCTGGCTCCTTATGTATATTCTGAATTTCTGTAGCTTTGATATTTTCATTGACATACAGGGCCACTCCACCTCTCCTTTTTGCATCTTGGTCTCTTCTGAAAAGTACATAGCCAGGTATTGAAGTCTCTCAAGTGTGGTTAGTGGTAAACCACATCTCGTTAATTGCTACTATGTCCAGTTTAGCCTCTGTCATTATTGCCTGCAGGTCTGGGATCTTGTTTCCCAGACTGCGAGCATTTGTGTACATGATTTTCCACTGGCCAGATTTCGGTGTGTTAGCTGTTGGGTGAGGTCTGGTGTTTCCCCCTGTGCATCATATGGGGGGTTGGACCTTTTTCCTTACTGGTGATGCAAATGAACTGCAAACATGCTGAACTCCTCTTTGACCACTAACTGTGGGGGTTGGGGTGTTCATCCTGTTCGATGCGTGGGGTCCTGCACCCCATCCCAATTTTTCTAGTTTAAATATTCTGCAAAGACATCAAACTTCTGCCCCAATGCACTGACTCCCTCCTTAGTCAGATGCAGTCCATCAAATTTA
Source organism: Neoceratodus forsteri (assembly GCA_016271365.2). Taxonomy (NCBI): domain Eukaryota; kingdom Metazoa; phylum Chordata; order Ceratodontiformes; family Ceratodontidae; genus Neoceratodus; species Neoceratodus forsteri. Next base: position 1,284,095,182 of record CM057454.1, on the reverse strand, counting down.
AAGAACTTTCACTCCCAAAACTGTTGTCAGTTTCCTACAAATTTGTGTCCTTTTTTCTGGCACCAGCCCTTGAGCCACATGTTTAGCTCCCCTATCTCCCCTTCTCTGACCTTCTGTCCATCTGCCCCCCTCTTCCAAACTGGCAGAATCTCAAAGAAGGAGATGCCAGATGAAATGGATGATGGTTTGTCACCCAGCCTGGTCAGGTGTTCCTTGGTCTCCACAACTGACTGGCTGGTGAGATCATTAATCCCTATGTGTACCAGGATGTCAATGTTTTCTCCTGCTTCCTGAACAATTTTAGCAATGTGGTCAGTGTCTCTCCACGCTGATGTACCTGGGAGACATCTGACCATTACCCCTGGCTGGAGATAGGTATCAACTCCCCGAATCATGGAGTCTCCTATGATCAGAAGTTTTTTGGATTTCCTTTTTGTTTTTGCTTTTTGGTTCCTGTTTTGGGGCAGTTTTGTTGTGCTAGCTCCTGTGCTGCAGTGTCCTGCTCTGCAGTGTCCTCTGACCCTTTGTTTGATTTCAGAGATAGAGGCAGATACCTGTTTGTAGTTTTTATATGGTTTGTGGAGGTAATATGTTGGAAAGCACCAAGTGACGGGGTACCCAATTTGCCCTTCCTAACCACCTACCAACCTCCTGGACCAACTACCCTCTGCGGTCAAGGTGCTTCTGTTGGATGTTGGAGAAATGGCGGGTGGTTCTTATAATATATTTCCTCTTGAATATGAAATTTGAGGTGCACAGTTTCTGCCCATGCTGCCTGGAGCAGAGCCCTAAGATCTCCAATGGCCCAGCATGTAGGACAGTGTCCTAAATCCTGTAAAACTGCCCTTCTGAAAAGTGTTCCACAGTACCGGCAGTTAATGATATCCACTCCAGATAATTTGCTGAGTTTATAACCTGGTCAGAGTGATTAGAAGGAAAAAAATGAAAGCAAAAGTTAGATTTTGTGTTTTGTTTGTTTGTGTATAACTTGTTATAACAAGTTAAATCACTAGTGCCCCTGTAAATCAGGTCACCTGTGGAAACCCCACTGATATGACCCTTCCAGTTTTGCCACAGAAAATGTCACAACTGTGCTACCCTATAAAAGGAGTGTAGTGTAGGGTGGTTGGGCCCTTCCCTGCTGAAAAAGAAGAACCACGGATGAAAGAAACAAGGAGGTAAGAGCAGAAACAATCGGTCAGCAATAAATGTAGTAACCCTGAAAGCTTGTACTAATGATAGATAAAACTGTAAAACCTGTAAAGCACCACCTGTAATAATTTCATAGAAGATATACCCTGTAAGAAACACTTTGCTACAGAGAAAAATAAAGCAGTAACAGAAGATATACCTTGCAAAAGACAATTTTAATCAGAAGATTACAGCAGTAATCTGTTAGCACATGCCTGTAGGCACACCTTATAATAATGCAGCAGAAGGTATACCCAGCAAAAAACAATTTGAATCAGAGAAAAATAAAGCAATAAAATGTTAGCAACAAATGGTAACAGTCCCTGTGAGTACAAAATAAAAACAACGACACAGAAATCTGCCTAGCCAAAAGAAGTCTTAATCCTTTCTCTTGCTCTGGTAAGGTTCTTTGCTCTAACCTTTCAAGCAATCTAGAAGGAAAGAGCTCAGGTGAAGCTAGTGCCTTGGCCAGCAAATCTAGTCTTCCACCTCCAAGACTTTCTAATGGTTACACATCCAATCAGAGCAACATTTTATCTTTGGCCGAAAATTCATAAAACCCTAAATAATCCCGCAGGGCACCGGATAGTTAGTGGTTTGGGATCTCTTACGGAAAGTCTCTCTCAATTTGTTGATTCCCATATTCATATTTTTGTCAGTCCTTTACCCTCCTGTTTACAGGATACTGCAAATGTGTTGAGACTGGTTTCAGATTTGGAAATTAAAAAAGGAAGTTTGCTGGTGACAATGGACGTGGAAACCTTATATAGTAATATTCCACATGAGGGAGCTTTGGATGCTGTGGCTTATTTTTTAAATCTTAGAGATGTGGATACTGTACCCAGCACCACTTTCCTTGTAAAACTGCTAGAATTTGTTTTAAAGTATAATTTTTTTTGTTTAATCAAGAGTGTTTTTTGCAAATAAAGGGGACTGTGATGGGGCAACATGTGCCCAATTAATAGCAAATTTATACATGGGGCTTTGGGAGAACAATTATGTTTTAGCTAGAACACAGAACCCATTTTTTGATAAAATTATTACATGGAAACATTTCATTGATTATTTGTTCTTCGTGTGGGAAGGAAGTCACAATGAGTTAAATGATTTTATTGGTTACTTGGAGAATACCAACAACAATTTAAGATTTACTTATAGTGCTTCAGAAAAAGAAAATTCATTTTTCAGATTTAGTTGTTAGAAAGGAACAAGAAGGAAAAATTGCAAATAATATTATAGGAAAGCTACAGACAGTAATAATTTGCTACGAGCAGATAGTTGTCATCTGAGACATGTGATTTGCAATACACCAAAGGGACAATTTTTAAGGATTAGATGTAATTGTAGTAATACCATTGATTTTAATAAAGGAGCAGACAATTTAAGCCATAGGGTAAAAGACAGGGGATATAAAGTATCTGATATCTCTGTGGGACATAACTCTGCAAGTAGTTATGATAGAGATGCACTTTTGGATTCACATGCAGAGAATAAGAGAATGCAGGGACCTGATAGATTTAATTTTATAATTTCATACTCGGCACATGCAGATGCCATTACACAAATAATTAAAAAACACTGGCATGTCTTAAGTAGTGATTCTGGTTTAAAGCAAATTGCATCTTGTCCCCCGTGGTTTACATTTAAAAGAGCCCCTACTATAGGAGATAGAGTTGTACATAGCCACTTTGTAGATCAAAAACATAGACAGACATGGCTAGAAAAAGGTAACGTGGGATGTTTCACATGTAAAAAATGCATTACCTGTGCGTACATACAACAGGGAAAAGATTTTAAAATACACAATGATGGAAAAATATATCAGATTAGACAATTAGTTACCTGTGACTCAGAATGGATTATTTACTTGGCATTATGTGTATGTGGGGCATATTATGTGGGAAAAACTGTCAGGACTTTGAAAATAAGGGTTAGAGAACATGTTAAAGCTATACAAAAAATGATGTCACATATGCAACCGCAGCACATGTTATGAAAGGCAAAAATGGTGAGAAACATACATTTGAATTCATGGGTATTGATAAAGTATGCCCTAAACCACAGGGTGGCAATTTTAATGATTTATTGATGATCAGGGAGGCATTCTGGATTGTCACTTTGAATGCAACTAAAAGCAAAGGTCTGAATGCTTGTTTTGAACTTAAACCCTTCTTGAAGAGGAAATAAATAATAAAAATGTTTTTATATAAAATCATTTTTATAATACATTATATATATGTTTTGAGATATGTATAGATGCATTGTTATGATGTTCTATTAGGTTTGTGTGTATTTTCTTTTCACCTTTCCCCTTCCCCCCCTTTTATTCCCTTTATAGTTGTTCATTCTTCTTCCCCCCTTCCCTCACTTGTTCCTTTCTGCCCCTTTATGTCATTATATCATTTTGGCTATGTTGAAGCCATTAGGAATTTAGCCATCCTTGCATTCTCATGCTTTTATTGCTGTTAGTGATAATGAAGCTGTTAGTAATTAAGCCTTCTTTGCATTCCCATGTTTTTAAAGCTGTCTGTTAATTACTCATAGGTGTTTGTAATCAACTTCAAATATGTTTTGTCATGTGATGTAATGTGCATTTAAGGGTCACATCTTTTGTGAAATTTTAACCTTTGAGAAAGGATGTAAGAGGCATCCAAAACTCATCAGGCATTTGTTTTGTATGTTTAAAAAATATTTTTTTATGACCAGTGCCCTTGATATGTTGTGGTTGGTGTGTGCTCTGCCTTTTTAGTTAAGTGAGAAAAATAAAGCAGTAACAGAAGATATACCTTGCAAAAGACAATTTGAATCAGAAGATTACAGCAGTAATCTGTTAACACGCACTTGTAGGCACACCTTGTAATAATGCAGCAGAAGGTATACCTACCAACAACAATTTGAATCAGAGAAAAATAAAGCAATAAAATGTTAGCAACAAACAGTAACAGTCCCAGTGAGTACAAAATAAAAATAACAACACACAGAAAATCTGCCTAGCCAAAAGAAGTCTTAATCCTTTCCCTTGCTCTGGTAATGTTCTTTGCTCTGTTCTAAGCAACCTAGAAGGAAAGAGCCCTGGTAAGGTTCTTTGCTCTGTCCTTTCAAGCAACCTAGAAGGAAAGAGCTCAGGTGAAACTAGGTGCCTTGGCCAGCAAATCTAGTCTTCCACCTCCAAAATATCAACTAAGCTGACCGTTTAACCTTTCTTTCTGTTGGAAGTTACTGACAGTTTGCCAGCTCCACCCCCCAGATACACACCTAATCCCCTGGAAGAGCTGTGGGAGGAAAACAATTAGCTCCTTCAATGTGAGAAGGAGACTGCAACACCTCTGAGGCAAAAAATTTTTCAGCAAAAAAAAAAAAAAATTGTGGCAAACAGTAATTTTGCTTAGCCTAATGATAAAAAGTCACAAAAATGTAAGTACCACCCGTAATAATTTCACCGAAGATATTCCCTGTAAGAAACACTTTGCTACAGAGAAAAATAAAGCAGTAACAGAAGATATACCTTGCAAAAGACAATTTGAATCAGAAGATTACAGCAGTAATCTGTTAGCACACACCTGAAGGCATACCTTATAATAATGCACCAGAAGGTATACCCAGCAACAACAATTTGAATCAGAGAAAAATAAAGCAATAAAATGTTATCAACAAACAGTCCCCATGAGTACAAAATAAAAATAACAACACCCAGTAAATCTGCCTAGCCAAAATAAGTCTTAATCCTTTCCCTTGCTCTGGTATGGTTGTTTACTCTGTCCTTTCAAGCAACCTAGAAGGAAAGACCTCTAGTAAGGTTCTTTGCTCTGTCCTTTCAAGCAACCTAGAAGGAAAGAGCTCAGGTGAAGCTAGGTGCCTTGGCCAGCAAACCCAGTCTTGAATCTGCTCAATGATCTCCTGATGGCTAGAGATCCGAAGCACCGCTCCATCTTGGTGCTTCTGCAGCTCTCATCAGCTTTTGACACCATGGACTATGGGGTGTTGCTCAAGTGCCTGAGGGTCATTTGTGGTCTGGCTGGTCCAGTCCACAGGTGGTTTTAATCTTTCCTTTCTGGCAGGTTTCAGAGGGTGGTGACCAGGTTGTTTTCCTCGGACCCAGTCTCCCTGTCTTGTGTGGTCCCTCAGGGCTTGGTGCTCTCCCCAATGTTGTTCATGGTGTATACGTTGTCTCTAGGAGACATTGCAAGGTGGTATGAGATGAAGTTTCACTGCTACGCTGATGATACCCAGCTCTACCTGTCTTTCGCTCCCAACCAGGATAGTGTTCTCTTGATCTTTAACAGCTGCCTCATAGATATCCAGGGCTGGATGAAATCCAGCTGGTTGAAAATGAATTCCAATAAGACTGAGGTGTCGGTTGTGGATCCAGGCCTCAAGATAGGGGGTCAGTGGCAGGGCATCCCTTCAGGCTTTGGCTTGGGAATATTCAGCTGCCTTCTTCTGAACAGGTGCATGACCTAAGGGTGCTTCTTGATGATAGGCTGACACTGTGTTTACAGGTGTTGGCAGTAGTCAAGTCCTCATTTTACCATCTTAGGAAAATCGCTTGGGTCAAGCACCTTGTTCCATCTGGTGACCTGCCAACATTGATCCATGCCTTTGTGTCCTCATGCCTTGCCAACCACAACTCCCTCTACCGAGGGTTCTAGAGGTTGATATCCACCACTTACAGCTGGTTGCTGACTGGGACTCCTCGTTCGAGCCACATCACGCCTGTGCTGTGTGAACTGCACTGGCTGCCTGTTCAGTTGTGGATCACCTTCAAGGTCAGTCTTCTGACCTTTAAAGCCCTACATGGACAGGGCCAGGGCTACCTGCAAGAGCTTCTTATTCCTTACTGCCCCACCCACTCACTCTGCTCAGCTGACAAAGGGTTATTAGAGATTCCAAGGGTATGGTTGAAAACTCTGGCTCGTGAGCTTTTATGTTTGCAGCCCTGACCCTGTGAAATTCTCTTCCTCATCAGATTCGAGAGTGACAGACCATGCAGAGCTTTAAAACAGCTCTAAAGACCTTTTTATTCTGCCAGGCATTTGGTGACTAGGTTTGTCATCTGCTCCTGCTTGTTTTGTATTTTATTACCTGATCTTAATCTGTTTCTGATATCTATGTCTTGTTCTTTTAATTGTTTTCATGAATTGTACAAAGCTCTGATTCAGATATTGCACTATATAAATACAATTATTATTATTATTAATATTAAAAATCACCTTAATCTATCCATGGTAACTGACAGCAGTACCTCCTCGTGAGAATAACTCCATGCCATCCTCAATCTAAGAGCTAAAAAACTTCACATTATTTGTGCCTATAATCCCCCCAAATGTGGACAATCTGGCCTTGTAGAATTACTGGACCACTCGTCCTCTACTATTGGGCAAAACTAACTACTTATCCTCTGGGACATTAATATGAATTGGTTAAGCAAATCCCATGACACTCTACAATCCCTGGTGCAGAGTTATAATTTGCAACAGATCATAGCTGGATTCAGTGCCCTCATTGTTTGGATTCTGACAAATTGCATAGACAGGGTTGCAGCTGCAGGTACTCTGCCTGACATGATAAGTGACCATTCCTCTGTTTTCTGTGTATGGAGTCCCTCTGCAGTCTCCATGTCTCCTCCATGCTACATATCTTTCAGGAACTATGCCAACTTAAATCAGGCCTATTTTCTACACAATGTCTCTCACATTGACTGGTCCCTGGTCTACTGGTCCCATAATATGGAAGATGCTCTCAGCTTTTTCTTCAATGAGTTTGTATCTCTTCAAAAAAAGTAAGCTCCTTTTCTCACACACCGTGTATGAGGTAAGCAAACCAGATGGTTACATAAGAACCTTCTTGCCTCCCTCAAGGCCAGGAACAAAAGCTGGAAAAAGTTTAAAAACTCTAGCCTCCAAACAGATTTTCACTCCTATAGGGAACAGCAAACAAAGTGCAAAAAACTAATCAGGCATGTAGAAAGCTCATACTGCAATGGCATATTGGTAGACATGGCTGGTGACCCTTGGAAATTTTGGTCACACATAAAAGCTTTCATGAGATCTAAGCAAATCCACTCTACCAACGATATGACCCTGAACAGGGTCCACTGCTCTGATACTTTCACAATCGCAAATTCCTTCAACAATCATTTTTCAGACCTCTCCAAATATACTACCACTTTCCCCCCTGCAGACATAACTTCTGCATCCTACATCCCAAATGGTGCACTAGTGGGACCACCATTCTACTTTAAAGCTATATCCAAAATGGATGTCCTTAAACTTCTCAATTCTGTATCAGAGGGCACTTCTGTTGGGTCTGACTGTCTAGAGCCAAGGTTTCTGAAGCTGGATGCCCCCTTCATTGCGGGACCACTATCTAAAATATTTACCATGTCCCTTGGTGAAGGCGTTATAAGGAAAACAGCCAAAGTTACTCCAGTTTTAAAAAAAAGGGGTCAAGAAGGATGCAGCCAACTATAGACCAATAGCAATACTTTCAGTCTCAAATAAAATCCTTGAGAAACTCATCACAGCACAGGTAACTGAACAGCTCTCCAAGTATAATCTCCTATCCCCAAATCAACATGGATTCAGGAACAGCCACAGTACTCAAACTGCTCTGTTACAACTAACTAATGATTCATTTCATGCCATAGATCAGGATCTCCTAACTGGTGTTTATAGATCTAACGAAGGCTTTTGATCTTATTGATCACCCTCTTCTACTAGCAACCACCTATCCCTGGGTTTCTCAACAAACTCTGTAAGCTGGTTTAATAGCTATTTATCCAATAGGACTCATGTTGTAAAATTCAACTTGGCAACCTCTGACAAAACAGTCATTGATGTTGGTGTACTACAGGTATCAATTCTGGGTTCTCTTCTTTTCCCAATCTTTAATAATAATACAACACAAAATGCCTCCTCTTTTTCATCATTACTGTATGCTGATGACCTTGTTCTTTATACCAGCTCAAATTATGCTTTTGTTCTCAACCATAATCTATCTGCGGCTTTCCTAAATGTGCAGTCCTGGATCACCAGTCATGGGCTTGTTCTTAACATTGGCAAAACAAAGGCTATGCTTCTTGGCTTATCTACCAAACTAAAATGCAGTTGAGACCTCTTTAGGATCTCCTGTGCAGACGGTACCCTGCAGGAGGTGGTAAACCTCTTCAAATACCTGGGGATTCTACCTGATGAATCTCTTAATTTTGATCACCATATTACCACCATGCATAAGCCTATCAATGCTAAACTAGGGTTCAGTTGTGCTTACACAACTGGATAAGATGTATGTTTGTGTGACTTTGATGCATTGTGGCTGTTTGCCTCTCTATCTGTGGGATATACCACCCCATAGGGGTATGATGCAAGGAACCCTAGATGAGATTCCCCCCATAGGTGCCATGGGAATAATTCCCTTGGCTAAAAGTAGCTTAGGAAGAAGCACAAGGGAAAGACAGACGAGCTACTGGAGGAGGAGGAGTGGATGGTGGAGCAACGAAGAAATGAATCCTGGAACTGTGAAGGAGGAATGGCCTTTTAAGGCCTGATTGGGGGGTGACATTGTTGCTCCAGACATTGAACCTCAAGTTTAAAGCCTTCACCTTCAATGGTGCTTATGCAACTAGATGAGATGTATGCTTGTGTGACGTCAATACATTGTGGCTGTTCACCTCTCTATCCGTAGGATATACCACCCTCTAGGGGCACAATGCAATGCAAACAAACCCTAAAGGAGGGCCCCCCCATATGTGCCACAGGAATAATTCCCTTGGATAAAAGTAGCTTAGGAAGAAGCCCAAAAAGAATACTCAAAAGGGTGTTGAGCATTGAAGAGGCAAAAAATCAAAATATATCAAGACCGGAAAGTAAGGAGAGAGACGTAGATGGGAAGGACAAGAGAAGAATGAGATATGACAAGGACAATGAATGAAATGAAAGCTGACAAGATGCAGAATGGCAGACTACCTAAGGAGAGAGGGGGGAGCAACTGGGGCCACTATCTGACTCTATCCAACTGCGGAACCTAACTAAGGAACCTATGAAAGCACTAACCCTGTCTAATATTATGACCATCCACATGGAGGAGAGGAAAAACTCTCTTTAAGGAGGAAACCTCTGGGGATCCAAGGCCTAGGTCACCTTCCCACTAGGCTGAATAATGTTTTGATTAGTGATGGCTCAGCTACTGCAACTAGAGTTGATATTGGGGAAGAGGAAAAGATTCCAATTAATATGAAGCTCTCAGTCTGTCCTTATAACAGGAATGCAACTAGACACTAAAAAGCAAGAGAGGAGAGAGATGACTGCTAAGGCACTCATCTAGCCTATGCAAACCTATGAAACAGATCAGGGGAACAAGAGGTGGTCAGATAGTGAATTGCGTAGAGAGCATCTCTTAACCCATTCTGGCAGCTAGAGGGGCCCCATTGATGAGAGGCCAATGCAGCCAGCCCAGAGCCAAGGGGCAATGGATGCGGAAGGCATATCTTCGAGTGGAGAACTGGTCGAGTCAAGGTAGCATGGGCCCAAGAGGGTTATGCTTAAGTAGTTAATGTGAAGAAATGGACCCATAGAGAGGTTTAATGCAACAACTCCTCAGCAAAGTAGATGATTTTGAACATCGTGGATGGAGGAACAATCTGAGGCTGATCAGCATTTTGGAGAGAGCCGATGAAACAGACTCAGCTCAGTTCATCCAAAAAATGCTGCTGGAGATCCTCAGACTGCTGTAAGACTTTTGCATAAATATTGAGAGAGCCCACAGGACCCTAGCACCGATGCCGAGGCAGGGGAGAAACCCCTGCTGATTCTATTTAAACTGTTATGATACCCAACCAGGCAGCTTATCCTGACAAGAGAGAAAGAAGTGGGTCAACTCAATTGGCAGGGCTGTCAGCTCACAATATATCAGGACTTTTCCAAGGAATTATAGGGGAGAAGATGAGAATACACACAGGAAAGCTGCACGATGTTGAGCCTGGGCCTACAATACTCATTCAGATACCCAGTGACCATGAGGGCCATGCACAACGGAGAGCCAGTGATGTTCTCCTCTCCAGATGCCCTCAAGCAATTCTTATCCAAGAACTGGCCCACTGGTTTGAGGACACCTCCGTGCTGATCGTCTAGACTCCAGTGGGACCACTTCACTACCCTAAGATAGAACCAGAGTGCATGGAGGCTGAAGAAGGGTTCACAAATGCTAGCACACGGACTCTCCCTAGACACAGCAGGAAATGACCCTCCAAGGTTGCCACACCAGAAGAGATCATCCACAGCTGAGGGTGCCACCCTGCATCCACCCTGTGGACGAGGAACAGCAGCGAGAAGAGTCCAAAGCCATGGTCAAGTACCTAACTGAAAACAGATATGCAACGCTGTGGCACGACTTCCTGATTGCAGAGGACAGGCCACGAAACAGTTACCCTGGGGGCCAGAAATTACTGCAGCATGAGGATCCATACCTGTCAGCTGAAGATCAGCAGGGGTTGAATTAAGATCTGCAACAACAGCCGAACAATGAAGGGAAACCACAGGAAGTGGAAGGAGCCATGTGATCCTCACAGAGCTTGGAGAAGACAAGTTCCATACCCACAGAATGCCTCAGATAAGTAATTGTACAGATTGGGAGTTATTGCTGTTGGTGGGAAGGTAGGGGGGAGGGAAGGAGAGACTTTATTTTACATAGGAAAACCTGGGAAGAAATGTATGACACTCAGGGAGGCCAGGAGGGAAGGGGGAGATTTGTACCAGAACCCAGAGTAACTTGCCCCACCAACTAGATAGGCCAGAGATTTTTAAGCAATGCCACGAGTAATTCCCACAGTAAGAGAATTAATAGGGGGTTATAGGACAGGTTAAGAGAATGTCTCCTGTATCCACCCGTCAGTCCAAAGTGGTGCATGCATCTATCACGAGGGTAAGCCAAGGGGGGAAGCAGGATCTGGCCACATTAGAGAACTAGGCCAATCTTCCACAACACCCTCACTGAATCAGGACAGGGTGGAAGAAAGAAGGAGATGATGCATGGGAGGGGATCACAGCATGCCCTATCTGGTGACCCCACCAAAATCTTACATCCCAGTTTGAGAGACCACTCAGGATGCTTACCAAAATGGAGGGGGGTGAGTGTGGGTGGTGGAAGGCCTCACATGAGGCACAACACAACTGGTCATGGCTATGGAGCAAGGAGGTAGAGTTCACATACCCACCCCATGCGAAGGCAAGGTAAGGCTGGACTGAGCTTACCCCTCCTACCCTGCTAGAAGCTAGACGCAGGGAAAGTTAGGCCTTATCTAACCCCCCCAATAGCTAGACACCTAGGTTGGGCAGGCTTGGGCAAGAAACTAAGCTGGACAAAAAAGGTCATGAACAGCTTAACAGGGAGTGGGTGGGCCAAGCAATACATGCCTCTGCACCTACCAGAAAAAGGGGAATGGCAATTCTACTTGACAAGCAGCTTAAATGGTCCCTAATCAACTGCAAAACTGACCCACAAGGCAGATGGGAGTATGGCCTGTACGACACCCCCATGGGACCTTTCCTTCTAAGAAATCTATACTCTCTGAATGAGGATGGCCCGGAGGGCTTCCATCAAGTGGCACAGAACCTACTGAACATGCTGAAAAAAGGGACACTGACTATTCTGCAGGGTGACTTTAATTTGGCTCTCGACCTGCTAATGGATAGGAAATCTGGTGTGGGGGACCTCCATGGGAAGGGCAGGGTGGCCCTGCAAAGCCTGATGAGAGACCAAGGCCTAACAGACTTGTGGAGGGTGTTACACCCATAGTGGAGAGATTACTCATACTATTTCCTGGTGCACAAACTGTATAGCCAGATAGACCTCTGGCTTCTTCCGTACAGATCATCCTACTGGTTATAGACTCATAAATAGTACCTGTAACAATCTCAGACCTTGCCCTGGTTCACATGACCATGATGTGAGGTCATCCCACTCCCAATTCCAAGTCCTGGAGATTGGACCGCCTACTCATGAGAGATCCAGCATTTGCACCATGGGCTCAGGAAGAAGTCAAGATCTTTTTTAGAGAGAACCCCATCCTGGACACTGTGGCAGGCAATACATGAGAGGCCTTTAAAGTCACCATGAGAGGGAAGATTATTGCCTATGCTGTAGCCAGACAAAGGCAATGCGGAGATCAGGTAGGGAAGCTTGAAAGTGCACTAAAAGAGGCTGAAGGAGAACAAAAAAAAATACCCCCACAACCCCCTCCACCTCCCTAGAGTGGAAAATCATAGGCCTCAGAATGGAGATTAACACCCTTCTAAGAAATAAAGCCAAAATTGCAATCCTTAGGCTAAACCACAAGTATTGGGATGGGGCAAAAAAGGGGGTAAAGTCCTGGCCTACAGGCTCCAGAAACAGCAAACGGAGAGGCACATTGTGGGACTGAGGGACAAAGAAGGGAACACACAAACCTCCGCAGAGGAGCTGAACAGGGTAATGATGGGATGCTACACTTCTCTGTACACCTCCTCTAGAGTAGGAGACCCCAAAGAGATTCAGGACTTTTTGGGCTCTGACACCTTCCCCATTTTAACTGAGCAGCAGGCTGCAGCTTTAGACATGACCCTGTCCACCCCTGAAATAAAGGAAGCGTAAATAGGACTGCGGCAGGGGAAGGCCCTGGGGGCAGAAGGGTACACAGTAGAATTCTGGCAGTCCCAGGCAGACATTGTGTCCCTGATCTTACAGCAAGTATACAGAGAGGCTATGGAGGTAGGCACCTTCTCCACCACTTGATGAGAGAAAGGCAGTTATCACGGTTCTGCCCAAGTAATTATCACCCCATTCCCTGCTGAATGTGGACAGCAAAATCTTTACTAAAGTGCCAGCCCATAAGTTTAGCCCCCTTCTCCCACAGCTTATCCACTCCTCTCAGGTAGAATTTGTTCCTGGCAAGTACATTGCTGATCATACAAGAACCCTGACCAACCTGACTCACACAGTCAAAGGCCTTGACAACCTAGTGGCAGCTATAGCTATACACTTTGAAAAGGCTTTTGACTCTTTGTAGTGGGACTACCTGCACGAGGTTCTAGGGCATCTGGGAGTAGGGCCAAGGTTTAAACAGTGGATAAACTCCTTGTACAGTATGCCAGCCACCCACCTCCTAACCAACACCAAGTATTACTAGTATTGGAACCCACTAGAGAGGAAGCAATCTTAGACCTGGTAATCTCAAATGAGGATGGTGAGAGGATCACAGATCTGGAAGTGGGCAGCCATCTGGGAACTAGTGACCATCGAACAATATGGTTCCCAAACACAACAATAGAGTCAAGCCATACAAAGGCAAAGGTACTGGACTTCAGGAGGGCTGACTTTGACAAAATGGGTGAGTGCCTAAGGAATGCACTAGCAAATGGGCAGGAAGGAGGGGTGGAAGAACAATGGGGAATAATCAACACTGCCATCACAGAGGCAACAAGCCTTTGTGTGAAGCAAATAAACAAAACAAAACAATGTAAGAAACCACTATGGTTCTCAAAGGAGGTGGCAGGAAAGGTTAGGGAGAAAAATAAAGCATTCAGGAAGTACAAGGAACCACAGAAGGAGCAGGACAGAGAATTGTATCAGTAAAAGCAAAAGGAAGCTGGGAAGGCAGTCAGAACAGCAAAGGCCCAAACCGAGGAAAAGATAGGCAACACAGTTAAGAAGGGGGATAAAACGTTTTATAGGTACATCAGGGAGTGAAAGAAGACCAAAGGAGGGATAGTGTCGCTTAATAAATGGGAGGGAGGGGGTGGGCAGAGGGTGATGGTGAGAAGGCAGAGATAGTAAACAAATATTTTTGCTCAGTATTCACAAATGAAGAAGGGGGAGATAACTAAACCAAACAATAGAAACACTCTGGATACAGAAGTTAATACCAGCCCATTTACAGAAGAAAGGGTTCTGAAAGAACTCTTAAAACTGAAGGTGGACAAAGCAATGGGGCCTGATGGGATTCATCCCAGAATTCTAAAAGAACTAAGGGTAGAACTAGTGACACCACTGACCACCTCTGGCCACCTCTTTAACAAATCATGGGAGGGTGGGGTGGTACCTGAGGACTGGAGGAGGGCAGATGTGATTCCACTTCACAAAAGTGGGAGCAGGGCAGAAGCAGGCAACTACAGACCTGTTAGTTTAACCTCAGTGATAGGGAAAATGATGGAATCACTTCTGAAGGAAAGAATTGTTGAGTATCTAGAGGCCAGAGGGGCACAGGACCCAAGGCAGCATGGATTCACAGTGGGAAGGTCATGTCAGACGAATCTAATAGATTTCTTTGACTGGGTGACTAAAGTAGTAGACCAGGGAGGGGCTGTGGACATGGCCTACCTAGACTTTAGCAAGGCATTTGACACAGTCCCACACAAAAGATTAATATACAAGTTAGCCAGCCTGGGAGTGAGGCCCAAGATGGTAGCCTAGGTAAAGAATTGGCTGGAGAACAGGACACAGAGGGTAACAGTAAATGGAATCCACTCTGAAGAAAAGGGAGTTACTAGTGGGGTACCGCAGGGTTCAGTACTAGGACCGGTCCTCTTCAATGTCTTTATAAGCGACATTGCAGAGGGAGTGGAAGGAAAAGTATGTCTCTTTGCAGATGACACAAAGATCTGCAACAGAGTTGATACACAAGGTGGGGTGAAAAGGATGAGAAGGGACTTGGCAAGGTTGGAGGAATGGTCAAATGTATGGCAGCTTAGATTCAGTTCTAAGAAGTGCAAGGTAATGCACCTGGGAAACAAAAACCCAGGGGAAGAGTACACAATGGGGGGTGAGATACTAACAACAACAAAAATGGAAAGGGACCTGGGGGTAGTCATATCAGATGACCTAAATGTGGGCAAGCAATGTGAGAGGGCAGTAAGGAGGGCTGGGGGGATACTGGGATGCATAGGGAGAGGCATCACCAGTAGAAAACAGGAAGTTGTTATCGCTCTGTACAGACAGCTGGTGAGACCCCATCTGGAGTACTGTGTGCAGTTCTGGAGACCCAATCTCCACAAAGACACAAACAGGATGGAGGCAGTCCCGAAGAGGGCAACTAAAATGGTGCAGGGTCTGCACCAGAAGACATATGAAGAGAGACTTAAGGAGCTTAATATGTATAGCCTCGAGGAAAGGAGGGAGAGGGGGGACATGATAGAAACTTTCAAGTACCTCAAGGGAATCAACAAAGTCCAAGAGGGTAGCATCTTTCAGAAAAAGAGGTGTGCAAGAACAAGGAGGCACAATTTGAAGATGGGGGGAGGGCAGCTCAGAGGTAATGTAAGGAAGTGTTTTTTCACAGAGAGGGTTGTGGATGCATGGAACAGCCTTCTGAAGGAGGTTGCAGAGTCAAAAACAGTGGTGGAATACAAGCATGTATGGGACAGTCATAAGGCAATTCTAGGGGTTGGGGGTAGGAAGAAGTAGGCTGTAGGTTAACTAGGATCTGCAGCTTATCCATTAGGTAGGGAAATGGGCAGACTGGGTGGGCCAAGCGGTCCTTATCTGCCATCAAATTCTATGTTTCTATGTATTTTTCTATGTAACACCACATTATCCCCCCTCCCAACTAGAATGGGGGACAAGACAGGGATGCCACCTGTCACCATTGCTGTTCGTGCTAGCTGTAGAGCCCCTGGCCACCAGCCTTAGGCAGGATGCTGGGATAAAGGGTATTCCGGTTAGACAGAAGTAGTATGCCACACTGATGTATGCAGATGATCTGTTAGTTACCACCTCAGACCTGTGCACAACTTTGCCACACATGCTTGACATACTGCAGAGGTTCCACAGCCTATCAGGCCTGCGTGTCAACCATGCCAAGACACATGCCCTACTACTGAATGTGAGATGTTAGCCACAGAGCCTGGGGGCATTGGAGCTCAGGTGGGCAGGGGATGGAATTACCTATCTGGGGATTAAGTATACAATCAATGCCACCAAACTGTGGGAGAATAATCTGCACCCACTACACCTAGAAGTGGGTGATGATTTGACCAGGTGGGGTAAGCTACTGTACACCTCACATTGGCAGGGACAATTGCAATTATTAAAATGATTATAGCCGCCCAAATTTTCGACATCATGACCCACATACTGTTATCCCTTCCCAAGTGCTGGGGTCAGAAACTTAATAAAGTCATAGACAAGTTCCTATGGAAGGTGAAGCCACCCAGGTTCAGTAGGAACAAACTGAGGTCCCACTGGGAGGTTGGAGGATGAAGCCTCCCCTGGTTTGAGGGGTATAAATGGGAATTCCAGGTGGGGCAGAATTACAGTGGCTCAGACAAGAAGAGGAAGAACTGCCATAGTGGGTGGCCTTTAAAACTTGGTATAGCAAAAACACACCCTATCCTTGATAGTGTACAGCAAACCCACGCCCCCACTTAAGGGCCCACCCCACTATTGGGGCCTCCATGCTATGCTGGATGAAGGTACAGTGGTGGCTGGGAGTCAAACTGACCCCAACTAAGATGACCCCAATTTGGGAGAATGAGATTATCACCATAGGGAAGCAAGGGGGTGCACTGGGGAATGTGGGAGGGCAAAGGCATACGCAAAATTGAGGACTTATTGGTACCTACCACAGGGATGATAGACACATTTCAAAATCTCTAAGCATGATGGGGCTTACCCATATCATACTTCTGGTGGTATTTGCAGATATGCGGTGCAGTTCAGTCATATACTAAAACAAGGCCAAAAAAAGGCCCCTCCTACATACTCCTGGCGTGGTTAGCTAGTTAGAAGGAGATGGCCAGTAAGATATATACCACACTAAGGCAGTCTATACCTAGCCAGGTGGGGAGCTTCCAGAACAAACGGGGAACAGGATCTCAACAGAAGATTCATGGATCAGGAGTGGAAGGAGTGCTGGCAAGCTGCACACAAACACTTTAATGATGCCAGAAGCAGGCAGATACAGAACAAAGTTCTGCACTCCTGGTATCAAACCCCCATGGTGTTACATGCAGTAGGGGTACACAGCTCCAACCTGTGCTAGAGATGCCAGACACACCCAGGAGCCCTCATACATATCCTCTGGTCAGGCATCCAGGTCCAAGAGCTATGGGGACACATACAGTATAGATAGATAGATAGATAGATAGATAGATAGATAGATAGATAGATAGATATGTATGATATACTGTAGATATAGAAATATAGAGATAAAGGAAAGATTGGTGGAATATCTAGAGGAGCATGGTCTCCAGGATGAGAGGCAGCATGGGTTCATGGGGGGAAATCATGTCAAACAAATCTGATTGACTTTGACTGTGTCATGAAGACAGTAGGCAGGGGCCAAGCAGTAGACATCCTCTATGTTGATTTCAGCAAAGCCTTTGACTCTATACCCCACAAAAGGTTGAGCAGGAAGTTGGTGGATCTTGGAGTTGGGGAAAAGATAGGTGGAAAACCGGCTGAGAGACAGAACCCAGAGGGTGGTGTTGGGAGGAGAGTTATCTAGCACCAGAGATGTAACTAGGGGGGTGCCACAGGGCTCGGTGCTGGGGCTGGTGTTATTCAATGTCTTCATCAATGACATTGGGGATGGCTTTAAGGGAAAAACGTGCCTATTTGCAGATGACACCAAGCTCTATGGGAGAGTGGACACAGCTGACGGGATACAGAACCTACAGGAAGATCTGGAAAAGCTGGGAAGGTGGTCCAGGATCTGGCAGCTTGGCTTCAATGCCAAGAAATGCAAAGTTATGTATATTGGAGCCAAGAATCCCAGGACAGAGTATTACCAGGATGGAGTCCGAGTATCTGCATCAGAGGAGGAGAAGGACCTGGAAGTGATGATCACTAGTTACCTGAAGCACTCCTTGCAGTGCAAGAAAGCAGCAGCAAAGGCAAGCAAGATGCTGGGATGCATATCTAGGGGGATCAGAAGTAGGAGAGAGGAGGTTATACTGCCCTTGTACAGGTCACTGGTAAGGCCGAATTTAGAGTATGGAGTTCAGTACTGGTGCTCACACCTCAACAAGGACATTAACCTGCTGGAGAAGGTCCAGAGGAGGGCTACAAATATGATAGCCAGTCAGCAGGGCAAGGCACATGAGGAGAGGCTGAGGGCACTGGACATGTACTCCCTGGAAGACAGGAGAGAGAAAGAGAGAGAGAGAGGGGACATGATTTGGACTTCAAGTGCTTGAAAGGGATAAATAAGGTTAATAAGGAGAGTTTCTTTAAGCTGAGTGGCAACCATAACATGAGGGGGTAAAATCTTAAGCTGGAAGGTGGGAGGTTTAGCAGGGAGGTCAGGAAGCACTTCTTTACAGAGAGGGTGGTGGACACTTGGCATGTGTTGCCACTAAGAGGTCATCTCGTTAAAGACAGTGGGCAGCTTTAAGAGAGGCTGGGATAGGCATAGGGGGAAGGTAAGCATCATGGGTAGGGAGGATGGGAGGAGTGGAGAGGGAGGGCAGAGACATTAGCTCAAGCTATGGATCCTGAAATACGAGCAGACTTGATAGACCAAATGGCCTTCTTCTGCTGGCTTCTTTGTATGTTCGTATGTTCATATAGGTATATGGATATATTGTAAAAAGCATCATTAGTGCATGAGTTTGGGTTAAACTAGCAAAAGTAGAGAAATGTGGCAATTGGGTTTCCAACCTAAACACCCAATTCCACACTCTGTATAGACCAACAGCCAGGGGGGCTGTTTTGCAACTGTCAACCCTAATGCTCACCGCATTTCATGACAAAATAAGGTACAGCATAGGAGAATGGGGTGAGCATTAGGGTTGACAGCCCCAGGACAGACTCCCTATCTGTTGGTCTGTACAGGGTGGGAACTGTGGTATTAGGATTGGGAAACCTAACAACACATTTCATAGAAACATGGAAGTTGATGGCAGATAAGAACAGCAAGGCCCATCCAGTCTGCCCATTTCCCTATTTTTATTGGTTTAACCCTAAATGATGCATTAACAAATCTTTTTGCAATGTATTTCCTTACTTTTTTAAATAGTATAATCGCATCCTTATTTGACTGTTGGAGCACAGGTCCCTTTGGCCCAGCACTCCCATCCCTCCATGGATGCGTATGTGTATGTAGCTGTGGAAGTACAGGGTCCTCCCACCCCTGCACTTCCAGTTATAGGACAACACCAACCAGATTGTCACCATAGCCTGTTATTACCCCACCTCATGTACCTGGTGCAGAAAATTTTCACAACCCTGCCAAAATGTACATCTGCGCAAGCACAATGCAATTCCTCACCACCAGTGCAAAAACACATTTTGGCCAGAATTAGAAAAATAACATACCCGAGGTGGTGTAATAAGAAGTCTATGTTTAAAATTCAGGGTCAAAAAATTAAAAATTTCCAGAGTTATGAGCACGAGTAGTGAAACTGCAACAAATAGTCATAACTTTACTTTTTTAATAATTGTGACCATAAATGTTTAACATAGCTTTCTTATGACCTCACCACAAGTATCTAATATGGAAACATTTCAAATCTTCACCAAATGTAATTCTGGGCAAATGCAATGCCATTCTGTGCCATGGGTGTGAAAATGCACTTTAGCCAGAATTTGAAAAATGACAGCTGTCACATACACGAGGATGGGTAATAAGAAGGCTATGTTGAAAATATTTAAAATGCCAAAAGTTACAAATGTGTACAGCAAAATTGCAACACTTTGTGATAACTTTTCTATTTTTAAACATTTTGACCTCAAATTTTCAACATAGCTTTCTTATGACCCCACCTCATGAACAATGTAACTATTGTTACACAAATCCCACCAGAAAGGTGATTTCATCAACCAACTGTGAAATTATCTTTTCAACAAGAGTTGACTAATTGCAGTCATACTGTTCATGAGGTGTGGTCCACAAAAGGACATGTTGACTATCTGGGGTCAAAATCACCCAAAATGGCTGAGTTACAGTATGTACCAAAGTTGAACCCACCCACCATTGAAATACTTTGAAACTCACTTGCCTTAGTTTCTCATATTGCAGACACATATTCCAGTAGTAAGTCTTGTCTTGGATCAGTGGAGCAGATCTTGAACCTGGGGCTTCTTCAGATGAGTGAGGGTCAGTGGCAGTAACATGGGGTGTAAGGAGGTGGGTGCACAGAGGGAGGTTAAGTGAAGGGTGTGAGTATGATCATCAATAGACATTGAGGGATAGTTTTCTTCTTTTCAGGAAAACAATAACACAAAATGGAGGGTAGGGGATACCACAAACCACCAATTAAAAAAATGAGTATTGGAGTGCAGGGGTACCACTAGAAACCAGAGATGATGCTGGGAGCCTTCTAACACCCCCAAAAATGGGGTACAGTGCTATTAAAAAAATAGATATAATTACAACTAATAGATGTAATACAAATAAAAAACAATAACAATATGAATATATATACAGTGTATATATATATATATATATATATATATAAAATAGTGGCGCGGTCATGGCACTATAGTTAGGGCTCAACGGTCAGTTACATACTAAAGTCAAAAGTTTGGGCGTTAATAACTTTGGACCCGTTCAACGGATTTGCCTGACATTTGGTACACGTGGTGGGGCATGGTAGATCTCTTGACTTGCCAAATTGCATTTTGGTTGGGCTTATGGTCTTTGTGTACAAAAGCGCTGAAAATGCAAATTTATTCATTTTTGGAGGCACCTTTTGGGATTCTGAATGTTGTTCTGCATGACCGTTGTGTGGCATGCTACTCCGTGAGATGGCTCATTTGAAAGAGCTTTGGTGGCCGAACATGCCGCTTTTTGTTTGGTGAAAAAATATTAAGGCATTCAAAAGTTATGCCACTTTTGAGTTCCCATTATAAGTCAATGGGAAAATTTATATGTATATCTTGCGAACAAAGAATGGGGTTCTGAAGTGTTATAAAAAAGTAAGATATAATCCAAAGTCCATCAAAACTCATATATTTATTAAACTCTTTTTCTTCACACCCATATACATGAGGCAACAGTTTCGTGGCTTAATGTCACTTCCTCAGGCCAATTGTATATGAACAGTGTTGACACTTAATTTTCATTTATTTGAACTCCACTGATCTGGAAGTCCTGATATATTACTCTCAAAACGAACACCATGCCACCCTGTTCCTATTACCATCTGGTCACACTCTAAAATGGGCCAGTTCACGTCTCAAAATTTTCATCCACTTAAAAGTAATCTTGCTAGGAAAACCACATCTAATGTATCTTTGGCAATTGTCCTCATGAATTCGAAGTGGCTGCTGTTGCCTATTCTTACACAGAGCTGAATTGCTCATTGCTTTCATTAAACCACGTTCAGGGATAGAACTTAGTGTCTTTGCTTCTTTTTCAACTTACTTGCTCCACGCAGTGACCCTCATCTCAGGCAAAAGACTGCCATCTCATCCCACCTGGCGGTCAAAGAATTTGTAGCCTCACAGTTCAAGAAACTTTGTCCCCAAGGAATTTCAAAAATTCTTTGTGAGGTTCACCATCTTGTTTTCAGTTTTCCGATCGCACAAACACAAATATCTCGGCTCAGGTGTCATTTCTGAAGTAAAACTTTGTTGGGTTTTACTCAGGGGACCCCGATCTATCGAGCCATGCCTTTGGTTCCATCCAAATCAGTCCAAAAATAGAGTTATTAGCTTTTAAATTCTTCATTCGCGGCTCGTTAATGATCTTTGATCGCGAGCCTACAAATTCTTTGATCGCGATCATGCATCGCGAGCAAGGGACAAGATGACCAGATTTAAAATTGTTGTGTCTGAGCCCAGGGGTGTCCTTTAAACTGAAATGAGGGTGGGATTTGCTCAGGGAGTTTTGTTCTGACCCATCTGAATAAAAACAAATAATGTTTTTAAGTATCCCTGGTAGTCTAGTGGCCCCCACCATCATAATAAAATAAATAGTCATTTGTAATGCCCTGGTAGTCTAGTGCCCACCCCAATGTTTATTGTTTTACATCCCTGGTAGTCTAGTGGCCCCCTCTTGAGCTGTATGAAATTATTCGTATTGCTCATATCCCTGGTAGTCTGGTGGCCCCCCAATCTGTATTAAATAATATTATTTGTAGAGATCCCTGGTAGTCTAGTGGCCCCCCCTCCAGAATAATAATAAAATATATGCTTATTTTGTATTTCCTGCTGGTCTAGTGGCCCCCACCCCCACCCAGGCATGCCACCCGCCCACCCAACACCCACCTCTCACCTCCACGGCCAGCCACGACTGTTTGCATTATGACTGGTAATGCAAAGAGGCAGTCAGAAATATTTTCAGAGTGCCTCTTTGCATTAGCGTTGTAATAGACACAGTCACTGGCTGGCCGTGGAGGGTCAGAGGTGGACTGTGCCAGTCACTGGCTGGGGAAGGGTGGGGGTGCTGTGGGCTGGCATGGCTGGGTGGGGGTAAGCAATACTACAGAAATACAAAATAAGCATTTATTTTATTACACTGGGGAGGCCGCTAGACCACTAGGGTCTCTACAAATAATATTATTTAACTACAGATTGGGGGCCACTAGACTACCAGGGATAAGAGCAATAAGAATAAGTTTATAAAGCTCTGGGGGGGCCACTAGACTACCAGGGATGTAAAACAATACATTTTGGAGGGGTACTAGACTATCAGGGCATTACAAATGACTATTTATTTTATTATGATGGGGGGGGCCACTAGACTACCAGGGATACTTAAAACATTATTTTTGTTATTCAGATGGGGTAGAACGAAATCCCCTGAGCAAAACCCAGCCTCATTTTACTTAGTAGGGCACCCCTGGGCTGAGAAAAATCATTTTAAAATCTGGCCATCTTGTCCCTCATCTTTGATCGTGAGTGTGCTATTTCTTTGATAGCGAGCCTTCAAATTCTTTGATCATGAGAGTCTTTGATCACTTTCCTGCATCGCGAGTGAGGGGCGAGATGGCCAGATTAAAAAATCAATTTTCTCAGCCCGGGGTGCCCTAGGAAGTCAAATGAGGGTGGGTTTTACTCAGGGGGCTTCGTACTGTTGAACCATGGAAGTGGTTTACTGCAATTCCTTCAATTTCATTATTTATAAGGTTTTAAATTCTTTGGTCGTGAGCATGCAAATTCTTTGATCACGAGCCAACAAATTCTTTTATTGTGAGATTCTTTGATCGCCATCTTTGATCATGAGGGGGAGACAAGACGGCCAGATTTTTTATAATGGAATACATAGGAAAATTTTACCAATCTTTAACTTTGTATATCTCAGAAACGGTTTGGTCTTTTTACTTGAAATTTGGATGGTGTTTTCGGCATGTCCTATAGATGTGAATGATGTCATTTATGTGTCAGAGAAAAAATTTTCTGCAGTGATATTGCGTGACGCACTTTATGTGCTGTGGACAGTGTTTTGGATTATGCTGGTGGCTTGAAATTGATAGGGTGCCTAGCCTTAGTGTCATGGATGTTGTTTTCAGTTGTTATGTGTGTTAAATGTCAACTGGTGTGGAACTGTGACACTCTGACAAATGAAAATTTCAAATTTTGACATGTTATATCTCGGACACCGTTTGGTCTTTTTACTTGAAATTTGGAGGGTGATGACGGCATATCCTGAAGATGTTAATTGCTATGTTTATGTGTCAGACAATATATATTATGTGGAGATATTGCATGGTGCACTTTACATTCTGTGGATAGCATTTTCTATTGTTCTACTAGATTAACATTTGCTTGGTGGCTAGCCTTGCTGTTGTCAATGTAGTTTTTAGTCATTGGGTGTGTAATGTGCAGACCTTATAAGTTGGTGGGAGGCAGGGGCCCTGGTTGCACTCCAACTCTAACTTTCTACTTTCTATTCTTTCTTAAAAAGTAAGGAAATTCTATGCAAAAAACTTTGTTAATGCATCAGTTAGGGTTCTTCTACAGCAAAAAAAGTGAGGAAATTAGATTTTAGGGTTTCCACCCACAGCCCGCCCCCACCAACAGGCATCGGGTTGTGCGTTGGAGTCATCAGCCCTAACTCTCACCCCAATCTCCTACACTGCACCACCTCAGCTTGTTTACACATGGGATGGGGTGAGAGTTAGGGCCGATGACCCAATGCACAACCCAATGCCTGTTGGTGGGGGCAGGCTGGGGGGGTGCAAGGGGTGGGAACCTTAAAATTTAATTTCCTCACTTTTTTCACTGTAGAAGAAACCTTAAATGATGCATTAACAAATTTTTTTTACATAGGATATATATATATATATATATATATATATATATATATATATATATATATATACACATACAGAGGGATGGTGGTGCCACTAGACACCAGGGATTTTCCAGGGGAAAAGTTTACATCAATTAAAACAATAAAGAAAAAAAAGGATCCTTTTTCATGAGGCAAAATCCTTTTCCATCAATCCTTTGCTGTGGTCGAGGAAAAGGATTCTGTCTGGTGAAAAGGTATCCTTTTTCCAGACCAAATGACTCTATTTGTCAAGCAAAGCTTTTTTGTGACCCGATGGCCATGCAGAGAATCCTTGTTTGCATGAAGAATTCCTTTTTTGACATCCTTATTCGTCATGGTGAAAAAGGAAATCAGCTAGTGAAAAAGAATTTTCAGCATGGTCATCGGGTTGTGAAAAAAGGGGGACTCCTTTTTCACTGGCCAATTTCCTTTTTTTCCATGACAAAAAAGGACTGATGGAAAAGGAAAGTAGCGAGTGGCAAAAAATGGATTAAAGTAGTTTAAAATGCTCAGTCCTTCTTCCTGGGCCATCCATCCAACTTCTGAGTCCATTTCCAAAGGTGGGATATTAGCACTGCAAACTGATACCATGCAGAACTGGCTTACTCCCCTCATGGCGGTTCTACAGGTATGGGACCCCCCTGGTGTACACTGATCAGAGCAGAATAAGGACAAATTTTTGTGGTTGTTGTGGAGATCCTTGGGGATGGGGACATGCAATGACAGCCAGAATCTGTCCCACCCCCTTACATGAGGAGCTGGCAGTCATGGTAGCCCCAGCCTCTGCCAGAGATCCACAGACCCATCCCCTTACATGAGGCGCTGGCAGGGGTGGTAGCCCCAGTCTTTACCAGAGGTCTGCAGAGCATTAGACACTCTTCCACCCTTCCCCCGGAGAAGGAGAGCAGTCCTGGGATGCTCAATCCTTCTCTCCCTGCCATCTCTCAGACTCCCAAGTCTGCCTCCAAACCAGTGATGTCAGCCCCACAAGTATTCACCTTGCTGATGTATCTGTGGGCTTGCTGCAATTTGTCTAATTTTACTATAGGAGTGCAGGGTCCTTTGGACTATGCACACTCATCCATCCTTAGATGTATGACCAAATTATCAGCATAGTAGTGCTGTGTGGAATGCAAAATCCTGTTGGCAGAATTTGTGCAGAATGACCATTCTGCTAAAGGAATTTCCGCCAGAATTTTGCCCATGGAATTCAGCCTACTGTGATCTGTGGAATACTCCATGGAACAGTATTTTTCCACTGAAAATTATTCTGTGACAATTTCCACAAAAATATTGAGATTCACAGAATAATATTCCATGGAACAGTGATTTCTTTCCATGGAAAATCATTCTGTAGCTATTTTATGCCACAGAATTCCACCATTCTGTTTCTGGCAGAATTTGGCAGAATTTCAGCAGCATTTTGAATATTCCATGGAATTTCATTCCACCGGAATTTGAAAATTCCACACAACACTACAGCATAGCCATCTTATTACCCCAGCACATGTACCAAGTAGAAAAAATTTTCAAATCTCCACCAAAAGATAATTGTGAGCAATCACAATGCCATTCCGCGTCACAGGTGTGAAAACACATTTTGGCCAGGGTTTGAAAAATTACACCTATGACACAACTAAGGTCAGGTGATAAGAAGTCTCTGTGAAAATTTGGGGTCCAAATATTTTACATTTATGAAGTTACATGCAGGGGTATGGAAAATTGTAAAGAATTGTCATAAGTTAGACATTTTTCCATATTTTGACGACACATTTTGAATATAGTCTTTTTATGGCCTTATCTTGTAAACTTCATAGGAGAACATTTTCAAAACTGTGTTCAGGCTCACCCTCCTGGGTGGGGCTGCTGGGGGCACACCACCCCATAAAGGACAATGGTCTCAAGCCCTGGCTTACCCCCGCTAGGGTGGGGCCATGTGAGTGCCCCAGTGGACACTGATCTTAATGGGAGCAGCGGCAGTCAGGTCATCATGAATGGGGATGGATTTCTGTTGCTGCTGTGGAGATACCTGGAGCAGGGACATGCAATGATGGTCAGCATCTGCCCTTCCTCCTTACTTGAGGCATTGGCAGTGGTGGTACTCCCAGTCTCTGGAAGAAGTCTGCAGAGCACCAGACACTCTTCCCACTTTCCACTTACAGAAGGAGAGCACTCCCTGGGATGCTCAATCCTTCTTCTTCTGGCTGGTCCTCCAACTCCCTAGTCCATCTCCAAACCCAGGATGTTGGCACTGCAAGTGGACACCTTCCTGCTATACTGGTAGTTAAGACTTTGTACACTAATCCCTCTATGGATGCATAACCAAATTGTCAGCACAGCCATCTCATTACCCCAGCACATGTATCCAAGACTGAAAATCATCAAATACCCACCCAATGATAATTCTGCACTGGTGTGAAAATTCATTTTGGCCAGGATTTGAAAAATTACACCTATGACATAAATGAGGTTGGGTAATAAGAAGGCTATGTTAAAAATCTGGCTTCACAATATTTCAGATTTACAAAGTTACCCAAGGGCGTACTGAAACTGCAAAGAATGGTCATAACTTTGACATTTTTTTCATATTTTGATCCCAGATTGTAAAAATAGTCATCTTATGGTCCCACTGCATAAACCCCATAGGTGAAAATGTTTAATTCTGTGCCAAAACACCATTCTGTGCCACAGGAGCGAAAACACATTTCAGCCAGGATGTGAAAGGTTAGGACCACACTGTTCATGAGGTGGTGTTGAAAAATGGCTATACTGAACATTTAGAGTGAAAATATTAAAAATTACCAAAGTTACGCACATGCATAGAACAATTTCAAGGAACACATGTAACTCAGCCATTTTTAAGAATTTTTCCACCAAATTTTCAACATGGCCTTTCTGGGACCCCATTTCATGAACGCCAGCACATTTATTTCATTACTCAGTCCCAAGAGGTGATTTTGTGCAGCGAATGTGCTATTTTGCATCACAGGTGTGAAAAAATGTTTTGGGCAGGATGTGAAAAATGACAGCTGTACTGTTCATGGGGCAGTGTAAAAAATGTCTGTGCTGAAAATTTTGAGTGAAATATGAAAAATTGGCAAAGTTAAGCACATACATAGGAAATGTCCACAAACACGCATAACTGGCATTTTTTGTATTTTTACATTAAATATTCAACATGGACTTTTGGGACCCCACCTCATGAACAGTTGCACTGTTGTTTTGTTACTCTGTCCTGAAAGGTGATTCCACACGGCGACCATAAAATCACCTTTTTGGACCGAGTGATGAAATAGAAGTACCAGTGTTCTTGAGGTGGGGTCCCAAAAAGCCCAAGTTGAAACTTTAGTGCATAAATCCTTAAAAATGGCCAAGATATCAACATAAGTTCAAAACACTATTAGCATAAATTATACTGCACTTACCTTGATTCTTCAGCTTATGGTTCGGTTATGAAGAGTGCAGACATGTCCCAGTCCACAGAGGAGGAAAGTGTATAACTTCCAGAGGTAAGTATGGGGTGTGGGGAGGTAGGTGCTCAGTGGGAGAGATGGGATGGAGGAGTGAGATGACCAGGATGACAAGGGACAATTTTCTTTTTTTCAGGGAGGAAAAAACATTGGGGGACTGTTTTCTTCTTTTCAGGGATCCATAAGGTAACACTTTGTGGACACTGGAGAAGGCTTCCCAGTGTCCAATAATGTTGGGGGGATCTTCCACTGCCAACATTGGGATTGGGCCCCACGATGTCAGCAAACTTTATAATTGAAGGGACAGGGGGGCATCTGACACCGAGAGAGGACATATCAGTGTTAGATAATATTCATTAATATGGTAAATATTATTTGGGAACACTGGGAGTGGGCTCCTCAATGTTCCACATTGGTGGGGGTGGGTCTTGCAGTGCTGATATGGGAATTGGGTACCCTGATGTCAGCAATTAAATAATAAACAGGGTCACTGCAGGGGGAGGTATCTGACACTGGGGGTGGACATCCTGGTGTCAGATTAAATAAATGAACAAATAAAAAAGTAAGAGGGGCTGCCACTGCACACCAGGGAGAGGGGGACAGTGGACAGTAAAGGCCAGGTGGGAGGTCCACTAGACACCAGGGAAACAGCAGAAGACAGCAGAAATATTGCAGACACATCAGAGTTCTGTAACAGCACAGCAGGCTCTGTGTGTTTGAGAATGTGCAAATACTCCCTCCTGTGACCACACAATTGTTTTGTGTGGCACATCTAACTTTGTTTACCATGAGAAATAATGGGAAAATTAAAAATGTAATAACTTTTGAATGTATTAATATTTTTTAAACCAACCTTCAAAAGGCACATCTGTGGGGCAAATAATTACTATCCTGAAAATGTCAGACCAGCAGCTAAAGTTGTTTATGAGATAGAGGCGGACAAAGAAACAGCCACAAGCTG
The DNA here is from genome assembly GCA_016271365.2 of Neoceratodus forsteri. NCBI lineage: Eukaryota > Metazoa > Chordata > Ceratodontiformes > Ceratodontidae > Neoceratodus > Neoceratodus forsteri. The sequence continues at coordinate 1,284,066,372 of CM057454.1, read as the reverse complement.
GTAATTTTGTTTTCATTTTTGAACTTTAATAACTTTTGAACTGTTCTATGGATTCGCACAAAATTTGGCACATTATAAGAAATACCTCAAGATGTTATGCGTAGCAAATGTTGAGAAAATATGTTGAACATTTTAAAAGTTATTAAAGTTTAACTGTTTAGCTTTAACATTAAACTGTGCTCTCACCCTAACTATATTGGTGCTATCGCACTAACTAAAAAAAAATGTATATATATATATATATATATATATTTTTTATAGTGGCGCTGTCGTGCCACTATAGTTAGGGTTCAGCGGTCAGCTACACACTAAAATCAAATGTTTGGGCATTAATAACTTTGGACCCTTTCAATGGATTTGCCTGATATTTATTACACGTGTTAGGGCGTGCTAGATCTCTTGATTTGCTAAATTGCGTTTCGGTCGAAGTGATGGTCTTTGTGTACGAAAGTGCTGAAAAATGCAAAATTATCCATTTTTGGAGGCACCTTTTGGGATTCTGAATGTGGTCCTGCACGGCTGTTGTGTGGTGTGCCACTCTGTGAGATGGCTTGTTTGAAAGAGCTTTGGTGGCCAAACATGCCGCTTTTTGTTTGGTCAAAAAATATTAAGGCATTCAAAAGTTATTGCACTTTTAATTTCCCATTATAAGTCAATGGGAAAATTTATATGTATATCTTGCGAACAAAGAACGGGGTTCTGGCCATCTCGTGCCACCTGGCGATCAAAGAATTTGCAGCCTCACGGTTCAAGAATCTTTGTCCCTGAGGATTTTTTCAAATTCTTTGATCACGAGGTCTGCCATCTTGTTTTCAGTTTTCCGATTGGAAAAACACAAATATCTCGGCTCAGGGGTCACTTCTGAAGTAAAACTTCGATGGGTTTTACTCAGGGACCACGATCTATCGAGCCATGGATTTGGTTCCATCCAAATCGGTCCAAAAATAGAGTTATTAGCTTTTAAATTCTTCGTTCATGGCTCGCTAGCGATCTTTGATCGCGAGCCTACAAATTCTTTGATCGCGAGATTCTTTGATCGCAATCGTGCATCGCGAGCGAGGGATGAGATGGCCATATTTAAAATGGTTGTTTCTGAGCCAAGGGGTGTCCCATAAACTGAAATGAGGGTGGGATTTGCTCAGGGGTCTTCGTTCTGCCCCGACTGAATAATAATAATTATGTTTTAAATATCCCTGGTAGTCTAGTGGCCCCCCCCATCATAATAAAATAAATAGTCATTTGTAAGGCCCTGGTAGTTTAGTGCTCCCCCAATGTGTATCGTTTTATATCCCTGGTAGTCTAGCGGCCCCCCCAGCATAATAAAATTTATGCGAATTTTGTATTTTCTGGTAGTCTAGTGGCCCCTCCCCATCCAGGCATGCCAGCCCACCCAGCCACACAGCACCCCCTGACACCTTCCCCAGCCGGCGACTGGCACAGCCAACCTCTCACCTCCACGGCCAGCCACTGACTGTATGTATTGTGATCGGTAATGCAAAGAGGCGCTCAGAAATATTTTCAGAGCATCTCTTTGCATTAGTGCTCGTAATGGACACAGTCAGTGGCTGGCATGGAAAGAGTGGGCTGTACTATCGCTGGCTGGGAAGGGTGGGAGTGCTGGGTGGGCTGGCACAGCTGGGTGGGGTTGGAGGTCACTAGACTACCAGGAAATACAAAATAAGCATATATTCTATTATGCTGAAGGGGGACCACTAGACTACCAGGGATCTCTACAAATAATATTATTTAATACAGATCGGGGAGCCAATAGACTACCAGGGATATGAGCAATAAGAATAATTTTATACAGCTCGAGGGGGTGCCACTAGACTACCAGGAATGTAAAACAATACACATTGGGGTGGGCACTAGACTATCAGGGCATTACAAATGACTATTTATTTTATTATGATGGGGGGGACACTAGACTACCAGGGATACTTAAAACATTATTTTTGTTATTCAGATGGGGCAGAACAGAGCCCCCTGAGCAAAACCCAGCCTCATTTTACTTAGTAGGGCACCCCTGGGCTGAGAAAAATCATTTTAAAATCTGGCCATCTTGTCCCTCGTCTTTGATCTCGAGCCTTCAAATTCTTTGATCGTGAGATTCTTTGATCGCGATCGTGCATCATGAGCGGGGGACGAGATGGCCAAATTAAAAAATCTATTTTCTCAGCCCAGGGGCACCCTAGAAAGTAAAATGAGGGTGGGTTTTACTCAGGGGGCTTCATTCTATCGAACCATGGTGGTGGTTTACTGCAATTCCTTCAATTTTGTGACTTATGACATTTTTAATTCTTTATTTGTGAGCCTGCAAATTCTTTGATCGCGATCCTGCAAATTCTTTGATCATGAGATTCTTTGATCGCGATCATGCATCGCAAGCGAGGGACGAGATGGCCCAATTTAAAAATCAATTTTTTCAGCCCAGGGGTGTCCTAGGAAGTCAAATGAGGGTAGTTTTTACTCAGGGGGCTTCGTTCTGTCGAACCGTGGCAGTGGTTACCGCAATTCCTTGAATTTTTTTATTTATAAGGTTTTAAATTCTTTGTTCATGAGCATGCAAATTCTTTGATTGTGAGCCTACAAATTCTTTGATTGTGAGATTCTTTGATCGCCATCTTTAATCGTGAGGGAGGGACAAGATGGCCAGATTTTTTATAATGGAATAGATAGGGAAAGTTTAGTAATCTTTGATATACAGTAGAATATCTCAGAAATGGTTTGGTCTTTTTACTTGACATTTGGAGGGAAGAAAGGCAACATCCCACAGATTTGCTCTTTCATAGTTTGGTAAAAAAATATTACAGGGTGGCTAAGTGACAGCACTCCAAATTTGTCACTTTTTCCCATAGGATAACATTATGGTGTCTGCCGCATTACAGGAATTGTTTGCCGCACTTCTGCAAAATAACAGTTTGGTCTTTTGGGCTGAAATTTGGAGGGAAGAAAGCCAATATCCCACAGATGTGTTTTTTGGTGGTTTGCTGAAAAAATATTACAGGGCGGCTAAGTGACACTACTCTGAATTTGACACTTTTTCCCATAGGATAACACTATGGTGTCCGTTGCACATTTCAGGGCTCATATCTCGGAAACGGTGCAAGATATGTACTTTTCATCACAAACATGCTTAGCCCCCCACTTAGGGGCTAAGTATGAAACTAGCCAGGAAAGTCATAATTCATACAAAATTTTAATTTTTTTTCTACGTCTTACGGTTCCTGAGATATAAGCAATTTAGTATTTCTAGTCCTAATTTTGTGCTCCGAGTTCCATTATTATGCATACATTCTTTGTTTTCACTGTGTTTTTCAATGCACTTTTTTGGGAAAAGAAGGGTGTGTTCTTTTGTTACTGTGCCACTTAGCGTTTCCAGTTGCACTTCTGTTACTGTACGCATCACCATTCCCATCTATGCCACGATGTGTGTTACGGTTTGCGTTTTCATTTGCACTTGCGTTTCCATTTGTGTTTCATTTGGCATTATTGTTGCTGTTACCATTACCATTTGCATTTGCAATTGCAGTACCGTGCCTGTGCGCCTTAAGGTTTGTGTTTATGTATGCGCTTGTATTTGTGTTTGCGTTTGTGTTTCCTTTGGCTTTATTGTTGCTGTTACCATTACCATTTGCATTTACAATTGCGTACCATGACCGTGCACATAACGGTTTGTGTTTCTGTCTGCGTTTGCATTTACATTTCTCTTTCCTTTGGCATTATTGTTGCTGTTACTGCTACTATTTGCATTTACAATTGCGCTTCCATGACTGTGTGCCTTATGGTTTGTGTTTACCTATGAGCTTGCGTTTGTGTGTTTGTGTTTCTGTTTCCTTTGGCTTTATTGTTGCTGTTGCTGTTACCATTTGTGTTTATAATTGCGGTACCATGACCGTGTGCGTAACGGTTTGCGTTTCTGTACGCCCTTACATTTGCGTTTTCATTTCTCTTTCCTTTGGCGTTATTGTTGCTGTTACTGTTACCATTTGCATTTACAATTGCGCTTCTATGACTATGCACTTTATGATTTGCGTTTTCAGATGCGCAGGCATTTCTGTTTACTTTGCCTTTATTGTTATTGTTACTGTTACCATTTGCATTTACAATTGCGGTACCTTGTCCGTGCGCATAACGCATTTCTGTACGCACTTGTGTTTGCGTTTCCATTTTTTGTCTCATTTGGTGTTATTGGTGCTGTTACCATTAGTATTTGGATTTACAATTGCGATATCATGAACGTGTGCGTTACCAGTTGCATTCTGTGTGCTATTCCATTTGTGTCTGTGTTTCCGTCACTGTTTGCTTTGGTGTCACTTTGCACTTGCATTTCTATTTCCATTTGTGTTACCATTTACGTTTGTGGCACCATGTGCATAACCATTTGCGCTTGTGTTTGCATTGCACTTACTGTTACTATGTCACACAAAATCATGTGGTCGGGCCCCACGCTTCCACCAACTTGCACAACTTTCTACTTTTCTATTCTTTCTTAAAAAGTAAGGACATTCTATCCAAAAAACTTTGTTAATGCATCATTTAGGGTTCTTCTGCAGTGAAAAAAGTGAGGAAATTTGATTTTAGGGTTCCCACCCCTTGTACCCCACCCCCAGCCTGCCCCCACCAACAGGCATCAGGGTGTGCATTGGGGTCCTTGGCCCTAACTCTCACCCCATTCTTGTACACTGACCCACCTCAGCTTCTTTACACATAGGATGGGGTGAGAGTTAGAGCCAAGGACTTCAATGCACATCCCGATGCCTGTTGGTAGGGGCAGGCTGGGAGTGGGGTGCAAGGGTGGGAATCCTAAGATTGAATTTCTCACTTTTCACTGTGAAAGAACCCCCAACTAATGCAATAATTGCTTGCATAGAATATATAAATTCTATGCAAAAACTTTGTTAATGCATCAGTTAGATTCTTTTACAGCAAAAAAGTGAGGAAATTCAATTTAGGATTCCCACCCTTGCACCCCACCACACCCTGCCCCACCCAACAGGCATCAGGGTGTGCATTGAGTCATCAGCCCTAACTCTCACCCCATCCCATGTGTAAACAAGCTGAGGTGGTGCAGTGTAGGAGATTGGTGTGGAGTTAGGGCCGATGACTCCAAGGCACACCCCAATGCCTGTTGGTAGGGGCAGGTGGGGGTGGGGTGCAAGGGGTGGAACCCTAAAATCAAATTTCTTGCTTTTGTTTTCTGTAGAAGAACCCTAACTGATGCATTAATTATGTTTTTGCATAGAATTTTTACTTTTTAAGAAAGAAAAAGTAGAAAGTGAAAGAGAGTGAAGCCCAAAGGCCCCACGCCCCACCAACTTATAAGTGCCAGGCCACATTACACACCCAATGACTAAAAAGTACATTCACAACAGCAAGGCCAGCCACCAAACAAATGTTAATCTAGTAGAACAATAGAAAATGCTGTCCACAAAATGTAAAATGTGCCACACAATATCTCTGCAAAATATATATTGTCTGACATGTAAACACCTCTATTAACATCTACAAGACATGCTGTCAACACCCTCCACATTTCAAGTAAAAAGACCAAAACGTGTCCAAGATATGACATGTCAAAATTTGAAATTTTCATTTGTCAGACTGGCACAATTCTGCACCTGTTGACATTTAACACACACAGTGACTGAAAACTACATCCATGACACTAAGGCTAGGTATCCTATCAATTTCAAGCCACCACCACCACAAGCAAAACACTGTCCGCAACAAGTAAAGTGTGTCACACAATATCTCCACAAAACAATTTTTCTGTGACACATAAACACCCTATTTCACATCTACAGAAAATGCTATAAACACCCTCCAAACTTCAAGTAAAAAGACCAAACCATTTCCAAGATATTCAAAGTTAAAGATTGGTAGAATTTCCCTATCTATTACATTATAAAAAATCTGGCCATCTTGTCCTGCCCTCACGATCAAAGATGGCAATCAAAGACTCTCACGATCAATGAATTTGCAGGGTCATGATCAAAGGATTTGCAGGCTCATGAACAAAGAATAAAAAAGTTTGTAATTTTAAAAATTGAAAGAATTATGGCAAACCACTGCCATGGTTTGACAGAACAAAGCCCCCTGAGCAAAACCCACCCTCATTTGACTTTCTAGGGCACACCTGGGCTGAGAAAATTGATTTTTTAATCTGGCCATCTCGTCCTACCCTCACGATGCACAATCACGATCAAATAATCTCGCAATCAAAGAATTTGCAGGGTCGTGATCAAAGAATTTGCTCGCTTGAGAACAAAGAGCGAAGGATGAGATGGCCAGATTTTATATGCACTTTTCTCAGCCTGGGGTGCCCTACATTCATAAATGAGGCTGGGTTTTGCTCAGGGAGCTTCGTTCTGCCCCATCTGAATAATAATAATATTGTATGACATTTCCCCGGTAGTCTAGTGTCCCCCATCATAGTAAATAATGTCATGATGTCTAATATCCTGGTAGTCTAGTGCCCCCCAATGAGTTTTTTTAATCCCTGGTAGTCTAGTGCCTCCAGATTTGTATAAAAAAAATTTTATTGTTAATATCCCTGGTAGTCTAGTGGTCCCCCCATCTGTATGACATAATATCCACTGTGACTGTAGATATCCCTGGAAGTCTAGTGGCCCCCCTCCATTATAATAAAATAAATAATTAATTCAGATTTCCTGGTAGTCTAGTGGCTCCCCTGTGAAAGGGACTGCCTGGAGAATATTCTAATGTGTTCCCTATTATGCTATGTTTGCCTCTGTTTGTTTACATGGACTGGCCACCCATGGATATATGTTTATATCTGTTCTCTGTTTGTGCTTGTATCCCCCCCTTCTCCTTGGCAGTTTTTCTTAAATATTTCATGACTGGCTTTGAAATACAGCAATGGGTCCTAGTGAGACTGGCACCTTTTTGGTCCATTTTATAGTATGGTTGTATTCCCTTTAAATAGGTTTGTCCTGTTGCGTTTAAGCCAGTACGCTAATAAAACAGGGAAACAAAACTCCAATCATTAAAAATTGTTCTCTCTCCTTGAAAACCAGTTGTTCTTAAATGACTATAAGCCGCCAGTCTTAGGTTTTTAAAAAGGGGGTTAAAGACGTACTGGTAATTTATGTTTAGAAGCGGTTAGCTTTAAAAGCAGGGTTTGCTGGATTTGCTTTTGAAGTCCTGCCTTTAAGCTGAGTCTGATGCCACAGAGAAGCTCTGACAGTTGCAAGGGCTTAGCTTCTCGGAGGTGTGGCATGCTCGAGTGGTACGCTGACTTGCAATCACCAAACCCAGCCTGAATTAAAATAGAACAAGTCTCACTGAGAACACCGAGAATTAATAGGAGTCTTCTATTTATTTTTTATGTACTAATGTTCTAGGACTGACAGTATTAATTTGGGGTTATTCTGGGACACAGCGCTTACCACGAAGCCAGAGTTCTCTTCTATATGAGCCGGCCGGCCCCAATCTGGCTATATTGATGCCTAGAGAAAGCTGGAGGAGGGTCTACAGATGCTTAGACAGTTCCAAACTTTTATTTAATGAAACAAACTAGGAGGATAGTACTAAATGTGTTGTATGCTGTCCAATTTCATTGTTTTATGAGGAATATATAATAAATAAAGCTGTTGAAAAGTAACTAAATGATTGTTATGTAAGAAAATTGATTGACAGTTTGGGTGGACCTATCCTAAGGCTCAGCTCCATAAATATGTGGTACCAAGGCATGAATGAAGCAGAAAGGAGCAAGGTGTTGGAAGAGAAACACCCATCTACACTAGTTCCTATTAGTGTAAAAGAAGTTTTTTTCTTTCAGTTTTAAGCTGATGTTAAGCTGTATTATTTATGTTGTTTACCTTCCTTATTTCTTTATTTTGTCATTGCAAGTCCGTATTGAGTAATTAACTATTTTTGTTCTGTAAATAAATAAACACTTCAAGACCTTGGATTCTAAATTGGTGTATGTGTCTATCTGTATACCCCACAGCCTTCACACTGGTGGCAGTGGTGGGATCCAGTTGGGATGCTATACTAATTGGATAGGGTCTGGAATAAGACTCTGGTGGACAACCGATGATACAGGATGAGGTGGATGAACGACAACCTGCTGGTGCTGTTACAAGGTCTGTGAGAGCGAAGTTTCAGCTTCCATTGCTTTCAGGAGTAGACCCAGCTGTCAGAGGGAAGGTAAAGAAGCAGATTATGAGTAAACAAGAAATGGAGGATCCGGTGGTGGAACTAGGGGCTCAAGCAAGTGGAGGTGGAATTGAGGAAGAATCACCACCTCAGGAGTCTCAGGAATTGTTGAGATGGTTATGTATACAACATGTGGAGATGTAAAGACAGAGGGAAAGGGACCGAAAGGAGAATGAGGCACGCTGGAATGATACCCTCCGTGCCATTCAAGCACTAAGTGATACTAGACCTCCCCCTTCCTCCCCTGGTCTTGGTCAAAAAGATATTAAATTAGTGAAACTGACAGGTATGGATGACATCGAGGCCTATCTAATGACATTCGAAAGGGTCGTTTTTGCTTGCTCATGGCCCAGGGACCAATGGGTTATAAGAATGGCTCCATATTTAACAGGGAAAGCCCAACTGGCCTATAGTCACGTGGACGTAGCCCATGCCAGCAATTATGATCAGGTAAAATCTGCCATATTAAAAAGGTTTGACATTAACATTGAAACCTATCAACAGAGGTTCAGGACATATAGGTTTCATATAGCCGATAGTCCTCAGGGTGCTTATACACAATTGAAAGATTTATGTAACAAATGGCTGCAACCTGCCACTAGAACTCTGGAAGAGATTATGAAAGCCATCAATTTGGAACAGTTTGTATGCATCCTTCCCCAGGATGTTCAACCTTGGGTTAAGGAGCACTGTTCGGAGACTGCTGAAGTGGCTATCCATCTGGCAGAAGACTACTTGGCCGCACAACCTAATTGACAAAAGATTCTAGTCTCAACCAATCCACAACAAGCCACAGTAAGAAATATTCCCCACATTTCACCTAGTACTGGTACTAATACCGGTGGGACATGTATGAATTATAAATCTGGAAAAGGGAATAACCCAGATATTATTTGTGGAAACTGTAGTGGAAAAGTTCACATAGCTAGATTTTGCCCAAGAATAAACTTGAAACTGCACATCTTGCTTTGGCTAACTGGGGGCAATACAGTGTGGTGGTGCAGATTAATGGAAGAGATGTTCTAGGCCTAATAGATTCCAGAAGCAAACAGACTTTGATACAAGCAGAACTGATGCATGAACATCCCAGAGCCAGGAGGCCCACTACTAGAGTAACTTGTGTTCATGAGGATGTTCATCAATATCCTCTGGTAAATACTAATATCACCATCCATGGGCATACTCATCAAGTGGCAGTAGGTGTAGTACCTGCCTTACCTGTTCCAGTATTATTGGGACATGATTATCCAAATTTTCAGGAATTATTAAGTCCCACTATATGTGCTGTTGTTACGAGATCACAAACCAAGGAAAAGGACATATTGGGACAATTATTTCCTTTTGAAGAGGACATATATGGGCCCATGGGAAAAACCCAGAAATCAAGATCCCAGAAGAAATATGATAAAAACGTATGGACTCAAAAGACACATGACATTGATATGGGTTTAATTGAACAAAAGAAAGTAGAATTAGTCCAGGAAAGTAAATTTCAGAAAGCACAGGAAGTTGATGTAAAATTACAACCTTTACATTCACAGGCAAAAGATGAAGTTGAGACACCTTGTAATAAATATAGGATGCAGGAGAATCTAGTATATAGAGTGTGTACTAATCCTAGAACTGGAGAAACAGTGGAACAATTAGTAGTCCCACAAGCATATCGAATGCAATTGCTGGAACTTGCTCATGACATACCCTTGGCTGGACATTTGGGTAGAGATCGTACTCTTAGTCGATTGTTGTATCGATTTTTCTGGCTGGGCATTCATGACCAAGTATCCTCCTACTGTAAAAGCTGCCCTGAATGCCAGCAGGTAGCGGAACTAGGTAAAAAGGTTAAAGTCCCTATGATCCCTATGCCTTTAATCAATGTTCCCTTTGAAAGAGTGGCAATGGATATTGCAGGGCCTTTACCAAAGAGCTCCAAAGGTAACAAATACATTTTGGTAGTAAGTGACTATACTACCTGGTACCCGGAGGCTGTGCCTCTGTGCAGCATCATGGCACCGAGGATTGCTGATGAACTGGGCCAGATTTTTAGTAGAGTTGGTTTTCCCTGGGAGATATTGACCGACAGAGGTAGCAACTTCTGTTCGATACTGTTGAAGTGACTTTACCAGACCTTGGGTATCTCAGCTTTGCATACCACACCTTATCATCCCCAAAGGGATAGTCTGGTTGAGCGCTTCAACCAAACTCTGAAAAAAATGATACAAAAATTTGTAAATGAGGAAGAGAAGAACTGGGATCAATATCTGCCATACCTCTTATTTGCGTATAGGGAGGTACCTCAGGCATCTACAGGATTCTCACCCTTTGAACTACTCTATGGGAGAAATCCTAGGGGCCCTTTGGATATAGTTAAAGAAGAGTGAGAAAGTAATACACAACTGAATGGTATGATGCCTTCTGAATATATGTGTCAATTAAAAATGCATTGGTACGATATATACAAAAAGCACATGAAACCAACCAAAAACAACCAGTTAAACAAAAAATGTATTATGATCAAGGGACAGGGCATAAAGAATTTGTGGAAGGAGATAAAGTTTTGTTATTATTGCCATTATCAGATAACAAATTACCCATGAAGTGGCAGGGGCCATATACCATAGCACGAAGAATGGGTCCTGTAACTTATGAAGTGGCATTACACGATCGTAAACAGAGTAGACATATCTATCATGTTAACCTGCTGAAAGCCTGCGTAGATAAAGCTTCCTCTTTACATGGGTATGTTTGTCCTGAAGCAGCAGACAGTGAATGAAATAGGGCCTATCAATGGTTAGAAGGGGAACGATCTGATATTCATGTGAATTCAGAATTATCTCCTCAACAAATGGCAGAAGTACAGACTCTGTCACAAACTCATGAGGCAGTGTTTACAGGCATTCCTGGTAAAACTTCTGAAGTAACCCATCAGATCACACTTACGAAAGAGTTTCCCATTAGACAGAAAGTGTACAGGCTTCCAGAGAGAGTAAGGGGTGATGTAATTTTAGAGCTGAATAAAATGCAACAGTTAGGTATCATCGAACCCTCTCAAAGCGAGTGAAACTTTCTCATGGTGGTGGTGCAGAAGAAGGAAGGGGGAGTGAGGCTTTGTCTTGATTTTCAATGACTTAACGCAGTGTCGAAATTTGATAGCTATCCAATGCCCCGCATTGATGACATCTTAGACCATTTAGGTAATGGCCATTTTATAAGTACATTGGCTCTAACTAAGGGTTATTGGCAAATACCCTTAGACCCTTCTGCTAAAGAAAAAACAACATTTAGCACACCGGTAGGCCTTTTTCAATTCACGGTGATGTCATTTGGCCTACACAGTGTGCCAGCTATGTTTCAGAGGGTTATGGACAAGCTTTTGACACCCCATGCTACTTACAGTGTGGCCTATCTAGATGACGTCATAATATTTAGCCACTCATGGTCTGAACACTTACAACATCTAGAAGCTCTACTAACAACAATTTCTAGAGCTGGCTTAACAATTAATCCCAATAAATGTTCAATCACTATGCAAGAGACAAAATATTTGGGTTTTAAGATAGGAAAGGCCAAATTAGACCAGAAATTAGTAAGTTGAGGCTGTGGCTAATAGCCCCCGTCCGGTGACTAAAAAGGATGTAGTCTTTTTTGGGTCTAGCAGGATATTATAGCCATTTTATTTCTAATTTTTCCACCCTTGCTACTCCTTTAATGGACTTAACAAAGGAAAATAAGCCGGAAAAAATCATTTGGACCCCTGCATGTGAGGAAGCCTTTTCAACCATTAAAGCTAAATTATGCTCCTCACCAGTATTATGTACTCCAAATTTCAATTTGCCATTTGGGTGTGTTCATGAAAACCTTGTACCAGTGTCACTGAAATGTTGATAGTATGATATAAAGTGAGATAAAATAGAAGAAATAATGTATACAATGCTGTTTTAGGCCTTGATGTATGTACAGATACATATAATAAATGCGTGGTCCGCAGCTGCTCAAAAAGTATATTTTTTATCGTCTAACCCCATTTTCTTGCTATTTTTCCTGTACTAAATTGTGACATGGAAAACCTATAGGTTTGGGTTGTGGGTTTTCTGACATTTCTGCCATGGTTCACTTTAAATAAAGTCTGCTTTATACAGTCTAGATGTTGTCCTGTCTTTTTTTTTATCTCCCTGTGCTGTTTTCCCCATTATTTTATGGTTTGAAGCACCTCCAAAATATGTTCTGAATGTACCACCTGTCCTCAGGTGGCACATTCAGAACATGGCCCAATAATCATGTATTATGTATGTTGTATCCTTGTTCTTTTTGTCCCTGTGTGTTACCATTGCTTCCCTTGCTGTAATGCCAGGTATAACATCTTGCCTGCTGTTTGTCCTTTTCTGTGAGGTCTTCTGTCTCAAGCCCCCAACCAATCATGTCCATGCTCTAGCTAAGTACATTCAGAACAGCCCCCTACCACCCATTGGTCACCTGATCACCCCGGTACTCTCGTTTTTCCCTGTGGAAATGTGGCTTGTGGGGGGTATAAAATCTGCTGCTTCAAGATTTCTGGCCCTTCTCAGTAATTTTTATTTTCTAAAGAAATTGTTCGTGTCCATGCTTCAGCAGCCTCAGTGCACTCAGAACAAGACCAACCAAAGTGCGCTCAGAACGTTTTTAAGGTAAGGGGTATTCTTCTCCATGTGTTTTCTGGCCAGGGGATCAGCTTGCTGCATAAGTATATATTGAAGCAGCATGGATAAAGAGAGAAATGGTGCCCATTTAAATTTATGGCAGCTTAAAGTGCGATTTAGTGCTCCGCGGACACCACCGCATGCCCCATCTTGGTACTTTCAGAGTCGGGCATGTGTGGCATCCGCGGTACGTTTTTAACACTACTTGTGGAATCCGAGTACATTTAGAATGAGAGAGGAGCCTTCTCATGGTTTGGATCTGGTGTCCATGTATGTTCCTAATGGCAGAGTTGTTCTGTGACCCCTAAATTCCCCGAAGTGCGGTCTAACATTAATGGAGCCCCTATTTCCAGCCTGAGGTGCAGTTTTCAATTAATTGGGCTCCTACTGTACTTGTAGCCCGAGGTGCAGTTTTAAATTATGCCCCCTACATTAAGCCTGTGGTGCAGTTTTGAATTAATGGGGTTCCTGCTTTCCAGAGTGAGGTACAGTACTGTGCTTATTTAGTATTTTGAAGCCCTGACTGATCAGAGTACTGGGCAAAACGTTGGTTATTCTGCATTCCATAGACAGGATGGAAGCTGTCCAGAGGAGGGCAACTAAAATGGTGCAGGGTCTGCACCGGAAGACATATGAAAAGAGACTTAAGGAGCTTAATATGTATAGCCTCAAGGAAAGGAGGGAGAGGGAGACATGATAGAAACTTTCAAGTACCTCAAGGGAATCAACAACGTCCAAGAGGGTAGCATCTTTCAAAAAAAGAGGTGTGCAAGAACAAGGGGGCACAATTTGAAGATAGAAGGGGGCAGCTCAGAGGTAATTTAAGGAAGTATTTTTTCACAGAGAGGGTTGTGGATGCATGGAACGGCCTTCCAGAGGAGGTTGTGGAGTCAAAAACAGTGGTGGAATTCAAGCATGCATGGGACAGTCATAAGGCAATTCTAGGGGGTGGGGGTAGGAAGAAGTAGGCTGCTGGTTAACTAGGACCTGCAGCTTATCCATCAGGTAGGGAAATGGGCAGACTGGGTGGGCCAAGCGGTCCTTATCTGCCGTCAAATTCTATGTTTCTATGTTTCTATTTCTGTTTGGCAGTTTACTTCACTCTCTCAAGAACATCCCCAGAATGCCACTTTACTTTTTTTTTTTGGGAAATGCTCCCTGACTTTGGTTGCTGGTTAAATGGAGACCTGGGCAATGAAAGGGGAGCTAATTGCACAAGGTAAGCTTTCTGTGGGTGTTTGCAGGTGTGGGATGTGGGGAGAAATATGTGTGTCCCTTGTTTTTGTGGGGTCCTATAGTAAAACCTTAATTTCCTGTAGAAATGATGTGTGTGTGAGTGTGTGTGTGTGTGTGTGTGTGTGTGTGTGTGTGTGTGTGTGTGTTGGTGGCATCCATTTTGTTAGCTACATTTTGTATTGTTTGGAGTTTTTGTGGTTTGTGTGGTTTATGTGCCTGCGTTAGTAGTTAGACAAAGCAATGTTTGGGAGCTGGTTTGCTTTCGGTACTTTTACGTGTTGACATACATTTTTGTACCACTGCATGGCTGGATGCTGACATCAGTGCAATTTTTAAATCACCGACTGCATGGTCTCAACATGGCTGGATGCTGAGCAGGCCTCTATGTGCTGGCTCACCTTCGGCCATTTTGTGATCATGCAGTGTGTGTTTGAAGGGGGGATAGAGAAGTATTGCTCGGTCTGCCTGCTACAAAAATGTATTATTTGCAGTGTATATCTGATTTTAGGTGCTGACATCAGCAAGAAATGTTTTAAATTTTAAACGTTGTTTGCTTCATTGTTAATTTCTATGGTTTTGGTACTGACGTCAGACCAATTTTGTGCAGTCACCCATCACATGGTCTCAACATGGCTGGATGCTGAGCAGGCCTTTGTCTGCTGGCTCACCTTCAGCTATTTTGTGACCAGGCAGTGTGTTGTTGGGGGTGTGTGTGGAGAAGTATTACTCGGCCTGCTTCCTACAAAAATGTTTTGTTTGCTAAATCCGTGGCTTGCTGTGTATATTTCTGTGATTTTAGGTGGGTGCTGACATCAGTACAATTTTGAAATCACCGACCGCATGGTCTCAACATGGCTGGATGCTGAGCAGGCCTTTGTCTGCTGGCTCACCTTCAGCCATTTTGTGACCATGCGGTGTGTGGTTGGGGGGAGTGGAGAAGTATAGCTTGGTCTGCCTGCTACAGAAATGTTGTTTGTTAAAACCACCCACCACATGGGGTTAACATGGCTGGATGCTGAGCAGGCCTTGTTTGCTGCTTCACCTTCGGCTATGTTAAAACCATGCGGAGGGTGTTGGGAGGGGTTGTGTGAAGAAGTATTACTCAGCCTGCTTCCTATAAAAATGTTTTGTTTGCTAAATCCGTGGCTTTCTGTGTATATTTCTATGATTTTAGGCGGGTGCTGACATCAGTACAATTTTGAAATCACCGACTGCATGGTCTCAACAAGGCTGGATGCTGAGCAGGCCTTTGTCTGCTGGCTCACCTTCAGCCATTTTGTTACCATGCAGTGTGTGGTTTGGGGGGGCCGTGGAGAAGTATAGCTTGGTCTGCCTGCTACAGAAATGTTGTTTGCTAAAACCACCCACTGCATGGGGTTAACATGGCTGGATGCTGAGCAGGCCTTGTTTGCTGCTTCACCTTCGGCTATGTTAAAACCATGCGGGGTGTGTTGGGGGGGAGGGTTGTGTGGAGAAGTATTACTCAGCCTGCTTCCTACAAAAATGTTTTGTTTGCTAAATCCATGGCTTGCTGTGTATATTTCTGTGATTTCTATGATTTTAGCTGGGGCTGACATCAGTACAATTTTGAAATCACCAACCACATGGTCTCAACATGGCTGGATGCTGAGCAGGCCTTTGGCTACTGGCTCCCCTTCAGCCATTTTGTGACCATGCAGTGTGTAGTCAGTGGTGGCCAAATTGTTTGCTGACTGGCATAGATATCGGCTGATAAGGACACGACTTCAGGTCCTTTCATCCAATCAATTTAAGGCATTTTTTGACCCATTTTATAATAGTGCTTGACATAATAAAATTAGCTCAGTATTGGTCATTGTTTAAGTGCTGCACTCTTCCTCATCTTGGTAGATACTACTTAAGTAAAGCAAAGCAACTAATGTGTTCTCTCCTTCATTCCATCTCTTCATCTCTTCATCTTGTAAACACCTGATGTGTTGCATCTTTTATTCCATCATTTCATCTTCTACACTTCACTCCTGATGTGTTCTCTTGTTCCATCTTGCCATCTTGTGCACATGTGTTCACTTTAATTCCATCACTGTATAGATCTTGTACACTCCTGATGTGTTCTCTCGTTCCATCACTTCATCTTGTACACTCCTGATGTGTTCTCTTCCATCTTTCCATCTTGTACACGTGTTCGCTCTAGTTCCGTCACTTCATCTTGTACAGTTCTGCTGTGTTCTCTGATTTCATCTCGTCATCTTATAAACTGATGTGTACTCTCATTCCGTCACTTCACCTTGTAGACAGTGGATGTGGTTCCTTTGTTCAGTTGTTTCAAGTGTTGTGAAGCAACTGATGCATGCTTTCCTTTTTCTCTCTTCTCTGTAGTAAGGAAATGGCGCCCACTGTAATACAGCCCATATCGGTTAAAAAGAGGACATCATTGTCTGACCAATGCCTAAAACATTCTAATTCTATTTCTTAAGGTTTGAATAATGGCAAATCACACCAGACGAAGACAATGTGGGTCTGCAGAAACTTTGATCAATGCTGGACAGAGAAGCTTGTCCAATCCCATTTCTGGAATGGAGAGAAGCCAATTCAGAGATAGGATTAAAAAAGATCCTGAACGTTATGCAGCATATCTGGAAACCTACAGAGCTCGATCACAGGCCTACTGGGATAACCTGGATGAGGAGAAGCACCAAGACTACAATGCAAAGTCCAGGGCAAGAATGCAGCTGTACAGGGAATGTCAAAAACTGAAGAAATTGGAGGAGCAAAACAGTAAGCATACAGCACCTAATAAACCAACCACCAGAGGAGATGAACAAAAATAGTAGCAGAAAAGAGAGAGGTGGCAGGAACAAAAAAGACAGCAATGCCAATCACTGTCAGCACAGAAGAAATGGAGGATTAATGAAAGAAGATGACAAAAATACAAGAAGCAACAAGAAAAATTACAGACAACCACAATAAGCACCACTTCAGAAGTGCAAGCAAATGTAAGTGCTACTACTGATACAGCCACTGTCCTGGACCCACACTCAGAGAGTGCTGCCCGGAAGGCACTTCAAAGGGCACAATATGCCCTACCAAGATTACCCACCCATTTTGCATGTACTGTCGATACCCTGATATCCTCATGCTCACTAGCAAAGCAGGATGCACTGGCAAAAAGACGAGAAAACATAACATGCCGTGGAAATTTGGAACAGAAGCTGGTGCAAATCCTTAAGGAAAAGGCCAAGACTGGTCCAAAGAAAAAATGTGGATGGGTTGGAGCAGTTCTTGTGTTGAAAAAATATAGAATGCTACGCAACGCCAGCACAGCTTTTGGGATCAGCTGGACAACACTCAGGAATTTAGCATGCATGGAGAAGAAAAGTATGAAACCTACACACAAAGCAGCACTGCCTTTGGAAACAGTCACCAAAGTAAAAAACTTTTATGAAGACTCTGCAACCCCTATGCCTCACAAGAAGGCATTTTTAAAACGAATACAGTGTGCCAAAGCCTACCTAGCAAACCACTCAATGCACTGCATGCTCAATTTCGTAAAGAAAATCCAGACTGTAACATCGGGGTAACTAAATTTAGCACTCTGAGACCAGTCCATATTAAACTGGCCTGCAAACAAAACCTTGTCCAGTGCCTTTGTGAGTACTGCAAAAATGCCACATTAAACATACGCACAATAAGCCACATGGCTGATCGTTACAGAATTACTGAGTGCAAAATACTAAATATATATGATGCTGTGGAGCTGACAATGTGTCCGAAGGAAGGAGAAGGAGGTCAAATGTTCTTCAGGAGAGACTGTGTGGCAAAGGTGTGTGACAACTGCTCAGTACATGGAATAGAAAAGAAGGTAGAGAAACTGTTGAGGCTACATGGGGCAGACCTGGTGCGATGGTACCAGTGGGAAAGTATCACTCTGAAAAAAACAACTGATGGTATTGAAACCAAAATGACCAGGAAAGTGCTGAATAGCAAAAAGACAAGCTTACGAGAGCTAGTTGAGAGCCTCAAGGAAGACATACAGTTTCTGGGTCATCAACTACATGTGGCAGCATGGCTACAACAACAATTCAGGTTAATTAAGTCCGAATACCACAAGGCAGGGTCACCATTGTGCTAGACTTTGCAGAAAACTATGCCTGCAAGTACCAAGATGAAATCCAGTCCTGCCACTGGCACCATGAGCAGGCTACAGTGCACCCAATAGTAACCTATTATAACTGTTCTCATTGCACCAACAGCATCAAAGAAACAATTATATTCATCTCTGAGGACCTTACACATGATCACCATGCTGTTCATCACTTCATGAAGATGGCCAATGCACACCTCACGAACACTCGGCACCTAAACATTACAAAGTAGGTACATTTTTCAGATGGCTGTGCTAGCCAATATAAATCCAAATGGTCATTTTATGGCATTTCAATGGCTCCATCAGAGTTTGGTTTCAACATTGAGCATGCCTACTTTGGCTCACGTCACAGGAAAGGCCCCTCCGATGGTGAGAGTGCCATTGTCAAATCAAAGGCAGCCAGAGCAGTGCAAGCACGACTCGCAGTAATTTCCACAGCATATGAGCTTTTCATATTCTGCCGTGATAATCTTACAATGGAAAATACAAGTGACATGTGCCTACACAAAAAAAGGACTTTCTTCTGGGTATCTGCAAGAAGCATATGAAGGCCAAAAGGACCAGATGTCCGAGTGGTTCCTGGAACAAGACAGATCCAGAGTGTGAGATCTGTGGCTGAAGGTGTTGTTGCCAGCAGAGACTTATCATGTTTCTGTGAACATTGCCAAAATAATGATGGCCCATGTGAGAACTTTGAGCATGTGGTCCTGTGGACAACACGGGGGCTCAAATTCTCATACCGCTGCACTGATCAGACTGAGCAGATACCTGCCCACGTGAACATTGTTCCCGTAACACCAGTAACTGAACTCTCTGATACTCCATGCACAAAAAAGACTGACCACTCTGCTGATCACTACACCGCAGAGATGGACACCCCCACTGTTTGCAGCACTACTGATCCCTCATCTGTTCCAGTGCTATAGTGATAGACCCCTCTTCTGCTCCCTGCACTTCAGCAACAGACCCTGTTTCTGCTCCAGACACTGTGCAGCCTTCTTCTGCTCCCTGCACTTCAGCAACAGACCCCATTTCTGCTCCAGACACTGTGCAGCCTTCTTCTGCTCCCTGCACTTCAGCAGCAGACCCCATTTCTGCTCCAGACACTGTGCAGCCTTCTTCTGCTCCCTGCACTTCAGCAATGGACTCCATTTCTGCTCCAGACACTGTGCATCCTTCTTCTACTCCCTGCGCTTCAGTAATGGCCTCTATCACTTCTGCCTCCATTGTGCACACTGGCTGTCCACTGGTAAAAAATAAATGAAACCCTGCCAATGTACCGCTGAACAAATTCTACGCAGTATACTACTCGAAACAATTTTTTCTTGGACGTGTTCTTTCATTCAATGAGCTGCAATGTACCTTCACTGTGCAACTCCTTCATCAGCATGCAAATGGGTGCTTCACATGGCCATGATACCAGGACACTGACATGGTCAGACAGATCAGACTTTTTCATGGACCTGTACATCTGTCGGGAGATGGAATGTTTCAAATTGCACTGGATGAACTGCAAAAGATTGCAACCAAATACGAAAAGCTCCAGAAGTGCTGGGATTGAGACATTGTAAACTGTTGGACAATATCACTTGTTGATATGCATACTTTTCGATGTTCATTTCTTTTTCTTTTGACTTTTTCTTTTGACTTTTTCTTGCTGTTTCTCTTAACGCATGAATATGTAATTCCCTGTTCACAATACTGAACACAATTAGTAAATATTTATGAACTTACACTGTTGTTTGTTCTCTTTGTCCCTGTTTGGTGTCCACCGGTACATTCAGAACGCATGCTTGGTGTCCACCGTTACATTCAGAAAGCATGTTTGGTGTCTGCTGGTACATTCAGAACACTGACACTTGTTTTTCTTGGTCATTTGAAAGTGAGTTATCTCACAACACAGTGTATAGTTCACAGTGGGGTGACAGTATGTTGAAATGCTAAAACAAAATGATCTGCTCTGCATTTGAAAAATGACCCTTCATGTCACAGTTTGGTACAACATTTTCATGAACATACCCATTTATTTTGCAGACAGATGCCTCGAATTATGGGATGGGGCGGTCCTTACCCAAATGGTTGAGGGGGAGGAGCACCCTGTTATATATATAAGTCAAAAGTTGCACAACAGAGAAACACATTACTATACAATAGAGAAGGAATGCCTAGCAATACAATGGGCTATTGAGGCACTCCATTTCTATCTATGGGGAGCAGAATTTGAGTTATGGACAGATCACAATCCCCTATGCTGGCTGCATGTGACAAAAGATCATAACCCATGCATAATGCGTTGGTATTTGTCTCTTCAGCCATACAAGTTTCAGATTAAACATCGTAGAGGTACTGCCCACAGTAATGTAGATTATCTATCTCATTAAGGAGTACAAAAAGATAAAGAAGACACCTAGTATCAGACCTCAGGGTACTGAAAAAAAAGGAGACAAAAAGGGAAGGATGTCTCCTTTTTTAGGATTGTTTAAGTAATAATCAAATGTTTTGTAAAAAAGGGACCCCGAGGTGGAGCCCTAAGAGATGGGTGGGCTATGGCTCCATCTCTTTTTAAGAGCTCTGATATTAGGTGTAATAGACCTAGATAAAACCAAGATAGTTTTATCTTAGGCAGGGAGGAATCTGTGAAAGAGACTGCCTGGAGAATATCCTAATGTGTTCCCTATTGTGCTATGTTTGTCTCCGTTTGTTTACATGGACTGGCCACCCATGGATATACGTTTATATCTGTTCTCTGTTTGTGTTTGTATCCCCCCCATCTCCTTGGCAGTTTCTCTTAAAAATGTCATGACTGGCTTTGAAATATAGCAATGGGCCCTATTGAGACTGGTACTTTTTTGGTCCGTTTTACAGTATGGTTGTATTCCCTTTAAATAGGTTTGTCCTGTTGCATTTAAGCCAGTACACTAAAAAAACAGGGAACCAAAACTCCAATCATTAAAAATTGTTCTCTCTCCTCAAAAACCAGTCGTTTTTTAATGATTAGAAACCGCCAGTGCTAGTCTTAGGCTTTTAAAAAGGGGGTTAAAGACATACTGGTAATTTATGTTTAGAAGCGGTTAGCTTTAAAAGCAGAGTTTGCTGGATTTTCTTTTGAAGTCCTGCCTTTAAGCTGAGTCTGACACTGCGGAGAAGCTCTGACAGTTGTAAGGGCTTAGCTTCCCAGAGGTGTGGCATGCTCGAGCGATACGCTGACTTGCATTCACCAAACCCAACCTGAATTAAAATAGAACAAGTCTCACTGAGAACAGTGCAGCATTAATAAGAGTCTTCTATTTATTTTTTATGTACTAATGTTCTAGGACTGACAGTATTAATTTGGGGTTATTCTGGGACACAGCGCTTACCTCATAGCCAGCATTCCTCTGTACTCTTCTTCAGTGTTCTCTTCTATATGAGCTGGCCAGCCCCAATCTGGCTATATTTATGCCTAGATAAAGCTGGAGGAGGGTCTACAGATGCTTAGACAGTTCCAAAGTTTTATTTAATGAAACAAACTAGGAGGATAGTAATAAATGTGTTGTATGCTGTCCAATTTCATTGTTTTATGTGGAATATATAATAAATAAAGCTGTTGAAAAGTAACTAAATGATTGTTATGTAAGCAAATTGATTGACAGTTTGGGTGGACCTATCCTAAGGCTCAGCTCCATATATATGTGGTACCAAGGCATGAATGAAGCAGATAGGAGCAGGGTGTTGGAAGAGAAGCACCCATCTCCACTAGTTCCTGCTAGTGTAAAAGAAGTTTTTTCTTTCAGTTTTAAGCTGATGTTAAGCTGTATTAGTTATGCTGTTTACCTTACTTATTTCTTTATTTTGTTGTTGCAAGTCCATACTGAGTAATTAACTATTTTTGTTCTGAAAATAAATAAACACTTCAAGATCTTGGATTCTAAATTGGTGTATGTGTCCATCTGTATACCCCACAGACTTCACCCCCCCACCCAGCCATGCCAACCCACCCAGCACCCGCCACCCTCTCCCAGCCTGCGACTGGCACAGCCACCTCTCACCTCCATGGCCAGCCACCCGCTGTGTGAATTAGCAGCGCTAATGCAAAGAGGCACTCAGAAATTATTTCTATGTGTCTCTTTGCATTAGCACTTGTAATCCAGACAGTCAGCGGCTGGCCATGGAGGTGAGAGGTGGGCTGTGCCAGTCGCCAGCTGGGGAAGGGTGCAGGGTGTGCTGGGTGGGCTGGCATGGCTGGGTGTGGGTGGGGGGCCACTAGACTACCCAGAAATCTGAATTAATTGTTGCCTGTTGATGGGAGACCTGAATATGCCAGATGTTAATTGGAGCACATTTGCTGCAGCCACATCCAAGAGCAGGGCCATTCTCAATGCCCTACAGGTGGCAGGCCTCAGACAGCTAGTTTTGGAACCCACTCATGAGGGAGCAATCTTAGACCTCGTACTCTCAAATGGGGGCAGTGAGAGGATCTCAGATCTAGAAGTGGGTTGTCATCTGGGAATGAGTGACTAACAAACAGTGTGGTTCACGTTAAACTCAGCTACAGAGTCAAGCCATACAAAAGTGAGGGTACTGGACTTCAGGAGGGCTGACTTTGGCAAGATGGGAGAGTGCCTCAGAAAAGCACTAGTAAACAGGCTAGAAGGAGGGGTGGAGTAACAATGAAGAATCATCAAAACTGCCATCACAGAGGCAACAAGCCTTTGTGTGAAGCAAATAAACAAATCAAAATGAAAGAAAAAGCCACTATGGTTCTCAAAAGAGGTGGCTGGGAAAGTCAGGGAGAAAAAGATAGCATTCAGGAAGTATAAGGAAACACAGAAGGAGCAGGACAGAGAGCTGTACCAGTTAAGGCAGAAGGAAGCAGGAGGAAGTCAGAATAGCAAAGACCCAAACTGAGGAAAAGATAGCCAACAGTTAAGAAGGGGGATAAAACCTTTTATAGGTACATCAGAGAGCATAGAAAGACAAAGGGAGGGATAGTGAGGCTGAATAGAACGAATGGTGGGTGGGCAGAGGGGGACAGTGAAAAAGCAGGGATGCTGAACGAATATTTCTGCTCAGTATTCACAAAAGAGGAGGGAAAGTGCCTAATCCATTTAACAGAAGCACTCTTGATAGGGGGGGTTGATCCCAGACCTTTCACAGAAGAAAGGGTTCTGCAAGAACTCCTAAAACTGAAGGTGGACAAATCAATGGGGCCTGATGGAATTCACCCCAGAATTCTAAAAGAATTAAGGGGGTAACTAGTGAAACCACTGACTACTCTTTTTAATAAATCATGGGAGGATGGTGTGGTACCCGAGGACTGGAGGAAGGCGGATGTGATTCCCCTTCACAAAAGTGGGACCAAGACAGAGGCAGGAAACTGCAGACCTGTCAGTTTGACCTCTGTGGTAGGGAAAGTGATGGAGTCACTTCTGAAGGAAAGAATTGTTGAGTACCTAGAGGCCAGTGGGGCACAGGGCCCAAGGTAGCATGGGTTCACAGCGGGAAGGTCATGTCAGACGAATCTAATAGATTTCTTTGACTGGGTGACCAAAGTAGTAGACCAGGGAGGGGCTGTGTACATAGCCTACCTAGACTTTAGCAAGGCATTTGACACAGTCCCACACAAAAGATTAATAGTCAAATTAAGCAGCCTGGGAGTGGGTCCCAGGGTGGTAGCCTGGGTAAAACACTGGCTGGACAACAGGACACAGAAGGTAATTGTAAATGGAGTCCACTCTGAAGAAAGAGGGTTACTAGTGGGGTACTGCAGGGTTCAGTACTGGGTCCAGTCCTTTTTAATGTCTTTAAAAGTGACATTGCAGAGGGACTAGAAGGAAAAGTATGCCTCTTTACAGATGACACAAAGATCTGCAACAGGGTTGATACACAAGGAGGCGTGGAAAGGATGAGAAGGGACTTGGCAAGGTTGGAGGAATGGTCAGAAGTATGGCAGCTAGGATTAAATGCAAAGAAGTGCAAAATAATGAACCTGGGAAACAAGAACCCAGTGGAAGATTACACAATGGGGGGGAGGTAGTAACATCAACAAAAAAGGAAAGGGACCTGGGGGTAATCATATAAGATTACCTTAAGATTAGGAAGCAATGTGAGAAGGCAGTAGGGAGATCTGGGGGTATACTGTGATGCATAGGGAGAGGCATCACCAGCAGATAACAGGAAGTTGTTATCCCTCTGTACAGACAGTTGGTGAGGTCCCATCTGGAGTACTGCGTCCAGTTCTGGAGACCCCATCTCCGCAAGGACATAGACAGGATAGAGGCAGTCCAGAGGAGGGCAACTAAAAAGGTGCAGGGTCTGCAAGAGAAGCTGTACAAGGAGAGACTAAAGGAGCTTAATATATATACCCTTGAGGAAAAAAGGGAGAGGGGGGACATGATAGAAACTTTTAAGTACCTCAGTGGAATCAACAAAGTCCAAGAGGGTAGCATCTTTCAGAGAAAGAGACATGCAAGAACAAGGGGACACAATATAAAGATGGGGGGGCATTTCCGGGGCAATGTGAGGAAGTATTTTTTCACAGAGAGAGTAGTGGATGCATGGAACAGCCTTCCTGAGGAGGTTGTGGGGTCTAAAACTGTGGGAGAATTCAAGAATACATGGGACAGACATAAGGCAATTCTTGTGGGGGGTAGGAAGAAATTGGCTGTTGGTTAACTAGGATCTGCGGCCTATCCTGTAGGTAGAGAAATGGGCAGACTAGGTGGGCCAGCGGTCCTTATCTGCCATCAAAGTCTATGTTTCTATGTTATAATGAGGGCAGCTAGACTACCAGGGATATTAACAATAATAATTTTTAATGCAACTCGGGGGCACTAGACTACCAGGGATATTAACAATAATAATTTTTATACAACTCGGGGCAATAGACTACCAGGGATTAAAAAAGACACATTGAGAGGGGGGCACTAGACTACCAGGACATTAGACATCATAACATTATTTGCTATGATGGGGGGGGGCACTAGACTACCAGGGTTATGTCATACACTATTATTATTATTCAGATGGGGCAGAACGAAGCCCCCTGAGCAAACCCCAGCCTCATTTATGTTTTTTTTTTATTAAATATGCTTTATTTGAGCTTCAAACAGGCAACATAACATACAATCAGATTAACGGAAACAAATACAATTGCATCTTGTTCAAGCATTTTACCATTTTTAAATAATACAAAGAAAAAAAAAAAGAAATACCAACAACCACTAAATGCCCTATCTTTGCCCTCCCCCCCTTCCCCAGCCAAGTGTCTAATGGCAAGGAGTGTTGATAGGTTTTTGTACCATAACAAGCAATTGTAAGGTAGATGTTAAGGTTTCCATGACATCAATAATGCATCCAATGGACCCCATAGACTTAGGTAAGTTTGAGTGCTATGTTGCATGGATGCAATATGCCTTTCTAGCTGTAGCGCCAAGAGCATCTCTCTATACCATTCCATGACTGAGGGTAATTGGTCATCTTTCCAATGTCGCATAATAACTAACTTAGCATTTGCTGCCACTAGGGTGAGGTGGGCCTTTCTAATCTTTGCAGTCCCATGGGGAAATAAATGCACCAAACAGGTTTCTGGAGTAAACAGCGAATCCAACCCCAAAAGGGGGTCCATTACTCCTTTGACAGCCTGCCAGAAAGTTTGAACCTTTGAGCAGGTCCATAACATATGAAACAGCGTACCCTCTGTCTCCTGGCATTTTGTACAAATGGGAGAAGCTATTAGACCATGGCCCAGATATTCAAAAGGGTGTGCATGGCGCAACAGTGTTGCACCATGCACAACCCACTGATGCGCCCCGGCGCGATATTCAAAAGGGAAAAGTGTGGTGCACAAATCCCGATGAGCCGAAGCGCATCAGTAATGTATGCAGGCACAGGTGGGGGGGCGTGCCCATGCATAACCTGCACAGCCTGATATTCAGCCCGGGATGTGCAGAGTCATGCATGTGCAACCCCTACCAGCGCATGCACAAAGTTACGCCCAAAAAAAAAGGAACAAGTGATGGCCACCCACAGGTGAGCTGCCACATTGCAGGGTGCAACACAGCAGCTGCCACCTGTGGGTGGCCACCCGAGTTCCTGCCGCACCTGGCGGCACCCCCCATGCCCCATCGCGGGAATCCCTGGAGCAAAATCCATCCAAGTCCAATATCCCTGGTGGTCTAGTGAATCCCTATGTGCCCGATTGCGGGCATCAGTATAGAACCCCCCCAAGTCCAATATCCCTGGTGGTCCATTGGACCGATCACTGCCCGATCACGGGCATCAGTACCTCATCAAATACCCCTACTACCTTGGTGGTCTAGTGTACCCCACCCCACCGCCACTGAGCCCCACCGGCCCCTCCCCCATCAGCTGGCGGGGGCAACGCGCCACCGCCTGCCACCCACCGCCCGCCGACTGACAGCTCAGTGGGCACAACCTTGGTTCCAGGCAGCAGGACAATGGGCATGCAGCCCATACTGTTACTACTCGGTCCAGATATGTGAATGAATTCGTTACATATCTGGACTGAAATGTCTATGGAGCTGTACGCATTGCTCATGCTGTGAACCAATGGCGGCAGCCCTACCAAGCTGTCAGTCGGCAGGTGGCGGGTGGCAGGCGTGGGTGCTGCCTCCCGCTGGCTGATGGGGAACCGTGGGCCTAGTGGGTGGGTGGGGTGGGGTACACTAGACCACCAGGGTAGTAGGGTATTTGATGAGGGTACTGATGCCCGCGATCGGCAGCGACTGGTCCAATGGACCACCAGTGATATTGGACTTGGGGGGGTTCTATACTGATGCCCGTGATCAGGCTGCAGGGGGCGTCGGTCCCCGACGGCTGCTGCCTGGCAGGGCGCCAGGTGCAAGTCGTCGGGGATCGGTGCAGCTGCATGCTAATGGCATGCAAATGGGGCTGTAATGAGATGCAAATGGCCCCCTGTGCACCTTGCATAAATTATGGCCCTATTTGCATGTCCCCTTTTGAATATCGTAGGTGCTGTGCATGGCGCAATGGCACTTACGCCAGCACATCTCCATGCTCCACTCTGGCCACTTGCGCTGGGGCAGTGCCACTGCACCATGCACAGTGGGGGTGGCCAGGGTGTGATATTCAAAGCTGCTGCACCATAGCGCAGCTCTGTTGAATATCGCCCAGGCCACACCCCTGCACAACAAAGCTGAGCTGTGCGCAGGCTTGCGCCACATCCTGGTGCAGTTTGAATATCCGGGCCCATATCTATAGAGTTTCACTGGTGTATAATACAAATTATGCATTATATTAAACTGAATTAAATGAAGTCTATCCTGTTTTATAAATCTGTAACAATCTTGCCAGATTTTCTTCCAGGTGTCCACCTCCCCCGCAAGATGAAGTTCTTGGGTCCAGTAATAGCAAATACCAGAGTGCAGATATGGATCTAATGCTTGCAATTTTTTATAAACCACTGAGACAGAGTGGGGTTGACTTCCTGCCTGCATTAATGTCTGCAAATCTGATTCCATTGAAATCTGGCAGGATGTATTTCCTATAAAGGAAGAGATTGCCTGACTAGTCTGGATAAACTTAAATTTGTGCCAGTCTGGCACTTTGTAAAGAGGTTGGAAATGAGAAAAAGAGACCAATTCCCTTTTCCAGAAAAAGTCTGCTAACTTACAGGCTTTCAGAGGGGCCCAAAAGGAAGGTAATATGGGTTTATTATCAATTTTAAGATGGGGATTGCCTATAATAGGCTGCGTGAGTGCCTTACGCCAGTTCAAAGAAAAGTGTTTTTGCATCTGATGCATTGCTCTAAGCGACCATCCTATCGGTGTATTTCGAAGTGGCTTTGGAATATAAGAGGGAGTAACATATAAAAGGGCAGGTAGTGAGTAGAGATATTTAGACATTAAATGTTTTTCCATCTCCACCCAGAGTGGGACATATCCATTTGATCCTAGGGGGAGCGTACTTTGTGTCCAAAAAGCAAGTTTGCTAATGTGATGGGCACAATAATAAGTGAAAAGAGAAGGGGTTGCCAAGCCACCCTATGTTTTAGAAGCAGTGAGTTTAAATTATTGCTCTCTGAACCTGTTTCCCTTTCCATATAAAGGCATTAAGCATTTTCTGCAATTTACTAAACCAGACCTCAGGAAGAAAACATCCTATCATTCCCAAAGGATATAGGAGACGGGGAAGCACATTCATCTTTACTATGCTAATTCTTCCCCAAAGGGAGAGGTGTAGCATTCCCCATCTACCCATATCTGTCTACAGTGTTTGCAGCAAAGTGCTTACATTTTCTGTCACAAGTGAATTTATATCCCTTTTTAGTTTAATACCTAAATATGTAAGTGATTTTGACTCCCAAGACAAATTATCGGATGCTATTTGGGCCTGAGTAAACCAGCTATTCAATGGGAAGATTTTAGTTTTTGAGTATTTCAACTTGTAATATGACATTTTTGAAAAAGCATCTATTTCTTTTAACACACTGGGGATAATGTGTTGTGGTTCCTCAATATGCAGGAGTAGATCATCCGCATAGGTGGAAAGTGTGAATCTCTGTTCACCAACTTTGGTTCCTATAATATCTTGTGAGAGGGAGTTCCACCGAATTAGAGGTTCTAAGTAGAAATTAAATAAAAGGGGGGAAAGCGGACATCCCTGTCTTGTGCCATGTCTAAGAGGGAATGGATCAGAGAGAATGCCATTACGCCAGACCCTGGCTGTTGGAGAGGTATACAATAGACGGATCCACTTAAGGTATCCATCTGGGAGACCAAAGCGGGTTAAGTTTTCAAAAAGAAAGTCCCCGGAAACCTGATCGAAGGCCTTCTCAGCATCTAAGGAAATTAAGGCAGCGGGTATATATGAATTCCTTGCAATTGAGATGAGATGCAACAACTTACGCAGATGATCGCCTGAGGACCTCCCGGTCATAAACCCTACCTGCTCAGTACTGATGACCTCTCCCATTGTGGGGGATAGCCTATTGGCTAATATCTTTGCCAGGATCTTAAGATCCGAGTTTAGCACAGAGAGATAGGGTGATAATTCTTGGGATACAGGGGGTCTTTTCCTGGTTTTGGAATAAGGGTAATCAGTGCTTCTGAGAAGCACCATTCAGAGAAACAATTATCATACCAGTAATTATAGACCTCCTGCAACATCGGTATTAATGCTTTTTGACAGGATTTATATAAAATGTTAGGTAGTCCATCTGGACCAGGTGATTTGTCTGTGGGCAATTGACTAATAGCCTGTTGTATCTCCTCTTGGGTGATGTAACCCCCAAGTGAGGTCTCCTGTACTAGTGATATTTTGGGAATATTAACTTCATCCAAATATTGATTTATCGCAGCCCGGGGTGGAGATGCATTGCGATCTTCTGAATAAAGAGCTTGATAATAAAGTCCCAATCCACTGGCTATCTCCTTAGGGTCTGTACAAATCTGGCTGTTGTGAGAGAAACAGAGACCTGGAACATACCGGGAAGCTTCAGCTTGTTTTATTCTAAGTGCTAACAATTTACCTGCCCTCTCACCAGATTCAAGATATTTAATTTTAGTACAACGCAGCGATAATTCAGCTCTCTGTGCAAGTAGGTCCGCATATTGGGTTTGTAACCTATATAATTTGGTTCTTTTTTCTTCCCCCAATTGTGTATCTGGAATGTTCTCTAACTCCCGGATGGAACTTAATAACGTGGATATTTGAGCTCTGTATTGGGATGTTTTGATAGCGGCTAGCCTGATACATTCCCCATGGAGAACGCATTTGAGAGCGGCCCATATCATGTCTGTTTTAGTAATCATTCCCTTATTAACCTCTTGGAAAGAGATAATAAAGTCAGTAATATGATTAAGGGAAGCCAGCCTCTGCAATAGTTGGGTATTCAGATGCCAGAAGGAGTCCCTTTTAATCCCTGGTCCCAATAGATTGGTAACCACCACAGGAGAGTGATCTGAGATCACCCTAACATGAATATCTACATTTAAGATACCCGGCAGGGCAAAATCACTAATTAAAAAATAATCTATACGGGAGTAAGTACGATGGGGAGGAGAAAAAAAAGTATATGGCCTTTCAGTGGGGTTTAATATTCTCCATACATCGAGTAATAATGTTGAATCCATGAGCTCTTTCAGGGCCCTGTTGGTTGGAGTTAGGCCACACCGTTTACAATCCGATCTATTTATACTTGGCTGTGGGGTGATATTCCAGTCCCCCTAAGTAAGGTAAATTTTGTAGGCTCCTTAATTATCAGGTTCAGAAGGTGTGTGAAAAAGAGGGGGGAATCCTTGTTAGGACCATAGATGGCTCCAATAAGGACTGGATATGTGGCAAGAATACCATGGACTAAAATGTAGCGACCTTCCTGGTCCCAAATTTCTTCCACTGATCTGAATGGTACAGTCCTCGCTATCAGGATAACTACCCCGCCTTTAGACGTAGAGACCCCAGCTCCAAAAACCTCCCCTACCCATGTTCGTCTCCACAAATGGATGTCTTCCCTTTTTACGTGTGTCTCCTGTAGACAGGCGATGTCAATTTTTAAATGGTGTAAATGCCTAAGAATAACCTGCCTCTTATACCTATCCTGGGCACCCTTAATATTCCAAGTTACTCAGGCATATGGGCCCTCCATGTTTTGTCTTGAATATGAATTCTAGTTAGCCAGTATAAAACAAACATGCTTACCTTGCCATTTACATGTACCCTCTTGTGCATATTTATTATTATAACACTTGGTGACCCAACCCCCCAATTCCTAATGAATAACATCAAATGATATCTATATTCCCAAGCTATTACCAAAGAAAACAAAAAAAAATAGTTCTAAGCAACTGTACTACCATATGCACACTGTCAGGTGATGTTGCAGTGCAAATCTGAGTAAGTCCACTTCTCTTTTGCAACCCCCCTCCCTCCCATCATAGACAGTACTTGCCAACTACCTAGAAACATCTAAAACAAAATATAGAACACATATTCAAATCAGCAGTTTGTACTGACCCTTTCCGCTTGTCTAATGAAGAGAAATATACACATCAAAATACTCCTAAAATGTTGCTCTACTAACATTTCAATAATTCCATAACATCAGATTTTAGGCAAGAGTGCTCATCTAACAAACAATATAATGTTATACACTGATAGACCAAAAAGAGCTTAGCCAGTTGAAGGATACATCACCCCTCAGATGGAATAGTAGTCATAAATTAAAATTCAGCCGTCGAGCAAGACACTTCCAGGGAGAGTCATACAATCCCACAGGGCACTAATCAGCTGTATACGTTTAATACCCCAGTCATCCAGAGACTATGTTTGCTTTGTTTAATCGCCCTGTGTACGCCTTGCTATGCGAGTATAGCACCTAAAAAAAAAAAAACAGAAACCCAGAAAACATGAGAACCAGTCTATTGACTCACTGGAATCTCTAAAGCCGTCATGCGATTCTAGAGCCTGTAATTTGCACGTATCCATGGATTTATGAGTGTTCTTCAATCATCTGAGACCGAGGAGACGTATGTGCTTTTCCTTTTTCCATTAGAAAATGAAAGAGGCACTCTGCATACTTCTACTAGGAGGATCTAATCCGCCCATGCCCTTTGCTATGGTGGGCTTTTCTCCCCATCCGTTGACCAGCTAGGGATACGGGGTCGTGGCTGGAAGACCGGTATCACAGATGTGAACGGGCGCTTGATAGTCTTGAGACTTCCTCGCAGGTGAAACCACGTCAGCTCTTAAAGCAGATCTGGGTTTTAAAAAAGAGAAATGAGCACCCTTTAGACAAAAAAAAACTCTCTGAAATCCTCAAGAATCTCTTTCATCTGTACATTATTGATGTCCATAACCTTACGAGTATGGTTCTACCATCCAGGGTCTAGGAAAGGCGTAAACTCGGCTCCAATTGACCGACCGAGCAAACCAATTAGTATCTGACTAATCAGGCATAACAATGACAGAGGAAACCCAGATAGATAGCAGTTCTTGAACCTCTTCATGTGCAAGTCTACCCAGCCTCTTTTAAACAGATCTGGAATTAAGTTTTGAGCTCCGAGTTGGCTTGATCGGGGGTTTCGAATGACATCCACTGCTCTTTGTGCTTGACCAGTAGAATAGCAGGGTATTTAACTCGGAAAGGCTTTTCCACAGCAATTAATTTCATTACAATTGGATGTAACTCCTGCCATTTGATTCTCACTGAGTGCGGGAGATCCTGTGTAACTCTGACTGGCCTGCCATTCTATTGGATTTCTTTGAGCTCCTTTACTTTTGCAAGGATCTATTGTTTATCCAGAAAATTGAGGACTTTAAATATTAGAGGTCTGGGTGGGGAGCCGGCTGCTGGTGGGGGGTGTAAAGCATGGTGCGCCTGTTCAACTATATAAGTAGGGCCATTCGGGGAGGGCCCTATGATTTTTTCACAAAATTTTTGGACAAACTGTATGGGTGCACTGCCTTCCTCATGTTCTGGAATACCAATAATTAATAGATTATTTTGCCGGCTGCATCCTTCCAAGTCTTCTAGTTTATCCTCTAGCTTTTTCATCCTCCTGATTGTCACCGCTATGTCCTGTTCTGTTTTCCCTTGTTTGTTTTCTAGGGAGGTAACTCTGACTTCGGAATCCCTGACTCGTGTAGCTAAAGCTGCAACCGAGGACTTAATCTGTTGTAGGTCTGCCGACATTGCTGCTATTACTTCTTGGATTGGCTGCATTATTTCTAAAAATTTATCCTCTGTAAGTGCTGGTTGCACCATGGGGGATTTAGGCGAGCTCGTGGCCTGCTGTTTCGAGCGTTTAGCGGCTTTGCCTTTTTCCGGACTCGGACGCGGGGAGTGCCATGGCGGTGCCTTACTCATATAAACTTCCATTTTCTCCCACTCTATTCCACTCATGGAATTGAGGAGTAGATGCTCTATCTCTTCTTGAGATAGTCAGAGACTATAAGTAGCTTAATTGAGGATTACAGATGGTAGGGGAGCGGAGCTGCTTCAGAGTGCTGTTGACCTTTAGATCGCCATCACGTGACCTCGACCTCATTTATCTTTGTAGGACACCCCTGGGTTGAGAAAAGTGATTATAAAATCTGGCCATCTCGTCCCTCGCTCGCGATGCACGATCATGTTCAAAGAATGTCACGATCAAAGAATTTGCAGGCTCACAATCAAAGAATTTGCAGGCCCATGAACAAAAAATTTAAAAAGCTATAAATCAAATAATTGAAGGAATTCCAGTAAACGCCATGGTTCATCAGAATGAAGCCCCCTGAGCAAAACCCACCCTCACTTGACTTCCTAGGACACCCCTGGGCTGAGAAAAATGATTTTTTAATCCGTCCATCTCGTCCTACCCTCATGATGCACGATCGTGATCAAAGAATCTCGCGATCAAAGAATTTGCATGCTCACGATCAAAGAAATTGCACGCTTACATCCAAAGAATAAAAAATGTTGAAACGCAATTATGTGACCATTTGGAACCGAACCAACACCATGACTCGATAGAACGAAGCCCCCTGAGCAAAACCCACCCTCATTTGTGTCCCTAGCCCAGTCCTGAGCCAAGATATTTGTGAAAATACGTCAAGATGCAAGATCGTGATCAAAGAATCTCGCGATCAAAGAATTTGCATGCTCACAATCAAAGAAATTGCACGCTTACATCCAAAGAATAAAAAATGTTGAAACGCAATTATGTGACCATTTGGAACTGAACCAACACCATGCCTTGATAGAACGAAGCCCCCTGAGAAAAACCCACCCTCATTTGTGTCCCTAGCCCAGTCCTGAGCCAAGATATTTGTGAAAATGTGTCAAGATGCAAGATCACGATCAAAGAATCTCGCGATCAAAGAATTTGCAGGCTCGCGATCAAAGACCATTAGCGAGCTGTGAACAAAGATTTTAAAAGTTCAAAACTCTATTTTTGGACCAATTTGGATAAAACCAAAGTCATGGCTCAATAGATCGGGGTCCCCTGAGTAAAACCCATCCAAGTTTTACTTCAGAAGTGATTCCTGAGCCGAGATATTTGTGTTTTTTCTGATTGAAAAACTGAAAACAAGATGGCAGAACTCGTGATCAAAAAATTTTAAAAAATCCTCAGGGACAAAGATTCTTGAACCACGAAGCTGCAAACTGTTTCATTGCCAGGCAAGACCAGATGGCCAGAACCCCATTCTTCGTTCGCTAAACATACATATAAATTTCCGCTTTGACTTATAATGGAAATTTAAAATGTGCATAACTTTTGAATGTCTTAATATTTTTTCACCAAATGAAAAATGGCATGTTCAGCCACCAAAGCTCTTTCAAACAAGCCATCTTGCAGAGTGGTACACTACACAACAGCCATGCAGGGCCATGTCCAATATCCCAAAAGCTGCCTACAAAAATGGCTAATTTTGCATTATTCAGCACTTTTGTTCACAAAGATCATATGTCCAACCAAAGCATAATTTGGCAAATCAAGAGATCTACCATGCCCCACTGTGCATACCAAATTTCAGACAAATCCGTTGAACAGGTCCAAAGTTATTAACGTCCAAACTTTTGACTTTAGTATGTACCTGACCA
Source organism: Neoceratodus forsteri (assembly GCA_016271365.2). Lineage (NCBI taxonomy): Eukaryota > Metazoa > Chordata > Ceratodontiformes > Ceratodontidae > Neoceratodus > Neoceratodus forsteri. The sequence goes on along the minus strand of CM057454.1, from coordinate 1,284,031,613 downwards.
CTGAACCCTAACTATAGTGGCGTGACCATGCCACTATAATATTTATTTATTTTATTTAGTTTTTGTTGACCGGGTAAGTGCACTAGACAAATTCTGCCTATTTTCAGGCATGACCCGGGGGAGGGGGATACAGATGAATGCCAACTGACCTTGAACCAGATTAAGCTGTTGGTGGTATTTTTAGTGAATGAGGGAAATTTGACCAGGACACCGGGGAAATTCCCCCTACTCTTTTCAATAAGTGCCATGGGATCATTAACATCCACTGGAACTACCACCAATCCAAGCAGATGGGACCTCGGTTTAATGTCTCATCTGAAAGATGACACCTCAGAAGTGCAGCACCCCTCTCATGCTGCACTACAGTGTCAGTACTGGGATATTAACCCAAGTGCCAGATGTGGGAACTGGACCCACAGCCCTCTGATCTCCCAGCCTCAGAGGTGAGTGTGCTACCTACTGAGCCACTGACACTAATACATACAGTATATATATACAGATAGATACAGTGGCATTCCCCAGGATGAAATGAAATTATGCGGCATTTTGCAGAATGCTGCAGAAGACCTCCTGAATAAAGCAATGTTATTGCAATGGTAATTATTCCTCTTTGTAATTCAGGAAAATGTGACACTGCCAGGACAAAGTGAATTTCACAGTTTCCTGCATGACAAAGGGGACTAATTAGAAACATGGACTTTGATGGCAGATAAGGACCGCTTGGCCCACCTAGTCTGCCCATTTCCCTACCTACAGGATAAGCTGCAGATCCTAGTTAACCAACAGCCTATTTCTTCCATTGAAGTTACATTGCTTCATTCAGAAGGTCTGCTGCAGCACACTGAAGAGTGTGTTTCATTCTGGGGGACACTACTGTATGTGTAGATAGATAGATAGATAGATAGATAGATAGATGCAGATTATATATCTAGAGAGAGAGAGAGAGGGAAATAGCTAGATATAGATATAGATATAGATATAGATATAGATATAGATATAGATATAGATATAGATACAGATACAGATATAGATATAGATATATAGAGGATATACGATGGTGAGCTGTCAGATAAATCATTTATCTACACAAGTGCTATCTGACCTCGGTTAACCTCACAAATGTCATAAGCCACAAGTGAGGTGTTCGAGGTCACACAGCACAAGTGCAGACAAATCATTTATCTGACAGCTCACCATTGTATATTTCATTTATGCAATAGTAATGCTTTCTGTCAGTGCAGGAACATTTGCTTTTGACTGTTCATATTTTTTTTTTAAATGATAATTTCTGGGACTTTTTGTTAACTTTCCTAGTGTATGTCCACCTAGCGTACTTGTTCCTTTTTAATGAAACACCACTCATTTTGTAGAAAATGTTGTGCTGAAGAAATGGCATGCTCACAATACCGTACTACCCTTTTTCATTTTAAAGTTATATGCATTTGTTCGGTGAAAAAGTGGATAAAAACAACATTTTCTGCTGTTTTTTTGCTAATTATAAAAAAAGCTAAAAGGTATCTAGAAATGAAACACCACTCATTTTGTAGATATTTTTGTGCTGAACAACTTCTATACTCTCAGTACTATACTGTTATTTTTCATTTTAAAGTTATTTGCATTTGTTTGTCAAAACAGTTAACAGAAAAATTGAATTTTCTGCTGTTTTTTGCTAATTATGAATAAATCTATAAGGTGTCAAAAAGGATACACCACTCATTTCATAGATAAATTTCTGCTGAATAACTTTCATACTCACAGTACCATGCTGTCTTTTTTCATTTTAAAGTTATTTACATTTGAATATGGTTAGTACTGGTACGGAGACTGAACATTCTAAACGAGTTCCGGAGTGATTGTGACATAGCTACTATGTGTGAAAAATTCATAATGATGTGTTTACTCTGTGTATAAATGTCCACGCTTATTGCATTTTATGTCTTATATATATATATATATATATATATATATATACACCATATATATTTATTTATTTATTTATTTATTGAAATGTTTCACCATGAGGGCACACTGAACAACAGGTTGCTCATCTCACGATGCAACCTGGGGGAAGGGGTTACATAGGGCTGTGAAGGATGATCAGTTACAATAGTATGTGAGTAGTACAAACAATACAACATTGTAAGATTGTACAACAGTTGGAACATGAGGTATAATACAATAAACAGTAGTGGAACATTGGGTAAATTACATGTCCAAAATCGTACAAAAAACATATGAACATACAAAATAGTAATAATGTGATAGAACCATTTATAGTGCATGAGTGTACCAGGAGCAGGCTCGATGTAGTACACAAGTGCTGTTGGAGTAAAATAGATATAGATATAGATATAGATATAGATATAGATATAGATATATATATAGATATAATGGTGAGCTGTCAGATAAATCATTTATCTCCACAAATGCTGTCTGAACTTGGGTAACCTCACAAATGTCATAAGCCACAAGTGAGGTGTTTGAGGTCACACAGCACAAGTGCAGACAAATCATTTATCTGACAGCTCACCATTGTATATTTTATTTATGCAATAGTAATGCTTTCTGTCAGTGCAGGAATATTTGCTTTTGACTGTTTATCTTTTTCTTTAAATGATAATTTCTGGAACTTTTTGTTAACTTTCCTAGTGTATGTCCATCTAGAGTAGTTGTTCCTATTTAATGAAACACCACTCATTTTGTAGAAAACTTTGTGCTGAACAAATGGCATGCTCACAGTACCGTGCTACCCTTTTTCATTTTAAAGTTATTTGCATTTGTTTGTTGAAAAAGTGGATAAAAAACATAATTTTCTGCTGTTTTTTTTCTAATTATAAAAAAAGCTAAAAGGTATCTACAAATGAAACACCACTCATTTTGTAGATATTTTTGTGCTGAACAACTTCTATACTCTCAGTACTATACTGTTATTTTCCATTTTAAAGTTATTTGCATTTGTTTGTCAAAACAGTTAACAGAAAAATTGAATTTTCTGCTGTTTTTTGCTAATTATGAATAAATCTATAACGTATCAAAAAGGAAACACCACTCATTTCATAGATAGATTTCTGCTGAATAACTTTCATGCTCACAGTACCATGCTGTATTTTTTCATTTTAAAGTTATTTACATTTGAATATGGTTAGCACTGGTATGGAGGTTGAACATTCTAAATGAGTTCCGGCATGATTGTGACATAGCTACTATGTGTGAAAAATTTGTAATGATGTGTTTACTCTGTGTATAAATGTCCACGCTTATTGCATTTTATATATATATATATATATATATATATTTATTTATTGAAATGTTTCACCGTGAGGGCACACTGAACAACAAGTTGCTTATCTCACGGTGAACCTGGGGGGAGGGGTTACATAGGGTTGTGAAGGATAATCAGTTACAATAGTATGTGAGTAGTACAAACAATACAACATTGTAAGATTGTGCAACAGTTGGAACACAAGGTATTGTACAATAAACAGTAGTGGAACATTGGGTAAATTACATGTCCAAAATCATACAAAAGAACATATGAACATAGAAAACAGTAATAATGTGATAGAACCATTTGTAGTGCATGAGTATACCAGGAGCAGGCTCGAGGTAGTACGCAAGTGCTGTTGGAGTAAAATGGATGGTGTTAGGCTGTGCACACTGGTGACCCAGAAGGGCAGAAGGAGAAGAGAGGGGGAGAGGCAAGAACTGAATATGAGGAGAAGGGGTAGCCATTTTCTGATTTCCCCCTTCAGGATGTTGAGAACCCTGCCGGGGGGGGGTCATGGTAGGAAGGCAGAAACTGGGGATAGGTATTAAGGTGGGTTAAAGCAGGAACAGCTGAGGGAAAGGTAATTGTGTAGGGCAGAGGTAAGGGAGTAGTTGGAGGAGTGACGTATTTCAGGGAGGAGGGAATTCCAGATTTTAGGGAAACGATGGGCAAAACCAGTCTGACCGATGAGGGTGGAGTGGTGAGGGACCGTTAAGGGGCAGGCGTCATTTGATCTGAGAGAGTGGGTGGGGGCAGGTGGAGTGCAGCAAGAGGATGAGAGATAGGAGGGGAGCCCCTGAACCAGAATTTGGAGGTTAGTTTGGCACAGTGAGAGATGTGCCTGTGAGATAGTGGAATGAAGGTTAGAGAGCTATAGAGTTCACAGTGGTGGGCGCGGGCAAGAGAGTCAATAGCAAAGCAGCAGAAAGAGTTAAAGAGAGTGTCCAACTTGGTCAGGGAAGATTTGGGAGCAGTGCCATAGACTACGTCACAGTAGTCAAAGATGGGGAGTATCATCTTCTGGACAATTTTGTGCCTCGCAGTCAATGGGATGCAACTATGATTCCTGTACAGAGCACCAAGCTTGGGGCACAGTTTCTTCACAATAGCATCGATATGCACAGAGAACTTGAGGTGCTGGTCCAGCCAAACTCCCAGATATAGAAATGAGGAGATGTCCTCCAAGATGGTCCCATCAAGGGTGTGGAAGCTGGGTAGGGCCGAGAGCCTAGAGACTGTCTGCCTGGTTCCAAAAGTCATTGAGACTGTCTTCTTGGCATTTAGAAAAAGCTGGTGAGAAGTAAACCAGAGCTAAACTTGGCTGAAGTCATGCTGTAAGCTGGTTTGCACAGCAGCAGGGTTTTTGCCGGAACTGTAAAAAACAGTATCATCAGTGTAAATGTGGATTGAAGAGGATGAGCAGGCTGTAGGAAGATCATTAAGGAAAATGGAGAAGAGTAGGGGACCAAGTACTGAGCCTTGAGGGACACCAGTGTTTGGATGGGGAGTGGTGGGGAGATGGAATCAAGGATTCTCACCGACTGGGTCCTGCCAATGAGGTAGGATTTAAACCAGTCGGTGGCTGACGAAGCAAGGCCAGCTGAGAAGAGTGAATCAAGAATCGGGTGATGTGAAACAGTATTGAAAGCTTTGGCTAGGTTGACAAAGATGGCCGAGGTGATCAGGCCATCATCCATCCCTGAAAGGATGAAGTCAGTAAGCCTGAGGAGGGAGGTGGTTGTTGAGTGGTTCCTCTGAAAACCAGACTGGAAGGGAGTGAAGAAGGAGGAATAAGAAAGGAAGAAGAAGAATCTGCATTTATATAGTGCTTTTCATACACAGTATCCCAAAGCACTTTACAAGCAATGCTAGACTGGTAGTGAAGTGACTGAATGTGTGGTGGTGGCCATATTGCACATCATCACCCACACACAGCCTGGATAATTGCATGAACTGGTTTATGGGAAGGGGAATGTTGGCCAGGACACCGGGAATTTTCCCTGCTCTTTGTGAAGAGTGCCCTGGGTTCTTTTTCTTCCACCTGGACACCCACCAGGACAACACCAGGATGGGCATAAGGGACCTCAGTTTAACGTCTCATCCGAAGGACGGCACACCCCAGCAGTACAGCACCCCCCAATACTGCACTCGGATGCCAGCAATTTTTAGGTGCAAGTCCAATCCTGGTGTGGGACAAGAACCCACGACCTTCTGGTCCAGAGGCGGATGTGCTACCAACTGAGCCACTCTGACATGCGGAAGGGTGATAGTTGAGAGAGAACTAAATGTTCTTGAAGTTTGACAAGGGTAGGAAGGAGGGAAATGGGACGATAGTTCCCAGGAGTGGATGTGTCACCACCCTTAGTGAGAGGAAGGACTACAGCATGTTTCCAGGATGAGGGTATTTGGGCAGAAATAAAGAACAGGTTAAGGATTAGGGAGATAGGATAAGCAACTACAGGAACAGAAAGGTAGAGAAGTTTACAATCAAGCTCATCTGGTTAGGACCCTTTAGAGGAGTTGACGGATAGGAGAGCATTAAGAACTTCATCAGGGGAGATAGTAGAAAAGGAAACCGGGGGAGGGGTAGGCACTGGCAGAGGCAAAAGACTGAAGTTAGTAGGTGGCAATGGGGAGAGGGAATTTAGAAGAGACATGGCGCATGAGGTATAGTAGGCATTAAATTCATTGGCCACGGAGCCAGGGTCAGAAACTAGGGAGTTATTTATTTTGAGAACTGAAGGGGGAGGGTGAGAAAGGGGAGAGAACAGGGCATGAACTACCCTCCAGAATTTAGATGGAGAGTTGGTGTAAGTCAGGAATGAGTAGTTGAATTAATCAGACTTAGCCAGTCTAGTAGCTTTGTATATGAATTGCATAGCATTCTGTACTTGGCATAGTCATTTGGATGTTTAGTAGATTTGTGTCTTCTCCAGGCCCGATCAAGCTCCCTGAAGCAGGCCAGGAGTTCGGGGGTGATCCAGGGGAGGTGAAACCCATGGTCTCTGGTCTGTCTGAAAGGAGCAAAGGCATTCCAGGTGACAATGAATTTGTCCTTAAAATAGTCAAGTGCTTGGTCAACAGAAATGGCAGTGGAGAGGCTGGCCAAGTCAGTGGAAGCAAGCGCAGAGCTGATTGGGGTAAGGTCTAAGGATTTAAAGGACAGGAGCTGTATGATTTTAAGGGGAGGTTTGGGGTGATGAACCTTACGAACAATGAAAATGGGGTTGTGGTCACTAAGGGCATCAGGGAGGAGACCAGATTTAATGACGCGGTGTGGGTGGGTTGTGAGTGCCCAGTCAAGCAGGGTGTGGTTTTGTGTTTTGCGATTAGGGCATGTGGGCTCAAGTATAAGTTGAGTGAGGTTTAAAGCAGTGACATCATTGTGTAGCTTGTTTAACTTGGGAGACAATCAATTTAGATTCATGTCACCCATTATGAAAAGTTCATCAGATTACGAGAGGGAGGTGATGTTGGCAAAGAGTTCAGTCGTGACCGAGGGTTGAATGCTTGGGCAGCAATAGATGCCAGCCACAAAAACTGGGATTGAGAAAGGAAGGGTAATGCAGGTGACAAGGGCTTCATAGGTAACTGGGATGGATGTAGATAGGGTGGTAGTAAACTGCAGAGGAGACAGGATATACATGGCCACTTCCCCTCCATGACCCGATCGATCTTGTCTGGAGATGGAATACCCAGGGGTAGCAATGGCACTGTCAGGGGTGCTTTTATTGAGCCATGTCTCGGTAATAATTAGGATGTCCAGGGTGTGTGAAATTATAAGAGTTTGTAGGAGGTTGATTTTAGGTAGCAGGCTGCAGATGTTCAGGTGAAGGAGCTTCATATATATACACATTGCAAAAAACTCCATTAATGCATCCGTTAGTGTTGTTTCCATAGTGACAAAAGTGTGGAAATGAAGTGTTAGGGTTACCACCCCACCCCCACGTGCCCATCCTCAAACCCCTAATTCCGCATTCACCCCACCCCCACGTCCCCCTACACACACATGTAAGCAGTGTAAGACACGTCCATCATCATGGTCCAGCAACTGTATGAGTTCTGCTGCCATCAGAATGCCTTGTAGGTACACACGAATGCTGGGCAACCCTGGGAGGTGTCCCACAGTAACCATTTTTCTGTTACAAACATCAATAACAAAAATTAAGCAAATGCCTATATTTTAATTGTTAAGAAATGATGAATCACACAGTATGTTATCTATAGATAGCTGTATTGGAAATAAGAGTTTGGGTAACGCTAGCAACAGTTAGTGGTTGTTTGCATTTTTTTTTGATACAGTGAGTCAGCAACAGTTGTAACATCCAAAGCTAAACATAACATGCTGCTAATGAGTATTTCCAGTTAACGCAGCAGTATTACAACATGTGATGGTGCTAGTTTCATACCTGAGCAGTATGTGTAAAGTATTATGTATGTATCAGCTGTGTCTGTCCTGCTACCACATGGCTATGGCGTAGCAGCGATACCTGCAGCGAGCCAGTCATTGAATTATGACACATAAAAATCAATATTTAGAAAGTCTGTGCAGACTAAGTTTCACTTTATGAAAAAGACATGCCAGCTATGATGTGTCATCATACTACTCTGGCAGTACAGAGTCAATCATACTGTATTTGTTTTTCATTACATTGTGTTATGTGAAAGGAATACAGTGTCATGATTATTGTGCTTACAGATGGACTGATGGGTATAGTGTATTACGATCTTGAATGTGCGTGTGTGTGTGTGTGTGTGTGTGGGGTTGGGTTGGGAGGAATGCTAAGTTAGGGGGTTTAAGGATGGGGGCATGGGGGGTGGTGGTGGTGGTGGGGTGGTAACCCTAACACTGCATTTCCACACTTTTGTCACTGTGGAAACAACCCTAACTGATGCATTAACAGAGTTTTTTGCAATGAATGTCCCTTCTTTTTGAGAAAGTGTAATGTAAATGGTATTTGTTAGTGGGAGTGCAGGCCCTATGGGCCCTGCGCTCCTTTTACATTGTCCATTTTTTGCATAATGGTATGTGTATGTGGGATCGTGGGCCGTCCAGGCCCTGCGCTCCCACTTACACATAAGTATGGAGCCATACAGCAGCCCTGTAAGGCAAGGAACCCTTGAAACACTAATTTGCCCATATCTGGCTAATCATAGCAGCTAGAAAAAACATTCAAGTGTGGTTGTAATCATGAGAATGAGTAGTTCTCACAACATAAAGTTGACTAAATTCAGATCTCCCATTGTGTCTGAGATGGGGTAGCAAAAAGCCCTGTGAATGATAACTTTGTCGGGGTTGTAGTCGGCCTCGGACATGAAAATGAGCAACTGGAACACTAATCCCCAAATATCTCAGTAACCATACAAGGTAGAAAACAAATTCAAATTTCATGGTTTTCATGGCTTTCCAACTTAGAACTTTTGCTATGAAAAATCTGTATCTCGAACAGTTTTCAAGATACTGGCCCCAAAAGGTGTCACAGGTGCCGCGATGTTATCCTATGGGACAATTTCTGAACTTCGGAATTCTGTAACTTTGGGCTTCTATAATGTTTTGGCACCAAACTACCAAAAGGCACATCTGTGGGACCAAGACTTGCCACCCTGGAAATTTCAGCCCTAAGACATAACCATTTTGTTGCAGGAGGATGGCAAAGATTTTCGGTTATCTTGAGATTACTTCCACAAATTACTTTCCCAAATCACGAAAGTTTTGCAAAAAATATCACAAAATTATCACATTTGTGAAAGTGTTTTGTGAAAGTACTTTTTCCTTGAAGTTGGAAAGCCATTTCTGCAGGTTTAACCCCCCCCAAAAAAAGATAGGGTTAGCATCCTCAAGACCCCACTAGGTAAACACAACAATCAGTGTTTACCTAGATGGTCCCAATTTTAAATGCCAGGCATTTTTCTGTGTCACTAACTGAAAACAAGATGGTCAAATCATGAAAGTAAAAGGGTCATTTGCGAAAGTAAAAATGACATTTGTGAAAATTTTGTGATTTTTGCTAACTTTTGCCTTTGACTATAATGAGATATTTGTTTTTTGAATAACTTTTGAATGGTTTAATATTTTTACTCCAAATCTTCAAAAGGCACATCAGTGACTAAGATTGTACCTTGCCTGAACATTTCAGACTGAACAGACAAACCGTGCAGGCTGTGGGCGTGGGTAAAGAAATGTGCAAAAAGTCATTTTTTTGGTGTTTTTTGCATTCTGCTGCTCAGCAACCATACATCCGACCATAATGCAACTTGCTATTTCCAGAGATCCATGGTACCAGACTGCGCATGCAAAATTCCAGGCAGATCAATGATACGGTGGCAAGGTTATTATGGTGTAAAATTTGAGGTTTAACATTAAAGCGTTTACTCAACCCTAACTATAGTGGCACGGTATGCGTACTCAACCTTAACTATAATAAATAAATATATATATAGGGGATATGACATGGCCTGACTGAAGAAATCATATTTATCTTCACGAGAGGCCAATGATATCATGATATCTCATAAGTGGCGAAACCGCGGTGAAGATATCATGATGTCATTAACCTCGGTAGAATATATCTCAGTCGAGCCATCATCATGTTCTGTTTATACAATGTATGTTTTGGGCTCCACTGAGCACAACCCCCAAATGCCCGCTTGATATAATCCCTCACATAGAGGTAATGGGTATTCCAACTTAACTTTGCATATGTCTCCTAACCCAAGAGATGCCATATGTTATTTGAAAAGTATATATGGTTGATCCTGCAACTTTAAAATTACAAAAAAAAAAAAAACTGGATTGTGATTGACCCAACTGTGGCTACCCAACACAACACTGCATACCCCCCCCAACACCACTGATTACATGTCACATGTAAAAAATGTCTGATTTTGCCACTTTAAAATTATTTATTAAACCATATGTGGTTGATCTTGCCTGTACCTTTGAAGAGATAAACAGTAAAAAAAATATCTGGTTGATCCTGTGACTTCAGTTTATCAGCTTTCACCTGAAATGTAATGTGACCCAGCAGCTATCCACGGAAATGTAGCATAGCCGAGAGCTATGAATATCCAAATGTGAGGCACTATCTGATATCAAAGGATACCTAAACAACATTTTGACGACAAACTATTCAAAAATCTGACCTCAAACGGGACTAAAGGAAAGGCTGCTGAATTCAATAATGCTAAAACTATATTTATATAAGATACCTAAATGTGGTTCCGAAGCATTTGAAAAATGTAAAATCAGCCTTCCAATTTCAAAAAAACTGCCTTACCTGCTTCTTAAAATGGCCACCAAATATGTTGAGTGATAACATCATCGGAGCCAAAGTCAGAGAGCTATATGGCTCTCTATTGTACTAACTAGTTCTTTTTTCCCTTTGTATAGAATTCTGTCACCAAAATGGTCAAAACCATGTGCATTATTTAGATCAATGCTCATGATAGGCTATGGTTCTGTTCATTTCATTTACTTTAACATGCTGAAATTGTGTTTTAATCCAACTGACTTTCTCTTTGGCAAACCACAGTGTAGTACAAATCTTGAATATTCTGGTGGTCTAGTGGTTATGGCAGATCCAGGTTGCTACAATGGGGGCTGTTGCTGGAGTGTGTGTGCATACTTGATATGCACTTATTAACATTTTTATAAAACCTATATATGTTCTGCCATTATGTTTTTCTAGTATGTTTTTGACTGAAACTGCAAATGTAATCCATATTTTGGAATGTAAACATTTGTACAATCAATAAATCAGACTTCTTCAACAAAGTGAAATGCAGCAGCAGCAAGCGAGTACTTTACTATGGGGGGGGTTACAGCCACACCCTTCACCACCCCATATATCCACCACTTGTTTGTAGCAAAGTTCTTCTGTAGTCCAATGCCAGAATTCATACTTTCTTGGAAATCAAAAATATGCTTGTTTAATCTTATCTTCTTTTACCATGGGAAATAATAAGAGGAATCAGTATTTATATAGTGCTTTTCATACACGTTGTATCCCAAAGTGCTTTACAAGCAATACTAGACTGGTAGTGCAGTGACTGAATGTGTAGTGGCAGTCATTTCATGCATTAATATCCACACACAGCCTTGGACAATTGCATGAACTGGTTTTATGGGAAAGAGAATGTTGGCCAGGACAATACGGTCAGGTAGTGATCATGCTGCTGGCAGCCCCAACTCTTATTTCTCACAGTGATCTTCTCAATTTTCTCCCCTTCTGTCTTCTCCCTTCCCTGAATATAGCAGTACCTTGAAGGAGTGTCCTTCTCAGTCCCCCTCTGGTATTCATTCTTCACTACTCCTCCTCACACCAAAAACTGGTGAGCTCATCACTCTTCTGCATCATGAATGTAGGTAGTACAGTCCCCAGGTTTTTTGACATATCAAAAATAAACAAATCTTTCCAGTAAGTCAGGTTGATAGTAACATGGAACAAGGGGAAAGATGGGCGTCTTTTCCTTAAAAGATCTAGGCTACCTTTGATTAGACACTATTAAATGACGGGTGTGCACATCATTATGCACGTCATTTAATAGTGCCTAATCATAGGTGGATTTGATCTTATATGGGTAGGAATGCCTATGTTTCCCCTTGTGCTCTGCTGCTATCAGCTTAGCTTACCAGAAGATCATGTTTATTATTAATATGTAAAAATGACAGGGGCGACTGTACTAACCATGTTCATGATGCAGAAGGGTAGTGAACTCACCAGTTTTTGGTGTGGGGAGAAGAATGAATGCCAGAGAGGGACTGAAGAGGCCATTCCAAAAGGGTACAGCTATATTCAGGTTAGGGGAAGACAGGAAGGGGGATGTTTAGCAGATCATTGTGAGATCTGAACTGTAGGGCTGCCAGCACCGTGATCACTACCTGACTGTGAATGAGAGCAGCCAGTGATGACAAATTCTCAGAGTGGCAGGGCTGCACCTAAAGTGTTACTTGAATGCAGTGTAGGGAGATTACCATCAGGTGGGGGTGGTGTTGACATTTGCTAGGACAGTATTGAGGGAGCTGTGTGTAGATCATTCAAGATTTAGAAGGGTGGTAGCCAGCCAGCTCATATGTGGAGTAGGGCACTAAAACATACTGGAGAAGAATTGCAGGGAACTGTCTGGCAGGGTTCTGCAGATCACAAGTAAAGGAGTAGACTGACACTGGAAGTGTGGTGGATTCACTCAAGGCATTAGTATGCATCTCCTGCTAATAATATTGTTGTCCATAGTAAGTGCAGCCCTTATGAGGGCATGAACAGCAGTTTTTCTGGTGAGTCCTGAGGCTTATTACTTGGCCCTCCACGAAGACCCAATTGTTGGTTAATGAGGCGGGACAAAAACACATCAGGGGATCCATACATACTGCCTTCACCGTGCAGGTGGGTGGTGATCCATTCAATGTTTACTGTGGGAGCAGAAGTCAAACATTGAAAAAGTGGACTTAAGTGTGATTTGGGAGGTATTTATTAACAGTGCCAGCTGATGATCCGTATTGGTGTAGATATGCACAACTCTCTGAGGTATACGATTACAGGCTCAGGTGTGATAATTCCCTTCATGAGACCGCAAGCTCATATACAGCCCCAGGCAGTACTAAGGCCATGGTATGGATGGTGGGGTGTTCAACAGAAGGCAGGCTAGGTGCAGGGGGTTCACTTGGAAAAAGAATACAAGAGAAGCTTTTTTTGTGGATTAACTAGAATGCATGAGCTTTGGAACTGGACGAGACCAGTACTTTGCTGTGTGAACCTGGGCAAGTCACTTAACTTCCTTGTGCTGCCAGGCCACATCTGTAAATAAGGTTTCAGCATAGTGTGTCTTTCCTGGTTAATAAAAAATAAAATTCAGGGCATCACATAACCACTAGATCATCAGGTATTTGGAGTGTTGCACTGTTCTGCAGTTTGCCAAAGAGAAAGTCAGCTAGATTGCAAAACATTTTCAGCAAGTTAAAGTAAATAAAATTAACAAAATCATAGCCTAATGTGTACTGATCAAAATAATCAACATGTTAACACATGGTGTTCATCATTCGGGTAAAACAATTCAAAACAAAGAGGAAAAGAACTAGTTAGCCTATAAGAATCTATATTGGTCTCTGGCTCTGGCTCAGATGATGTCATTATGACTCAGCACTTAACACAGTTGGCAGACATCTTAGGGAGAAAGCAATGCTGTTTTTTTTTAAGTGAAAGGCTGATATTTACATTTTTCAAAAGCTATGAAGCTGCATTTGTGTTATTTACATAAAAGCATTCTTAACATAAATGTAAACAGTACCCTTTACGTTAATTCATGATGAAGCCATATTTTGGAGTTTGCAGTTTTAAAAAACTGCTTGTTTAGGTACCCTTTAAGAATAAGGAAGCCACTACTGCCACACTTAGAAAAGTGTATTTTTTTATTCTAGCAATACTTTGTCAACAGAAGCTGCCAACAGTACTCAGATGAGAGTGAGGGAGTCAGCAGCTTTAATGCACCAGACGGAAGTGGGAACATATGTTGCCATAACAACACATGCTCACGCTTTCATTTGGTGCACTGAAGCTGCCGACTCCCTCATGCTCGTCTGAGTGCTGTCGGCAGCTTCTTTTGACAAAACAGCACTAGAATAAAAAAATACACTTTTCTAAGTGTGGCAGTAGTGGCTCCCTTATTCTTAATATCAGACAGTGCCTCCGGTTTTGAGATTCATAGTGCTCAGTCGCACTACATTTCTGGGGATAGCTGCTCGGTCACACTACATTCCAAGAAGAAGTGGATAAAAGAAAGTGGCAGGATCAACCAGATATGATTTTAAAATATTTATTTGTGTAAAGGTGGAATCAGATCTGATAGATGCATGGGGGAGTGGGGTCCTGCTTGTAAAGAGAACTTTGTGTGGGGGGGGTGATCCTGTTAGTAACTTGAGAAAGCCACAGGATGGAAAGTGAAAAACTTTCACTTTCATTGTGATGACATATAGGAACATGGAGATAAATTTATGACATACAGGAACATGAAGATAACAATGTTATTTTCACTGTCCAGCTCAGATATCATTTTTTATACTATTATTTATCCCAAATTATACATTGTATAATTATATATATACACATATATACACACACATACATATATATATATATATATATATATATATATATTTAGTTTTTTTATTTACTGGGTAGGTGCACTAACCAGAAAGACCATTTTCAGGCACAACCTGGGAGGGTACAGAGACAAACTTCAAACAGACATCAAGATACATAGTAAGGTTACATGTAGATGTTTGAACATAACAGCAGCAATGTGACAAAGAATTGTGGTAGTAAGACCAAGTTAAGCATACAAGTTTGCATTAGACAAATACAATCAGGTCACGTTAAGAATTGAGGTAGTGAGACCAAATACAGCATTAAAATGTACATGAGACAATACAATAAAGTCAAATAAAAGCAACCAGACACTGAGCAATCAAATAAGGGGTAAAGTGCTGAGAAGTGCAATAGCTGCCAAACAGAGATAGATGAAGTGAGAAGCAAGGGAGAGGGTGGAGAAAGCAGATAGGATAACCAGGAAGGGAGAAAAGGAAAAATTAAGATGAAATGTAAGAAATAAAGAAGTGAAATTGAGAGGAAGTGTTTTATGTTGGAGTGGACCCCTGGCTCCGAGGTGATGACTGAGAGGAGGGAGGAGTCAGGGTGTAAGGACTAGGGTGGTTTGAAACAGGAGCATATGTAGGAGGAGAAAAGATAGTGTTGAAGTTCTTTCTTAAAGGAGATGTGGGATGCAGATTGGCGTAGGGTTAGAGGGAGTCTATTCCAGTATTAGGGTGCATGTCAGGCAAAGGCACGACTACCTTTATTAGTACGATGTCTCGGGATGAGGACAGGGACCTTATCTGCAGAGCATAATGCATAGTTGGTTTTCTGGTAAGGAAGGAGACAGGCCAGTGGTTTAGGAATTCAGGATCTGATAATGTTATCAGTAATGGACCCAAGCGTGTAAGACCTAAGTTCTTGTGGAGGAAGCCATCCTAGATCTGAGTAGAGAAGGCAGTGATGTTTCAGCTGGGGGGGAGCAGGATGCAAAGCAACAGATGTTATTGTAGGTAACATCCCACTTACGAAGACTCAAGTTGCAGGCGGAAACATACTTAGTAACCCTGTAAGTGAGAGAGGGAAGTAGTATCCCATGGGCAATAGCAAGTCTGGCTGAAGGAGTGAGAGCATAACTAGTTTGGTAGGCGATTCCAAGTTCAGAGTTTACTTGCTTACAGGTAGATTGAATGTGGAGGTAGAAACTCAGAGATGGGTCAAGAGAGACCCCCCAGATATTTAAATGAGTATACAACCCCAACAGATGTGCCATCAAGGGAGGAGACATTAAAGTGAGTTTGGGAATGTTTGACTTTGAGACTGGAGCCAAATAGCATGGCTTGGGTCTTTGATTTATTAAGGACAAGTTTGTGATTTACAAGCCACTGTTGGATAAGTTGATAATCACCGAAGAGTCTTGCATTAATGTCCTCAACACTATTTGAACTGCTATACAGTACAATGTCATCCGCATACAGTAGGGAGGATGTACTAATGAGATTTGTGGTAATACTATTAATGAAAATAGAAAAAAGCAGAAGACTCAAGATAGACCCTTGGGGTAACCCAATGTTGATGGTAACCTTGTCAGAGAGGGTGGAGTTAAATTTCACATATTGATACCTATTCGTCAGATAACCATCAAACCAGTTCACAACATTAGGTGAGAAACCTAGAGAGTTTAGGGTAGCAGCAAGGATGGAGTGGTCAACAAGATCAAATGCCTTGGTCATATCAATAAAAATGGCCCTTGTGAGCTTGCCAGAGTCCATAACCACTAGGGTTTCAGACGTGAGTTTGAGTAGGGCAGTAGTGGTACTATGACCCTTGTGGAAACCATGTTGCGTGTCAGTTAGGAGGTCATGTTTCAGAAGAAAGTCGGTGGTTTGAGTGGCAACAATTTTCTCAAGAATTTTACTGAGAACAGATAGGATGGCAATGGATTGGTAATTTGATGGGTCAAGCGGGTCTCCTTTTTTAAGGACAGGGGTAATTCTAGCCATCTTCCAGATATCCGGGACAGTGCTTTGACACAGGGAGAGGGTAAAGATTTTAGCTAGGGGAGCAGCTATGTTGGGGGCAGCTAATTTTAGAAGCTTGGGTTCCAGGCTGTCAGATCCAACTGCTGCATGCTCCAAGATACTTCTTAACAGTTTGAGAAACTCACTATTTAGGACAGACTTGAAATAGAAAGTGGACCGGGGGAGTTAGCAGGTGAGACAGGGTTTGATGGAGTAGGGAAAGTGGAGGTGAATTGAGTAAGGTCAGCAAACTGATCATTAAAGAAGATAGCAATAGTGAGGGGATTGTTACAATGGATGTCATTTAGTGACATGTCATTTGGAGTTGAGGACTGGTTAGATCCCAGGAAGAACTTAATATAAGACCAGAATATTTTAGGGTCCACCTGGGATTCTATTAGTAGGTCATTGCAGTATGTGCTTTTTCTTGTTTGATTTCTTTCTTGCAAGCATTTCTTAAGGCTCTGTAGGTATTTAGGTTGGCATAAAAAAACAGATTTCTTATAATGAAGCCAAATGTTGTCCCTCTGTCATAATTTAGACAGTAGGTCAGATTTTAGCCAGTGGCTCTGCCTATTTTTTACCCATCTGGTAGCAAGTTGACAGTGGTTTTCTTGTAGTTCTCAGAATTTAGTCAAGAATATATTTAGGGCAGTCTGAGCATCAGATGATCCATAAAGAGAGGACCAGTCAGTGCAAGCTATGCCAAACAAGATGGCTTGTGGGTCAAAGTTCACATAATTATGGAAAGTGATGAAACAGGGCTTCATGGGTTCAGACATACTCTACCTTTACCCCAGATACAGAAGGTGGGGGAGTGGTCTGTGATGGCATCAGGTAGCACTCCTACATCAACAATGTTCTCTGGATGGTTTGTCATGATCCAGTCCAGCAGGGTACTAGTATTAGAAAGAGAAGTGGTTCTAGTGGTTAGATAGATAAGCTGATGCAGGTTAAAACTCTGTAGTCTAGTCAGAGCTGTCATGAGTAAGTTTCCCAACGAGTTAATATTAATGTCACCCATTATAAGAACTTCATTATTTCCTGAGTGAATAGCTGTTTGGTATACATGTAATAGATAACCCATTCTTAGGTATGCGGTCACGCTCTGATAAATGCATGCTTTGGTGTACGTTGTACACATAAGGTGGCAGGCCGAGTGCGTCAACCACCCATGGTGTCCATATATCAGAATGTGACCACACACCATAGAGTGGGTTATCTAGCTTATAAACTGGCAACATTGTTTTTTAGTGGGGTAAAAGTGCAGGTGTGTGTGGTCGCGCTCTGATATACGCATGGTCATGTGATGGGATACAGCAAATCAGCAGACATAATTTTTCCTACCCATTTGATAAATATATATATATATATATATACTGTATATTGCAATAAACTTCATTAATACATCAGTTAGGGTTGAAAAGTAAAGTGTCAAAAGCTGGGAAATTCTTTTTTTTATTTAGTAAGCTCTATTAGTTTGAAATTTTTGCAACAACTATCAATACAGACAACGTGTAAATACATAGAAAAATAATCATTAATGAAATATTAATACATATACATAATATGAAATACATAGATGAAGATTACAGTATGATAAGCCCTAGAACATGCTATCGTTGTCTGTATCCCACCCTCCCCTTCTCTCAACCCTCCCGGTCTGCCACTTACTATTAACTGAGGATGGTTATAAAGAAATAGTTTAATAAAGAATCATATTAAATGAAATTATCCTAAAACGGGAGAATGAAAATGACTGAGGTCTACTGAATCAATAAAAGAGTATACAGTGATTCCCATCTTAGTTTATAATTATCCATTCTGTTATTGGACAATATGCAGGATCTAGACTATTCTCTGGGGGTTGAATCCAATATCTAACCCTGGCCAAGTGTATAGCTAAATAATATATGTAAAAATTAGGGGCTTGAAGACCACAGTCAGTTTTTTGACGCGTACGTTTATAGTAGCTTTGTCTAACTTTTTTCCCTTGCCATATAAAAGTATAGATAATTCTTTGTATCTGGGAAAACCATGATAATGGGATAGCCCCATTAAACATTTGTAGGGGATATAAAACACGGGGTAAAACATTCATTTTTGTTATATTCATATGACACCATATAGAAAGAGATAATTTTGACCAGCAACTAAGATCTTCTGTTAAAATTTTAACTAGAACATCTAAATTAAGTTTTTTCATGATGTGGGGAGAGAAGTGAAGGTAGAACCCTAAATATTTAAATTTATCGGTGTTCCATTGTAGTCCCAAATGCTCAATGTCAGTCCTCACCATGTATTTATTGAGAGGAAAAACTTCAGTGTTTCCGATATTTAACTTATAATTTGAAATTGCCTCAAATTGGGAAATGATATGAAAGACAGCAGATAAATATTGGATAGGATTAGAGACATGGAGGAGTATATCATCTGCATAAGAAGAAATGTTATAGTCCGTGTTACTTATTGATATTCCAGATACAAGTATCGAATTCTTAAGTTTCCTGATTAGAGGTTCTAAGTATAAGTTGAAAAGGAAAGGAGAAAGGGGACACCTCTTACGGGTACCTTGAAATAAAGTGAAAGATGTGGAAAGAACATCATTACAATGGATTTGAGCTGATAGGGAAGTGTACAAAATGTTAACCCATTGAATAAATTCCATTGGGAAGTGATATTTGGGTAATAACATAAAAAGTACCAAGAAACCCTGTCAACAGCTTTTTCTGCATCCAGGGAAACAAGTGCTGTCAGTACAGATGAATCCCTGGGCACAGAGAAGAGGTATGCTATTTTCCTAAGGTGATCAGATGAAAGCCTTCCCTTTACAAACCCTACCTGCTCTATACTTATCAAGGAATCCCAAACCTGGCCTAATCCAGAAGCGAGAATATTTGTGAGAATTTTGAGATCCACGTTAATTAGGGAGATTGGTCTGTAATTAGGAATCAAGAGAGGATCTTGTTGGGTTTGGGAATAACAGCTATTATAGCTCAAGTCAAAGAGGTATCAGATATGCCCTTCTCAAAGATATAATGAAAGGTATCTAAGAGAATAGGGGAAATTATCTCCTTAAATTTTTTATAGAAATTTGTGGTGAAGCCATCTGGGTCGTGGGATTTGTCTGGGGCAAGAGAGTCTATGGCATCACAAATTTCTATTAAAGTAATAGGAGCTTTTAAAATATTAGCATAGATATCTGATAATATGGGGAGATCAATATCTTGAATGAAATTGTCAAATTGTTGAGGCAAAGAGGGGAGTACAGATGCTGAATATAATTGTCTGTAATAATCATGGAATGCATTCACAATATCTGGGTGGGAGGTTAAATGGTCACCCGACATCGAGTAAATAGAGGTGATTATTTGATACGTTATTTGGGTACGAAGACGAAGAGCCATAAGTTTCCCTGTCCTTTCACCGTGATGAAAATAGGATATTTTAGAATGGAGCATAAGGAATTCAGCCTTTTCTGCTATTAATTGATTATATTGAGCATGAAGAGACTCAACTTTCTCCCACTCTTCTATAGGAGCTGAAGGAAGGAGATGACTCTCCTGGTCTTCTATCTGGACTAAAATAGAAGAGAGAGCCGCTGCTCTCTGCTTCTTATGCTTAGTCGCTAACCGAATTAACTCGCCTCTCAGGGAACCCCACAGAAAATCTTTCTTAGACATGGATGAGGCGTTGATTTCCATTAAGTTAGAAATGAATGTTTGAAGGAGTTGTATTTCATCCTTAGATTTCAGAAGTTGATTTTTCAATTTCCAAATTCTGTCTCTATGGATGTTGGGAGAAAGATCTAGATGAAGATGAACTATACGGTGATCTGAAATAACCTTTGAAGAGTAATAGGCCTGAGAAAGCCCCGGAAGATGATTGACTGTTATAAGAAAGTAATCTAGCCAGAAAAAAGAATGATGGTGAGAGAATGAAATGAGAATTCTTTATTTTCTGGATTCATTATCCTCCAAGGGTCTGTCAGGCCAACAGAGTTCATTAACTTATGTAGAGCCTTTTGTCCAGGTGATAATTTTTGCTGAATCTTACCAGATCTATCTAGGGAATTAGATATTACCTGGTTCCAATCTCCACCTAGTATAATTGGAAACGTGGTACATGGGGCAAGGAGAGTCATGAGATTTGTGAAATAAGCAGGCTCATCACAATTAGGTCCATAAATGGAACCTAATACCAATTCAGAGTGGCTCAGAAGGGCCTTCAGTAAGATAAATCTACCATCAGGGTCAGTAATTTGTTGTATAAGATGAAATGGAATTCTTCGGGCTATCAGGATGGCAACCCCTCTTCTACGGGAGTCAATACCCAAGCCAAATACTTGACCCACCCAATTTCTATGTAAATAATGAGTATGATTGACCCAGAGATGTGTTTCTTGCAAAAAGGCAACATCAATTTGCAAACTTTTTAAATGGAGTAGGACCTTGGATCTCTTAGCTGGAGTCTGGGCCCCTTTTATATTCCAGAAGCAGTATTTAAAATTTACTATAAAGAATTATAAGATGTAGTAAAGAAATATAACCAATCCTGAATATGTAAAAATAAGAATATTTGACCCCCTCTCAGTGGCAGACAAATCCTTAATTATTATCCTTCTTCCCCCCTTCAAAATATGAAAACCCTTATAGCTAGGACCTAAAAGACCTAGCTATGAACCCCACAAATTATAATGAGAAACTAAACTAAGAATAATCCCTAACTGGGATATTGATTTAGGAGGTACAAACCCCAATGTTTGATTCAAGACTGCTTTTCCTGCAGCTAAGCAATCATGCATTCCCCCCTCCCACCTCAACCTGTTGAATAGGTGTTAAGGTTAACAATTTACAATTATCTATGCTTAAAAAACACAGGTACCTTAATCATGCTCTCTATCTACCTATTATAGATAAGTTAAAAAATGATACTATCATATTTGTTTTTTTAAATTAGCCATTAGTGATCTGAAGGCTGTCAAATCAAACTCAACATATCTCAGTATTTAGGTAAAATATTAAGAAACCTCTCAGTAATATTCTGGAGTTATAACGAAACATAGTAAACCAAAAAAAACAAAGGGAGAAGAAAATTATTTCCAAATGCCATCCATTTAAAAGAAGAAAAACACACAAGAAAAAGGGAAAAAAACTAAAATAAAAAACCATCTAACAAGACCAAACCTTTATCAGCAACCGTCTTTGTTGTGATTTGAAGTACTTTTAAAACTTAAATCACGAGATAAAAACACAAGTTTACGAGTAGGTCATGTGTCAGGGCATAACGTGTCCGATTTATATTAATCTAGAATGAAAGTTAAAGTTCAACAAACTGTTACTTATAATCAACCAGAACAAGTTCTGTTTGTAACCACACAGGTGAATCAGCAAACACTGGAGTAGTAGCGCTGACCCAATGCTGACCGGAGAGTCAGAATAACTTGCAGCAGCTGATCAATCGTGTGCATCTCCGTGTAGACCAGAGCGCTCACATCTTCTTGTTGAGTGAGTGAAGCATCCAAATCCAAATAACAGAATTAAAAAAAAAAATCTTCTGAGGCTCTTCCTCAGCCCGATGAGTCTGCTTACCTCTCGGAGATCAGGCAGCTAGCTCAAAAACAAAACCTTTACGGAGCACTTCAGGATGGGTTAACAGAAACTCCCGTAAGGGAGAAAACAGGACCAGACATCCACCGGTTAAAAAAAAAATCATACCCCTGCCTCCAAGAGCCCCCAAGTTAAACTTTTCTCTGGAATGAAAAACAGAAGCAGTCAATCAGGATTCAATCTTGCATCCGATGTATCCTCCAGTCAACTCCAGACACTCCATAGGAAAAAACAGTGACAAAGCCTTGGCGCGAGGTGAAAAGATCAGGGAAGAGTGCTGCCAGCTCCCTCGTAGTCTGCTCTGCATTTTCAAATGTTTTCCAACTGCCCGAATATAAGACGGATAGCCTGACTGGGTAGAGCATCTGTAATTTTATTCCAGCGGCTATTAATATAATAACAGAAGGATGATATTCCACCCTTTTTTGACGTGTGACAACTGGCAAATCTTGGGAGAACCGAATCGGGGCTTCTTCCCATTTAACCTCCTGAAGATCTTTGACTGCTGACAGGACATGTTGGCGGTCAATATAACTCAGCAGTTTCAAGATAAACAGCCAAGGTTTTGCACCAGCAGGGAGTCTGGGTCTTAAGGATCTGTGAGCTCTTTCCACTGCATAGGCCATCGAGTGTGGGTGGGGGGGCAGTTATTTTCATGAGCAGTTTTTGTGCAAAGATAACTGGCGAGTGACCGTCTAC
Source organism: Neoceratodus forsteri (assembly GCA_016271365.2). NCBI lineage: Eukaryota > Metazoa > Chordata > Ceratodontiformes > Ceratodontidae > Neoceratodus > Neoceratodus forsteri. The sequence goes on along the minus strand of CM057454.1, from coordinate 1,284,008,932 downwards.
TTCTTCCGGAAGGCCGAAAATCACCAGGTTGTTACGCCTGTTTCGGCCTTCCAGATCTTCCAATTTTAATTCCAATTTTTGTAGTTTGTGCCTAATAGAAGTCATTTCTGGTTCCGTTTGGGATTTCCAAGATTCAATTGAAGATGTGCGAGCAGAGACATCTGAGAGTGCCTTGTTGGTTTCTTTCAGTTCTGCCTGCATGTCTTTTATGTCGGAGGCAATGTCTGCAAAAGCCGCTTTAAGCGGGGCCATTTCAGCTAAAAATCTGTCCTATAAAAGTGGAGCAACAGCCACAGGAGGCTGAGAACTCTTCCCAGTGCTAGCAGTATGCATCTTAGCTCTTTTCGCTTGTTTGTCTGGGGTAGTAGATGACGTTCTGGATGGGATGGCCTGTTTTATTTTGGCCTCCATTTCTCTTGGCTTACGCTGTTAATTTGTTTAAGTCAGCATCCAATTCCTGCCTTGACACAAAGAAGATCAGTATGGATTGAAGTTTCAGTGCCTGTTGAGCGATTTACCAAATTTGTGAGTTGATTTGGCCGTTGAGGTGGGAGCAAGAGCACAATGCGTCCGCTCAGGAAAAAGGCATCACTTGATCCTCTGAAAAAGCTGGGAAATTCAACATTTGGGTTACCAACCCTACCACCCCACCCCCACCACCCACACACCTTGAGGTCTGTGGACCTAACTCTCACCTTATCCTCCAATACTTTACCATCTCATCTTGTTTACATATGGAATGGGGTGAGAGTTAGGACCAATGACCCCAAGGCACACCCTGACACCTGTTGGTGTGTGGAGGATGGAGGGGGTGGGGGTAGTAGGGTTGGTAACCCTAACATCGAATTTCCCAGCTTTTGATACTTTAATTTTCAACCGTAACTGATGCATTAATGACATTTTTTGCTATTAATTTCCCTTCTTTTGAGAAAGGGTAATGTAACTGGTATTTGGTTGTGGAAGTGTGGGCCCTCTGGGCCCTGTGCTCCCATCACACTACCTATTGTTACATAATGACATGCATAATTGGCAAGATGAGCCCTCTGGGCCCTTCGGTCCCACTTACACATAAGTATGGACATACCGCAGCCCTATAGTCATAAAAAGTAACCCTTTTAACACTGATTTGGCAATATTTCAGTAACAGTACCAACTATGGAAAAAGATCCACTGCAGCTGTGATCATGACTTCAAAACCTCCATGGGTGGTTAGTTCACCTAAAGCTGTACTAAGCTGCAGAGAGCCAAAAATCCATATCTCAAATAGTTTTCGAGATACGGGTGCAGAAGGGCACCACGGGCACCACAGTTCAATGGACATACACAACTCAGGCATTTTCAGGATTTTATTTACACTGTTTTCAACATGGCTTTTTGGGGACCCCACCTCATGAACAATGTCACTGTCATTTCATTAATCTGTCCCAAAAGTTAAGCTCAAACAATGAACATGCCATTCTGTGCCACAGGTGCAAAATCATGTTTTGGGCAGGTTGTGAAAAATGACAGCTGTAAACTGCTCATAAGGAGGTGTGGAAAAGAGCAATGTTGAAAATCAGGAGGGAAAATATGAAAAATTGATGAAGTTACGAACGTACATAGAAACTGCACAATGCACGCTCATAATGTGATCATTTATGGGAATTGTTTAACAAAATTTTCAACATGGTTTTTTGGGGAAATCACCTTATGACACTGGCACTGTAATTTTGTTAATCCATCCTGAAAGTTGATTTTGTACAGCGACCATGCTGTTCTGCCGCACAGGTGTGAAAACACATTTCAGGCAGGATGTGAGAAATGACAGCTATACTGTTCATGAGGAGGTGTGAAAAAATGGCAATGCTGAGAATCTGTAGCGAAAATATAAAAAATTGTTAAAGTTACGAGTGTGCATATAAACTGGGCAATCCATGCTTGTAACATGGTCATTTTGTGCACCAAATTTTCAACATGGGCTTTTTGAGACCTTCCCTTATGAACACTGGGACTGTCATTTCATTAATCAGTCCCCAAAGGTGATTCTGTATAGTGACTGAGAAATCACCTTTCATGACTGAGTAACTAAATGACAGTGCCAGCGTTCATGAGGTGGGGTCCTAAAATGCCTACGTTGACAATGTGTTGAAAAAATACAAAAAAATGGCTGAGATATTCATACTTAAATTCTTTGTTTGTGTCAGAGTCATGAAAAGTAGGATCTTAGTTTGTATGATGAGATAAGAACTAAGATCCTACTTCATAAACTCATGAAGTAGGATCCTATTTTGTATCTCATCTTCGAATGACTTTGATATGAACAAAGAATTTGCATGTTAAATTAAACACATTCTAAGGGCATTTTCCAAGCAGTAAAGTGCAGAATGCACCTAGGGGATCCCAATAAACAAGATACATGTTTTGGTTCCTCCCCAGAATATCATTTTGGGAGGTTTCCAATTCTGAATTTTTCAGGCAAAACTGTAAACAAGATGGTGGCCATACAAAAGAGGAATTTTCTCATACAATGTAGGATTCCTCTTTCGTATCATACAGCTGTATTGAAGTTCCTACTGAGCATGCTCAGAAATTATTTTTTATATTTTTTAAATTGCAATAGCTTAAAAACAGCTGATTGTTTTTTTTACCAGAGTAGGAAAAGGCACATCTGTGATGTAGTCCCTTTCGGTCCTGAAAATGTCATACCAAACAAACAAACCCACTGGGCTGAAGGCAGGTTCAAAGAAAAATCCCAGCATATATATATGTGTGTGTATATATATATATATATATATATATATGTAGATATAGATATATATATGTAGATATAGATATATCTATATCTATATCTATATATATATATATTGTGAGGCCCAACTCTCACCCCATTCCATGTGTAAACAGGTTGACATGCTATAGTAAAGGAAAATGGGGTGAGAGGTAGGCCACATGACCCCAAGGCACACCTCAGCATCTGTCGTCTGTGTAGGATGGGAGGTGGGGTGGTGGGGTGGTTAGGGGCTCAACCCTAACATCTCACTTTGCAATGAATTTCTTTTTGAAAAAGTGTAATACAACTAGTAAATAGTCTGTGTTGGTGGGAGCAAGGGCCACCAAGCTGCCCATTTCTGCATAATGATATGCATGTGTGGCAGCATGGGCATTCTGGGCCCTGCATTCCCACTTACACATAGCTACAGAGCAATATATTTATTTATTTATTTACTGTATAATCAGAATTACAATCCTTTCAGTCATAGACTCTTTTGCAAAAGCTCCATGTCGTTTACAGTGGGTGGAGGGAGAACCAAAGTACAAGGAAGACAGATGGAACGAGCAATTATATACAGGTTTCAGTACAGACAGTATTTATACAATGGCTCCACGGTGGTTACAGGGGGTGGAGAGACACAAGACAATATAAAGCATTAAAAGAAACACATTTTTTTATACACTTTGATTTTTACAAGTTACAGAATTGACATGGCAGTTGAGAGGCGTTTTAAAAGCTTTTGGGAGGCATACATGTGGGCCCAAGACAGAGCTAATGAAGAGGGTGGTTCGTAGGGTCTAGGAAGTCCATGAGTCAGTTATGGGGATAAAGGAGGAGAGAGCAGGCCTTACTGGCATTCACATTTAGAGTTTTCAAAGAGGTGTGTTCGAAGGCCTGTTTTGAAAAGTGCAATGCTGTGGGTCTGGGAGAGAGTGGGGGTAGGGTGTTGAGCCATTTGGGGGCATGGTAGCGGAAGGATCTCTGCCCTAGAGAAGTTCGACATGGGGGGACCGTGAAGGATGAGGTAGCCGACAGTCTGGTAGTCCACCTGTGAGGGGCCAGGCTGACGATGGGGAGTAGACTGGCTGGAGTAAGCTGGAGGTGGATCTTTTTTGCTAAGATGCAGCTTTGATATTTGAGTCTTTGAAGGAAATTAAGCCAACCTGTTAGTGTGTACAGATTGCAGGTGTGGGTGAGTCTGTCACAGCCAGTAACGAAGCGGTAGGCTTTATTAAGTGCTGTGGTTATGCTACTTAGGGTGGAGTTGTCAGCAGTGCCATAGATAACAATCCAGTAATCGAGAAGTGAGAGGATGGAGGAGGTGACAGCTATCTGCATGGCATGGGCAGGCAGACTGTTCTTGATCCTGTAGAGGGTACCAATTCTGGAGTTAATCGCTGACAAGAGGAGGCATACATGTCTGTGGTAGGAGAGGGAGGTATCTAAGGTGACACCTAGATATTTAAAATGAGTAACATGTTCCAGATGGGTACCATCCAAGTTTGTGATTTGGAGTGTCATCTGGCTGTGTGGGCTTTGGCAATGTGCAAAGGTCATGGACTTAGTTTTGGAATAGTTAATGATCAGGTGGTGTACAGTAAACCAGTTTTCCAGCTCCCTGAAAACCCCCTGAAGAGAGAGCTGGAGGGTGTCTGGCTGTGGGTGTTGCCAGTAGAGAACAGCATCATCAGCACAAAGTAGGAGATGACCACTGCAAGCTTTGGGGAGTGAGATAAGGAAGAGTGTAAAAAGAGTGTATAGCTGCCCTATAGGGCAAGAAACCCTTGTAACACTAATTTGTTGATATCTTGGGAACTGTAGCAGCTAGAAAAAAATTCAAGTGTCATTGTAATCATGACAGAGAAACATCCATGTGACATACATCAACCAAATCTGTATCATACATTGTTTCCTAGATAGGGGCACCGAAAAGCGATGTAGTTGCTAACTTTGAGGGTGTAATACTGGCCCACAGACCCGAAAATGAGCAACTGGAATACTATTTTCCAAATATCTCATTAACCATAAAAGACAGGAAAAAAAATCATGATATTCATGGCTTTCCATCCTACTTCTGTACTTAGTGCCCTTATAGATGGACTAAGAGTTTTTCCAATGAAAAATCTGTATCTCGAACCATTTTCAGATACGGGCACTTAAAGGCATGACGGCCACCGTAATGTTATCCTATGGGAAAAATATCAACTTCATGATGGCATATCTATTGAACCGATTAATGCTCCAACACCTAAATAGCATAATTTGCATCTCTAGTGTATCCCCTTAATACCCTGCAAATTTCAAGCCAAAAGACAAAACTGTTAATTTACAGTGCACTAGGAAACTTTTTTAAGTTAAAATATTCCAAGTTCGTGAGGTAGCAAAATCCCTGACCATTGGATCAATCCCCATTCGTGAGCTGTCAAAATCGCCATTTGCAAGAAATTCTTGGCCATCAGATTTTAGCTATCTGGTCGCTAAGTGACGGTGAAGGATTTTGCTACATCACAAAAGAGGATTGGGTGGTGGACTAGGATTTTGACAGCTCGTGGACTGTGATTTTGTCAACTCATGAAAGAGGATTCGAAAAACCAACTCTCTTTCACGAGATGACAAAATCCTTGTCCATCACTCGATCCTCTTTAGTGACATAGCAAAATCCTTGACCATGAGTCAATCCTTGTCTATGAGAAGGGCCATCTGGACACAAAGGGATGGTCAAGTATTTTGCTAGTTCATGAAGCAGGATCAGCTCATGGACTAGGATTTTGACAGCTTGCAGGCTAGGATTTTGTCACCTCATGAAAGAGGATTCAAAAACCCAATTCCATTTCATGAGCTGACAAAATCCTAGTCTGCAAGCTGATCCTCTTTTGCAAGGTAGCAAAATCCTTGACCGTCAGCTTAATCCTTGTCCACGAGATGAGACATCTGGTCACAAAGTGACGGACAAGGATTTTGCAGCCTTGTGAAACAGGATAGGTTCGCGGACCAGGATTTTGTCACCTCGCAAAAGAGGATCGTTCACGAGTCTCGGTCAGGAAATTTTTACATTTCAAAAGGCTATTTTCTGAACAAAATAAAGCAAACCAAAGGCATGGGTTTGTAAAGGGCATCACCTTGAGCAAAACCCATGCCTTATTTCAAAGAAAAGTCACCCATTGAGGAAGCTATGACATTTTGTTTGAGAGAAAAAAACAAAACAAGATGGCGGCTTGTGGACAAGTAATTTTTCTGGAAGACCAGGATTTTTTTAAATCATTATTTGTGAGCTGACAAAATCCTTGACCTGAGCCCAATACTCTTTTGCAAGATATACATATAGAAACATAGAAACATAGATTTTGACGGCAGATAAGGACCGCTTGGCCCACCCAGTCTGCCCATTTCCCTACCTATTGGATAAGCTGCAGATCCTAGTTAACCAGCAGCCTACTTCTTCCTACCCCCACCCCCTAGAATTGACTTATGACTGTCCCATGCATGCTTGAATTCCACCATTGTTTTTGACTCCACAACCTCCTCCGAAGACTGCTCCATGCATCCACAACCCCTCTGTAAAAAATAGTTCCTTAAATTACCTCTGAGCCGCCTCTTCTATCTTCAAATTGTGCCCCTTGTTCTTGCACACCTCTTTTTTTGAAAGTTGCTACCCTCTTGGACTTTGTTGATTCCCTTGAGACACTTGAAAGTTTCTATCATGTCCCCCCTCTCCCTCCTTTCCTCAAGGCTATACATATTAAGCTCCTTAAGTCTCTCTTCATATGTCTTCCGGTGCAGACCCTGCACCATTTTAGTTGCCCTCCTCTGGACAGCCTCCATCCTGTCTATGTCCTTGCGGAGACTGGGTCTCCAGAACTGCACACAGTACTCCAGGTGGGGTCTCACCAACTGTCTGTACAGAGGGAAAATAGCTTCCTGTTTTCTACTGGTGATGCCTCTCCCTATGCATCCCAGTATCCCCCCAACCCTCCTTGCTGCCCTCTCACATTGCTTGACCACCTTTAGGTCATCTGATATGACTAACCCCATGTCCCTTTCCATTTTTGTTGTTGTTAGTATCTCACCCCCTATTGTGTACTCTTCCCCTGGGTTTTTGTTTCCCAGGTGCATTACCTTGCACTTCTTAGGAATGAATCTAAGCTGCCATACATTTGACCATTCCTCTAACCTTGCCAAGTCCCTTCTCATCCTTTCCACCCCACCTTGTGCACCAACTCTGTTGCCGATCTTTGTGTCATCTGCAAAGAGACATACTTTTCCTTCCAGTCCCTCTGCAATGTCGCTTATAAAGACATTGAAGAGGACCGGTCCTAATACTGAACCCTGCGGTACCCCACTAGTAACCCCCCTTTCTTCAGAGTGGACTCCATTTACTATTACTCTCTGTGTCCTATTCTCCAGCCAATTCGTTACCCAGGCTGTCATCTTGGGACCCACTCCCAGGCTGGCTAACTTGTATATTAATCTTTTGTGTGGGACTGTGTCAAATGCCTTGCTAAAGTCTAGGTAGGCCATGTCCACAGCCCCTCCCTGATCTACTACTTTGGTCACCCAGTCAAAGAAATCTATCAGATTTGTCTGGCATGACCTTCCCGCTGTGAATCCATGCTGCCTTGGGTCCTGAGCCCCTCTGGCTTCTAGATACTCAACAATTCTTTCCTTCAGAAGTGATTCCATCATTTTCCCTACCACTGAGGTTAAACTAACAGGTCTGTAGTTTCCTGCTTCTGCCTTGCTCCCACTTTTGTGAAGGGGAATCACATCTGCCCTCCTCCAGTTCTCGGGTACCATCCCATCCTCCCATGATTTGTTAAAGAGGGTAGTCAGTGGTGTCACTAGTTCTACCCTTAGTTCTTTTAGAATTCTGGGATGAATCCCATCAGGCCCCATTGCTTTGTCCACCTTCAGTTTTAAGAGTTCTTTCAGAACCCTTTCTTCTGTAAATGGGCTGGTATCAACTTCTGTATCCAGAGTGTTTCTACTGTTTGTTTAGGTACCTCCCTACTTCCTTTGTAAATACTGAGCAAAATATTTGTTTAGTATCTCTGCCTTTCACAGTCACCCTCTGCCCACCCTCCCTCCTCTGTATGAAGCCTCACTAACCTCCTTGGTCTTCCTTCGCTCCCTGATGTACCTATAAAAGGTTTTATCCCCTTCTTAACTGGAGTTGGCTATCTTTTCCTCGGTTTGGGCCTTTGCTGTTCTGACTGCCTTCCCAGCTTCCTTTTGCTTTAACAGATACAGTTCCCTGTCCTGCTCCTTCTGTGATTCCTTGTACTTCCTGAATGTCTTTTTCTCTTGAACCTCCACTGCCACTCTTTTGAGAACCATAGTGGTTTCTTACATCGTTTCGTTTTGTTAATTTGCTTCACACAAAGGCTTGTTACCTCTGTGATGGCAGTTTTTATTATTCCCCATTGTTCTTCCACCCCTCCTTCCTGCCCATTTGCGAGTGCATTCCTTAGGCACTCACCCATTTTGGCAAAGTCAGCCATCCTAAAGTCCAGTACTTTTGCCTTTTTATGGCTTGACTCTATTGCTGTGTTTATTGTGAACCATACTGTTCGATGGTCGCTAGTTCCAAGATGGCTACCCACTTCTACATCTGTGATCCTCTCTTCATCTCTATTTGAGAGAACCAGGTCTAAGATTGCTCCCTCTCGAGTGGGCTCCAATACTTGTTGTCTAAGGCATGCCCCTTGTAGGGCATCTAGAATAACCCCACTCTTTGAAGTGGCTGCTGCAACTGCATTCCAGTTAACATCTGGCATATTCAGATCACCCATCAGCAATATCTCCCCTTTTTCTGCCATTCTAAGTATTCTTTCTATCATTTCCTTGTCCATTTCCTCCCCCTGAGAAAAGAGTCTGTCTAACCCTGTATGCGGTTGGTGCCATTGCGGTCTCCAAATTTACTCACAGTGCTTCTTCTCCTCCCTGTTTTCCATTTTGTTCTGTTGCTTTGATTCCTTCCCTTATGTAAAGAGCTACTCCTCCTCCTCTTTTACCCTCCCTGTCCCTCCTGTAGATAGTGTATCCTGGTAGGTTTATGGTATGTTTATGTCCCAGTCATGGCTTTGTGTGTACCATGTTTCTGTGACTGTCATGATATCCAGATGTTCCTCCTTCATCAAGGCCACTAATTCAGGAAGCTTGTTACTCAGACTATGGGCATTGGTACTCATTGCTCTCCATTTTTTGATGGCTTTACCTTCTTTTGCAGCATCCCCCACTAACCTGTCTACCTTGGTCTTTTTCTCATTTAGTACCCTGTTTTGTAGGGAGAGGCTGGGATTTTCCTACTGCTTATAAGTGCCTCCCCCCTTGACTAGTTTAAAAGCTTGCCAATGAAGCATTTAAACCGATTGCTCAAAAGACTTGTTCCCATCCTGGACAGATGCAGACCATCCTGCCAGTATAGGCTGGTGTCCCTCCAGGTGGAACCCCAGTCCCCAATGAAGCCAAACCCCTGTGCTCCACACCATTTTTTCAACCATTCATTAAACTGCATGGTGCAAATTACCCTTGCCTCACTCATGCCATTGACAGGCAGCACCTCAGATAAGGATATTGTGTGTGTTATTTGTCTTAGGCCCCTCCCCAATTCTACAAAGTCCTTCTGCACTGCTCTAATCTCATGATTAGCCAAGTCATTTGTCCCTAGCTGGACAATGACATCCAGCTCAGACTCCCATGCAGCTGTTCTCATGATCCTGAGGATGCGCTTCCTGTCTCTCCAAGCCATGCACCAGGCAGGCAACTTACTTCAGTTTTCCCTGCTCCCCCCAGTTCTATCCCCCTAATTATTGAGTCCCCCACCAGGAGCTGCTTCCTTTCCTTGTGGTGTCCTCTGCCTCCTTCCTGTGGGCCTCCCTTGTGACAGTTGTCCTCAGCCTCCTTAGTCTCCTCTGCAGGTGCATCCATAGGGGAGCTATGCTCCCCCAGAATGGTGTATGGATTTTGGTGTGGAACAACTGACTTGGTGTGCCTCTGTTCCACCATCCTCACCCTCCCTGAGCCCACTGTGGTCCATCTGCTGTGCTTTCTTTGCAACCTCTGAGGTAGTGGTGGTGGCTCTGGTGCTTCCTGGATGGGGGAGGTTCCCTTCCTACTGTCCAGTGTGGCCTGGGGGAAGGTCCCCTTACTACTGTCCAGTGTGGCCTGAATATGGGCAACTTCCTACCTCAGGGCAGAGAGTTGTCTGCAAATAGGGTAGCATCTCAGCCTCCAGAAAGACTCCCGGAAGACTGCTGCCCCACAGCCATTACACTGCACTACTCCCCACACTTTTTTTTTGTGTGTGTGAACTGAGCATGCTCAGAATCAGAAAATTAAAAATTAAATAACTTTGGAATGGATTAATTTTTTTTTTTACCAAACCAACAGTGTATTTTTCCTTGCCCAAATTCTTTTTACTTTCCAAATTTCAGACCAAACGACCACATGGTGTTGTTGCAGCGCCATGGGCAAAAGACCATTGCTGAACATTTTCAAATTCATGCCAAAATGTCATTCCATGTCACAGGTGCAAAAACACATTTCAGACAGGATGTGAAAAATGACAGCTATATTATTCATGAGGGAGTATGAAATAATAGCAACGCTGAAAATTTGGACTCAAAATATTGAAGATTACCAAAGTCATACTTGTGTGTAGAAAAATTCCAAAGAATGTTAATGACTATCAATTTTTAAGCATTTTTTAAATAAATTTTAAACATAGCTTTTTTGAGACTCCACTTCATGAGCACCGGTGTTGAAATTTGGTTATTCTGTCCTTAAGATGATTTTGCACAGTGACCAAGAGATCACCTTCCAGGCCTGATTAACAAAATGAAAGTGCCAGTGTTCATAGGATCTGGTGAAAAAAATTCCAAAAAATGTCAAAGTTATGAACATAAGTTCAAAACTCATTTGAAATACATTTTATTTCACTTACCTTGATTCCTCAGTTCACAGTTAGGCTTTGAAGAGTGCAAATGTGTGTCGGTCCACAGAAGATGACATACTATTACCTCTTATGGTAAGTATAGTGTAGGGGTATGTGGGGTGGTAGATGCTCAGTGAGAAGGTCAGGATGGAGATGGAGGAGGGGGAAGGTGGGGATGGTGAGGGACTGTTTTCTTTTTTTAGATTAAGAAATGGTGTTGGGGACTGTTTTCTTTTTACAGGATATAATTATTAAAATATTTCCCAAAACTGGGAGCGACTCCCCAGTATCCCACACTGCTGGGTGCTGTGGCTCTAAATGCAGATACAGTGATTGGGCACCCCAATGTTGGCCAATAAATAAAACAAAGGGCTGCAGGAGGGGGGCATTTAACACTGGGGTGGGCATCTTGGTATTGGATTCTATATAAATAAATAAGGGACTAGTGGATGGTGATTGGAGGATAAGGTGTGCCACTAGACACTAGGAAAACATCAGAACAATGGTCAGAGGGTGGGGGGTGCCACTAAACACCAGGAAAACATCAGAGATAGTGATTGGAGGGTAGGGGTGCAGTTATACACTAGGAAACTTAGTTTTATTATGAGCATAGCAATCAGAGTTTAGAGGTGCCCTAGACACCAGGGAACCTATTTTTTGTTACATGGACAGTGATCAGATGGTGGTGGGGGGGTGCCACTAGATACCAGGGAAATGAAGGGGCAGGGGTACTGGAGGTTGGGGGAAGGTTTCATTAGACACCAGGGAAAAACAGCATAGTACTGGGGAGAGAAATGGAAGGGGCAAGCAATGATTCTTGTCTGACAAAAACAAATCCTTTTTTGTGACTTGTATTATGAAAAAGGATTCTTTTTCATATCACATGGTCATCAAAAAGGATCCATTACATTAAAAAAACATTTCAAGAGCATATTTCTAACTCTGAATTGTAGATTGCACCTAGTAAGGTCCTGATGGGCAAGAGAGGTGTGGTGGTCTCTCTACAGGATGTCATTTTTGTAGCTTTTGAAAAAAAAAATGTACAAAAAAAACAGAAATAAGATGATGGCTCATAAAAAAAGGAATGATCTCTTGTGAAAAAGTGTATTGTTCACACAAAAAGAAAATGATCTTATAAGACTCAATCATTTTTCACTAGATCAATTCATTTGTTACATACGAACATATGAAATTTGCCAGCAGATAAAGGCCTAGAGGTCTATCAAGTCTGCTCGAATGTGCAGCTAGCACCCCTTATTCTGCAGCTGCCCCTCCCTTCCACCCTTCCTCTTCATTAACCCTCCCCCTTGTCCTGTTCAATCCTCATTTGAAGCAGTCCACTATTCTACTGCATACCACTTCAGCAGGTAACGCATTCCACCCAGCCACCACCCTATCTGTAAAAAAGTGTTTCCTCATCTCCCTCCTGAACCTTCCTCGCTCCAGTCTCATATCATGGCCCCTGGTGTCCTTCCCCTCCCTTACTTTGAACAGCCCCTCTGTACCTGTCTTGTTTATTCCTTTCATGTATTTAAAGGTTTCAATCATGTCACCCCTGTCTCTCCTCTCCTCCAGTGAGTACATGTTCAACTCCGTCAACCTCCTCTCATGTGATAAGTCCCCCAGCCCCTTGATCATCTTTGTCACTCTGCGCTGCACCCCCTCCAGTAACTTAATGTCCCTCTTCAGATACGGACACCAGTACTGCACACAGTACTCCAGGTGTGGTCTAACTAATGACCTATACAGGAGCAGAATCACCTCCTCCCTCCTTGAGGATATACCCCTTGCAATACAACCCAGCATTTTGTTGACCTTTGCAGCTGCCTTCCTACATTGTGCAGAGTTGTTCATTGACCCTGTAATGAGCACACCCAGATCCTTCTCCTCCTCCTCCTCTGTCTGGGCTAGCAGCACCCCTAGCTGGTAACTCCTCCTTGGGTTCTTCATCCCAAAATGCAGCATCTTGCATTTTTTGGCATTAAAGCCCAGTTGCCAGGTGTCTGACCAGGTTTCAAGCATTGCCAGATCATCCTGCAACCCCTGCCATCCCCCAGGTCATCCACCACAGCGCCTACCTTGGTATCATCAGCAAACAGACTGATCTTGCTCTTGATGTCCCATGATATGTCTGCAATGAATATCCCAGACAACACTGGTCCCAACACCGAGTCCTGTGGAACACCGCTCATCACTGCCCTTGGGTGTGAGAGCTCCCCACCCACCACCACCCTCTGTTGCTTTCCCTGCAGCCAGTTTCCTACCCATCTCACCAGCTTTTCACCCGCCCCTGTGCCTACTAACTTCCTTCCCAGCCTTCCATGTGGCACTGAGTCAAATGCCTTACTGAAGTCCAGATACAGGACATCCACTGCATGGCCCCTGTCCAGTTGCCTAGTTACCCAGTCATAGAACGATGGATGTGAGGCTCTCTGGTCTGTAGTTTCCTGGATCATCCTTGAGGCCACTCTTGTGGAGGTGCACCACATGAGCCATCCTCCAGTCCTGAGGTACACACCCTGAATGTAGTGTGGCATTAAACAGGTCTACCAAAGGTCCTGTAAGGACCTCTGCCAGCTCCTTCAGTACCCTGGGGTGGATACCATCTGCCTTGGTGCCTTGTCCACCCTCAGTGCCTTCAAACCCTCTCGAACTCTGCTCTCCATGATTTCCCCATCTGTCACCACTTCCCACCCTGTTTCTGCCATTTCTTCCACCTTGGGTGTCACCCCCCTCTTCTCTTTAGTAAATACTGAGCACAAGTACTCATTTAGTGCTTCTGTCTTATCGCACCCTACTTCCAGCCAACCCCCCTCCTTCCTAATCCTTACTATGTGGTCCTTACAGCTCTTTTTCTCCCTGATGTACTTAAAGAAGTCCTTCTCCCCCTTCTTAATGCCTTGTGCCAGCCTGAGTTCTGTAGATCCTTTGACACCCCTTACTGTCCTTGCCACCTCCTTCGATTCTGTCAAGTACTCCTCCCTGTCCTCCCCCTCCCTGTTTTCTTGTACTTCTTAAAGGCAGCTCTTTTCCTCCTTACCTTTTCCATGATCTCCTTGCACAACCAGATTGGTTTCTTAGCCCTAGCCTTCTTGCTCTGGGCTTTACAGCAGGTTTTGGTTGCCTCCACTATCCCCAGCTTTATGAGCTCCCACCTCTGGTTAGTGTCCATACTAGATTGAATTCTGGCCAGGTACCCTTTTACCACTTCCCCCATCCTCCCAAAGTTGGCCCTCCTGAAGTCCCTCACTATTGTGCCAGATTCCACTCTTTCCTTGCCCATATCCAATGTGAGCCATACTGAGTGGTGGTCACTCCCTGACAGTGGTTCCTCCACTGTAAGTTCTCTCACAAAGTCCCCATTTGCCAGCACAAGGTCAAGGGTATTCCCTAACCTGGTTGGTTCACTGACCATTTGCAGCAGGAAGCTGTCCTGGAAGGCATCCAGTAGTACCTGCTCCCTTCTGTTCCTGGTTGTTGGGCTGCTCCAGTCCACACCTGGCATGTTGAAGTCCCCCACAATCACCACACTACCCTTCTCGCAGGTCCTCCTGATCTGTCCCGCTAGTTCCCTGTCTAACTCTTCCATCTGAGATTGTGGCCTGTACACCACTCCCATTCTAAAAATCCTATTCTTGGAATCCTGGATTTGGATCCAAAGTGACTCTGTACTACCCTCCTCCCCTTCTTCCCTTACACTCTTCAGTCCTTCCTTCACATATAGTGCCACCCCCCCTACTTTCCCAATCACCCTGTCCCTATGAAATAACCTGTTCCCTGGTACAGACAGGTCCCAGTCATTGTATTGGGTGGCCCATGTTTCCATGATGGCTGCAATGTCCACCTCTCCCTCTGCCAAGAGAACCTGTAACTCTGCAGTTTTCCTCCCAAGGCTCCTAGCATTAAGGGTAACCACCTTCCACCCTTCCCCCCTCCCATCCTGCCCTCCTTTCCTAGCATCACCAACAGTACTTGCCATTAGTCCTTTGTCACTGTTATGGGGGGTAAGCTCATATGGTTTCCCAACCTGTGGTCTCTGCATATCTCTTCCCCAACTGCCACCCCCCACTCCTAGTTTAAATTCCCAACTTCCTCTATGTACTCCTCCATCCTCTGTTTCAACACTTTCTTTCCTCCTCATCAAGTGTAGTCTGTCCTGGCACAGACTACTGTCCTCCCAGGTCCCTCCACCCCCACAACAGCCCATACCCTTTAGCACAACACCAGGTTCTTAGCCATCCATTAAATTCCTCTATTCTCAGCTTTCTTGTGTGCTTGCTTTGGCAACCGGAAGTATCTCTGAAAAGTTACTGATCTTCCTGCCCCTCACATAATTGTGCTAGTTCCTCAAACCTCCTCTGACTGTATCTACTGTCTTGTCAGCCAGGTCATTTGTCCCAAGATGTATAATTAAATGAGGCTTGTCCCTACCCCTTCTAGCATATTTCAGAACAGACTGTCCCACCCTTTCTGCTGTCATTCCTGGCATTGCATCCACCCAAATGTGACTATGCCTCTCCCCCTTGCTACCCCACCTAACTCCTCTTAGTATTGAGTCCCCCAGTGCTAAGATTCCACCCCTCTTACTCCCTGCTTGCTTCCATTCATCTCCCTCTCTCATTTCCAGCTCCTCTTCTTCCTCCTGCACATTATTTCCCCCTTTTACCCCTGTTGCAATTCTCCCAGCAGAACTTCCTCCGCTTCCAGTTTGGTCCAGGCATTTATCAATTACTCCTCTAATTTCATCACTTCCTCCTCCACCTTCTTTCTCTCTAGCAGTGCACAACTATTTTCTGAAGGCCCTTCACAAATACCTGCCTCTCTCTTCATAGTAACCTGTTCTCTCCTTTCCACTCCATGACTTTTGCCACTTCTTTGCCTCCCCTCACAAGTCCCTATCTCCTCCTTCCATTTGTCTTTTGTCTCCCGACCTGGTTTCCCCGGAAATTGTTCTTTCTGGCCTGGGCCCTTTTGTCTCTGCTCCCTTCTTCTGACCCTCTCCTCACCACTGTTGGCTTAAATCGCCCTCCCTCATCTCCCCTTCTTCCTCCCTCCAGTATTGTGCTAAACCCACCCCCAATCTGCCTTGCCTGTCTTAGTTCATCCTGCAGACCCTCAATCTCCTTTCTAAGTTTTTCTATGTGGTTGCACACTAAACATCCTCCCACATTCCAGGCAATTTTTAGAAAGATTGGTGCACCACAGTTGTTGCAGCCTACCACCCTACCCATTGCTGTCGTTGCCCACCAGCGACCCCCCCACCCTTCCAGATGCAGGATACCAAACACTCCCCCTAGTCTCCCCTCTCTCCCCTCTATCAGTGCAAAACATTTTCTTTAGTTCCCTTACCTCCTTTGTTGCACACATTTAGATATATTGAGCAACTGCTTTTTATATTCCTATCCTTCCTATCCACACTCAAAAACAGACTTTAAGTAGCAATTGCACTGCCTTCTTCAAACTCCTACTCCTCCTTTCCCCAATGCAATATCAATGCAAAGAAGTAATAATGAAAGCTCCTAGATTTGCATTTACTTCCCTTCCACTGAGAGAGCAGTCACCTCTTCACTTGCTGCTGTTCCTTTCCTGGTATGCCCCTCCTACTCCACACCCCTTACTATACCCAGTGTTTAGCTTTGTTGAACTTTTTACCTCTATCATGAAAAATAAACTTCCCATAGGACATAATGGCAACATAAAAACTGAATAACTTTGCAGGAGGTTAATATATTTACATCAAACACAGACGGGAAGTTCTGATACCCAAGTTCTTTCTTCAATAAAAACACATGCCAAATGTCTACACCATCTGGGCACAAGTCGATGAGGAAAAAACTTCAAAAAGTGGCTCCTTTTGTCTTTTTTATACTATCCAGATCTCAGAATCCACAAATCCAACTGGAATGAAACTTACCACGTCAAGAGAGCTGCCCCACAGGAGAGTGCATACCAAATCTTGTACAAATCCATTCAACAGTTACAATGTTATTAAAGTGCAACATCTGAGATTTAAAATTAAACAGGCTACTTAACCCGTACTATGGGGGCACAACCCTGCCCCATAATACGTGGTGTTCTGATATCTTTCTGTATATCAATGCATAAAAATGTATGATACCATATTAAAAAAAAAAACTGTGTTAAAATTATTTTTTTTTTTTAATTTTGGTTTCTCGTCAGCCTTTTTCATGAGGATCAATCCAATTTATTATCCAACTCATATACCTCTACTTGCACCACTGGTATGTCCCTCTACCTTTAAGCAACCTGTACTCTTCCTTGCTCTTAATGACTTCAAATGCATTAAAAGATAAGAGTGAATTACTGTAGCACCTGAAGGTGTAATAGGAGTACAATGGCTTCCTCTATGTTGAACTCTAAGCAAGTTCACATGAAAAAGAAGGGTTCTTACCAGTCTGAGGCCCTTTGCAGTCCTTTAGGCTGAATCCAGATATAGTCTGATAAGTCCCAATAGCTAGTGGTGATGGCAACATTGCTGAGTACTTTTGGTAACAAGATCCACTGCAGTAAAAGATAAGATCACTTCAGAATTTTTAATAGCATGTAGCATGTTCTCCTTCACTGGTTGCCACTGAGTCCCTAGGTCAGGAGGTATCCTAATGATCTCAGAACCTTATTGGTGACTATATCATGGCAATCTATGGGTGTACATGCCAGCCAGAGTGGAGCCAGTGGGAGCTGGCAAACCTTCTCACAGTGGGATTATGTTTTCTCCACCTTTTAACATTTCATCCAACATGCACACAGTGCTGCACCATAGCGATCATAGGGATCATAGAGATAATATGAGCCAGGACAGGCACAGGCCCTTATACAGCTCACCTTTCACTCAAAGGGAGTAACCATTAATTGACTGTGCAGAGCAATATCTATCTAAGTGCTTTTTAAAGGTAGTCATGCTGTTACTACCAACATGTCTGGTGGAAATCTCTTCCACATTCTTACCACTCATTGACTAAAAAATCGTGCCCTTCTTTTGGTTTTTTTTTTGTTTACCCCTGAAGCTGAAAACCATGTGATCTTGTAACATGTTCTGTATCTTTGCACATTAGTCCTGAAGTTTCCCAGAAATCATCTTTGGTAAAGGCTCTGTAGACAAAACACATGTTTCCCCTTAGTTGCCTACTGTATACTCCAGTGAGTACAGATCAAGAACCCTCAATCTGTCTTCATACAGTATTTGTATTCCTTGACCTTTCTAATTATACTGATTACCCTCCTCTGAATACCCTCCAATATGTTTATATCCTTCTTGTTTAATGGTGCAGAAAACTGCAAGCAGAACTCCAGGTTTGGTCTCACGAGTGACTTGTACAGAGGAAGAATCACCCTTTCATCCCTGCTGGTAATATGTCTAGCTATGCAGGTCAAGATGCCCCTAGCCCAAATAGCCTTTACTTGGCAGTTTCTACTGTTCTTTGAAGTCCTTAATAATAATGATTCCCAGGTCCTTTTCCTCATCAATGACTCTGAGTTTTTGCCCACCTCCGAATATGATGCCATGATATTTGAATGGCCCAAGTACATAACTGCACACTTGTCTAAGTTAAAGGCCAACTTATATTCTAGTTCCAACGAATTATTTTTATCAAGTTCCTTTTGCAGTTTTACTGCATCTTCTTCACTTTCAACTGTAAAACCAAGCTTGGTGTTGTCTGCAAATGTGGATATCCAGACTTGATCCCTATTAGTCAATAAAGCAGTATAGATGCTTGATAACAATCAGCCTGTTACACACATGGCATACCCCTTGCAGGTGAACAACTATTCAGGCTCACTGAAAGAGTTCACTGTGATGGATTGGGGACCCCTGTTCTGAGATTCAACTGAGGATATAGAATATAACATACAGTACATCAGTTCCTAATGCACACTTCCTCTGTCCTGCTCCCTCTCCTCTTGTTTGCAATATATTGCATAGCTGTCACTATGCAGTCATAGTAAAACCATTCATCATTTCTAGTTACACATCTAAAATCTAATAGGGCTAATATAGGCAGAACCATTTAAGTTTCCTCTCTAGAATTAGCTGAAATGTAATCCATGAGATAGTTATCTTGCACATCAGCTTCCAAATTTAGCTGAGAGGGCAGCTACATAGATACATAGATACGTAGATACATAGACAGTGTCGGCAGATAAGGGCCTATGGCCCACCCAGTCTGCCCATTTGAGCTTGTAAGTTCAGTTTGTTTTCCTAGAAGTCTGTTGCCCCTTACCACTGACCTCCAGAATTCCTTTATGTCTATCCCATGCATTCTTAAATCCCGTGATTGTTTCAGCCCCCACCACTTCCTCTGGCAGGGTGTTCCACTTGTCCACCACCCATTCTGTGAAGAAATTCTTTCTCATGTTTCCTCTGAATCGTCCTCCCTCCAACTTCATCCCATGCCCTCTAGTTCTGGAACATCTTTTTCACTTAAAAATGGTGTTTTCCTGTACCCTGTTCCTCCCTGTAAGATACTTGTATGTCTCTATCATATCCCCTCTCTCCCTCCTCTCCTCCAGGGAGTACATGTTCAGTTCCTTCAACCTGTCCTCATAGAATTTGTGATGCAATCCATGCACCATCTTTGTTGCCCTCCTCTGAACCTTCTCTACCCTGTCTATGTCCTTACGTAGGTATGGTCTCCAGAACTGTACACTGTACTCTAGGTGGGGCCTCGCTAGTGTCTTGTATAGCGGAATTATGACCTCCCTTTCCTGATGGTGATGCCCCTGCCTATACATCCCAGCATCCTATTTGCTTTACCTGCTGCCTTGTCACACTGTTTCCTACCTTGAGGTCATCAGATGTAACCCCCAAGATCTCTTTCCTGCTTGGTGCATGCTATACCCTCACCCCAACTGATATATTGTGCCGGTTTTGTGCCCCATATGCATTATCTTGCACTTCTTTGCATTGAATTTCAACTGCCAAACCCCTGACCATTCTTCAAGTTTCTGCAGGTCGCTTCTCATTCTGTCTACACCCTCTGGTGTGTCTACTCTGTTACAGAGCTTTGTGCCATCAGCGAACAGTGAAATTCTGCCTTCTAGGTCCTGCGCAATGTCACTGATGAAGATGTTGAATAGGACCAGTCCCAGCACTGATCCCTGTGGTACCCCACTGGTCACTCTTCCCTCTGTGTAGTGACAGCCATTTACCACCACCCTCTGTGTCCTGCCACCCAGCCAGTTACCTACCCACCACACTACTGTCCTGCCCACACCCATATTCCCCAGTTTGTGTAATAGTCTTCTATGTGGCACAGTGTCAAAGGCCTTGCTGAAGTCCAGATAGGCCATGTCCACTGCCCTCCACTGATCCACCTCCCTAGTCACCCAGTCAAAAAATTCAACGAGGTTGGTCTGACATGACCTCCCCTGCTGAAACCATGCTGCCTTGGGTCCTGTAGTCCATTGACAGCCAGATGTTCCACCAATCTCTCCTTCAGTAGTGCTTCCATGATCTTCCCACTACCGAGGTGAGGCTGGACTGGTCTGTAGTTCCCTGCTTCCTCTTTGTTCCCACTTTTGTATAAGGGGACCATCATGCTGTCCTCCAGTCTTTGGGTACCTCCTGTTTTCAGTGATCGGCTAAACAGGATAGCCAGAGGTTCAGCCACCACCTCTCTTAGTTCTTTAAGGACCCTGGGGTGCACCCCATATGGCCCCATTGCTTTATCAACTCTTATTACTTCCAGTTCTTCAGGACCCTTTCGTAAAGGGACTTGTGTCCATTTCTGCACCATTCTCACCCCTTGTACTCCATTCAGACCCATTACCTCCTCCTCTCAGTAAAGACTGGGCAGAAATACCTGTTCAATATGTCAGCTTTACTGTTGTCATCCTCCATGCAGCCCCCATCCTCCCTCTTCAGTCTCACTATCCCTCCCTCTGTCTTTTCTTTTTTCACTTATGTACCTGAAAAAGGTTTTGTCCCTCTACCCATTGATTTTGCAATGTGTTCTTCTGTCTGAGCGCTATTTCCCTACTGACCTCCCTGCCTCCCTTTGCTTTCCTGGTACTCTCCCTATCCCTTCTGCCTGCGTCTTTTGTATTGCCCGAATGCAATCATTTTGGCTTTCACTTTTGCTACCTCTTTGGAAACCATAATGGTCTCCTCTTCTTATCCTCTTGCTAACCTGCTTAATGCATAATTCTGTTGTTCTTGTAATCCCATTTTAAATACTGCCCACTGTTTCTCAACCCCTGATTCCTGTCCCATTCCCCTTAATGCCTCTTTCAAGTATCTCCCATTTTCCCAAAGTCTGCCCCCTAAAATCCAGGATTCGTGTTTTGTGTGGTTTTGGTTCTGCTCTTTCTGTGATTTCAAACCACAATGACTGGTGGTCACTGTTTCCCAGGTGCTTCCCCCCATTACACCCCATCACACTGTCCCTGTTTGTGAGCACAAGGTCCAGTATTGCCTTCTGCCGAGTTGGTTCCATGACCAGTTGCTTGAGTAAGGCACCCTGAATGGAGTCCAGGATAAGTCTGCTCCTAGTTGATGCTGCTGCTGGGATGCTCCAGTCCACGTCTGGAATATTGAAGTCTCCTACCAGTACTACCTCACCCTTGTCTGCCATCCTTTGGATGGCTAGCATCAGCTCCCTATCTGTTTCTTCCTCCTGGGCTGGTGGTCTATAGACCACACCTGTGCGGATGGCTGTCCCCATTTTCCTTTCAAATCCATTTGTCACATAAAAACACCATTCAGCCTGCAGGCTGGATTTTTCCAAACCCCTAAAATTCTTAAAATCGTGGGAAAGAAACTGGCATGAGTGGATCACCAACTTGGGAGCCACAATTTCTCCCACAGCCTCAGTTTTTTCAAAGAATTATGATCAGCTCCACGATTTACAGCAGCTTCTGCCTATTGTTTTTGCACAGATGCAGGAAAATGAAACAGAGAAACATAGAATTTGATGGCAGATAAGGACTGCTTGGCCCACCTAGTCTGCTGATTTCCCTACCTAATGGATAAGCTGCAGATCCTAGTTAACCAACAGCCTACTTCCTCCTACCCCCCACTAGAATTGCCTTATGTCTGTCCCATGCATTCATGATTTCCCCCACTATTTTTGACTCTACGACCATCTCAGGAAGGCCGTTCCATGCATCTACAAACATCTCTGTGAAGAAATACTTCCTCACATTACCTCTGAGCTGTCTCACCCCTATCTTCAAATTGTGCCCCCTTGTTCTTGCACATCTCTTTTTCTGAAAGATGCTACCCTCTTGCACTTTGTTGATTCCCTTGACGTATTTGAAAGTTTCTATCATGTTCCCCCTCTCCCTCCTTTCCTCGAGGCTATACATTTTAAGCTCCTTTAGTCTTTCTTCATATGTCTTCTGGTGCAGACCTTGCACCATTTTGGTTGCTCTCCTCTGGACAACCTCCATCCTGTCTATGTCTTTGCAGAGATGGGGTCTCCAGAACTGTACACAGTACTCCAGATGTGGTCTTACCAACTGTCTGTACAGAGGGCCAACAACTTTCTGTTTTCTACTGGTGATGCCTGTCCCTATGCATCCCAATATCCCCCAGCCCTCCTTACTGCCTTCTCACATTGCTCCCCACCTTTAGGTTGTCTGATATGACTACCCCCAGGTCCCTTTTCATTTTTGTTGTTGTCAGTATCTCACCCCCATTTTGTACTCTTCCCCTGTGTTTTTGTTTCCCAGGTGCATTACCTTGCACTTCTTTGCATTGAATCTAAGCTGCCATATATTTGACTATTCCTCCAACCTTGCCAAGTCCCTGCTCATCCTTTCCACCCCACCATGCATATCAACCCTGTTGCAGATCTTTGTGTCATCTGCAAAGAGACATACTTTCCCTTCCAGTCCCTCTGCAAAGTCACTTATAAAGACATTAAAAAGGACCAGCCCCAGTACTGAACCCTGTGGTACCCCACTAGTAACCCCCCTTTCTTCACTTTGGGCTTCATTTACTATTACCTGCTGTGTCCTGTTGTCCAGCCAGTGTTTTACCCAGGCTACCACCCTGGGACCCACTCCCAGGCTGGCTAATTTGTTTATTAATCTTTTGTGTGGGACTGTGTCAAACGCCTTGCTAAAGTCTAGGTAGGCTATGTCCACAGCCCCTCCCTGGTCTATTACTTTGGTCACCCAGTCAAAGAAATCAATTTGATTAGTCTGACATGACCTTCCTGCTGTGAATCCATGCTGCCTTGGGTCCTGTGCCCCACTGGCCTCTAGGTACTCAACAATTATTTCCTTCAGAAGTGATTCCATCATTTTCCCTACCACTGAGGTCAAACTGACAGGTCTGTAGTTTCCTGCCTCTGTCTTGCTCCCACTTTTGTGAAGGGGAATCGCATCTGCACTCCTCCAGTCCTCAGGTACCACACCATCCTCCCATGATTTATTAAAAAGGGTAGTCAGTGGTGTAACTAGTTCTTCCCTTAGTTCTTTTAGAATTCTGGGGTGAATCCCATCAGGCACCATTGCTTTATCCACCTTCAGTTTTAAGAGTTCTTTCATAACCTTTTGTTCTGTGAAAGAACTAATATCAACCCCACTATCCAGAGTGCTTCTATTGACTGGATTAGGTATCTCCCCCTGCTTTTCCACTGTGAATACTGAACAGAAGTATTCATTCAGTATCCCTGTTTTTCACTGTCTCTCTCTGCCCAACCTTCTTCCTCTTTATTCAGCCTCAATATCCCTGCCTTAGTCTTTCTTTGTTCCCTAATGTACCTATAAAAGGTTTTATCCCCCTTCTTAATGGAGTTGGCTATCTTGTACTCAGTTTGGGCCTTTGCTATTCTGACTGCCTTCCCCACTTCCTTCTGCTTTAACTGGTACGGTTCTCTGTCCTGCTCCTTCTGTGTTTCCTTATACTTCCTGAATGCTATCTTTTTCTCCCTTACCTTCCCCACCACTTCTTTTGAGAACCATAGTAGTTTTTTTCTTTCATTTTGATTTGTTTATTTGCTTCACACAAAGGCCTGTTGCCTCTGTGATGGAGGTTTTGATGTTTCCCCATTGTTGCTCCACCCCACCTTCTTGCCTGTTTGCTAGTGCTTTTCTGAGGCACTCTGCCATTTTGACAAAATCAGCCCTCCTGAAGTCAAGTACCTTCACTTTTGTATGGCTTGACTCTACAGCTAAGTTTATCATGAACCACACTGTTTGATGGTCACTTGTTCCCAGATGGCTACCCACTTCAAGATCGGAGATCCTCTATCTATCCCTATTTGAGAGTACCAGGTCTAAGATTGCTCCCTTCCGAGTGGGTTCCAAAACTAGCTGTCTGAGGCATGCTCCCTGCAGGGCATCAAGAATGGCCCTGCTCTTGGATGTGGCTGTATTAAATGTGCTCCAGTTAACATCTGGCATATTCAGGTCCCCCATCAGCAATATCTCCCCTTTCTGTGACATGCCAAGGATACCTTCTATCATTTCCCTGTCCATTTACTCCCCCTGAGATGGGGGTCTGTATACAACCCCTGTATGGATTGTGGAGCCATTTCCAGTCTCCAGGGTGACCCACAGTGTCTCCTCTCCTCCCTGTTTACCCTTTAGTTCTGTTGCTTTGATTCCTTCCCTTACATAAATGGTTTGCCTATGTAGGATTTTGTAACAATTTGGATTAATAAGAAAGAGTCAATGTGATCTGCTGTGTTGGCTATGTGTGCTGATTATGTACTGTTATACCTACAGTTGGAAAATATAATACGAGAACCGTTTTGTAGTGTTTTCCATAATCCTATATGGATGGCATGACTTCGATTTTGTGATGCTATCAAAAGCTGCTCTAGGAAGCCGAGTCAACAGCTAACTTGTTGACCAGCATCCCAGTGCCAGACTTCCTGTCAACTGTGATTTGCAGTCAACAGGGAGCCACAGACAGCAGGGACTGCAGGTTCTGCCCCCGCACCCCTTGTTCCTATAAATACCAACTCTGAGTCAGAGTTGGTTCTGGGATGGGGTGCAGGATGGGGAAAATGTTGCCCGGTCCTGGGCGCAACCCCTACATCAACACAGTGCTGTTTTCAGCAGTGTTGTATGTCACTGTATGGGTTTCACCACCGGATGTGCATACCATTAAAAGTCATCCACCATGTTAAGTTAAGTACTTATAAGCAGGTCAAAATGTAGGTCACAGTTGTTTGCCAAATTGCTTCTCTCTCTGCAGTTGGAAAATAGATCATTAGAAGTGTAAAAGTATAGGAGCTTAGCATAATCATATGTCAGTTTAAGTCAGAGATACAGTACAGCATGATGAAAACTTTTCGTTTATTGTACATCCTGCATCTGCAACTCAATGACATTTAAGCTGTTTTTTTTTTGTAACAGCAAGAAAAACAGTTTATATGCGTTATACTTTAAATACCTAAACAGATAGAATGACATACTTTTTGTTATTTAAAATAATGTTTATGTTAATTTGATGCCATTGTATGCCTATGCACTGAATTATCAATACTCTGTGTTTCTTTAAAACCTTCCTAACTGAATGCAGAAATGTAAAGCAAAGAGTGTAGCTCTGTAAGCTTTCTTTTGCCTAATGAGGTGCCTTGTATGTTGGTTGAAGACTACCATGATCTGGTGACTGCATTATTTATCACTGTCTGATTACAGAATCAAGCTTATTTTTTTCCCAAAACCAGGAACATAGGCATGATTGAACAATCAAAATCAGTGTGTGGTTGTCACTAGCTTTTAATGTTTTTTGGACATACACCAAAACTGGTAATATTCTTCCATCTAGTTACATGGTTGGCCTAAAACCTAGTATTTAATTAAGATGTTAAGTAAATTAAGATTTTTAGGAAGAAGGCATCTTCAGTCCCTTGGAGAACCCAATGAACAGAAGAAAGAAGAATACTTTATGAGCTGCACCTATCTACTCAGGTCTCCAGGAAAAAAAGTGAATTGGCCACCACTTAGTATTCCATGTTAGAATGCCCCTCTACTGTTTTGTGCTCTTAACAATATGGAAATAAACCTGATTTGGGGAAAATTTAAGCTTCAGTTTCAGTGTTTATTTTGAAACCTGTGCAGAATCCAACAGTTTTTGGTTAATGGCCTGGCAACTTAAATTGTTCCAAAGAGTGGGAATACAAATAAACAAGGATCACAACCTAATTATCCATGATGGCGGGAGTGGAGTAACTTAGGGAGGCTGTCCACAGAATGCCTTGTATTATAAGACCCAGTCTAGCAAGAGTTATGAATGTTTTCATATTTTGCACAAATACATTGCACAATCTATTATCACCCATGGGGTGCAAGACTTCTGTAAAGATGTTATACAGTAAGGGGATCCATAGAATTATGTTAAGGAGCAGTTTAATTTAGAACCTGAGGGGAAAAAAGCAACTAAAGATAGACTAAAAAAGGACTGTTGCATGGAAAGTCTGTACCTTATAGTGTTAGGCTTAGAAGAAAGAGTAAAATACGTTAGGAAGAATTCCACTGATTTAAAGTCTAGTAATCAGGGATTGTCTAAATAGCTAGAGGAGATTAAACAAAAAGAGTTACAGTCTACATTGATGCAATGCAGCCTGACCACCCAGAATGACAATATATGGTGTACTAGTGACATCTTTTGTCACGAGCTGGTACAAGCCAAGGCACAGCGAGAACAACCTCAGAGAGAAAATATTGATCTGAAAGCAGCATTGCAAAAACAGATGGAATTATTGGTAGAAGCCAAGAAGTGAACAGATGTAGATCATGCACATTGACACAGGCAGATTGAACAACCAAAAAATGAAATGAAGGTACACAGGTGCATTGTAATGGAAGTGTTGCCGGAGGCAACTTCTGTTGTCCCAACTTCCCCTCACCTTATGCAATGGTGAAACCTCAAGGTTTGTACCCTGTGTTTAATCAAACAGAAGATCAATTTGAGTTTAGAAACATATAAATTGATGACAGAGAGCAAGTAGCTTGAAACTGAAATTGTCCAGAGCAGAGTCAATCAAGGAAGCAAGAGGGATGGGGGATGAGTCAGTGTTAAATAGGTAATTTAGTACAGGGGCAAGATCTAAGGATTTATATGAGTGAATCCATGAGATTTCAGGTGGAGCTTTAGGGAGACATATTTTGTGAACAGTGTAGATCAGGTAGTGGTCACTTAGGGCATCTGGTAATATACCAGCTGCAATAATGCAATGTGAGTGGGAGGTGAGAGCCCAGTCATTTAAGGAGTGATTTTGAGATTAAATGTTAGGTAGGTTCACTTATTACCTGGGTAAGGTTAAGGAAGGCTATATTGTTCCGAGTTTTACTTTTGGTGGTTGAGAGCCAGTTCGTGTTAAAATCACCCAGTACATGTAGTTCACCTGTAGAGGAGTATGAGTGGAAGGTGGTCAGTAGTGCTGTGGTGGAAGATGGTGAAGGATTAGTGCAGCAGTATGTCCCAGTGACAAACATGGGCAGGGAGAAGAGGAGGGAGAGCTTTACCAGAAGTAATTCAATGACCTGTAGAAGGGATGTTGTGAGTACAGGTGTGAACTGGATGAAGGAAGTGATATACATGGAAATACCACCTCCTGCTCTGGTGCTGCAATCCTGGCAGATGAGGGAGTAGCCAGGAATTGAGTCACTCACTTCAGTAATATTGGACTTTAGCCATGTTTCAGTTAAGATTTGAATGTCAGGACAGAGGTTTAAGGCTAGTGGTTGCAACAAAGAATCCTGATGTTTAGATCAGCTATTTTCAGCCAACAAGGAACTTGGAAGTAGAGGAAGGAGGCTGGGCCAGGGATAAGTTCAATATCACCTGCTAGCAGCAGTAACAAGGTAATTAGGATCTTGGTGGTGACTGAAGTAAACCTCCAAGGCTGGAGCAAGGGGGGCATGGTTAGTGAGAGCAGGAAGGGGTGTCTGCTTGAATGTGAGCAAGTTAGCATAGAAACAAAAGGGGGTAAGATAGATGGGCCAGAAGGCCAGGGGTTGTGTGTCCAGGAGAGGGGAGACATGGGCGGTAGGGGAGGAAGTGGAATTTACAAGATAGAAATGCCCCTGAAAACTGCCTTAAAGAAACTCAACTAAGCATATTATAGATTGGCTAGATATGCGAACATGGGTAAATATGGAACTCATCACTGCTTGGTCTATCAGGCATTAAATTGGCTTAATCCAAAAAAACAAAAGACAGCTAAATTGGATGTTGTGGTGTTTTAAACTATTAAATTCTAAAATTACACACTCCCTTAGAACATAGTAACAATAAGAATTCAAACAAATTAGAAATATTCACTCAGAGACACTATGATATTTTCTTGTCCAAGGGTCTGTAATAGATGTGGAGAAATGATGCTCCAAACCTGTTTGGCAAAATTCTGGAACTCAGTTCATGTAGGCATCAAATCTAAAAATTTGGTGAAACAGTTTCAGCCAACTTTAAGAAAGACTATTAGGACATCATGTGACTGCCGTACATAAATCTGCTGAGAATGTTATATTTGAGACAATTTTAGTGTTTTAAATGTTTTTTTGTGTATGTTTGTCTGTATAACTGTAATTGTATGAGAAATAGGACATACTCCATGATCACAGAGGCTAATTCCTCTAAAGTTTGTTTCCTGTATAAAAATACAGAACATTTTTATTTGTATCATCATCATAGTGTGGGCTTGGAGGGGTAAGTATAGAGGGAGGATAAGAGTGGAGGAGTAGGGATGAAGGGAGTCTTAGTTGAAAAGGATGGGGTGCAAACAAAGAGTTTTAAGGAGCATGACTTGGGGTAGGAACAGGGTAGACTCAGAGGAGAGCAAGTCATTCCACAAAAGTAGCAAAAACAGGAGTTATATTCTTTTTTTTACTCTGTACCTTTAAATTGAAAATTGAATGGGATTTAACATAGTGAATGAGGAATGCAGGAATGTTGGAAAAGCTAGGATTACACCAAAACAGGAGAGAGAGGGATTGAGAGGTTTGGTACTGACTGGGAAGAGCCAAGAGTAAGGGGGAGGCAGGCAAGGATGGGAGGAACCAACTCATCAGGTAGAATGGGGAGTGAGAGTGAACTGATTGGTTCCAGCACAATATGAAAGGAAGACTTGCTTAGGGTGGAGATGTGGTTGTAGCAGGTGGGTGGGATAAAAATAAGTGGTGCCGTATCGAGAGTGGCACTGCTAGTTTTCTGAGCATGAGCTGCTAAGAACCTGCTGCTGGAGTGCAGGCTCCCTGAAGCAGAAGACTGCTCCAATGTTGAAGTCTTTGTGAGTGAGGGCTCTGACATTGACTCCCTTAAGAAACCAGTGAGGTGAAGCGCAGGGGAAAGTGGGGGCTGGCACAGTAGACCAGGTAGGTTGTTTTGCGATTAAAACCTTTTATGTAAGTTTATTGCAAGATGTATGGTAGCGAAGTCTGAGCACTTTATTTAAAGCACTTTAAATAAGCATTGTTTGCACAAATTTGTAACCTATGCAATACATGTGAATGAAAAATACATTTTGGTTACAGTGCATTATACTGCTCAAGCGTGTTTTTGTTTTGTCTTGATAAATTATGAATAGCTACCAACAAACCTACCCATATATATTTGCTCATTATTCTATTCACATTGTTATTATTCATAGAGTCACTAAGCTATGACTCTATATCTTACTTTGAGCAAACCTGTAGGTTTGGTATAGGCACTGTTTCTTTCCTTTTTTTTTTTTGTATGTCCCTGAAGCAGAATGCTGCCAGTGAGGGCTCTGACATTGCCTTGCATAAAACTAGGATGCCTGCCTGGTAATAAGAGAACAAGAATGGGATTAAAGGATCAATGGAGAAGGCAAAAGGGACAGAAAAGGTCAGGGTGGTAAACAGGGATGACTAGACTGGCAAATGTAGGTGGAAGGGGCAGGGGGTGGGTGATAGAGAGTGAAGAGAAAAAAATGGCTATGCATCTGTAAACAATGCTAATCTAGAGCACCAGGAGATGCTGTATTAAACAGAAAAGTTCTGGTACAATAGCAAGCACTGGAGCATTATACATGTTAAATCAGCATACTAGTAAAGAACCAGATGAGGTATGCAGAAACAGTGCAATCTACAGTTAAGGCAACAGTGGAACAAGTGAAAAACAGTGCAATTACAGTTGAGGAAAAAGGTTAGAAATTCAATCAGTACTGCTCTGCCGATGTAAATTAATGTGCTGAACTTGAGCTGCTGAATACCTGCTGCTGGAGCGCAGGCTCCCTGGAGCAGAATGCTGCTCCTATGTTAAAGTCACATTGTAGGAGGGCTCCGATTTCACCCTGCACACAATTAGGATTCCTGCTGCTGGAGTGCAGCTCCCTGCAGCAGAACACTGCTCCTATGTTGAAGTCACAGTGATGGTGGGCTTTGACTTCACACTGCACTAAACTAGGATGCCTGCTGCTGGAGTGCAGGCTCCCTGGAACAGAACACTGCTCCTATGTTGAAGACACAGTAAGTGAAGGCTTTGACTTTGCACTGTACTAAACAAGGATGCCTGCTGAAAAAAAAAAAGAAACAGTGAGAGAGCTGAGTAAGTACACAAAGCAGCAGGAGAGGGGCTACACATATGACATGATGGGAGTGGTACATTGCAGTGGCTGTGGAGTGGCCGTCTTCCAGGAGATGCTCTGGAGGATGTGGTATTGTACCATCTGCAGGCACCTCTCTGGGCTGATGGAGGAGGTTGATCATCTCCAGGCTGAGTTGGTGTGGATTTGTGGGACCTTCTCTCTAATCCAGGGACCACCAGGGATTCTGCACTGCCTAAAAGGTTGCCTAGAAAGAGGAGCAGTTGGAACAAGGTGCACTTGGGGATGGTGAGGGTGGTGTAACAGAGGTGCATCCCTCTAGTTGTACCTCTCCACATTTCATATGTCATCCTGGCAGAATGTGGTTCCTGTATGGAGGCACCCGCAGTAGAGACCAAGGAGAATGCTTGGAATCTCACCAAAGAAGACTCACAGGAGGGCAGCACAGGACCCCACAGGGAAAGGAAACAACTCCTAGTGGAGGGCTCAATCACTAAAGTGGTAGAACTGAAGGAGGGAAGAGAGAGAGGAAGGTAAGGTGTCTGCCTGGCAACATGGCTTGGAGGGACGGGGTGTGAATCTTCAAGATTGTAGGAGCGGCTGCATGGGAGAAAAAGCTGGAGCTCTACTGCGGGTGCCTCCATACAGGAACCAGTTCTGGAGACCCAATCTCCGCAAAGACATAGACAGGATGGAAGCTGTCCAGAGGAGGGCAACTAAAATGGTGCAGGGTCTGCACCGGAAGACATATGAAGAGAGACTTAAGGAACTTAATATGTGTAGCCTCGAGGAAAGGAGGGAGAGGGGGGACATGATAGAAACTTTCAAGTACCTCAAGGGAATCAACAAAGTCCAAGAGGGTAGCATCTTTCAAAAAAAGATGTTGCAAGAACAAGAGGGCACAATTTGAAGATGGAGGGGGGCAGCTCAGAGGTAATTTAAGGAAGTATTTTTTCACAGAGAGGGTTGTGGATGCATGGAACGGCCTTCCGGAGGAGGTTGTGGAGTCAAAATCAGTGGGGGAATTCAAGCATGCATGGGATAGTCATAAGGCAATTCTGGGGGGTGGGGTAGGAAGAAGTAGGCTGCTGGTTAACTAGGATCTGCAGCTTATCCAGTAGGTAGGGAAATGGGCAGACTGGGTGGGCCAAGCGGTCCTTATCTGTCGTCAAATTCTATGTTTCTATGTTTCTATGTTTCATTGTCCATGCACAGTAGGGACAAATGAAGTGGATGGAAATGGGATCAGAGCAGTGCAGGAGGAGTTTGTGCAGTTGGGGAGGGGCATTAGACAAGCAGCATGCATAGTAACCTTCTCGGAGGTGCTGCCTGTCTATGGCATGGATGAGACTAGGGTCCTCTGCACAATGGGATTCAATTAATAGTTGAAAAGCTGAAGTAGAGCTCAGGATTTTGGCTTCATTGGTGACTGGGGGTCCACCTGAAGGGATACAGGTCTATACAGGTGGGATGGTCTGCATCTGTCTGGGAGGGGAACCAGGACCCTAGATGATAGGTTTAAATGCTTCATTTGCAAGCATTTCAACTCGCCAAGGTGGGAGGCACTAAAAAGGAGCATGGAAATCCCAATCCCCAACCCAAAACAGGGTAGTTAGTGAGGTAAACACCAAGGTAGAGAAGTCAATAGGGAGCAGGATGGGGTAAATGGAGAAAAAGGCAAAGGCAGTAAGGACAGGGATGGGTATAAAAGGGGTAAGGCCATCAAAACATGGAGGGTGATGAGTATCAATGCGCATAGTCTGAACTAGTGGCCTTGATGGAAGAGGGACACCTGGATATTGTGGCAGTCACAGAAACATGGTACACAGAGAACCATGACTGGGATGTCAATATGCCAGGGTACACAATCTACAGGAGGAACAGAGAGGGTAAAATAGGAGGAGGAGTAACTTTCTACATAATGGAAGGGATCAAAGCAGTGGAACTAAATGGTAAACTGGTAGAAGAGGAGGCACTGCAGGTCACCCTGGAGACAGGAAATGGCACCAGAATCTGAACAGGGGTTGTATACAGACCCCATCTCCGGGGGAGGAAATGGACAAGGAAATGATTGAAGGTATCCTTAGAATAGCTGAAAAAGGGGTGATATTCTTGATAGGGGACCTGAATATGCCAGATGTTAACTGGAGCACCTTTGTTGCAGCCACATCCAAGAGCAGGATTATTCTTGATGCCCTACAGGGGACATGCCTCAAACAGTTAGTGTTGGAACCCACTTGGAATACAGCAGTCTTAGACCTGGTATTCTCAAATGGGGATGGAGAGAGGATCTCAGATTTAGAAGTGGGTAGCAATCTGGGAACAAGTGACCACCAAAAAGTGTGGTTTGTGATAAACACAGCCATAGAGTTAAGTCATACAAAAGCGAGGGTGCTAGACTTTAGGAAGGCTGACTTTGGCAAAATGAGATAGTGTCTTAGAAAAGCACTAGCAAATGGACAAGAAGAAGGAGGGGTGGAGGAACAATGGAGAAAAATCAAGACTGACATCACAGTGGCAACAAGCCTTTGTGTGAAGCAAACAAACAAATCAAAAACTAAGGAAAAAACACTATGGTTTTCAAAAAGAGGTGGCAGGGAGAAAATGAGAGCATTCAGGAAGTATAGTACAAGTCACATTAATTTGTTCCACCAATGAGTTGCTTTAACATTTTTTGATTGAGTTGCATAAGTGTTGCTGGATTCAGTACACAACCTTGCGCAAACTGTTTCTTAAGAGTTTCAACTCAGTTTTGCATTGCATTGTGATTGGGCCTCAGGTGCATGCCAACTGAGTAGCAAAAACATTTTATAGACATTGCTCTTGAGCTGATTAAGTGTTGGAAAACAATGCAGTATAAGTTACCAGTGCATTGCCAACTGTAAAAAAACAATGCTAAACCAACTCATTGGTGGGACAGTTTAAGGCAACATGTACTGTATAAGGAAACACAGAAAAAGCAGGACAAAGAACTGTACCAGTTAAAGCAGAAGGAAGCAGGAAAGGCAGTCAAAATAGTAAAGGCCAAAACTGAGGGAAAGATAGCCAGTTCTGTTTAGAAGAAGGATGAAACCTTTTATAGGTAAATTAGGGAGTTAAGAAAGACCAAGGAAGTTATAGTGAGGCTTAGTGAAGGAGAGGAGGGTGGGCAGAGGGTGACAATGAAAAAGCAGGAAATGAATATTTCTGCTCAGTATTCACAAAAGAAGAGGAGGAGGAGGTAACTAACCAATCAATAGAAGCAAACTGGATGGTGGAGGTGGGGGCTAATACCACTTCAGACACAGAATAAAGGGTCCTGAATGAACACCTAAAACTGAAGGAGGACAAAGCAATGGGGCCTTACAGGATTGATCAGAGAATTCTGAAAGAATTAAGGGGAGAACTGGTCACACCACTGACAACCCTTTTTAAAAATCATGGGAGGATGGTGTGGTACCTGAGGACTGGAGGAAGGTGGATGTGATACCCCTTCACAAACGTGGGAGCAAAGCAGAGGCAGGAAACTACAGACCTGTTAGTTTGACCTCAGAGGTAGGGAAAATTATGGAATCTCTTCTGAAAGAAAGAATTGTTGAGTATCTAAAGGCCAGTGAGGCACATGACCCAAGGCTGTATGGATTCACAATGGGAAGGTCATGTCAGATGAATCTAATAGATTTCTTTGACTGGTGACCAAAGTAGCACACCAGGGAGGGGCTGTGGACATGGTCTACCTGGATTTAAGCAAGGCATTTTTTTTTTATTTCACTGTTTGGTCCCCATCGCCTCCCCCTGCCAACTTGGTGATGGGGACATATTAGGTATTTTAAAGGTTTTCTCCCCTTGCCCCCCCAAGGCCCTGGCAGATGGCAGTGCAAGTGTGTGGAGGTATGCATGCACCCTGTCATGCCAGCTCAGCCCCTTCCACCTCCTGTACCTTTTCTTACTGCTCCCTCTCTGCCTACGCTACCCACCAGACCTCCACTTGGTGGAAATGGAACTACAGGGGGGTGCCAACCCACCCTCACCATCCTCAGGAGAGGAGAGCTGCCCATCAGCATGCTAGATCCTGATCCACCCTTCCCCCACCACACCGGCACCATGATGACCCGAGGTTGTTCCTGAACCCAGGTCACTGGCATGGCTCGAGGTGTGGCATCCAAAGCCTCAACCATCTGCACCATCAGGCCAGCCCTGTAGCAAGGCATTTGACACAGTCCCACATAAAAGATTAATAAACAGGTTAGCCAGCCTTGGATTGGGTCCCAGGGTGGTTGCCTGGGTAACAAATTGACTGGACAACAGAACAACAAGACACAGTGGGTAATAGTAAATGGACTTCACTCTAAAGAAAATGGGATTAATAGCGGGGTGCCACAGGGTTCAGTTCTGGGACCATTCCTCTTCAATGTCTTTACAAGTGACATTGCAGAGGGACTGGGAAGAAAAGTATGCCTCTTTGCAGGCAACACAAAGATCTGCAACAGGGTTGATGCACAAAGGGGGGAGGGTGAGAAGGGACAAGGCTAGGTTGGAGGAATGGTCAAAAGTATGGCAGCTTAGATTCAATGCAAAGAAGTGAAAAGTAGTTCACCTGGGAAACAAAAATCAAGGGGAAGAGTACACAATGGGGGTAGGGGTGGTATTAACAACAACAAAAATGGAAAGGGACCTGGGACAATTATATCAGATGACCTAAAGGTAGACAAGCAATGTGAAAAGGTAGTAAGGAAGGCTTTGAGGATACTGGGATGCATAGAGAAAGGCACCACCAGGAGAAAACAGGAAGTTGTTATCCCTCTGTACAGACAGTTGGTGAGACCCCATCTGGAGTACTTTGTGTAATTCTGGAGACCCTATCTTTGCAACGACATAGACAGAATGGAGGCAGTCCAGAGGAGGGCAACTAAAATGGTGCAGGGTCTGCACCAGAAACCATATGAAGAGATACTAAAGGAGCTTAACACTGTATGTACAGAATAGCCTCGAGGAAAGGAGGGAGAGGGGGGACTTGATGGAAACTTTCAAGTACCTCATGAGAATCAACAAATCCAAGAGGGTAGCATCTTTCAGAAATGGATGTGTAAGAACAACGAGGCACAATCTGAAGACAGAGGGGAGATGACTCAGTGGCAACGTGAGGAAGGATTTTTTCACAAAGATGGCAGTGGACCCATGGAATAGCTGTCCTGAGGAGGTTGTTTGGTAAAAAACAGAGGGGGAATTCAAGAATGCATGGGACATGCATTAGACAATTCTGAAGGTGCAGTAGGAGGAAGTAGGCTGTTGGTTAACTAGGATCTGAAGCTTATCCAATAGGTATGGAAATGGGCAGACTGGGTGGGCCAAGTGGTCTTTATCTGCCATCAAAGTCTATGGTTCTATGTTTCTATGCTGCTGAATAGCAGGCTCCCTTTCATCACCCGTATGCTTCTTTCCTCTTCTACAACAGTAAAGTGAGCCCCACACATTGTGTTGGTCTTACTTCCATGTTTCCACTACACATACAACACCTTGTATTGGTATACACTGCATCTGAGATTCCATGATTCCAACCAGTTACAAGTCCTGATCAGGTCTTGCAGAGATTTGTCAAGGTATTCAAGGGAGACTTTCATTCTGACTGACTTACAGTTTTCTGTGAACTGCAGCACCTTGATGGAGACACTAGCTTTCTTACTAAACCATGCCATATCGGAGGGAGGAGGAGTTTGGCAGTCATGCTGTATGACTGAGAGCTCTGCACACTTCCCCCTTGGTGTGCAGATGGCATGCACTGGCTTTTGACAGTTACAAACTTTGGGTTTGCGGTTTCTTTACCTGATGAGTTGTGCTTGTGTGTCCACTGTTTTATGGTCGGCTGTTATTTAAAAATGAAGAAAAAAGTGTTGAAAACCCTATGGGAGTTTGGCTTTACTATGACTCCCAGGAAAGCACAATTGAGCTCCAGTCATTCCAAAAATACCAATAAGCCTGCCAAACAGGGAGAAATGCAGACAAAATATAAAGTCAGGAAAATGAAAACTGCAGCAAAAAGCATAGTTTTGGGTTATCTGTTAGAGGAACAAGTAATTGCTATTGTGGCCGGAGTGTGTGTACCTCTGGTGAGAGGTGGTTAAACCCTTTATGCAACTTACTGAAAGTATTTTAAAGTTGTAGACATTTAGCTGTGTCTCACTGACATTTGACTGAAGGGCATCTATTGTGTTGCTACTCTTAGTTGCTCTGCAGCAAGATATACTGGGACTGTAGAGGTCTGACCCAGTCCTCAGGATAGCTGTAGAACAAACCCAGGGGCTACTAGATTTAGTCTAACTTAATTGGGGACTGATAGCAACTGAAATACTGCTGTACTATGGACATTGTCTGTGGAAAAAGTGTTTTCAAACACTGTATTTTAGAGTTAGATCTGCTCCGAAACCGGAAGTGGAAGCTCCGCTTACTTCCGGTCTCAGATCATGAAAAGGATCGCACTAGCGAGCGAGGTACTGTAATTGCTATTGCAGCTGGAGTGCATGTACTTCTGGTGAGAGGAGGTTAAACCCTTTATGCAACTTACGGAAAGTGTTTTAAAATTGTAGTTTTTTAGCTGTGTCCCACTGATGATTGACTGAAAAGCTGTCTATTGTGTTGTTACACCTAGTTGCTCTGCAGAAAGGTGTACTGGGACTGTGGAGGTCTGACCCAGTCCTCAGGATAGCTGCAGAACAAATTCAGGGGCTACTAGATTTAGTCTAACTTCATTGGGGACTGAAGGCAGCTGAAATACTGCTGTACTATGGAGATTTTCTGTAGAAAAATTGTTTTTAAACACTCTGTTTTAGAGGGAGATCCATGCCGAAACTGGAAGTAGAAGCTCCACTTACTTCCAGTCTCAGATTGTGAAAAGGATTGCACTAGCGAGCAGGGGCCATGCGTGGAGACACGCACAGAGACATGCACATCCTGCATGTGTCAGCTATGTCCACTGGGGAGGCTGGTGAGACCGGGCAAGGTATCGTAAGTAACTAAAAATATCTATTTCTCATATAACATCAGTATGGAAATTCAAGAAGGGTTTGTAACACTGAGTTCAGGAAAAATTGCCATGCTTTGTATCATCTGTAATACATTTTATTTGGCATATTAAACAGGGTTTGATGGTCTTAAGTGTCCCCAGTGCATGGAGATTATGGAGTTAAAAACTAAAATTGAAGCACTGGAACAAACATTTTTTGATATGCAGCACAATGTCACCAACAACAAAGATGCTAATGAACAATTGCTTATCACTACACCTGGGGTATTAAAACAGGTTAATAAATCTCAGGAGGAATCACAAAAGAGCTGGGTAGGCTCGGGGTGGGTCAGAAGTTGGTCAACTGGGTGGCAAACTGGTTGACGGGCAGAAAACAGAGAGTGGTGGTAAATGGTATACAGTCAGAAGAGATGCAAGTCACAAGTGGGGTACCTCAGGGATCAGTCCTGGGGCCAGTCCTCTTCAACATCTTCATTAGTGACCTTGCAGATGGACTAGAGGGTAAGGCTTGTCTGTTTTCAGATGACACCAAGATCTGCAACAGAGTAGATGATCCAGGTGGGGTGGGCAGAATGAGAAGAGATCTGGATAAACTAGCAGAATGGTCAGAAGAGTGGCAACTGGGATTTAATGCAAAGAAGTGCAAAATCATGCAATATAGGGAAGAGAAACCTGAAGCCACCTATATAGGCTGGGAGGGAGTTGCTAGCAGTCACAAAGGAAGAAAGAGACTTGGGCATCATCATCACTGATGACCTAAAATCATCCAAGCAGACCCCAAAGCAGTAGGTAAGGCTAGGGGTGTTAGGTGTATTAGTAGGGGTATCACAAGTCATAAGAGGGAGGTAATAATCCCTCTGTACAAGACACTGGTTAGGCCCCATCTGAGTACTGCATGCAGTATTGGAGGCCACACCTTCACAAGGACATTAACCAAATTGAGGCAGTCCAAGAAGGGCAGCCAAAATGGTGCAGGGACTGCATCAGAAGACATATGAGGACAGATTAACGGAGCTCAATATGTATACCCTTGAGCAAAGGAGGAGAGAGGTGATATGATCGAGGCATTCAAACACCTTAAGGGCATAAACAAGGTGAAAGAGTCTAACATGTTTAAATATAAGAAAATAGCAGGACAAGAGGACACAGTACGAGATTAGAGGAGGCCGATTAAGGGGAATGTAGGAAATTCTTTTTCACAGAAAGGGTGGTGGATGCATGGAATGTTACCACAGAAGTAAGTGGCTATGAATACAGTGCAGGGCTTCAAACAGGCATGGGATAGGCATAAGGGAGCAATACAAATGACTATGAATAGATAGGCCACTGACAGAGCAAAGGCCGATGGCACATTTATAAGGTAGAAAAAGAAATGGGCAGACTGGATGGGCCTTGCGGTCCTTATCTGCTGTCAACTTCTATGTTTCTATGTTTCTATGTTCTATGTTTCTATGTTTCTATGTTCTATGTTTCTATGTTTCTATGTTTCTATGCTTACAGAAATAGATAGTAGCTGCCATGATAAGGAATGGAGCCCAGTGAAGAACAAAAACAAAAGTAAAAAAGGTAGGAGATTAATGGATTTTACCATTCCCACTCACAATAAATTATCTCCCCTTACCTCTGATAGTGAAAGACTGACACCTGACTTACTGGGAGCACATGCTAATCCTCACACCATTACTTTGGCCAGCAATGACAAAGAGAAAACTTCTGCTCCTGATAAGAGTACATCTCCCCCTGCCAAAAATACTGTAAATGTTCGTAACAGAACACATAAATTAACAGTCGCTGCACAGGTACACACACCAATTGAGGAAGTGTGCATTACTAAAGATCTCCCTAGCTCAGAAAACAATAAGAACACACTATCCACCAAAGAAAATTTATCAGATGGAATTACTACAATCTATAATACTTTAAACCTAGAGAAGGACATAACTGACGAAAGAGACATGGATACCACCCAGTCTAACCTTGGTACCAAAAGACAAGTTTTTGTCTTGGGAGATTCCATCATCAAATATTCTGATGGGTATATTTGTAAAAGAGACAAGGCACACACTACCTGCTCTAGCTACAGAGGAGCATGGATAAAGGATATTGGTAGGACGGTCCCAGATATTATTAAACATGCCAGAAGTAAGCCACTTATATTTCTCCAACTTGGGCACAAATGACATCAATAAATTTATGATAAACAACATTAAGAAGGACATCAGCAAACTAACCACAACATTAAAACAGGAAGGATGTGATTACTGTTTCTCTGAAATACTCCCAGTTCACAGAGCCAACATGATGGAACAAAATAAAATTAAACAAGTGAATGAATGGTTACATAAATGGTGCCTTCTAGAAAAAGTGAAATGTATTACACACTGGGAAAGATTTTCTTGTGACAAAAACCTTTTTAGCTGGGATGGTCTCCACCTTAGTAAAAAGGGGGCAGCTGTGCTGGGCAAGTCCATTGATGATATCATTGAATCTTGCTTAAACTGAATGGCTGGGGGGGGGGGACTGGGAAGGCCTTCAACTGCAACCTTCAAAAAACACAACAATTATAAAATATTAGTAGCAAATACAAGAAGCCTAAATGTTGTTAAAATATCAGAATTAACAGGGATTTTGTTTGAAGGCCAAATTGACATTGCAGCATTGTGCGAAACCTGGGCACAGGGTTATTATGTCGAAAGACATAATGCCGCATGGCACTATCGCCCTACGTGATTAATGCCATGAGGTGTCATGTCTTTGTTCAGTGGTGGCTCTGCCCCCCATACCCCCTGTTATGGGAGGCTGTGCCCCCAGACCCCCCCACTAAAGATTCTCAACTCTGGGGGGGTCCAACACAGTGAGCGCACAGGTCCGGGTTTCGCCATAATGCTGTACGCTATCAAGCGTGTGACATTATGACCCGGTAAGTGAAACCTGGTGGGACGAAATCTCAAATTGGTATAATTCTATCCCAGGATATACTTTATATTATAAAAACAGGCCCAATAAAAAAAGACAAAGGTGTCTGCTTTTACGTATCAAGTAAGAAGACGGCAACAGAATACCCAATACCTAATAATTCAGAAGACACAGAGGGAATATGTATTCAAATAACCCAGCAAAATGGAAAAAAAATCCTTCTGTTAAACTACTATAGGCCCCCTTCTTCAGATTTAAATAATGATTGACTTCTGATTTCAGACATTGAACAGTTAACATTTCAGTCCCAAATGGTGATAGTCAGAGATTTTAATCTCCTGGGGATTAACTGGGATAAATTAACCACTAAAACTTCAATGGAAGGTCTATTTCTTGACTCCATTATTATGGCATGATTAGAGCAATTGGTTCAGGCACCCACTAGAGAAAATGATATTCTGGACCAAGCAATGTCTAATTTTCCATCAGCTATAAATAATCTTAATGTAAATAGCTCAATAGGAAATAGTGACCACTATTCGATCATATTCGAAATCAGAAGACAAAAACTAATATAGGCTGGACAAGATACGTTATAATTACAAAAAAATGAAGTTTTGATAAAATCAATAAAGCAATAGCTGGGTTTAACTGGGAGCGTCTTTTTGCAGACTTAAACATGGAACAATGTTGGAAGTTATTTAAATCAATTATTGGAGAACTAGAGAAACTATACGTTCCTATCGCAAAAACTCGTAATAAAAAAGGAAAAATACCACCATGGTTAACTAAATCAATTAGGCTGCAAATCCATAAAAAAGAAAAAGCTTTCAAAAATATGAAAAAACACCCCAGCCATTCAAACCATTACCAATACAAGCAGGAACTTAAAGTAACTAAACAATTAATTGATAAGGAAAGACAGAAAATTGATTTTAAATTAGCGGTCACCAAAAATGCAAATGCATTCTTTTCAAATATAAATAAAACCAAAAATGAAGGTCATAGTATTGAAAAACTAACTGACAATGGGAAAGACAAAACAAACAATTTGGACAAGGCCAATAAATGTAATTAATGCTTTGATTCTTTATTTAATGAACAGGAAAATATAGTATGTAAAAAAATCCAAAAACCAAGATCTAAGGAGATCAGTAAAAATTAGGTATTAAAAGCCTTAAAAATGACACAATCCAATACAGCCCTTAGACCAGATGGCATTAATCCAAATATCTTAATAAATATCACTCAATCAATTTGTACTCCCCTCACACTAGTGTTTAATACCTCCATGCAACAAGGATAAATATCAATAGAATGGAAATCAGTAGTAGTCATTCCCATTCATAAAAAAATGGAGTAAAAAAGATGTTGTAAGCTACTGCCCCAT
This sequence comes from Neoceratodus forsteri, assembly GCA_016271365.2. Lineage (NCBI taxonomy): Eukaryota > Metazoa > Chordata > Ceratodontiformes > Ceratodontidae > Neoceratodus > Neoceratodus forsteri. Next base: position 1,283,967,454 of record CM057454.1, on the reverse strand, counting down.
AAGCCTAACTTCGGTCATTTGTAAAACAATGGAATGCATTCTGAAGAATATAAATGATTCAGAATTGGAAAGTAAGGAATTAAAATACTTAAATCAGCATGGTTTTACAAAAAATAGATCCCACACTACCAACCTAAGTTTCTATGAGAAAATAAGTAAATACCTGGACCAGAGTACTCACAGCTGATGTCATATTCCTCAACTTCAAGAAAGCATTCGATAAAGTTCCACATAAAGACCAGGGAGGTCCAGGAGGTGGTGCAGGGAAAGAAGGCAGCCTATAAGCAATTCAAGCGCTCAAGGAGTGAAAGGGATCGAGGGGAGTAGGAGCTGATGGCTAGAAGGGCCACTAGGGTGGTGAGGGCGGCTAAGGCAAGGAAGGAGCAGAACCTGGCCAGGGAAATAGGAGAGGGAACAAGGGTTCTTTAGATACATTGGGGAAAACAAAGGGTGAAGGGGCAGATTAGCAGGATTAAATCAGGCGAGAGATGGGCACAAGACCCGGGGAGCAGGCTGAGGTACTAAATGAGTACTTCACCTCAAGTCCACCAAGGGAAATGGGGTGCTGCATCATACATGGGAGGAGACAGAGACTGAGGAGGGGGACCCTTACCGATCAAGGGTCTGGGGAGAGGGGGAGGCATCACTGGCAGGAGGGGGGAGGGCTAAGCAGGGAGAAGAGATACTGGAAGTGGAAATCACAGCAGAGAGAGTGAGGGAAGCCCTCAGCTCCCTTAAGACAGAGAAAGTAATGGGGCCAGATAAATTACATCCCAGAGTGCTGAAGGAACTTGCTGATGTCCTGACAAAACCCCTGGTGGAGCTTTTCACCATCTCTCTGAGGACAGGGTGGGTGCCCCAGGACTGGAAGGTGGTGCATATAGTGCCTATCCACAAGGGGGGGATCAAGGGAGGTTGCAGTGAACTACAGGCCTGTCAGCCTGACATCGGTGGTGGGCAAGGTGATGGAGGGCATTGTCAAGGAGAGGCTGGGGGGGACCTGGATAAGTCAGGGTGCCTGGACGATAGACAGCATGGATTCATCCTGGGGAAACTGTGTCAGACAAACCTTGTGGAGTTCTATGACTGGGTGACAAGTGCCTTGGACCTGGGCAGACCAGTGGATGTCCTCTTTCTAGACTTCAGCAAGGCATTTGACTCTGTTCCTCATGTGGGCCTGTTGGATAAGCTGGGAGAAATGGGAGTGGGGAACCAGATGATCAGATGGATAGGCAATTGGCTCCAGGACTGGACCCAGAGGGTCGTAGTTGGTGGGATAGTCTCATCCCCAAGGAGGGTCATTAGTGGGGTCCCACAGGGATCAGTCCTTGGACCCCTTCTGTTCAACGCCTACGTATCTGACATAAGGACAGGAATCAGGAATGAGATGAGTCTCTTTGCAGATGACTCAAAACTGGGAGCGGTGGTGGATGGGGAGGAGGAGAGGGTGGCCCTACAGGGGGACCTGGAGGCTCTGGAAAGATGGTCTAGAAAGTGGAAGCTGAGGTTCAATGCAGGGAAATGCAAGGTACTCCACCTGGGGGCCAGAAACCCAGGCCAAGTGTACACCCTGGGAAATGCTACAAGTCTCGATGGCTGAGAGGGACCTGGGGGTGGTGGTGGATGTCAAGATGAACAACTCAGAGACTTGTAGGAGGGCAGCAGTCAAGGCCAACAGGATGCTGGGATGCATCGCTAGGGGGATCACCTCCAGAAGGAGGGAAGTGATACTCCCTCTGTATAACTGCTTGGTGAGGCCGCACCTTGAGTACTGCGTGCAGTTTTGGAGGCCACACTTAACCTCCTGGAGAGGGTCCAGAGGAGGGCAACCAAAATGGTTTGGGGCTTGGGGGACAGGACCTATGAGGAGAGGCTCGAAGAGCTAAATATGTACACATTGGAAGAGAGAAGGGACTGGGGGACTTGATAGAGGTCTTCAAGTACATGAAGAGGGTAAATATGGTAGGAACAGTCAGTGTGCTTCGAAGAAAGGAGGACGGGGCCACTAGAGGGCATGGGTGGAAACTGGAGGGGGGGAAGATTCAGGGGAGAAAGGAGGAGGTGCTACTTCACTGAGAGGGTGGTGGAGCCATGGAATGCACTGCCTAGGGGGCTGGTGGAGGCAGAGACAGTGGAGTAGTTCAAGAGGGGGTGGGACAGGTACAGGGGAAGGGTTCTGGAAGCAAAATCCAATGCAGCGGGAATATCCGGAACTGGGAAAGGAGAAGCCAGAGAAGGCAAGTGGAGCAGCAAGGTCAGCACTCAGGGTGGGGGCTGACCAAACGAGCAGACACGAAAGACCGTTAGGCCTATTCTGCTGGCATTTTAGTATGTTAGTATAAAATTCTCATAGAAAAAATGCAAAGTATGAATATGGATCCATGTATAATACTTTACATACTGTGGGTCACAACATGACTATCAAACAGAACACAGGTAGTAAAAATTATGAAAACTCTACTGCAGTCACTAGTGAGGTCCCCCAGGGCTCTGTCCTGAGACCTACGTTGTTTGGCATATTCATATCAGATCTACAAACAGGGATAAAAGGACATATTAACAAGTTTCCAGATGACACCAAGTTTTGCAGTAAAGCGAATTCCATAGATAAAATCACAGCTTTCCAAAATATCATCACCACTTTAGAGGAATGGTCTAAACACAACCAAATGGTATTTAATGATGATAAAATAGAGAATAAAGTATGGGTCTGAGTGTGTAATGAGAATTCACACACACCCAAGGGGTTTATGCGTAGTATCAAACCCCGAGGGTGTGTATAAATTAGTTACACATCCATACCATGCTTTGTTATAAGTGCTGGGATTTTTCTTTTCCCACAGCAAACATATAAAATAAGAAAGATCGCTTCAGCGTACTCGTGTCTGTTTTGTGATGTGCTCTATGGTTGGTTGGTCGGTCGTTTTGGTTATTTTTTTTTAATTTAGTTTTGTGTGGAGACAACATTTTGAGGGTATTTCCCTCATTTCCATTACTGTTTGCCTGCCGGCACTTACTGCAGAGTTTGAGTGGCGGTCCAGAGCGGAAAAGACGAGGTGGACAGTAGCTAGGAGGAACAGCTTCAGAGGCGGTGGTGCCTGCACAGTGTGAGAGAAACTGGATATGTGTTTGCCATTATAAACGCTCCTTTATAATGGCGAATTATGCCATGGTTTCCCTATGGGAAAAATGACGTCCTGGTTATTATTGTGTGATTATGCACCTTGGGCCCAAAAGCCATCATGCAACATACTATCTAATGGTAAAGAGCTAAAACATGTTAAAACTGAAAGGGACCTAGGAATTTAAAAAAAATATCAATTTACATTGGGAGAACATGCAGACATATTGCACAAAGAACTAATCATATGTTAGCTGCTGTTAAAAGATCTTCTTCTGGTAGATATAAAGCTTGCCTTTTGCCCCCTGTATAATTTTTTCATTAGATCCCACCTCGACTATGAAGCAGCCTTTTGGACACCATACCTTACCAAGGATAAGAAGCTGCTTGAGAATGTCCAAAGGAAAACAACTAAACTTATTCCTAGATTTAAAAAATGTCCATATGAGGACAGGTGCAAGTAACTAAAATTGTATTATTTAGAAGCTAGGAGAAATAGAAGTGATCTTCTATTACAGTTTAACATTCTACAAGATAAAAACTTAATGGAGGATTGTGAAATAAAATTTGCAAACAAACCTAACACACTAAGATGTAATAATAAACAGTTATATGTACCCAGGGCATCTAAAAATAAAAGAAAGCACTTCTTTACTATCAGGGCTATTAAACTTTGGAACACGCTCCCACAAACCACAGTAGATGCAACAAAATTTGACCAATTCAAGGGATACTTAGATAGCTCTTTTCTTTTTGGCTCCTAACTCTATTCTCCCACGTGGTGTGGGGAAGTAGACTTGATGGGTCATTTTGACTTTCTTCTACCTATGAAAACCGAATAAACCAAGTAAGTATTTAGCTCTGAAAATTTACCACAAGGTAATCCCACTACTAAATCTGTAATGACCCCCATGTCTTTAATAAAGAATCAACTTACCAGAACCGAAGATGCGAACCAGAATGCTGCCCCCCTGAATCAGAGGGACTCAAATATGTGACATCAAATGTTCCAACACAAGAACTCCAGACAGTAGAAGAGGTCATGATAGACAATGAAATCCCTGCTACAATGCCTGAGGACCTGGGTAATGAAAGGCAGACAGAATCCTTGACCAGTTAGGTCACTTCTCTTCAGAACTCCACAACAATAACTTTGTGTGAGGAAACATCACCGGACATAGCACTCATGTCTATTTTTGGCAGCTGTATAGAACAAACCCCGAAACTGAGTGCGATGACCAAAGCTGGGGTACCATCAAGACAGCATCTTTTCAGTCACCGTAATCTTGTGGCATCTAAGAACTTAAAAGACTCTTCTCTGCCATTGACAAGCAACAACTGAAGTACTGCAAAAACATTTTTATTGTCTCTAACAAGTATGCTTAGGAAGAGCCTGAAGTAAATATAAATTTGAAAGATGAAAACAATCATGACAGTCTACTATCAGTTAATAAAAACTTACAGCAAAAAAAATAATACAATTAAGTGAAATGGAACCTAGCAAGGAACCCAATTCTCATGATTTTACTCCACCTCTCCATGGGCATCTGCCATTCTGGATAAACTGAATAAATGGAATCATTTTATCCAAAAATTAGCCCCTCTAGAGGAGAAGCTGGATTGTTTTCATGATACTGTTAAGCAGTTACTTTCTGAGAACCTTCAAATAAGAAATTATCTTAGGGCAGCCCAACAGAGGATTTCAGATCTGGATGACATAATTAAGCCTATTCAAAAAATTGCCCAAAACCTCGAAGTATTTCAAAAAGATATTCAATGTAAAATTGCTGACATTGAGGAGAGGGCAAGATGGAAAAATATATTTATATCTTAGGGGTACTGTAGAGTTGGGACTCACGAAAGGGGCTTAAAGAATTGGTATTAAATTAGATATTAATAGAATACATAGAATCTATCAGCCACGTAGCCCTCAATCACAAAATTAGAGTCTGTCATGCCCTATTTTTGCTAAATTCTTCCATTCAGATCACAATGATCAGTTAATGCAAGCGGTTTACAAGAAAAAGAGAATAAACTTAATGTATGCATCCATTTCCAGACTCAACGATTTTCCCATGGAGATTGTTGAAGCTCGAAGGAGATTTTTACTCCTCAGAAAAAAACTCGGAGCATGATTATCGTTCTAACATTATGTACCCGGCAAACCTCAGGGTGTTTATTATTGATTCTAGTTACACGTACAATACACAAGAGCAAGTGGAAGATGAACTTAAAAAGATACTCCCTAACTTGTTTAATTAAGCTTCTCTCTTTTTTGTGACTGTTTGTAATATTTATGTGAAGGAGAATATGAAGGGGAAGATGTTTTTTACCTCTCCAGGGCTGGCGGGTAAATCTGATCTATGTACAGTGGAGTAATTTGATATTAGACAGGAAAGGTGGTGGGAGAAGAGGAAATAGGGTAAGTCAGTTTCCTTCTGAAGATGACTGTATGGAACATTATCTTTCTACATGGGGGGGTCTAAGACAGCTCTCTATTCTCATGCTTGAGCTTGGAATAGACAGATTTAGAGTTAATAGAATTTAGAGTGCCATTTGAAAAAGAGTAAGGGTCACATGGATTCAGTACATAGTAGTGGTGATAGTATTTGTGTTTTCTCATTGGAAAAAATTAGAAAATTATAGTGATATGTCAAACTAAGAAGTGATGTGTTTAAGGGTGTGTAAAGTTTTAACTTTGATCCCTAGGGTCTATATGGTTTGTATTCACCTTTTTTCCATAAATTTATTGTACCTGAGGTTCTATTATGGCTAATTTATAAAATTAATTTGATGTGCCACACTTATTGTGAATGGTATAAGCTCTCCATCTAAAAGATCCCAGATTCTTACCTACCTTAATAAGTTAAATTTAGATATAATTACTCTACAAGAGACACACTTAAACAAACATGAAACCTTAAAATTATCCCGAAATTGAATTTATCATATTTTTTACTCAAAAGGAACCAAAAAATCTGCAGGGGTAACTATTTTATTAAGGAACAGATTAAAATTTCAACTACAAGATAAATGGTCAGGCACAGAGGGCAGAATCTCCATAGTAAAGAGCTTTATTGATAATAATCACCCAATTACTATAGGATCAATTTATGTTTTTTTAGTCAATTACCCTAACTTCACTGTTACTTTAACTCAGGCATTAATTCAATTACAGTCACAATACACCAGTACTATGGGGGACTTTAATGTCTTAAATGAACCTTAGGAAGCTGGGGAGAAACCTGAAACAGATAGCATGCTCCGTCTCATTCTTGGAGGTGCTACCTATCCAGGGCACAGGGGAAGCTAGGGCACTCCACATCCTTACCTTCAACTCCTGGTTGAATGACTAGTGTGGAAGAGAGGGTTTTCACTTTATAGGGGACTGGGGCCTGACCTGGGCAGATGGAGGCTTATATAAGGAGGACGGCCTGCATCTGTCTGAGAAGGGGACCTTGGTCCTTTGTAAGAAGTTTAAATGCTTCATCTGTGAGCATTTAAACTAACCAAAGCAGGTGAGCCAGGTGGGTCAGAAGGCTTAGGAACCCCCCCCCTTGGGAACATGGAGGAACATAAGTTGACTATGGGAACAGTGAAAGCAGGCAGGAAGGGGCAAGGAAGTGAAGACTGTATAATGAGTGATATGGGGGAGCAAGAGCACATACTGAAGGAAAGGAAACCAGGGAGGGGGGAAAGATACTGGAGAGGAAGAACAAGAGCAGAGGGAGGGCAGACTGTAAAACATTGAAGGTCATGCTAACAAATGCCTGTAGCCTAGGAAATAAGGTTCCAGACCAGGAGGCCTTGTTGGCAGAGGCAGACCTTGTCATATCAGCAAAAACAGAGACATGGTACTCTGCTAATTATGGCTGGGATGTCAATGTACCAGGCTACACAATCTTCAGGAAGGACTGGGAGGGTAACCAGGTGGGGGAGTGGCCCTGTACATCAGAGATGGTATAAAGGCTACAGAAGTTCAGGGAAGACAGGGGGAGGCTGAGGTAATGTGGGTCACTCTGGAGCCAGAGAATGGAACAGCAATATACACAGGGGTGATCTACAGACCTCCAGCACAGAGGGAGGAAGTAGACAGGGAACTAGTGGAGAACATACACAACATGGTAGCAAAGGGTGAAATCCTGCTACTGGGAGATTTTAATATGCTGGACATGGATTCAGCCACCCAGATGGCTATTTCAGTCAGAAGCACAGCCATCCTAGAATCCCTGCAGGGTATTGGATTCAGGCAGTTGGTACAAGAGCCAACCAAGGACAAGTCAGTTCTGGACCTGGTATGGACCAATGGGTATGAAGTCAAAGAAATACAGATGGAAGGGCAGCTGAGGTCCAGTAACCAGCACATGGTGTGGTAAAGCATGGAGATATGGACTCAATCAAGTCATACAAGGGCAAGAGTATTAGATTGCAGGAGGGCAGATTTCACTGAAATGGGTAGATGTATACAAGCAGTCTTGGGGAAGGGAGAGATACTAGAGGGGGTGGAAGAACAATGGGAGAAACTGAAAGGAGCCATAGTGGATATAACAAAAGAATGCATTAGGATAATGCCAAAGGGAAAAGAAGGAGGAAACCACTATGGTTCTCCAAAGAGATGAGGGATAAAGTCAGGGCTAAAAGGTTGAGTTTCAGGAAATATAAGGGGGAGCCAAAGGCAGAAGGGCAGGGAGATGTACCTTGAATGTCTAAGGGAAGAATGGAAGGCTGTCAGGAGGGTGAAGGCACAGACAAAAGAGATCTTAGCACAGTCTGTAAACAAAGGGGATAAGGCATTTTATAAGTACATCAGTGAAAGAAGAAAAAACAAGGGGGGTATTGTAAACTCAAAGGGGAGAAGGGAGAGTGTAAGGAGGGGGATCTGGACAAGGCAGAAATACTGAACAAATACTTCTGCTCAGTATTCACTAAGGGGGGGGGTCAAGGACCACAGTTGGGATGCAGAGGCAATGGGGAGGGAAAGATGAACACTAGTCCATTCACAGTAGAGAGAGTTCTGGAAGAACTCACAAAACTGAAGATGGATAAGGCCATGGGGCCAAATAGCATCCACCCAAGGATATTAAAGCAGCTGCAAAGGGAACTAGCAGTGCCTCTGGAGGCCCTGTTCACAGAGTCACTCAACAAGGGTGTCATTCCAGAGTACTGGAGGAGTGCACATGTAGTCCCACTGCACAAAAGCGGCAGGAGGGAGGAGGCGGGGAACTACAGGCCAGTCAGCCTCACCTCAGTGGTGAGAAAGATCATGGAGACACTGCTGAAATAAAGGATAGTGGCACATTTGGAATCCAGTGGTGCTCAGGATCTGAGGCAGCATGGATTCAAAGCAGGAAGGTCATGTCAAACTAATCTAATCTTTTTTTTGATTGGGTGACTTGGAAACTTAATCAGTGAGGGACAGTAGATGTCACCTACCTGGATTTCAGCAAAGCCTTCAGCACTGTACCACATAGAAGACTGATTAAAAAGATGGGTGGTCTGGGTATGGGAGACAAGGTGGTGAACTGGGTTAGGAACTGGTTAATAGACAGGAGATAGAGGGTGGTGGTAAATGGGTTACAACCTGGGGAGTAGGGGGTGTCCAGTGGGGTACTACAGGGATAAGTACTAGGACCAGTCCTGTTCAGTGACTTCGTTAGTGACATTGCAGAGGAGCGGAAAGGAAAGTTCTGTCTGTTTGCAGATGACACCAAGATCTGCAACAGGATGGATTCTCCAGAAGGGGTACAGAAAATGAAGAGGGGCCTGGAGAAGCTTGAAAGATGGTCAGAGATGTGGCAACTGAGGTTAAATATAAAGAAGTGCAAAACAATGCACCTGGGTAGAGGGAACCCTTGGGAGAGCTACAGGTTGGGAGGAGGAGCTGATTGTCACCAAAGAGGAAAGGGACCTAGGGATCATCTTCTCTGATTACCTTAAGGTATCAGAGGAGTGTACAAAGGTGGCAGGGAGGGCCAGTGGCATGCTGGGGTGCATAGGCAGGGGTATCACTAGCAGGAGGTGATGATGCCATTGTACAAAACATTGGTAAGGCCTCACATGGAGTACTGCTTGCAGTTCTGGAGGCCACACCTGTGCAAGGACATAAATAAGGTGGAGACTAACCAGAGAAGGGCAACAAAGATGGTACAGGGCTTACACCACAAAACATATGAGGAAATACTAAGGGACCTCAATATGTACTCACTGGAGGAAAGGAGATGGGGGGGCATGATTGAAACTTTCAAGTACCTCAAGGGCATAAACAAGGTACAGGCGGGGGAGCTTTTCCAATGTAGAAAAAATACTAGAACGAGGGGGCACAATATGAAATTGGAAGGGTAGATTACGAGATAATATGAGGAAGTGTTTCTACACAGAAAGGGGGTCGACACATGGAAAAGCCTGTGACAGGAGGTAGTGATGGCAAGCACAGTGGAGGGGTTTAAGCATGCTTGGGACAGGCACAAGGGAAGCCTGAGAGGGGAGGAGTGATGAAAAGCCATTGATCATATAGGGTCAGTGGTCACATACAATGTATAGGACCTACAGGCAGACTGGATGGGACTAGCAGTCCTTATCTGCCAACAATGTCTATGTTTCTATGCTTCTTATTTAGATAAGAATAAGAATATTACACAGATAAAACAAATATCTAAGTGTCTAAAAACTTTTTAAGTGAAAATAATTTAAAGGATCCCTAGAGAATTAATAACCCACAGGGTAGGTATTTACCTTTCACAATCAAAAAAACAATAGTTTTTCAAGATTAGATTATATTTTCACTTCCAACAATCTATTTGCTAATATTGTCCTGAATAAAATTCATTCTATTACAATACCAGATCATGCTATATTTGAACTTCAATTTAAGTTACCTCAAAATAGTAATTATAGTAGGAGAGACTGGTCTTTTAAAAATTATCTATTGAAGGATAACTACTTTATAGAAAAGGTTACCATAGCAGCCTAGGTATTGTGGTATTATAATTTTACAGGACAACAATCCATCTCTTCTCTTTGGGATGCATTTAAATCAACTATAAGAGGCATATGCATGTTGCATCAAGCTTGGATAAATACATCTAAAAAGAAGAAACTAGTAACAATCTAAAATACACTGAAAGAATTGGACCTATTAATACTAAATGATTATATTAAACATGCCTGAGAGTGGCTTGGACTTAGATGCAGATGGCAACATATAATAGCAAAAGAACAAGAAAATAATCATAAAAAGTGAAGCAGGCATGATATCTGCAAGGTGATAAATTTTTAGAAATTACTTGCTTACAAAAAGGAAGGAAGACAACATAATATCTGCTCTTAAAATTTCACAAAACCAAATTAAATCTGACTGATTATCTGTATTAACAATCTTGTTAGTGTATTTTATTTATGTAAAATATTTCAATATCTAACCCAGCAGTAACAGAATCTTTATTAATAAAAGTAAACTTAATCCCTTTAATATGTCACAGGAACATTTCACCTTGGAGGAAATTAAAACTGCTATTCTAAACTTAAAAAATTAAAAAGTCCAGGCCCAGACTGGCTAACTAATGATTTTTTTAAAAAAGTTTAAAGATAGTCTAGCCCTTGGATTCTAAGAATAATGCAGGAATGGGTGGCTGGGAAGGGGGTTTTACCAGATTCAGTGCTTAAGTCTAAAATAATTTTACTTCATAAAGAAAATTAACCAAAGGAATCTCCTAGCAGTTATTGTCCTATAGCTCTACTAAACAGTGATTACAAAATTATAGCTAAAGTTATAGCAAATAGACTGCTGCCTTTGATCCCCCTACACATTCACCCAGACCAGCATGGGTTTATCCCAAGAGAGCAGTGTCTACAGCTATCAAAAGAGTGCAACTATGTTTTGAGTATATTCAAGTCCTCCAAGACACATTTTATGCACTAGCACTGTGCCAGTATGGCTTTCGATCTGATCACTAAAACATATATGTTTTATGTTTTGAAACAATGGAACATTCCTTATAACCTGTATCAGATTATTCTGGCATTATACAACAATCCATCAGCTACTATTTTAGTAAATGGAATCCCCTCCTCTGAAATTTCAATGGAGGATGTAGTAAGACAGGGCTGCCCCTGTCTCTGTTAATTTTTGTTCTTTGCATAGAACCCCAATTTAAATAGAATTAGAGACTGTCCAGAGATTAAAGGGATCCCAATGTATGGCCAAGACATCAAAGTAAGTACATTTACAGATGACACTTAATTGATTTTCTCTGACTTAAACAACTCAGTAGATGCTTTATTAAAAATTATAGACACTTTTTCAAGCATGGCACATAATGACAAGATCCATTAGGGAGAGAGGCTTTGGATGCCTAGATGCTTGGCTATACATGTTAGCTCAAACATTATCTACGATGTGGGAATGGTCCTTTTATCCACAATTAGAAACCCAGGTTTTCAAAAAGGAGATATATAAAATTATTTTTTTTTAACTGTTCAGAATCTTCCTTTTTTGTCCAATTATAAATTATTCACTGATAAAGGACACCTATTTCAGTTTTTTGAGTGTTCCCTAAAAACAACCTAGAGGCCAGTGGGGCACAGGACCCAAGGCAGCATGGGTTCACAGTGGGAAGGTCATGTCAGATGAATCTAATTGATTTCTTTGACTGTGTGACCAAAGTAGTAGACCAGGGAGGGGCTGTGGACTTGGCCCACCTAGACTTTAGCAAGGCATTTGACACAATCCCACACAAAAGATTAATAGTCAAATTAACCAGCCTGGGAGTGGGTCCCAGGGTGCTAGCCTGGGTGAAATATTGGATGGACAACAGGACACAGAAGGTAATTGTAAATGGAGTCCAATCTGAAGAAAGAAGGGTTACTAGTGGGGTACTGCAGGGTTCAGTACTGGGTCCAGTCCTTTTTAATGTCTTTATAAGTGACATTGCAGAGGGACTGGAAGGAAAAGTATGCTTCTTTGCAGATGACACAAAGATCTGCAACAGGGTTGATACACAAGGAGGCGTGGAAAGTTCAAGTTCAAGTTTATTGCAGGAAAACTCCATTGAGCAAGCTCATTCACAAGGAGGTCCTGTGACATAAACACTTAAAGTACAAACACAGATAGGTAATAACAGTATATACATGAAATGCACATTACATGATACAGGCTGGATATACATACAAGGGTACCACATAGGAGCAGGTGTGTAAACATTGATATGAGACAGGAAGCAAACTTACAGGTTGCATACTGATAAATGAAAATGATGACTGGTGTGCAATACATATACAGTATTTTGGCAGCTAGAACAAACAACAGTCTACAACTGATATGGGGGAGAGGTGATTTGATAGAGTAGCAGTGGAGCGTAAGCAAAGATAAAGCCAGGAGTAGAAGGGGAAGGGAAAGCAGTTAATATAACAAATCAATTATACCTTACCAGTGGATAAATATGGCACACATGGGGAAGGAAGAGACTTAATGACAGTTACAGGAAAGGATGAGAAGGGACTTGGCAAGGTTGAAGGAATGGTCAGAAGTAGGGCAGCTTGGATTCAATATAAAGAAGTGCAAAATAAAGCACCTGGGAAACAAAAACCCAGGGGAAGATTACACAATGAGGGGGGAGGTAGTAACAACAACAAAAATGGAAAGGGACCTGGGGGTAATCATATCAGATGACCTTAAGGTTGGCAAGCAATGTAAGAAGGCAGTAGGGAGGGCTGGGTATACTGGGATGCATAGGGAGAGGCATCAGCAGCAGAAAACAGGAAGTTGTTATCCCTCTGTACAGACAGTTGGTGAGACCCCATCTGGAGTACTGCGCCCAGTTCTGGAGACCCCATCTCTGCAAGGACATAGACAGGATGGAGGCGGTTCAGAGGAGGGTATCTAAAATGGTGCAGAGTCTGCAAGAGAAGCCATACGAGGAGAGCCTAAAAGAGCTTAATATGTATACCCTTGAGGAAAGGGGGGCATGATAGAAATGTTTAAGTACCTCAGTGGAATCAACAAAGTCCAAGAGGGTAGCATCTTTCAGAAAAAGAGATGTGCAAGAACAAAGGGACACAATTTGAAGATAGAGGGGGGACAGCTCAGGGGCAATGTGAGGAAGTATTTTTTCACAGAGAAGGTGGTGGACGCATGGAACAGCCTTCCTGAGGAGGTTGTGGGGTCTAAAACTGTGAAAGAATTCAAGAATGCATGGGACAGACATAAGGCAATTTTTGTTGGGGCTAGAAAGAAATAGGCTGTTGGTTAAATAGGATCTGCAGCTTATCCTCTAGGTAGGGAAATGGGCAGACTAGGTGGGCCAAGCAGTCCTTATCTGCTGTCAAAGTCTATGTTTCTAAGTCACATTGACAACTAAGTTGTCAAAATGTGACACAGCGGCACAATGTTTTGACTCCCCTTACCTATTCTTGCCCTACTTTTACCCTCCAAACCATTTCCTTCCACTTCTCTAGAGGTCATCACTGATGGTTATCTCTTAATCACTCACCTCTGCATTACTTTCAGCACTATAACTTTCAGTTCTAAACACCTTTCTTTCATTTTGCAAACCTCTTTTCTTTTTTCCCTTTGCTAAACCCACTATTTCAGCAATCTTCTATGACTCCTCCAAACCTCCCTGGACTACTTGTTACAGCGTTTTTGCTCCTTCTTCTCTCTTGGCTATCATCTGCTCCCTGCTCTAACCCTATGCTGACCTCACTTCCCACTCTCACCGACTTTCATTTCTCTACCTTCTTATACTGCCCTCCAAGCAACAAAATCTTACTCCATTATCACTCCCCAGGGGTTTCATCTAACCTGTGTTAAACATTTCGGAAAAACAGTTTACTTGCCATTTGCTTCTCTCTCTCCTTTTTTTTCATCGTAAGCTTTGGTAGCTTATTCACCTGTCTCTCCTACTATATGGGGATATTGAAGTTAACCCTGGGATGCTGACCCATTGCTCCCACTCTGATGCATCCCTGAATAATATTAAAGAGCTATGTATTGCTTATCATAATATTAGGAGTCTTGTACATAACCATGAGGACCCTGAGGCATGGGTCACTCTTTATAAACAAGACGTCCTTTGTTTGTCTGAGACTTGGCTTAAATCCACGATACCAAAATTGGCCTGTTCCGTAGCAAACTATAACATGTTGCACAGTGACAGACTCTTCTCTAAAAGGGAGGAGGGGTTGCCCTATTCTATGAGAATCACCTTAATCTCTCTGACATACCTACTCCTGCATCCTCCCTCTGCAAATCCCTTCATGCCACCCTTACCCTGGGTGCAAAAAAACTACATGCTGTTTTGTTTGTGCTTATAATCCTCAGCTAAGTGGCCCCGTAGGACTTGAAGAACTACTAAATTAAACTACCCTACTCATAGGGTATAATGAAGTTCTCATTCTGGGGGAGTTATTTCTTTACTGGATAGGCAAGACTCAAAACTCCCTCTGTTCCTTAGTGCAAAGTCATAATCGCCATCAATTCTTAAAGAGCTAGTATACTGCTTGGAATTAATAGCAATTTTCAGATGCAGTCAGCTATCACATCAAGTATCTGAAGTATTTTTTTTTTTATTTTCTATTTGCAAATTGGAAGATTTTCTACCTAGCAGTAGAGGAGTGATGTGTGGAGCAGCACTCTGTCTGGAGGAAAAAAAATCATTTCTTTTCTTCCCACTACATCATCGGAAATGAGACCAAACACCTTGAGGCACCACAATCCTTGCAGCCTAAGCAGTGACCTTTACAAGCTACCAATCAAAATGCAGGAAATTGTGACAGCATTAGTAACCAGGGAGAGCCTGTCCCTGCTGCTTCATGTAAAAGTGAAACCTGGCTGTAAAAAATGGTTCTCACTGGTTAATAGTGATGTCATAGTCAGTGTGGTTTCAGTGTTGATGTAGTGGGAGGAACAGAGCTGACTTTTTCTTTCCTCCAGACAGAATGCTGCTCCACACATCATCCCAGTACTGCCAGGTGGAAAATCTTCTAATTAGCAAACAGAAAAGAAAAACTACTTGAAATATAAGCAGTGATAGCTGACTGCATCTGAAAGTTACAATGAATTGCAGGCAGTTTCCAGGCAGCACACTAGCTCTTAAACTGATCCCACTAAGGTCACCCCCAGTCAAACTCTAGCACCCTGATTGACTGGATATTGTTGAATCGAACAGATTGTATCCATGTTGCTGGAACTCTTGATGATGCTATAACTGACCACTTCCCAATATTTTGTATCTGGAGTCACACATCTGCTCCTTCTCATCCTCCGCATTACATCACCTTTCGGAATTTCATCACGCTTGACCAGGGCAAGTTTCTTCTTGATGCATCTTTAATCAACTGGTTCAGCCAATGTCTGGCACAGAATGCTCAGACTGCTCTTAGCATCTTCCTTAAAGAATTTGGAGTCCTTTAAGATTTACATGCCCTGCTCATCTTGCATTAGGTTAGGGGGAAACAATCTAGGTTGCTGGATAAAGATCTCCTTGCTTCACTCCGAGCACGAGATAAAAGTTGGAGATGTTTCAAATCATCAGGCCTTCCAGCTGACTACAATCATTTTAAAGTCCAGCGCAACATCTGTAAAAGATAAATCAGAATTGCCAAAAGTACCTACTGCAAAGGTTTATTGCTTGAAGCTGCTGGGGACCCAAAGAAATTCTGGTCTCATGTGAAAACCTTCCTTGGTTCTACACAGTCCCTCTCTCCTAATAACATGGTTCTAAAGAGCATACACTGTAAAAATCCTTCAACCATCGCCAATGCCTTCAACCTGCATTTCTATACCTACCTACCAATGTCTCTCTTCCTACTGTAGGGCTAGGACCCCACCTTTTCAATTCAAAGCCATAACTAGGCATGAGGTGCTAGAACTACTAAATACTATCTCCGACAACACCTGTACCGGCTCTGACGTTCTTGAAACCAGGCTCCTAAAAATTGCTGCTCTGTTTATAGCCTTCCCCCTGACTAGAATTTTCACTCTGTCCCTGTACCATAGCCAAGTCCCAGATATTTGTAAAATTGTCAGAGTCACCTCTGTTTTTAAGAAAGGTGATCCAAAAGACATTTCTAACTATAGACCTATTGCTGTCTTCTCCATACTAAGCAAAATCCAGGAAAAACATGCATTTTAAACTATTGATTTTCTACTTAAATACAACCTCCTTTCTGACAACCAACCCAGGTTCTATAAGGGTCATAGTACCACCACTGCCTTGGTCAAATGTATTAATAATCTCTCTACCATGGATTCTGACCTTCTGACGGGTGTAGTCTTCATTGATTCGATGAAGGCTTTTGATCTGGTGGATCACCCCCCTACTCCTTTCCATCTTTAAATCCCTGGGTTTCTCCCTGCCTGTTGTTGCCTTGTTCAACAGCTATTTATCTAATAGAGTTCAGGTTGTTAGATGCAGTTCTGCCCTCTTTAACCTATGTGACCATTAATATTGCAGTTCCCCAAGGCTCCATCCTGGGCCCCCTCCTTTTTTCCATTTTTATTAATAACATCACCATGGACATCACTTCATACTCATCCCTCCTCTATGTAGATGATCGTGTCCTTTATACAAGCTCCAAACACTTATCTGACATTAACCTTAAGCTCTCCTTGGATTTCTCAACTATACATGGTTGACTCGCTGCACATAAACTCATTCTAAATGTAGGCAAAATTCAAGCCAAGCTCTTTGGCTCTGCATACAAACTTAGATCTTGCAAAGACCTACTAAAAGTATTCTGCCCTGATGGCTCAATTACAGGCACTGTCAAATCTTTTAAATATGTAACCCCCCTACTTATGGGGGTTCCCGAAATGTCTTCCTTGGGATTGCCTAATGCCCACTGCCAGGCTGGTGTTCTGTGTCTTAGCGTATTAAAAGTGTTGTGTGAGAGTACCTTGGTGCCTCTGTGCTCTGTTGCTTTAAGAGTGGCCAATAACATGGTGCTTATTTAATCTGGGAGGGGGTTGAATGTTCTTATGCTCGAGTCCAACCCAGGCTGCCTGATAATCGCTCCATTCTGCCATTGCTAATTGTGCAAAGGGAGCTCTGCTAGAACTGTGCTTATTTGCTGCTGAGTATCTGTTATAATAGTAATGTTATTGGAGTTTGTCTAACCTGCCTTCTTTGCAGCATGGACAGTTCTGTGTATCACCACCATCTTGGTTCTGGACTGCTAGACGTTTGGACCAATCAGTACCTTTGGGGACCCCAAAATGGTGTCTGTTCCTAGGGGTCTTGTGGGAGCAAAACTCTGAAGGAATTGTAGTTTTGTGACTTTGGCACCTAAAAGGACCTGGAGGAGGAGCCCTTGTTGTGACTGACAGATGGATCAGCCAACCTAACCTTTTGGATCCTGGGGAAAGTACCAGGCGGCTTGCAGCTAGAGTCAGTCTGAGTTGGGACGTGAAAGAGTGAACAGCTTGAGATAGTCGAGCAGCAGTTCTGTGTAGTTCATGCAGGAGAACTGTGGAACAGCTTTTTTTTTGGCCTGCCTGCTGTCCCTGAGAGGGAACCCGTGGAAATATCGAACTGAATCAGAATCTTGAGAGAGTTTAAAGCCACTGAACAGTGACCAAGATTAAAACCTGAAGAAGACCGAAGATTTGCTGAACGTGATCGGCCTGTCAGGACTTTCAGTTACTACTGAACTCCCGGTTTAGTGCAGAGACTCTGTGATTGCGACTGGGCTGCCATCCGCCTGGTACTGTGGTGATTTCTTTACTATAAATGTGCTGTGTGCTGCTAGTGGGTTGCGATTTGATCCCCATTGTGTGCTGAACTGTATCCTGCTTGTTGGAGGCTGCATCCAGCCCCACCACAGGACTGAATCCGCATTCATCTCCACTTGGACTGGGCCTTGCCATACTGGTCCAGCAAGATTACTCACACCACAGAGAAAGCCAACAATGAGAGACCTGCCTAGGGATCAGCCCCCTGCTCAATGCCTTGAACAGGAAGGACGCCTCAGTGATTCATGTGGGCCCTGCTTCTCCTGGCATTCCAGCTCATCAACCTGTCTCAATTTCATCCTGCCTGTGCCCTGTATTGGGTATCATGAGTAAACATCAGGGTAGCTCCCTGTAACAACAGCTAAATCTAAAGTGTTGTTATCTGATTGCCTTGTTGTCTTTTCCTTCATGAACTGAGCTCTCCAGCTCCAGATTACAAATAGTGTGTGTTGTACATCTTTCTTTCTTCCATCACCAGGCCCAACACAGCTGTGATACCGGCCTATCCTGGGCAACGTTTCAGGATAGCCCACCTCATCCCACCTGGGTACCCAGAGTGTGTGACTGTGTAGAGATTCTGAAATGCATGCACAACTGTCTGATTGATTTAGCCTGTAAGTCAATCCACCTGATTACGCCCCTCCCTTATTTAATTCCCCTGAATAAATCAGATCTAACTCTTTTTGCATTTAATCTGACTGTGGTTCCAGTTTGTATCAAAAGCACTGTACTGTTGTTATTTGCTGTGCCTAACCTTGTTTTACATGGGGTCTCCAGGGTTGAACTTGTGGAACCAGCCCTGGTGGTAAGTGCAAACCATGTGGGGAACTGTATGCTAAATAGGTGCTACTGTGAAAGTGTTTGTTACATATTGTCTAGGCCACTAGAGGGGAAGAGTGGGGTTACAGTGTCCCGGAGGGCTGTTCCCAGGTTAGCCTTGTTACTAACAACCCTGTCCTCCAGGTGGAGGCACCTGTTTCAGTACCCAAGCCCTTTAACCCTGCAACTAGCTACGCAGGCAGGGGTCGTAGTCCTTGGGATAGCACCACCTAGGGGTTACATCTTGGAGGCACCACTGGAATCACCACCTTCTAGTGGCCAGAAGTGGGTACCATGACCCCACATTCCAGAATTGTCATAAAATGGAGGCATTTGCTATGCCTAAGCTTAAGATTGCCCTCATAGGTTGTTAGTGCACCATATGATGGGGTGGAGTGAGGCTGAGGGGGTGGCTCCTCAACAGGCCCTCCTGTTAATGGACGTCATATTAGGGACCACTAATGCAGTTATTGTAGAGCCTGTCGAGCAAGTTAAGTGTTTGGGGAAGGTCAAACTGAAGGGGAGCGATGCGGACCTGTTTGATCAAACCATCGTGGTCCTCCTGTTCTGCAGCTTTCCCACAGATCCAGAGAAGTTGCCCTCTGTTATTATGTCTGAAGGGTCCCAGAAGGGGTAGAGGGTCATTCATTTGCACAGTGATCCAGCTGTGCCTGGGGGTCTCCCATCATAGAGGGGTTCAAAGATAAGCTGTTTAAGTTATTAGCTTTTGAGGGGTGATCTGCCAAAGAGTTAATAAAGATGATAGATCTTTCTGATGATACCACTCCATTGCAGTCTCCCATAGTGTCCCCTGCCTCCCCTCGGGGCCCACCCATGGTCACCTCTCCCATAATAATGCCATCCATACATCTGGACTCTTACTGCAGGCTTAGAATCATCTCGGGCACAACTTTTCCATGAGAAGCAGGGGCAACGGACTGGGCAAGCTCTAAGGATTCCAGCCTTAATCAAACGGGCTTATGACTTACAGCAGAAACCTGGTAAAGTGGACCAAGATGAGCCTGTGGGGATCGTGTGGAAGAATGATCCTGGATCTCTGGTGTTAGCACCTAATGCTCAGTGCACCATTCACAGGGAGGTTTGTCTTAAGAGAGATGTGAAGAACAAAATATTAATGTTGGACACACAAGGTGAAGGAAAGTTGCCAGAGGGGCTAATGGTTAAACCCAGCAGCCTACCTGCCCGTGCCCATGCCTATGCATGAAGAATAATGGTCCAGATTTGAAATGTGTCAGATTGGGAAGTCTGTGTGAACAGAGGGTGCACCCTAGCTACTGTGCACTGCACAGACATGGCAGTATTACCCAGCAACAAACATCCTGGTGAGAAGGGGAGGGTGACCCCAGACCTATTTGACTTCTGTGATTCTCCTCTGTCAGACGAATGGAAAACCTGAATTAGCAGGAAACTTGCCCAAAGAGACCAAGTGTTTTTGCTAGAAGAATGGGACATAGGATGTGTCCGTGGCACCAAGCACAATATACACTTGCATGGTGACCAACCCTTTTGAGAGAGATCCAGATGCCTCACCCCTGCGAACATAGACAATGTTAGGAGGAACCTACAGAAAATGCTTGCTGCCGGCATTATGCAAGAATCAAGGCACCCAAATGCCTCTCCCATCATGGTTCTGCATAAAAAGAATGGGTCCATGAGGATGTGTGTTGATTATGGAACCCTGAACTGGTGGACCATTCCAGATCAATACACCATGCCCAGTATACATGATGCCCTGGACTGCCTGAATGGGAGCAAGTGGTTCTCAGTATTGGATCTTCATAGTGGATACTACCAGATTCTGATGGCTCCGGAGGATTGTGAGAAAACAGAACAGTCTTTATCTGTCCTTTGGGGTTGTACAAATTCCTGAGAATGCCACAGGGGATTTTGGGTGCCCCAGCCACCTTTCAGAGATTGATGCAATGTGCAGTGGGAGATATGAACTTGCTGGAATGTCTAGTATACTTAGATGAAGTCATTGTGTCCAGAAGCACATTAGAGGAGCATGAGACCAGACTGTTCAAAGTCCTAGATTGATTGGAGGAATTCAGTCTCAAGCTGTCCATTGACAAGTGTCGGTTTTTTCAGATGTCTGTGAAATATGTGGGACACATAGTATCTATGGAAGGGATACAGACAGATCCCAGCAAGGCTGAGTTGCTGACTACTTGGCCCCAGCCCCATAACTTCAAAGAACTACAACGCTTCCTGGGGTTCTGCGGCTACTACCGCAGATTCATCACAGACTATTCAAAGGTGATTCGACTGTTCCTGAATCTTACCCAGGGCTACCCCCCTAACAACCGCAAATTCAAACAAGCATTTGTCAATGCCGAATTTAGGCTTTCTGGCATTGGCATTGGTAGTGCAGGAGTTAGAGAGATGCATAATAGGAAAGGCAGTGAAGTATTGAACTGATGCCAATCCACCCCCATGCTGCAGAGACTGACAGGCATTGGGGTGTCCCTTTGGATGTTGGCCATAGTGCTCATGCCATTTCACCTCTCCTTATCCTGCAGACACCAACAAGTGTTGCGGTGTGCATTGGGGTCTTTGGGCTTTACGCTCACCCCATTCAATAAGGAAATACACTGAGATGGGTGCAGTATAGGACAGTGGGGTGAACTTTGGAGCCAAAGCATCTAAGGCACATCTTGATGATTGTCACTGGCTGCAGGGTGGGGGTGGAATGGCAAGATCATTATGTCTGACAATCCCAAGTCACACCTCTGACACCTGTCAGTCTCTACAGGGTAGGGCGTTATGGTTGGAAACCCTATCGCCCAAGGCATTCTCACTCCAACATTTCAACATGGACTTTTTGTGACCCTACCTCATGAACAGTGGCACTATCAGTTCGTTAGCCGAAAGGTGATTTTTGCACAGCGACTGTGCCATTTGGCACCACAGGTGCAAAAACACATTTTGCACCGGATGTGAAAAATGACAGCTGTACTTTTCATGAGGAGGTACAAAAAAATGGCAATGTTGAATATCTGGAGTGAAAATATCACAAATGCACGACGGTATGAGCGTGCGTGCAATCTGCCAATGCACGCTTGTAACACAGTCATTTTATGGAGTATCATCACCAAATTTTCAACATAGGCATTTTAGGACCTCTGCTCATGAACTGTGTCACTGTCATTTTCATAATCTGGCCCAAACACTGATTTCCCAAAGCGACTGCACTATTGTGCGCTGGATATGCAGAAACACATTTCAAGTAGGGTGTGAAAAATGACAGCTGTACTGTTCACAAGGAGGTGTACAAAAATGACAATGCTGAAAATCTGATGTTAAAATATTGCGAATGCGTGAAGTTACGAGCCTGCGTAGCAACTGCTCAATGCACGCTCGTAAAACAGGCATTTGTTGGATTTTTTTCACCAAATTTGGAACATAGGCTTTTTGAGAGGCCACCTCATGAACACTGGCACTGTCATTTCATTATTGGGTCCCAAAAGGTGATTTCGTGCAGTGACTGCAAAATCACCTTTTGAGGCCGATTAACGCCATGACAGTGATAGAATTCATGAGGAGGGGCCCCAAAAACCCCATGTTGAAAATTTAGTGCCAAAATTCCAACAAATGCCCGAGATAGGCAGCAAAGTTGAAAAACCCCTATTCATTTCATTATACAGCTTTCCGGCATTTCCTCAGTTTGCTGTCAGCTTTGAAGAGTGCAGACGTGTTCCCAGTCCACCAAGATTGTCGCGCTGGACTCCAGAGGTGAAGTATGGGGGTCAGGGGGTGAAGGGGTGGGAGGCAGGGTACAGTGGGTGGGTGGGTGTGGTGGGGAGCAGGAGACTAAAAGGGACCTTTTTTTGTTACAGGGAAGAAAAAAACCTTACATCGTGGGACAGTTTTTTCTTTTCAGGGAACTTGGCATGCTGGGGTGAGCTCCCAGTGGGCCACCTAACTGTTTTGGGGGTTACTGCAGCCAATGGGGGATTGGGCACCCTCGTCAACAGACAATGGAGGGAGTGAATTTATACAGATGGGGATTGGGCACCCCCCTTGGCATATAAGAAATGCGGGGGTGCTGATTTATGCCAACGGAGAGTAGGCTCCCCTGTTGGCACACAATGAAAGTGGGGGGGAGGCAAGAACCGAGGGGATTGGGCACCCCTGGGTATATAGGAAATGGGGGTTGCTGTATGCCGATGGGGAGTGGGCTCTTCCATCGGCAAATTTTTGCAGCCACAGAAAGCTGCCTTGGGGATTGACACCCTGAAAGTTAGCCAATGCTGCTAATGTGTGGCACGCAGGGTTGGTCTGCTGTGATGACGAGCTTTGCTCGGATTGCAGTGGACCTTTCCTTAGATGTGCTCACCACATTAGCATGCATGGTGTGGTGCCAGCATGCAGGCTGATTGGGGAATGAAGGACGCACCTACTGATGCGTGCCCTGCATTCGCCCAACAGCGGCCGCGCCTCCAAATCTGCACTGTCCCAAGATGTTGACTTGTGCACAAGCGCGGCAAGCCAACATAAAAAGGGTCTGTCAAAGAACCTTAGTAAGTGTATTTCTGAACAGGTGAATCTTTTGGGCCCTGCTGGACACCCAAATATGAAGCAACCTTCTATGAAGTCATATACCAGCTCACCCATCCCCCAATCCTTGCCTATGCTGAGCCTACCAAGCCCTATGTGCTGCACACAGCTGCTAGTCTACAGAGCCTAAGAGCTGCGCTGTATCAATACCATGAGGATGGTTTGAGGCCTGTAGATTTTGCCAGTAGGAGCTTGACCCCGTCAGAGTGAAACTATCCTGTGCACAAGCTGGAGTTCCTCGCCTTAAAATGGGCCATAGTTGATCAGCTTCATGAGTACCTATATGGGGCAAAGATATCGGTGAAGACCAACAATAACCCGTTGACCTAAGTACAAACTTCAGCTAAGTTGGATGCCACAGGGCACCGGTGGCTTTCCGCTTTTTGACTTATGATTATACTGTTGAATACAGACTGGGATTGAACCACATTGATGCTGACACCCTGTCACGAAGGCCAGCTTCTAAAAGTAATTGGGTCAGATTGTCTAAACCTTACATCTGAGCATTATGCCAAAAGTTTGACAGAGATGAGCAGATGTCTGCAGACACAGTGGACTGTCTAGTAGATTGCCTGGGCCCTCCTGATACCCGCATACTGGCTGCCTATTGCCATTTCTCTACTCAAGATATTAGTGCACTACCTCAGTTCAATAATGACAGTATTCAGTGGGCAGAATCCCAAGATCCCATGATTCAACCAGCACTTGAAGCCCTGCATGCGGGAAAGATGTGTCTAAGTTGTGTTCCCCAGAATTGTGAACTGCTCTATTGTTCAAGAAGGCCCCAGGTTAAAGTTGCATAATCAGTTGTTAAACAGAGAGACAGTGGATCATTGTGATCAAGTAGACAAGCAACAATTGGTCCTGCCCACAGTGTTTAAACAGCTGGTACTGAGGTCCCTCCACAATCACATGGGGCACCTTGGTATAGATAGAACTCTTGACTTGGTACAATCCTGATTCTACTGGTCAAAGATAGGGACACATGTCGAGCACCATGTCAAGACTTGTAGTTGTTGCTTCCAAAGGAAACCCTGCCTCAGAAGGCTGCCCCCCTTGTCAATATCATTACCAGTGCCCCCATGGAGCTAGACTGCATAGACTTCTTGTGCTTGGAACCTGACCAAAAGAACATTGGCTATGTGTTGGTAGTAACAGATCATTTTACACGATATGAACAAGCCTTCCCGACTAAAGATCAAAAGGCCTCTACCATGGTCAAGGTGCTAGTAAAAAAAATCTCTGTCCACTATGGTTCCCCCAGCGAATCCATTCTGACCAAGGCAGAGACTTTGAAAGTAGGTAAATCAAAGAAATGCTCTCCCTATGGGGGTGTGGAACTCAAGAACCACCACAAATATCTTGGAGTTCAACTGGACCAGTCCGTTGATTTCAATCTCCATATCCAGCACACCTGTAAATCAGTGAATGCCAAACTAGGGATTGCCTACAGAACTACGGTACAAGTCACATTAAACTGTTCCTCCAATGAGATGATTCAGCATTTCTGACTGAGTTGCAT
This sequence comes from Neoceratodus forsteri, assembly GCA_016271365.2. Taxonomy (NCBI): domain Eukaryota; kingdom Metazoa; phylum Chordata; order Ceratodontiformes; family Ceratodontidae; genus Neoceratodus; species Neoceratodus forsteri. The sequence continues at coordinate 1,283,942,686 of CM057454.1, read as the reverse complement.
AAGTGTTGCAGGATCCAGCACAAAGCCCTGTACAAACTGTTTCTTTAGATTTAAAGCTCAGTTTTGCATTGCATTGTGGCATGATTGCAGATGTATTCCAATTGAGTGGCAAAAACATTTTACAAACATTTCTCTTCAGCTGGTTAAACACTGAAAAGCAGTTCAGCATGAGTTGCCAATACATTGCCTTCTGTAAAAAACAGTGCTAGACCAACTCATTGGTGGAACAGTTTAATGTGACTTGTACTGTAGCTCCTCCCTAACCCCTTTCACCAGAATGACCATTGCCCATGGCATCTTGCTCTCACCTGTGGCATTGCCACTTATGTGACCCTTCCAAAAACTACTCTTCACAAATGGGATGCCACTTACAACAATATTTGCCATTATGCCTCATCATCCCCACAGAAAAAAACATCACTGCCAGCTATATGCTGATATTAATTGGCTCCCCCACCCCACCCCACTACCAAACTCCTCTCCCTTAGCTCCCTGGTGGACAGCGCTATGAGATCTCAAACCCCTTCATCTCTTGCCTCCTTGCTGCTTCCTCAATCCTCCTCTTATGGCTTATGCTCTGTTGAAAAGTCTCTTCTCTTTGTACCAAGATGCAAAACCGCCAAGGGTGCCTGTTTCCTCTCTCACACTGCCCCGCAACACTGGAATTTCCTTAGTCTAGCCATTCAACAAGCATCGTCTCATACCATCTTCAAAAACGAACTTCAAAGTTTCCTATCCAAATCAGTTCCATGCACATGCTTTCATCCTCCCTAACTCATTATAATTGACTGCCTATTCCATGTCATCTATATAGCTTCCCAATTCCTGCCCTTCTCTCCTTTCCATCCTGACTCTGGCTAGTCTGCTTGATGCCTTATGTCATAACATCTCCTGTTATCCCCATGCCTTCAGATATTTGCACTTATCCTGTTCTGGGTCTTGTATGACCCTGCCTTTATTTAGTTATTTATTTAGTTAAACATCAGTTTAGAAACCTTTGAGCCAGAGGCTCATTTACAAAGGTACCTCGTCACAAAGTTATTCACCTTGTTATTCATTTTTGGATCCTGGTTGCTGTTTCTACACTGCCACAATATTTCCTTGTTGTTTGTACTCACTCATTGCTTTATGAAAAGCCAGTATATGTAATATCCTATTATGCTTCTTCATTTTCTCCCCAGTTCTGCTTATTGTTATCCCTTTATTCCCAATGCTGTACTTATGCCTGCATATTATTCATATTGTGAACTTTCCTCCAGGTCTTTACTGTTTGTTATTCGTGGTATTGCTTCCTCTATCTATTGTGTATTTTTCCCTGTATCACAAGTAATCTGCTATTGAACTGTACTGCTATGTTTAACTACTTCTGTATTCTCCTGGATCATGCCTGAAAATAGTCATTTTATGGACAGTGCACCCACCCGGTAAACAAAAACGAACAAAATAAATGCCAACAGGTGAAATTTCACCTGTCAGACATTGAGTGTCTTTTTCCAGGAGGCTGTACCCCCCGCACCCTCCACACAGGGGGCATGACCCCCACATCATCCAACTTTAATATAACAAACTCTAAGATAGACTTTGTTTGAAGGGGGCAGAAGTTCCATGAAATATGCAAAATGTTGTCATCAGGTCCATCACAGTGACAACCTCAAAGTTGTTGCTGTAATGGATTTGGATGTTGAAATTTTAATATTTCAATGTTATACAGTTGCTTGTACCCTCCTGGCACCGTGTGACCAGAGGTGTATGGGCTTCATTCTTGTCTATCCAAGGCAATATATGACACCTTATGACATGAGGTATACCAGGGTTTAGACATCATCTCCCAGACAGCTGTTGACACCTTATAATACAAAGTGTACTGGGGTGTAGATTGCATTTCCCAGGCACCTTATGACACAAGGTGAGCTGCAATATAGATGGCATCTCCCAGGAACCTAATGACATCTTATCATACAGGGTGCACCAGGATGTAGATAGCATCTCCCAGGCACCCTATGATGCCTTGTCACACAAAGTGTACTGCGGTGCAGATGGCATCTCCAAGGCACATCATGATGCTTTATGACACAAGGTGTACTGTGGTGCAGATAGCATCTCCTAGGCACATCATGATATCTTATGACACATGGTTTACTAAGGTGCAAATGGTATCTCCTAGGCACCTCATGATGTCATTTGACACAAGGTGTACTGGGGTGCAGATGGCATCTCCTAGGTGCATCATGATGCCTTATAACACAAGGTGTAATAGGGTGCAGATGGCATCTCCCTCCCAGGCACATTATGACACCTTATGACACAAAATATACTGAAGTGCAGATGGGATCTCCCAGGCTCCTTATCACACAAGATGTATTGGGATGTAGATGGCATCTCCCAGTCACCTTATGTTGCCTTATGACACAAGTTATACTGGGGTGTATTTGGCATCTTCCAGGCACCAAATGCAACAATGTGTATAGCTAATTCTAATAAAGAGTCCACTGGCCTATTCTACTGTACATTCCTCTGAACAGCTCAACAGAGATCAGTGCTCAGCTGGTTGGAGGAATATACAGAGCAGGAAAAGCAGATGCAGTTGAGAGCCTAATGGACTTCAATCACAAAAGCATAGAATGGTAATTTAAGGTGTTATAGTTTTGGACTGAAATGGACTTGTGTCCAACTTCAAGGATTGATTCCTAGAACAGAATGACCCACAGCAAACTATGTTTGAGGTGATACTTCCTCAAACGTTTTCTCAGCAGTGGCAATAGGGAAAATCTCTAACATAAATTAACAATCTCCAGGAGGCAATGGACAAATCGTTCGACAGAAAAGATGAGCCACACCTAATCCACCATGACACAGAACTCCAGAAATGTAGACTATGACAATATGAAAGAATTGGAGTCATGGGAGGCTTGAGCAGCCTCATAAGGCTGAAAATTAAAAATACATGTAGAGTTTATTGAAGAAAGTTACTGAAGCTGTTCTCAATAAGATCACAAGATCAAAGATGTGTGAGGTGTCTTGTTTTAAACAAAAAGGGGGACTGCCACTACTGAAGAGAAGTGGGTTGACTACAAGTTAGAAAGGAGTACAGAGAGGTACAGAGGGATTTCAAAACTACCACTATCTAGTTGTACACATTATTAGGGACAAACAGAGTTGTCGATTGAATCAATGGTCACCCCTGCTCTGCCATTGATCTTTGTCCATAACACCATCCATGGTTTGTCATTCATTCATGGGCATAATTGTGGCTAATTATCTTCTTCAAATGCCCAGATAACAACACTATTAAGAAAAATTAAACAGGAAACAAAAATCAATTTTCAGTCTGGTAGATGAATGGAAAACATAATAAAATAATGTGTGTGGGGGGTGAGTATGTCAAATGAATATGAAAGACTTCTGTGACTGGGCGACCAAGGAACTAGACTAGGGTAGAATGGTAGATGTGGCCCAGCTAGATTTCAAAAAGGTGATCAACACCATCCAACATAGTAGACTACTAAGCAGGCTGGGTAGCTTAGGAATGGGTCCAAAGGTTGGAAACTGGATAAGAAATTGCTTAGGAGATAGGTGACAGAGAGCAATAGTAACTAGAGTTCATGCCAGGGAAAGGATGGTAACCAGTAGAGTACCTCAGGAATCAGTGATGGGACCAATCCTCTTTAATATCTTTATATGTGACATTGCAGAGGAGCTGGAAGGGAACATCTGCCTTTGTGCAGTTAGCACCAACATATGCAATATGGTGAACACTCCAGGAGGGGTGGAAAGGATGTGAAGAGACCTAAAAAAAACTTGAGGATTTATCAAGGGTATGGCAGCTGAGTTTCAACATGAAAAAGTGCAAACAATGCACTTAGAGCCTAGAAACCCAGGGACAGAGTACGAAATGGGTGGAGTGGTACTGATGACCAACAAGCAGGAGATATATCAGGGGTAGTCATATCAGATGACCTAAAGATGGCCAGACAATGCACCAAGGCAGTAAAGAGGGTGAGTGGGATGCTGGGGTGCTTAGGGAGAGGTAAGCTAGCAGAAAGAAGGAGGTGGTGTTGCCTCAGTATAGATTGCTGATAAAACTCCACCTAGAGTATTTGTCCAGTTCTGGCAACCGCATCTCTAGAAGGACATAATGTAGAGGCAGTTCAGAGGAGGGAAACTAAAATGGTGCAGGGTTACATCAAAAGTCTTATGATGAGACACCAATATGTAGTAGTAGTAAAAATGTTTATTTTTATACAGGATAGCAAACTTTAGGTCATAGATCTATTTTCAAAGTTGTCCTATATGTACCCAGTATGTACGATGACAGACACAGTATGTACCCCTTGGAACAGAGAAGGAAAAAGGTAGGTAGGACAGAGACCTTTATATACCTCAAGGATAGATAAGTTACAGGAGGGAAGTATTTTCAGAAGAAAAGATGCTCAAGAATAAGGGGACATGCTATGAAACTGTAGGGTATAAATTTTGGAGAGATGTGAGGAAGTACATCTTTACAGAAAGAGTGGTGGATTCCTGGAACTGCCTTATAGTCAAAGTGGTGGGGTAAAAATAGTGGTGGGGTTTAAGAATGCATGGTATAAGCGCAAGGGAATCATAGTGGAAAGGAAGGGGAAGGGAGAAACAGCTGTAGATCGGGCACAGTCTGCAGTAATAGTGTAGGTACTGTAGGAAGAAATTGGGTAGACTAGATGGGCCAAACAGTCCTCATCTGCCATCAAATTCTGTGTTTCTTTTTCAGGCAGTGGCCATTACTGTCAATGACTTAACCATGGTTTTTGCTATGGTTCAATAATAGTTTTTTTTTTGTTTTTTTAACTGCATAATATTGATCAAACATTATTTGTGTGGGAGCATTAGTTGGATTCAAATGAAAAGGGCTCTTTAGACCATTTTATATCCTAGCCATCACAAATTTCATAAATGTTAGCCCTGCTTATCTCTTCCTTATCTATTTGGTCTTGCAGAGTTGGATCCACAGTCTTTCTCACTTTCTTTATTTTAATACCTGAAGTCTGAATAACAAATTAGAAGAGCTACAAATAAAGGCATCTCAGGAACACATAGATATAATAACCATCACTGAGCCACGGGGCAATGATAAAGCCTCTTGGGACCCCATACTGCCCGGGTATACACTGCATAAGCTTAACAGGAGTTCCCGCAACGGAGGCGGGGTTGCACTATTTGTCAAAAACAACCTCAAAACCTGCAATCTATCTAATAAAATAAAAAAGACAGACACACCTACAGAATCATTTTGGATTCAACTTTTGTTAAATAACTCTGACAATATTATATTAGGTACATGTTACCATCCACCTAATTCAGATTTAGAATATTCCGTTGCTATTCTGAAAGAAATTGAGTCGACTAGTGAGCACGGCAATATTATTTGCATGGGGAACTTCAACATGGGGGACATTTCTTGGAATGATCTAACAGTATCATCAAGCTGTGGCAAAAAAATTTCTGGCTACATGCCATCAGCATAGCTTAAACCAATGTGTACCTAATCCTGCCAGAGGTGATCAACTTTTAGATCTAGTACTACACGATGACCCCTTAGAGTTAACTAATCTCTCCACTCAAAACCCAGTTGATAATAATGATCACAACTCTATTTACTTTTCTTTAGTATCTAATCACACTTTCAGTTATAGCTTTACTAAAACATATCTATAGAAGGCAGCTGATTCAGACCTACTAAATTCTATAATAGGCACCATAAACTGGGAAAACATCTTTTCAACCAAAATATTAGAGGAGGCTTGGGAGTTTTTACAATACACTATTATCTCACTCAAGGACAAATATATTTCCTTCAGACTTAAAAAGAATGGTCAAAAACACAAACATAAATGGCTTAACCAAGCAATACAATGACTCCTCAAATAAAAAAAAATATACACTAAATATTTACAAAATCACGCACCAGAAAATAAGACTTCATATTTCAAAATAAAAAAAAAAAATAAAAACAAGATTTAAAAGGTGAAAGCAGATTGGGAACTGAACCTTACTAAAACTGCCCAAAAAACTAATAACAAGCAATTTTGCTCAAACATTAATTCACTAAAAAAACATATGTTAGACTGGTCCACTGTTAATTGATAACAAATTTATTTATGAACCTAATGAAATGGCAAACATTTTCAATACTAAATTTTGCAAAATATATGATTTTCCTAAGTCTTCTGATCTGGGGGGAATGAACAATAAGGACGAACACATAAATCTCTCTGACAAATCTGTACACAAAAAACTATTAACACTAAAAGGTAAAATGTGCCCCAGGACAGATGACATCGCAGAACATGCCCTATTTTTACTCACAGATGGCCTCACCCTTCCTCTTAGATTATTATTTGAAGGCTGTCTCAATAACAACTTTGATCCCGCAATTTGGAAATCAGCTCACGTAATACCTATACACAAAAAGGGACCCAAAAATAATTGGGAGATTTATAAACCTATCAGTCTCACCTCATCTGTTTGTAATCTGCTTGAAAGTCTAATTAAGGATTACATTACTCAAGATCTAGATTTACTTGATCATGAACAACATGGGTTTAAAAAAGTTTGGAGCTGCCTTACTAGCCTTATGTGTTTTTATGAAGAGATCAGCTTCAAACTAGATAGCCATGTACCCTATGATGTCATATTCATTGACCTTAGCAACGCTTTTGATATTATGCAGCATAAAGCCTTAGTTTTCAAACTACACAAAACTAACATAAATAAAAACATCATATATTGGATTGAAAACTGGCTCAGCAATTGTATACAGAGTTTCAATAACAGGCACATTATCTGAATTAGGTAGGGTTAGTAGTGACATTCCCCAGGGCTCCGTATTGGGCCCCTGTCTATTTCAGATGTTCATAGCCACTTTAACTCAGAATTGTCTATCTCATACAACAAAATATGCAGATGATGTAAAAATTGCAGGTACTTGTAGTACCATTGAACAAACACATTATTCAAAATGATCTTGATAACATTTCCAAATGGGTAACACAATGGCAAATGAAAATAAACATTAGCAAGTGCAAAGTTATGCACCTTGGTTCTCAATACCCCATGACAAATTATTCCATAGGAGGTTACAATCTATGCTCTACAACTGATGAAAAAGACTTAGGAGTATATATTTCAGATGATTTTGGACAATCAAGGCAGGTACAAAAATCCATTAATAAAGCCAACTGGGTAATTTGGTCCATAAAAAGAAATATAAGATCTAGGGACAAAAATATTTTGCTGTCATTTTACAGGGCCTATGTTAGACCACACCTGGAATATGCCTCCCAACTTTGGTCTCCATATAAAAAATCAGAAATATCACTCTTGGAAGAAGTTCAGAGAACATACACCAAACACATATCTGGACTGCATAATGAGCCCTACAAAAATAGATATCAAATACGTAATTTAATGTCACTGGAAACACATTGTCTCAGAGGAGATCTTATTTTAATGTTTGACCTCACTCAGGGCCTATACCTAATATCAGAGTTGGGTTTCAAATTTAAAAACACCCTTCATAATACAAGAGGACATCCATTACAATTCTATAGGACACAGTTTAATTTTGCTTCCCATAAAAACTTTTTTACTCAAAGTATGTTGAACCCTTGGAATTCTCTCCCTATTGACAATATTGTAAGCAAAACAAAAGAAGAATTCAAAAGATGCTTGAATAATCTTATGTTGTCCAGGTTTGATTTTTACCATTATAAATAAATAACTTATGGGTAAAAATATGGGCTCACAGCCTCCTAGCACCTTTCTTTCCTTACTATGATCCTTAGTATGATCCTCTCTGGTCCCTCTTGAACATTTTTTTTTATTTTTGGGTGCTAAGTCATATGCCAGTGGCTGTCATCTGAAAACTACATGATCTACAATTCATGAGGTAGTGGCTCCAGCTATGGTGAAAGTGCAACAGTTGCAGTGGCAGATGCAGAAGAGACATCACTCACCTACATCACAAAGCTCCCTGAATCTCTTATATCTGACATGAGAGAACTAAACCAGGGCTGGCCTCCTACTGTACTGTACATCAAAAGGTGTCTGTTATTTGGAGAGCCAAGATAATGCCACAGAGCTTCACCTCATGAATGTAAATGATGACCAGCACGTGGTGGTTTAAGGAGTAGGAATGTCACCAGGGTTACTTCTGGGAACCTGGTAGAGATCCAGAAAATTACTATATTTGGTATTGGTTTGAGAACCTCTACCCAGTATAATAGTTCAGCACATCAGTATTTTAATCTTCACTCATTAAATTTTCACTGTTTGTATAAAATGTGGCTTGCAATCATTTCATTCATTTGTAGCTTTCAAAATATGTCAATGTTTCAGGACTTGAACATGTCCCTTCATCAGAACTAGAAAGCTGTAACATACAAAAACATATTTTTAAATATTTTATATTTTTTAACAGTCCTCAGTATGAATTGACTTGGATTTCTAGTACTAGGACCATACCTATTTATATATAAATATATATATATATTACTAATCAGGTGCTCAAGGTCAAAGATTTGACTTTCCACTTTTAGAAATATTATGGCAAAATTACTGCTTTTTAAAGAAATGAGTAAACTAGCCCATTAAGTTCCGATTGTTGAAATCCACCCCCCCCCCCGCCTCCATAAAGATACTTACAGTATAAGAGACTAAGCTAATTTAGGATTTATTTTTTTCTTTCCCAGTTTACAGTGGCACAAAAAAGTAAAAATAAGAAAATATAAGATTCTTGAGGAGCATTGCACAATAGTTTATGAGGTATGGTCCTAATACTATAAATTTAAGTCAATTCATACTAAGGACTGTTAAAAATATAAAATATTTAAAAATCCTATTTTTGTATGTTACAGCTTTCATGTTCTAAAGAAGGGACATGTTCAAGTCCTGAAATGTTAACATATTTTGAAAGCTTCAAATGATGAATATATTTAGAAAGCTACAAATGATGGAAATAATTGCAAGACTCATTTTATATAAACAGTGAAAATATAATAAAATGAAGATTAAAAGACTGATGTGGTGAACTATTATAGTGGGTAGAGGTTCTCAAACCAGTACAAAAGATATTCTGATTCTAGATTAATTTGAGTCACTCCCCTACTCTTATTCACATTTATTTAGTACTAGGAACATAAGGTGGGGATAACTATAACTATTTTGCATACTCTAAGGGATCCAGAAAATATCAGACTAAGACATAATGTTATGACCCTCAGCATCCCAGATAGCATGGAATGCAGCAACATGGACTGCTTTCTACAGGAAATGCTGCCCCAGCTTGTCACCCCTGCATGCAATAGTCAAGTCAAAGTAGTGAGAGGGCACCACACAATGGGCCCTGTACCACCCCCAGACTCTCATCCAGTCCTATTATCACTTATATTTAACATTTCTGAACAAAGGAAAGACTCTTGAAATGGTCAAATGACAGCTAACCTGGTGTGGGTAAAAATATCTATCAGGACTATTGAAGTGATGTGGTGCTTCAGATGTTCCAAAAGCACCCCCCCCCCCCATGGTCTACTGTGCCAAACACCAAGGTGAGTTCGAGCAGGACCAAAATAGAGAAAGATAATATGGCTCACATAAGGCATCCAAGATGCCCAACAGTAAGGATTTGTTAAAGTCAGGACTCTTGTGATGGTCAGAAAAACTGCACTTAATAACAGTAGGTGGAGTATTTTCAACAAACCTCTCTACTACAATGGAGCTACAGTATATTTACCAATGGTGCTTTAAACCCTTTTCAGGCTTGTCAGGGTTGTTTATAAACTATTTTTGTAACTGTCTATACCAAATGTTAGGCTACCTTGAGATATCCCCTTGGGGTGTGATACAGACAAGGCACATTGATGAGTCCTGGGTAGGACAAAACATGTGTCTGTGTCTTCTGTTTGCACCCTTAGCAGATTGTGTGAGAGGCCCATTGGCACCATACATTCTTGCTTAAAGTTAAACTAGCCTAAAAGTTATGGTGATTTGCATATACAGACCATTATGCTTTGCATTATGGTTGTATGTGTGATTCTGTACCTGTTTGAACTTGGCTTAATGGCCAATGCCCTTCAGGTAACCCCTGCCTCAGTGCTTTTGCGCTAAGGTTCTTTGTCATTTATCTTATTTTTTTTGGTGCTCACCACAACCCAAACCTGTAACACCAACATAGGACTGGTTCATTTCCTCTGGGGAGTGATACTGATGAGGCATACTGATGAGTCCTGGGTAGGATGATACAGATGTGTGTGTCTTCTGTTTGCACCCTTTGCAGATTGTGTGAGAGGCCCTTTGGCACCATGCATTCCTGCTTAAAGCTGAACCAGCCTACAATTTCATGATGATTTGCAGATACAACCCATGATACTCTGCATTATGGGGGTATGTGCGATTTTGTACTACAGTACCTGTAGGGTCGTGAGGGCTGAGGAAGAAGATCGCCCTCCCCAAGCTCCAGCAGCCCAAAGCAGCCCAAATCGCAGCTCGTGATCGCCCTGCAACCCTTCAGTCAGATTGCTCAGTAGGGTCGTGAGGGCTGGAGGAAGAAGATCGCCCTCCCCAAGCTCCAGCAGCCCAAGCAGCCCCAAATCGCGCTCGATCGCCTGCCAACCCCCGAGTCAGATTGTTCAGTAGGGTCGTGAGGGCTGAGGAAGAAGATTGCCCTCCCCAAGCTCCAGCAGCCCAAAGCAGCCCAAATCGCGGCTCGGATCGCCCATGGCACCCCCCCCCCCGAAGTCAGGTACGGCACTCCGCAGAGCTGAGGGATTCTGCAGCTCTGAATTTGAATTTGGCTCCTAAACTAGGACTTTGCTCTGCACCTACAATATGTTTTTTCTTTTGCTTTCCACTGCATATTGACTGCATTTATCAACTCGATCCTTTGCCCATATATTGTTAGTGCTACTGTGAGACTGTGAACTGTTGCCTAGAGAAAAAAAAGGAAAACGCTGGCTGTGCTGCTCATTTTGCCTCACCTGGCCCGCCTCCTGTGCTGCAGTACTTAAATTTCCATCTCCTCTCTCCCCAGATTGCTCAGTAGGGTCGTGAGGGCTGAGGAAGAAGATCCCCCTCCCCAAGCTCCAGCAGCCCAAAGCATCCCAAATCGCGGCTCGGATCGCCCGCACAACCCCCCCCCCCGAAGTCAGATCGGCACTCCAGAGCTGAGGATTCTGCAGCTCTGAATTTGAACCCGCTGCACTGCGTGCCGCCCCACCGCCTCACCACCACCCTTGGTCAGCTCTCCAACTTATAGGCACTACCACGTGAGGCTGCAGAACCAATCAGTCTACTTTACCATCTGCAGGTTATACTAGCTGAACACTAGAGGGATCCTGCTCTTCTAAGCCCTCCTATCTCTCACACAGCTCCATAACATAATGACTCCCTTAGGTATTAGATTACTCACACTGCTCCTCTTCACCCCAACACTGCTACAAAAAAACACAGCACTAAACCTCTATGACACTGCAACATATACTGCGACATGTGTTCCTATAGCCTCCTGTCCACCTCTCATTCCTCACAAACCCCTCCCTCAACCCGCCTTTCTCCTCCTACACCCCACACACACTGGCTCGCCCAACTGCCTCCTCTCACCCCCCTCCGACACCCATACCCTGTGCAGTCCACAATAGCTGGTGGCATCCACCTGCACTAGCCCTGCTCACCCTTAGCTCCCTGCCCATCCCCTGCAATACCCCTCGCAAACCCTCCCAACTGCCCAGACACCACCACCATCACAGCTGCAGTCCCTTGCTCTGGCTCACCATCTTACTCCTCCTGCTCTCGGGTAATGTCCACCCCAACCCTGGTCCAGGACCCGGTACACTGCCCTCCACAGGGCAAGGCCTCCGCATTGCCTGCATGAATATCTGCAGTCTGCCTAAAAGACTGCTGCACTCCAATGCTGGGCCTCCCAGCATAAGCCCGATGTCCTTGCCATAGTTGAAACCTGGCTCTCACCACTGATCCCGACTCGACCGCCTCCCTCCCTGGCTTCTCCTCTTCAGAGATGATCGTGTGGTGGCGTGGGGGCTGCGCTGTCTACCTAAGGAACTCCCTCCTGGGTCATGTCCTGCGTGCCCCAAAGCTCGATCATGGGGCTCAAGCTATCACCCTAAAAATCTCTCTAACCCAGGCCGTGGCCCACTTTACTTCACAACGACATATGTACCCCCACGTGAACAAAACCAAGCTATCCACTCCCTCACTGAATACCTCTCTTCCCTGCCTCACAAGGCAGAACAACTCATAGTGGGTGACCTCAACATCAACTGGCTCAGTACTACCTCTGCTCAAATCAAAGATACCGTCACTTCCCTTGATCTATCCCAGCTAGTGACTCAACCCACCAGATTTAACCAATCTAGTGGGACTAGCACACTGCTTGACATTGTGCTCTCCAACCGCCCACACAAAATAAAGGATATCAATATATTGCCCAACTCCCTCAGTGACCACTCACCAATTCTTTGCCACTGGTCCACCCCACGCCAAAACCCCGGCCCTGCCACCTCCGTCGCGTTTCGCCCAGGAGGTCTACATAAACTTGCCGCCACCTTGGGAACTTGATTGGTCTCCAATCTCCCTTGCGCGGACATAGATGCTGCCCTTGCTTTCCTCACCAATGCCTTCTGCAAGGCCTGTGATGTTTTTGCCCCTATCACCCGCCTCCATACCAAGAGGCACACGGCTGCCTGGATAACCACCCTCCTGATCCAACAGCTGAAGCAACGTGATAATCTATGGCAAAGCTGTCAATACTGGCAAACTAGCTGACAGACAGGCCTATAATGCAGCATGGAACCAGTGCACATGGGCCATAAGAAAAGCCAAAGCCAGCTACTTCCAATCCATCTTGACATCCACTTGGGGCAATGCCCACACCTTCTGGAACAACATGAAGGAGTTAAACGGGACGACTTGCTCCACTCCTCCATCTCAGATGCTCATAAATGGTGCTGTTAATGCGGACCCTCCCCATATTGCCAACTGCCTCAACGAAACTTTCACTGACCTAAGCTCAGTTCTCCCGGCCCACTTCTTTGACCCCATACCGGTATGCGACAACCCAGCTATTGCTCGCCCCCCATTTCTCTTTAGGACTATCTCCCCACAGGATGCGAAGCCTATCCTCCTTAACGCTCTTTCTTCCCTCAACCCTAGTGATGACCCCCTCGACTCCTGGATACTCCGCCTAACACTGGATGTCATGTTAGTCCCCCTCACTGACCTCCTCAATCGATCCCTGTGTCTCGGACAATTCCCGAAGGCATGGAAGCAGGCCGAAATCATCCCTATACATAAGAGTAGAGACCGTACTGTACCTATTAACTACAGACCCATCTCCATCCTCCCCCCCTCTCCAAAGCGCTTGAAAAAATAGTATCCGCACAACTCGTAACTTATCTATCCAGCCACGACATACTGTGCCCTGAACAACATGGATTCCGTCCAGGTCACAGCACCACCACAGCCCTTCTGGAATTCTCCCACCGTATATACTCTGCACTGGATGGCAGGGAATTGGCTGGGGCAGTTTTCATAGACCTGTCCAAGGCCTTTGACACCGTGAACCACCCACTATTGCTTGCCACCCTCTGTAAAGTAGGGATGTCTGCTAGCCCATTAGCCTGGTTCTCCAGCTACCTTAATGGTAGGTCTCAACGCGTCAAGCTAGCTGGTTGCCTATCCTCGGCCCTGCCTGTCCTCTCAGGAGTCCCTCAAGGCTCCATTCTGGGCCCCACATTATTCAGTCTCTTCCTGAACACCCTTCCCAGCTCGTGTACAGGAAAGCTGCTATTATACACAGATGATGCAGTCCTGCTCTCCTCGCACCCCAATCCGGTCACTCTCCAGAACAGCCTACAAACCTCCTTCAGCCAAGCTGAAAAATGGTTCCTCGACCACCGCCTGGTCCTGAATCTCAAGAAGACAAAGTCAATGATCTTCACACACCACCAAAGTAGCTCCAAAAATGCCCCCCACTCCATAGTTCCCAACAGCCTCGATCCCCTTGAACAGGTGTCAACTTTCAAATATCTAGGGATCACCTTTGACTCGTCCTTCTCCTTTCATACCCATATCAGTGCCCTATCTTCTGCCATGAACACCCAGATTGGGCTCCTCTATCGCCACAAAGACTGCCTCCCTGACTTTGCCCTGCGGTTGGCCATTACTTCCTCCATCCTGTCACTAGTCGACTATGGCCTCCCCATATACGCAGCTGCTAGCCCCACTACCCTCACTAAAGTCCAGACCTCCATCAACAAAGCCTGTCGGCTCCTGGCCGGTGCCCCAAGCAGAACCCACACATGCAAGCTCTACGCCTCCACGAATATACCCAATCTGGAAGAACGCCTGCAATATCACACTGGTATACTAGCAAAAAAGACTCTTCTAGGTCTGTGTCCCCCTGGTGTCGCGGCTCAGCTCCAGCCTGCTTCCCACTCTATCATCACCCGTGCCGCTTGCAAGACTGCCTTCCTGGTGCCTAGAGCCAGGACCTCCCTTGCCCAAAGGTCCTTTTATCACAGGGCACCAACCTGGTACAACTCCCTCCCCAAGCCCATCGCTAACACCCCTAAAATTGGTCAATTCAAAACTGCCCTGCGCAACCACCTACTTGGCACTCGGAAGTGTATATGCCTACGGTAAGGCCATCGTCTTCTCTCCAGCCTCGATAGCCTGCCCCACTCCATTTCTTCGCTGGAGCTCGCCTGCATGACCTACCAGGCTTTAACAGTGTTCTCCATTCTGTACTATGGTAATCTACCTATTCTTTATGCTATGTATAATTTACTGTGTAAAACACCTATGTCTTATGCTATGTATAATGTATGTACACAACTGTATTGTCTCAGCCTGTCTCGCCTCACTACTTGTTGTCTCCCCCTCCCTGTGACGAGGTGCCTTTGTAAATGAGTCTATGACTCAAAGGTTGTAAATCCGAATTATGAACTAAATAAATAAATAAATAAATATAGCTTAACAACAGCGTCAACATGTACCGCTAAGGAATACAAGACAGAAAAAAAATCTTGAACTGCAGGTAAACTATCTGGTCTGCTGTGCAAGCACTAAATCATATGGTAAATCCTTTTTCTTATAGTTTATATTTCAGCACATGATTTAAACACAAAACAGACCTGTCAGTCAAAATCAGGGTTACAGAGTGAAAAAGGCATTCCTGAACTGCAACAGACACAACACTACCAGAAAAGAGAAATTAGATTGGGTCATACCCCAATAGAGACCCACAGCATGTCTGTCAGTATCTAATCTGATCCACAGGAAGAAACTGTGGCTGCAATTTTCAATTTTGATGCCAGTGCATCTAGCTTAGAATCTGCAGCAGGAGCTCAGGGTTTCAATGTGTTCCACCAAACTGTATCAACAGAAAAAATCACAATGAACACTACTGCAGCAACATTGCCCCAACAGCCTCTGCACAGTCAGCCAACAGCACTGAAAGACCACAACAATGAAAAAATACACTTTTGGAACACCTACAAAACCACACAAAAAGAACAACCACCCCTATACAGAAACAAACACCACAGTTAATCAATAAATGAGGGGGGCTCCACTCCCCACCCACCCCTTGCAGGGGCTTTACTCCCACCTCTGCATCCCCCATTAATTAATATACTCCATGGCACACATACCATGGATAAAAACAGAAACAACATGTCCCTCACTAGTAGCACTAACTCGATGACATAAAACACATGTTGGCAACACAAACACCTTGCTGACACTCCACTCGCTGAATTTCAGTTGCTGTCATTAACTCACTGTCACACCATCAGTGTAGCAATGGAATACTGTTCAGGTGATATGGCTGTCTCCAGTAGAGCAAAACATTTGGGCAAGACATGGATGGCTCTGGAGTTACCAAAACATCTGGACCTTCCTATGTGACACCTAGACAAAGCCAATAATGCTTCTATCAAGAATGCTACTGACTCTCTAGAGATTCAAAAAGAACCCCTAGCATCATTAAATACACAGTGCCCTCAACAAGCTAATATTGTGATGTTGTCACATAGTGCCATTTCTAACCAGCAAGAGGATATGGAGAGGGACCAAATTGAGCAGTAAGCAACAGCATAATAATAATAATTATAATTATATCATAAACACACAATGTAGGCAAATGCTTAGATTAATTCAAATGGACTACTGGAAACTGTGGAAATTGAAGGGGCCCTCCGGAATACAAGCTCAAACTCAGAGGGTGGTGAATTTCAGTATGTCATGGGGGAAAGCTGTAAAAATTAATTACTGCAAATTCAGTTGATACATTAAAGGAGAGGACTCTTTCAGGTATTTTGTCTACTACAATACCACAACCAAAGGTCAGCTTGGAGAAGGATGCAGATCTTGTATTTTTACGGCTGTGGACAGAACCTACAGTTATTTTGGGATCAATCTGTTGCTCCTAAAATGGCCGATTGTGGCAGCTTCCAATGCACTTTTGAAAGTATCCTTCCGAAAGTTCAACAGAGCTTGTAACGCTTTGTCATGATCAACCACTATGGAGTAACAGCCGCACTATTTCTGCTGTTACTTCCCTCTTCTGGGACAAGAACTGTGCATGCGCAGTTCTGCTGGCGCTGCCATCTTGTGAATGGCAGAATGCCATTCACTGCAACTATGCATATGCGAATGCTGTGCATGCGTTGAATCCACCATCTTGTGGATGGCACTCTTCCTGCACCCCCCATTGCTCCTGTCCTCCCCACTGCCTCCATTCTGTCCCAGCACCAGTGGGTAATAAAATCCTCCTGCTCCCTCCCACTGCTGCTGTCTTCCCTGCACCCTCCATTTCTTGTCCCTATGCCAATATCAGGGTGTCCAATCCCCGTGTTGGCATCATGTAGCCCTCAAACTCATGTGGCACACTGGGAGCCCACCCCAGTGTGCCCAAATATGTTTCTTTCCCCCTGCAAATAAAGAAATCCACCACCCTTTTGATTTTGCATAATCTCTACTAATTAACATTAAAACTAGCTAAGTTATTTTTTATTTTATTTAAACAGCAGTTTGAAAAAACCTTTGAGCCATAGGCTCATTTACAAAGGTACCTTGTCACAGTAAGACAAACCAAAATACACAGTATAGCAGTACAACACATAAGTATAACAGTAAATTAAGACATAGATACAAACAAGCTGGTACAGGTAGGATGGATGCAAACAATACCAGAGTTATGTTGTCCTTAGCAGCTTAGTAATAAGCTTTGTTATAAGTATTGAGTACGGCTTTGACTAGCGGCAGTTACATCATCGGGTGTTAATAAGGTGGTTACGTAAGGAAGTTTTGAAGCACGATATAGTTGGAGCTTCGGAGATGGAGGGGGGCAGTGTGTTGAACCAGGAGGGGGCCCTAAAGCTGAAGGCTCTTTGGCTGTGAGAGGTCCTAGCTCTAGGGATAACAAGAGAGGTTTTCCCAGAGGTCCGAGTATGGACTAGTGGGACAGAGCGGCATATGGTGGTGGTCAATCCTGGTGGGGAAAGCCCAAGGAGGGTCTTTTTTGTAAGGGTACAGGTAAGATATTTGAGGCACTCATCGAGATCAAGCACCAGCGCTTTAGCATACAGTAGACAGGTGTGCGTCATCCTAGGTGCTCCAGTAATTAACCTGCAGGCCTTATTCAGAGTAGTGCGAATTTTATGGAGTGTGGTCTGATCAGCAGCACCATACACCTGCAGTCCATAGTCCACTAGGGACACTTGTAGTCGGTATATGCAAGAAGAAGGCAATCTAGTAGTAGTAGTAGTAGTAAATCTTTTTTATTCATATGAATAAGGAAAACATTCAATTGAGCATAACTCATTTACAATGAAGTCCTGGTAGCAAAAACAGCAAACATCAAACATCTGATTCATATTTTCTAATCCTGTTCAAAGGTGTCCCCTTTATGGTCCAGCATCAAACAAAGGGCAAACCCCCTTCTAGAGCTAAACAAGTTATTCTCAGCAGATATATGTTTGTTGGGAGACTTCTGAACCATTCCAGTTCTTATTCGGAAATATCACATGGCATTGATCTCAATGTCAGTTAAGAAAGTAGTCCTACGACATTGGAAGGATAGCATAGAAATTACCTAATTACCTACACTGAATGGCTGCAAGAGCTCCTGGCAAACCTCAGAATGGAAAGGACCATTGCTAGTCTTCACAATCGATCGAAACTATTTAATCAAATATGGGGTCCCCTGCAATCCCTGTACTCGCTACAGCCTTTGAATAATGGTTCCTTACCCTCTACTGGTTGATATATTACAAAGTATCTCTGTGCTGGGTATATGAGGTGGGTGAGTGTTGGGGAAGGGGGAGGAGGAGGATAGATTCTGTATACTCACTGTCTATATACATTAATTTCATGCGAATTGTGGATCTATTCTCTGTATTGTAAAACTCTTAATAAAGTTTGAAATAAAAAAAAAGGAAAACCATCCCCCAAAGTCTTTTTTCAACCTGTAAAATATAAAATGGTCCCTCATCATCACCCGAGTCCCCCTTCCCCCATCTCCACCCTCCCACTGAGCACCCATGTCCACGCACCCTCCTGTACCGCATACTTACTTCCGGAGGTCATCGCTGTCATTTTCTCTGGACTGGGACATGTCTGCACTCTTCAAAGCCTAACTGCAAAGTGAACAATCAAGGTAAGTGCTGTATAACAGTAGTCAATGGAGTTTTCAACTTATCTTGATATATCAGCCATTTTTAGGAAATTTAGCCCCACATTTTCAACATGGGGTTCTTGGGACCCCATCTCATGAACCCTATTACTGACATTTCATTACTCAGTCCTAAAAAGTGATTTTGTGGTCACTGCGTGGAATCACCTTTCTGGACTGATTAATGAAACGACAGTGCCACTGTTCATGAGGTGGGGTCCCAAAAGGCCCATATTGCACATTTGGTGAAAATATTCCCAAAAAATTACTGCATTAGGAGCTCTTGTTGTGCAGTTTGTAAGCATGCTCCTAATTTCGCCAATTTTTAATAACTGCAGTCCAGATTTTCAATATTGCCATTTTTGCATATCTTCTTATTAACATTACAGCTGTCATTTTTCACATTCTGCCCAAAACATGTTTTCACATCTGTGGCACAGAACAGAGCAGTTGCTCTGTGAAATCACCTTTTGGGACAAGTGAATGAAATGAAAGTGGCACTTTTCATGAGGTGGGGTCCCAAAAAGGCCATGTTGAAAATTTGGTGAAACAATTCAAACAAAAGGCCAATTTACACCCAGTTGTTCAAAATATTCTATGCACATGTGTAACTTTGGTCATTTGGCATCTTGACACTGCTGTGTCGGCTGTGGCTTGAGTCTATTAAAAATAGTGACTACCTCTGCTAAAACCACTAACAGACCTATTGTTACTGAGGGGATCTGACTGTGGCATCAGTGCTTCTTTGACATGCCACTGCCTCTGTGTTTGCGAATACTGCAAAAGTCCATAGTAGCCAGCTTTAACAGAATGTGACATAAGAGCATTGCAAGAATTAACTGTTGCACTATCACTATTACCAAATGTCAAATCAAATCCATTGATCAACACTCATAGGCAGTTACCAATAAAACACAGCCCCCCCCCCATTAAGAACTATTTCTAAGAATAATACTACTGGTATTGGTTGGTTAACTAGGATCTGAAGCTTATTCAAGAGGTAGGGAAATAGGAAGACTAGGTGGGCCAAGCGGTCCTTATCTACCATAAAAATCTATGTTTCTATGTTTGTATGTTACTGCCATTGCTGCAAATCTGACACTAATAGAGATAGGACAGAATATTGGATCTTCTGACGAAACAGTAGTGGTTAGAAAAATGTACAACATGATGTCTGCCCTGGCATTCTCTGTGGCAAACAGAAATGTCAAGATTGAAACCCTTACAGTCAGTACAGAAACACTTGAAAAGAGATTTACTACAGTACAAATATTAGTGCACCCATGGGAAAAAAATGTACCCAAAGATGACACTCATCTTAAATTCCTAATAGAAAAACTACAGGAGCAAGAAGATAGGTCAAGGAAGGGTAACCTCAAAATTTGCTTCAGGTACCAAAAGGAGTAGGAGGCACTAGTGAACCACTTAAATTAAAACAAACAAACAGTTTATATTTCAATAGGTCATAAATATCCAGAGAAGATAATCTAGCTTAACAGAGTTCATCATGGCCCACCAAACAAGATGCTTCCAAAGCAGTCATTGATAAAAAAAGTCCTTTAACACTATTCATTAAAACACACAAATTGCAGGAAAAGGTAGATATTTTATACAAGGCTAGACCTGATGAAGGTTTGATGTTGGAGACTTTCAAATGACATTCTTATCCCAAAGTCAGTCAAGCAACACAACAGCAATGAAAATATTTTGACAACATTAAAACCACATTAGGATTCAAGAGTATCAAATACTCATTGCTTCCACCACACAAATTAAAATTTTGGCTGAGCATCAGGATCAGATATTCTACCAACACTGTGGATGCTTCCCAAGCTTTGGCAGTGGCAGATATTCAACCAGCACAGGCACGAGTGTCAGCCTACCAAGAAGCATTAAACAAGGGTCAGGTGGTACTGTCCAATAAATTTGATCCTTTTTGACTAGAGCAAGATAAAGAATGGACAGTGGCAAACTCTTGACACAGGCCTTTTGGTAAAAGAAAATCTATCAATCCTGAATCCAACATAAAGGATTTAAATGAACACTGTACACATTAAAATAAGATGAATTTAAATGAAGGAATAAAGTGATAAACTGAAGAACCTCATGATGACCAGACAGTGATGAAAGGATATAAAGGACTTTAACCTTATAGCAGCATGTGACTGAAATATAACATTTTTATATGGCAAGATGATTCTTTCTTTACATTTTTTCTGTATTCTATTTAAATATGTCTACTTTCCAAACCCCTAAGTTCTATTTGGACATTCTTCTCTATGAAGGCTATCTGTGATTCTACTGTATAAAAGTACATATAGTGGTGGTTTGTAACACTCTTATCTCATTGGCATGCATTCATTTAGAGGAAAAGTAAAGATGCTTGTGAATGCACAAGTAACATATGAAACTTAATACTTGCTCTGTAATAGTTTTATGGATCATTTAAGGCACTGTTAATATAATATGTATCTTCTGTTCGCATTCCTTGTAATAATCAACACTTTGAAAGCCTCACATTTTCTTCACATACACTTACATGACTTAATGAGCCCCACAAAAAATACCTGACTACCTTCACTTCAGTGGGTAAATAGGTATCTTTCCTGCTGTCTTTGTTGATGCTCACAAAGAAATGTCTGGAAGGGGGTATAAAGGAGTGATTGATTTTTGGAACTTTGGAACATGTGGGGTGGGGAAAGGGGGAAAGGGAACACCACTGACTAGGAGGGAGCTGTCAGTAGTCTAGGAGATTAAAGTGAAATATGATTTTGATTATAAAAAAAGAGAAAAACTAAGGAATCAATGATAAGCCTTATAATTATAAAAATACATGTTGTCATCGAAGTACAGTATACGCAATAGGCAACAATTTTATTTTTTTCTGTTTGGTGAATGGAAAGGTTATTGATGGCTTTCTCTAGTAATATGGAACTCTGATTTCTATCAAAATGAATAAAAATTATTAACTCTGTCAAAAGGAAAAACAAATATACTGTTACTATTTGAAACTCACTTTTCTCAAAAAAGATTTCAATTTCTTTCAAAAATAGTGGGCTGCAGGTTCTGCATGCTTTTATTCATCCACCTCTAGAGTGATAGCGCTATGTAGTGAAAAAATGGAATACTGAAACTAGGAAGATCCCTGTCACTTACCAAAGATGATGTTATAGAAGAGATAATTTCTCCAACTCAATCTTTTACTGTTGCTAATATATAATGGTCCAACTGGAAATGATCTGTCCATTTTAACTGACTTTCTTTCTAAATTTAGTAACACTTTCTGCTCAACTTCTAAAGGGGTATTTCAACCTGATACTGAATAATATATTGAACAGATCTAAAGGCCCATGAAATAAGATCTACTGTGCAACCAAGGTAATTAAACTTTTTGAAAGAACTATGACTGGAGAACCCATGGAGCTATAATAACCCAATACAACAAAATACCCTTTTTTCTCCTGGTTCACTGATCATACTCATGTATATATTTTTTATAGTATCTTCCAATTTATTATTTTGTGTTATGGATGTGCAATACCGCTATATATTATTATCAGATCATGCTCCCATCACATAAAATAATAAAATTCAATACCAAAAAAACTTCGGTCATTTGGCGCTTTGTCCCTTCAATAGTTAATGAAGTGGAATTCAATTAAATATTGAACAAGAAAATCCTGAGTTTTTTTAACTCAGTTCTCTCTCAGATACTGTACTTCAGAACCTGTCATATGGTAACATAGAAACATAGAAACATAGATTTTGACGGCAGATAAGGACCGCTTGGCCCACCCAGTCTGCCCATTTCCCTACCTATTGGATAAGCTGCAGATCCTAGTTAACCAGCAGCCTACTTCTTCCTACCCCAACCCCCTAGAATTGCCTTATGACTGTCCCATGCATGCTTGAATTCCACCACTGTTTTTGACTCCACAGCCTCCTCCTCCGGAAGGCCATTCCATGCATCCACAACCCTCTCTGTGAAAAAATACTTCCTTAAATTACCTCTGAGCCTCCGCCCTTCTATCTTCAAATTGTGCCCCCTTGTTCTTGCACACCTCTTTTTTTGAAAGATGCTACCCTCTTGGACTTTGTTGATTCCTTGAGATACTTGAAAGTTTCTATCATGTCCCCTCTCTCTCCTTTCCTCGAGGCTATACATATTCAGCTCCTTAAGTCTCTTTATATGTCTTCCTGCAGGCCCTGCACCATTTTAGTTGCCCTCCTCTGGACAGCCTCCATCCTGTCTATATCCTTGTGGAGATTGGGTCTCCAGAACTACATGCAGTACTCCAGATGGGGTCTCACCAACTGTCTGTACAGAGGGATAATAACTTCCTGTTTTCTGCTGGTGATGCCTCTCCCTATGCATCCCAGTATCCCCCCAGCCCTCCTTGCTGCCCTCTCACATTGCTTGCCCACCTTTAGGTCATCTGATATGACTACCCCCCGGTCCCTTTCCATTTTTGTTGTGGTTAGTATCTCACCCCCATCGTACTCTTCCCTGGGTTTTGTTTCCCAGGTGCATTACCTTGCACTTCTTAGCATTGAATCTAAGCTGCCATACATTTGACCATTCCTCTAACCTTGCCAAGTCCCTTCTCATCCTTTCCACCCCACCTTGTGCATCAACTCTTGTTGCAGATCTTTGTGTCATCTGCAAAGAGACATACTTTTCCTTCCAGTCCCTCTGCAATAGTGCTTATAAAGACATTGAAGAGGACCGGTCCTAATACTGAACCCCGTGGTACCCTACTAGTAACCCCCCTTTCTTCAGAGTGGACTCCATTTACTATTACTCTCTGTGTCCTATTCTCCAGCCAATTCTTTACTGCTTTAAAACTCATTTGCAAGGTATTTCTATTTTATGTCATAAAAAATAAAGGTATAAAATCACAGCTGAACAGTTTGGAACAAAACTTAAAAGATCGTAATCACATACAGTATATATATATATATATATATATATATATATACACCACACACACACACACACAACATATTCATGGCAAAAAAATAAGTTTAATGCATCAGTTAGGGTTGCTCCACAGTGACAAAAGTGAGGAAATTCAATGTTAGGGTTCCCACCCCTTGCACCCCACCCCTACCCTGCTCCCACCAACAGGCATCGGGGTGTGCGTTGGGGTAATTGGTCCTAACTCTTACCCCATTCCATGTGTAAATAAGCTGAGGTGGTGCAGTATAGGAGAATGGGGTGAGAGTTAGGCATGATGATCCCAATGCACACCTCAATGCGTGTTGGTGGGGCGGGATGGGGTGTAAGGGGTGGGGACCGTAACATTGAATTTCCTCACTTTTGTCACTGAGGAACAAACCTAACTGATGCATTAAACTGAGTTTTTTGCCATGAATTTCCCTACTTTTTGAGAATATGCAATATAAATAGTGAATGGAATGTGTTGGTGCATGTGCGGGGCCCTACGGTAATGGTAACGCAAGTGAAAACACAAACGGTTATGGTAACAGCAAGGAGGACACCAAAGGAAACAGTAACAGAAATGGAAGTGGAAACACAGGTGTGCAATGAAACACAAATTGTAATGTGCATGGTCACGGTAACACAATTGGAAATGCAAACACTAATACTAACAGCAACGATGATGCCAAATGAAATAGAAATGGAAATGGAAGCACGTACACAAACACAAATGGCAATGCACACGGTGATGCAAAAGTAAACACAAATGCAAAAAAAAGACAGTAATGGAAATGCAAATAGTAACAGTAACACAAACGCAAGCGCAAACGGTAACAGAAACGGAGACAGAAACAGTTATGGAATGCAAGTGCAAACGCTAACTGTAACAGTAATGCAAACGCACCCACTTTTTGTCCCCAAAAATTGAATTCAGAAGCACAATGAAAACAAAGAATGTATGCATAATAATGGCTCTCGGAGCAGAAAATGAACACTTGGAATACTAAATCGCTTATATTTTAGGAACCGTACAACGTAGAAAAAAAAATGTCATATTATTCATTGCTTTCATGGCTAATTTTGCATTTAGCCCCCTAGTGGGGGATAAGCATTTTTCTGGCAAAAAGTCCATATCTTGAAGTGTTTTCGATATACTGGCCCTGAAAGGCACGGCTGATGCCATAATGTTAGCCTATGGGAAAAATAGTCAACTTCAGAGTGCTGTTACTTTGCAGCCTTCTGATATTTTATCATCAAACTACAAAAAGGCACATCTGTGTGATGTTGGCTTTCATCCTTCCAAATTTCATCCCAAAAGACCAAACTGTTTTTTTGCAGCAGGGTGGCAAAGATTCCCTATTGTTTTAGGCATAGTGTCGCAAAGTAGTGTCGCAAATCACAACACTTTCACAAAAGAAATCACAAAAGTGTCACAAGTGCAACACTACCTTACAACACTGCAGTTTACAAAATTTGGAAAATATATTTCTGGGGTGTTTAACCCCCAAAAAAAGACATGGCTAGCATCCTCGGGGCTTGACTAGGTGAACACAAAAATAATTGTGTCCCTAGAGGGTCCCAAATTTAAATGCCAA
This sequence comes from Neoceratodus forsteri, assembly GCA_016271365.2. NCBI lineage: Eukaryota > Metazoa > Chordata > Ceratodontiformes > Ceratodontidae > Neoceratodus > Neoceratodus forsteri. Next base: position 1,283,917,425 of record CM057454.1, on the reverse strand, counting down.
GCATTTCTGTGACCAGTAACTGAAAACAAAATGGCAGATTTGTGACACTACAGGGGTCATTTGTGACACAAAAAACTGCATTTGTGACACTCTTGATTAGTTTAACTTTTCCCTTTGACTATAATGGGAAACTTGCTTTTTGAATAACTTTTGAACCGTTAATATTCTTTCACAAAATCTTCAAAAGGCACATCGAGGATACTGGCTGCATGTTCTCTGAAGGTTTCAGACTGGTCGTGCAAACTGTGAAACCTGTAGACATGAGCAAAGAATGCACAAAAAAGCATAAATACTACTTTCTATTGCACTTTATAGCTCATCAACTGTATATTCAACCATTACGAAGCTTGGCAGATCCAGAGATCTATAGTATCACTCCATGCCTGACAAATTTCAGGCAAATCTGTCATATGGTGGTAAAGTTATTAACCTGCAAAATTTCAGACTTTAACCATAGATGGGGTACTCAACCCTAACTATAATATATGTATGTATATATATATATATTTTTTTCATGGCAAAAAACTCCATTTAATGCATCAGTTAGGGTTGTTCCACAGTGACAAAAGTGAGGAAATTCGGTGTTAGAGATGAAAGTCCCTTGCACCCCCCCAGCCCGACCCCAACCAGCTTCGGGGTGTAAATGGAGTCAACAGCCCCTAACTCACCCCCATCACATGTGTAAACAAGGTGAGGTATAGGAGAATGGGGTGAGAGTTAGGACTGATGACCCCAATACACACCCCGATGCCAGTTGGGGGAAGGGCTAGGGGGTGCAAGGGGGGCTTTCAACCCTAACACCGAATTTCCTCATTTTTATCACTGTGGAACAACCCTAACTGATGCATTAAATGGATTTTTTTGCCATGAATTTCCCTTCTTTTTGAGAATGAGAGCTATAAATAGTGAATGGAATGCAGTGATGGGAGCGCGGGTCCTTCGGACCCTGTGCTCTCACCACATGATGTCTTGTGACATAGTAATGGTAACTGCAATACAAATGGAAGTTCTAATGGTTATGCACATGGTGATGCAAACATAAATGGTAAAGCAAACATTAATAGAAACGCAAGCGCAAAATGCTGCCAAAGTGAACAGAGATGCAAACGGAGATGCAAGCTGTAAGGAAATGCAACTAGTAACAAGCACGGTCACGGTACCAGTATTGTAAATGAAAATTGTAACAGTAACAGCAACAATAACGCCAAAGGAAACAAAAATGCAAACACAAGCGTGTATGGAAATGCAAACCATAATGCGCATGGGCATGGGAATGCAATTGGAAATGCAAATGGTAACAGTAACAACAATGATGATGCAAAACAAAAGACAAACACAAACGCAAATGGAAGGGTGGCCGCAAATGCAAATGGTAATGTGCACGGTGACGTAAAGCGAAACACAAACAGAAACAGTACTGTAGAGACAAATGGTAAGAGTAATGCAAACGCAAGCTCAAACAGAAACGCAAAGAATAATGCACACAGTGGCGTACATGGGAATGCTAATGCAAACAGGTGCAGAAACACAAGTGGAAATGCTACGTGTAACAGTAAGTGGAGTGCACACCCTGGTTTTCCCCAACAGCTGCATAGAGAAACACAGTGACTACAAAGAATGTATGCATAATAATGGGCCTGGGACCAGAAAATGAGCTCTTGGAATACTAAATTGCTTATATCTCAGGAGCCGTACGACGTAGAGAAAAAAAATTAAATTTTCATATGAGTCATGACTTTCCTGGCTAGGTTTGCACTGCATGCTTAGCCCCTAGGGGACTAAACATTTTTCTGAGGAAAAGTCCGTATCTCGCACCGTTTCCAAGATACGGGCCCCAAAAGGTGCGGCGGACACTGCTATGTTAGTCTATGGGAAAAAGCGTAAATGTTGGAGTACCATAACTCTGCATTCCTGCAATATTTTTTCACCAAACCACCAAAAGACACATCTGTGAGATGTTGGCTTTCTTCCTTCCAAATTTCAGCCCAAAAGACCAAACAGTTCTTTTGCAGCAGAGTGGAAAAGAAGTCCTGTCATTTTGGCCTTAGTGTTGCAAAGTAGTATCGTGATTTGCGACACTTTCATAAAAAAAATCATGAAAGTGTCGCAAGTTTGATACTACTTTGTGACACTACTTTTCCCAAAAATTTCAAAAGCATATTTCTGGGGTGATTAACCCCATAATAAAAACATGGCTAGCATTCTCATGGCTCGACTAGGTAAACACAAAAAGCATTGTGTCCCTAGATGGTCCTAATTTTAAATGCAAAGCATTTCTGTGATCAGTAACTGAAACAAAATGGTAGATTAGAGACACTACTGGGGCCATTTGTGACACTAAAAAGTGCATTTGTGACACTGTCAAACTTTTTGTTAATTTTTCCCTTTGACTATAATGGGAAACTTGTTTTTTGAATAACTTTTGAACCGTTTAAAATTTTTTCACAAAATCTTCAAACAGCGCATCGGGAACCGCGGCTGCATGTTCTCTGAAGCTTTTGGACTAGTTGCAGAAACTGTGCGACCTGTAGGTGTGAGGAAAGAATTCACAAAAAAAAGTAAATGCGCCCCAGAATGTCACTTAACTCCACAGCCGTATATCTGACCGCTACGAAAGTTGGCCAATCCCACGATCTATGGTTATGACCTGTGCCTGCCAAAATTTAGATAAATCCATTGAACGGTGGCAAAGTTATTAAGGTGCAAAATTTCACCATTTAACCTTAAATGGGGTACTCAACCCTAACTATGGTAGCACAACTGTGCTACCATAATATACATAAACTGTATGTGTGTAGATATATATATATATATATATATATATATATATATATCTACACACATACACACACACACATATATAGATATATAGATATATTATAGTGGCACAGTAGTGCCACTATATTTAGGGTTGAGTACTCCATTTAAGGTTAAAATGATTGTGATGGGATTGCTCACTTCTTTGCGAACAAGGTGGCTGACATCAGGCAGGAATGCTGCCGACTTCACGTTATGGGGGATGCGGTTGATCGGTACCTTGTCGCAGAACCGGGTGTTTCCTGGAGTACCTTTGATCTGCCGGAGTTCGTAGATATTATGAGGATTGTCCAGGTGATGCATCCCACCTGCTGTAGTTTAGAACCGGGCCCTACTTTCCTAATTTTGGGTTGTAGTGACATCATCAGCTCAGTCTTAGCTCGGATTTTCCAGTGCTCTCTGGAGTCGGGTGAGTTCCCTAGCTCCCTGAAGGAGGGGGTGGTGATACCGCTCCTGAAGAAAGCTTCTTTAGACCCGGAGAACCTAGCAAACTACAGGCCTATCTCTAACCTCCCTTTTGTGGGGAAGGTTATTGAGAAACTTGTGGCAGCTCAACTGGATAAACATTTAACCATCCATAATTTATACGAACCTCTCCAATCAGGTTTTCGTAAGAGGCATAGTACTGAGACTACTCTGGTTCGGGTGCTCAATGATCTCTTGATGGCGAGAGATCAGAGACATTGTACCATCTTGGTTCTCCTTGATTTATCATCAGCTTTTGATACTGTGGATCATGGGGTCCTGCGCGAGCATCTGAGGTCCATCTGTGGTCTGTCTGGTACAGTTCTCAGATGGTTTACATCTTTCCTCACTGGTAGAATGCAGAGAGTTGTCTCGGGTATATTTTCTTCTGGGGCTTTCTCTCTGCCTTGCTGGGTACCTCAGCTCTCGGTGCTGTCCCTCATGTTATTCGCAGTATATATGCTGCCCCTCAGAGACATTGTAAGACTGTATGGGCTGAGATTTCACTGCTATGCTGATGATACCCAGTTCTACCTGTCTTTTGCCTCCGACCAGGTTAATGCTATCTCACTATTGAACAGCTGCCTTGTTGAAATCCAAGACTGGGTGAATACCAGCAGTTTAAAGTTGAACCCAGGAAAAACTGAAGTGTTGGTAGTGGACCCAGGTCGAAGGGCAGAGAGGTTGAGGACTGAGCTCCCCTCAGGTTTAGTCTTGGGGGGGCCAGATTCTCACTTCTGAACGGGTGCGTAACCTGGGAGTGGTGCTTGACAATGGTCTGACCCTTCGTCATCAGGTGTCGGCAGTCATCAAGCAAGCCTTTTACCATTTTAGGAATATTGCTAGGATTAAGCACCTTGTTCTGTCTAGTGACCCACCTGTTTTGGTCCATGCCTTTGTGACATCATGCCTTGATTACTTCAGCTCCCTGTACTTAGGGCTTCCTGGGATTGATATCTGCCGCTTGCAGCTAGTGCAGAACACTGCAGCACGTTTGTTGACTGGGGCATCCAGAAGAATGCATATTACCCCTGTGCTGCATGGTCTGCACTGGCTGCCTATTCAGTGGTAGATCACCTTTAAGGTAGGTCTATTGACTTACAAAGCCCTAGATGGACAGGGCCCTGATTATTTGAAAGAGCTCCTGGTCCCTTACACCCCACTGCAACAGCTCTGCTCAGCTGACGAGGGGTTGCTGGAGATTCCGAGGGTAAGCTTAAAGTCATCTGGTGCACGTGCTTTTGGTTTTGTTGCACCTACCCTCTGGAATTCGCTGCTACGTCAGCTTCAGGAGTGCAGGACGGTGGGGTGTTTCAAGCAGGCACTTATGACTTTTTTGTGGGGGAAAGTCTACTCTGGATCTTCTTTATTTTATTGTATTTGTTGCATTTTGTTTTATCTTGATGTACAGCACTTTGATTATATGAAAGGCGCTATAACAAATTCACTTTATTATTTCTATTATTATTATTAAAGTCTGAAAATTTGCAGCTTAATAAATATTCCACTGTATCAGAGATTTGCTTGAAATTTGGCATGCACGGAGTGGTACCATGGATCTCTAGAGCTGCAAAGTTTTGTAATAGTCAGATATACAGTTGCAGAGCTATAAAGTGCAATAGGAAGTCATATTTAAGCTTTTTTTCGTATTCTTTGCTTGCGCCTACAGGTCACACGGTTTGCACGACTGGTCCAAAAACTTCAGGGAACATGCAGCTAAGGTCGCCGATGTGTCTTGCAAAGATTTTGTGAAAAAATATTAAACAGTTCGAAAGTTATTCAAAAAACAAGTTTCCCATTATAGTCAAAGGGAAAAGTTAACAAAAAGTTCGACAGTGTCGCAAATGCAGTTTTTAGTGTCGCAAATGACCCCTGTAGTGTCGCAAATCCACCATTTTGTCTTCAGTTACTGGTCACAGAAATGCTTGGCATTTAAATGTGGAACCCTCTAGGGACACAATTATTTTTGTGTTCATCTAATCGAGCCCTAAGGATGCTAGCTATGTCTTTTTTGGAGGGTTAAATACCCCAGAAAAATGTTTCTCAAATTTTTGTAAACAGTAGTGTCGTACTTGAAACACTTTTGTGATTTTTTTTTTGTGAAAGTGTCGTGATTTGCGACACTACTTTGCGACACTATGCCCAAAAGAATAGGAAATCTTTACCACCTTGCTGCAAAAGAAAGATTTGGTCTTTTGGGCTGAAATTTGGAAGGAGGACAGCCAAGATCCCACAGATGTGCCCTTTGGTGGTTTGGTGGCAAAATATTATAGGGCTGCAAAGTTAAAGTACTCTGAAGTTAACGATTTTTCCCATTGGATAACATTAAGGCATCTGCTGCACCTTTCAGGGCCCGTATCTCAGAAATGCTTTGAGATCCAGACTTTTTGTCAGAAAAATGCTTAGCATCCCACTAGGGAGCTCAGTGCAAAACTAGGCAGGAAAGTCATAAATTATATGAAATTCTATTTTTTTTTTTACGTCTTACGGTTCCTGAGATATAAGCAATTTAGAATTCCAAGAGTTCATTTTCTGCTCTGAGGCCCATTATGCATACATTCTTTGTATTCACTGTGTTTCTCTATGCAGCTTTTTGGGGAAAAAAAGGTTGTGTGTTTTTGTTACTGTTACAGTTAGCGTTTCCACTTGCGTTTCTGTTACCGTTTGTGTTCCCGTCTATGCCACCATGTGCATTACCCTTTGCATTTTTGGTTACGCTTGCATTTGCATTACTATTAACATTTGCATTTCCATTGCAGTTTTTGTTTGCATTTCCTTTTGTGTCACCATGTGCCTTTCCATTTGCGTTTGCGTACACACTATCATTTGCATTTCCATTTCTGTTTGTTTTTCCTTTGGCGTCATCATTGCTGTTACCGTAAGTGTCTGCATTTCCAATTGCTTTACCGTGACCGTGCATGTTACAGTTTGCATTTCTGTATGTGCTTGCATTTGCATTTCTGTTTTCATTAACGTTTGTGCTTACGTTTCTATTACAGTTTGCATTATCGTTTATGTTTGCGTCACCATGTGCGTTAGCATTTGCGCTTGCGTTTGCATTACCATTACTTCACTATTTATAGTGCACATTCTCAAAAAGAAGGGAAATTCATGGCAAGAAACTCCATTTAATGCATCAGTTAGGGTTGTTCGACAATGACCCAAACGCACACCCCAATGCCTGTTGGTGTGGGCTGGGGGTGGGATGCAAGGGGGTGGGAACCCTAACATCGAATTTCCTCACTTTTGTCACTGTGGAATAACCCCAACTGATGCATTAAATGGAGTTTTTGCCATGACTATAGCTATCTATCTATCTATCTATCTATCTATCTATCTATCTATATATAGATATAGAGGATACATGATGGGCAGGAGTGGGATATGGAAAATATTCTCACTCCTGCAGAGTGAGGCATAGATATCTCATGAGTGCCGAAGGCAAGAGTGAGAAATCCACACCTCATGATGCAGGAGAGAGAATATTTTTCATATCCCACGAGCTGCGCATCATGTGTGCGATTTATACAATAGGGCATCATTTATTTGTTTTCTTTATGAAATGCTTTGGTTGTTTTATACAGCTGGTTTTATGTGCTATTTTTATTTCTGGTATACATCCACAGGTTGTTCGGTAGTAGCAAGGTTGTGTGAATAAAATGTGAGTGGTTAGGTTGTGACTGAGGAGGTTATGGTGTTTGATTGGTTGGTTTTATGAATGTGTGTTTTTTGATTGGTTTTTGCACTTTGTTGTTCAAGTTGCATGCTTTGTAATTGGTGGAGTTCTGTTTGTGGGCAGGATTTTTGTTACTAACTGGGAAGTGAAATTTATAGTGTTTTATTTTGGCTCTGCAAGGTATGTTTGCTGTTTTTTTACAGTTTTATTGTGTGCATATTTGGAGTTTCTGCTTCTGTATGTGCTGTTCGGCTGGGTTTTGCATCATCCATATCTGATGTTTTTACCAAGGGTCTGGGTGCAGTGATGTGTTTCTTCACAGTGAATTCTTCATTTGGAGTGCCTTAGAACGTGTCTTTCAGATTATTGCAAGGTCATTTTCTTTCTGTGTATTTTGAAGTCTGTTGTCTTTAGGAAAGTGATGCTCGGGTAAGAATTCGACTGCAGTCTTGATTACACTTGTGAAGGCTTTTCTTTGGGGAATAGTATTGCTGGTGTTTATGAGAGCCGCACTGCAGTTTGTGAAGCTGCTAAATGTTACTTTGCACACTGTAACTGACGAGTGTATAGTTTTTTCTTTTAATTTATGGTTTGCTTGAGCAACCTGAAGAAGCATTTGAGGGGTACTGTTTTGGGACAGGTTATTTTTCTACAGAACTAGATCAGGCAGAGAGGTCTTTGATGAGACGTCATGACAGTGAGAAAATCACCTGCTGACACAGACACTGAGGCCCATATATTTAAAAGGGTTGCGCATGGCTCAACAGTGTTGTGCCATGCGCAACCCAGTGATGCGCCCCCGCGCGATATTCAAAATGGAAAAGTGCGCATCAGAAATCCTGATGTGCCTGAGTGCATCAGGAATGTATGCAGGCACAGGTAGAGGGGCTTGCCCATGCATACCCTGCACAGCCCGATATTCATCCCGGGATGTGCAGAGCCATGCATGCACAACCCCTACCTGCACCAGCACAAAGTTGATCCAAAAAAAAAAAAGAAACAACTGATGGCAACCCACAGGTGAGCTGCCACATTGCAGGGTGCAACACGGCAGCTGCCACCTGTGGGTGGCCATCCAAGCTCCGGCTCCACCTGGCAGCACCCCCCATGCCCAATCGTAGACATTTGTAAATAAAATAAGACATCTGTCCAATATCCCTGGTGGTTCAGTGGACCGCTGTCTGCCCCATCGCAGGCATTTGTAAATAAAAAATAAGACATCTGTCCAATACCGCTGGAGGTCCAGTGGACCACTGTCTGCCCGATCGCGGGCATTTGTAAATAAAATAAGACATCTGTCCAATATCCCTGGTGGTCCAGTGGACCGCTGCCCACCCGATTGTGGGCTCAGTAAAATAATTATTTCCCCAATATTCCTGGTGGTCCAGTGGAACCCCCACCCCACCTGCCCACTTAATCTCATCACCCCACTCCCCCCAGTCAGTGGAGGGTGGCAGCACCCCACCTGCCTGCTGCCCCGCCACCCACTGACTAACACCGTCAGTAAGGCTGTATGCCCATTGGTCCACAGCGTGAGCCAATGGGTGTGCAGCCCATACCGTACTACACATTCCAGATATGTGAATGGGATGCAGGGTGCCAGGTGCAAGTCGTTGGGAATTGGCGTACCTGCATGCAAATGGGGCCATAATGGCATGCAAATAGCCCCCTTTGCACCTTGCACATATTATGGCCCCATTTGCATGTCACGTTTTGAATATCATGGTTGCTGTGCATAGCGCAATGGAACTTGCACTAGCGCATCCCCATGCTCCATTCTGGCCACTTGCTCTGGCGCAATGCCACTGTGCCATGCACACTGCGGGTGGCCAGGGTGCGATATTCAACGATGCTGTGCCATGGCACAGCTCCGTTGAATATCGCCCAGTCCACACCCCTGCGCATCCAAGGTGCGCTGCGCCCAAGATTGCACCACAGCCTGGTGCAGTTTGAATATCTGGGAAAAGAGTGTGTGTAAATCTAAATATCTTCGCAGTGTCTACATCAGCAGGCATTTATCACACTGCGGTGCAAATACATGTTTTTATTTGCCACGTTTATCACCCACCTCATTGTATAAATATATATATATATATATATATATATATATATATATAGATATAGATATGATAAATCCATTGAACCATTACTACATACTATAACACAACAAAACACAATATAATATCACTATTAATGAAAAAGCTGAATTCCAATCAATTACTAAAGCCAAGATCATGCTATTGTAATATGAGCAATAAGCCTGAAAAATGTATATCTTTGCAAATAAAACAAGATTGCCCATATATTCAAAGCATTGCACCGGGTGCAAACCGTTAGTTCCTAAAATGTGCTGCATTTGTACACAGCTGCAATATTCATAAATGCAAATAGCGCTGGGGCAACGTGATAGCTCCAACACTAAAAAATAATGTCTACAGGTAACTAAGAGAGGGGCAGAGACATGAATACCTGAACACTGTGATAGTCAAAGCAATAGCTCTGCTCTACAGCAATTAGCATGAGCTATAGCGCAAATTGCTGCCTATGAAAAGGTGGTGGTAACCCAGGCAAACATTACCAAGTGACTTTCCCCAATCCCCGATCACAGCTACAGTTAATAAATGAAATGTCAATATCCATGGTAGTCTTCTGGCCCCCTCCCAAACCCGATCTCCAATCATGACCACAGTTAAGAAATTATCATGTCAATATCCCTGGTAGTCTAGCAGTCCCCCCCCCCCCAACTCTGATCTCTGATTATGGCCACAGTTAAGAAATTATCATGCAGATTTCCCTGGTTGTCTAATGCCCCCCTCCGCATCTCCAATCCCCAATTATGGCCACAGTTAATAATTTATCATGTCAGTTTCCCTGGTAATCTGGTGAACACCACCACAACCCCAATCACTGATCGCCAACACATGTAGGTCATAATATCCTTCATAAGCAGTCTTAACCCCACCCTAGCCCAGATCTCCCACATGAATAACCCAAATTATCTTGGTGGTTCAGAATTCCTGGTGGTCTAGTGGACCCCACCCCACCCAGCAATGCCTACCACCCCACTCCCCCATCCCATAACTGAGCTGGTGACTGGCTCAGCGCACCGATCATTGCTGCAGTCAGCTGCCAACTGAGCTCTGAATGAGTGTGTACAATACAGTATGCGTTTATTTAGAGCTCAGTCTATGACTGGATGCAGAGGTGAGCAGTGGGCTGATCCAGTCACTGGCTCAGTTATGGGATGGGAGAACTGGGTGGTAGGCACTGTGGAGTGGAGGTCCACTAGACCACCAGGTATTTGGAAATTTGGTGATTGTGAAGCTCTCTTGACAGGGAATTCTTTGTCACAAACACGCCCCACAGGTCAGGCCCTCTGCTCCCACAGTGCCAATCTCGAAGTGCAATTCTGTGAACAGGGGACAGATAGGGTAACCCTCCTGTCTGTTTTGGGTCTGAATCACCTACTAGCCTCAATTCCTGGGGGTCAAAATGTGAACCTTATGCCAGCATACCCAGTTAACAGGCTCAGATATATATTCTCTTTGGGGAAATGCAATATAATCCTTCACCCAGGGGCACTCAGGCAGGTTTTCAAAATGTACCCTTATGACTCTATATGAGACCTAGGTGTATTCTTACTTTTTAGCAAGCTTAGTAACACATTCAAGCCCTTAGCAGTTGTCAGACTTAAACACAGGCTCAGCATTCACATACAAAAGAACGGAGAAAAAGCACAGGAGGTATTATAAAGAAAATAGTGTTTACTAAAAGTTGTAAAACAAGTAAAATCAAACTGAACAATTATATCACTAACTTAGTCACATAAAACAAATGGGAAGTTACAGAACACAAACTACTACCACAAATACTTATGTTCCAGTTGAATTATGTATCTAAAAGTGCCTAGTTATCAGTCCACAAACTGTGTGTCTTCTTTTTAGAGAGCCCTTTTGCACAAACGTGTCAGAGTGTAGCCCAATTCAAAAGTCAGTTTCCTCCACCTCCTGGTGATGCCACCCATGAGGTCACTGTTAGAACCTCCCATGGATTTAATTTCTATTGTGGGAATCAGCAATCAGCAATTTTTAAAATGTGAGTCTTTCATCAAAACATCCCCTTTGATGTCTCCCTGCTGATTTCCTGTTGCTAGAGTGACCTCAGGTTTTATGACTGATAACAAGGTTCTGCGACCAAATGTTCTCTTCCTGCAGGAGTCATAACATTTTATGAGGTCCTATCTCCTGGCAGATAGCCAGAAGACTTTAATTAAGACAAAACAGGAAACATTTAATTAGGGTTTCTCTGCACTGGTCAATTTAACATCTCTGCTGTTTCAGCCCCACTGAAACCTTGTAGGTCAAAGGTCAAGTCTCTCACACACTGCTGACTTGTGTGAGACAATCACATACATGTATCATTTATTTATAATACAAATATTATACAATAATAATATTAGAGGGTTTATCTCGTTATACTCCTCCCTCCTTAGACTAAATTTGGGGGATCTATTCCAGCATGGAATGAGTTCCTCAGATTCAGCTTACATCTCAAAGCAATGGGATAAACCAGCAGCATTTTCATTCGCTGCCCCAGCCCTGTGGGAGACAGTCATGTCATACCTTTGAAAGGCAAGACTCCATCTTAGTAATCTACCATTCATTTTACCCATTTGTGCCAGCCAAATCAGGGGATTGTGGTCAGTTTGTACCTCAAAATGCTGCCCATATAGGTATGGCTCTAACTTCTTTAGGGCCCACACTATGGCAAGATACTCTTTTTCCACAGTAGAGTAAGCCTGCTCCCTGGGAAGTAACTTTTTACTGAGATACACTATGGAGTGATCTTTTCCTTGGTTGGACATCTGACTCAGCACTGCCCCAATACCCATATCTGAGGCATCAGTCTGGACTACAAAGGGTCTCCTATAGTCTGGACTTGTCAGTACAGGAGCACTGCACAGTGCCTCCTTCAGCCTAATAAAGGCTTGTTCACAGGCTGTTTCCCAAGTAACTTCTTAGGCATCCTTTTCTTTAACAGGCCAGTTAAGGGAGTGGCCAGGGCACTGTAATTGGGTTCAAATTTCCTGTAGTACCCTGCTGTCCCCAGAAAACTCCTGACCTGCTTCTGCATTTCTGGTCTGGGCCATGCCTTGATTGCCTCTATTTTCACTTCTTTAGGACAGAGCTGTCCCAGGCCTACAACATGCCCAAGGTATGCCACTTCAGCCATGGCCACCTGGCACTTTTCAGCTTTGACAGTGAGCCTGGCACTCTGTATCCTGCCCAGCACTTCCCTAAGGTGGGATAGGTGTTCCTTCCAGCTGGCACTAAAGATGGCAATGTCGTCCAGGTATGCCATGGTGTACTCCTCAGCACCATTTAACACCTCGTTCACAAACCTTTGGAAAGTGGCTAGGGCATTCTTCATTTCTGAAAGGCATTACTTTAAATTCAAATAACCCTATTGGAGTGATGAAGGCTGACCTCTCCCTAGCTCTGGCAATTAACTGTATCTGCCAATACCCCTTTGTCAAGTCAATAGTTGTAAGGTATATCACCCTTCCCAACTTGTATAGGAGTTCATCCATCTGGCATTGGGTGGGCATCTGACTTTGTGACTGCATTCAGTCCATGATAGTCCACACAAAAATAAGTAGAGCCATCTGACTTGGGACAAGGACTACAGGTGAGGCCCAGGGGCTGTGGGATTTCTGGATTACCCCTAAACCCAGCATTTCCTCCACCTCCCTCCTAATGTCCTTTTGGACAGCCTCTGATACTCGATATGCAGTTCAACCTATGGGCGCCTGCATCCCTGTCTCCACATTGTGCATCGCTAAGGGGGTTAGTCCTGGCTTGGCACTAAACAGTGGGGAAAAGTCTGCTTAAACCTCCCTTACTTCCTGGATCTGGTCCGGGGTCAACTGGGGTGACATTTTAATTGCCTCAACTGAGGACTCCCACTTATTTTCTTCCAGTAAGTCCAGAAGGGGGTCTCCTTTGTCTGTCCCCTCCCCAGGAATACACACTGCAAACATCATGTCAGCCCTACTAGCATATGGTTTCATTATGTTGACATGATACATTATTTGTGTAAGTCTCCTCTCAGGCAACTCAATAATACAGTTTACATCATTTACCCATCTAACTACTTTGTATGGTCCTGCCCACTCAGCCTGCAGCTTGTCTTTCCTGACGGGGATTAGGACCATAACTTCCTGATCCACAGTGTATGAGTGAGCCCTGGCTCTGCGGTCGTACCACACCTTTTGTTTTTGTTGGGCAGCTGCCAAGTTGCTCTGGGCTGTCCCCATAAGCTCCTTCAACCTTTCCCTAAACCTAAGGACATAATCCACTATGGGAGTTCCCTGGGTGATGTGCTTGCCTTCCCAGTCCTCCCAGATCAATTCTAGGGGCTCACGTACCCTACGTCCATATAAGAGCTTGAAGGGGGAAAATCCTGTCGACTCTTGGGGCGCCTCCCTGTATGCAAACAACAAGTGGGGAAGGCATTTCTCCCAGTCCCTCCCATGCTGTTCAGAAAATTCTTGGAGCATTGACTTAAGGGTACCATTAATTCTTTCCACAAGCTCATTGTCTTGTGGGTGATAAGGTGTCATGCATCTCTTCACCACCCCACACTTCTCCCACAAGCATTTCATCAGGTCTGACATGAAGGAACCCCCTTGATTGGTGATAACCTCCAGCGGAAACCCAACACGGGAGAAAATCCCTAGCAAGGCATCTGCCACTTTGTCTGTCCTCAGTGAGGATATGGCAACTGCCTCTCTGTACCGGGTGGCATAATCCACCACAGTCAGGATGAAACTCTTCCCAGAGGAGCTGAGGGTATTTAATGGCCCTACAATATCCCTTCCCTCCCTCTGGAATGGCACCTCTACTATGGGTAAAGGAATTAGGGTGGCTTTGGTTTTCTTACCTGCCTTCCCTATTTCTTGGCACTGGTGACAAGACCTGCAATACTCCTTTACCTGCTGGGTGAAGTTGGGGCAATAGAAATTCTGGGCCAACCGCTGCATAGTGCACATGATTCTCAGATGGCCAGACATAGGAATATCATGTGCAATCTTGAGCAACTGCTCATGGTACCCCTAAGGAATGACAAGCTGCCTGCCTATCACCCCTCTCTCTGTCTTAGCATCCTATGTATACAGCAGTCCATTGTTCCAATAAACATTATGTTTCCCATGGCCTCCCTGTGCTCCTTCAGAGTCTTCCCAAGCCCTCAGGTTCTCTATACTAGGGTCACTTTTCTGAGCAGCTGCAAACTCCTTGCACATTCCCAAGGCATGAGACAGGTCTCCTTCAGTGTCTAAACTAGGGTCTCCAGCTCTGTCATAAGGGCATTCAGGATCACTACCATCCCTAACCCTCTGACAATGGGTCACCCCTCCTTCCTCAGAGTAACCCTCCAAAGCTGTTTGGTTAACTGCTACCTGGGGAATTTCTATCCCCCTTTCATGATTCTCCTACTCAGGAGACAAAAGCTGGGGAACCAGCCTCCCAGTGATTTCCACAGTGGCTTCTATGGGGTCCAGGGAACTACAATTTTCCTTTGCTGCTTGGCTGTGGATAACTGCACACACCATCCCCTGTTTGAGATTGTTACCGATAATTACACCAACAGCTAAAGTTTCGGTTATGGCAACCTTTTGTACAGTCCCCCCGTCTCACCCCAGTCTAGGAGGATACTAGCAAGTGGCAAGGTTTTCTCCTCCCCAGTGAATCTCCTTACAGTCACGGATTCATTGGGTATAAGCTGACCAGGCTCTACCAGATCCCCTTTTACCAAAGTCAGAGATGCCCCCATGTCCCTCAAACCATGTGTCTGTACATCATTCACAGTGACTGGGTGTATGTGTTCCCTCATGTTTACTGGCATGCTTTCAGGGGCACACAAACAACCAACTTCTTTTCTCGTACCACTTTGTGTACTGCTTGTCCTTTTGGGACACTGTCTTGCAATATGTCCAGTTTCTTTATAAAACCCAACATTCATTTCTTTTCTCAGGAAAATATTTTCTTTGTAACCTGGGACTACCTGGTTTCAGGGGAGGCAGGTAGGATTTTAGCTGCCCTGAAGGTGCGCTTTTCCCTTTCTGTGCTGCCATACCCACCCCATTTGCTCTCAGAGCAGGTCTACTCCTGGCATAGTGGTCCAAGAGTTCAGCAGCCTCTTGCACTGTTTTTGGATCTCAGTCCTCTAGCCAGGTTTTCACCTCTGCTGGGCATGCCCCAAAAAACTGCTCTAATAGTAAAACATTTTCAATTTTTTCTACACAGTCTGCATCAATTTCTTCCCAAAAACTTTTTAAAAACTGACTTTGTTTAGTGGTTAGCTCCTCATAGCTCATATCAGGGATTCTCCTGAGCATACGGAATTTAACTCTGTATGCCTCTGCTGTTAGCTTATATTTTTTTTAAAGTGCAGCTTTGAGTTTACTGTAATCATTATTGTCCTCATTGCCCATTTGACCCAATGCATCCCAAGCTTTTCCGGTAAGTAGCAGGGATAGCTGGAAGCTCCAGGACCCTCTAGGAATATTTGCCTGAATGCATACTTTTTCAAAGGAATTTAAAAAGGCATCCATATCTTCTCCCCTTTAAATTCAGCTATCAATTTGGAATTTAATGTGTAACCCCATCCTGGAGTCCCAGTTAACCCCAGGCCACTTACCTGCTCTGGTGCTGGTGTTTGGAGTCATTGCTTTTCCAGTTCATGTTGCCTCTGGCGCTCACACTCTTCTCACTCAGCTTCTCACTGCTGTTGTCTATCTTCTTGCTGTTCTTGTCTCTCTTCTCTCTGGAACTCCAGTTCCCTTTGCTGCTGGGCTTTGAACCTTTTCTGTTCAAACTCCAGCTCCATCCTTCGCAACTCCATCTGCAGCCTGATCCCATCTGGCTCCAGAATGTTGGTGACCTTCCCCCTGCTGCTGTGGCCCTTGGCTTGCACTGGACCGTCTGTCCTCCTCACTGTATCAGGACACTGCACTGGACCCTGGCCCCTCCACACCCAAGGTTCGGTCCTTTTCAGTCACAGACTGTGACTCGAGGATCTGGGCATCGGCTGCCACCAGAGCCTCCATAAGGTTCTGCTTGTTGGCTCTACTCTCATGCTGGACTCCTCTCTCTTGGCGCAACTGCCTCAGTTGGCTGCAGTGTGCTTGCTGTAGTTGAAAGCCATCTTCTTCCCTAATTATGTCTACACTAACTTGCACTTGAAAAAAATTAAAACAGGTAGGGAATGTAGACTGTAAGTACAATGATATAGTTCTGTTTACTTTTTAAAAATAAATCACTGCCTTATTTTGCTTGTGAGCTGTACAGTATTAATCTGACACACTGAACTGTTAATGCTCGTGTTACCAATCACTTTTAAATTGCACAGCTGCCAACCAAATCTGTCATGGATGCACTCTGCAGGTCAGGCCCTCTTCTCCCATAGTGCCAATCCAAAGTGCAATAGTGTGAACAGGGGACAGAGAGGCTAACCCTCCTGTCTGTTTTGGGTCCAAATTACCTACTAGCCTCGAGTTCTGGGGGTCAAAATGTGAACCTTATGCTAGCATACCCAGTTAACAGGCTCAGATATATATTCTCTTTGGGGAAATGCAATGTAATCCTTCGCCCAGGGGACACTAAGCCAGGTTTTCAAAATGAACCCTCACATCTCAATATGAGACCTAGGTATATTCTTACCTTTTAGCAAGCTTAGTAACACATTCAAGCCCTTAACAGCTGTCAGACTTAAACACAGGCTCAGCATTCACAAGCAAAATAACTGAGAAAAAGTACAGGCAGTATTTTAAAGAAAATAGTGTTTACTAAAAATTGTAAAACAGGTAAAATCAAACACAGAACAATTATATCACTAACTTACAGTCACATAAAACAAATTGGAAGTTACAGAACACAAAATACTTCCACAAATACTTAAGTTCCAGTTGAATTATTTATCTAAAAGTGCCTAGTTATCAGCCTACAGGCTGTGTCTTTTCTTTTTAGAGAGCCCTTTTGTACAAACTTGTCACAGTGCAGCCCAATTCAAAAGTCAGTTTTCTCCACCTCCTGGTGATGCCACCCATGAGATCACTGTTAAAGCCTCCCATAGATTTAATTTCTACTGTGGAAATCAACAGTCAGCAATTTTTAAAACATGAGTCTTTCATTAAAACATCCCCTTTGATGTCTCCCTGCTGATTTCCTGTTGCTAGAGTGATCTCAGGTTTTACGACTGATAACAAGGTTCTGAGACCAAATGGTCTCTTCCTGCAGGAATCATAAAATGTTGTGAGGTCCTATCTCCTGACAGATGGCCAGAAGACTTTAATTAAGACAGAACAGGAAAATTTTATTTAGGATTTCTCTTCACTGGTCAATTTAACATCTCTGCTGTTTCAGCACTACTGAAACCTTGGAGATCAAAGGTTAAGTCTCTCACACACTGCTGACTTGTGTGAGACAATCACATACATATACCATTTATTTATAATACAAATATTATACAATAATACTATTAGAGGGTTTATCACGTTACATTCTTTACTTTGTTCACAGGCATACTTACTGTACTGTACTTTGCCAGAAAAACCCGCAGCACTAATTGTAGTCATATGCATGAAACTGATTGTGACTTTAAGCAGCTTTTTCTCTTATTGGATTATAAGAAGTCCCAGTCCTATGCACTTTAACACCACTAGAATGTCTTGTAAATGCAGACTTTGCAGACGTTAAAGCAGCAAATCATAAAATTGGTTTTGCAGTCCTTTCTGACCCCTGTTATTCTTCCTGTAAATCTGGACTGCTTGGACTCTAAAGTGGCAATTCATAAGCTGTGCTTCATTTAGCTATGTTTCATTTGGAGGGCTCCACCCCCCACTCCCACCATAGCAAAAAATTAAAATGCAAAATACAGGACATGCGCTTATGTTTCATGTGAAACACCAGTAGAATGTCCTGTAAAGTTGAATCTGAAAGCAGCAATTCATAATGGGCTCTATACATGAAGATTGACTGCTAATGAAGGCATTTAAAAGTGCGTGCAGCTCGGCACTCATGGAAGATTCACATGAGGACTGCATTCATGAAGCAGCTGTCCCCACCCGCCTCCCTTCTGCATCCCTGCCCCCCTTGGCAAGAAGGTTCATGGGTGCATGGTTGTGGACCTGGGAGAGCAGCCAATCAGCTGCCCTACCCGAGTCTGCACTGGATCACTTGCACTGGTATGGCACCATCTTGAAGGGGGTATATAGAGTGCTGGTAATTCTGCCAGGGGGGAATTTGCTTGCTGCCCATCCCCAGCCTTACCAATGTCCCTCGATACCTGTGGCACCTTCTGCGATAGTTATGATGACCCCCTGCCTGCACTAGCAGGTCCAGTGGTGGCATCTGGAGGAGGTGAATATTTTTTTATTTATTTTATTTTGAAAGTTGGATTTACAACCTTTGAGTCAGGGACTCGTTTACAAAGGTACCTCATCGCAGGGAGGGTAGACATGGTTACAGTGTGAGCTACAACAGTGGTAACATACAGGTGCAATACACATAACAAAAATAACACAATATAACAGTGGTATACTGAATAAAGTTACATGCAGTAAATAGCAATCATATAAAGTATAGCAATACTAGAAGTCACAACCCTGGTCATACTGGGGAAATACCGAAGTGGAAGGGTGGGGGGCAGGGTGAGGAAAATAGAAAAAAAAGGGTGGGTGCAGTCCAACAGACATTGTCAAGGCTATGGGCAAGAAACAGGGAGGGACCAAAACATTAGGTTGCTTTAGGACAACTACAGCTTTGGGCGCCAAAGAGGTGGTTACGGAGAGTGACTTTATCCATATCCATTATGGCTGCCCTCCAGATGCATAGCCACTGGCCCCCATGTATGGCACTCTGCACTTTTGTGAATGGTGTAGAGTGCTGGCATGCTCCTCTTGCAGAGATCCCAGCCCGCGAACATGTGGAGCTCCGTGCTCTGCCTGGGATCTGGTTTGGAGGGGGTGTAAGTGGACAGTAAATGCCGCTGAGAGGGTGCAGTCAGTATGAGCAGTTGAGGGGTGGCTACGCACCCAAGTTACATGGTGCATAGCCACCTGGCCCTGTTTGTGATTAGGGCCCTCTATGCAGAAATTCATAATATTAGTTGTGTATTTAATTTCATTGCACATCTCCTGTACAAACAAATAAAGAAAAACACTAATTGCAGATCTGGTGCCCTGTCAGGCTCTGGGGAGTATTTCATTTTGGTAGATAGCACATCGCATAACATTGTTTCCATCTGAATACAGCAGGTATGAGAGGTGTGGGGGTGGAGGCCCCCACACAGTCATGTTGCCATGTTCAATAAAGGCTATATGATTTTGATTTTTTTCCTCTGGTGTTGTTTGCATGGTATGGTTTTATTTTGGGGTGTAGGGGGCAAAGCATTGCATTAGAGGGCAGACTGGTAAGTAAGTAGGCAAAATAATGTCTTGTAAAAGCTGCCTTGTTCATTGAAATGGTATTGATATGAAAGCATATTGGCAAGGGGGGGGGCTGCCAGGTTATGGATCAATTTCACCTGATTCCCATCCTTGGTGGGGAGTCAGTGATGTAATTTATTTTAAGAGATCCAGACAGGTTAAGTGAGGAGTACATAATGTAATGTATTTTATGAGATGCCTTGTTAATGGAATGCCTGGTTCATTGACATGGTGTTGTTTTGGATATTGACAGTATTGCACGAACGGTTTCAGACCCAGTGCTTGGTCTTCTTATTGGTTTTGATCCTGGTGCTCTGTCTTTGCTTCCCCTAGTTTTTGTGTTTGTTATGCTCAGGACAGTATCTGGTGATGTCATGATGTCAGTACCATACAGGATCTTGAGCAGAAGAATGTACATTCCATGTCCAGAGTCCTTCACAATCGCTGGGAATTGTAAGTTATGGGGCATCAGGGCTGGAATGGTCCACTGGACCATCAGGGATGATTTACGTTCTGTTGTGGGAGATCGTGGCTTGGGTGGGGTATAATACCAAATGAGGTATGGAGAGGGATGGAGAGGGATATGGATGCATGGAACAGCCTTCCTGAGGAGGTTATGGAGTCAAAAACTGTGGGGGAATTCAAGAATGCATGGGACAGACATAAGGCAATTCTAGGGGTTGGGAGTAGGAGGAAATAGGTTGTTGGTTAACTGGGATCTGCAGCTTATTCATTAAGTAGGAAAATGGGTTGACTGGGTGGGCCAAGCGGTCCTTATCTGCCATCAAATTCTATGTTTCTAAGTTAATATGTTTCAAGGATCAGGGTTGGGGGGCCACTGGACTACCAGGGAATATGATGTATACTAAATGTACATATTTGTGGGGATCCTGGATGAGGGCCACTAGACTACCAAGCATACCTCTCAACTTCATGCCTCATGCATCATAGACAATGCTTACAACTATCAGAGACAAACACCACAAAGCAGGGACACATCTTCAATATTGTTACTAGTCACTCAGACAGGCACTAGACTAATGGGATTTGTGTTAAACTGCATTTACTGATTAAGAACATGTCTGTCACTTTAATGATTTACATTATTTCTGCTTGTCATCCCCGTTGTTCAGTCACAAATACACAGCATTCATGTGGGCAGAGGAACATTGTGAGGCAACATCGGGGACAGCCCTGAACATCAGGGACGCTTGGGAGGTATGCTACCAGGGATTGCGTATACCTGGGATAGATTGTCTCTGCTGCTGTGTACACTGGTAGTCTGCACCTCCAGCACTGTCTCCAAGGTCTGACATACAGGTGGAGCTATGCGCACAACCCAGTGTGTGGCTAATGATTTGGAGTTCCAGTCTGACATACAGATGGAGCTGTGTGCTTCATGCAATAGTGCCAGGCAAACTACAGTACATGTGAGTGCATGCAAGGCAGGCCATAATGAAATGCTAATGTGGCCATTTGCCCAAGGATTGCCTGAGTAGGCTCATTTGCATTGGGGCTTTTAATACAGCAAACTTTTGCCCCAGGCTAATGTGTTTGCACCAGGCCAATGTATTAGCACCATGCAAACGAGTTAGCCCTGGGCAAACCTCTCAAAACCATAGCGGAGTTCTGCAGTGTGTGGCCTGCAATGTGGTTTGCTGTTGTTGTGCACCACTTCAGTGCTATCATTTACACTGGCCACCTGCTGCAACACTGCCTTATTCCACCTCTGTGTTCACTGGGATACTGCTGCAGTTAGCACTGGTCAGTTACTATATTCAGAGCTGACTTATTTGCTTGGCTATTTTTACACTGTACCCTCAGCCCTGAGAGTTTGCACGCATTCCTTTGCAAACTATATTCAACTGATTTAGCCCTTGGGCTATTCCTTTGAATATAGCGTGTACATGGTTATGAGTTATTTTAGCATCCCCATCAGTGCAAATTGTGCCCCGGGGCTGAGTTTCAAATGTCTGGCCCAAACACTCCAAATGGGTATGTAGTATAATTTTTAACTCTAAAGGTGCTGAAGTGACTACCCATGAACAATTAAACTGGGTCTTTTTTGAATATTATTCACAATTGTATGCCTGTGAAAGACACCTGGCATCAGATAGTATATTGCAATTTCTGTGCAAACTGGATATGCCTAGTTTGACTCTGGACTAAATCAACAATTAGAGACTCTGTTTATCGTAAAAGAAGCTCAGAATGCAATAAAGAAATTGACACTTTGTAAAGCGCCAGGGTGGATGGTATTCCAATGCATACAGTATAATCAAAAAGTCTGAAAGTCATCTTGCACCAGGCTGACAACTCCGTTTAATAATATAATCTTTAAAGTCCAAATGATTTGACCGTATTGGATTTAAGCTTGACAAATGTCCCACATAATTACATCACAGGGCAACTGGAGGACATGAATAATGCTCACAACATGATTTATTGTGTAAGAGGGAAGTGCCCAATTCCAACGCAACCTAGGCTTATCTCTTTTCAGGTTACAAAACATTTTGATTATCTGTTATTTGTGAAAGATCTAGATAGCATAAACTGGGACAGACTTTATCTCATTCCAGATACTGAATTAGCTTGTAATTATTTTCTAACCAAATTGATTAGGATTATAGATTACTATCTGCCACTAAAAACAAAGAAAATTAAACAACGCTCTGCCCCTTGGTACTCCTCTTCTTTAAGGAAAGTTAAACAACAGAAAATGCAGGTATGGGATCTGGCACATACAGCTAATAATAAAGTCAACTGGGATTGTTATAGAAGACAGAGAAATGTTTACGTTGCAGCAGTAAGAGAAACCAAGAGGAAGTACTATAGTGGTAGGTTGGAGGAATCGGTGGGAAAACCAAGGACCTTTTGGAAAATTGTTAAAGATCTAAATAGACAGTCTAGGGAGGTTACACATAATATTGAGATCACTGAACAGAATTATCTGTTAGACAACAAAGTATTAAGAACTACATCTGAGGAAAGAGATCGGGGGATTATGGTGTCACAGGATATGAAATTTACAGCACATTGTAGACAGTTATCTCAGAAGGAAAATAACATTTTAGATTCCATTTTCAGGCATAATAATGCAAGAAGTAGGGAGGTTATTGCCTCTTTACATATACTTCGTTAGGTCTATATTAGAGTATGGAGCTCAAGATTGGTCTCCTTATAATAAGAGAGATGTAGTCATGCTGGAGAAGATCCAGAGGAGGGCCACAAGAGGTATAGAAAATTTGAAAGATAAGTGGTACCAGAAAAGGTTATATAACTTGGGTTTGTTCTCCCTGGAGTACAGGAGGAAAAGGGATGATATGTGTCTAGTGCATAAGGCATGGACAGATAATGATTTATGGGAAAATTTGGGTTTAGAAACATCAAATGAAGTATACGATACTAGATCGCACCCATTACAGTTAAAAGCTAGACAATCAAGGCTAGTGAGATCAAGAAACTGGTTCAATCAAAGGGTGGTGCATGATTGGCATAGATTACCCACTGAGGTGGCGGCTAGAGCCACCACACAGTCCTTTAAAATTAGACTAGATAAATTCTATAATAGTAATTAAAATATACGTCGAGCATAATGGACGCAAGTCTTCAGGCTCAGTAAAAATCATATGACCTATGACTGTTCAGGACAGATCTGGGTCTCTCACTGATGTCTTCAACAATTACTTTGTGCAAGCAGGAAACTTTTTTGGCGATACCAGTAGTGATATCAATATTGCAATGGATAAGGCCTCAGATTATCATAGAAATAATTTTTCTTTTTCATTTAAGAAGATAGAAGAATACAAGGTCTTAGATTTACATTTAGGCCTTAAAATGAATAAGAGTGGCGGTTTTGATGGTTAGACTGCATCACTTTTAAAGATATCAGCTTTACAGATTGCTGCCCCACTTACATTTTCATTTAATTGGTCTATTGTGGAAGGAGTTATCTCTATGGATTGGAAGCTGGCCAGGGTTGTTCCCCATATTTAAAGGGGACAGCCCCGACCAGCAAACAAATTATCATCCGATCTCGTTATTATCCCAAGTTTCCAAACTGTTTGAGAGGATTTTAGCAGCACAGTTAACAGACTACTTATCCACGAACAATTTGTATGATAAATACCAGTCAGGATTTTGCAAGTCCCACAGAACGGTGGTCTCCTTGTCAAGAATCTTGGTTGACATCAATAAAGCAATGGAAAAGGGCCATTTAACTGGTGCCATCTTTGTTGATCTCTCCAGGGTCTTTGACATGGTAGGCCATCAAATATTGTTATCAAGGCTGAGGGATATCGGACTATCCTTATCTGCCTTGAGATGGTTTGCATCGTACCTGGGAGAGAGGGAGAGGGATACCAGGTAATGACTGTAAATCTTATAATTTCTGACCCATTGCCCATTGTCCTAGGGGTTCCTCAGGGTTTGGTGTTAGGCCCCCTATTATTTTTGTTATATTTAAGCAAATCTGGAGACATAGTCAACAGGTCAGCATACAATTTGTATGCTGATGACACAGTTGTGTACACCCTTGCCTGCTCTATACAAGAGACTGAGGCAAATTGACAAGCTAGTTTTGATAATATCCAGGATTCCATTGTTAAATCTAAGCTAAAAATGAACATCGGTAAACAAAATGTATGGTACTGGGCTCTGCCTCAAAGTTAAAAAACTGTTCTAAACTGATTACTATTGACTTTGAGGGGTTAGAGTTGAGCAGATTTTTCATTATAAATACCTAGGATGCTTGGTGGACACCTCGGCAATGGGTAATACTCATGTAGATAAACTGACTGGGGCTTTGGGTAAAAAAGTGGGGATATTATGTAGAAACAAAAACTATTTAGTGAGAAGTGTGTTAAAGAAAATAATTGAAACACAGGTCTTCCCACTGATTGATTTTAGTGATGTTCTTCATGATTATGCCAGTTTGGCTAAATTATAGAAGTTGGAGGTCCTGTATAACAGGCTAGCAAGTCTATCCTTCAGTGCCCAAGGGACACTCATCACTGCTTGATGCATACAAAATTAGGATGGCTTTCTATGGCTGACAGGAGACTATTACATGCGGTCATTTTTGCTTACAAGAGTGCTCAGGGTGATATTCCAAATTACCTTTCAGAAAAATTAACATTTAGGGATTTAAACCCAATCCTGAGGAAAGCAGTAAATAGAGAGTTAGTTATTCCTGTATCAACAACCAAAAGGTCAAAGTATTTATATTATTCTCCAGCTGTGGAACAACCTATCATCTAAGCTACGCTTGATAAATGTAAAACCTCCATCTATAAAAATTCCTAAACAATGGATTATTGGCACTATAGATTCCCAAACTAAGTGTTGCTGTGCCTAAGGTGACTACTATTGTTCTTGTTGTTTGTCAAAATGTTTTCATATTGTGGATTGTATTTATGTGTGTGTGATGTATTAATCCACCTGGGAACAGAAGCGGGAAGTGGGTTCAGGAAAGTGGTTCTGTTTATCTTCTGTTTTAATTGTGATATTTGAATTGTTTGTAATTTAAATTAGTGAAGTGAGTTACAACTGTTTAAATTAGTAGTTTGAGTTACCACTGTTACTTGGGCTGTGATATTGTAACTGTTGGTGTTGTGTGCTGGTTGTGGGAACAGTTGTTGGCAGTGATATTTAGAGTGAAATTTAAATCTGTGCTGTTTGCCTGGTGAGAAGTAAAGCCCTCCCAGCCTCCCTGTGTTGGAGGCTTTCTTAAATATTGAAAAACCACTGGGGGTTGGGTTTGAAGGGCTGTGTGTTTCTGTTTGTGACCGAAACTTGAAGTAGCAGGAACTGGTAGCTTGTGACATCATACGGTACCTGATGTCTCCATGTACACACACTGTTAGCTGGACTGGACACACACTGGGCTGTATGCATTTGTGAGACTTAGGAACACTATTTGTGGGTTTGTAATTGGGTTCATCAACAACTGCAGTCAGTATAGAGAGACTGTATTTCACTGCCCTGTATAGGTAGTGTGAATCATGGGTAGGATTGTGAGGTGCAATGGTTGTGGGGCAGCAGTGTGGATGAACATACTGTGGAGGCTGGGATGGTTCCCAATATGCCACAGGCTAAGGAGGCTCAAGGAAGAGGTTCAGTGGCTTGGCAGGGAGCTGAGGTGGTTGAGGGATAAGGGAAGGGTTGCATTGGTAGAAAATCTGACATCTAAGAGTATTGGGGGCAAAACAGAGAAGGAGCAGTGGATCAAGGGAGGGGTCGGGGAGGGGGCAAACTAGACAGGAAGTTAGCTGATGATGGGTGAACTCTGGTAGGGCCTAGCAAAAGAGGAGCATAAGTAGGCAGGAGGGAGGAGAAAACACATTGCAAGGCAAAGAGGGTAGGGAACATGATTGCTGTACTAGCGACACAGAGGAAAGAGGACACAGGAGGAGACTGCACAAGGGATAGTACTCATGAAGAGAAGGGAGTGAGGGGCATTACTAGTGGAGAGATTGAGCATGGCGTGGCAGGGAGAAAGATAATACTTGGAGAGGTGAGGAGGGAGAAGGAGATTGGCAGTCAAACAGGAGAAGGGGGAGGCATCTCAATTGAGAGAGGCAGGGGGGTGACACTGTGGAAAATGGTAAAAGCACCATCTTGGTTGGCCCCAGGAATGAGAATCTGAGTGGGGATGGTGTTGGGCACAAGGAAAGAGGAGGGGGGGAGTACTGGTGTTGGGGGACTCCATACTCAAGGGGATCAGATGGGGCAGCAAGGGGAGAGGCACAGTTTGATATGGGTGGAGTCCATACCAGGATTAAAGGCAAACAAGGCAGGACAGGCAATCCTAAGGTGTGCAAGGAGGGGTAGGAAGAAAACGCACATTGTGGTACATTTGGGGACAAATGACCTAGAGGGGGAAATGGTGGAGATAACAAGGGTGAGGTTTGAGGAAGTGGGAAGATTGTGCAAGTAGACTGGGGAGTCTGTGGCCTTCTTGGAAATGCTCCCAGTACCCTGGGCAAGCACAGTGAGAAAGGAGAGGATTAGGGAGTTGAACACATGGTTGGTAGAATGATGTCGAACTAAGGGGTATGTGGTTGTGGGCAGCTGGGGAAGTACCTGGGATAATAACAATCTGTTTGCAAGGGATAGGCTGCACCTAAGTGGGAAGGGGAAAGAGGCATTAAAGCAAAGACTGGGGAGGTATATTGTCACAAAGGTGGATTGAAACTAGATGGGGGGGTGGCAAGTTGACAGCAGGTAGGCAGGGATCTGATACAGTGGAGTCACAGCCTACCCCCAAGGCTAGCAGGGAATGATTCGGAGTGGCATAAAAGGGAGGGAGTAGAAGGGAGGAGTTGGAGGGTGATGAAGGGAAGGGGAAGGATGCAGAGTGATCTCACTGAATGAGAGAAGCTTAGGCAACAAATCAGCTGAGCTACAGGCACTCTTGGCAGTGTGGAGGGTGGATATTGCAGCTATCATGGAAACGTGGGCAACTGAGCACCGAGATTGGGATCTGGAAATCCCAGGGTAAAAATTATACAGGAAAGACCATAAGGAGGGGAGGTGGGGTGGGGTGGCAATCTATGTGAGGGACAGGATCAAAAGCACAAGGGACGAGGGGGAAGAAAGGAGAACAGAGGCAATCTGGCTGCAGCTCCTAGACTCAAGGTTTCATAGGTTTCATATGTTGCTCTGAGCTTTTGAAGACAAAGTCCATATGCTCGCCAAAATTTATGAGTAACTCAACATATTATTTTTTAATAAATAGTTATCTAACTTTATTTTAAACTTCTTCATATTACTACTAACTATAATTTCTATAGGGAGCCTATTCCAAACCCTTGCTGCCCTTAGAGTCAACCAGTGTTTTCTCTTATTTGTGTTATATCTTTCATTGTATATTTGGAGTGGATGATTTCTTGTATTAAACTTCTGATCTTTTAGGGCTAGGTCAAGTTGTTCCCAAAGTGATGCATCATTTAAAGCCCTGAATAACATGCACATATCCCCACGAAGTCTGCAAAATTCCAGAGAATACAAATCCAAGGCCTCCATCCTCTGTTCACATTCCAAACCCTGTACCTCAGTAACCCTCTGGTTTGCTCTCCTTTGGACCCTCTCCAAGGAGGCAACATTGCCCTATTCTAGGTGGATTACAGCTGAGTGCAATACTCCATATGTGGGTACACCAGTGAGATACAGAGTGGCACTGACCTTATTTCTGCACATAATATGCTTATTTATACAAAATTGTATACTACTGGTTTTCTTTATAATTTGGTTATAGTGTGGTTTGAAACTAAAATTATTACAAATTTTGATACCAATATCCCTCTCTTCAGTTGTCGCTTTCCCATATTATATTGTTATTGCTGGTTATTTGTTCCCATACGCATCATGCTACATTTTTCAACATTAAACAATGACCCTTGTTCCTGGGCCCAGGCTTCCAAACACTCCAATGCATTTTGTAGTGAGTTTGCATCCTTTTTAGATTTTACTACCCTACCAATGCGAGTATCGTCCACAAATTTTGAGAGCCACATGTTGTGGGTTGTACTTAGTGACCCAATATAAACATTAAACAAACAGGGTCTCAGTACTGAGCCCTGAGGCACTCCACTAGTCACCCCTGACCAATTTTAATACTTTCCCTTTATGCAAACTCTCTGCTGTCTATCAGACAGCCATGATTTAATCCAACATATAATATTATGGTATATGCCTAACCTAGCCAGGATAACGATTAACTTGTCATGAGGGACTCTAACAAAAGCCTTCACAAAGTCTAAGAAGATAATATCCACTGCATTCCCATCATCCAAGGCTTTGTTCACTTTCCCATAGAATTCTAGCAGGTTTGTCTGACATGACCTACCCTTGACAAAGCCATGCTGTGTCAGATCAATATTACCTGTTATATACTGATAGTCTATAATATGATCCTTTATGATGTCTTCCAGAGCCTTCCCCAGAACCAAGGTAAGGCTCACTGGTCTATAATTTTTAACCTCCTGTCTAGAACCCTTTTTATTTATAGGGACCACCACTGCCTGCCTCCATTCCTCCGACACCACCACTTCATTTAGAGATTTCTGGAATAAACCTGTTACAGGACCAGCCAATTGTTCAGCCAATTCCTTAATCACCCTTGGATGTATTTCATCAGGGCCCTGTGCCTTATTCTGATCCAAAAGTTTTCATTTTTTTTCCACCTCAAATCTATCCAATATGATGCAAGACTCAGCAATAGGTTTATTATACTTTAACTCAGTTTTGACTGAACCTTGAGTGAAAACTAGCAAAATAATTGTTACAGAGTTCTGCTATTTCCAAATTATTGAATGCCACATTTCCCTCTGAATTTAATAATGGGCCAATTTTGTTTGTTGTCCCCTTTTTATTGTTATTGTCAAGAGGTAGGAAACTGAGGATTGGGGTGGTATACAGGCTGCCATCCCAGTCTGAGGAGCTTGACAGGGAATTAGCGGGACAAATCAGACCGGTATGTAGAAAAGGGAAGGTGGTCATTGTGGGGGATTTCAACTTGCCAGGGGTTGACTGGAGTATTCCAGTCACCTCCAGTGCTAGGGAGGAAGTGCTCTTGGACACGATCCAGGAGGGTCTCCTGACACAGTTGGTTAGTGTATCTACTAGGCTAAAGAACACTTTAGATGTGGTATTGCTGAGTGGGGAGGCAGTAAGGGAAATAAGGGTGGAGGATCCAATAGCCACAGTGAACCCCAAACGGTGTGGTTTAATATCACCCTGTGTGTGGAGCAGGAGAAATCATTAACCTGGGTGGTAAATTTCAGGGGGGCAGACTTTGGAAGGATGCGGGAAGTACTGAAAGAGAAACTGGAGCGCATAAGGCAGGAGATGGAAGCAGAGCAGAAATGGGATATTATTAAATGGGGGATTTCAGAGGCAATGGAAGCCTGCACCAAGACACAGAGTAAGAGGAGCAGAGCAAGGAAACCATACTTGTTGAACAGCGAGGTAGTGGAGGTGGCGAGGGCAAACCGAGAGGCGCACCAGAGGTATAGGACGATGGGGAAGGAAGGGGACAGGAATGAGTATGCAAGATGGTGCGGGGAGGTAACCAGAAAAGTGAGAGAAGACAAGGCCCAGAGGGAGCTGAGATTAGAGCAGAGAATTAACAGGGGAAGGGGGGAGAAAGACTTTTTCAGATACATCAGGGAGAAAAGGAAGTGCAAGTAGACAAAATTGAGCATAAAAAAGGGTGGGGAGTGGATGGAAAAGGGGAAGAAACATGTGGAAGCACTGAATGAATACTTTTTCTAAGTGTTCATGGAAGAAAAGGGGGGGGCACTACCACCATAGGCTGGGAGGGTGGGATGGGGAGAGGAGGCGACAGATGGAAAAAATTGAGGGAGGTAGAGTCCTAGAGGGACTGAGGGCACTCAGGGTAAATAAGGCACCATGGCCAGATGGCATCCACCCCAGGGTGCTGAGAGAGATGGTGGAGGTGTTGGTGGAGCCACTGGATGATCTGTACAGCACCTCACTGAAGTCAGGATGTGTTCCACTGGACTGGAGGATGGCACTTGTAGTGCCATTACACAAGAGCTGACTAAGGGATGAACTGGGTAATTATTGCCCTGTAAGTTTCACCTCCATAGTGTGCAAACCCATGGAAATGATACCAAAAGAACGACTTTTGTTGTACCTGGAGGACAACGGCCTCCTGGATGTGTGGCAGCATGGGTTCATTTCAGGGAAGTCTTGTCAAAACAACTTGATACAATATTCTGACTGAGTGACAGGTGAGCTGGTTAAGGGTCATGTGGCTGATGTTCTTTACTTGGACTTCCACAAGGCCTTTGATTCAGTGCCTCATGGGTGACTCAGGGTGAAGCTAATTGGTATAAGGGTATGGGCAAAAATGACAAACTGGATTTCAAGCTGGCTGAGTAGGTGGCTGCAATGGGTGGTGGTGGGAGGGGTGGTCTCAACTCCAAGGCTGGTGATGAGTGGAGTGCCACAGGGCTCTGTGCTGGAACTGGTATTATTTGGGCTGTTCATATCAGACATTGTACCCGGGGTGATGAGCAAGGTAAGTCTGTTTACAGATGACACCAAAATGGGAGCAGTGGTGAATGGAGTGAAGGGATGGAAGCAGCCGTAGGGGGACCTAAGGAAGCTAGAGGAGTGGTCACAGAGATGGCAGATGGGGTTCAATGCAAAGAAGTGTAAGGTTATACATTTCAGGGCAAAGAACCAAAGGAAAGAATACTGACTGGGAGGGGTTAAATTGGGGATCAATGAGGAGGAGAAGGACCTAGCGATAATGGTAACAGGGACCATGAACAACACTGCCTGGTGCAGGAGAGTGGCTGCAAAAGTGAACAAGATGCTGGGGTGCATAGCAAGGGGGTTTTCATCCAGGTGAAGAGAAGTTATCTTGCCTCTCTACAGGTCGCTAGTAAGGCCACACTTGGAGTATTGTGTGCAGTTTTGGAGGCCATACCTGCTGCGTGATATCAGGCAACTGGAGGGGGTGCAGAGGAGGGTAATGAAGATGGTATGTGGAATGGAGGGAAGAGACTACAAAAGCAGACTGGGAGACCTGAATATGTACACCCTGGAGGATAGAAGAGACAAGGGGGACACAATAGGGACATTCAAGTATCTGAGGGGACTCAATAGGGATGGGGCAGATGGTCTCTTTAAGCTAAGGAGGGGGAGGGACACCAGCACCAGGGGGCATGGGCTAAGAATAGAGGGAGGAACATTTAGGAGGGAAATGAGGAGACACTATTTCACAGAGAGGGTGGTCGCAAAATGGAACACACTACCAGAATGGGTGATATCATGTAAATCTGTGAACAGATTTAAAAGGGTATGGGTCAGGGAACAGGGGAGAGTGAAAGTGGGGGAGGTGGAGGGCGGCATTGGGATGACAAAAGTGGAGGGGGTAGGGCAGGTGCAAACTAGGGATACTGGCTGCACACTCAAGCAGGCTTAGACCGGGTGGTCTGTTTCTGCTGGCACATTCGTATGTTTGTATGTACTCTACTTATGAATTTTTATGTTTTGTAACACAGTAATTTGTTGATTATTATGCCATGGGTCACCATTTTAAATGAGTTTATTCTCAATGGTCTAACCCTTCAATAAAAATAAATGAAATAATTAATATTAGTGCATTACCTGAAACCTTTTATAATGTCAATATAAGACTTTTTATGAAACAAGAGAATGATCCAGAGCTATGAACACAAGTTTTTACATACAGAGCAATGGATATGTAAGTGTGTGATATGGCTTTTCTTTACACACCCAATATGTGTGAAGACCCATAAATCTCTAGAGTGAAGCTTTAGAGGTTTATGAGGTCATCAAACACAGACAGTGTGTAAAAAAATCCATAAGAACACAGTTACATATCTGCTATTTTTTAAATTACTGGTGCAAGGAGTTAGTCCTCAAGATGCACACACACACACACACACACACACACACACACACACTCTCACTCACTCACTCACACACTCACACACTCACACACTCACACACACTCTCTCTCTCTTTCACTCGCTCTCAATCTCTCAAACAACATTTTTTTTTCACTGACAGGTTTGGCCCATCCTGAATAGCATTCAGTGTCTACCAGTCTGGACAGGCAGCAGGATCAACAAGATATTTGTTTTAAATTTAAACGGCATTATCAACTAGACAATGAATAAAAAAGTAAATTCAATAACGATCGGGAGGGTGGTGAAAAATAGCGGTTCATTGGTAAGTGGAAAGTGGAGCCATGTTTGTTACTGTTCAGCCCACCCACACAGAGTTCAAGACAATGAAGTGGTTGAGTGCAAGTGAGTTATAATCAATGGTGCTGCCAGTGAAAGAAAGTTTTCAAAACTTTGAGGATATCAGACAAGGTCATCCAAGAGGATCAAGTTCTGAAGTGCCTTAAAGGCTTGCGGGTGGACAAGGCACCATGACCAGATGGTGTACACCCAAGGGTCCTGAAGGAACTGGCAGAGTTGTTGGCAGGCCCTCTGACAGACCTGTTCAACACCTCCTTGGAGACGGGGAACGTACCAAGGGACTGGAGGATGGCTCACATGACGCCCCTTCACAAGAGTGGACCCAAGGACCAACTGGGTAACTACAGACTGGTGAGCTTGACTTCCATAGTGGAGAATTTGATGGAAAACATTCAGAAGAAGAGGTTGATAACATTTCTTGATTGCAATGGCCTGCAAGATGAGAGACAGCATGGGTTTGTCATGGGAAGATCTTGCCAAACTAACCTGGTTGACTTCTTCGACTGGGTCACTAGGGTGGTTGACGAAGGCCATGCTGTTGATGTCCTGTATCTGGACTTCAGCAAGGCTTTTGAGTCTGTTCGGCACAGGAGGTTAATGAGCAAGCTGAGGGACATGGGAGCAGGTGAAAAACTGGCAGGGTGAGTTGAGAACTGGCTGCAGGGCAGACAACAGAGGGTAGTTGTAAAGGAGAGCCATCCAAGCCATGGCCAGTAATGAGTGGAGTACTGCAGGGTTAAATGCTGGGCCCCATTTTGTTCAATGTCTTCATTGGAGACATTGCAGAGAGGGTCAAGAGTAAGATCTGCCTGTTCACGCATGACACTAAGATTTGTGCAAAAGTGGACAATGAGGAAGAGAGGCAGTCACTCAGAGAGGATCTAGCTTAACGTGAACACTGGTCTAGGGTGTGGCAGTTGGGGTTTAACACTAAGAAGTGCAAGATCATGCACCTTGGAGCCAGAAATCCCAAGAACAGCTACTGGCTGGGGAGAGTACAGATAATGACTTCAGAGGAGGAAAGGGACCTGGTGATAATAGTCACAGGGGACATGAAGGTATCTTCACAGTGTAGGAGACCTGCAGCAAGGGCAAATATGATGCTGGGGTGCATTGCCAGAGGGTTCACCTCTAGAAAGGGGGAGGTCATCCTGCCATTGCATAGATCACTGATGAAACCACACTTGGAATACTGTGTACAGTACTGGTGCCCATACTGTACATCAAAAAGGATGTGAGATTACTGGAGGGGGTACAGCGTAGGGCTACAAAAATGATCATGGGACTAGGGGAGTTGTCATACGAGGAAAGGTTGAAAGAGCTGAACATGTACTCGCTGGAAGGCAGAAGGGTAAGAGGGGACATGATAGAGACCGTTAAGTACTTGAAAGGCATAAACAAAGCCAGGGAGGTAGGAGTGTTCTGCTTAAAGGGGGGAAGGGTCACTAGGGGGCACAGTCTGAAGTTGGAAAGGGGAAGGTTTAGGAGGGAGATGAGGAGGCACTACTTCACAGAGAGAGTGGTGTCGGGTTGGAACGCACTGCTGGAGGAGTTAATCACTCAAATGACAGTGGATAGCTTTAAGTGGGTTGGGATAGAGTCAAGGTCAGGGTTAGTACAGACAAAAACACAAGAGGGGGGAAGGACCGGAAAAGAGGTGGAAGAGAGTGGTTTGGGTGGGGGTAGGGAAATGGTAATGATTTAAAACTAAGAGCTGCACAATTGGGCAGACTTGATAGACCTGTGGGCCTTTTTCTGCTGGCAATTTCGTATGTTCGTATAATAACTCATTATCAGGTTATTACTGTGTTTTGGAAAGCCTTGTAAATGATGTGATAATGGGGGTCACAAGATATTATATAAGTGTTGCTTCCAGATTAGACGTAATCATTCCGTCAATTATAAATCTGGATCAGACAGGTTTTATTAAGGGTAGACTGCTGAATACTAATATCCATAGTGCTATTAATACAATAGAACACACATTACAATCAAATATCGGTCTCCTAACCTTAGATGCTAAAAAAGTATTTGACTGAGCTGAGTGAGATTTCATTCATGCAGTTTTAAATAAAATGGAATTTGTGACTGAATGTCTCACCTGGATTAAATAGCTGTATCTTAAACCTATGGCAAAAGTTAGGACAAAGTGCAACCTGACCAAAAAATATCATTGGAACGTGGTACCTGACAGAGATGTCCATTGCTTCCACTTCTCCTTACAGTCACCATTGAACCTCTGGCAATTGCTATAATGACAGACCAGCAGATAAAAGGTACTAATATTAACAGAAATTAATGCAAAATATGCCTTTAAGCAGATGATATTGTGTCACAATTTCAGATTCCTCATTAGGGCATTTATATTCATTGGTTGAAATATTTGGATGTAACTCTGGATATAATGTTAATGGAGGGAAATCATAACTTTCATGATTCAGTTTGATAAATTCTAATTAACATTTTATTTTTTATTTTTTTTTATTTTAGTCTTTGGTAGCCTGATAAGGTCCACTAGGCACAAGTGCCTGTTTTCAGGGGTATCCTGGGAGCACTGGACAGTTAAGTGACTTGTTCAGAGTCGCACAGTATACAAATGGAGGTTGTGAGAATCAAACCAAGGTCTGGTCTGCTGGAGGTACTAAGCTCGTTCACAGCTCATTACTCTAACCTCTAGGCAATACGGCCAGCCCGACATCATGAAAGAGCACAATCTCCACCCACTTAATGGTAGATTGGAAGGGGGCAAAGAAGGTGTGTTGTCACACATTTAAACTAGGGGTGCTTCTTTGGAGGATCTGGGAGCAATCTTAGACCTGGTACTGTCAAATAGGGATGGAGAAATGATCTCAGATTTAGAAGTGGGCAGCCATCTGGGAACAAGTGACCACAAAACAGTGTGGTTCATGATCAACACAGCCATAGAGTCAAGCCATACAAAAGCAAGAGTGTTTGCCTTTAGGAGGGCTGACTTTGGGAAGATGGGAGAGTGCATCAGAAAAGCGCTAGCAAACTGGTAAGAAGGAAGGGTAGAGGAACAATGGGGAAAAATCAAAACAGCCATCACAGAGGCAACAAGCCTTTGTGTGAAGCAAATCAACAAAGCAAAATGAAGGAAAAAAACACTATGGTTCTCAAAAGAGGTGGTGGAGAAGGTTAATGAGAGAAAGGTAACATTTCGGAAGTATAGGGAAACACAGAAGGAGCAGGACAGAGAACTGTACCAGTTAAAGCAGAAGGAAGTAGGGAAGGCAGTCAGAATAGCAAAAGCCCAAACTGAGGAAAAGATAGCCAACTCAGTTAAGAAGGGGGACAAAACCTTTTATAGGTACATTAGGGAGCAAAGTAAGATGAAGGAAGGGATACTTACTGAGGCTTATTAAAGGGAAGGGAGGGTGTGCAAAGGATGACAGTGAAAAAGCAGGGATACTGAATGAATACTTCTGCTCAGTATTCACTAAAGAATAGGAGGGGGAGGTACCTAAATCAAAGAATAGAAGCACTCTGGATACGGAGGTTGAAACCAGTCCATTCATAGAAGAAAGTATCCTCAAAGAACTCTTAAAACTGAAGGTGGACAAAGCAATGGGGCCTGACGGGATTCACCCAAGAATTTTAAACGAACTAAGGGTAGCATTAGTGTCACTACTGACTACCCTTTTTAACAAATCATGGGAGGATGGTATAGTACCAGAGGACTGGAGGAGGGCAGACATAATTCCCCTTCACAAAAGTGGGAGCAAGGCAGAGGCAGGAAACTACAGACCTGTTAGTTTGACCTTGGTGGTAAGGAAAATGATGAAATCACTTCTAAAGGAAAGAATGGTTGAGTTCCTAGAAGCCACTGGGGCACAGGACCCAAGGCAGCATGGAGTCACAGCAGGAAGGTCATGTCAGATGAATCTAAAAGATTTCTTTGACTGTGTGACCAATGCGATAGACCAGGGAGGGGCAGTGGACATGGCCTACCTAAATTTTAGCAAGGCATTTGACACAGTCCCACACAAAAGATTAATATACAAGATAGCCAGCCTTGGAGTGGGTACCAAGGTGGTAGCCTGGGTTAAAAATTGTCTGGACAACAGGATACAGTGGGTAATAGTAAACAGAGTTTACTCTGAAGAAAGGGGGGTTACTAGTGGGGTACCGCAGGGTTCAGTATTGGGACTAGTCCTCTTTCATGTCTTTATAAGTGACATTGCAGAGAGACTGGAAGGAAAAGTATGTCTCTTTGCAGATGACACAAAGATCTGCAACAGGGTTTATACAGAAGGTGGGATGGAGAGGATGCAAAGGGACGTGGCAAGGTTAGAGGAATGGTCAAATATATGGCAGCTTAGATTCAATGCGAAGAAGTGCAAAAAATGCACCTGGGAAACAAAGATCCAGGGGAAGAGTACACAATGGGGGGGGGGTGAGATAATAACAACAATAGAAATTGAAAGTTATCTGGGGGTAGTCATATCAGATGACCTTAAGGTGGGCATGCAATGTGAGAAGGCAGTAAGGAGGGCTGGGGGGATACTGGGATGCGTAGGGAGAGGTATCACCAGTAGAAAACAGGAAGTAGTTATCCCACTGTACAGACAGTTGGTGAGACCCCATCTGGAGTTCTGTGTCCAGTTCTGGAGACCCCATCTCTGCAAGGACATAGACGGGATGGAGGCTGTCCAGAGGAGGGCAACTAAAATGGTGCAGGGCCTGCATCAGAAGACATACAAAGTGAAATTAAAGAAGCTTAATATGTATACACTTGAGAAGAGGAGGGGAGAGGGGGGACATGATAGAAACTTTCAAGTACATCAAGAGAATCAACAGAGTCCTAGAGGGTAGCATCTTTCAGAAAAAGAGGTGTGCAAGAACAAGGGGGCAAAATCTGAAAATAGAGGGGGGACAGCTCAAAGGTAATGTGAGGAAGTATTTTTTCATGGAGAGAGTTGTGGATACATGGAACAGCCTTCCTGGGGAGGTAGTGGACTCAAAAACAGTGGGGGAATTCAAGAATGCATGGGACAGACATAAGGCAATTCTAGTGGGGGGGGGGTAGGAGGAAGTAGGCTGTTTGTTAACTAGGATCTGCAGCCTATGCATTAGGTAGGTAAATGGGTAGACTAGGACGGCCAAGCGGTCCTTATCTGCTGTCAAATTCTTTGTTTCTATGTATATTTCTATGATCTAGCCCACTAGATTATTGGGATAAATTACATATTTTACTATGATCAGAGAGTGATCATTTTCCATTATTGTTAAAAAGTACTAATGTAATTACTAGTGTGCAGAGATCTAATATTCAGGATGTACTCTTTATTGAAATTAGGGCATAAAAAAACTATGGCAGCATAATTCTGAGTTACACATATCTGAAATAATACAAATTTAATTTTTAAATATGGATATAAACCACCTGAAAATTTAGAGGCTAGATGAGTTAATGAAGTCTCTAAATACTTTATTTAACCAAATAAAAAATAAGTTAAAATGCTTAACTAATGTAAACAAATCAAATAATGAATATATTTGGTGGTATGACCGGGACTGTAAAAATGTTAAGATACATGTTAAAAAATAATATAAAACATATAAAAAAGTCAAAACAAGCAAGTATTAATGGAATTAAAGCAAGAAAGAAAGAAATGTAATGCTGATGCTGGAAGCCATAAATACTAGGGAGAGTAAGATATTTTGGCTTTTAATTGCAAAAGGGACAGCTAGTCATAAAACAACAATAGATACCTATATTTCTCAAAAAAATGGGTAGAGTTTTTCACCCAGATTTGTTATGATCCTGAGCAGGTTTCCCTTAAGTAGTAATAATAATATCAGCTTACCATCTATCATATATGAAGGAGTGAACCTAGCGATAAAGACAATAAAAATACATAAAGCCCCTGGCCCTGATTGTATGCCTGCTGAGGTTTACCATTGCCATACTAAATTACGGTGTAAGATCTTAAAGTTTTTTTTTATAATAAATGCATAAGAGAAAAATATTTTCCTGCATTGTGGTGTGGGGCAAACATTATAGCTATTCATAAAATGGGCAACACTGCAGAACCAGCTATGTGCCGCCCTATCAGTTTACTTGACATCAACTTAAAATGTGTTTTCCAAAATGTATTGGACAGGCTTAAAGAACAAGTGAATCTAACAGGGAGCATTTCTCAGTTGCAGGCTGGTTTTAGAACTAATTACTCAACTTTACTGGAAATACCACCAACAGCTTACCTGGTTCAAGGTCAGTTGGCACTCATCGATGTGGGGGGTCAAGGGGAGAGGGGCAGCTGCAAATGGGGTGCTAGCTGCACACTCGAGCAGAATTGACAGACCATGTGGCCTGTTTCTGCTGGCAAGTAGTAAGTAAGCAAATAACCTTAGATAATATATACATACTAAGACACAGAATTGAAAAATATGTTTTCTTATGAAAACAAAAATTATACACAATAACACAATATTTATTGATTATTCATCTGCATTTGATTCCATATCAAGGAGACTCGTATTGGAACAATTGCTAAAAACATGCATAGATAGGAACTTAGTGTATATAATTTATAGACCGTACCATGATACATGGGCCAGGTTAAGACTGGGAATTAATGGACAGTTTTTCTGCCCCTTTCAAATCAATATGGGACTGTAGCGGAGCTGTGTGCTGGCATCAATGCTTTTTCCTTATACAGTATGTTGATAAACTGTTAAGAGAGCTACAATTAGTCCCATCAGATTCCCAAAAAATGAAGCAACTGTCTTGTGCAGCCCTAGCATATACAGCTGATTTTGTCTTATTTTCACTTTCTAAAAAAAGGATTATAGAAGAAACTGGACTTCGTATATAATAAAACTATGGAATTACAACTTAAAATCAACTACATTAAAATAAAAATTGTAATCTTTGGTGAAAAAAATCCTAAGGGAAAAATGGCTTATTGGATCCCAAAGTGGATTCAAACTATGTTTATCATGGGATTGCCTTTGATTGAAATTGTCTATGGAATACACATCTTCACATGACTCTAGATACATTATAAATATACTGGGACTTGCAAGATTTAATTATAAATTTGGAGGGTCAACCTTGAACCGTGCCTTGTTTCATGATTTAGGGTATAGGTATCATTTTTAGTACACCTCAGTAATGACCTTGTTAAGCAGGTCAATTTTTTAACTCTTAAGACATATGTAGATAATAGAAGTACATTGAGCATCAAATCTAAAAAAAAAAATTAGATTTCCAAAAGGATCAATAACATCTGGAACAAGGCGGACCTAAAAAATGTAAATGAAACATCACACTCAAGATGGTTTGCAAAAAAATAATGATTTTTTGGACTTTAAATCCTACCTGGATCTTTTAACTGACCCTGAGCTACGGAGAATATTTATAAGATATAAATGTGAATGGTTCCCCAGTAATGTACTATCATTTTTCCATAAGGAATTGACTGTTGACTCTGAAAACTGTTCCTGCCTGGCAGGTGGATCCGAGGATTTACTCCTTGTAATATGGAAATGTGCATGGCATACAAAGGAAATAACTTATTGGTTGGGTCCCTTTTTGAATCTAGTATATATATATATATATGTATATATATATATATATAATAGTGTACGGTTTTTCATACACAACAAGACTATGTTGCCATCGAGGGGATGTGATGATATCATACAGACCTCAAGAGTGAACCTAGAGAGGTCTGAATGATGGCGTCACATCCCTAAGATGACAACATGCCCTCGTTGTGTGTGGACAGCCATACAGTACACTGTTTTATATAGTTTATGGTTCTCCCGAATGTACAAACTGTATAATTTCACAAGGTTTCATTCCTTGTCTTCAAGCTACCACTCCTCTGTGCAGTCCTGATCTGCTCCCAAAGCCAGTCCTTGTTGCAGTCCCAGCTCTGCTCCTGGCCTCGATGATTTATAGCCATTGGTGATTAAAAAAAAAAAAAAAATTGGCAAACTGATAGTTTGGACACACTTAGCTGACTACAATAGTCTGTGTCCATCCTAACTATCTAAAGAGACTGCTTAACCATCTGCCCAGCAGCTCAAGAGGGAAAAGTTGTTGTACATATGAACATACCAAGAAGCCAGCAGAAGAAGGCCATTTGGTCTATCAAGTCTGCTCATATTGCAGGGTCCACAACTTGAGCTACTGTCCCTGTCCTCCCTCCCCACTCCTTCCATCCTCCCTACACATGATCCTTACCTTCCCCTATGACTATCTCAGCCTCTCTTAATGCTTCCCACTGTCTTCAATGAAATGACCTCTTTCAGCAGTGCATTCTAAGTGTCCACCACCCTCTCTGTGAAGAAGTGCTTCCTGACCTCCCTTCTAAATCTCCCACCCTCCAGCTTAAGACTGTGCCTCCTCGTGATATGGTTGCCACTCAGCTTAAAGAGACTCTCCTTATCAACCTTATTTATCCCTTTCAAGTACTTGACAGTCCCAATCATGTCCCCTCTCTCTCTCTCTCCTGTCTTTCAAGGAGTACATGTTCAGTGCCCTCAAACTCTCCTCATATGCCTTACCCTGCTGACCCACTATCATCTTTGTAGCCCTTCTCTGGACCTTCTCCAGCAGGTTAATGTCATTTTTATGGCTGTGACTGGAGCCTACTAC
The DNA here is from genome assembly GCA_016271365.2 of Neoceratodus forsteri. Taxonomy (NCBI): domain Eukaryota; kingdom Metazoa; phylum Chordata; order Ceratodontiformes; family Ceratodontidae; genus Neoceratodus; species Neoceratodus forsteri. The sequence continues at coordinate 1,283,876,584 of CM057454.1, read as the reverse complement.
TGTTTTGGCATGTCTTGCCTTAAAACAGCCAATTGTGGCACCTTTCTTTGGACTTTTGGAAGTATCCTTCCAAAAGGCCAACTGAGGTTGAAACACTCTGCTAAGATCATCTGCTGCAGAGTAACAACTGCACTATTTTGGCTGTTACTTCCGCATTCTGGGGCAAGAACTGTGCATGCACAACTGGCATGCATGTGCAGTTATGCTGGCTACACCATCTTGCGAATGGCAGAATGCCATTCACCACAGCTATGAATACATGAGTTGTGTCACCACCATCTTTTGGATGGCACTCCTCCTGCACCCTCCCACTGCTCCTATCCTCCCTGATCCCTCCCAGCACTGGAAGCAGAGAAAACCCTCCAACTTCCTCCAACTGCTGCTCTCCTCCTCGCTCCCTTCCCCGTCTCAGTGCTGACATCAGGGTGCCCAATCCCCATGTCAGCATCCTGCACCCCCCAAGTCATATGGCACACTTCGAGCCCAGCTTTATGTTTTTTTGTTACCTGTGCCAACATTGGGATGCCCAGTCCCCATGTTGGTATCATGTACCACCCCCCCAACTACAGTGTGCTCAAATTTAAGTTTTTTTACTTTTTTCCCCTGTCAACATTGGGGTGCCCATCTCCTGTGTCGGCATCATGTACTCCTCTCCCCATTCATGGTACACTGGGAGCCAACTCCAGTGTGCTCAAATTTTTGCTTTATTTTTTTCCTGTAAATAAAGAAAACTGTCCCCCAACGTCTTTTGTTTTTTTTCACCTGTAAAAAAGAAAATGGTCCCTTGTCATTGCCTCAGTCCCCCTCTGCCATCCCCACCCTCCCACTGAGCATCCACCTCCCTGCATCCCCTTACCCCATACTTACCTCCAGAAATCAGCGCTGTCATCTTCTCTGGACCAGGACACATCTGCACTCTTCAAAGTCGAACTGCAACCTGAAGGATGAAAGGTAAGCATTGTATAATGGCAGTCAATGGGGTTTTCAACTTATGTTTATATATCAGCCATTTTTATGAGTTTTTGCCCAAATTTTCAACATGGGGTTCTTGGGTCCCCACCGCATGAACACTGTCACTGTCATTTCATTACTCAGTCCCAAAAGGTGATTTTGTGGTCACTGCTTGACATCACCTTTCAGGACTGATTAGTGAAATGACAGTGCCACTGTTCATGAGGTGGGGTCCCAAAAAGCCCATGTTGCAAATTTGGTGAAACAATTCCATAAAATGACTGTGTTGTGAATGTGCATTGCACAGTTTCTATGCACACTCCCAACTTTCCAATTTTTTATATTTTCACTCCAGATTTTCAACATTGCCATTTTTGCACAGCTCCTTATTAATGGAATAGCTGTCATTTTTCACATCTTGCCTAAAACTTGTTTTCACACCTATGGCACAGAATGGCATGGTCGCTCTTGCAACATCACTTTTTGGGACAAGTGGAAGGAATGACAGTGGCACTCTTCATGAGGTGGAGTCCCAAAAAGGCCATGTTGAAAATTTGGTCAAACAACTCTGTAAATTATGCACTGGAAGTAAATAGACTACCATACAAATCCCTACAATCAGTACTGTTGTATGGATTACTGAAGATAAAATATAAAGATCTGTTATTATGTTGATTGCGCGCATGTGCAAGAAACATGTTGTGGCAGATTTCTGTAGAAGCAGGTTGTGGAGGCGTGGCACTGTTGTGCCCAAGGCCCTCACAGCCTGCAAAGGCTTGTCCCCTGTCCCCCAATGCCGTGGTATGCTGCTGCTGACACTAGTTCAGCCAGCATGCCACAACTTTCAAACAAATTAGCCGCTGCAATCAGGGGCCCTTCGTCGTACAGCGCAGCCATCCGCTGCAATGAGGAGCGACCTGTCATTGCAGGACGGGATGTAGTAATGTATTGAGCTTAGAACACATGCAGCTTGCCGCCATATTCACAAACAATATGTACCCTCAATGTTTATTTGCCGACGGGGAGCCCACTCCATCCAGCAGAAAGGAATCCCCTTTGTTGTTTGGCCGATGGGGTGCCTAGTCCCCATTGGGAGAAATAAACCCCTTAGTTGTTTGTCGACAGGGGTGCCCAATCCCCATCGGCAGAAAGAATCCCCCTTTGTTATGCTCTGTCGATGGGGTGCCTAATCCCTGTCGGCAGAAATAAATTCCCCTTGTTGTTTTGCCGACAGGGATGCCCAATCCCGCCGGCCACAGAGCTGCCCCCAGACTCTGGTGGCATGCTGAGCCCACCCAGCGTGTCCCATGCCCCGAAATGTGGAAAGCATCCCGCAACGTTTTCTTGTACCAGAAAGAAAGGAAACGGTCCCTCATAGTCTCCCGCACTCCCAACAACCAGCACCCACCCACTGCGCACCCAGTCTCCCCACACCCCCCTCACCCCATACTTACCTCCGAGTATGGCGCGACGATCTTCACTGACCGGGAACAGGTCTGCACCTTCAAAGCCGACCGCGAATTGAGGAAATGCCAGTAAGCTGTATAATGTAATGAATAGGGTTTTTTCAACTTTAGTGCATATCTCGGGCATTTTTGGGAATTTTTTCACCAAATTTTCAACATGGGGTTTTTGGGACCCCTCCTCATGAATTCTTGAACTGTCACGGCGTTAATCGGCCCCAAAAGGTGGTTTTGCGGTCACTGTGTGGAATCACCCTTTGGGGACAATTAACGAAACGACAGGCCAGTGTTCATGAGTTGGGCTCTCAAAAAGCCTATGTTGCAAATTTAGTGGAAAAAATCCAAAAAATGACTGTTTTAAGAGCGTGCGTTGCGCAGTTGCTACGTACACTCGTAACTTCGTGAATGTACAATATTTTCATGCCAGATTTTCAACATTGCCATTTTGTTACACCTTCTTGTGAGCAATACAGCTGTCATTTTTCACATCCTGGCTGAAATGTATTTTCGCACTTCCGGCGCAGAATAGCACGGTCGCTGTGGGAAATCAGTATTCAGGACAGATTAAGAAAATGACAGTGACACTGTTCATGAGTAGAGGTCCTAAAATGCCTATGTTGAAAATTTGGTAACAATACTCCATAAAATGACTGTGTTATGAGCGTGCATTGCGCAGTTGGCAGGCACGCTCATAACTTTGCGAACTTCTAATATTTTCACTCCAGATTTGCAACATTGCCATTTTCCCAGACCTTCTTATGAACAGTACAGCTGCCATTTTTCCCATCCTGGCCAAAATGTGTTTTTGCACTTCTGGTGCAGAATAGAGCGGTCACTGTGGGAAATCATTGTTCGGGACAGATTAAGAAAATGACAATGGTACTGTTCATGAGCAGAGGTCCTAAAATGGCTATGTTGAAAATTTGCTGATGATAGCCCATCAATTGACTGTGTTACAAGTGTGCATTGCGCACTTTCCAGGCACCCTTTTAACTTCGCAGATTTGTAATATTGTCACACCACATTTCCAACAGTGCCATTTTTTCACACCTCCTCATAAGCAGTACAGCTGTCATTTTTTCACATCCTGACCAAAATGTGTTTTCACAGTTCCGGCGCAGAATAACATGGTCACTATGGGAAATCAGTGTTCGGGACAGATTAAGAAAATGACAGTGGCACTGTTCATGAGCAGAGGTCCAAAAATCCCTATGTTGAACATTTGTTGATGAAACTCCATAACATGACTGTGTTACAAGTGTGCGTTGAACTGTTTCCACGCACCCTTGTAACTTCGCAAATTTGTAATACTGTCACGCCACATTTTCAACAGTGGCATTTTTTCAACTCCTTATGAACACTGCAGCTGTCATTTTTCACATCCTGGCTACAATATGTTTTTATACTCCTGCGGACAATAGCACGGTCACTGTGGCAAATCAGTGTTTGGGACAGATTAAGACTGACCGAGTGAGAGAGGGGAGTGACCGAGCTCAGCTGAGCTCTGTCAGGACTGCTGCAGATTTGTTTGTGACAGACAAAGGCCCCAACACAAGAGCCCAGAACAAAAGGGCAGCCTGCAGCACTGGGAGAAACAGAACGAGAGAGCGAGTGAGGGAGGGGGAGTGAGCGAACTCACGGAAGCGCTGTCAGGACTGCTGCAGATTTCTTTGTGGGCAGAAAAAGGCTTTGATAAGGCAAATATGTCCCTAGATTGGCCGGAGAAAGTATGGGAAAAAATTTGGACTGACACTTATGTATTCGTAAAACAGGATAGGTTAAGAGATATCCAATTTAAACTGTTACATAATATTTATATCTCCCCGGCTAAGCTGCATTGATGGAATCGTCAAATTTCCCCAGCATGTGTGAGCTGCAATGAGCCCGTTGCTACTACTTTTACAAGTTATGGTCATACTCACAGGTGCTATGTTCTGGGAAATGGTTAAGCAGGGTTGAAACCCTTCTGCGATGTTTCACCCTTTTAAGCCAGAGATTTGTATACTGGGAGGTATGACTTATACCACAGAAATATCTTGAAGGCACGAGAAGTATAGCTTTGTAACTAAATTGGTGATGTTAAGACACTGGCGGGAGAACTGGATACCATCCTTTAAGGAATGGTGGGAGGAGTTTCTGAATGTGTTATATGCTGAAAGGGTGGTTTACTTATCTGTTCATGCTCTACATAAATTTGATCAATATTGGCAAGATTTTGCTCACAGTTTGAAAGAAAGATATGGATATTAATCTAATATATAAATTAGTTGCTAATATCAATATTTCAACATGCAATCCCTCCCTCTGATGCTTCTTTTTTCCTTTTTCTTTCTGATTTTTATATTTTTCTGGCCTATACACTGATTACCTCTTCCTTTTATGGTTCGTGGGTTTATCAAAGCTATTTTTATGGACGTGAATTAAGTGCCTTCTAAGGTAGTAGAGGGATTCATGCTTTTTCTCCCCCCCTCTAAAAAATTGGCTTTGATAGGGTTTAGATTATAAAGTCTAAATTATTGAATACTTTATTATTTTTAATTTCATGGATAGCTGCGGGTGGGAGGTGGGGTTGTAGGGGTTGATTTTGGTTGGGAGGGTTAGTTTTCCTTTTTTTTTTTTTGTTTTTGTTTTGTTCCTTTACTGTTATTGATTATCGAGATATCCTTAAAATGGGTCAGGTGCATACTGTGTATCCTAGAGTTTATGAGGTTTATATTGTTCTTGTGCACATGTATGTAAGCAATATGTTACTGGTTGAATAAAGTACATTTATTGGCAAAAAAAAAAGAAAAAGGCGTTGATACAGGCATAGGGGCCCAGTACAAAAAGCCAGCCTGCAGCAGTGGGAGAAACAGTATGAGCGAGTCAGACAAGGGGACTTAGTGAGCTCAACAGAGCTTTGTCAGAGCTGCTGGGATTTCTTTATGGGCAAAAAAAGGCGCCAATGCAGGCAGAAGCCCCATATAAAAGGGCAGCTTGCAGCGCCAGGACAAACAGAATGAGCGATGAGAGCTCTGTCGGGACAGCTGCGGATTTCTTTGTGGACAGACAAAGTTGCCAACACAGCCAGGAACTTCATGCAAAAGCGCAGTCTGTGGCGCCAAGAGAAACAGAATGAGCGAGTGACAGAGCGGTAGTGAGTGAGCTCAATGGGGCTCTAGTGTGACTGCTGCAGATTTCTTTGTGGGCAGAAAATGCGGCAACGCAGTCAGAATCCCAGTATAAAAGGCCAGCTTGCAGCACCGGCAGAAACGGAATGCGAGAGTGACATGGGGGAGTGAGCGAGCTCAGTGGAGCTGTGTCGGGACTGCTTCAAATTTCCTTCTGGCCAGAAAACACCACCAATGCAGGCAGGAGCCCAGTACAAAAGGGTAGCTTGCAGTGCCAGGAGACACAGAATGACCACGTGAGGGAGAGGGAGTCGGTGAGCACAACGGGGCTTTGTTGGGACTGCTGCAGATTTGTTTGTGTGCAGGAAAAGGCAGCAATGCATGCAGGGGCCTAGTACAGAAGGGCAGCCTGCAGTGGCAGGAAAACCAGAATGAGTGAGTGAGTGAGCTCAACAGGGCTGTATTGTAACTGCTGCAAAGTTCTTTGTGGGCATAAGAAGGCAGCAGCGCAGGCAGGAGCCCAGTAGAAAAGGGCAGCCTGCAGTGCCGGCACAACAGAATGAGCTAGTGAGAAGCAAAGTGAGCGAGCTCAACGGAGCTCTGTTGGGACTGCCATAACATGACTGTGTTACAAGCATGCGTTGAACTGTTTCCACGCACCCTTCTAATTTCGCAAATTTGTAATACTGTCACACCACATTTTCAACAGTGGCATTTTTTCACAACTCCCTATGAACACTACAGCTGTAATTTTGCACATCCTGGCTAAAATATGTTTCTGCACTCCTGCCGCACAATAGCACGGTCACTCTGGGCAATCAGTGTTTGGGACAGATTAAGATCGACCAAGTGAGAGAGGGGAGTGGCCGACCTCAACTGAGCTCTTTTGGGACTGCTGTAGATTTGTTTGTGGGCAGACAAAGGCCTCAACACAAGAGCCCAGTACAAAAGGGCAGCCTGCAGCACTGGAAGAAACAGAATGAGAGAGCGAGTGAGGGAGTGGGAGTGAGCGAACTCAGCAAAACACTGTCAGGACTGCTGCAGATTTCTTTGTGGGCAGAAAAAGGTGTCAATACAGGCAGGGGCCCAGTACAAAAGGGCAGCCTGCAGCGGTGGGACAAACAGTGCGAGCGAGTGACACAAGGGGACTTAGTGAGCTCAACGGAGCTCTGTCAGGACTGCTGGGATTGCTTTGTGGGCAGAAAAAGGGGCCAATGCAGGCAGGAACCCCGTACAAAAGGGCAGCTTGCAGCGCCAGGACAAACAGAATGAGCGATGAGAGAGGGAGACTGAGCGACTTCAATGCAGCTCTGTCAGGACAGCTGCAGATTTCTTTGTGGACAGACAAAGGTGCCAATGCAGCCAGAAGCCCCATACAAAAGCGCAGTTTGCGGCGCCAAGACAAACAGAGCGAGTGAGTGACAGAGCGGTACTGAGCGAGCTCAACGGAGCTGTAGTGTGACTGCTGCAGATTTCTTTGTGGGCAGAAAATGCAGCAACGCAGACAGAAGCCCAGTACAAAAGGCCAGCTTGCAGCGCTGGCAGAAACGGAATGCAAGAGTGACAGACGGGCAGTGAGCAAGCTCAGTGGAGCTGTGTCAGGACTGCTTCAGCTTTCTTTCTGGCCAGAAAAAGCCACCACTGCAGGCAGTAGCCCAGTACAAAGGGGCAGCCTGCAGCGCCAGGAGACAAAGAATGAGCAAGTGAGGGAGGGGGAGTCAGTGAGCTCAACGGGGCCTTGTTGGGACTGCTGCAGATTTGTTTGTGAGCAGAAAAAGGCAACAATGCATGCAGGGGCCCAGTACAAAAGGGGAAGCCTGCAGTGGCATGAAAACCAGAATCAGCGAGTGAGTGAGCTCAACAGAGCTGTATTGTAATTGCTACAAATTTCTTTATGGGCATAAGAAGGCAGCAACGCAGGCAGAAGCCCAGTAGAAAAGGGCAGCCTGCAGTGCCAGCAGAACAGAAGGAGCGAGTGAGAGAAGAGGAGTGAGCGAGCTCTACTGAGCTTTGTCGGGACTGCTGCAGATTTCTTTGTGGGCAGAAAAAGGCGCCAACAGAGACAGGAGCCCAGTACAAAAGGGCAGCCTGCAGCGCCAGGAGAACCGGAATGAGTGAGTGAGACAGGCGGACTGAGCGACCTCAACGGACTTCTGCTGGGACAGCTGTGGATTTCTTCATGGGTAGGAAAAGCCACCAACACAGGCAGGAGCCCAGTACAAAAAGGCAGCCTGCAGTGCCAGGAGATACAGAATGAGTGAGTGACACAGGGGGAGTGAGCCACCTCAATGGAGCTCTCTCAGGACAGCTGCGTATTCCTTCCTCGGCAGAACAAGATGCCAACGCACGCACCAGCCCAGTACAAATGAGCAGCCTTCAGCACTGGGACTAACAGACTGAGCCACTGACAGAGGCCCACTGCGCGAGCTCAACAGACCAACACAATCAACATTCGGCACTGACAAATGCTTGTTTTCTACTGCTTCCACATGTAAAATTTGGCAACGGGTACTTATAGGGACAGTGTCAACCCCCTTAGACCTCAATGTGTCCCTAGTTTTAAAAAAAACACATATTCTACAGAAACTGTTGATGCAGCTGGTAGTTTGATTCAGATCCCTTTTTTCTTTTAAAAAGTGAAAAAATGACTGCCCATCATATTGGTTACTGCACCAAAACATATTTGTTTACATTTCTTGACCAGCTCCCACTTCATCATTTCTGGATTCAGGAACACCCTCAACACAGTCTAGCAACTCATTATGCAGTGGGAGTGGAGGAGACTATCTTAGCATGAGTGGCTGCACTGTTTGAGGGTGTTTCTAACGTTCAGGAAGTGTACACTAAGAGTAGTTCAAGAATATGAAGCAAATCAGAGTTGGGCAAAATATACATTACCATGCATTTTGGTTCTAATAAGCGAGGAGGCAGATAAAACAACCAGGAACATCAAATGAATTTTAGAGGAAGCAAGCAATCATTAAATGTGGGTTTTTACCTAAAAATAATATGACGCAAAAAAGGTTGACAGTGTGGTTTTAAAATAAAAATCAATTGGTCAAAAATATTAGGACCATATACTCCTTTAATTTGGCATTTTATCATTTTAAACCAAATCTATAGGCAACAGGATTTAGATTTGGGTAAAAAGTAGCTTAGTCATTGCAAACAAATGCATTTTTTATTGAAATGTGGAGATGGCACTCCCTCCCCCCCGCAAGCTATGCACATTGGGTCAATTTGAAGGCTGACCTGATATAATTAGAAAAAAATACACTATTTTTACTTTAAAAGATGGAGGTTTGGAAACAAATCTGTACTCCCCTTAGTAAAAGTCTTAACAAATGATATGATTGTTAAGATCGGATTTAATTTTGATTAATCTGTATATTACTTTGGATGCAAAGTCATATGGATATATGGGTGCCCACACTTAGGCATCTTATAATATGTATGCTGGTTTGTGTTTTGGCCTTTGTTGTTCTCATGCTTGTAAGATTGTACTGTTGATATTCAATAAACATCAGTTTACAACCTTTGAGCCAGGGGCTCATTTACAAAGGTACCTCGTTACAGAGAGGACAAAAACAGTACAAACAATCTTTTTACAATATAACAGAGTACAAAATTTGGAGGAACATGGAGACATATATTGGTTACAATTTTAAGGTTACAGGATTGTCAGAGCACAAGTAGGTTCAGAATAATTTGTACATCAGGCAAACAGTGGTGGGACTATACAGAAATAAGCATTGTACAGACAGGCGGAGAAGAAATAGGACCACAGGTAGTGGTAGGTAGTAGGTTGGGTACAGCCACCCGGGGAGCTTTGTCAGAGCAATTGAGCAAGAGTAAACTTAGAAGGAGCCACAGCTGCCCGTAGTGAGTAGGTGATTATGAAGGGAGGTTTTGAAATGAGAGATCGTGGAAGCACCAGCGATAGTGGTGGGGAGGGTGTTATACCAGGATGGGGCTGTGTAGCAGTAGGCCCTTTCTCCTTGTGAGGTCCTTGCCCTCGGTACAAACAGTGTGGTTTTGCAGGAGGTTTGAGTTTGCACTAGTGAGTTTGCTTGGTGGATAGAGGCAGTCAACCCAGGTGGGGATAGACCAACGAGAGTTTTTTTTGTTGAGGCAGGTTTGATATCTAAGACATTCATCTAGGTCGAGCAGCATAGCCTGGGCATATAAATGGCAGGTATGTGTTAGTCTGGGAGCCCCGGTGATTAGCCTACATGCCTTATTTAAAGTGAGGTAGATTTTGTTAAGTGGGGTCTGGTCAGCAGCCCCATAAAATGGCAAGCCATAGTCTACTAGGGACAGTATAGAGGATATGACCGCGAGTCAGAGGGCATCAGGGGGGAGACAGTTTTTGTGGCGGTAAAGGATACCAAGCCAAATATTGGAGGCTGAGGCTAGGGCAGCAATGTGGGCATGGAATGTGAGGGCAGGGTCAAAAGATATCCCAAGGTACTTGTACAAGTAGACTTACTCGAGTGGGAACTTGGAGCTGGCGAGGACCTGAAGTGGAAAGTTACTAGCTTTGTTTTGGGGGTGGGCAAAGAGCATGGTTTTTGTGTTTTTAAGATTTATTACAAGTCTATGCTCTTTGTACCAGGCTTCAGCATCATTATAAGATAATTGCAAGGAGTCCTGGAGGGTGATAGGGTTACGGTCGGAGGCAAAGATAACGGCATTGTCTGCATAAAGTAAGAGTTTACCAGCACATGCACCTGACAGGGTATTGAGATATAGGGAAAAGAGCAAGGGCCCAAGAATGGAGCCCTGAGGAACACCAGAGCAGATAGGGCAGGCGTTGGAGAGTGTCCCATTAATTCTAACACACTGGGAGTGGGCAGACAGGTAGCTGGAGCACCAGGAGACTGGCCCAGCGGCAAAGCCTGTGTGGCTAAGGGCATCCAGCAGGAGGGGATCAGAAACAGTATTGAAGGCTTTTGATAAGTCAACGAACACTGCGCCCACTAGAGAGCCAGAGTCCAGAGAGGAGTGAAGAAAATTAGAAAACTCAAGGAGGGCGGTGTTGGTACTGTGACCAGCATGGAAGCCGTGCTGTTCAGGGCAGAGGATGCTGTATTTGGTTACATATTCTGTGATTTGGGTGGACACTACTTTTTCTAAGGCTTTTGAAAGAGGTGAGAGGATAGAGGTTGGCCGATAATTACCAGATAGGGACCTATCACCTCCCTTGTGTATGGGTGTGACTGTGGCAATTTTCCAGGCTGAGGGAAATTGCCCCAGGCAGAGAGATTTATTGAAGAGACTGGTGATTGGGGCGATAATCAGAGCCAGTACCTGACAAAGGAGACTGGGGTCCAGGGAGTCACTGAAAGTAGTATTGCTCTTTAAGGCCTTGATTAGGTATGGTCTGACTTCTTGGGCAGTAACCCGGTGTAAGTGGAACCAAGGGCATGTGAGAACAGGGTCAGGTAGGGAGGGGGGTCAAAGAAGTTGCTCAGGAGGACAGGACTAGGGTCTGTGAAGGATGTATTGAGGTAGTTGGCAATGTGGGCTGGGTCAGTGGAGATAGAGCCACCAATGTTGATTTCCGAGGGTGGGGGAGGATGTGTGCTCCCATTTAGTTGTTTGATATTGTCCCAGAAGGTTCTGGCATTCCCCCAGAAAGAGGTGAGTGAGGCCTGATAGTGATCAGCCTTAGCCTTTTGGATGGCCCAGGTACATTTGTTTCATGGAGCTGCATAAGCCTGCCTGTCTGCAGAGCAGCCAGTTTCCATGGCAAGGTGCCATAAATTATCCCTGTGCTTAAGAAGTTGGAGCAGGGGAGGTGTAACCCAGGGAGCATGCCGTACTTTGGAACAGAGTACAGTTAGAGGTGTGAAAATGTCACAGGCTTTGTTAAACGTTTGGGTGAAAAAGGTTAGAGCTGTATCAATATCAGGGGCGTACTGTATGGGAGACCAATCAATTTGGGCTAGGAGTTGCTTAAAGCCTTTCAGCCCACCTGGTCTTAGCGGCCATAGGGTGGACTGTGCTGTGGGTTTGGGTAAGGAGTTTGACCAACGGAAAAGTATAGGGGAGTGGTCACTAAGTCCGTCAGGAAGGACTTGGATATTGCAGATTTGGTTAGGACGGTTGGTGAGGACCACATCAAGAAGTGTGCTTGAGCCCATCCTAGGATTCACTCTTGTTGGTTGGGCAACGAGTTGAGTTAGGTCAATTGCTGCAAAGGAGTCACAGGTAGCAGAAGATAAGGGGCTAAGCCAGTTAATATTTAGATCACCCACAAGGATTTTATCAGAGGAATGGGGTAGAGAGGTAAGATACTCAGCGGGACCAGAGCCAGCGCTTGATTTTTTGGGGGTATGTAGGCGGTAGTTAGATAGAGGGAACCCCTAGAGGGATCAGGGGTCAGTTTTAGGGTTAGAGCCTGAGCCCTGAAATCAAGGGCAGGGGCTGGGAGGGGCTAGTCCCCAAGAGAATCTTTGATATAGATAGCATAGCCCCCACCCCGCCTTCCAACATGGTCCTCTCGAAAAAGGGAGTAACCAGGGAGGGAGACAAGGGAGTCAGGGGTAGATTCTGACAGTCAGGTTTCCACTAGAGAAATAATGTCAGGTTTATGGACTGTGACCCAACATTGGAGTGAGTCAAGTTTTTCAGAAGGCTACAGATATTCATAGACACAACATGAAGCCCAGGAGATTCAGCCGATGAGCTGTTGTGGGCCGGGCCAGGGTTGGAATGTATATTACCTGACAGGAGTAGGAGGATAAGTACCACCCTGGACAGGGGGCGGTGGAAAGTGTGTTTGTGTTGGATAAGATAGGAGGAGTAGGGGAGCTTCAGGGCACAGGGGGTAGGCAGGGTGGCACAAGCTGGGAAGGCTAGAATGATAAGTCGCCAGTAGGAGTGGGGGAGGAAGCTGGGTGGGGACTAGGGGATGGGTGAGGTAAGCTAGAGCACATAGTGAGAGTAGAGAAGGAAGGTGGCAACTCAGGAACACAGGAGGAGGGTAGAGCAAGAGTGCAAGTGGGGGCACCAGATTGGTGAAGCTGTGGTGACATAGAGACACCTGGTTTGGATGGTGGCCTCAGGAAGAGGAGGAGAGAGAGGCAAGTCAATAGGAGGTGGGAAGGCATTTTTCTAGGGGGGTCTGCAGGCAGGTAATAAAGAAATAGAAAGAAGTGGGTAAAAGGCCTACCAGTAAGCATTAGTGCCACTTTGGTTCAGTGGTAGTGACCCCGCCTCTGGTGTGCAAGGTACCAGGTTCAAAACTCACCTGGAATGAAAAAAAGATCACGTGATGCTCATGGAGTAATGGCAGCAGCTTGAGGGTTCTCCGCTCCCTGCCACTACAAACACTATTTCTGCAAGGGTAAATAGGGTGAGCAAGCACTAGGACGCTAGCCAGACCCTGTAAGAACGGGTCCCACAACATTTCGTGACATCGCCTGTTTTTGGAATTCGAGCAGCTAAACTTAGCATCGGAGATTGTCCGCCTGCGACTAGACAGCAGCGTGTGGTTCAACTGCTCCCTGCCAGCATAAATCCTATTTTTGTGCAGCATTACACACTGAACAGACTCTGGGACACTGGTAGGAGTCTGTTAGTACTGGTTTTGGGGCATTTGGTGATAACGCTCGCTTCTGGAATTTTAAAGCAGCCAGTGCAAGAACTGGTAACTGCACGCCCTCGGTAAGGCTGCAGCCTGTGAGCCTTTCTCTCCTTGACAGTAGGAACTATATTCTGCACATTAAATCTTATATTTTGCACTGCAAAGCCACCTGAATTGGCACTGGGAAACTATTGGGTGCCTGCAAGAGTGGATTTTGGGGCAACCAGCGACAACGCCCGTTTTGGAAGATGCAGACAGCCGATTTAGAATTGGAATCTAAACGTCCTCGAAGGGGCTCATCGCCATCGCTCCAGGAACAAGATCTAAAACCTGAGAAGATCTACAATGACCTTTCTACTATAAAAGAAGCCTTATTCAAACTCATAGAGAAGTAGCAGAGATAAAACCAGCCTTGACACAGTTAGCAGAAGGGTGACGCGCTGAGGCCAGAATCTCATCCTTGGAGAGAGCTATGGATAAATCAGGCCCCAATATAGTGGAGTGCAAAAGAAATATTGTCAAATTGGAGGATCGTCTAGATGACCTGGAGGGCCGCAACAGGCGTAATAATCTGGTCCTGCTGGGCCTTCCAGAAGGTGAGGAAGGGCCGAATACTATTCAGTTTCTACAGAGGCTTATTAAGAAATCGGTGGGCCCCTCACCCAATGGGCCGGAATATATTATAGAGAGGGGTCATAGGGCCCTTAGATCCAAACCTCCACCTCCGGAGCCACCGAGGCCAGTTATTTTCAAACTGTTGAACTATTTGGACAGGGAGCACATTTTAAATGGAGTGAGGAAACTGGAGGTTTTCCAATCGGAGGGTAAAAAACTGTGTCTGGTGCCTGACTTAACCTGGAAGATGAGGCAAGCTCGTGCCAGCTTCAGGCCGATTACTTCGAAGCTCTGGGCGGCAGGGATCCGGCACCGTCTACTTTATCCCACGAGGCTGGAGGTTACACTTAAGGAAGGCCCAAGAGGTTCAACTCGGCGGAAGAAGCACTCGACTCCTTGAGATCTTTGTTACCTGACCTGTTTCCCAAGGGATGAGAGATAAGTCTGACTATATGGACAACATATAGGAACTTTCTGTTTTTGGCATGTTTGGTGACCAAGATTCTTGGATTGCTATTAACAATCATTATCTGGTTTTGATTGGGGGTATTGGAGCAATAAGTAATTCTGGAATGCCCAAAAATCAGCGACAAGTTGGGTTAGGTATTATGTCTGTTGCTGTGTGTGATACTTAACCCTATAAAGATGGGCAAGGGAGCTTTACCAACTATATAACTGCTATATGTTGGTTAGAAGTATTATAGTACTTTGGATCACAAATAGAGTACGGGGAGGGTTTCATGTTAGTCCTTGCAGTTATAAACTTACGGTTAATATTTTAATAAGGAGGTGGGCTATAATGATTGCATTTACGCCTGAGAGAATACTTTTGTTCCCCTTTTCTGTGACACCTGTATAAATGGTGTTTGATGAATAACAATAGTTTTCTTAATAGTAAATTACAAATGGGGGACCTAACTAGTTAAAAGGGTCAAGTTAGAACCGAATTGTCAAGGGGTATAATGCTAGTCATGATTTCATGGCAGGCCGGACAGCCTTGTTTTGATTACTCAATAGTTCTGTTAGGTATAGTTTGGCCTGCCCTCGATTTTGTGGACTTAGACAGAGCCCTTTACAGGGACTAATGTTTGGTGTGCCATGGAATGGCTTATAATTTCGTTCGCTAATGTCTGGAAGGCTGGAGGTACTTAATGGTCTAATGTATGATTTATTAGTTCAATGGTTGCATTATACCCCTTAATTTCTAATTCTTATTGGAAAATTCTTGTTTATTAGTGTTTTACTACGTGTCTTAATTATAGATCTAAAGAAGGAGGTTAATTTTCTTTTAGTAGCCTGGCTCATGGATAGAGTCTGATCGACTATATATTCAAGCATAATAATAATTGTTGCAGGGTGGATATACCCGTCTCTATGTAGCATCATGTACCGGAGGACGGGAGTTGGCTTCAGCCAGGAGGGTAGTTATAATTTATTTATGGGGTGTTACTATTTTGTTTAGGGGTTGAGGGTATTTCGGAAAGGTAAATTTTTTGTTTTGAGGGAATTTGTATGGGGGGGGGCAGCTATCCCAAGATTTCTATAGTCTGTACAATAAATGGAGGATAGGTTGAATATAATTTCTTGGAATATCAAAGGAGGAAAGGACAACTGTAAAAAATTTGTCATTCTGAACCACCTTGCCCGCTTGAAACCAGCGATAGTATTTCTACAAGAAACCCATGTTCTCGCCGACCGACTGGCCCATTTCAAGAAGACGTGGGTGAATCAGGTCTTTGGAGCGGGATTCTCCTCCAATAGCCGGGGAGTAGCTATTTTAGTTGCTCGGGGGATTCCATTCACGCATTCTCAAATAATATCCGACCCTCAAGGTCGTTTTATATTTGTTTTGGGTAGTATTGGAGGGATTAATTTAGTCCTGGGTTCAGTATATGGGCCTAACCTAGATTCACCGGATTTTTTTACACAGTTAGGATTGACCTTGGCTTCTTTCGGGAACGTCCCAATAATCATAGGTGGGGACTGGAATTTAGTCCAGGCTAACCGACTAGACAGATCACATTGTAAAGGCTCTTCCCTCTCCCCAGCTCAGAAGGCCTTACGGGAGCTTATGTTATCAATAGGTCTAATAGATCCCTGGCGTACCCTCAACCCCAGTCTCCGTGAGTATACATTTTCTTCTACAGTGCATAAATCACACTCGAGATTAGATTTTTTTCTGGTCAGCCAGTTTAGTTTGTCTTGGGTGGTGGATGCCGCAACTTTGCCCCGTGTAATCTCTGACCATTCACCTATAAGGATTATATGTTCTCTACCACTTCTACCAAGTAGGTCATACTCATGGTCATTAAATAACAGTATTTTAAAAGAATCCAAGACATTAGCCAGATTTAAATTGTTCTTAGAAAGTTCTATTGCCAGTAATTGGGGTTCCATTAACGCCATTGACCAAACGTGGGTGGCTCTTAAGTCTATGTGGCTTGGTGAGTTAATACGCTTGGCAACAGTCTGCAAGACGAAGTCAAGGACACTACTAGATGAATGTTTAAAGGAGATAAAGGAATTAGAAAAGTTAAATGACAATCAAAGAACATAAGAACAAGAAAATAAACTAATTTTCTTAGAAATTGGTATCGCGGACAAGCAGAGAGAAAGTTATTAGTTTAGCCTCCAGAGTCAAGGCTTTATACCTGGGACAAGGTAGTAGGGTAGGGAGGCTGTTGGCATGGCAGTTAAAACAAAAATCTTCGGCAAGGTGGGTGACTGCTCTTAACCACCCAGAATCAGGGCAAGTGATCACGGATCCAGCTGAAATACTAAGAATTTTTAAGTCCTTTTATCAAAAGCTTTATACAAGCCAGCAGCCCCCCACCCAGGTATTAGATGAGACCCAAGAGTTCTTAGAAACCATCCCTTTACCGAAACTGTCAAAGGATGTTGGCCCTCAATTGATAGCTCCCATCTCTGTGGAAGAAATAGACAATGTTATTGACTCATTTTGCCCAGATAAAGCGCCTGGCCCGGACGGTTTTACAGCTTTTTTTTATCAGCAATTTAAAAATATTCTTGCACCTTTATTGCAGGAGCTATTTTCTTTCTGGTGTGATCAAGGGATCAGGGACCAGACACCATTCGAGGCCAAGATTATTTTGTTGCCAAAACCAGACAAACCCATCGATGAAGTGAGTAGTTATAGGCCGATTTCTTTGTTAAATCTGGATGTAAAAATTTTTGCTAAAATACTGGCCAACAGATTAAAACGAGTATGGCGGACTTTATTGAGCCCAGAGCAAGCCGGTTTTGTGGAGGGTTGCTCCTCAGCTGATCATTTTCGTAAGTTGTTTTACCTGGTTTCTGAGTCTGCGGACCCTGCGTTGGATGCGTCATTAGTTTCATTAGATGCAGAGAAAGCTTTTGACAGGGTGGAATGGACTTTTATGTTCACTACCCTGTCAAAACTAGGCCTTCCAGATAGATTTATTCATATGGTTCGTATTTTATATTCTTGCCCCGTAGCTAAAATCCAATGTAACAACTTAATTTCTGAGGCCTTTCCTCTCTCTAGAGGTACTCGGCAGGGTTGCCCTTTATTGCCATACCTTTTCAATTTATATATTGAACCGTTAATTCAATCCATTAAGTCCAATAGAGAGGTGAAGGGGCTAAGGATTGGAGGCACTGAGTTTAAACTATCTGCATTTGCAGATGACCTACTGTTACACATTTCGGACACTACTTCTTCCCTTCCTAAAGCCCTTGATTTAATCGATAAGTTTAGTAGGTTTTCAGGGTATAATCTGAATAGGGCCAAAACGTCAGTCTATTCTTTGTCCCCATTTCTTCAGAGAAGTTGGTGACTTTCTCTGGGACTTCGTTGGCAAACCAAATCACTAACCTATTTGGGGATTCAAATATCTAAGAATTTAGAGAACTTAACTGATTTAAATCTTAAACCGTTAATTAAAACCATCAAGGAAGATTTGGTTAGGTGGTCAAAGCTCCCGCTGACTTTTTCGGGAAGAGCCAATACGATAAAAATGGTGGTTATGCCCAAACTTTTTTATACTTTATCTAATTTAAATGTTTACTTGCCAAAGTCTTTTTTCAAGCCGCTATTTCAACAATGTGTGGCTTTCCTATGGAATGGGAAACTCCTTAGGAGGAGTTACCTCAAACTTACTAGGCAGCGGCGACTCGGAGGGCTTCAATTACCGGACTTTTATGCTTATTACCTTGCGATCCATCTGGCAAGGTTGGGTGCCTGGGCTTGCGACGAGGACCTAACATACCCTCGCCTTCATTTAGATTGTTTATTTGTTAAAGGCCTTAAGTTGGATTTAGAGTCTTTACTTTATGTCCCATGGGCTAAGATTCCCAAGAGGGTGAGGGATACGCCGTTAGGATGGGATATTAAAGCTTTGCAACAGTTTTATGCGAAATTTCAAATCTCACAACGATATGATTTATCCCAACCCATAGTAGGAAATCTCCGAATTTGATCATTGGGAAACAACCTATATCTAGACGGAAATTGAAGGGGAAACAAAGTGGCAGGTCAAAGATCTCTTTCAGAATAATAGCCTTCTTTCATTTCAGGCTCTGACGGAAAAATTGGGTGGTAAATTTCAATCCTACCTAAAATTAAGTCAAATTCTAAGCTGCGTTAAATCGTATTTTGGTAAAAAGCTGGGGCAAGACATTTTGGGACCTATGTTTGTGGAGTTGAAAGTGTTTGTGCAAGCGGGCTAGGTGATATCAAAAATTTACAAGTATATAATAGTCAAAGGGAATTCGAAAGCGTCACCAGTCCCGATACATTGGGAATTAAATTTGTCCTTGGGCAAATCAGCAGAAACTTGGGAAAAGGCTTGGGTCAATATCTATAAATTTATCAAGCAGGATAGATTAAGAGAAGTTCAATTTAAGTTACTTCATAATCTATATTTTTCACCGGCTAAGCTTTCAAGGATAGACAGTCGCTTTACAGTGAATTGTACTGAGTGTAATGATTCTCTGGCTACCAGCTACCACAAATTTTGGACCTGCCCCAAGATGATGGGATTGTGGCATTTGGTGAAGCAAAAGATTGGTCAATTTTACGATCTGGACAGGTTCTTCACTCCAGAGGCTTGTATATTTGGTGTGTTTGATAAAATACAAAGCAAGTTAACTAAATGTCGATTAGCTATGGTAGCAGCGGTAACTAAATTGATAATTTTGCGCCACTGGAGAGGTGACTGGACTCCATCATGTGCGGAGTGGTGGGAGGAGTTTATGAGCGCATTGAATGCAGAAAGATCGGTTCTTTCCTTTTATAATGCTTCACCAATATTTCTACTGTGTTGGGGGAAGCTATTCCAATGTTTGAAGGATAGGTACGGGTATTAGAGATAAAGTCCATTATTCTCGCTTCTAACTATTGGAAGGATATCGACCCCAGCTTGGCACATTAATTTGGTGTATCCTTTCCTCCTTGGTGCCTCCTTTTGAAGACTCAGCTAAACTACATATAGTTGGGTCTTACTTTGTTTGTTTTTCTGAGGTTACATTATGATTAAATTCATTAAATAAGTGAGTCAGCCACAGGGATAGCTGCCAGGGGTGGACGGGGGGTGGGGTGGGATAGGTACCCTTTTTCCCTTTTATTTTGGAGGGGGTTTTAGAAGTCTTGTTTTGCTTTGTTATTCCTTTCCTATTTATTGTTTCATGGTTTCTCTGTATTATGTACTTGTTTGGTATATATGTTATGTTGGATAAGTTTCAATAAAGCTTGGTTATTTGCAAAAAAAAAAAACTCACCTGGAATATTAGGAGATGGCCCAGGGTGGGAGCCACGATCCAGGTGCAGACCACCGGCAGTGAAAGGGCCCAAAACTGGGGTGCGAATAGTGACTCCTAGTGGCCAAATAAATATTCCTTTTATGAACAAAAAGAGCAGGACCAAAGTAGAATGCTGACCTCAATCCCTCACCAAGAGAAGGCTGCAATACACCTTAAAGAATGTGGTCTCAGTGTTATAGCAAGGCCTCAAACCCGACTGCAATAGCTCATAGATGGTGTATTGTTCCAGGCAGTGAACAAGGAGACCCACTCCCACTTTTTGAATAACCATTCCTAAAAAGGGGAGGTTCAAAATGGGCCTGCAATTCATGAGAACATGTATGTCCAATGATGGTTTCCTCAGGAGGGGTTTCACCAGAACTCTTTTCAAAGTGACAGGAAAAAACATTTCTCTCAAGGAACATCTGCCTGCCTCCATGAATATTGGAGCCAGTGCCTCCCCCCCTCCCCCGCTTGCCAAAAGAAATCTAGTGGGTGCTGGATTCAATATACAGTATGTAGGGTGTAGTCCTGAGACCACCTAAAAGACATTTTCCACCAAAACCAGTTCAAACTCACTCTGCTGAAATGGAGTGCCTTTGCTTATCCCTGATGGAGTCCTAATGGCCCATTACAGACCTCTTGATGAGATCCCAGTCTGAATGGAAAATGCCTGATTCTGAAAGAATTGATTGAACGCCTCACATTTATCTGCAGAAAAAACTCTTCTGGACTGCAGACAGGATTGTTATCTGTCTACTTTGTGGGAGAGTGAAGCTGGTTGGTTATTTTCAGCAGCAATAACACTAGGCAGGACTACTGACTTTTTCAGTGTGGTTACTCTCTGATTTTCACTGCAGTGAGCACTCAAATCTTATCTATCCTCCTCTGACCTAGATCTGTACCATGGAGACCTGCTGTACAAAATCAAAGTAGTAGTAATAGTATTTCTTTTATTGTTCAATCTAAAAAAATCATTACAATTACACAAAACACTTAATTTTCATACATCATAGACACATTAAAATTTCCATAAATACATCTACTTAGACAATTATTATTCTAGTTCTGCTTTTCCTTATTTCTTGCTTATTTACTAAAAACTTTGCCACCTTTCTTATTGTAAATTCATCTTCAGTTGTTAACAACATCTTTATTTTTACGTCATCATCACAGCATTGTAGACAGGATAACACATCTCCCAACCATTTATTTCTGGCCTTCTCATACCAGAAGCACTTCAATATCATGTGTGGAAGGTTCTCTGTTTCTTGTGCCCCACAGAAACAGTGTGAATGAACGGGATCTCCTAACCTCTTAAATCTTGCTATGAGTGAATATGATTCTTAGAATTCCACCCTAAATCTAGCATACAGTAAGTTTTCCTTAATTTCACATCCTCCAAAACATCAAGATAATATTTATATTTATGGGTCAAGATGTTAGTGTTGTACCACAGCGAGAAATGAGAATTTCTTATTTTTTCCAAATCCTCTTTATTGTGTTTTTTAATAAGTAATTTCTTGATATATTTTTTGTATTGCATAGATGTTAAATGTTAAATCAAGTAGATTTTCAAGTCCTACCAATCTTAATATTTGCTTGACTTTAAATAGTCAAGGCAATTGCAACAAAAAAAAAATCATCACCCACCATGTTTTTTCTTCTAGCCAGTTCCTAGCAATTCAGTTGTCCTGTAAGATATTCAGTCTAATCCAGAAATTAATTAAACATGATTCTGCTAAGGCTTTCAAATTAGTTAATCCTGTTTCTACTGGTACATAAGTAGCAGGGGCATTTGCAGGAAAGCCCACTGTAGATCTAAATAGACGTATTATTATTTTTGCTAGGTCTAGTAAGTACTTATGATCCCATAAATCCAAGGACAATCATGGGTGAGTGCCAAGGAATAAAAGGCAGCAACAAGAGACAGATTATAGATCTCCTTGGTTTCCTCCAAACCCTCAGCAAAAGTCGTCACTATGAAAGAGGTGTTCAGAACTGCCAGTTGCTGAGGCTCCAGATTTCAAACTGGGCTGTATCCCACCATTCCCACCAGGGGAGGGGGTAAATAAACAGGAGGCCCTGCAAAGGAACTGTATGGCATGATGATCCAACCAAACAACTGGATCAACCCTGACATTACTAATGTCAAGACACAATGTGAAGACCAGTTCCAAGGCATGGCCATGCTGATGAGTAGTGGTGACAACTGCCTCTTCCAGGTCCACTGATGTCATTAAAGGGAGGAACTGCTTTACAAACTGAGAAGTTCCATCATGGCCAGATGTTAAAATCACCAAGCACTAACAGTCTAGGAGATTTCATGACCAGATCTGCAATGAAACCCTATAGTTGATACAGAACATCATTCTCAGGCATGGGGGGCAGTACATGAGAATGATCTTGCAACCTGTACCAAGCCCATCTTTCATTACTTCACATTCAGATAACCTGTTTGCACCCATGAGATATACTATCAGTCTCAATACAGATCTAAACCAGATGGCCACCCCCTCCTTCATGCTCCAACCTATAACAATGCACCACAGAAACACTGGTGAGAATGGATGCTTCTAGAGCAAGTCCAGTGTCATCCACCAACCAGGTCTCTGAAATGCATACAAGGTCAGCTGTGTGGTCCATGCTGAAGGCCTCCATCACTGTGATTTTATTACTCAGTGATGGCACATCACACCTGGCCATTGTAGTACTTTTGAGGAAGAGAACCGGCTGCACACTGGCTCTTTAGGAGATCATAGCAGGGGTTTGACATGCTTTATCACTATGTACAGTAGGTAAACTACCATTGCCTATTTATCCTTGCAGTTTTTTTTAATGTTGTATACATTTGTGGTACATTTGCTTTACTTAGGATACACTGTGAAAGTGAGATCAGACCCTTTCTAGGCCAACTTGTGCCGTGGATTGAAGTTGGCTTTCAGCTGGTTCTGCTTTTCTCTCTACAGGCACTTGGAGTCTATGGTGGGGAGTCTGTCTCTGTGAGAGGCTAGCAAGAAGCTTTGTACTTTTGGAAGGCCAACTGAAGAAAGCACAGGCCAGTAGAATCGAAACAAAGGAACAAAGCATGGCTGAGAAGTCCCCTACTAGAATGAAAAAGGGAGTGCGATGTTTGGTTTTTTCCAAAGCTGTGCTTAATCTAAATATTTAGTGTTTACTTTATAATGTACTTATTCACATTTGGTTTGAAAATTGGAGGTTTACTTCCCTGATGTCCCTGACATTAGCTAATCTGGAAAATCGACTTAATTCTCTTTCCAAACTCTGTTGCTTGGGTCAAGTCTTAAGTATTAGATACTGTAGTTTTAGATATTTTTATTCAATTTACTGAGTTTTAATCTTTTTGAGATTTAAAATTTTAAAATTTTCAGGGAGTTGGTCACATGATTCTGGCTTGTTTGGCATAAAGCTCATGCGCTGGCATCTGAAAATCAGATTACGCCATTTCTTTCTCACTCCTTGACAGTAGGAGCAGAGTACAGAACCAAGGACTGTGATTAGAGGGCATGTATTGATAACTAAGGAGGCACCTGGCTCATTTTCTTGCACTCTTAAATCATTATTACGGCCACAAACATTGTCACTGAATTATTTCCTGAATTTCATAATCTGTGTTTAATCACTATTCAAACCTTTTGCATTATAAAATGAAATTTACCTTATCTATCTTTGTGTTGTAATTTTTCTTTGTATTTTTTTTCTTGTAAAATACAATATATTCTTTGCTGAAAATATACACAGGTCATTTTTAAATAAGCTCCGTTCAACTATTCTTTTAATTATGGTATGTATCTTTAAGTTTGCTTATCCCTTTTTATTGCAAAGTCAGCTTGTGCTTTACTGGCATGTGCTATGATCTTTATGTCTTATATTCAGTGCTAAAATGAAACATTAACATTTAATGAATATTTTGATCCATTATTTATGCATAAGATGTTGCTTTTAAAGTGAGAAAAAACTGCACTTTTTACCTTATGCTTCAGACACTCTGGGCTGGATTCTCAAAGAGAGCTACAACTTCATAGTTGCAGATAAATGTCTAGTAGAATGATAGAAATATAGTTGCAGCATACAGTATTAGCAAAGAAAATGTCCACATTTGTGGAAAATCACAAAACAGGCAAGTTGTGAAATTTCACAAGTGCTGAAAATCTGCAACATTTTTTCCATAGCTGCTGAAAATTCTCAAGTGCGGATCCGCTGCTGAGAAAAAGACTCAACAGGCACAAAAAATAGGTAATCCATATTAACTGGAGCAGCAGACTTTGACAGTCTTGCCGTAGATGTGCATAAAGTACTTACAGAGAGACCAGCAGTCAGTTCCTCAACTGGGACCACTGCAGCACCACTGGTACCAGCAGAACCATGCATCACCGTGGCCGTCTGTAACTGATGGTTGTGTCTCTCCCTGGAGTGTTTATATGTTGCCTGCTTCAGTAGCACTCAATGCAGGCTGTTACCAGCTCTGCCTCTACTGCCTGTGGGGTTCCTTTATGGGCTGCAGTGGGTCTAGTGGTTGTGGTTTGTTGCCTTTCAATGAAAATGTGTGCTATTTTTGTTGTAACAACAGACACTACTATACAGCCACTGGTTTGCTATTGCTTGGTGCCTGAACCTCCACTAGAAATGTTTCTAAATTAGTGGTAAACTGCATTTTGCTCAGGGAGAATTACGCCTCACAGTCTGTGGTGCAGCATGTGTGCAACATTTTTTTCTTAACTACAGAAAATCACTGGCTGAGAATAGCCTTTAAGGGGATATGCTATACTTTTCAATGGATTTTTTTTCCTCAGGTACTTCCACTGCTGCACTTTTTACACAGTCCCCACTATATATTTTCTGCAGCTGAGAATGTTTTGTGTATACCACTCAGCACAATTTCCCTTTTTTTTCCACAACTGTGGAATGTTTGGGGACTTGCAGATGGTTTTACACCTTCAGAGTGTTTTGAGAATCCAGCCCTCTTTTCTTGGCATTTTCATTTCACCATTATTGATGTTTAGAGAGCCTTCTTGCTCATCTTGCAGGTGAAAAGAACTCTGGGCAGGAAAGGTGGGACTAGCAATAAGGTGACGGCACATGATCCTGTGTCCAGAGGTCACCCTTTTTTGCCCAGTCCAACTTTCTGGAAACTCTGCCTCACACACTGTGAAATGGCAGAGTCAGCACTACTTGTTTATCTTAACAAATCTTTTGTATTTTTCCAAACTGCTTCACCAAATAAAAAACTGCATACAGTATTTATTAATGTGTAGAATCACATTTTTCTTTATTGTTTAAAATCAGTTCTCAAATCAGTATATGGGAATTCCACAGGAATAAGGGAGGGGGGCTTATGAGTTTTTGGAAAAAAAGGGGTATTTTTTCTGTATGAACCCAATTTGTTAAAATCTCATTACTGCCTTCTCATTTCTTTCCTTTGTGGTCCATTGCTAAAGTTTGTAAGGCAGAGTTTCCAAAGAGTTGAACTTCATAATCTGTGTTTAGTTAGGTAGTTAGACAGTTTGCAGCAGATAAACTAAATAAAATGTTTTCTAACACAAATAATATTTGTACCAATATGCTAAAATATTATGACAAAATGGTTTAAGCTTTTAATGTGCTTTTTTGTACTATGTAATGTGACCTCATACCAAGTGTTTCTGGCAGTCCTGTTTTGTTCTAATTGTATCTCTGTATTGTATTGATGTTTGTTGTGTTTGCCACCCTGGTGGCATGGGTAGTAACTGAAAATGGTCCTCTGGATCAGTTTTCTCACCCGGTTATTAAAGACATACATACATACATAAATAAATAAATAAAAGTTTTTGGTCTCTTAAAAAATAGATGAAGTGAAGAGATAAAAAATGAATAGGTGGAGGGAAGGATGTGCACTTACTTGTATGATTTAAAAGGTAACTACATAGAAACATAGAGGTTGACGGCAGATAAGGACCTCAAGGCCCATCCAGTCTGCCCATTCCTTTTTCTACCTTATAAATGTGCCATCTGCCTTTGCTCTGTCAGTGGCCTACCTACTCATACTCATTTGTATTGCTCCCTTATGACTATCCCATGCGTGTTTGAAGCCCTGTACTGTATTCATAGCCACTACTTCCTGAGGTAGGCCGTTCCATACATCCACCACTCTTTCTGTGAAAAAGAATTTCCTCACATTCCCCTCTCATGCTGTGTCCTCTTGTCCTGCTATTTTTCTTATATTTAAACATGTTAGACTCTTTCACCTTGTTAATGTCCTTAAAGTGTTTGAATGTTTCAATCATATCACCTCTCTCCCTCCTTTG
Source organism: Neoceratodus forsteri (assembly GCA_016271365.2). NCBI lineage: Eukaryota > Metazoa > Chordata > Ceratodontiformes > Ceratodontidae > Neoceratodus > Neoceratodus forsteri. The sequence continues at coordinate 1,283,850,768 of CM057454.1, read as the reverse complement.
CTCAAGGGTATACATATTGAGCTCCATTAATCTGTCCTCATATGTCTTCTGATGCAGTCCCTGCACCATTTTGGTTGCCCTTCTCTGGACTGCCTCAATTTGGTTAATGTCCTTGTGAAGGTGTGGCCTCCAGTACTGCACACAGTACTCCAGATGGGGCCTAACCAGTGTCTTGTAAAGAGGGATTTTTACCTCCCTCTTACAACTTGTGATACCCCTAATACACTTTAACATCCCTCTAGCCTTACCTACTGCTTTAGAGGTCTGCTTGGATAATTTCAGATCATTGGTGATGATGATGCCCAAGTCTCTTTCTTCCTTTGTGACTGCCAGCAACTCCCCTCCCAGCCTATAGGTGGCTTCAGGGTTTCTCTTCCCTATGTGCATGATCTTGCACTTCTTTGCATTAAATCCCAGTTGCCACTCTTCTGACCATTTTGCTAGTTTATCCAGATCTCTTCTCATTCTGCCCATCCCATCTGGATCATCTACTCTGTTGCAGATCTTGGTGTCATCTGCAAACAGACAAGCCTTACCCTCTAGTCCATCTGCAATGTCACTATTGAAGATATTGAAGAGGACTGGCCCCAGGACTGATCCCTGAGGTACCCCACTTGTGACTTGCATCTCTTCTGACTGTATACCATTTACCACCACTCTCTGTTTTCTGCCCATCAACCAGTTTGCCACCCAGTTGACCAACTTCTCTGACCCACCCTGAGCCTACCCAGCTCATTTATCAATCTTCTATGTGGAACAGTGTCGAAAGCTTTGCTGAAGTCAAGGTAGGCGACATCAACTGCTCCCCCCTTGGTCCATCACTCTGGTTACCCAGTCAAAGAAATCTATGAGATTAGTTTGACAGGACCTTCCTTTTGTAAACCCATTCCACTCTTAGCTTTTTATGGCCTATAAAAGAACAACATATTTAATGAAATTTACACTGTTAATAAAATTAAAAGTGCTATGTTTATGTCATTTGTAGCCAATTCCCTGAAGAACAGATTGATTAAGATCTTGAAACTTTGGATAAATTTAAATTAAAGGTTTTGAATAAAGGTATTGCACATCAGTGAATATGGATGGTCCTGGACTAATATTATTCTTTCATTGAAACTGAATGAATTTGGTGGCTTAAGGCAGTGGACCAACTAAGAGATTTAAGTTTAACAGAAGGAATTGGATTTATTTGGTGGTTGTGATTTCCCTACTATGTTACTAGACCGTATTGCAGCATATCAAGCACATGCAGACAACCCTGTAGCTGGGCAACATACTACTGAACACCAAGGAGTGTTCCACCCCAAAAACACCCTAAGTTGAGTTTGGGTTCAGCAGACATAGCAGGAATCACAGGCACCATTACAGGTGCATTAGGCTCAGGTATGCCAATTTGGAACAAATCAGATTTAGCTAATATTCATCATCATATCAAATATTTCAACAGTAAACAAGCTCAAAATGTGATACAGCCCATACTACGCGGTATTAATGGTTTATCTCAGGAGAAAAGATTCACAGTGTATAACATGCAGGATATAGCACATCTGTTTAATGAGACCCAAAACAAAGTCAAGAAACTGATTTACTATAATAATAAAGAAGAAAGAGAGCAACACATAGGAACTGAAGTCATTTGTTCAGTTTGCTTATGATAGTATTGCCATTAACACTGTCATCAATCTCTTCCGAGATCTGGAATCAGGGTGGATTCCTGATTTTTATCCATGATAAACATATAGATAAATGGCACTGCCCATATTGTAGATCCCTGACATGTAGTACCAAGTGCATGGCCAGGAATATATCCTTTTCTATGGTTACATCCAGGAACTTGGGTTTTGTCACACCACATCAGAATCAAGGTCACTGCTACACGACAGGCTGGTGTGCCATTTGAGACACCTTTTATGTCTCTTTCACAGTTTCTCTGCCAATATTTAGCAATAATTCTTCAATCTTTGACAAATTGGCTAAAGTCCAATCTGTGGGCCATCTAGAGGGCAGCATCAACAGAGAACGGATCAACCTTCCTCCTTTGCTGGTATTTTATCCTCAACAGGGTGCTTGGGTGCCACCACATATTGACTGTTGTGCTATAAACAGCTACCATTATTTATGCCAATGTGACATATTTGATGTAACTACACCAGTGTGCAGTGACTTGCTGAACTCTATAGATTGGTCATATGCTTTTGAAGATAATCTCTTTGAACTTGCTTCTATTAACATGACATCACCACCTTTAATGTCTAATGACATGCAAGTACCATAACCACTAGAAGTGGTTATCTTGCTAACAAGTATGAAAAATAAAAAGGAAATGAAATGAAAGTCGTGCAATGCCTCACCAGCCAGATGACCAATGCCTCCATTACCTACCCTGTCCAACCTGTGAAGTGTCCCTTCCTCAAGTTTGAGTTACATACAATGGCAAAGGACAATACTGCATTGTGTTCAACTATGAGACCTTCTCCTATGGACCTCTCACCAATGGTGTTGACATGCCCAACGTCTGTTTTAACCACACAAGTGCACCATCATCAGCCATATTGTCATCACCCATGTTCCCACTCGGGAACTTGATTACATCGATAGTGATCCTGGCTATGTCAATGCTATAGATCAGTAGGGTATCACATCAATTCTGTGATAGAATTACCATGATGACAATGTGAATGTGGTCAAGTGGGCAAAAGCAATTCCAGCGACAATGAAAGTATGGAGATGGTAATACCAGTAAATCTGAATCCCCCCATCCCCCCACCAAGGTACTACAATCTTGGAGTCAGTTATTTCAGTAAGGGGGTGCAGGGGAAAAGTCCTCCACAGAAAAGAACTAGTTGCCATTATTGTGGTCGCTGCACTTAATATTGCTGTTACTGCCATCTCTGAAGTGTTCATCACCGTACTTGTCATTGCTGTAATTCCATTGTGGAACTGACATGGAACCAAGCAGTATCTAGCAGTTTTTAATATGCATATCGACCCACTCACCCTGAATCTTAAATCCCTTTTAGATAGAAAGGATATGCATCTTATACATATCAGTAATAATATTACAAAACCTGCTAATTCTCTCAATTAACTATTTCATGATAGTGATTTAAGTACTGCTTTGTCTAACACTTGGCTGGAACTTACATTAAAAGGCAGATGGCCTCTCCTGCAATGGGACACCCAAATTGTGAGCAGGTACAACAGATGGCAGAAGCCACAGCATCAGAGGCTGTCTACCCCCCCACACACACCTCAACAAACAGCAGCTCCTGCAATGGGATGCCTACATTGTGAGCAGGCACAATAGACAGTGGGAGCCACAGCATCAGAGGCTCTCTACCCACCTTCCCACCTTGGTGGATGGCTGCTCCTACAACAAAATGATTGCATTGTGAGCAGGCAAAACAGATAGTGAGAGCAATAGCATCAGAAGCTGTCTACCCCCTCCCCATCTCAGCAGACAGCCGCTCCTGCAACAGGACACCTGCTTTGTGAGCAGGCACAAGAGACAATGGGAGCCACAGCATCAAAGGCTATCTACCCCTCCACACCTCGGCATATGGCCACTTCTGCAATGGGACTCCTGCATACTGTGCAGGCACAACAGACTGGGAGCCACAGCATCAGAGGCTCTCTACCCTCCATCCTCACCTCAGTGGACAGCCACTCCTGCAACAGGATGCCTGCATTGTGAGCAGGCACAACAGATGGTGGGAGCCTCAGCATCAGAGGCTATCTTCCCCCTCCCCACATTTCTAAGCATCTTAGCAATCTCCAAATCTACTGATCCCCTCACAACTCTTGCACAAAGGCCATCAGGCTTGCCAAAGCTGAATATTTCCAATATACCTTCCAAACAAACTTAAACCACACTTCAAAATGTTGGAATGTTGTTTACACTCTACCCCCCCACAAGACCCACTACCCTTCCCCTCTATCTAAACAACTATATAATATCTGACTCCCCTGCAGTTGCCACTGTTTTTAATTCTTACTTTACCTCTTGTGCCTCTGCCTTTCTATTATCAATCCCTTCTCCTACCTCTTCTCTACCCCACCTCCTAACTCTGGTTATAATGTCCCCCCAATCAAGCCTCTTTCTCTTTCTCTCCAATACTCCCCTCTGCCATCCTTGAAGTCCTCCTGGCTTTAAACCCCATCCAAGGTCAGCTCACATGATGGGCTAGACCCTAAGTTACTTTACTTGTCTGCTCAAACAATTTCCCCCCCTTTTTTGTCTGGCCTTTTGAATCTATCCTTCTCGTCTGCTTCTGTCCCAACTGTCTGGTAGCATATTATTGTTCTGCCACTCCCCAAAGGTGGTGACACCTCCTCTCCTAGCAACTATAGACCTATATCTCTCCTCCCAATCCTTGCTAAATTGCAAGAGCACATGCTCCTCTCACAACTGTCCTCTTACCTCTCTGACTCTTGCTTTTTCATCACTTTCCAAGTTGGTTTCCAGAAGTCCCACTCTACCACCACTTTCCTACTTAGGCTCACTAACTCCATCATCACTGGGATGGATCGTGGTCAAATCACATCTTCTATCTTTGTCGCCTAGCTAAGGTGTTAGACACAGTCTTCCACCCCCTGCTCCTACACAGTCTCTCTTCAGCTGGGCTATCGGACTTAGCTACAGACTGGTTCAGGGCTTCCTTGTGGGTAGAACCTAATCAATAAGAATTGCAGACTCCATATCTTCTTCTCTCCCCACTAACACTGGTGTGCCCCAGGGCTTAGTGCTAGGTCCCCTCCTATTCTCCATATTCTTAAATAACCTCCATTCTGTCTGCAACTTGTCCTCCATCCATATGTATGCAGATAACACTGTTCTGTATACCTCTGGCCATTCCCCATCTGATGTGGCAACCAGACTCTAGCATGACTTCGACAAGGTTAAACACTGGTTATACTCACATCAACTCTTTCTGAATGCCAAGAAGACAGTCTCCATGACCTTCACCACTAGGCAGAGACTCTCTCAGCTCCCCTATCTTCCATCCTTCCACACCCTTGATGGGATATTTCTGGAGAACACCTCCTCCTTTAGATACCATGATGCTTGGTGAGATCAAAACCTCAACTTTTCTGGACATGTGGACTCTATCCTGAAAAGATTGCACCCCAAGATAGGTGCACTATACAGGAACCATAATTGTATAGCACTATCTGGCAGGCATTTTCTGGTCCAGAAAATGATACTTCCTATTTTAGACTACGGTGATGTAGTCTGCAGTGCTGCTTCTGAGACTTACTTAACTAGATTGGACACCCTCTTCCACCAGGAAGATACTGGGGATTGCTGGGAAGGCAAGACAGGAGGATGAGCGGGATGTCATTATCCACCTAGGTACAAATGACCTGGAAAATGGGGAGCCTAAGGAAGTTTGGGAAGAGTTTAGGAAATTAGGGAGGGGTCTCAAGGAAGTAGCTACTTCTGTCACCTTCTCAGAAGTACTGCCTGTGAGAGGCATGGGAGAGCATAGGGGTGCACGCACCAGGAACTTTAACTCATGGTTAAAGAACTGGTGCTGTGTGGAAGAGTTTGGATTCATTAGTGACTGGCGACACACCTGGAGGGATGGGGGCTTGTTCAAGCCTGTTGGCCTGCATCCATCCTGGAGGGTAATCCAAGCACTCAGTGATAAGTTTAAAAGCTACATGGACAAGCATTTAAACTAGCCAAGGGGAGGTGGCCAGCCAGCAAGGAGGGTACCTAATTGCCCATCCCCCACAGTTAGCAGTGCAACCAGTGAACATGAGGAGTGGATAGCTCTACAAAGTTGAGTGCAAAAGATGGAGGTAAGCACCCAAGGGGTGGATAGGCAGAAAGATGGCAAAATTCAACAGAAGGGAAGACAGCAGGTAGAACCAGGGATAAAGGACAACCAGTGAGGGTACTGGAGTAGAACAGCCAAACAGTTGAAGGAGTTCACATCATGGAAAGCCACTTGTGCCAATGCCAGGAGCCTTAGCAACAAGATGGAGGATCTGGAGGGTGCCATGGTGCAGTCAGACCTGGACATTGTGGCCATCACAGAGACCTAGTGTAATGATAACCATGACAAGGAGATAGCCATACCCAGCTACAACATATTCAGAAGAGACAGGGCAGGCAGGAAGGGAGGAAGAGTGGCACTTTATGTGAAAGATGGCATAAAGACCACAGAGATCCAGGAGGAACAAAATAGGGGATATATACTGTGGGTTAAGCTGGAAAGGAAAATGGAGTCAGCTATCCACACAGGGGTGATCTTCAGACTACTAGCCCAGGAGGAAGAAACAGATAGGGAGCTGATGCTAACCATCCAAAGGATGGCAGACAATGGTAAGGTGGTGTTGGTTGGAGACTTCAATATTCCAGAAATGGACTGGAGCCTCCCAGAAGCTGCATCAACCAGGAGAAGATTTATCCTGGACTCCCTTCAAGGTGCCTTCCTCAAGCAACTGGTCATCAAACCAACTCGGCAGAAGGTAATACTGGACCTCGTGCTCACAAACAGGGACAGTGTGATGGGGTAACAGTGGTGGTGCACCTGGGGAACAGTGACCACCAGTCACTGTGGTTTGAAATCACAGAAGGAGCAGACCCAAACCACACAAAAACATGTATCCAGGATTTTAGGGGGGCAGACTTTGGAAAAATGGGGAGATGCTTGAAAGAGGCATTAATGGGAATGGGGAGGAAATCAGAGGTTGAGGAATAGTGGGCAATGTTTAAAAAAGGGATTACAAGAGCAACAGAATTATGCATTAAGCAGGTTAGCAAGGGGGAAGGGAAGAAGAGGCCATTATGATTTTCCAAGGAAGTAACAGAGAAATTGAATGCCAAAAAGATTGCATTCAGGCAATACAAAAAGACACAGACAGAAGGGGATAGGGTAAAGTACCAGGAGAAGCAAAGGGAGGCAGGGAGGTCAGGAAGGGAAACAAAAGCTCAGACAGAAGAGCACAATGCAAAATCAGTGGGTAGAAGGGACAAAACCTATTAGAGGCACATATGTGAAAAAAGAAGGGCAAAGAGATGGATAGTGAGACAAAAGGGGGAAGATGGGGGTCGCATGGTGGATGAAAACAGTAAAGCTGACATACTGAACAGATATTTCTGCTCAGTCTTTACTGAGGAAGAGGAGGGTAATGGGTCTGATGGGAATATAAGGGGTGGGAATGGTGCAGAAATGGACACAAGTCCCTTTACACGGGAAAGGGTCCTAAAGGAACTGGAAGGAGTAAGAGTCGATAAAGCAATGGAGCCAGATGGGGTGCACCCCAGGGTCCTAAAGGAACTAAGAGAGGTAGAGGTGGTGGCTGAATTTCTGGCAATCCTGTTTAGTTGATCACAGGAAACGGGAGGTATCCAATGATTGGAGGACAGCAGATGTAGTCCACTTATACAAAAGTGGGACCAAGAGGAAGTGGGGAACTACAGACCAGTCAGCCTGACCTCAGTAGTGGGGAAGATCATGGTAGCACTACTGAAGGAGAGATTGGTGGAATGCTTGGTTGCTAACAGACTACAGGACCCAAGACAGCATGGTTTCACTGGAGGTACGTCATGCCAGACCAACCTCATTGAATTTTTTGACTGGGTGACAAGGGAGGTGGATCATGGAAGGGAAGTGGACATGACCTATCTGGACTTCAGTAAGACCTTTGACACTGTGCCACATAGAAGGCTATTAAACAAACTGGGGAATATGGGACTGGGCAAGACAGTAGTGCGGTGGATAGGTAATTGGCTTGGTGGCAGGACACAAAGCGTAGTGGTAAATGGCTGTCACTCCACAGAGGGAGGAGTGACCAGTGGGATACCGCAGGGATTAGTGCTGAGACAGGTCATATTCAAGATGAAGATAGGGAGGCATGCCAAACTTCCCTAAGGGAAGCAGGGAACGCAGTAAGGCAGGCAAAGGCCCAAATCAAGGAAACACTAGCATAAACAGTAAAAGAAGGTGACAAAACTTTCTATAGATACATTAGTGAAAGGAGAAAGTTCAGAGAGGGTAGTGCTAAGATCAAAGAGGATAAGGGTGCACGTGAGGAGGAGAACAATGTAAAAGCATCTATCCTAAATAGATACTTCTGCTCAGTATTTACTGAACAGAAGGTAGGGCAGGGCCCACAGCTCAGCACCATGGACATAAGGGGGAAGGAGGTGTGCACTAGTCCCTTCACAAAAGAAAGGGTCCTACAAGAGCTCGATAAGCTCAGGGTGGACAAGGCAATGGGATCTGATGGCATACATCCCAGGGTATTAAAGGAGCTAAGGGTGGAACTAGCAGAGCCATTATCAGAACTGTTTATTGAGTCTCTGAGCACAGGAGAGGTCCCAGAAGACTGGAGAAGGGCTCATGTGATCCCGCTCCACAAGAGTGGTTGCAGACAGGAGGCAGGGAACTACAGACCAGTCAGTCTTACCTCAGTAGTGGACAAGATTATGGAGGCATTCCTTAAGGAAAGGATAGTGCAATACTTGGAATCCATAGGAGCACAGGATCCAAGACAGCATGGGTTTACAAAACGAAGGTCCTGTCAAACTAATCTCATAGATTTCTTTGACTTGGAAACCAGAGTAGTGGACTAAGGGGGAGCAGTTGCTGTCGCCTACCTTGACTTCAGCAAAGCTTTTGATATTGTTCCACATAGAAGATTGATTTATAAGCTGGGTAGGCTCGGGGTGGGTCAGAAGTTGGTCAATTGGGTGGCAAACTGGTTGACAGGCAGAAAACAGAGCATGGTGGTAAATGGTATTCAGTCAGAAGAGATGCAAGTCACAAGTGGGGTACCTCAGGGATCAGTCCTGTGGCCAGTCCTCTTCAATATCTTGATTAGTGACATTGCAGATGGACTGGAAGATAAGGTTTGTCTGTTTGCAGATGACACCAAGATCTGCAACAGAGTAGATGATCCAGATGGGGTGGGCAGAATGAGAAGAGATCTGGATAAACTAGCAAAATGGTCAGAAGAGTGGCAACTGGGGTTTAACGCAAAGAAGTTCAAGATCATGCACATAGGGAAGAGAAACCCTGAAGCCACCTATAGGCTAGGAGGACAGTTGCTGACACTGACAAGGGAAGCAAGAGACTTGGGCATCATCATCATCTCCGAGGACCTGAAATCATCTAAGCAGACCACCAAAGTGGTAGGAAAGGCTAGGTGGATGTTGGGGTGTATTAGTAGGGGTATCACAAGTTGGAAGAGGGAGGTAATAATCCATCTTTACAAGACACTGGTTAGGCCCCATCTGGAGTACTGCGTGCAGTAATGGAGGCCACACCTTCACAAGGACATTAACCAAATTGAGGCAGTTCAGAGAAAAGCAACCAAAATGGTGCAGGGACTGCATCAGAAAACATATGACGACAGATTAACGGAGCTCAATATGTATACCCTAGAGCAAAGGAGGGAGAGAGGTGATATGATCGAAACATTCAAACACCTTAAGGGCATTAACAAGATGAAAAAGACTAACATGTTTCAATATAAGAAAAATAGCAGGACAAGAAGACACAGCATGAGATTAGAGGGAGACCAATTAAGGGGTAATGTGAGGAAGTTCCTTTTCACAGAAAGGGTGGTGGATGCATGGAACAGCCTACCTCAGCAAGTAGTGGATATGAATACAGTGCAGGGCTTGAAACAGGCATGGGATAGGCATAAGGGAGCAATACAAATGAGTATGAATAGTTAAGCCATTGACAGAACAAAGGCTGATGGCACATTCATAATGTAGAAAATGAATTGGGCAGACTGGATGGGCTTTGCGGTCCTTATCTGCTGTCAACTTCTATGTTTCTATGTCTTCATCACTGACATTGCACAGGACCTAGAAGGCAGAATTTCCCTGTTCGCTGATGACATGAAGTTCTGTAACAGTGGACACACCAGAGGGTGTAGACAGAATGAGGAGGGACCTGCAGAAGCTTGAAGAATGGACAAGGGTTTGGCAGTTGAAATTCAATGCAGAGAAGTGCAAGATAATGCATATGGGGCACAGAAACCCTGGAACAGCATATCAGTTGGGGGTTGAGAATAAAGCATGCACCAAGCAGGAATGGGACCATGGGGTTATTTTATTTATTTATGACTTTGTTAACCAGATAGGTGCACTGATGTCAAGGACCATTTTCAGGCACGACCTGGGCCACATAAGGTGGCACAGAGTAGAAACATCAAAATAACAAGAACATAACAATAGCAGGTAATACATAGTGAAAGGTTACAGCTGTTACATTTGGCAATACATGGTGGCAGTAGTTGAAGGACAACAAATAAAGTAAAGTAAGGCTCATGGTGGTACAGTTTCAGTAAATAAGAAAACCTATTTGGCCCTACCCTTGGAACTTATAAGGGGGAGGGCTAGTCCTTAAAGCAGTAGCAGGTGGATGCCAACAGGAGCCAGTCTTTGAGGTGAGTCTGGAACTGGTGGTGAGTGTTTATGGTGCGCAGTTCAGTGGGCAGCTTGTTCCGTAGTGTGGGGGCTGCTACAGACAGGACTCTAGTGCCCATGTTCATGGCTGCCTGGGGATTTTCAGGGAGGGGATACTGGAGGAGCGTAGGCAGCGGTGTGAGGTTTGGGCAGTGAGAAGGGGAGCAAGAGGGGATTTCTGGCCAATACAGATGGCAGAATCAATAAAACTGTACAGTGCAAGTTCAACTCGGGCTTGTAGTGGGAGCCACCCCAGTGTAGTGTAAAGTGTATGGTGTTGCATGGAGAAAGGTGCCAGCAGGGAGAAGTGGCAGGCACTGTTGTATGCTACTGATGGTTTTGCCATTGTGGATGCGGAGGCCCTGAGGTAGATTGGAGAGCAGTAGTCCAAGATAGGAAGCAGGTTTCCCTGGATGATGGTATGGCAGGCCTCAGGGGTGAGGTATTGCTGGTATCTGTAGGCAGCCCCCAGTTTTGGGTGAAATCTTAGAACCAGGCAGTTTATGTGCTGTGTAATGGAAAGGGAGGGGTCAAGCACAACTCCTAGATATTTGAAGTGTTTGACGTCCTCTAGGGCATGGCCACCAGGGGACGTGATGATTAAGGGTGGGTTAGATTTGCATTTAGTTAGGAAGGGCTTAGATCCAAACAACATTGTTTTTGTTTCTTTGGCATTAACCAGAAGGAAGTTGTCAGAGAACCAGTTGTGGGCTGTGGTGTAGTTTTGTGAGGGCTGCAGAGATTAGGGTAGGAGACTTTCCACTGGAGAAGAGCATGAGGTTGTCGACATAAAGGATTGAGTGACAGTTGAGACTATCCACTAGAAGGGAGTTAATGAATAAGGAGAAAAGGAGGGGCCCCAGCATAGAGCCATGGGGGACCCCACTAGAGACAGGGGGGTGGGCGAGTGGGCCGGGCCAATGCACACAAACTAGGACCACCCTGTAAGGTAGCTTGCAAACTAGGTGGTGACCTCCAGAGAGCAGCCAAGGTGATGCAATTTGGAGAGGAGGAGCGAGTGATTGACCAGGTCAAAAGCTTTGGAAAAGTCAGTGAAGACTGTGCCAGTTGAATTTCCACAGTACATGTTTGTGAGGATGTGGTTAGTTCGGAGTGTGAGGGTAGCAGTGGTGTAGTGGTTTTTGTGGAAGCCATGTTGTTGGCTACATAGTAGGTCATATCTTCCTATGTAGTCAGCAAGTTGGTGGTGGACGGGTTTTTCAAGTAGCTTGTTTAGGTGAGGAAGGATGGAGATTGGGCTATAGTTGTCTGTGGATTGTGGGTCACCGGCTTTATGAATGGGAATGACCTTCATGGTTATCATCTCTTTTGACCTCAAGGTAGGGAAACAGTGTGACAAGACAGTAGGTAATGCAAATAGGATGCTGGGATGCATAGGCAGGGGCATCACCAGCAGGAAAAGGGAGGTCATAATTCCACTATACAAGACAATAGTGAGGCCCCACCTGGAGTAAAGTGTACAGTTCTAGAGACCTTGCCTATGTAAAGACATAGACAGGGTAGAGAAGGTTCAGTGGAGAGCAACAAAGATGGTGCAGGGATTGCATCACAAGTCCTATGAGGACAGGCTGATGGACTTGAATATGTACTCCCTGGAGGAGAGGAGGGTGAGAGGGCATATGATAGAGCCATACAAGTACCTTACAGAGAGGAACAGGGTGCAGGAATACAGTATTTTACAGTGAAAAAGATGTTCCAGGACTAGGGGGCATGTGATGAAGTTGGAGAGAGAGTGATTCAGAGGAAATATGAGGAAGAATTTCTTCACAGAAAGGGCGGGGGACAAGTGAACACCCTGCCAGAGGAAGTGGTAGGGGCTGAAACAATTACAGGATTTAAGAATGCATGGGATAGACATTAGTGAATTCTGAAGGTCAGGGGTAAGGAGCAACAGACTTCTAGAAAAACAAAGTGAATTTACAAGCTCAACTGAGCAGACTGGGTGTGCCATAGGCCCTTATCTGCCAACAGTGTCTATGTATCTATATATCCTTCTGCTGCTTTGCTTTGGACTCCTCCCTTTTTACTCATCACTGCAATCTCTACAAATCTCTTGTATTTCCATCTCTTAAAAACAGACGGTTTTCCCACTGTGCCAAATTCATCTCCAAATTCTGGTCTGGTTTTCTTCCCACATACCACTCCTCCTCCATAACCCCCACTCCTCCTCCCTCGCACTCCCTGAGATCAAGTGACCCTAGGACCTTGATGGTCCCTCGCTGCTCTACCTCTACTGGTCAAGCAGCTTTTTTTTATCATTTCTCTAAACTTTGGAACTCTCTTCTCCAACAAATTAGACACTCGTCTTCCCTCTCATCTTTCTCTATGGCTCTACACAACTTAATTTCCTATACTTGAAATTGTATTTCCCATAACCCCTGCTACTCCACTTGTTTTTTCTTAAAACTGGCTACAATTCTCAACCTGTTCTCATGCCTCGATATGTATTTGGGTAATCTCTGTGTTTAACTTTAATGTTGAGTTATTGTTGTCTAATCTAGCACTTATTGTTCGACTGGTAATTTGTCAGCCAGTTATGTATCATAGTAAAATGTCCAATATATTGTCACTCCCATTGCCTTTTACCTAGAGCAGTCTGGACACTTTGCATATATTTCTTGTCTGAAGCACTTTAAATGTTATCTTCTCGTGAATGTGTGTGTAAGTCATTCTAAGCATGTATGTTAAAGATTTATGTTAAAATGTTAATTTATGTTGTTACTCTGACCCCCTTTTCCCCAGGACACACCTGGAAACAAACAATTTGTTGCTTAGCATGCCTTTCCTGTTGAAACTTTTCAATAAATAAATAAATAAAGGTTTTGTTGTTCTTCAAGCCTTTCTGATTATCTTCCTTGTTTTTACCTAATGTTGCTTAATCTGCACTCTGTCACAGCATCATGCACAGTTACATTTTCTCTGTGCCACCCAATTCATCAAGCTTTAGCCTGTGGTGCTATTTTCTTGGTGTTGCCTCTTTACCAAATCAAATCAAATCAAATCAACTTTATTTTTATAACGCCTTTCAAAGCCAAGGCGCTGTACATAAAACACATACATAATGATAAAAATGTTAAAACAGCATTAAAATATAACAACCATAACTAAATAAATGCTAAACTAAATAAATGTCTTCAAACCAACTTTAAAACTATCAATGGTTGGGCATTCTCTCAACCAATGAGGTAGAGAATTCCACAGGGTTGGTGCTGAAAAAGCAAAAGCTTGAGATCCTGATGTCTTCAATCGAACCCTGGGAATCTCCAGCAATACCTCGTTGGCGGAGTGGAGAGGACGGAGGGGGCAGTAGGGAATCAGGAGATCTTTCAGTTAACTGGGTCCCTGGTCATGTAGGGCTTTAAAGGTTAGTAAACCAACCTTAAAGGTGATCTGCCACCTAACAGGCAGCCAGTGCAGTTCGCGGAGCACAGGTGTAATATGACTGGTTCTAGAAGTCCCAGTCAAACACCTGGCCACTGCGTTCTGCACCAGCTGCAGGCGGTGGATATCAACCCCAGTTAACCCTAGGTAGAGGGAATTGCAGTAATCAAGACGGGTAGTGACAAAGGCATGGACCAATGTTGGAAGATCACCCGGAGGAACCAGGTGTTTCACCCGGGTGATATTCCTCAGATGTTAAAAAAGGATTTGTCGACAGCTGTCACCTGAGATTTTAGGGTCAGACCATCATCAAAAATAATGCCCAGATTTCGCACCTGATCGGAGGTAGGGAGCGGCATACCATCAAGTAACAAACCTGATGGTTGTCCAGCTCCCAAACCCACCCCGGGATGACCTGGGTCCACTACCAATACCTCAGTCTTATCAGTCTCAGCCAGCTGGAACTCATTAAAAGTCTGATCTCAGCAAGGCAGTAATTCAGCACGGAGAGTGCATCATCCTGGCCGGTCTGAAAAGACAGATACAGCTGGATATCATCTGTATAGCAGTGAAAACCCAAACTGTATTGCCTGATGATTTCTCCCAGTGGAAGCATATACACTGCAAACAACACGGGAGCTAAAATGGCACCCTGCGGTACCTCACAAGGCAGGGAGTAATAAATTCCAGTGTCAACTCTCTGGAACCTGTCTGTGAGGTAAGAATGAAACCATTTGAGGACTGTACCAGACAGCCCACAATAAACCCGCAGGCGATCCAATAGCACACCATGGTCTACAGTGTTAAATGCAGCAGAGAGATCGAGAAGGACCAGAATGGTACATGCCTTTCAATCTCTAGCCATTAGGAGATCACTCAATACCCCGGACAAGGACAGTCTCTATGCTATGCTTCTTCCTAAAACCAGACTGGAGAGTATCATAGACATTGTGAGTTATAAGATGATCATCCAGTTGCAACGCAACTGCCTTTTCAATAACCTTACCAACAAATGGCAGGTTAGAGATAGGCTGGTAGTTAACTAGACAATCTGGATCTAAGGAGGGTTTTTTAAGGAGTGGTCGAACGACCGCCTCCTTGAGGGGGTCAGGGAAGACCCCCCTCTCCAAGGACTTCCAGACAATGTCAGCAAGGATTGGGCAGATAACTTCTACATCCCTACTAAGAGAGGTAGGGCCCAGATCAAACTACAACTGGTTGGTTGCAATGTTTGGATGATCTTCACAATGTCACTGAACTCCAGCCGGTGAAACTCTGACCAGACAGACCAAGTACATGCCACTTCCCGTCGACCACTGCAGTCCCCCATAGGAGAGGTCGGACCGACGCCAGACCTGATGCTGGCAACCTTATCTGCAAAGAACCAAGCAAACTCCCCGCATCTTAGTTGAGAAAAAGCTTCTCTGGGCTGGAGGCAGATTGGATTGCACAATTTGTCTACAGTCCGGAAAAGCTGAGCCAGTCTGTTCTGTGCAGCAGAAATCTCCCTGGACAGGAATTCTGCCTTCTTACGGGTGATTTCTGATTGATAGCCATCATAATATGCCACCAACCTAAGCCTTTCAGCATCATTACTGGACTTCCGTCAGACTCTCTCCAACCTTCAGCCAATATGCCTTAACTCCTTCAAGGAGCCATCAAACCAAGGGCTCCTTGGACGGAGGGCGAGAGGCCGAACACGAACAGGAGCAATTTTGTCTAGAGCATCTCCCACAGCCTTATTATAGGCAAGTATGAGATCATCTGGACTCATGCATTCACTCGACAAGCTCGATAGGTCCAGTACCACCATTAGGTCACTGGGGTTTATACCCCTTAAAGGGCAGTACCGAACCATCTCCGTAGGGGCAGACCTATTGGGGTGGGCCCTGAAACTGAACCTTATGGTGTGATGGTCAGACCAGCTGACTGGTTCCACCCCCAAATCAGTGATCTCCATACCCAAAAGGAAGATCAGATCCAATGAATGACCCTTTACATGGGTCCAGGAGGTAACCACCTGTGTTAGGCCCAGCATCATCATCAGCTGGAGGAGATTTTCACCAAAATGCGAGAGTTCATCAGCGACCCAGGCATTGAAGTCCCCCAGAACTATCAGTCTAGGAAACCTCAACACCATGTCGACGATGTCCTGCAGGAAATCAGGCAGCAAAGGGGGGGGAATTGCAGACCTGGATAGGCCTAGTGCCCCCATGCATACTACTGAATACATCACTGCAGTATAAATAAGGTAACATTTGTATTTACTCACATGTGTTTGTACAGGTATGTGCTTAGAACTGGTATTCAGTATAATTGTTTTGTAGCACTTGTGTGCCACCTACTGCTTTTTGCCATATTACAATGCTCAGCACTTATAATGAATCACTGCACTGTTATTCAAAAGTAGCCTTAGTCAGCTTTACCTTATCAGTGTGTACGTGGGGATTACCCTACTAACCACAAAAATATGATGATTCCCTTAACAGCGCTAACTTCCACTCCATATTTCTGATATCCACAGATACCAAAGTGCTGGACAAGACTTTGATTGTGAGGTTGGAAATGGCCCTCCCAACCGTAATACACCATACAGTGGTGAGCTTCTGTAAAGGAAAAACTGCTGCCAATAATATTTGTACCTTGTTAAACCTGAAGTGATTTATAAAGCCAGGCCCAAGGTGTGGATGTCTGGGACACTGGACACCTCCCATCCTGCCACACCAGTACCTATAATATTCATACCAAGTTAAACATGAAGTGATTTATGAAGCCAGCCCCGACGTGTGGAAGACTGGGGCAGAGGGCACCTTACATCACTGCCATGCTGGTACCTATGATATTCGTACTCTGTTAAACCTGAAGTGGTTTATGAAGCCTCCTAGTGGCATGGAGGGCTGGGTGCCTCACATCCTGCCATGCCAATAACCTGGGTTTGAAAACAGATGAGGTCACTCAGGGGCCAGCCTGGGGAAGGAAGGAATGAGTGTCCCCAGGACATCTGTACTCCAACAGAAAGGGGAGTTACAGTACTTCGCTGCCCACCTGCCACCTGCAGGAATTCAGGTAACAGTGCAGTGAGGTCATGCAGGGGAAGGGACCAGATGTGGAATGATGGGGGTCTCTCCACAGAGGCAGAGAACACATATCACAACCACCATTGCACAAATGGCTATCCCTGGGAAGAAAACATGGAACCTCCCACCCACAGCATAAAGCCCCCTCCCCAGGCTTCACACCGGCAACTGGGCACCTCCAAGGAGGCTGTTTGGCAAAGGATGAGGAAGGAGTGAGGTAAGTCCTGGATACGCCAGGTGGCAAGGCTGAAGTGGTCAATCGGAGGGGGTAGCTGGTTAACCAAATGCAGACAAACGATTGAAAAAAAAAATCTGAAATGGTTTGCTGAGCAGGTAAACACTCCTGTAGCTGCACTTGCAATTCATTTTCACAACTCCTTGGACTTGTTTGAGTGTGGTACCTGCATGCTGTTTTAGAAATCAGTGGGCTTTGCCCTGCATTTTGAAGCTGGATATTCTCCCTATACCACACACCCACTGCAGTAGACCTCACCAATCATACTCTGACCTCCCCTTTCATGCTCCAGCATGGTACCTGGCAAGGATTCCCCCTTTCTAATCTTCTTTTCTTGCTCACCTTAAAACCCCTTACCAGGAACTATTGTACTCTGAGGGCATACAAGGTATATCAGTGGGAAGCCAATGGTATCTAGGGACTACTTATGCCAAAATCATGTTCCTCTCCCCTTGCTCCTGCTGTCCCCTTACCTGACAGCCCCCTTACATTTTCCTCCTACGCCAGTGAAGACGCCATTGAATTGCATGATTTCTGCTGCTTCTTTCTAATTCTACTTATTCCTATTTTAATCATGTACTCTATTCCACTTTACTGTAACTGTGACCTGTGTCAGTGCTAAGTAATTGAATTTAAATACGTATTGTGTCCTTGCCATGTACTGTATTTGTATCCCTTGTTCTCTTCCCCTGGGTCACATTTGGAAATGAACCTTGGCTTAGTGTGCCTTTCCTAATCATCAATGTCTCAAAATAAATAAATATAGTACCCTTTCCTGTACAAGCAACTCCCTCCCACAGGTGATGGACATGCTTATGGCTTTTGCTGATGTCTCCAGCTTAGCAGTTAACTGAAGAAAGAATACTCTCTCCCCCTAATACAAGTTGTACTGCCTCCTGCTGCCAAGGACTACAAGTAATTTGGGAAATGTAGAAACACAGAAGTTGTCAGCAGATTAGGACCTCTTGGGCCACCTAGTCTGCCTTATTTTCCCTAAATACAGTGCCACTGCAGACCTTTCTTGTTCTTCAATTTGCACCACCCACTTACCTTACTGCTATGATCCCATGGATCTATCTCATGCTTTCTTGAATCCTGTAACCATTTAAGCCCCCACCACCTCCTCTGGGAGTCTGTTTGAAGTATCCACCACCCTTTCTGTGAAGAAGCACTTCATCACATATCCTCTCAGCATACTTCCCGTGCTTGAGAAGGACAGGAGCTGGGTAGATAGGCAGCTCTTCCTCACTCACCTACTGCTACTAGGGATGGCACTCAGATTGAGAATCCCCTCTGATCCTGCTCTGGGACCTTTCTGCTGCATTGTTCTGCTATAGGACACCTCAGTGATTCCTTGAGGAATGCAGGATGAGAGTGGTGAGTAAATCACTTGTTTTTCATCCAGTATTGGATGCCGTATCTGGGAAGGGGTGCAGACTTGGAGGGTGGGTAAATTACTTGCTTTTTGGCTAGTAATGGCTAGATACACAGATCACAGAACTCAGAGTTGTAGGTGGCTCGGGGACGGTAAGCAAATAGACTGCTGCTAGTTCCGTGACTGAAGCGGCATCCTGTGAACAGTAAAGTATGAGGCAGTGGTTGTACTTTAATAGATCTTATCAGGCAGCAGTGCACATAAAGAAATTATCTTAGTTAAATGTCAGGTAGCCAAGGGCACAACAGTACTTGACTTGTATTAGTGAAACTCAGGCAAATGAGTGAATAACAGACTATCTTAATCTAGACATCCTCACTGATCGTGTTAATTTCTGTCCTATTTCTTCTCTTTTTCCAACAGATAATGCTCCAGCAGAATGGGCAAAGGCTTGGGCAATGGGGGACAAAATCCATCAGTGATGTTGGCATTTGCTAGCCAATCAGTGAGCTGTTCAAATGGGCGACAAAATCAGACATAGGGCTTTGGTCCTTAAATACAGTGATGTTTCGGCAATGGGGCGGCAGATTTCCAGTGCTTGAGAGTGACAGGAGCTGGGTAGATAGGCAGCTCTCCCTCACTCACCTACTGCTACTAGGGATGGTGCTCAGATTGAGAATCCACTCTGATCCTGCTCTGGAACATTTCTGCTATGTTGTCCCACTACAGTATGCCTCTGTGACTCCAGGAAGGCATGCAGACTGAGAGAGGTGAGTAAATCACTCTTTTTTTGTCCAGTAATGACTGGTGTCTCCAGGAAGGTGTGCAGACAGGAAGGGCAGATAAATCACTTGCTTTTTGGTCAGAAATGGCTGGATACACAGATCACAGAACTCACCATTGTAAGTGGCTCAGGGGACGGCAAGCAAACAGACAGCTACTTGTTTCATGACTGAAGCGTCTCCCTGAGAACAATAAGGAATCCATATGAGGCAGGAGTTGTACTTTAATAGATCTTATCAGGCAGCAGTGTGCATAGAGAAATTATCTTAGCTGAAAGTCAGGCAGCCGAGGGCACAACTGTACTTGACTTCTATTAGGGAAACCCAGGCAACCGAATGAATAACGGACTACCTTAATCTAGACATACTCACTCATTGTATTCATTCCTGTGGAATTTCTTCTCTTTTCTCACCTGGTTATAGTGTGTGGCTGATTGTTTCTGGCAGTAGTGGGTCACACTCGCTCACCCTGCCCCTCATTCCATCCACCCCTAGCTACATACTTCCTACAGTATATAGGTGGTACCTGTGACATCACATCTCCCGAGCAGTCCTGGAGAGACAGACTGAGCAATAAAACACACAAAAAAAATTACTTTTTCTTTTCCCTAATTCATATTCTCCTTTACTCTTTTCTCAGCACAAACTGGCCATAACAAATGGAAACAATCAATTACAGGCACTGTGACACTTTCTTCTACAGAGCATTTATCAACCATGTCAGCCACTGCCTTACCTGCTGGGCCATCAGGGACTTAATATCTCAGCTCCACGCTGCATGGGATGAGATCATCTACTTGCGTGCTAAGATCAGCACTTTCTCAACGTTGCTATACTACAACTTCCACAACCATCCTCCACTACCACAATGGAAAACCAGTCCAGAAGGTTGAAAACTAGTTGGAAAACATTCAGCAAAACTAACAAAACAACCATCACAAAAACAAATGTTGACTATGTCCCTTACTGACACATTCAATAGATTTGCACCACTGGTGACTGCACATGACACCGATGCAAGCGAGTCAGCTAAAGAAATCCTGCACAAGGAAATGATCTACACCAGGGCAACAATGCCACAAACAGCAATGATTTGTGGGGAAGAGACTTACCTTCAACAATATGAAAAATCCAGAGTGGCAGTCTGATGCCTACCAGGGGCATCATATTGGAGGGACAATAAATGCATCAAAAATATCATACAGAGTAATGCAAATAACATGCACATCCTAATCCACCTGGGAACAAATGACCTTGCTAACCGATCAGTGGAGGAAACAAAGGAAAACCTCTCAGCACTAGGAGATAAGTTAGCTTCTCTTATGTCTGGAATATCATTCTCTGAGATTCTGTCTGAATGGGAAAGGGTAAGTGGCAGGCAGAAAATCAGAGATAAGGAAATCTCAGAACTTAACTCATGGCTCAAGGACTGGTGCAGTACAAATGAACACCAATTCATTGGGGATTGGAAGGACTTCTGGGAATGGATTTCAACCTGCCAGATCTGCAAAACTTTTTCAGGTACATCCAAAAGAAGAGAAAGACCAAGGGAGGGCATTGTCAGATTAAAAACCAATGAGGGTTGGCACATGGAAGAGGACGCCACAAAAGCGGATGCGGGAGTTTTGAACATATTCTTTTGCTTTGTTTTCACAAATGAAGAGAGCAGAATCAGTCCAGCAGCTGGTACAAATGATCACCGCACCCAGGAGGCAGACAATAGCCCTATTACGAAAGACAGAGTCCTATAGGAAGTAAACAAATTAAAGATGGACAAAGTCACGGGCACAGATGGAATTAATCCACGAGTCTTAAAAAAGCTCAGAGAGGAACTTTCTGCTCCACTGGCCACACTCTTCAAACAAGAATTTGTCAATGTCGAATATTTGCTTGCTGATATTAGCATTAGGCATGCAGGAGTTAGACAGATGCAGAATAGGAGTGGCAGTGAAGTATTGAACTCAAGCCAATCCCACATCCACACTGCAGAGATGGACAGGCATTGGGGTGTGCCTGTGGGTCACTGACCATAATGCTCATGGCAGTTCACCTCACCCTATCCTGTAGACACCGACAAGTGTTGAGGTGTGCCTTGGGGTGTTTGACTTCACAGTCACCCCATTTCATAAGGACATATGCTGAAATGGGTGCAGTACAGGAGAATGGGAAGAAGTCTGGGGCTGAAGAGTGCAAGGCACACCCCGATGCCTGTCACTGGATTCAGGGTGGGGGTGGAATGGCATGAGCATTACAGCCGGTGATCCAAAGTTACACCTCTGATGCCTGTCAGTCTGTACAGGGTGTGACATTATGGTTAGAAACCCTATTGCCCTGGGCGTGTATTGGTATTTGCACTACAAATTTTCAACATGGCCTTTTTGTGACCCCCACCTCATGAAAGCATTTGAGACCTCTTTTCATGAACAGTGGCGCTGTGATTTTGTTAATGTGTCCCGAACTTCGAGTTTCCACAGCGACCATGCCATTCTGCACCAGATGAGTGAAAACACAGGTCAGGCAGGATGTGAAGAATGACAGCTGTACCATCCATAGGGAGGTGTGAAGAGATGGCAATGTTGAACATCTGTAGTGAAAATATTAAAAATGCTCAAAGTTCTGAGCATACGTGGAAACTGTGCAACACATGCTTGTACTGCAGTCATTTAGTGGAATTATTTCACCAAATTTTCAACATAGGCATTTTGTGACCTCTGCTCATGAATACTCACTATGATTTTCTTAATCTTTCCCAAACATTAATTTCCCACAGCAACCGCGCCATTGTGCGTCAAATGTGCAAATGCATATTTCAGGCAGGATTCAGAAAATGACAGCTATACTGTTCATAATAAGGATATCTGGCAAAATGCCAATGTTGAAAATCTGGAGTGAAAATATTACAAATTTACAAAGTTATGAGCATGCGTTAAAACTGCACAATGCATGCTCGTAACACAGTCATTTTATGCACTTTCATCACCAAATTTTCAACATTTGCATTTTAGGACCTCTGCTCATGAACAGTGTCACTGTGATTTTCTTAATGTATCCCAAACACTGATTTCCCACAGTGACAGCTCTATTCTGCGTCGGAAGTACGAAAACACATTTTGGTCAGGATGTGAAAAATGACATCTGTACTGATCATAAGGAGGTGTGGAAAAATGCCAATGCTGAAAATCTGGAGTGAAAATATTACAATTTGCGAACGTATGAAAATGCATGGAAACTGTGTAACCCATGCTTGTAAAACAGTCATTTTGGGGATTTTGTCCACCAAATTTGCAACATAGGCTTTTTGAGAGCCCACCTCATGAACACTGGCACTGTTGTTTCATTACTCAGACCCAAAAGGTGATTCCGCACAGTGACTGCAAAATCACCTTTCAGGACTGAATAATGCCAGAACTGAATTCATGAGGAGGGGTCCCAATAACCCCATGTTGAAAATTTGGTGCCAAAATTCCCCCAAATGCCTGAGATATGCACCAAAGTTGAAAAAAATCTATTTATGTCATTATTAAGCTTACCAGCATTTATTCAGTTCACAGTCAACTTTGAAGAGTGCAGACGTGTTCCCAGTCCACTGAAGATCGTCGCGTTAGGTTCCGTAGGTAAGTATGGGGTGAGGGGGGTGTGGGGGAGGCAGGGTGCACAGAGGGTGGGCGCAGGTTGGGGGAGGGGCAACCAAACTCAATGAGGGACCATTTTCTGTTTTACAGGTTTAAAAAAGAAAAAAAAACATTGTGGGACATTATTCTTCTTACAAGGACATTTGGCACGCTGGGGTGGGCTCCCTGCATGCCACCTGAGCGTTTTTTTGGGGGGGTCTGTAGCCAACGGGTGATTGGGCACCCCATCAGCACATACCGAGGGGGGAAGAGGTGAGGGGGATTGGGCCCCCCTCGGCACACAACAAATTGTGGGGGACATTATGCCAATGGGGAGTGAACTCCCCCATTGGCAAATTGAACTGGGAAGGGGGACTGAAGTCGACAGCAATTGGGACCCCCGTCGGCAAAGAAAGACTGTTGGGGGCACATGATGCCAAGGGGGATTGGGCACCCCCTTGGCACACAACAAATGGGGAAGGGGATTACAGTTTGCTGACAGGGAGTAGTCTCTCCTGATGGCAAATGAACTGGGCCTGGGATGGCAAGGTACCGCCCTGCAATCACAGGTCACCCCCTCATTGCAGCGGCGGATTTGTTTCAAGGTGGTGGCATGCTGGCTGAACTAGTGTCAGCAGCAGCATGCCACCACATTGGGGAAAATGGGCCAAGCCTCAAAAGACACTGAGGCCATTGGCCCCCACAGTGCCGCACCTCCAAAACCCCGCTTCTCTCCTAAGCTGTGACGAAATGTTTCTTGCGCATGTGCGCAAGCAAACATAAAAATTACTTGAAATTTGACAGGTACCAGAGAACTGAAAAAAGGCCACTGTAGTGCCCCTTCACAAGTGACAGCAAGGAGGAGGCAGGAAACTACTGACCTGTCAGCTTCTCCTCCATAGTGGGAAAAATCATGGAATCTATACTAAAGGAAAGGATAACGGCATACCTGGAAGCCAGTGGGAAGCCTGACCCTAAACAGCATGGCTTCTCAGCAGTACGATTTTGTCAAACAAACATGGTGGAATTCTTTGATTGCATAACTAGAGTAGTAGACAAGGATGGGGCCATAGATATTGTATATCTAGACTTCAGTAAGACCTTTGACTCTGTTCCCATCAGAAGGCTTAACAATAAACTGGAGAGCACAGGTATAGGAAGTAAGATTGTAAATTGGGTGAGAAACTGGCTAAAAGGGAGACCCTAAAACATTCTAGTAAATGGCACTCTATCACAGGAAGGGAAAGTAACCAGCGGGGCCCCACAGGGGTTGGTGCTGGGACCAATACTTTTAAACATATTCATCTGCAACATTGCAGATGAGTTGGAGGGAAAGGTGTGCCTGTTTGCTGATGACACTAAACCCTGTAACAGGGTGGACATACAGGAAGGGGCCAAAAGAATGGAGTCAGAACTAAAGAGGCTGGAAGAATGGTCCAAGACTTGGCAGATGAAGTTCAATGCCATAAAATGTAAAGTCATGCACCTGGGGAAAAGAAACCCAGGGAAAAAATACTCACTGGGAGGTGAAACATTAGTAATTACTGACCTTAAACGGGACCTTGGAATCATGGTATCAAATGACCTGAAGGTGGTAAGACAATGTGAAAAGGCATCACAAAAAGCCAGCAGTATGCTAGGATGCATAGGCAGTGGTATTACAAGAAGAAAGTGAGAGATGATAATCCCGTTGTATAGGTCCTTGGTGAGGCCTTACCTGGACTACTGCATCCAGTTCTGAAGACCGCACCTTCAAAAGGTCATAAACAGATTAGATTCTCTGCAAAGAACAGCTACAAAGATGATCCAAGGACCTCCACCACGAACCCTATGAGACTAGACCTAGGCAATTAAATATGTATTCATTGGAACAGAGAAGAGACAGGGGAGACATGCTAGAAACCTGTAAATATCTCTGGGGAATCAACTCATCCCAGGAGTGGAGCTTCTTCAGTGAGAATAAAGAGGCATGTACCAGTTGGCACAACAGATGTTTGGTGGGGGGGTAAATTCTGGAGCAATGTCAAAAAGTTCTTCTTCATGGAAAAGGTCATGGAGTCTTGGAAAAGACTACCACAGGAGGTGGTGGAGGCAAAGACAGTTATGGAAGTCAAGCTATGCTGGGACAGGCATTGTGGGAGACTGAAACAAAGAAGTATATCCTGGGGGAGGTAATAAAATGAGCAAACATGCAGGCAGACTACATGTTCTCATGTTCTCAGCCTCACCATCCAGCTACATATTGTGACCCTCTTGTACTCAAGCTTCTCTTTCTCTGGAAATTGCTCCCTTTCTGTACCTTGTTTATACGTCTGTGGTATCTGAGTGTTTCTATCATATCCCACCTTTCCCTCCTTTTTTCTAGGGAGTACATATTTAATTCCTTACGCCTTTCTTTATAGGGCTTCTGATGCAAGCACTGTACCATTGTGGTTTCTCTCCTTTGTACTTCTTCTACCCTGCCTATGTCCTTTCAGAGGTGGGTCCTTCAGAACTGGACACAGTACTCAAGGTGCTGTCTCACTTGTGATCATTTAAGGGGGCATTATTACTTCCCTCTTTCTGCTGCTGATACCCCTGCCTATGCATCCAAGCATCCCGCTAGCCTTTCCCACTGCCTTGTCACACTGTTTGGCTAATGTCAGGTCCTCAGAAGTTACTAAACTCAGGTTCCATTCCTGTTTTGTGATTGCTAGCACTTCTCCTCCCCGTTGATATGTTCCCCCCAGTTTCTCTGCCCCAAGTGTATGATTTTACAATTTTTTGTGTTGAAGCCCAGCTGCCAAACCCATGACCATTCTTCCAGATTTCATATTTTGTTTAATCCCCGCCTCCCCCATGTGTCTATTTTGTTGCTAGTTTTGTATCATCCACAAACAAGCATACCTTCCCATCCAGTCCTCCTGCAATGTTGCTTATAAAGACATTGAAGAGGACTGGGTCCATTACTAACACTTGTGGCACCCCACTGGTAATTTTGTCCTCTCCAGAGTGGACATCATTTACCACCACCCCGTAACTTCTATTGTCTAGAAAGGTCTCTACCCAACTAATTATTTTAGGACCCACTCCCAAGCTTCTCAGCTTGCTCGCCAGTCTTCTACGTGGAATGGTGTCAAAGGCTTTACTGAAATCCAAGTAGGCTACATCAACCACTCCTCCCTGATCCACTTCCTTTGTTACCCAGACTAAGAACTCAATCAGGTTTGTCTGGCAAGATCTCCCCTCTGTGAACCCATGTTGCCTCAGATCCTGAAGACTATGGGAAATAAGGAATTTCCTAATCCTTTCCTTCAGTAGTGATTAAATTTCTTTGCCCACTGATAAAGTCAGACTGACAGGCCAGTAAATTCTTACATCTTCTTTGATTTTGTGAAGTGCGACTACATTGGCCCTCCTCCAGTCTACTAGGACCTCTTCTGATTCTGGTGACATGTTGAACAGGGCTGTCAAGGTTGCAGCCATCTCCTCTTCAAGCTCCATCAGTAACCTGGGGTGCACCCCATCCCATTGGCTTGTCTACTTGGAACCATGACAATTCTCTTAGGACACTTTCCTCTGTAAAATGACTAGTGTCTACCTCCCTTTCCTTAATTGCCTTGCCTTTTATCATTGGCCCACTACCTACCTCCTTCTTTTGTAAATACTAAACAGTAGTATTTGTTCAATATGTCTGCTTTTGGTGGTCCTCTTCCACACACAGTCTTCCTCCCCCTTTCAGCCTTTCATCCATCCTTTGGTCTTTCTCCTTTCACTTATGTATCTAATTTATTTGAAATATCAGATATACCTCTGAGCCAGAGACTCTTTTATAGAGGTTCCATGTCATACATAGAATACAGGATGTTGTAAAGGTATACACAGAGTAATAACATTGAGTTACAGCAATACAGTGATACAAAATGACATGACTACAAAACATAGATCTAAAAAAAGTCTTGTCCCCTTTTTTTACTGATCTGGCAGTATTCTCATCTGTTTGCCCTTTTGTGCTTTTAACTGCCTTCCCTGTCTCCCTTTGTTTCTTCTGATAACTCTCTCTATCCTCTCTTTGTGTTTTTTATGGATTCTAAAAGCCATTTTCTTTGTTCTTACTTTTTCTGCTACCTCACTAGAGAATCATAGTGGTTTCATTTTTCTCTTGCTCTTGCTAACCTGCCTGACACAGAGATTTGTAGCTTTCTCAATACCCTCTTTTATTTTTGCCCACTGGCTCTTGACTCCACCTAGTTTCCCTATCCCAGCCAGGCCATCTCTGAGGCATTCTCCCATTTTCATAAAATCAACCCTCCTGAAGTCCATGTCTCTCATTCTTGTGTGGTTCGATTCTAACCCAGTTCTTATATTAAACCACACTGTAAGATGATCACTGGTCTCCACGTGGTTCCCCACTGTGATATCAGCAAAACTGTCCCCGTTCATCAGTGCAAGGTCTAGCAATGCCCCCTCATGAGTAGGTCCCATTACAAGCTGCCTGAGGAACACTCCCTACAGAGAGTACAGGATGTCCCTACTTCTGGCTGTTGCTACAGCTGAGAGGATCCAATCCATGTCTTGTAGATTGAAGTCCCCTACTAGTATCACCTCTCCCATGCAGCAATCATGTGGATTGCTTCCATCATTTTCCCATCCTCTTCTTTCCCCTGTGCTTGATGTCTGTAGATCACTCCTGTGCGAAAAATTGCCTCTTTCCTTTTCTGTAGGATGACCCACAATACCTCTGCTATCCCCTGATCCCTTTGCATTTCCATAGCTTTTATGATGTCCATTAGACAGTGAGTTAATCCTCCACCTTTTCTACCTACCCTGTCCCTTCTGAACAGAACAGAACTTGATATGGCCATATCCCAGTCCTGGTTTGCATTACACTGTAATGCATTGCTCTGTAATGATGTAATGATTACTAAATCCAGGTCCGCTTCCAACATGGTGGCCTCCAGGTCCACAATCTTGTTGCCTGAATCATGAGAATTTGCACAAATGGCTTTCTAAAATATGCTGCCATCATCCCTTTTTATGTTTGCTTGCGCGTATGTGCAAGAAACATTTCATCACAGCTTAGGAGAGAAGCGGGGTTTTGGAGGTGTGGCACTGTGGAAGCCAATGCCCCCAGTGCCTTTTGAGGCTTGGCCCACTTTCCCCAATGTGGTGGCATGCTGCTGCTGACACTAGTTCAAACAGTGTGCCACCTTGAAAACAAATCTACCACTGCAATGAGCGAGCGATCCGTTATTGCAGGGCAGTGCCTTGTCTGGTGAAACATTTCCTATTACATAGCAGCGGCGGCGGCTCTCACCACCCACCTCAGATTCCCCATGAAAGCTGACTTGGGGGTTCCCAATCTCCCTGTCAGCATGTCCTCATCCCTAGTTCATTTGCAGACTGGGTAGCCCAATCCCCGTCAGCATGATGCGCCCCCCCCATTTGTTATGTACCGAGGGGGTGCCCAATCCCCCTCAGCTCTATGCGCTCACACTTCCCCCCACCACCACACTGTATTGCTGACGGGGGTGCCCAATCCCCCTCAGCTCCAGTACCCACCTCCCCAACACATACCAGGCTAGGTGGCACACTGTGAGCCCATCCCAGCGTGCCAAAAGTGTCCTGCGATGTCTTTTTTTAGTTTAAATCCTGTTAAAAAGGAAAACTGTCCCTCATTGAGCCCCATGCCCCCTCTCCCAACCCGCACCCACCTGCGGCATACTCTACATCTTCACACCCCTCCTCACCCCATACTTTCCTCCAGAGCCTGGCTCGACGATCTTGGGTGGACCGGGAACATCTCTGCACTCTTCAAAGCCGACTGCAAACTGAAGAAATGCCGGTAGCTGTATGCTGTCATGAATGGTTTTTTTTCAACTTTGGTGCATATCTCGGCCATTTTTTTGAATTTTGGTGCCAAATTTTCAACATGGGGTTCTTGGGACCCCATCTTATGAATTCAGTCACTGACATCTTGTTATTCGGTCCCAAAAGGTGATTTTGCTGTCACTGCGTAGAATCACCTTTCTGGATCAATTAATGAAACAACAGTGTCACTGTTCATGAGGTGGGCTCTCAAAAAGCCTATGTTGCAAATTTGGTGAAAAAATTCCAAAAAATGACTGCGTTATTATGTGTGTGCATTGCACAGTTTCCACGCATGCTCGTAACTTCGCAAATTTGTAACATTTTCACTCCAGGTTTTCAACATTGCCATTTTTCCACACCTCCTTATGAACAGTACAGCTGTCATTTTTCACATCCTGGCCGAAATGTGTTTTTGCACTCCTGGCGCAGAATAACACAATCGCTTGTGGGAAATCAGTGTTCAGGACAGATTAAGAAAATCACAGTGACACTGTTCATGAGCAGAGGTCCTAAAATGCCTATGTTGAAAATTTGGTGATGAAAGTCCATAAAATGACTGTGTTACAAAGCACTTGTTGCGCAGTTTCTTCGCACCCTCATAACTTTGCAAATTTGTAATATTTTCACTCCAGATTTTCAACATTGGCATTTTGCCACACCTCCTTATGAACAGTACAGCTGTCATTTTTCATGTTCTGCCCGAAATATGGGTTTGCTCATCTGGTACACAATGGCATGGTCTCTGTGGGAAATTAATGTTTCAGACAGATTAAGAAAATCATAGTGACAGTGTTCATGAGTAGAGGTCACAAAATGCTTATGTTGAAAATTTGGTGAAATAATTCCACTAAATGACTGTGGTACAATTATGTGTTGTGCAGTTTCCACATATGCTCGGAACTTTGAGCATTTTTAATATTTTCACTACATATTTTCAACATTGCCATCTCTTCACACTTCCCTATGAATGGTACAACTGTCATTCTTCACATCCTGCCTGATCTGTGTTTTTGCACATCTGGCACAGAATGGCACGGTTGATGTGGAAACTTGAAGTTTGGGACACATTAACAAAATCACAGTGCCACTGTTCATGAAAAGAGGTCTCAAATGCTTTCATGAGGTGGGGATCACAAAAAGGCCATGTTGAAAATGTGTAGTGCAAATACCAACACACGCCTGGGGCATTAGGGTTTCTAACCATAATGTCCCACCCTGTACAGACTGACAGGCATCAGAGGTATAACTTTGGATCACCAGCTGTAATGCTCATGCCATCCCACCCCCACTTTGAAGCCAGTGACAGGCATCGAGATGTGCCTTGCATTCTTCAGCCCCAGACTTCTTCCCATTCTCCTGTACTGCACCCATTTCAGTGTATGTCCTTATGAAATGGTGTGGCTGTGAAGCTGAACACCACAAGGCACACCTCAACACTTGTCTGTGTCTACAGGATAGGGTGAGGTGAAATACCATGAGCATTATGGGTAATGACCCACAGGCACACCCCAATGCCTGTCCATCTCTACAGGGTAGAGGTGGGATTGGCATGAGTTCAATACTTCACTGCCACTCCTATTCTGCATCTGTCTAACTCCTGCACGTACAATGCTAATATCAGCAAGCAAACATTCAGCATTGACAAATGCTTGTTCTGTTTACCTTTCCTTATTTCTCTCACTTGTTATCTAAGCTTCACTTTTTTTCTTCTTCCCCCTGGATTTCATTTTTTTGTTTCTTTTGTGTTTTCTCCTCCAGATTCCCATAGTTAACCTCTTGAGCTGTGGGGGGGGGGGGCAGTTCATGTCTTCCTTCCTCATTCTGCCTCCCCCTTGGCTACTTTAAATTGTTGCCAATGCAGCATTTAAACTGGTCACTGAGGACAGCAGTTCCCCACCTAGACGGATGTAGACCTTCACTCTTGAACAGGCCCATATCCCGCCAGGTGGTGCCCCAGTCCCAATGAAACCCAGACCCTCCTCTCTACATCATTTCTTTAACTATGTGTTGAAGTTCCTGGTGATGAGAATCTTGTCAGCCCCCCTGTTATAGACAAGTAGCACTTCTGAGAAGGTCACAGATTGTGCTACTTGCTTAAGACCCCTCTACAACTCCCTGAACTCTTCTTGCACTATTGCTGGCTCATCTCTAGCCAGGTTGTTTGACCCCAGATGGACAATGATGTCTAGATCTCACTCCCTCCCTTCCTGTTGTTCCCATGATTTCATGGATCCTCTTTCCATCCCTGCATGCTGTTGCACAGGGAAGTCACTGAACCTCCCTCTCCTCATCTCTACCTACTCCCACCTCTATCCCCACTACTATGGAGCCCTCCACCATGATTCACTTCCTCCTCCTCTGGGTTCCTCTGTCACCAGCCTTTGGGGTCTCCAGTGTGGAGGACCCCCACATCTATCTGTCACTACTACAGGTGCCTCAGTGGGATTTTTCTGCTCTGCCAGGGAGGCATAGGAGTTTTGCAGTGGAACTGGTTGTGGGATGTGCCTATGCTTAATCACCATAACCCCCCCTGAGCCCACTGCCCAGATAATGGCTTCATCTAATTGGTCACAAAATTCCCCTCTAAATTGTCAGAGATAATGTCTGTGGAAATGTCAACTCTGCTAATTTCCCTTAAACCTGAAATAAAGTAATCACTAAGACTCCATTTCACATTAACCCTTTTGAACCTAGACATATATTGTTGTACTAGGAGAAACAACACATTTATCATTTGTAAGGCTCATGAGGAAAAGAGGAAGCCAATGCAGTATTTGTGCTCCCTAAGTTTGTATATGTCTTTAGTAATCTTCCCCTTCCATTTTATGAAAGACAATTTGTTAGATTGGGACACCAATTAAACCCGATTTTTGGTGGAAGGGAGAATTTACATCATCCAATAGACTATAAAGTCCTGTCCAATTTCATTTACAGTATAGTACATTTCAGTTTGAAAGACTTTTGTTTAGAGCTTATTATGATAGATTTTAGTTTGAATGACTGGACACTAAGGAGGATTTTCAGAGCCCCTGATGGAGACACAGGTGCAAGATCTGGCTATCTCTGCACTGAGAAACTGTCCCCATGAAACCTGTAACTATTTTCAAAGGATTCTAGCTGTTTATGAATGTGATGCATGCTTTCTGGCACAATGTCACAATAACTAAGAAATCCATCTTTGTGGCCCCTTGCATCATTTACATACATACATGCGTAGGAGGCAATATAGCGCAGTGGTTTAAGGCTCTGAGCTGCAAACCTGGAGAACTGGGTTTGAATCCCACAGCCCCCACTTGCATACTGTGTGACCCTGAACAAGTCACTTAACTTTCTTGTGCTACCAGATCACACCTGTAAACAAGGTTTCAGCTTAGTGTATCTCTCCTGGTTAAAAAAAATACATGCATACAAAGTTTCCAGCAGATTCGTTTTATCGGTCTATCTTGTCTGCTCAAGATGCAGCCTTGATTAAGTTTCAGCAGCTGTCCCCCCTCATTTCTTGTGCTCCCTTTTACCTGGCACTTCCCTAGCTCCCTATTATGAACCTCCCCTCTGATCTGCACTTTTCCCATGTATCTGTCCCTCCACACTTTGAAGTACTTCATGATGTCCTTTGCCAACAGCTCCCCTGATAATGTGTTCCAAGGTGAAACCACCCTCTCCATAAAGTAGTGTCTCCTTACCTCCCCTATACCTCACCCCTACTAGCTTAAGGTTATGTCCTCTCATACTTCCCTCCCCCTTCAGCATAAAGAGACCCTCCATGTCTATCCTATTTATCCCCTTCATATACCTGAAGATCTCTATCATATACCCTCTGTACTGTCTATCCTCCAGGGAGTACATGTTCAACTCCCCATAGAGATGTTCAGAATATAAAATTCAGCCTATGGAATAAGCACAGAATGACCATTCTGATTCCATGGAATTTTGCAAAATTTTAAATTTCATTTATTTTATTTATTTATTTAAACAGCAGTTTGGAAAACCTTTGAGCCATAGGCTCATTTACAAAGGTACCTTGTCACAGTAAGACAAACGAAAATACACAGTATAACAGTACAACACAGTATAACAGTAACTTAAGACATAGATACAAACAAGCTGGTACAGGTAGGATTGATGCAAACAATACCAGAGTTATGTTGTCCTTAGCAGCTTAGTAGTAAGCTTTGTCATAAGTATTGAGTACAGCTTTGACTAGTGGCAATTACAACCGATGTTAATAAGGTGGTTATGTAAGGAGAGTTTTGAAGCACGATATAGTTGGAGCTTCGGAGATGGAGGGGGGCAGTGTGTTGAACCAGGAGGGGGCCCTAAAGCTGAAGGCTCTTTGGCTGTGAGAGGTCCTAGCTCTAGGGATAACAAGAGAGGTTTTCCCAGAGGTCCGAGTATGAACTAGTGGGACAGAGCGGCGTATGGTGGTGGTCAATCCTGGTGGGGATAGCCCAAGGAGGGTCTTTTTTTGTAAGGGTACAGGTCAGATATTTGAGGTGCTCATCAAGATCAAGTACCAGCGTTTTAGCTTACAGTAGACAGGTGTGTGTTAGCCTAGGTGCCCCAGTAATTAACCTGCAGGCCTTATTCAGAGTAATGCGAATTTTATGGAGTGCGGTCTGATCAGCAGCACCATACACCGGCAGTCCATAGTCCACTAGGGACAGGATAGAGGAGGTGACTGCGAATCGAAGAGCCTCTGGGGGGAGGCAGTGTTTATACCGATGTAAGATGCCCAATCGGATATTAGTGGCAGTGGCTAGGGCAGCGATGTGTCCATGGAAGGAGGGGGAGGGGTCAAAATGGATCCCTAGGTATTTATAGGAGCAAACTTGTTTGAGTGGGAAAGAGGACCCAGAGGACTTGTTTTGAGGATGAGTGAAGAACATGGTTTTTGTTTTTTTAAGATTTATCACCAATCTATGTTCCTTGAACCAGCCCTTTGCTTCAGCGAAGAACTTCTGCAGTGAGTCCAGGAGGGCAATAGGGTTACGACTTGAGGCAAAGATGACTGCATCATCAGCGTACAATAGAATGTTCCCCGAGCAAGAGCATGGAAGGGTGTTAAGGTAAAGGGAGAATAGTAAGGGGCCCAGAATGGAGCCCTGGGGAACCCCAGAAAAGATGGTACAGATGTCTGAGTAGGTCCCATTAATTTTTACACGCTGTGAGCGGTCAGACAGATAACTGGTGCACCAGGAGATAGACCCAGCAGCAAAACCAGAGAGACTAAGGGCATCAAGAAGGAGGGGTTGGGAGACAGTGTTGAAAGCTTTAGAGAGGTCAATGAAGACCGCACCAGCCAGAGAACCAGTGTCTAAAGAGGAGTGGAGAAAGTTGGAGAACTCTAGGAGGGCTGTGTTGGTACTGTGGCCCGCTCAGAAGCCATGCTGCTCAGGACATAGGACATTGTAGGTGGAGAGGTAGTCAGAGATTTGAGAAGCCACCACTTTTTCCAAGGCCTTGGAGAGAGGAGAGAGAATGGAGATTGGCCGATAGTTTCCAGCTACAGTCCTATCACCACCTTTAAAGATAGAGGTGACAGTGGTGACTTTCCAGGCAGTTGGAACCTTCCCCAGGCAAAGAGAGTGGTTGATGAGGCACATGATTGGGGTAAGGACTGTGTCTAAGACCAGCCGTAGGATACACGGATCCAGGGTGTCACTGCCTGTACTATTACTCTTGAGGGTAGTGACAAGGTGCAGCCTAAGTTCTTGGGTAGAAACACGACGGAGGAGAAAATAAGGGCGAGAAAGATTTATGGCAGGTGCTGGGGGAGGAGGGTCAAAAAAATTTGTAGGGAGGATAGGGCTAAGGTCAGTGAATGAGGTGTTGAGGTGGTTGGAGATGAGGGCTGGGTCTGAGAAGATCACGCCATTAATGTTGATCTGGGTGGGTGGGGGGGAGTGTGCACTCCCATTTAAGTGTTTAATGTTATCCCAGAAGGTTCTGAGGTTCCCCCATGAGGCAGTGAGCGAGGACCGATAGTGCTCAGACTTGGCCTTTCTGATGGCCTGAGTGCACTTGTTTCGGGCAGCAGCATATAACTGCCTGTCACTGTGCCAGCCAGTCTCAATGGCACGGTGCCATAGGTTGTCCCTATGTTTGAGTTGGTGGATCAAAGCTGGAGTTACCCAGGGGGCATTCTGCCTTTTAGAATGGCGGGTCAACATTGGGGCAAAGATATCACAGGCATTATTAAAAGTTCGGGTAAAGAAGGAGAGAGCTGTGTTGATGTCAAGAGTTGCCTGTATAGGAGACCAGTCAATTTGGGACAGAAGTTCCTTAAGTTTATCAGTCCACCAGGTATTAGAAGCTGCTGGCATGTGGACTGTGCTATGGGTTTGGAGACTGAGGATGACCAGTGGAATAGAATGGGGGAGTGATCACTGAGAGAGTCTGGGAGGACTTGTACATTGGGGATCCGATTAGGGTGGTTGGTGAGTACCACATCAAGCAGGGTACTGGAGCCTCTCTTGGGGTTAGTCCTGGTAGGGTGGGTAACTAGTTGCATTAGGTCTATTGCAGAAAAGGAGTCTCGGGTAGAGGAGGAGGAGGGGCTGAGCCAGTTGACATTTAAGTCACCTACCAGAATTTGATCGGCAGAAGGAGGTAGTGAGGAAAGGTATTCTGTAAGAGAGGCAATGGCCTGCGTTTGGTCCCTGGGGGGCACGTATGCAGTAGTCAGATAAAGGGGTCCCTTTAAAGGGTCAGGGGTTAGTTTCAGCATAAGCACCTGGGTCCTGGAGTCAAGGATGGGAGCAGGCAGGGCTAGTACGGGGAGAGATTCCTTGACATAAATAACGCAGCTGCCGCCCCGTCTCCCAACACGGTCGGACCGGAAGAGGGTGAAACCAGGAAGGGAGACTAGGGAGTCAGGGAAGGATTTCAACAGCCAAGTCTCAACCAGAGCGATGACATCAGGGTTAATTGATGTGACCAGGCATTGTAGTGAGTCAAACTTTTTTAGGAGGCTACAGATATTCATGGAGACCATGCATAGGCCTGTGGTGCTAGTCGGGGAGCTCCTGGGAACCGGGCCAGGGTTTGGATGAATGTTCCCTGACAGTAGTAGTAGCATGACTAACACCCTGGCTGGGAGATGGTGAGAGGTTTTCCTACGATTGACATGAGAAGGGGGAAGGGGAGGCTAAGGGATCAGGGGGTGGGCAGGGTGGTACAGGAAGGGAAGGCAAGAATAAGAAGACACCCAGATGTGCCTGAGGTGAGGAGAAAGCTGGGGGAGGGCAGGGAGGATTGAGACACACAGAGGTCCCAAGGGCAGAAGAGCAGGTTCAGGAGCAAGGGAGGGAGGGAGGGAGGGGTGCCAGGGCACAGTGCGGAGTAGCAGATGGGTAAGTGGGCAAGTGCCCTGCTAGTGGGGATAGGCACAAGCAGAGCATGAGGCAGGGCCAATACATTGTGGTGAGCAAGATCCAAGGGAAGTAGTACTGTACAGGTAGGAGTAGGAAGTAGCAAGGGAGCATAGGTCCCTCTAGTGGCCAGCAGGTATAACCTGCAAATGGGAAAGTGGGGAGATAGGTTCTGGGCAACAGGACATGATGTCACTGGATGTAATGTCACGGGGTGGATCCTTAAATTGACAGCCGCCCCTAGGTGGGTGGGTGGTTGGGGTGGGCGGGATAGACGGCGTGAAGCGCTGTCAGACTAGCACCACCCTGCAGGTGTCCAGATGAAGAGAAGAGGCTCTCTTTACCTCAAAAGTTATCAGGCTGGAAATTCAGCTTCCTCAGCTCCTCAGGTGAGCTGCTTGTGTTGCTTGTGTTGCTTGTTTGTCCTGAGTGCCTAGCTTGGGGGGGGCTGCCTATGTAGTGGAGAAAACAAAGCCTCTCATTACTATGCAGCGGGAGAATATGCTGTGACTTTCACAAAGGAGCTCCACTCTAAGCAAACAGGGCTATTCCAAAATGAGGTCACACTAGGACCCAACTATCCTAATACCTTCACTTACAAGCACAATTAGATCCAATACCACAATATTAAACAAGTCTGCTCTATATTAGCTGCTTAGTATATCTGGCTTTAAGGTATAATCAGCAATTAGATCCAATACCACCATATTAAACAAGTCTGCTCTATATTAGCTGCTTGGTATATCTGGCTTTAAGGTATAATCAGCAATTAGATCCAATGCCACAATATTAAACAAGTCAGCTCTGTATTAGCTGCTTGGTATATCTGGCTTTAAGGTGTAATCAGCAAGGCAACTCTAGGGCACCCAGTGAGTCCCTAGCTTTACACTTCAGCATTAGTAGCACAAAGAGAAGCAAATAACAAGCCCACCCAGTGGTGAACAGGGAACAAAGTTCATCAAATAAAAGTGTTCATCAGGTAGCACCCCCCTGCAGGCGTCCAGACGAAGAGAAGAGGCTCTCTTTACCTCGAAAGTTATCAGGCTGGAAATTCGGCTTCCTCAGCTCCTCAGGTGAGCTGCTTGTGTTGCTTGTGTTGCTTGTTTGTCCCGAGTGCCTAGCTTGGGGGGGGGGGGCTGCCTCGAAAGTTATCAGGCTGGAAATTCGGCTTCCTCAGCTCCTCAGGTGATTTTGCTATAATTTTACAAGTGTGCCTCCAAATAAAATCACATTTGACATGTAATCTGTATCATATAGCTTACAAAAGTGTACCAAATTTCAGACCTTTATATTGAAAGAGAGTGGAGTTATGGATGACCAAATATTTAATCAAAATTTAATTTTCAGTTATTTTGAGATCATTTTAAAATTTCTTATCCAAATTTCTACATAATATCAGGATTTAGAGAAACACCTAGAATGCATATATGCACCATGTTTTAAGTCTCAAGCTGCAATGGGAGCTGAGTTATAGGTAGCCAAATATTTTGCCAAGATTTGAATTTCTGTGATTTTAGTATAATTTTGATAGTATTCATTAAAATGCTACAAAAAGTAACAGGCATACAGGTTATCACTATATTTATATATGCACATAGCATCAGATTTATGCACATAGTATCAGGTTTCTAGAATAAATGGGAATGAGTTATAGCCTGCCAAACATGTTGCCAAAATTTAAATTTCGGTTCCTACTAATTTTAAAACTACATATCCAAAATTAACCAGAGTTGAAACATTTAAACTACTATACCACATGGTCATTTCAGCTTTAAACGGGATTGAATTAAAAGTAGTCAAATGTTCAAAACATTTTTGTAAGAATGTACTGTAAACTACACATTTATAAATCCCTGAAACATTAAAACTAGAAAATGCAATACCATTAAATTTGGCAGGTACGTAGACCTTACAAGGAGACTGTGTGTGCCAATTTTATTAATTGCTTATTGTGAGAAACTGCAAAATAACATTTGTACTTAAAGTCAAATTCCATTGGTCTTTGTGAAAATTGTAGAATTTCATGAAAAATTCTGTAAAACTGGAATTTTCTAAATTCACTCAGATTTATCTGAGGGATTCTAATTAGAGGATAGAGATATAAGAGGCAGGTAGCACAGTGGGTCACCAGGTTCTGGAGTTAGATGCACAGTTTCACCAAGAAATGGACTGCTGAGCTGGGTAGCACAACAGTAGTAGTCCCCCAGGTTGGAGCAAGAAAGCACAGAGTGTCAACAATTCCAACTTGAATGCAGGATATTTAAGGAGCACATCCAGTAAATTTATGATCTGGGGAGCCTGGTGTACATGCAAGTCTAGGACTTAGATGGACTCAAAAAGATGTAGTGGGGGAAGACAATGTCTTGGGCAGCAGGAAGGAAGAAAGAATTCTGACTATTTCAACAGGGTAGATTCGATAAGAAAAGGAGTAGGTGACTCATGTTTTAAGTAGAGATGTTGCGAAATTAAATTTAGCTGGTGAAATTGCCACAAAATCGGCAATTTTACCTAGCGAAACATTTCACGAAATTCTGCCATTACATGTAATTTTTCACCTGGTGCGAAATTGCAACATTTCACCCGCAAAACTCAAAATTTCACTGCAAAATTTGAAATGTTGCCAAATTGTGCCCGAATTTTGCCAAATATTGCCATACTTTTGCTGTTTTGTTGGCGAAATTTCACATTTACTGGGCAAAATGTTGCATTTCATGGTGACATTTTGCATTTCACCACTGGAATTTAGCATTCGCACCTGCAAAATATTTCACAAAATTTCACATATCTCTAGTTTTAAGGGAGTTTGTCACTGTAAAGAACAATGGGGATATCAGTGGGATCAGTAGTTCTACTCAGTCAATCTGGCTATGCCAAGAGAGAAAGGGGGGGACAGTAACCCAGAGAGGAACAGCAGGACTGCAAAAAGCTCAGCCCAGCTTATCAAATGAAGTAGTGATATGTGCATTGTTAATGTTAAATTCCACAAAAAAATATATATATGGTTCATCTACAGTATATGCTGTTATAAATATATGAGAAAATGCTACTAATCATTTGTTTCTTCTGCAAAATTAAAACTGCTTATCCAATTTATCCAGTTGTGTTAGACACCCGAATGCACTGACTATGGATATGCATGTTGCATGTTTACTCTATGCATGCAAGAGCAGAGAAGTACAAACATCCACATTTTTGATAGTTTTCACAAAAGTTTGAAAATATTTACATAGTAAAATTTTGAATCACTGTAACTTAAAAATCTTTATCTAATTCCCTCCATATTTAGATCATTCTATAAGCATTACAAAAAGGTTGTCCATACTAATTTACACATGCCTTGCTCCAAAGGTGCCTGAGTTATATGCAGTTGAAATTATTTCATGAAATTTCCTGAGAAAAATATAATGACAGATTTTTAGCACATATAATTTTGAGATGATGCATCATATTGTCATGAAATCCGGCACATTGTTAGAACACCTATCATCAAGAAATCATGCCAAATTTAAGATTCCAAACCCAATAGATGGCTAAGGTATATGCAGATAAAAATGTACATGAAATTTTACACAAACAATAAAATGACAACCGTGAGCACCTATAACTTTGCAACTAGCCATCACAGTTTCATGATCGTTAGCATGCTCGTGGCCATTTACCCAAAGTGTGCACAATTCAAATTGCAGAGCTCTAGCTTGAATTGAATCTGAGTAATAATCAAATGACTTGACTGTAAAAATTCCATGAAATTCCGACAAAAACAAATTTTCACATAATTTTGTAAAATGCAATTAAAATTCTGTGGATTTGAGATTTGCCCATTCTGCACAGCTCTAACTCTCCATATCATTCCTCATAGGACATTTCCTCCAGGCCATGAATCATCCTTGTGGCTCATCTCTGTACTCTCTCCAAAAGGGTAGCATCCCTCTTTAAGTAAGGCTTCCAAAATTGTGTGCAGTACTCCAAGTGAGGCCTCATTAAGGAGTTGTACAGAGGCAGAATGATCTCCCTTATCCTCAATGTTATTCACATAGAGATACACCCAAGTATTTTATTTGCCTTAGCAGCCACTCTCTAGCACTGTTCTGAGTTATTCATCCTGGCATCTATGACCACCCCCAGGTCCTTTTCCCCCTTAGATGTCAGCAGCTGTCCCCCCACCAAACGGTAGTTATATCCAGGGTTTTAGAATCCCAGATTCAGTAAACTGCACTTCCAAACATTGAACCCAAACTGCCAAGTGTGTGCCCACCTTTCCAACCTGACCAAATCCTTCTGAAGTGTCTTCCTACCCTCTTCACTGTCTACCACCACACCCAGCTTAGAATCATCTGCAAATAGGCTCATCTTACTCCTCACTCCCTCCCTCCCCAATGTCCACAATGAATGCATTGAACAAGACTGGGCCCAGTACTGATCCCTGAGGGACCCCGCTGATGATCCTTCCTTTAAGTTGAACCACCACCACCACTCTTTGCTGCCAATTACTGAGCCAATTTGTTATCTAGACCACCATTTTTCCCCCACCCCTAGGTTCCTCAGCTGACATATCA
Source organism: Neoceratodus forsteri (assembly GCA_016271365.2). Taxonomy (NCBI): domain Eukaryota; kingdom Metazoa; phylum Chordata; order Ceratodontiformes; family Ceratodontidae; genus Neoceratodus; species Neoceratodus forsteri. The sequence goes on along the minus strand of CM057454.1, from coordinate 1,283,810,078 downwards.
GCCTTTTGTGTGGGACCAAATTGAAAGCCTTGCTGAAATCCAAGTATAGGACATCAAACAGCTTTCCACTGTTTGTTTCATTTGTTGACACATGGGCAGAAGAATGCATTTCTAACACATGGACACAAATCAGACATGTGTAGATGAGTTAAATGCTACTGGTGTGCACAGAAGATGGGGGGATGTGTGACAAATCCACTTTGGAACCCACCTTCATATTTACAATTGCTCAGTTCCACAGCACAAGAAAAAAATGGTTATTTTGTTTTTGTAAAATGCCTTACATTAAATAGAATAAATAAATCTTGGTCGAAAATAAATTTAATTATCTTAATAAATGTTTCTGTACTCACTTCTGTGATATGTATGAAAAAAATTGGCAGAAAGTATCTTTTGTACATGCTTCTTGGCATTCCTCGTAGGTTTTCATGTAAATTTCAGCATAGTCGCTTCCAGGAAACTCAATATCCACGTATGGACTTTGGAAACATTCTGAAAGGGCAGGACAGTCTTTGATTAAATTATATATATATATATATATATATATATATATATATATATATATATATTATATGTTATATAATAATATCATTTTATCACCTACTGATTTTTTTAAAGGGCTATCTTACTAAAGCAGCATGGTACAGTTATAATGATGCCTTAAAATGTATAGAGGATACATCATGTAGTTCATAAATATTGGAACATTTACAACAAACATCTGTACTAGGAAAAAGGCAAAGGAAGCATAATGATTACAGATTTGCACTAATGGTGGCTTGGTACTAAATTTGGTTGTAACCATTCTGATGTGGCGAATCACTGCTTCATTTCAATGCATTGTAATAATGCTGTATGAGTTGTATGTAAAATGGGTGCAGGGACTGCTTTGGGTGCAGCAGTCTTTATGTACTGAATACAGTATATTGGAAATGAATATATTTTTTGTTTAAATTCTAGGATCATTTTAATTTTTTTATTTTCATTTCATTTTACTGTTTATCCTGGAAGACACATTGAGCAAACTGCCCATTTTCAATTGCATCCAGCTTGCAAAAAATAAAAACATAAAGTACAATCAGAAATTGTAATACAAAGTCACAATTAGACTGAACAGTCTACTGTGAAAACAGCTGTTTTTTTCTTTAACTTAAAAGACGGACTTGCAACATTTGACTGAATTTGAAGATTACTGCAATTACAAGCACCAACATAGTCAAGGGCCCTTTGATCAAAAGCAACTCTCCTAAATGGTATTGTGAAATATGCGGTATCTTGTGACCTAATGCGACAGTCATTACATAGTATGGGAAATGAATCTGAAATAGAGAACGGTACTTTCCCAAGTGCAATTTTATGAAAGTAAACAGAGTCCTTAAATTTGAAATGGTCCTCAACAGAGAGTTGTTGAGCAGAATCATAAAGAGTACAGTGATATGTACATAAGGGAAGACCAGTGTTACAATGGCAAATGGAATTATATATGACTCTAATCCTGGACAGCACCCCACCACCTGCAGATGAGGATCAGAGAATACCATAGTCTAAAATTGAGCAAAGTAACCTTTTAGCCAAAATAGTATGGACTTCTGGTAAGAGGCTCCCACAGACTCAAAGTAATGAGCCTAATCATTGATAAATTATTTTTACTAAATAATCAGCATGCAAGATGAAGGTAAAGATCTGATCAGGATTGCCCCCAAAGGTTCCACCAAGCCAGTTCAACATCAAGGACATTGACCGACTTCACATAGAAAATAAATTACTGATGACAACCATATCACCCGGCAATTGTGCCAACGGACTGCTATTACTGCAAAACATCAAGGCATATCCCCACTGTTTGCATGTTTTGTTTCTCCCAGCACCTCCTGCACACCCAGAAAATAAATATAATCATCTCCAAGTCAGAAAGGAGGTGTATGGGGTGGGGGGGCACAAAACCATGGGGTGGCATGATGACTAGCACTGCAAAATCCTGATTGATGGAATGACTGTTAACCGGGTTGCAGTGCTGGTATTGCCATCACTGTAGGGGTTTCACTGCTGCAATAGCACACCACCCCAATTAATGAAAGTCACTAACTGACTCTAGAAATTTACCATTGAGGGCCATAATGGAAAGCTCATTACTACAAAGCATCTTAGATTTTCCATAGGCCATAGCCTTAGTTATTTATTTATTTATTTGTTGGTGTTAAGGACGATCCTGCAGGATGGGAGGGAATAATAACATTAAGGGTCACTAAATCCTGTGCTTTTGTTTTTAAATGACTCCATTGTCTGTGTGCAGAAGCATTTCTGATGAAAAAAAAGCTGGAAGGTCATTCAAAAAAAATGAAAAGAGATCCAAATATTGAACCTTGTGGAACTCCATAATTATCTTTTGAAAAGCAAGAGTAATGACCATTAATAACAGCTATATGTTCTCAGCCTACAAGGTGATCCCCAAACCAGTGAACGACATCTCTTAAGAAATGAGTCTGGGATAAAAATAAAAGAAAATGGTCATGATCCACTAGACAGAATGTCTTGGTGAGTTCCACAAACACAGAATCCACTAAATTTCCAGAGTTAGTTGCCTGATAAAAATAGTCTGTGAACCTCACCAAGGTAGTCTCGGTATTGTTCATGGTCCCAAAACATGCTACACAAGGGTCAGTAGATTGTATTTCATCAGAACATCAACAATTTGATTCCTTACAACTTGTTCACACATTTTAGATAAGGGTACTAGCAGGGAATTTGGTCTACCATTTCAGATGGTGGTTTGGGGACCAGTCTTATGTATTGGCCATACTGTTGCCTGTTTCCAAACTAAAGGGTAGATGCAAAAACAAAGTGTATGATTACAAATTTTGTAAGTGAAGATGCAATATTTTCACAAGCTATTGTAAGAAGCCTAAAATCAAGGCCATCAATACCAGTACAGGGGTGGGTATTTTGTTTGTCTAAATAAAACAAAAATATGATCAACAATGAGCTGTTTAAAATAAAACGTGGTAACCTTCTGAGAGTGTATAACAGATGCTTCTTTAACAGTGTACATGGGATTGGGAAATTAATGCGAAACTTAGATGTCCAAAACTGATCATTAAACATTGTTTCCAATAGCAAAAGGTCATTGATAACATCACCATTAACATTAAAGGAGGAACATTCAGTACCATCCTTGCAGCCAGTAAGATCATAGAGGGTATTCCAAAAATGTTGAAGAATTTTGGACCAAATTCAAATGTTCTTCCTTAAAATGTCTGATTTACTGTAGGTTTACAGATGTAATCACCTTTGGGGCTTACTTTAATTGCTACTGTTTCCTCCTGTTTTGCCTACATTCCTCTGGTGTCCCCCAATGTATCACCACCACAGCCCGAGTCCTGCAAGTGCCCCTGATCCTCCCCAAACATTCCTGTGTTAAATTTCAGCCCATTTGGGGCTTAAAGTGCAGAACCATAGTCACCCCTATTCTGCTTTGCACTGCAGTGCAAATGGCGATTGAGTATGTGCCTAAGAGTGCTTTGATTTACCAACCGCCAATTTTGTTGTCAGGCAGAGAGGGTTTTAACAGTCCTGGTGCCCCGTGTATAAATAAAGGAGACCAGTGACCTCGAGAAGGCCATTGAGAAGCCTCAGTGAAGTTTGAAAATAAAGTTTAAAACCGGGCATAAATCGAGGGTTCATGAATATTAATAGCCCTAATGCATATTAATGAGGATGCTGCTTGCAGCCTAGAGGCACTGTATTTCAGCAGCAGTGACAGCAAAAGTGTTGTGTATAAATGTTTAATAATTGGCTCATTTGAAAGGGCACAGAAGGGGCTACATGGCTGTGGGATTTATATAAATAAAAAGTACTTTGTCTAACTGCACCAGAACTTAAAAGTGGGAAAAAGTGGAAACTGCTCAGAGAACTGTATATAACAGCAGCCATTTTGCAGCCCATTAGCCAATCAAATAACTAGGATTTTTTGAGACACTCTTGGGACAGTGCCAGAGACTTTTTGGGGTAAAAGGTGGTACAATTATTTCTGCCCAAATACTAACCAATTAAGGGACTTGAACTATAATCCAGTTTAGGCAGCCAACTGGATTGCAGGAATCTTTGCTCTTCAGTTTGGAGGGACCATTTGAGGGGAGAACTGCTTGAACTATCAAGAGAGAATGAGCCTGTATAGCTCAGCTGCTGAACTGCAAAGAAATTGGCATGCTTGCCACTTTGCAGAAATTAAAACTGCAGAAAAGCAGAAACGGAAGAAGCCTCTTCTGTTACTCAGACTGAGTTCAGGGACTTTGGAGCTGAGAAAGAGTGTTTCTACTTAAGAGATGGCAACTACAGAGACTGATAGGATTGCTTGAGCTAAGAACTACATTGCCATATTGGAGCCTGTAGATGTTGTGTTTGCCGATACCACATCAAGTCAGCGCTACCAGAAGAGCACCGCACTATATGGCACTAGTCTGGTAACTGCTTGCTGTAAGGGCTCCCCTGGTCACTGTCCATGGTCCTGTAAAAGGACAAGGGCTGCAAGAGTTGGGAGGCTGATCAAGTTGCTCCTGTGGCATGGAGGGCTGGGGCATAGAGCAGCTCTGCTAGTGGCAATGGAGACCAGGGTTCTAATCCTAGTCTTTGACATTTTTTTAACACATTGAAACTTTTTTTACATGGGGCCGTGGAAACAGTATTCCATGGCCTAATGAATTTAAACTTTCCCCGGGATCCGCTCCCCCTCGAAGTGAGAATCCTATAGATGGGGGCACCCCCACAAAAGAAGAATTGGCACTATTTTTACAGTGCGCTCCCTGCAGATGCTGTTCTTGTCTGCTCTCTTAGGACCCAGTGCAATGTTTGTCTCCAGCCACGTTCAGAAAGGTGGGAGACCTGCTACCCATTGTTCCTGTTCATTTCCTGACAAAGTTAAGCCAGTCTGCAAGCTGAGTGAGTTTTCTGAACTCTATCCAAACCTGAACTTCACATAATGGGCGTGTACCAGCTGTGGAAAACCAAGAAGATGCTGTGCTCAGCACCAGGGCAGGGTGCAAGTGTTGGGCAACGGCCCAAGAACAACATGAAAAAAAAAACAAAATATGCACTCACACACTAGAGCCAGATGACAGGCAGTTCGGATCAGGGGACAGGACCGCTAGACCACCAGGATAATTACAATTATAAAGAACAAGTAGAATGGGGTGGGGAGTGGGACCGCTGGACCACCAGGATAATATACATTATAAAGAACAGCATATTGGGGGGGGACCACTATACCACCAGGATAATATAAATTATATTTGTTTGCAGAACGGACATATTGGGGTATCACACTGCACCAGGCTTTCCCAGAGGGATATTTCTAAATACCCTTGAACCAGCCCTGGCTGGTCTAAGGGTACTTAGAAATTCTCCCTCAAGGAGAGTTTTGTGAATCAGACATTCTGGGATGAGACAGCTTTTGTCTGCCTTTTCCCCCTTTGCTCCAGGCCACTGCCCATTCTGTGGTGCATGGGTGATGCAAGCAAGGTTTGGGGCAGGCAGTCTGCAGTTGCCTTAGGCTGCCTTTGTGAATAGCTCCCAGCACATCTTTTGAGTCAAGGGACACTTTGCACCATTCTTTGTGGCACAAGTCCTTTGCACCCTGCCGAGAGCTTTGAAAGCTGGGTCCTGTGTGTGCTAGTACAGCCCTTCACTCCACCAGTGGTTAATGAATCATTATTTTACATTTCTTTAAGCCCCCTAAAATATTAGCTACTGTACACCTGCTGCAAGCTTCCAAAAGTGCTGATATATCACCACCCAGAAGAAGTCAGGGACCTGTGCTGAGCCCCCCAACTGTCTCTCTCGGAGTTGGAAAAGAAAGAAAAGGGTAAATTGTTTAACCAGGAGAGGCACAATAAACTGAAGCTAGTTTTGAGGTACAACCTGGGAACACAAGGAAGTTAAGTGATTTGCTCAGGGTCACACAGTATGCAAGTGGGGGCCATGGGATTCAATCGCAGGTCTCTAAGTTTGCAGCTCAGAGCCTTAAACCACTGTGCTATACTGCCTCCCAGTTGACTTACATCCAAGTCAGGGCTGCAGAGGACAAAAGATATCATTAAATTCCTTTCACTGGAATGCCAGCAAAAAAGGGAAATTTGAGCTGGTAACAGCATTGTGGAGACACATAGCTCTAATTTTAACATCCAAGCATCAGCTACATTTTATGAAGTTTCATATGGATCTGATAGAGATAATGTAGCCACCAAAGTGCCTGGTGGGAAGAGTATGGAGGGAGACTCTGCAAAAACCATGGAGCCGAGCAGTGTGGATTGTACCGGCCAGTCTGGAGCAACAGCCACATCCCAGAAGGATTCAGTGCAGTTGGGAAACCCACATCAAGGGTATGGCTGCTTGCACTTCTGAGATCACTAATTCTGTAGCTGCTTTAACTCTACAGGAAGATGTAGAACAGACTGAAAAGGCTACTGAAATACTAACATACTAAGATGCCAGCAGACTAGGCCTAAAGGTTTATCGAGTCTGCTCAAGAATCAGCACCCGGTCAAGACATTGTTTGCTGCCCCCCAGCCTTCCCCGAACCCCCCCCCGATTCCATCCCCCACCAGAGTTTCACCTTCAGTTCTGGCATTCCTCAACTTTGCCTTTCCCTTATACCTGTCCCAGCCCTTCTTGAATCCCTCCACTGTATCAAGAGCTACCAGTTCCACAGGCAGTGCATTCCATGGGTCAACCACCTTCTCAGTAAAGTAGCATCTCCTCATCTCCCCCGAGCCTCCTGGTAACCAGTTTCATGGAATGCCCCCTGGTGGCCCCTTCCTCCCTCATCTGGAACACCCTATTTAGGCTGACCATGTTCACTTCCTTTAGATATTTAAAGACCTCAATCATATCCTCCCATTCCTCCTCTCCTCCAGGGAGTACATGTTCAGCTCATCAAGTCTCTACTCATAAGATCTTTCCCCCAGACCCTGTATCATCCTAGTCACCCTTCTCTGGACCCTTTACAGAAGTGCAATGTCCTTCTTCAAGTACAGGTGCTACAACTGCACACAGTACTGGAGGTGTGGACTAACTAGAGTGTTATACAGAGGGATAAGTACCTCACATCTCTTTGAGGTTATCCCCCTGGCACTGCACCTGAGCATTCTATTTGCTTCAACCACAGCCCTCCTACACTGCTCAGAGTTAGTCATTTTGGCATCCACAACCACCCCAAGATCCTTTTCCCCCTCTGAAACCTGCAGTTTCACCCAACCCAATAAGTACTCATAATCAGTGTTCTTAAGCCCCAAGTGAAGAACACTGCACTTCTTGACATTAAACCTCAGTTTCCAAGTGTAGGACCACCTCTCCTGAGTCTCCAGGTCACCATACAGGGTTTTTCTACCCTCCTTCCCATCCACCACTGCCCCCAGCTTCGATTTATCAACAAAGATGCAAATCTCACTCATGATACCATCCCTGATGTCCGAGATGTAAGCATTAAACAGGAGTGGGCCCAACACCGACCCCTGTGTGATCCTGCTGATGACCCTTCTAGGAGATGATATGTTCCTACTGACCACCACCCTCTGGAACCACCCAGTTAGCCAACTCCCTATCCACCTCACCATCCTTTCGCCCACCCCGTTCCCCCCAGCTTGTCCAACAACCCAGAGTGTGGAACCGAGTCAAACACCTTGCTGAAGTCCAGAAAGAGGACATCCACTGGCCTTCCCTGGTTCAGTGCTTTTGTCACCCAATTGTGGAACTCCACAAGGTTTGTCTGACATGATCTGCCCTGAATGAAGCCATGTTGGTGATCATCCAGATGCCCCATGCCCCCAGAAACACCTCCAGCCTCTCTTTCAAGATGGTCTCCCATTAGGCCGGCCCGGTGGCGCTGAGGGTTGAGGTGCTGGATGCCACACTTCACGCTGCACTGGTGACCTGGGTTCGGGAGCGAGCTCAGGTGCCAGGGGATCGGCAGGGGCGGGTGAGGATTGAGCACCTGATGCTCTCCTCCCCGGGGGGGAGGTCGGGGATTGCCTGGCATACCAGTGGCTCCTGGTGGAAATTGGGGGCACTGCAGCATGCTCGGCAGCACGTAATTTGCGTGGCCTGATGCAGGCAAGGGTTGCCTTGTTCCGCCCGCATCGGGACGGCACACGATGGGAGGGGTGGATCTCAGAACAAGGAAAAGCCCGGTCTGAGGGGTAGGCGACGGCACCTGCCCCATGCCCAAGGCTGAGTCCAGCCTGTCTGGCCTTCCAGGTTCCTCCACCCAGGTCCACTCCCACGTCGGAGGCTGTCTGTAAGAGCGCCCAAAGAGGATGGGTGGCCCCAGAGGGGTTAAGCTGGGGTGCCGATTGTGGACAGAGGAGGAGGAAGAGAGTAGGCGCAGGTAGGTGAACTTCAGGCAGGGCAGGAACAGGCAGGATGTCTGAGAGAGGCTCCCAGACCATGACTGGAGGGAAAAAAGAAATGTAAAAAGGAAAAAAAAAAAAGATGGCCTCCCATCATCTTGCCCACCACCGACATCAGGTTGACAGGCTTGTAGTTCCTCGGCTCCTCCCGTGAGCCACTTTTATGGATAGGCATGACATGAGCCATCCTCCAATCCTAAGGCACCCAACCCGTCTGAAGGGAGGAGTTACAAAGGTCTGCCAAAGCTGCAGCAAGGACATCTGCCATCTCCTTCAGCACCCTAGGATGAATGCCATCCAGACCAGGCTCTTTATCCATTCTAAGGGACTTAAGCGCCTTCCTCACCCTACCAATTGGAATCTCAACATCAGAGAGCCCCCCCTTCCTCATTCTCAGTCCACCTCCCCCTGTGTGGTGTTGGCCTTCCATCATCCCTTGTGAAGACTGACGCAAAGTATCCATTAAGCACCTCCACCCGCTGTCTGGCCTCCTCAGCCCACCCACTCCCTGACCTCAGTCTGCTAATCTGTCCCTTCACTTTCCTCCTTTCCCTGATATGCTTGAAGAACTCTTTTTCACCATTTCCGATCCCCTGTGTCAACCTCTGTTCCATCATTGCCTTGGCTGATCTCACCACCCTGGTCACCTTTTTGGATATCCTTTCATATTCCCCCCCATCTGCCTCCCCTTGCGAGCACTTATATTTCCTATAAGCACTCTTCTCTCCCTCACCATCTCCCTCACCTTCCTGGTCCACCAACTCAGCTTCCTGGCCCCACCAAACTTGCATCTGACTTTTGTGCAGGCCTTGGTGGCTTCCAGGAGCCCTCTTTTAATAATTTCCCTCCTGCTATCTGTGTCCATGTCCTCTCTAATCCCCTCCAACTGCCTCGAGAATCCCCATCATACCCTCAAAGCACACTCCCCTGAAGTCAACCACTACCATTTTTGTCCGATTTTCCCTTCCCCCCAGGTCTAAGGAAAACCAAACCATGACATGGTCACTCCCTGCCAGTGGGTCCCCTACAGCTAGGTTCCTAACCAGATTGCAATCAGTCAGGACCACATCCAGGATACTATAGCAACATTTAGCATCTGGTGTATAAAATGAACAGAATCACTGGGGAGACAGACTTCAAAATATTGCTAAAGCAACTGCTTTGATGGGTAAAAATTTACTGTTATCTAATAGTATTAAAAGACAATGCAATATAAATGACAGAAATGACCCATCTACCAGTACTGAGGTCACACAAATAATAACCCTGCTTGGCCATGATTACAACAAAATCTCTGTACCAGCGGATTCTGGAATGGAGGAGAGCTCAGATACTTAAGGTGCCTTAGTCATTACTAACAGGCAAACGGAAACCAGCCATTTGAACACTCAGCCTTGTGTCTTAAAGTCTAAGGAACCAGGAGATGCATTCAACGTTTTACCTTTTTTTTTAAAAACTTACTTTATCTCCCCGTGGCCCCCAGTCGGCTCCTTTCATCCAGGCATCCCCTGCTTTCTTCAGCCACCATCCATCCACACCCATCTTGCATTTGGGCCACCACCTAACTACCCCCATGGCATACCCCCCATGGCGGAGTGGCAGGGAGCCCCGAACTCTCCAACAGGACCGGATCCAGTACAGGTAGCTCCCTCTGAGACAATGCGTGAGGTGGACGGCCATCAAGCGGCTCAACCTGTGTGCCATTTTTACTTTTTTCCTTACAGCGGTGGGTGAGAAATTCTGATAATGGGTGTGCCACATGTGTGTTTACCCATAGCACACCCACCAGCTGCTCCACCTCTGTGTCCCACTGTATTGGCCTGGCATGCCAACACCTAGCCTCCACTAGGAGCCAGGCAAACACTGGCGGCTGTTCCCCACCCTCCCCAGGGAGTAGAGCAGTCCTCTGGATGCTCAATCATCTCCCAACCCAGCCAGCCCCCGATGACCCACTCTAACTGTGAACACGGGTCGCTGGTACGGCAGGAGGTAAGCTGCCTCAGCCCTCCATGCCACTGGGCCAGCATAGCATTTTATCTTTTAATAAAGGGATATTATCAATGTATGCTCCAAAAGAACTAATTTCAACCTTGCCAAAGACCCTCCTCCAAGAACTTTTCTGCTCGAGCTTTGCAAGTTGCCATTCCATTAGAAACTACTGACACAAGTGCAAACTCAGCTTCCTCAACTCAATATTAGAGGTGGGCAGAGTCCATTAACATCACTAATGGAGTATTTCACGAATAACTCGAATTCCATGAAATACTCCACAAAGCAAAGTTTGTTTATTTGCTTCACACAAAGGCTTGTTACCTCCGTGATGGCAGTTTTTATTATTCCCCATTTATTATTCCCCAAATTAACAAAATGAAACGATGTAAGAAACCACTATGGTTCTCTAAGGAAGTGGCAGTGAAGGTTCAAGAGAAAAAGAAAGCATTCAGGAAGTACAAGGAATCACAGAAGGAGCAGGACAGGCAACTGTATCAGTTAAAGCAAAAGGAAGCTGGGAAGGCAGTCAGAACAGCAAAGGCCCAAACCGAGGAAAAGATAGCCAACTCTGTTAAGAAGGGGGATAAAACCTTTTATAGGTACATCAGGGAGCGAAGGAAGACCAAAGGAGGGCTAGTGAGGCTTAATAAAGAGGAGGGAGGGTGGGCAGAGGGTGACTGTGAAAAGGCAGAGATACTAAACAAATATTTTTGCTCAGTATTTACAAAGGAAGAGGGAGGGGGAGGTACCTAAAACAAACAGTAGAAACACTCTGGTTACAGAAGTTGATACCAGCCCATTTACAGAAGAAAGGGTTCTGAAAGAACTCTTAAAACTGAAGGTGGACAAAGCAATGGAGCCTGATAGGATTCATCCCAGAATTCTAAAAGAACTAAGGGTAGAATTAGTGACACCACTGACTACCCTCTTTAACAAATCATGGAAGGATGGGGTGGTACCTGAGGACTGGAGGAGGACAAATGTGATTCCCCCTTCACAAAAGTGGGAGCAAGGCAGAAGCAGAAAACTACAGACCTGTTAGTTTAACCTCAGTGGTAGGGAAAATGATGGAATCACTTCTGAAGGAAAGAACTGTTGAGTATCTAGAGGCCAGAGGGGCTCAGGACCCAAGGCAGCATGGATTCACAGCAGGAAGGTCATGCCAGACAAATCTGATAGATTTCTTTGACTGGGTGACCAAAGTAGTAGATCAGGGAGGGGCTATGGACATGGCCTACCAAGACTTTAGCAAGGCATTTGACACAGTCCCACACAAAAGATTAATATACAAGTTAGCCAGCCTGAGAGTGGGTCCCAAGATGACAGCCTGGGTAAAGAATTGGCTGGAGAATAGGACACAGAGAGTAATAGTAAATGGAGTCCACTCTGAAGAAAGGGGGGTTACTAGTGGAGTACCACAGGGTTCAGCATTAGGACCGGTCATCTTCAATGTCTTTATAAGCGATATTGCAGAGGGACTGGAAGGAAAAGTATGTCTCTTTGCAGATGACACAAAGATCTGCAACAGAGTTGATGCACAAGGTGGGGTGGAAAGGATGAGAAGGACTTGGCAAGGTTAGAGGAATGGTCAAATGTATGGCAGCTTAGATTCAATGCTAAGAAGTGCAAGGTAATGCACCTGGAAACAAAAACCCAGGGAAGAGTACACAATGGGGGGTGAGATACTAACAACAACAAAATGGAAAGGGACCTGGGGTAGTCATATCAGATGACCTAAAGGTGGGCAAGCAATGTGAGAGGGCAGCAAGGAGGGCTGGGGGATACTGGGATGCATAGGAGAGGCATCACCAGCAGAAAACAGGAAGTTATTATCCTCTGTACAGACAGTTGGTGAGACACCATCTGAGTACTGCGTGCAGTTCTGGAGACCCAATCTCCGCAAGGACATAGACAGGATGGAGGCTGTTCAGAGGAGGGCAACTAAAATGGTGCAGGGTCTGCACCGGAAGACATATGAAGAGAGACTTAAGGAGCTGAATATGTATAGCCTCGAGGAAAGAAGAGAGAGGGGGACATGGTAGAAACTTTCAAGTATCTCAAGGGAATCAACAAAGTCCAACAGGGTAGCATCTTTCAAAAAGAGGTGTGCAAGAACAAGGGGCACAATTTGATGATAGAAGGGGCAGCTCAGAGGTAATTTAAGGAAGTATTTTTTTCTAGAGAGGGTTGTGGATGCATGGAATGGCCTTCCGGAGGAGTTGTGGAGTCAAAAACAGTGGTGGAATTCAAGCATGCATGGGACAGTCATAAGGCAATTCTAGGGGGTGGGGGTAGGAAGAAGTAGGCTGCTGGTTAACTAGGATCTGCAGCTTATCCAATAGGTAGGGAAATGGGCAGACTGGGTGGGCCAAGCGGTCCTTATCTGCTGTCAAAATCTATGTTTCTATGTTTCTATTGTTCTTCCACCCCTCCTTCCTGGCCATTTGCTAGTGCATTCCTTAGGCACTCACCCATTTTGGTAAAGTCAGTCCTCCTAAAGTCCAGTACTTTTGCCTCTGTATGACTTGACTCTATTGCTGTGTTTATTGTGAACCATACTGTTTGATGGTCGCTAGTTCCCAGATGGCTACCCACTTCTACATCTGTGATCCTCTCTTCATCTCCATTTCAGAGAACCAGGTCTAAGATTGCTCCCTCTCGAGTTGGCTCCAATACTAGTTGTCTAAGGCATGCCCCCTGTAGGGCATCTAGAATAACCCCACTCTTCGAAGTGGCTGCTGCAACTGCACTCCAGTTAACATCTGGCATATTCAGATCACCCATCAGCAATATATCCCCTTTTTCTGCCATTCTAAGTATACTTTCTATCATTTCCTTGTTGATTTCCTCCCTCTGAGAAGGGGGTCTGTATACAACCCCTGTGCAGATTGTGGTTCCATTGCCGGTCTCCAAATTTACCCACAGTGCTTCTTCTCCTCCCTGTTTTCCCTTTTGTTCTGTTGCTTTGATTCCTTCCCTTATGTAAAGAGCTACTCCTCCTCCTCTTTAACCCTCCCTGTCCCTCCTGTAGATAGTGTATCCTGGTATGTTTACGTCCCCGTCATGGTTTTGTGTGTACCATGTTTCTGTGACTGCCACGATATCCAGATGTTCCTCCTCCATCAAGGCCACTAATTCAGGAAGCTTGTTACTCAGACTACTGGCATTGGTACTCATTGCTATCCATTTTTTAATGGCTTTATCTTCTGTTGCAGCATCCCCCACTGACCTTTCTACCTCGGTCTTTTTCTCATTTAGTGCCCTGTTTTGTAGGGAGAGCCTGGGATTTTCCTGCTGTTTATCAGTGCCTCCCCCCTTGACTAGTTTAAAAGCTTGCCAATGAAGCACTTAAACCGATTGCTCAAAAGTCTTGTTCCCTTCCTGGACAGATGCAGACCATCCTGCCAGTATAGGCTGTTGTCCCTCCAGGTGGAACCCCAGTCCCCAATGAAGCCAACCCCCTGTTCTCCACACCATTTTTTCAACCATTCATTAAACTGCATGGTGCAAAGTACCATCACCTCACTCATGCCATTGGCAGGCAGCACCTCTGAGAAGGATACTGTGTGTGCTACTTGTCTTAGGCTCCTCCCCAATTCTACAAAGTCCTTCTGCACTGCTCTAATCTCATGTTGAGCCAAGTCATTTGTCCCTAGGTGGACAATGACATCCAGCTCAGACTCCCGTACAGCTGTTCTCGTGATCCTGAGGATGCGCTTCCTCTCCCTCCAAGCCATGGCACCAGGCAGGCACCTTACTTCAGTTTTCCCTGCTCCCCCCAGTTCTATCCCCCTAATAATTGAGTCCCCCACCAGGAGCTGCTTCCTTTCCTTGTGGTGTCCTCTGCCTCCTTCCTGTGGGCCTCCCTTGTGATAGTTGTCCTCAGCCTCCTTAGTCTTCTCTGCCGGTGCATCCATAGGGGAGCTATGCTCCCCCTGAATGGTGTATGGATTTTGGAGTGGAACAACTGACTGGGTGTGCCTCTGTTCCACCATCCTCACCCTCCCTAAACCCACTGTGGTCCAATGGCTGTGCTTTCTTCACAACCTCTGAGGTAGTGGTGGTGGCTCTGGTGCTCCCTGGATGGGGGAGGTTCCCTTCCTACCATCCAGTGTGGCCTGGGGGAAGGTTCCCTTACTACTGTCCAGTGTGGCCTGAAGACAGGCAACTTCCTCCCTCAGGGCAGAGAGTTGTCTGCAAATAGGGCAGCATCTCAGCCTCCAGAAAGACTCCCGGAAGACTGCTGCCCACAGCCATTACATTACACCTCCCCACATGTTTATCTACTTTTTGTGTGTGTGTGTGTGTGTGTTTGTGTGTGTGATTGGTTTGTTATATAGAAATATATATATTATACAATGTGTATGCTTATATTGTTAGTGCAGTGTGCTAGAGAGGATATGACAGTGATATGCACCTTGCACTCTAGAGGAAATGATGTCAGATGCCCAGGTATAAAGGAACTATTTCCAGGGGTGGGTGGGGTGAGGGGTGAGAAGGGGTTGGGCCTAAAGCGTGCCCTCACAAAACAATCAGCTAAGAGCTCTGACCCACCGCTGCGATGAGTGCCTTCCTGTCAGCAAGATACCCTACACAACAATTTGACAGAGAAAATACCCTGTTAATCAAACAGAGAAAAATGCAGACATCCAAGTCAGACACAGGTAAAACCTCTCCAGCCCCAAAACAGCCTGGTGGTTTGTGCTCTGAAAGCAGTCAGCCCCAAAATAAGACAGCTGTGCTTTAATCTCTTCCTGCACTGAAAATCTTAAGAATTGTAACAAAGACTGTCTTTTCCTGATAATTCTAAGTTCCTTATTTCACCTTTCAGTTAGAAGTAGCCTCCACCTGCAGAATATCTGCTACAAACCAAAGACAATTGTAAGGTTCACCTCCCTCTGTTGTGAGCACAACTCGCTTTCTTGCAAATCCTATGTTCAGTATTGCAGCTTCCAGCCAGAGGTAGTTTGACTTGAAAAATATTAGCTGTTCTCAAACAACCGTATGCTTCAATTTTACAAGATCAGCCAGTACTTTGTAAGGAAGACCTTTGGAGGACAGGATAAAATGCCAATAGGTCATTGGCCATGGCTTGACAATAAGTAGGTTTGAGAAGCAAAAGTTGTTTTGGTCACCCGCCCCGCCCTTGGTAGCCACAAGGGAAGTAAAGAGAGAAGACATTCAGGCTGAGTAGAAAGATAATGCCAATGGCCCCTCCAAGCAGCTGGTAGCAAGTCATAGCGCCTGATCTGGGGTATAAAAGTGCAGATAAACCATGAGAAAACTTTGTTTCTAGGCCAAACAAGTGAGACTAATCTCAATAACAAAAACAAACAAACAACAGTGGCCTCAATCTTTTATAGCCAGAAATGCACAATGCTGCAGATTTCCTTCCCCTTAGGGGGCCCAATAGGAGCTGCTGCAGATATGGTCACAATTTTACAGTATAAACCAGTTAAGGGTTATAAATGAGAGGCCTACCTTCCTAGAGTAGAACAACAGGGATCCTGGTCTGCTAGTAGCCTTATCAGATGCATGATTTGAACTGGAGAACAGGGGTTTCTGGGACCCGGATAGACAAGAAATTTGATACTAGAGTCATGTGCATCACTAGCCTATAAGGTGGGCTAAAACCCATGAGGTAATGTCTGGAGTGCCATGGATGGTCAACCAATCACAATGGAGCGAGAGGAAGTTGTGGTGGAGGGGAAATGAGGTGAGAAAAGGGGGGGTTGAGGTGGGGTGGGGAGATATATAGAATTCAGAGCAGATAAGGAGAAGTGTAGGGCAATGGGGCTAAAAGCATTTACAGGAGGGGGCAGTGTGGCCTTGGAGAAAAAAGGAAAGAGAGCATTTGGAGGAGGCAGACTGAATTGTTAGTGGAAGGAAGTTCCATAGATTAGGAAGGCAGAAGAAGCAACCAGACTGGCCAGCTAGGGATCTACAAGAGGGGAGAAAAAGAGAATGATAACCTGAGTTATGGAGAGTATGTGTAGAGTGGCATGGGGATAGGAGAGAGCTGAGGTAACAAGAGAGCAAAGCCAACCAGAATTTAGAAATAAAGTGGACACAGTGGATGAAACTGTGGTTATTCAGGAAAGGGAGCGAAGGAGAGATCAATGTACAGAAAACAGTGATGAGTCTGAGAGGGACAGGCCACGCCAAAATGGCAAAAGGAGTGGAATAGGAGATCCAATCTGGTCAGGGTGGATTTAGGTGCAGCACCATTGACAGTCACCATAATCAAAAATGGGGAGGATCATTTTAGTGATGATGTCCTGCTGGGCAGATATAGGGATATAGCTTTTGTTTCTATAAAGTGCAACAAGTTTAGGGTGGAGATTTTTATACATGGCATCAACGTGCTGAGAATAACCATGGTGGCAGTCAAGTTGGACAATGAGATACTTAAATGAGGGTATGTCATCAATTTTTCCAGTCGAAGGTGAGAAAGTTATATAGACAGGGTTGTTGATACAGTAAAGTCCTTTGACCAGTGCATGTTCTAAGTGTGGGGCTTATGAAATGGGCAGAGACTGCTGCACTGGTTTGAGTTAAGGGTACTTTGGGTTGGAAGAAGATTTGTATACAGGTGGAGCATTTTTCAAGACAATTTTCCTTGCCATGATACCTTGACATGACCTGATTCTGGCAGACAGGGACAGCAGGTTGGCTTTATTAAGCAGGCTACAGTGGTGACAGTTTTCAAAATTAGAAGCCCCTCCTCCTAGCTGACATTACCTGCCAGTGAGACTGTGACTGACTGCTGCCACCTTGTCAGCCTTGTACAGTGTTACAGGACAGGGATTTTGGTCTCCAATAAGGAAGGGAGAACAGCTGCAGGCACAGATGCAGGGGAGAGTCTGAAGTGTAGTCCATTGTTGATTGCAGTGCTGCTCCCCTTTTAAAATGGGAAGCCTCTCTTCCCAGCTGAAGCTGCCTGATGGTGAGAGTGGAACTGACTGCTTCTACCCTATTGACCTCATCCAGTGTTTGAGGGCTTTCCCTTGAAAAAGCAGGCAGTGAGCTTGCAAAGCATGCGGGGTATTTTATGAATGGCCAGAGCACAAAATATAATGAAAACTGAGTTAGAGCAACAACAATGAACTGCAGTGACTGCTGGTTGATTCATTTAGATTCTTACACATGCATCAGAATGTTATCTTAGCAATGGATTGTCAGACCCTGTTGGAGATCTGGGTTCTGCTAGAGAAACAAGAAGGGGCCAAGAAGATTACTCAGTGGGAGTTGCAGCAGTTGGTTGGGTATCTCAACTTTGCCTGCAGAGTGATTCCCATTGGAAGTACTTTCTTAAGATGCATGGCAAAACTAGGCAAGGGTTGCAAGAAGCCACATCACATGATCTGGGTTACAGAGGGATTCCGTGAGGACTTGCAGGCCTAGCAGATATTCATCACTCATTTCAATGGGGTGGTGATGTAGCAAGAGCCTAGAAATGGCCAGCCTCTGGAGCTGTTCACAGACACAGCTGGAGGCTAGGGTTCATGGTGTATTTCCAGGGTGAATGGAGCACTGCACAATGGCCATCAGAGCAGGCATCAGCTGGCCTGCACAAGCAGATCACACTATTTGAGTTTTCCCAGGGGTAGTGGCATTGTGTGTTTAGGGCCCTAGGCTGTGGTACAGGAAGGTCTATTTCTAGTCTGACAATATGGGCATTATGTACACCATCAAAGGTCAACTAGGGTATAAGGGCCCTTTGGTTGATCTTGTGGCACATGGACAGCTGGTTCTGATTATAATATGATATTTTTTCTTCAATATAAAATATGTAGGGGAGTGTCTGTCAGGAGAAACTACTGTCTTGCTGAAACTAACACATCAACCCCCCTCCCCAGGTATAAGTTCAAAGGACAGGACGTAGGTTAAACTACAGATATCTGCGATGCAATTACCTTGTCAATTTGCTTTGAAGCCAGGAACCAATATATCCATTTTAAAATGCCATCAGGGAAATCCTTTGATTTGCACTAGGTGTCATGAGGAAAGGGGCATATGCATGTGTTTGAGGTGTCTTCCAAGGAAGCCAGCTAATTACATCAAAGAGACTTTGATGTCTGTGTGAAGCAGGTCCCAGACTAAATTGGGAAGTCCAATATGCATTTGCTAGGGGTATCTAGTGAATTACATCAAAGAGACTTTGATGTCTGTGTGAAGCAGATCACAGACTGGTTTGGGGGAAGTCACATGAAGAAAGAAGATTCACTGATGTCACCTATTTTGTTAAAAAACCTTATTAGGACATCCTGTGTTATAAAATATAAATTTTAATACACCAAGGTGGAGTTAGGTGACCCCAGAGAGAAGGCCGACTCAAGACTGCTTTTAAGTGTACTGAGCAGACCTCACAGAGACACATTCATTTTCTGACTGAGAAAGAGGAACATCAAAGCACTGAAAGATTAAGAAAGCAAGGATACATTAGATAAGACCAGTCATAGTGTATGGGTTGTAGGAATTTGCACTTTTAAACCTATTTTGTTTTTAAGACTGTATGTGTTGGGATATCTTGTTCTGTATTTTACTGTTTTCCTATTTTTACCTATTTTAAAGTAAAGATATATATTTTAAACACAGAAACTGCCTGGTGTGCCTTGAAACTTCTTTTATCTATAAGTGAAGCTTAGATGGTTATAGTTGACACTGTGCATGAGCTTATTGTGGTACCAAACTGGGAAACAGGTAAGAGTTCTCTAGGTCTTGCATAGAGTTCTAAGGGTTCATTTTGTAATACCTAGTTAGGTGCCCATAGGCAAAGATATCTGGCCCCCTGAAGACAGAATTATCTGAGCCTGATAATTGGGTATGCTAACAAGAGGTTATCAGTTTGAATCCCTCCAGAACTTGGGACAAAGGTGACTCGAACCCACAAAACAGACAAGAGGGTTACCTTGTTCTGCTAACTGTTCACAATTCTAAGCTCAGAGGTTGGCACTTTGGGAGTAGAGGGCTGACCTGCTGAGTGGGGTTGTGACAGACCTAAGGAGCATTTATCTTTTAAAATATATGTTTCTGAATATTCGGTATATGGCAGTCCATGTACCCGGTATTGACAATGGAATTACTGATGCTTTATTTCATTCACAGTGGCAAAGATTCAGTGCATTGGCAGCAGCAACTGAACAGCAGCCACAGGTGGTTGCTCCCTTTCTGTGGAGGCTGGTAACCTCAAGACATGGAGATAAATTGATAATTCTATAGCACTGTGGACAAGAAAGGCCTATTGTCAGGGAGTAGAACACTCCTCGCTGCTCAGGCTGAGATGGGATGCCCCAATATCTGGCCAGTTCTGGTCAATCAGCTGTGTAGGTAAATAATATAAGCCTAACAGGAAGGGTTGTCCCCAGAGTGGTGGGACATCATCTCTCAGGGTTATCATGGTTTTCTCAGGCGATGGGGTTCACCGACACCACCTGAGCCTTCAAGGTATGGAAAGTCATGGAGGTTGGGGAAAGTCCCAGGGCACACCGCTGGACAGGTAGTGCCCCATCATACTGGCAATCTTGGCTCAAGTATGGACAGTATTGCCTTTGGCATGCTGGAGCGCATATGAGGCAAGGCTGTTTGAGACAATGTACCTGGTGGTGTTCTGTGGGACATTCTGGATTTTTGAGTTGACCCAAGCCACTCAAGCAAAGGGGGTATCAGGCTTGCTGTTTGACAATGTTTTTGCCTTGAAGGAGGGGGCCCTTTGTGCAGTTAAAAACCAAGATTAACCAGGGGTGCAGTGGCCATTGGTGCTGGTGAAGGCCCTGCCTGGCTCCTCCTGGCAGGTCTCAGAGATGGTAAGGACCCACATAGCCACTTGTCCAAAAGAGGGAGAATCATTCTTCCAGGATAAGGATGTCAAGCCAGTGATGGCCTATCCGTTTTGGTATATTTTTAGTAAGGCCATCCAGCAAGCTGAGTTGGACACCCGGGAGTTCAACACACTTTCCTTTCAGCACCTCCCGCTCTTTCTCCTCCTTTCTTTGGATCCCCATCCATGTTACAAGGGGGAGCAAATGCAAGAGGCCAAGGATTGTTTGATGGAGAAATCCAGGGACTGGGGCAATGGAAGTCCCAGGCATTTCTGCACTACATCTGCCTGTATTTGCAGTAACTCTCTTTAGTCTCTTTCTGGTTTCCCTGATGGTGCCAGGAACATATGGTTCTGTGGTCATTCCTTCATCTATTGGGCAGCAGTGAGAGTGGCCAGCCAGCCTGGGGGCAGCAACCTAGCTACATCTCCATGGGCAGCATGAATTCTTTGACAGGAAGTAAAGGGTATATGCTGGAGGGAGCTGCTTCCAAGGCTGAAGGAGAGGCTTGTGCACAAAGGAACCTAGACATCAAGCTGACCCACCCTAAGGGTGAAAACTTGGGACCTCAAAAAGTGATAGGCCTGCTACTGTTGATGACAGATGATCTTCACTCCATTAAACACTGGTGACCCCATATGGTTCTCATTTGGTTGCACTTGATTCGGCAAGAGCACTGGCTGCATGCGAGAGACATTAGAGCAATTAGTGCTGCATGCACTCATGATAATTGTGAAATGAGCCTTTATGGAATCCACAGTGGGGGGAGCTGTTATGAGACATACAGGCATTGTGTTCCTCCCACCAGAGTCTTTATGTCTGGGTGGATGGACAGTTAGGAGAAGGATGAATAGATCTGATGTCAATTTTTTTTTCATTCTTTCTTTATTAATGGTATTTTCCACAATATATCATTCTAAAACAATCAAATTACACAGCCAAGAACTCAGAACAACTCTAGGTCATTGTGTCTTGTAATGACTGTAACTCATACATGGCATAATTTCCCTGTTTTAATTTTTGTTAAGTATATAAGTCTTGTAATAATAAAAGGAAAAAACAAACAAAGAGACAGAACCTATTGGGCAATTAACAAGAAACTAAAAAGTTTACTGTGGCTCCCAGAAACACCTTGTCCTAGCAAGGGGCAT
Source organism: Neoceratodus forsteri (assembly GCA_016271365.2). Lineage (NCBI taxonomy): Eukaryota > Metazoa > Chordata > Ceratodontiformes > Ceratodontidae > Neoceratodus > Neoceratodus forsteri. The sequence continues at coordinate 1,283,788,715 of CM057454.1, read as the reverse complement.
CTCTTATCTACTTCTTTAGTGTACATCTTAGATCTCATGTAGTTACAGTTAATTGTATATAGGATAAAGTATGGAGTGCAGTGTGTTACGAGAATTTAACAGACACCCAAGTTGTTGGATGGCACATAAACCCCGAGGGCTTATGCTAGCCATCCAACAATGAGGGTGTGTGTTAAATTTGAGTAAAACACAATGCACCCCATATTTTATTTTATATAATTGAAGGGGTTCAGTTTTTTCCATTGAGAGGTATGAAAATTAATGAAACACACAGTTTTGCCTTGTCTCGTGGATTTTCTTCATTTGGTAAAATGTGGAGTTTGTAAGAGTGTTACAGCGGGAATTTAACTAACTTTAACAGCAAACAGAAACAAAAAAAAAGTCTGATTCAATCTCCTGGTTGCTTTTCTTTAGGTTGCTATGGGCGTTGCTAGGTGTTGCTTAGCAGTGGAGTCTAGTAACCTGCAGAGGGAGGGGAAACGGTGATAAAAAAAGTTGTGAGAAAGCTTTGTTTTAATTTTTTTTGAGGTAGTAGGGAAAAGAGAAAATATCTTGTCCTTTCACAGCGGCTCAGGAGGTGAGTGTTTGGCTGACTGAATTCAAGAGGGACACTGTTTGTGGCAGTCTCGAGCTGCATTGCATCTCAAGCATTTTCCAATTGAAAAAGGTGCGTGAATGCCGTAACACCTACTCAGGTGTTACGGTATTTAATACACGCTTTCTTCAATAGGAAAAAACAGAACCTGTTAATTATAAATGCTTAACTCCATGGCTTGACCAACAATATCCTCAAAGTTCCCTAAACTAATCTCCCTCAATGGTCACCCATCTAGACCAATGCTCTACAAATTTGCCTAGCCTATTCTGCACCTGGTATGTTAACCTTTCCATCTCCTGATTGTCAATAATCACCTTTTTCCACTAAGTACAGGTGGGGGGATCTGGTTTTAACCATTTATGTGTGATAGCTTTATTGTATGCGGCCACACAAATGTGCCATAAGTACTTAGTACTGACACCCTTCACTCCCAGGGGATGGAGTCCCAGCACTATATTCTGAAACTGCAGTGGTGTGAGAACCTGAAGAAGATTCCCTAGTTTATCCATGACAGCTCTGTGAATACTAGTGAGAACTGGGCAAAATTAAAAAAACATGGAAGTGGGATGCCCTTCCTTCCACGCAAAACCCTCCAGCAGTTTTGTGGCACAGAGGTGTTCCATTTAATTTGAAGCGTGGGTGTGAGAAAAAAGTGTGTTTTGAACTTCCACATATATTCTGGCCATTTTGGGGAGGAGGTAACCTTAGCTAAACCCGCCCAGATTTTAAGCCATTCCTCTTGGGACAGGTGAAATGCCACCTCTCCTTCCCATTTCTGCTGAAGAAAACCAGCTGAGTCATTTCTATGATTATTAACAAATTGATAAATCTTGGAGCTAGCTCCTTTGGGTGATCTAATGGAGAGAAGGGACTCAAATGATACACCCGAAGGTGTGTCCAATTGCTGAGTCTGGTACTGCCTTAGTTGGGTCTTTATATAGGCCTTTATTTGTAGATAATGAAACATGTCAGAAACCGACCATCCAAACCTCTCCCTGCACTCCCCAAATGTAAGGATACTATCACCAGGCATAAGTTGGGCAGGGAACTGAAATGCTCCCTGTGCCTGCTGGGTCTACCACGAGTCCACTTTTGTGGGCAGAAACTCTGTACACCAGGCTAGCCATCTGTGCCTCCATAAGTTTGTCCGAACAAAATAATATTTTTGAAACCTAACCCAAGCTCGTAATGTTAGTCAGACATCTGTATAAAAGTTTGTAATATCTGGCCTATCTTGTGGTATATCAAAGAGGTAGGACTGAAGGGATCTCCTCACAGATAAGGCCTGTTCCATCTGTAGCCAGTGCTCATCAATGTGTGTGTTGCCCCAAAACAATGCTCACTTAATCTGTGTAGCTAGCCAATACTCTTGCAAATCAGGTACAGGTCATCCCCACGTCATCTTCCAGTAAAGAGCAGAGTCCTTCTTACCCTTGGGTGCTTATTGGCACAAATAAAAAAATACTGCATTGGACCTCTGAGAACCACTGGATACACAAATGTGCATGGACCCATTGAAAAACATAGAAATCTAGGTTACTGGTTCATTTTAACAGCCTGTATGTGAGTGTACATAGGGAGGGGGGAGCAATGACCAACATTTAATATCCTCCCCTAACCGTTTTAGCAATGGGGCATAATTGTCTTGATATAGGTAATTATTAGTAGAGTGGAGGGTCATTCCTAAGTATCTGAGTGTGAGAAGACTCCATCTCATAGGAAACTGTTACTTAAGCCTACGTGAGGGAGTGAAATGAAATGTCAATATTTGTTTTCCATGCATGAAGTGTATATCCTGATATTACAGAAAATCAGTCAATCAATTTCATAACCCTAGGGAGAGATACAGCGGGGTTCCTTAGGTTTAAGAGTATTTCGTCCATGTACAACATGATTTTGTGGACTCTACAGTACCTCCTACTTCCACATCCTACACCCTTTGATCTTGTCTAATCTGTTGCGCAAAAGGCTCAATAAACAAGGTAAAAAGCAGGGGTGATATCAAGCAGCCCTGCCTAGTGCCCCTGCCCAGCAAAAAGCAGGTGGAAATTATATTATTCATTCATACATATGCTAAGGGATCAGTATATAGTCTTCTGATGATACCCAAGAAGGCATCAGAGAACACAAACCCAGCAAGGACCTCCTGAAGAAACTCCCAATCGACCTGATCAAATGCCTTTTCGGCATCAAGACTCGATCATGGTCAGTTTGGGATCGGTCTCTATGTGGTCTATAATATGTAAAGTACGATGGACATTATCTGGGTCCAGTCTACCTGACACAAAATCTGTTTGGCCTTATCAATTATAGTAGGAATTAGACCCTCCACTCTTTTAGCTAGAATGGCTGTAAGGGACTTGTTGTCCACATTAAGGACAGGAATGGGGTGATATGAGGAACACAGAGTTGGATCCCTGCTGGGCTTGGGTATAACAGAAACCACTGTATGTCACCAAGATGGAGAGGGGCCCCATCATCTACTAAAATCTCCTGATAAGCCTGCTGTAGCAGTGGAACCAGAGTATCTTTAAATTATTTATAAAATTTGGCTGGGAGGCTGTCCATGCCAGGGCTTTTTCCAGTTTTACTGGTCCCTATAACAGGTAATTTCAGCAGTAGTAATCAAGCAGACGAGGAACTCATTTGGTGCTTCTTAGAGTTGGGTAATTTTAAGCCCTGCAAGAAAGTTTTTATCTGATCCACCCCTGGCTTCTGCTGTTGTGTGTATAGTTTCCTATAATAGTCAGTAAAGGCCTCTGAGATACCTGTTAAGTGACTAACTCGTGTCCCGGTGGCTGAGTGTGTGATATGGGTTATGTGGGCTTGAGCTCTCCTCGCTCGTAATCTTACTGTTAACAATTCTAGAGATCTCAGACCTCCCTTGTAATAGAGTTGTTTCAAAAAACTGTAAGTTTTGTTCCATTTTCTGATCTACGTAGTGATTAAGTTCTTATCTTAGTCTAATTAATTCTTTCTCCCTCTGTCTGCCAGGCCTACACTGTTGCTGATTCTCCAGGTTTTGGATTTGGGTTTCAAATTGTTATTGTTTTGCTAATCTCTGTTTTTTCCTCACCACTACTCTGTCTATAAGTTTGCCCCTTAACTATATCCCACAGCATACCTTTACTAATCTCTACAGTTGCATTATCTTAGATGGCCTGTGATATCAGTAAAGGGATCTGTTCTTGAACTTCAGTATCATTCAACATGATAGCTTTAATCTCCAGAATGGGGATTTCTTTGGCAATTGCAAATCAATGTGGAGGGTCAGGGCTGCATGGTCAGAAAGGCCAATAAGGCCGATTATTTATTTATTTTATTTATTTGAATCTAGGATTACAAGTACCTTTGAGCCAAGGCTTTTTTACAAAGATTCCATGTCGGATGAGGTACAATTCAAACAAGACATTGAATAACAGTATAACAGTGGGTTACAGGCAGTTACATACAGTTTTATACATTCAATACAGTAGCAACAATGCCAGAAGGAGGTCTGATAACAGGGTTAACACGGTAATACGTATTATTGTATTACATGGTAAAATGGATTATACATTTAGAAGTCTGCAAGATATGCTCTCATGACAAAAAGAAATAATCTAACAATGAGCACATATGCTCCTCTGGTGGTCACGAGGGCAACAGGATCTCCTGTCCTCCCACGAGTCACGCAGAATGCAGAATCTCACCAGCTCATCTGATGGTCACGAGGATAACAGGATCTCCTGCCCTCCCATGAGCCCCGCAGAATGCAGAATCTCCCCAGGTACTGAGCCACCGGCCAAGGCAGAGCACCAGCTTGTTTGTCTGCTGTGGGTGTATGTGTGTGTGCGTGGGTGGCCCCGCAACCCCCACCACCACCCTTGTTGAACTGTTAATTATATAGGCTGTCCCTCATGACTGCCAGAACTAATCAGCCCACTTTCCCCTTTGCACATTATCCTCATCCAACACTAGTGGCCACCCTAGAGCTGCTGCAGCCCAAACACAGTTTAACATGCTGCCTCTCTCTCTAGCTATAGTCTGCCTACTCACAACCATATCATCCCTCCCACCCTCCTCCTCCTCCTACCCAGGACAGCAACAGCAACATAGCTCCCTAATATTCATCACTGTCATTGTCACGCAGCCTTACCACTCAGCCTCCTCCCTTGGGCAGAACCTTTTATATCGCTGGTATAACTGGGAACTTGGAGCCACCATCCTCCCTCCCTCCTTTCATGCGGGGTTGTTAGCCTTAAATGTCTCCCCACCAATCAGCTCATCGTCTACCTCAAGTACTCCTCATCAACCCCCTGCCGGCCGCAAGTCACAATGGGCCATGCTCCTAGCAAGACAACTATTGACTCTACTGCGCCTCCTAACCAGGAATGTTGAGTGAAACCTTGGTCCAACCCCCCCCCCCATACTGGACACCTCTCTCCCCCTGCTATCCATTTACAAGGAGGCTTCAAAATAGCACACCTAAATATATGCAGCATCCTGAACAAACTCACAGCACTACAACCAAGCGTCCTATCCCTGTGCCCCGATATCCTAATCATTACTGAAACCTGGCTGAAGCCCCACAACCTGGATGCTGAGTACTATATACTTGGCTACTCCCCCATTCAGCAGGACCGTCAGGGCAAAAGGAAGGGTGGTGGCACTGCCATGTTCATCTCCTCCAAGCTCCAGTTCACCACAATCAAGACTTCCATACTCAAGTTGTCTATAGACTCCATACTAATCAAAATCTCACTCCCTCACTCAATTTCCTTATACATAGCTGGGTCCTACTGCTCCCCAGATACCCCACTTCCCATCATCCTAGACAACTTGGGCACCCTAAAATCCCTTGCAGCCAGTGGGGAGCTACATATCCTAGGGGATTTCAACCTGAACTGGCTCTCCAGTGCTAGCTCCAAAATATGAATGCACTAAACCTGTCCCAACAAATAACAGAACCCACTCACCTCAACCACAAATCTAAGAACCATACTCTATTGGACTGGGCCCTAACCTCCTACCCCCATCGTATTATTGATGCTGGACTCCTACCGGACTCTCTCAGTGATCTCCACATGATATACTTGGTGCGGAACATATTCAGACCTAAGACTCCGCCCCCCGTACACTACTCATCAGGTCATATAAATCCCTGGACCTGACAGCACTCTTAACTGACCTGAATAAAATCGACTGGTCCTACATCCCACGGGCACCCTCCATCAATGCTGCCCTGGAATTCTTCATGTCCAGATTCCTGTGCTATCTGAGGCTACCATGTGCCACTCAGAAGATCCAGAGTAAGGGGCACCCACTTACCCTGGGTGACCGCCGATCGCATAGATCAACTTCGAGTCAGGGACCAAGCCTAAAATACCTATAAGGTAACAGGTTCTCAATTGGCACTTCAACAATACCGCTCACTGCGGAATACCTGCACGAGGCTTATCCGCAAGGCCAAATCTAATTACTTCAAGTCCTCTTTCCACACTAACTTTAATCACCCGGCTAGGTTTTGGAAGTCAATTAAATCTCTCTTCTCCCTTCCCCTCTCCTCTGTCCCAACCTCCTACACCAGCCCTCAATGTAGCAGCCATCATTCTCGCTGCACCGAACACTGTGGCCACAGAGCTTTACTCCTTTTTCACAAGTTGCGTGTCCTTTCTCTCTTATCTTGCCTTCCACCCCACCCCATGCAGCCATCCCCCCCATCCCAGCCACACCCCATCCTCCCACTTCTTTTGCCTAGTTACACCTACAGAGGTATTAAAAGCACTATGGTCACTCAATCCTTCCAAAGGTAAATGCCCCTCGGGACGGGACTCTAAAATGCTCTTCCTGAGGTCAGGTGATGGCGGCTTGAAGAGCGGCAGCAACCCTCCACAGCTCTGCGCCCCTGCTCTACGTATCAGTCTTTTCATTCTGATTCTCTGGTAATAGCGAGAATTGAAACTCAGCACCTGAAAGGGGAAGACTTCCGGAATCTTGTGGTACCAAAAACTAATGGATCTCTACATGAAAAAGGTGCCGCTGTGCCATTCTCCATCGCCAACTCCAGAGAAGGATAAGGCCGCAAAGCGGCCTAAATATCAGCAGCTGGGCTTGAGTAAATCCCCTCCCGTATCAACAGCACTCTCAGAAGAGAAATTCCTGGAGATCATGTGGCCATTACAAGAGAAAATCTCGGACATGTCAGAGGATATTCAGCAAATTAAGTCCTCAGTCCAATCGCTTACTATTAGGGTGGGAGATATCAAAGTTAAACTGAGTGCATTAGAGAAAAAACACAATAAAACTGAATTAACCATGATGCAATTTGGCCAGAGACTTAAGAGACTGGAAGAGAAACTAGAGGGCTTGGAAGGGAGGAGTAGGAGGAACAATCTCCTTATTATTGGAATTCCTGAGTAAGAAGAGTGGTTGACTCCTATTATCTTCATACAAAAACTCTGAAAAAATTTCAGGCCCTTCACCGAATGGGCCCACATACATAATTGAGCACGCTCATCGAGCTTTCTGTCCTCCCCAACCCCCTAACGCTCCTCCTCGACCACTGATCTTTAAAATGCTGAACGTTTTAGATAAACAGCACATGTTGGCCAAAGTTCGAGAGGTACAAGATGTTCTCTGGGATGGAACGAGAATAAGGATTACCCAAGATCTCCCACAGACAGTTTGGGACAAGAGGCAGGAAAGGCACCCTACTGTCTCGAAGCTAATCGCTGCTGGCACGCCATTCCAGATGAAGTATCCAGCGGTGCTTCAGGTTAAGTCCAGAGAGCAGTGGATATCTTTTGAGAAACATGACCAGGCGTTACAGGAGCTCAGGATCTTTTTCCTGATTTGTTCAAATGACCACAGACTTGAGAGTAAGTGGAAATTTTAACAAGCTTAAAGTCATCTGCTGAATATCCTTGAGGAGTAAACCGATTACTGAGTGACTGTGGCCTACTTCTGTCTTGGACTGACCCTCGAGATTGAGACAGATGCATAGTGCCCTGATGGGCTAAGAAGTTTGTTGTTTGCTGGGACTTTAATCCGAATGTCTGCATTTTGGTTTGTGCACCTTTGTGGTGGTACATCTGAGACACTCAGTACTTGCTTTGTTCTGCATCTGCGACCATGTTTTCTGTTTAAATGCCTATACTACGTTGCTCTCTATGGGCAGATGCTGGATTGCCATGTACTTTATTTTACTGATGGTGACTTTTCTGCCTATCTGTTAGAGAATCAGTGTTAACACTTACTTTGCATTTTTTGGGGCTGGAAGAAGATGTACCCCCTGATAGTGCCGGTGAGCCAGGACAACGACCACGTATAAGAGCTAACTGGATTTAAAACTGGGGGGGGGTCTATTTTGTGCTCATCGGGGTCAGCTACTGCATTTTCCATTATGGTCCTTCTTTTTCTATGTTTTCCATGCATGTAACTAATCTGATACTCCACAAAATGACTTTTAGATTACACCAATACCTCTTTATTTTCTATTAATTGTGCTATCACTACTTGTTGGGGTTAAAAGTTTTACTGTTTAAATCTGATTAGAATCCGGTAGTGCTCGCTAGGGATATAGCAGGGGAGTGATCGGAGTGGGGAGGTAGTGGTTCTGGCATGATTCAATCCTGCACAGCAACATCACTCGACAGGATAAATAAGTGATACGGTTGCTAGCTCTGGGGGTTGATTTGTACTATAGGTTGGGAAAATTTGTTATTAGTGTTATAGGAGATTAATGTTTCTTTCAAATAATATGAGGGTTAACGGGAATGGGGAATCAAGTATATCAGTTTGTCCTAGCATTGACTAGTACATCATGATTGTCGATAGGTTATTCCTCCAAGGCATTACTGCCCATAAGATAGCCCAACGTACTAGTAATATGTTTATCTGTCAGTATGAGTGGGCCCTATAAGATTATCAGCTGGAATGTGAAAGGTGTCCAAGACCGGTGTAAAAGGCAGGTGATCCTCCGGCATCTTCTTCACTTGAAAACTGGGACAGCATGTCTCCAGGAGACGCATCTCCGACGTGAAGAAGTTTATCTGTTCTCTAAAAGCTGGGTAGGTCAAGCATACGGTGCCGGGAAATTTACAAATGGTTGGTGTGGCAATACTAATTGGGAAAAATATACCTTTTAAACTTGAGAGGGAGGTTTGGGACCCTAATGGTAGATATATCCTGTTGTATGGTCTGTTGGAAGCCCAAACAGTTATGCAGGGAGCCATATATGGCCCAAACTGTGATTCTCCACATTTCTTCACACACCTGCTTAGCTTAGTGGTGCCCAGCACACCCACCGTGACCATACTGGGGGTGATTGGAATACTGTCCTATATTCACAACTAGATAGATTGGATCCTCGGAAGCAGGGGATTGCTCCTTCTCAGAGGGCCTTATTTGATCTTATGAGGGGAGCGGATCTCATTGATGTGTGGAAGATACTAAATCCAGACGAGCGTCAATACACTTTTTTCTTCCTTCCACATAGATCCCTATCTCGAATTGATTTCTTCCTGCTGAGCTCCTTTGCTTTACAGGGGGTAATAAATGTAGATATACATGAGAGGGTCATATCTGACCATTCACTCATCTCCTTGGTATACCTCTTGGGACCTGGTATTAAGAGAGACACCCTTTGGCGCTTGAACAATCAGCTGCTCCAAAGTCCCGATTCGTTACAGCACATCAGAGACTTTATCTCCAAATTTGTAGTAGATAATAGAAATTAAGTGACTAAAATAGACATAGTCTGGGCAGCACTGAAATGTTCCCTTCGTGGTGAATGCCTCCAGATGGCAGACACTAGGTATAGACAATTTAGATCCTGCCAGAACAAACTGATTGGGGACATTCGGAACTTGGAAACGGTGCTTAATCATCGTTCTCCTGAAGTAGATTGGGTTACTTTGCATGGCCTACAAGCTCAATATTCTGCCCTTATGTTTCAGCAAGCAGAACTCTCCTTAAGGCGTACTTAACTTAGGTACCTTGACACTGGGGAAAAAGCTAGTAAGCTGTTGGCAATCCGGCTCAAACAAAGTGAATCTTCTCGTTTCATTTCTAGTATGAGAACTGGTAGAGATAACCAAGTAGTCACCTCCCCTAGGGACAGTGTGGAGGTGCTTAGGTCCTATTACTAGGGACTTTATGCTGAACACCGAGAAGAGAGACCCACTGAATCAGATATTATTGGGTATCTTAGCTCTGTTAATCTATGCAAACTATCCCCCCCAAGCTGCCCCACTTGACACTCAGATCAGCGTTCAGGAAGTTAAACTGGCAATCGAACAGCTCTCCTTAGATAGATCCCCTGGGCCAGATGAACTTTCAAACAATTTGTATAAATACTGTCTTTCAGAGCTCGTCCCTCTCCTCACTGAGGTATATAACTTCTGGTTCTCTGAGGGCTTGTCAGAGTCAGAGTCCCTTAAAGCACTGATAACCCTTATTCTCAAGCAAGGCAAGGATCCCCTATATCCTGAAAGCTATATACCGATATCGCTGCTTAAATTATGGCTAAAATTCTGGCTAATAGGCTGGGACCCGTGCAACCTCTCCTTATTGGTAGGGAACAGATTGGATTTATGACAGGTAGATCATCTGCCGGTCATACACGTAAGCTAATGCACATACTCTCAGCATCCAGGGACTTGGATTGGCCGACGGTTCTTGTGTCCCTGGATGCTGAGAAAGCATTCAACAGGGTCTCTTGGGACTTTCTTTTTACAACTTTGGCCCACTTTGGTATACCCTCTGGATTCCTTAGATGGGTTAGATTATTGTACTTCTCCCCTTCAGCTCAAATCTGGTGTAATGGTATATTGTCCGAGCCCCTCTTGCTTCAGAGAGGGACCAGACAAGATTGCCCCTTGTCTCCCCTACTTTTCAACCTCTACTTGGAACCCCTGATTCAAAGACTGGCACCCCCCCTCCCACGAAACTTAGGGGAATCCAAATTGGTGGTCAACTCTACACCCTTTCTGCGTATGCAGATGATCTGATTTTACATTTAGAAGAACCCCACGTCGGTATTCCCTCTCTCTTGGACGAAGTTGACCTTTACTACAAGGTTTTGTTTTATAAGCTTAATATTTCCAAAACCAAGGTTTTCATCTTGAATAATAGAACCTCTAGGTCAGTGCTGTCCCATATAAACCTATTATGGGACTCCACTTCTCTTTCCTATTTAGGAATACAGATTGCCAGGGATCTTCCCACCATGATTAAACTCAATCTTTCAGACTTGCTGAAAACACTTAAATTGGATCTCAATAGATGGAGTGGCCTCTCTCTTTCACTGTGGTGGAGTATCAATACCATAAAAATGAATGTGTTACCTCGAGTGTTATACCCTTTGAGAATGATGGGTGTGTTCCTTCCCCAAAAATGGTTTGCTAAACTACAGGCTCTCTTAACAAGCTTCTTGTGGAAGGGTGAGGGCGCCAGATGGTCTTACTTTAAACTTTCTGCACCTAAGGTACAGGGTGGGATATCACTTCCTTCTTTTTTTTGGTTATTACAGTGCCAATCATCTTAATAACCTGGCATACTGGTCAGCAGAGGAGCAGGCTATAGAGCTCCAACAATATTCCCCTCTTTGGTTGGAAACTGAGAGGTCCCTTGCTGCCCAATGTCATTCTATCCTTTTATCCCTTTTATATGTTTCTCCTGGAGCATGTCCTAAGCCACTATGGAATACTCCAATTGGGTGGTCAATCAGAGCATCTCACCAACTTCAATTGCACTTATCCTACAAATGGTATGCCTCATTGCATCAACCCATTATGCAAAACCCCCACTTCAAAATTGGACATAAACCCATACCACTTGCTTTTTGGCCCCCTCTGGCTAGCACAAGACTATCTGGCTTATATGTTGATGGTTCCTTGATTACATTCCCCACTTTTCAGCATCGGTTTCAGATGCCTACAGCAATCTCCTTTAAATGCAGGCAACTTAGGGAGGCCATAAGGGACTACTTGGGGTCTATGGATATACAGAGTTTCTCTGCTGACAGTTTGTACTCTCTTCTACAAAGAGCAAAGGAACCTCATGCTATTTCCAAAGTGTATAAAGAAATACAAACATTAGACCATAACCTGCCACAGGGAGTTTGCTATTACTGGTCCCATACATTGTCCCTGAGTAACGATACTGATTTCTGAAGAAAATCATGGCAAAACATATAAAAATGTATTAAAAAAGATAGATTGCATCTAATTCAGTTTAATATTATACGCAATCTGTATTTTACGCCAATTAAACTTCATAAACTGGGTTATTTATCCTCTCACAGTTGTTCTAAATGTTTCCATTCCCCTTGATCTTTATATCACATGATATGGGCATGCACAGTTTTTCAGACTTTTTGGCAATCTGTTAAGCAAACTCTGGATCCACTTTTGGGTCTTGACTTGCTCCTTTTTCCAGAGGTCTGTTTGTTGTACCTTTTCCCAACAGGTACCTCAAATAGTAGGAAAGCTCATTTAGCTCTGATCTCCTCCACAGCTAAATTGATTATTATGAGACACTGGATAGATAATTCAAAGCTGTCCATTCTGGAGTAGAACAAGGAACTGCTATTTGCTCTCCAATTGGAGAAACATACCCTAGCCATGGGTAACAGGTCTCACCTCTACCAGGCTAGATGTGGACCTTTGGATGCTCTGATTACTATTTGGAAACGTTAATTGTCATGATGGAACATCGGTCTTCCTATATGTTTATTAATTGAATGGAACTGATATGCACTTGATTGAGGGTGGGCTATGGAGGCTTTATTGTGGAGGGGGGTGGATAGTATAGAAGTTTTAAGTTTCAGTTTGAATGTATGTATATTTTTTACCATGCGGGTCACTCCAGCATTGCACTTTTCAATATCTGTACAGATTTTACAAGGAGTGTGATATGTAACTACTTGCTTGACACCCGTCTTGTGTTGGTACTGTATCAGTAATGGAAAAGAAAATTTGAATAAAGTTTATTGAATTATAAAAAAAAAATGCTCTTCATATCTGCCCCAGCCATAGCCAGCCCTTTGGCTGCTCTCTTTAACCTATCCTTCAAGCATGGATCAATCCCATCTAAATGGAAACATGACACGGTCATCCCTCTCCATAAAGGCGGTGATCCCTCCTCCCCAGCAACTACGGCCCTATCTTACTTCTCCCCATTTTAGCCAAAATCCAGGACCTCCACATGCTCTCTAAGCTCTCCCCCTTTCTTGACTCTAACTCCTTCTTCACTCCGTACCAGGCTGGTTTTAGGAAAGCGCACTTCACCATCACCTCTCTCCTATAACTCACCAACACCATCCTCATGGGAATGGATAATGGGGGTATCACTGTGGCTATCTTTGTTGACCTGGCAAAGGCCTTCAAAATGGTTTCTCACACCCTGCTACTGTCCAAGCTCGAACTCACCGGACTATCAGGACCTGCCACCAGTTGGTTCCATTCATACCTGGCAGGCAGGTCCCAATCAGTCCGAATTGGCTCTGCCACTTCCACCTCCCTCCCTGTCACTACTGGGGTCCCCCAAGGCTCTGTCCATGGCTCAATGTTGTTTTCCATCTTCCTCAATGGTCTGCCTTCGGCCTGACCACATACTTCCATTCACATGTATGTAGACGATACAATACTGTATGCCTCAGGTCCATCCCCCTCTGTAGTAGCTTCCAGATTCCAACAGGATTTTGACAATGTCCAATTCTGGTTTCATTCTAATCAGCTATTTCTAAATCCCAAGAAAACAGTCTCCCAAACATTCGACACAACGGCAAAACTCTCCCATCTTCCCACCACCCCCATCTTTCACACTCTTGATGGCTCCCCACTGAAGGCTTGCACATCCTTCCGATACCTTGGGGTCTGGCTAGATCAGCATCTTGACTTTTCTACGCATATTGATGTGATCCATAAGAAACTGCACTTCATGCTGGGTGCTTTATACAGCAACCGAAGTTGCATCCCCTTGCCAATGTGCTTGGAAATTGTACAAAAAATTATCCTCCCTATCCTGGACAATGGGGACGTAGTCTATATTGCAGCCCCAAAGTCCTCCTTAGCCAGACTTGATCCGCTCTTCCACTTTTTCTGTCATTTTGCCCTGGACTGCCCCCCAACAACCCATCACTGTGACCTTTATCGGTCTGTAGACCTCCCTTCTCTCCATGATCGGAGACTGATCCACTGTGCCAGGACCACTGCGAAATTCTGGGCACAGTCCCTCACCTCCTACCTTGCAGCCACCCTAGCAGTTCTACCCCCACCTACATACTTAATCAGAAACATTGATTCCTGGCTTCTCCACATCCCCCACACATCCACCACTTATGGCCAGGCTGCCTTTAAATACTGGATGCCAAAATTATGGAACTCCTTGCCGGTAGACATTAGGTACACCACTAGCGCACAGCATCTCAACTCCCTATTCAAGACACACTTCTCCACTTCATGCTCATGCAACTTGCGCTGCTGAGGGTCTAGAATTGTGCCCATCAACAATTTCTGCCCAGTTTACTGAGCTGCACTGCTCCACACTTGCTCTTCACAGACCCTCATCTATACTGTAACACAGTGTTTCCTCTTCTACAACATGCAACGTGAATACAGCTAAGCATTCTTGACCCCTCAGCTGGTAGCCAGTGGTTCCGCACAACTGTACCCACTGCGTTAGTCCATTCATGTTGCATTATTGACTTCTTTCTTTATGGCACAACTAAGTTGCTCAGAATGTACATTTTACTCCATTGTAACATAGAAACATAGACTTTGACGGCAGATAAGGACCACTTGGCCCACCCAGTCTGCCCATTTCCCTATCTACTGGATAAGCTGCAGATTCTAGTTAACCAACAGCCTACTTCCTGCAACCCCCCACTATAATTACCTTATGTCTGTCCCATGCATGTTTGAATTCCCCCACTGTTTTAGACCCAACAACCTCCCCAGGAAGGCGGTTCCATGCATCCACCAGTATCTCCGTGAAAAAAAATTTCCTTACATTACCCCTGAGCCGTCCCCCCTCTATCTTTAAATTGTGCCCCCTTGTTCTTACACATCTCTTTTTCTGAAAGATGCTACCCTCCTGGACTTTGTTGATTCCCTTGAGGTATGTGAACATTTCTATCATGTCCCCCCTGTCCCTCCTTTCATCAAGAGTATACATATTAAGCTCTCTCAGTCTCTCTTCATATGGTTTCTGCTGCAGACCCTGCACCATTTTAGCTGCCCTCCTCTGGACTGCTTCCATCCTGTTTATGTCCTTGCATAGATAAGGTCTCCAAAACTGCACACAGTATTTCAGATGGGGTCTCACCAACTGTCTGTACAGAGGGATAACCACTTCCCTTTTTCTACTTGTGATGCCCTTTCCTATGCATCCCAGTATCCCCCTGGCTCTCCTTACCGACTTTTCACATTGCTTACCCATCTTTAGGTCATCTGATATGACTACCCCCAGGTCCCTTTCCATTTTTGTTGTTGTTAGTACCTCCCCTGCTATTGTGTACTCTTCTCCTGGGTTTTTGTTTCTCAGGTGCATTACTTTGCACTTCTTTGTATTGAATCTAAGTTGCCATATGTCTGACCATTCCTCCAACCTTGCCAAGTCCCTTCTCATCCTTTCTACCCCTTGTGTATCAACTCTGTTACAGATCTTTGTGTCATCTGCAAGAAGCATACCTTTCCCTTCAGACCCTCTGCAATGTCACCTATAAAGATGTTAAAGAGGACTGGACCCAGTACTGAGCCCTGAGGTACTCCACTAGTAACCCCCCTTTCTTTGGAATGTGTTCCATTCACTATTACCTTCTGTGTCCTGTTATGCATCCAGTTTGCTACCCAGGCTACCACCCTCAGACCCACTCCCAGGCTGGCTAACTTGATTATTAATCTTTTGTGCGGGACTGTGTCAAATGCCTTGCTAAAGTCTAGGTAGGCCATATCCACAGCCCCTCCCTGGTCTATTACTTGGTCACCCAGTCAAAGAAATCAATTAGATTCGTCTGACATGACCTTCCTGCTGTAAATCCATGCTGCTTTGGGTCCTGTGCCCCGCTGGCCTCTAGGTACTCAACAATTCTTTCTTTCAGAAGTGATTCCATCATTTTCCCTACCACTGAGCTCAGACTTACAGGTCTGTAGTTTCCTGCTTCTGCCTTGCTCCCACTTTTGTGAAGGGGAATCACATCTGCCCTCCTCCAGTCCAGTCCTGTATTTTTCTGTTGTTGCCTAACTGTATATATGAATTGTATTTCTATATGTTATTTCTACTGTATTTCTCCTGCTTCCCTCCAACCCCCAGGCTGCAACAGGAATCGAGCGGTACCCTGCTCAGTATGCCTTCCTGGTAAAACTCTTAAATAAATAAATATGGTGTGTTGCTGAATAATAGGTAAAGCCTGCAGTGGAGCACTCCGGGTATTTCCATGCATCCTGTAGACCTGATTTATCAATAAGTCCTTTAACCTGCCTGGCTACTTTATGGCATTTCCTGGGGATTTGGGATGTGGTATCTAGCTTGGGATCAAGGGTGATATTCCAATCACCAGCACATATCAGAATCCCCTCTGTAATCTCTGAGAGTATCATTAAAATCTTCCTGTAAAATGTATATGCAGAATCTGGAGGAGCATATATAGAGGTGAAAGTAATCATCTGATCATTTAACCACCCCTTCAATATTACATATCTACCCTCCCCATCTCTAATTCTTTGAACTACCTCAAAGGGAACCGCATTGGGGACCAGAATGGCCACACCCCTCCTCCTTCCAGATGCATATGAGGAAGAACAGATCTCCCAGTAACCAAACCTGGCCAGCTTCTGATGTTCCCTCTCAGATAGGTGAGTTTCTTTTAATAAGGAAACATCTGCTTTTATTTGTCTTAAATATGTCATAATCTTTTTCCTTTCGATTGGGCTGGTCAAGCCATTCACATTATAACTTACTATCCTTGACCCCATTTTTAATGATAGAGTGGCTCACATTGACAGGGGCTGAAACCTAAATTCCTAATAGGGGTTGTAGAAAGTGTCCCCCCTCCCCCGACTGGGTTCCAAGTGCCAATCTGTATATTGCCCCAATAATGTCATATAACAACCAACAACAAGAACAAACAGTAACAAGTGAAAACTGCAACAACTTTCAAAGAGGGAACATATATATATATATATATATATATATATATATATGTTCCTATGCAGACAAGGAAGGCAAAAGATCCTCCCCAGTGGAGTTGCAGTGATGTCCAGTTCCCTCATTACAGGGGTCACTACAAGGGATGTGACACATGGGGATACCCTCCACCAGGATGACCTCTCCTGATTAACATCACTGCCAGTTAGAATGATTAACAGATGCCACAGCCAGAATTCCATGCCCAATCTAGAAAGCTCCATTCAACAAGTCCCCTTGCCCGGGGAATATAATCATATTTCCCACAGTATGTTGTGGTCCACCTTTCATCAGTGGAGGAGATGGCAGGAGACTAAGGGGCATCTTTGGTGGTGGGCATATGTGGCCCATTAGCACCCAGTGCACAACTATCCATTTCCTACCATCTGTTGGCTCAACATCTCTCCTGAGTTCAGGGTCCAGGGCCCCACCTCCCCCATTTATGGCTCATCAATATAAGTCCCATCAGCACTCGGAGGAGTATACCCGTCCTCCATTTCATGGCTAATAGCCTCTATAAAAGATGTCAAAATTTGATCTACCCCCGATTCATCCCTCTATTACCCCCCCATCAGCCCCATTCCAGTCAAAATGAATGGATTAAGTATAGATTACAGATATATCCAGCCTACTTTCTCCAAAGGCCCCGCATACTGCAAGTCATACTATTTCATGCCCCGACACCTCTTCTCCTTTACCATGGCATCCTGCACCCCAAATAAGGGTGAGCTAGATGTCCTGCTTTTTCCGCCATTATCGTGTTTGTTTCTAACCTTTCTTCCATGTTCTTTTACTGATCCCCCGGTCCATCCTCCCCAACCGCACCCAGGAAGAGAAGAAATATATAACATACCTAGCTGCCTTGTTGGAAATCCTCTCAATGTTAGTAATTACATGTCTTGTACAGTCCCACCATGAAATCATCCTGTTTCTCTCATCCCCAGGGGAGTTATTGGCCCCAAGAGGAGCGGAGCCATTCTCCCCTTCATGAGTCACCAGTTTAGGATAAGATGACAAGCCTCCGTTAATATTGGACCACCTGTTGTGAGGTTGTATTTTCATTTTGGCTATACAGCAGGTAAATTCTTCAATGGAGGTCATAGTGGGAGACCAGAGGGGAGGCGTCACTATTATATCCAACCACAACTACTGTAGGCCCCAGGTGGTGAGGAGGGGAGCAAAAGCAATCCAGGACCACAGGTACAATGGAAGAAACAAACAAGTACCTTACCACGGTTGTATCTTGGCAGAGCATATATCCAGGTGTGGAGGTGAGAAGAACAATATCTAAGTTTGAGAGTTAGATAGTTTTAAAGTAGTAGGCCCCTCCAGAAGTGTTATCTATTAATTTTACCCATTCGGAGCATGTCTCTCTCCAGGAGCTCCAAGTAAAGGCAGCAGAGTGTCCATCTTCTCAAAGCATTGTTCTCAAGATGATATATCACTCTCCTTTATGATCACTGGGGCTTTCGTACAGGCTTGTAACAGAGAACGGATGACTTGCAATGTGTGTTGTGCTCCTGCTCTGTGTTCTGCTATACTGGGCCCCTTGGAAACTCATTTTTCCAATGTGTCATTCTGTGTTCTGGGCCTAGGTCCTGTAGATGACCCATGTTCCAAAGAAACTCTGTTTTTTTAATATAGCTTCAGCTTCGGCTGGGGTGGTGTGGACTTAAGGGCCCTCCTCCCAGAAAATTTGTATTCATGCCAGATAAGGGGTTTGGAACCTTATTTGCATGTTCTTTAATGCTTGCATAACTGACTGATATTGCAGACGTAGGCGCTGTATCTCCGGTGGATAATCTTGATCAAGGTATAGACATGCACCGTTATAGGAAACCTTACCCTTTCTTCAGGCATGCCACAAGACCTCTTCCTTAACTTGAAAGCTTGAGAACTTCATAATGATAGCACATGTTCTCACAGCTGGATCCACCAGTCTAGGCTGTAGCACTCTTGCCCGCTTGACACAGACCTCCAAATTCGGAGGGATAGCCACCACATCTCTCAGCAGGTCCTGCATGAAATGGGACATGTTCCCAGTCTCTTCTGGACCTGGCTTCCTGGCTTAGGAGTTGATTTGAGGAGGGGGTGCAAGAAAGCAGTGACGGGGTCCTTCTGCGACATTACAGCAGCAACCATGAATTGTCTCTCTAATGTCATTCGCTGTTGAAATTTTTATGCGGCAAAGGCATACGCGTTGGTTGGGCTGCTATTGTTATAATATAGGTACAAAATCATATTGAGCCCTTATGTTGGTTAAATATATTTGTTTTTGTCAGCAAATCTGTTGAACTGTGAATATAACTATACCCACATTTTGAAAAGAGAAATAATGCTGAGGTGACAGCCCAAATCCTCTGTGCAGCAGATCTACTTTTCTAGGAGAAAAGATAGGTAGAAATTGGTAGACTGCTGTGAGAGCTTTTGTTTTTCCCTTCTCTCTCCGCATTTTATTTTATTTATTTTTTCTGTAAGAAGTCAAAATCATGGCTGAGGACTATTTACAGTTTGACAACATAATAAACAACAACAAATTAAAAACTATATGTAGCCTCACCCTCATCAAACATTTAAAGTCACATAATAAACCATTTGAGACACTGCATACCAATACCAAAAGGTGAGAGAATTGTTTCACAATAACAGTCCCTCCCAAATGGAATAAACTTCCTCAACAAATTGTTAACACCACTAGCATTCAGACATTAAAAAAAAGAACTAGATCAGTTGACGAGGTACTAAGAATACTACATCCAGACTATGTGGGTAACAGTCACGATGGGCAACCACCTATTTCCGTCAGCAATCCACCGAATTACCGAGTATATTATTGCTTGTTTTAACTGCTTCTCTGGCATGGGTGTTGAATGATTATTAATCATGCCAAGGTCTCTTTCAGTTTCAGTTGCTTGTAAAATCTTACCATTTATCTTATAATTTACCATCATACTGATATGTCCAAGGTACATTATGCTACACTTATCCTCATTACATGTCAAATGATGTTCTTTAGCCCAAGATTCTAAATTGTGTAAATCATTTTGAAACAGTGATACTGCTTCCTGGCTGTTTACAATTGCCCCCAGTTTGGTGTTGTCAGCATATTTGCTTATCCAGGACCCAGATGACATTTTCATAGAAAAAAATAAATAAATTAAACAGTGTTGGCCACAGCACCAAACCCTGGGGCACCCCACTTGTAACAGATCCCCAGCCCGAACAGTTCCCTCATTTGCATACTCACTGCTTCCTATTTTCTAACCAGGAGATAACCAACTTTATCACAAGTGGGTGACTCTCTAGGAGGGGCAACCTTTCAATTAATTCTTTCTGAGGGACCATATCAAAGGCCTCGGAGCAGTCCAAATAGATCACATCTACCGGAATCACCCTGAGATGTGAGATATTGGAGTGCACTAGGTGTTCTGGAAAGGCATAAAACCTCCATTTTAAGGTACGACAACATTGCCTATGGGGGTAAAAGGGGACTATGAACTATATGCCTGAAGCTACTACTCTCAGAGGAACATTTGTTTTTCCTTTTGTCTCCTTTTCTTTTAGGTGAAAGCCAGCAAGAGTACTCCAGACAAAATGATTGGAATGGATTTCAATCTCTGTGCCTTGCCTAATAACTTGTATGGATATTAGAAGGGAGCCTCATATAATTTCTTTACTTCAATTTAAAATGCTTTGTAAAGGTGGTAAGCCAAACACTTAATCTGACTTCTGAGTTCTGCGAAGCCTGAGGAGCAGGAAAAATGCATTTTTTTCCCACCTGTTGAAAGGATGGCTGGAGAACTGTTAGAATTGTATACATGATCCCTTCTTTTTCTCCACTTTCAAAGAAACACTATCTAAGTGATGTAGGAACTAGCTTTTTGGAGTAAATCCTTTTAAGAGGTACTGTTCTTCTAATTGTAGTGGATTATTTAGTATCCAGTCATTTATGGATGGCATCTAGTAATGAATAATGGATTCTTGGATATGCAGCCGGTTGTTGTATTACTTCAGTTGCATGAGGTTAAAGTACTTGTTTGAGTGAAAAACAAATGCTGTTAATGCCATTGACCCTCCTATATACCAATTATGGACTGAATTCAAGCCTGCGAGCACATCAGTGAGTAAGGACCTCATGTCTGCCATGTATGGGGCAAACCTAAGGCAGCTTGTGGTTGAGCCCACCAGAGAAGGGGCTGTACTTGACTTAGTGCTGAAAAACAGGGACATAATCATGGATGTTGAGATGGGCAGTCCCCTTGGTACCAGTGACCACAGAACTGTGCAGTTTAGAGTCAAAACATTGGCAGAAGAAAGCCATACAAAGATTAAGGTCCTAGATTTCCAGAAGACCAACTTCGTGGAGATGGGAGAAAAGCTCAAAAGTGCCCTGCCATCAGAAGGTATGGGGGGAGGAGTAGAAAAACAATGAGTTAATACTTGAGAGATCCATACCAGGAGTGATAAATCAATGGGTCAGACTGCTTAGCAAAAGCAAAAGAAAGAAGTGGCCACTGTGGTTCTTTAAGTCAGTAGCCGAGAAAGTGTGAGAAAAAAGTAAGGCATTCAGGAAAGACAAAGAGAAGACAGAGTGAAATGTCTGGAGAAGCAGAAAGAAGCTGGGAAAGCCATCAGAGTGGCAAAGGCAAGAATGGAGGAAGTAGTAGCATATTCTATTAAGAAGGGATACAAGACCATCTTCTGTTAAATTAATGAGAGGAAGAAGACCTGAAATGGTATTTTTCAGGCTAAAAGAAGTGAGAGGGTGGGTGGGTGGGTGGAGGACAACCTTGAAAAAGCTGAGATACTGAGCAAGTATTTTTGCTCAGTATTTACCAAGGAACAGGCAAGGGAGGGGCCAAGACTCATGAGAAAAGTTTTACAGAGGGGAGAGGTGGACACAAGCCCATTTATGGTGAATAGAGTCTTTGAGGAACTAGGGAAAGTAAAGACAGACAAGACAATGGGGCCAGATGGGATTCACCCTAGAGATTTGAAGGAACTCAGGATAGCAGGACTGCTGATGACCTTTTTCAAGCAATCACTAGAGATGGGGGAGGTACCTGGGGACTGGAGGAGGGCAGAGGTGGTCCCCCTGCAAAAGAAAGGAAGTAGGGAAGAGGCAGGCAATTACATACCTGTTAGCTTGACCTCCATAGTGAAGAAGCTGATGGAGTCCCTGCTTAAGGACAGGGTAGTGAAGTTCCTGGAGTCAAGCAATGCAAAAGACCCAAGGCAGCATCAATTCACGGAGTGAAGATCCTGTCAGACTAATCTTATTGATTTCTTTGACTGGGTGACCAGGGTGGTGGATCAGGTTGGAGCAGTGGATGTGGCCTACCTGGATTTCAGCAAGGCCTTTGACAGTGTTTTACATAGAAGGTTGCTTAATAAATTGGGGAATCTGGATGTGGGCTCTAGAGTGGTAAAATAGGTTGGAAACTAGCTTAAAGGCAGGACCCAGAGGTTGGTAGTAAATGGCATAAAATCCAAAGGGGGGAGGTGACAAGCGGCGTGCCACAGGTATGGGTGCTGAGTCCATTCCTATTCTGTGTCTTCATAAGCGACATTGCAAAGGGACTGGAAGGGAAAGTATGCCTGTTTACAGATGTCACCAAGATCTGCAATAGAGTTGACACACAGGAGGGGCTAGATAAAATGAAAAACAACCTAAGACTACTTGAAGAATGGTCAAGGGTTTGGCAGTTAGGTTTCAATGCTAAGAAGTGCAAGATTATACACCTGGGACACAGAAACCCAAGAGAGGAATACAGGATGGGAGGCAGGTTCTAGCCATCACAAGTCAGGAGAGAGACCTGGGGGTTATCATATCTGATGACCTGAAGTCATCCAAACAATGCAAAAAAGCAGTGGGGAAAGCAAACAGAATGCTGGGGTGCATTGGAAGGGGCATAAGCAGTAGGAGGAGCAAAGTGGTGATGCCACTTTATAGATCACTGGTGAGGCTCATATGGAATACTGTGTACAATTCTGGAGACTGCCTCTCAGGAAGGACTTATACAGAATGGAAGCAGTACAAAGAAGAGCAACAAAAATGATACATGGACTGCACCACAAACCTTATGAGGAAAGACTCAAGGAACTAAACAGCTATTCACTGGAAGAGAGAAGGGAGAGAGGTGATATGAAAGAGATGTTCATATACCTTAGAGGAATAAACAGGGTACAGGAGGGGAGTATATTTCAGAGAAGAATATGCACAAGGATAAGTGGACATACATGAGGCTGGTGGGAGGGAGGCTTAGGGGAAATGCTAGGAATTTTTTTTTCACAGAGAGGATGATGAATCCATGGAACAGTCTACCAGCGGAGGTACAGTAGTGGAGGCAAAAACAGTACAGGGATTCGGAAGTGCATGGGATAAGCATAAAGGCACTCTGCTATGCAGCAGAGTGGGGGAACGGCAGTCCAGATAAGAGTAGGGATAGCCAAACCAAGTAGGGAAATGGGCAGACTAGGTGAACTGGTTGGTCCTTATCTGTTCCCATATTCAATGTTTCTATGTTTTATTTTAGTGAAGGCATGATTCCTGGTAAAGCAGGTGTTTAATTTACAAGGACACTGTTTTCTCTAGACATAGTTGGAGGTTGGCTAACGATATTTCCTCATACCGGTATTGTGCTTGTTTCTTCCACAATTTTACAGGCAGCACCTTTTTAGTAACTCAGGAACATCAAAGGCTGCGGGTCTATGCCAGTTTTAAACCTGCACTCAGCATGAAAACATATCATAAAAATTATTTGCATTATTGTTGAATTCTAAGGTTGTAAAACTGATTTGATCTGAGGGAATTTAGCATGGTGGATATTTTATTAATGTGTCTAGATTTTTTTTGTTCATGTTTTTATACATGTGGCCTGATATTTGTGAAAATATATTTTTATAGCCTTTTTATCCTTTTGCATATACTCGTATAGTAACAATTTTATTAAGCTTATAATGTTTAGATGCTGTAATATTATGACTGCTAGTCATCTGTTATGAATACATGAAATTAGGACCTGTGATTAGATAGATAGATAGATAGATAGATAGATAGATAGATAGATAGATAGATAGATAGATAGATAAAACTTTTATTTTTTGACAGGAAGGTAACTTTTAGGACCAAAAGAGGCCCTGTTTATCAAAGCTGTCCTGTTTTAAAATACAGTTTCAAAAGGTACAAAGCATCATGTAATAAAAGACAAAGAACCTCTGTGCGTAAACACTGAGGCAAGGGTTACCCCAAAGGGCATTTGGCTGGGAAGCCAAGTTTCAAGAAAATACAAAATCCATAATCATTCTGTGGTGATTTGCATATGCAGCC
Organism: Neoceratodus forsteri; assembly: GCA_016271365.2. NCBI lineage: Eukaryota > Metazoa > Chordata > Ceratodontiformes > Ceratodontidae > Neoceratodus > Neoceratodus forsteri. Next base: position 1,283,764,617 of record CM057454.1, on the reverse strand, counting down.
CATGATGCTTTGCATTGTGGGGGCATGTGTGATTTTGTATTATCATGTAATAAAGTATATTACAGGAACGATCTTACAAATATCACAAACATAGTTTCACAACATACATACAAGAGACAAATATACACAAATTATCAGAGAATCCAAAAGATTTTTATACCAATGGATAAATATAAGCATTACAAGATGGGCTGATGGATTAAATACATACTTAAATAGAGGGAATTTTTCATTTCCAGAATTTCCATACTAGAACCAATATAATGGGAAGGGATAAGTGAAAGGAAGGGGAAGAGAAGGGTGGGAGAGGGAAAAAAAGGAATGATGATATCACTCTCAAATGCTACCTAATACCCCATACCCAACACACAAATGCATCAAAAGGAGATTTAAAAAAAGCAGTCTAGAGTCCAGAACAAGAGAGTAGATGGTAGTGTTCTAGGTAACACCATAGCAAACACATCTATCTCTCCAGATGGAATCCAGAGAGTGCTTAAATTTATTTAAGCTATCAATAATCCTAATTTCTGGATCTATCTCATTCCATATTTTTGGTAAATAAAAACGTCTTTGCATTCTACTATAAATATTTAATTCCAAAGGAACTTTTTGACATCTATGTTTCAATTGCCTCAAATTATACCTACAAAAAGTAGAAACATCAAGAGAGTTCGCATCATGTTTAACCTTCCCCCCATACTCAGTAAAGGCTTTATACCCTACATATTTTTTTCTGCGGGTTGCAAGAGAATCCCAACCAAGATCTTGAAGTAAAATACAGTGATGAGTAAAAAAGGAACATTTCGCCACGTGTTTGTTTGTTGACCCGGTAAGCCCACTGGGCCTAGAAGTCCCTTTTTCAGGGGCGACCGGGGGGGGGGGATACAGATGGCAAGCAACTGAAACTGAACCAGATTAAGCTGTTGGTGGTATTTTTTTTTTTAGTGAATGAGGGAAATTTGGCCAGGACACCGAGGACATTCCCCTATTCTTTTCGATAAGTGCCATGGGATCTTTAACATCCACCTGAACTACCACCAATCCAGGCAGATGGGACCTCGATTTAACGTCTCATCCGAAAGACAGCACCTCAGAAGTGCAGCACCCCTCTCATGCTGCACTACAGTGTCAGTATTGGGATATTAACCCAAGTGCCAGATGTGGGAACTGAACCCACAGCCCTCTGATTTCCCGGCCTCAGAGGCGAGTGTGCTACCTACTGAGCCACTGACATATCTTGCTATTCTATAATATGTTTTATCCAAATAATTTAATGATGATTTAGAGGCAAATTGATACATTAGACTACCATATTCTAGTGTTGGTGAGAGTAGTTGTACAGCCACTCTATTTCTTGATTCTCTTGATAGAATCAATGTTTTCCTTCTTAACACGCCCAATCTAGAATTAACCTTTTCAGTTACATTTGTTATGTGTAAAGAGAAAGTAAGGGAACTTTTTAATTTTTATTTCTTTAGCTTTTGTTGACCGGGTAAGTGCACTAGACAAATCCTGCCTATTTTCAGGCACGACCCGGGGAAGGGGGGATACAGATGAATGCCAACTGACCTTGAACCAGATTAAGCTGTTGGTGGTATTTTTAGTGAATGAGGGAAATTTGGCCAGGACACCAGGGAAATTCCCCTACTCTTTTCGATAAGTGCCATGGGATCTTTAACATCCATCTGAACTACCACCAATCCAGGCAAATGGGACCTCGGTTTAACGTCTCATCCGAAAGACGGCACCTCAGAAATGCAGCACCCCTCTCATGCTGCATTACAGTGTCAGTACTGGGATATTAACCCAAGTGCCAGATGTGGGAACTGAACCCACAGCCCTCTGATCTCCCGGCCTCAGAGGCGAGTGTGCTACCTACTGAGCCACTGACACTGCTATCCATATAAACTCCCAAATACTTGTATACCTGAACCTGTTCTAACACTGGACCCTTTAGAGAATATGTATTTAATGTTTGGTTATGAAGCAGTTTATTTTTTGAATGGAAAAGCATTGCTTGAGTCTTCTTTGTACTAAGAACCATTTTGGATTGTAATAGACAATTGTGTAAAATATCAAAATTGAATTTCAGAGTTTTTTGTAAATCATCCAGATTTCTAGCTTTCCCTATAAGGGCCATGTTGTCCGCGTACAAATAAATCTTACTATTTTGAATACATGATGGAAGAGAATTTATGTAAATCAAAAATAATAAAGGACCCAAAATTGAACCTTGGGGAACTCCCCTAAAGGTATCCTCTATATCTGACATTATTCCGTCTATGTGGACCTGTTGTGTGCATTCAGTCAAATAAGATAATATCCAGGTCTGGACAGGCTCCGATATATCTATCTGAGCCAGCCTTCCCAATAGTATACTGAAATCGACCAAATCGAAGGCCTTAGAGAGGTTGACGAACACCGCCCCGACAGACTCCCGGGCCTCAAGACCACTTGTCACAGAGTCCAAGAAGTCCATCAGGGCAGTGTCCATTGACCTCCCATGTCTGAAACCTGCTTGACAATCTGTCAATAGTTTGTACTTCTCCAGATATTCATATAACTGGGCACAGGCCAGGCATTCAAAGACCTTCAAAATAATTGATAGGAAAGCTATCGATCGATAATTTGATTGATTATTTTTATCTCCTCCCTTAAATACAGGAATAACTTTAGAGTTTTTCCAAAAATCTGGAAAACTTTTTTGCTGTAAACTAAAATTGAAAATATTAGTCAAGATTGGGCTAATTTGCTCTACTGAGACTTTTAAAAATATTGTCTCTATTTTATCCATACCTATTGCTTTCCGTGAATTTAATTGCCTTATTTGTTTCTTTACTTCACCAATTTTGATTACTCGAAAGTAGAAACATGGTATATTCTCTCTATATTGTGTCTCCAGTGGCCTGATTTGTTGAAAAACATGGTTCTGTTTGCCATCAACCTGTTCCATTTTTATATCTGGAAGACAACAAAAATATTGGTTCAAATTATTTGCTACTTGTTTTGTTGATATCTCCCCTCCCAACGCATCCTTAAGAACTATGCTCGAATACTTCCTTTCCCTACTTTCCAGATCTTTAATTAGGTTCCAGTACTGGGCTGGATTTTTTGTTTGATTCACTTTGTTTCTATAATATCTTTTCCTTGCCTTTCTTATCAAGCTTTTACTTTTGTTCCTGATCTTTTTAAACAACTCCCAATCTTCTACTTTTAAAGATCGATTTGCCTTTTTCCATACCCTGTCTTTCCATCTTATTTGTTTTTTAATTGCTTCGTTTACCCAAGGATTATGATTATGTCTTTCTTTAGATTTTTTGAAAGGAGCATTTTTATCACATACTTCTAAATACATTTTTATCAATTCTCTGACTGCCATATCTAGTTCTGGGATCAGATCTATACGAGCCCAATTTACTTGTCCCATTTGAAACTGAAAAGAAGATTTATTAAAAATGAGTGAAATCTCTAACATATTGACAATTTAAAATATCAGAGGTTCAAAAATCTTATTTAATGTTACACTGAAGATAGCAGTGATCTCCTAGATTTGGGGGACCCACTTTATAATCCAGTAAGTGAATACCATTTGTTATAAATATCAAATCCAGGATATTTCCTACACTGGCATAAGTACTTCTGTGTGTTGGAGTATTTATTACTTGAACAAGGTCCAAGGCCTGAAATTCAGATTGTAATTTAAGACCTCTTTCTGCTCCCCATGCTGCATTAAAATCTCCAATCAGGAATGCATCCCTTTGCCCCATTAACTCATTTAATCTTAAGGCCAAGGACTCAAAGGCTGACGGTTTTATTCTTGGGTGAGAATATACCACACCAAGACACATTTTCAATCTAGTTATATAAACCAGTAATATCTCAATGCCCTCAATATTTCCTGAAAAAAGCAGCTCTACTTGGCCCAAATTACTTCTAATTAAAGTGCAACTCCTCCTCCTCCTCCTCTAGTCGTCCTGTCATATCTATAGAAATCATAATTTTCTTTTTGAAATTCAGAATCTGGATGCTTTTTTGATAGCCAAGTATCTGTAATACCTATGATATCATAAGCATTTTCAGATACCCAATGATCAAAAATAGGCTGTTTTCCAGCAAAACTTCTGGCATTATCATGGGCTATCCTAATAATGTCAGTCTGCTACATAGTAGCTATGTTTAGGTGCATCTATGTAGATATAACATTTATTGCTAAGATATTGTATTTTCCGATTGGAAAAAGCTTATAAAATAGAATAGATGGGGAGGTGAGGTGATAGCTTCTTTTCTGGATAAAGATCCCCACATGTTAATGTTCTGAAATTTGGGTGTCTTTCAAAAGTGGTCTTTTTGGACCTTAGCAGGAGTGGAATGGGATTCAGAGTCATGACCTTCAGCTGACACTGATATTGGGATATGCATGTGATGAAAAGACCTGATTGGAGGGTTTGGACATGGCAGCAGGGAACTATATCTGATTCCATGACGCACAACAGTTGAGAGTTGATGCCTAAAACAGGTAATGCTTTGTGGAGCATGGGACAGCATGCACAATGGGTGCCCCATCTAGACCCCTTATGGTGAACTCTAGCTAGTAGCACAAGCTGGACCATCTTGCACTCAGCAATTAAGGTCTTTCAAATCCATTGGGGGATAGTAATTGATGCAAAAATCCCATTCTTTGGTTGAGTGTTCTGTGGTCTAGGACTTGGCCCAACCCCTTCCACAAGGGTCACTTATGAGCCACTGAGTACTGGGCCAGATGATTACTATAATGTATGGCATTCCAAGAGAATAACCTATGGTAGGAATGTATATTTCAAGCAAAACTTTTTTCCATTATTCTCAGTATCTCATGAATTGTCCACTTCCGGAAAGATTTATAGCTAAGCAGATATTATAAACATAAATGTAATAAATGAATTGGGGAAAACTGTAGTGAGACGTGAGGGAATTAATATGGGGATATACGTAGCAGACTTTTGTTAAATATTGATGTGCTTGGTGTATCATACGTATTTATATATATACCAACTCTCCCTGAATGCCAAGAAAACTGTCTCTATGTCTTTCGGCACTAGACAGAGACTATCCAGACTTACATCCCCCCTGATCTTCCGTATCCTAAATAACACCATCCTCGAAGACGTGCCCTCCTTTAGGTACCTGGGGTTTTGGCTTGATCGGCACCTCTCCTTTTCCACACATGTGGACGCCATCCCATATAAACTGCGCCCAAAGCTTGGTGCCCTCTATAGAAACTGCACTAGTCTCCTGCTTCCTGTGAGACGCAAAATAGTCCAGAAAATGATTCTACCCTCCTTCGACTACTGCGATGTTGTTTACAGCTCTGCCTCTAAGTCAACCTTAGCCAGACTAGGCCCCCTCTTTAATGCTTTCTGCCACTTTGCCCTCGATGCCCCCCACACCCATCACTGCAAGCTCTTCCATTCATTGGCCCTTCCATCCCTGAGTAACAAGTGCCTACTTCACAGTGCTAAATTTGTTTCTAACTTCTGGCTCAGTTCCCTTCCTCCCTACCTCGTTTCCTCCCTATCTTCCCCACCTACCCCCGCCCTCACCCTCCAGTCTACTGACTCCAGGCTATTAGTAATCCCTCACTGAAGGACCTCAATAGGCCAATCGGCTTTTTCTTATCTCTTCCATAAGCTCTGGAATGGCCTGCCAGCCCAAATCCGCCATTCTTCATCCAAACACTCTCTATCCTCTGCCCTCACTAACTTTCTTGCACCAAATTGTACCTGCCCCTGACCTCCCACCCCCTGATTGATTCTTTTCCCCCCTCCCCGATCCCCTCCTCCTTATGTGCCTGACCAGTGGCTCGGCTTTCACCTAATTGTCTGGCTTATACATTGCCCTAAAAAATCAATGCACTTACTGTCTCATTCACTTCTGCTATCTCCCTTCTCATTCCCCCACCGCCTTCCCTAAGCCAACCCCCCTAAATACCCCAGTGTTTACTATACAGTCCTGCCACCTCTCCCTTGCCCCAGTCCTGACTTCCATTTTCCTCTGCCAACTTGGTGCATCATGCTTCAATTCAATGTCTATTACTGGCACTTATGTAATCACGCATAGTCCTAGATGTGTATTCAATTATGTATGCCACTTTCCTTGAGGCTCAGGTTATGTACTGTTCTCCTCATGTAACAAGTTCGTAAGTAATCGCACTCAATTATGTAACAATTATTTGTATTGCCCTACTCCAAGTTCAACCTACTGACTGTTGTATGTATACCCTCCTCCCTTGTATCCCCCCAGGTCACACCGTGATGCGAGCATCTTTTTGCTCAGTGTGCCTTTCCTGGTGAAACATTTTCAATAAATAAATATATGAATTTTTGCTAGCTTTTATTATTTCTAGGTGTTTTTTGTCTTTGTGAAAAAAAAAAACCTTTTCCCCCGATGGAAACACTGCCGACAGTTGCTATTGTTCCCATCAATGTCAGGGGTTTCAACAATATCATTGTCGATGTACTGATGTCTAAATTACAGCTAATTGGCTCAAAGAATTGTAAAAGGTTGGATAAGCATGATCTCCCAGATATAAAACCATGATATGTAACATCGATTAATCCCTTATCTGCAGATACTGTTCAATTCTATCTTTCACATATTCTTCCATACATTTTCCTAAGATAGGTTAAGCTAATAGGATGGTAATTTCTCACTCTATGCCTGGAACCTTTCTTAAAATTGGGGGCAACATTAGCCTCCCTCCATGTTTGAATTACCTTTCCTTCATTAATGGAGGATGTAAATAATGATGCAACAGAATCTGTTCATTTATTGGCCACTTCTCTTAATACCGTAGGATGTATGTTGTCTGGCCCCAATGATTTATTTATCTTTATCTAACATGTTTCAATATAAGAAAAATAGCAGGACAAGAGGACACAGCATGAGATCAGAGGGAGGCCGATTAAGGTGTAATGTGAGGAAGTTCTTTTCACAGAAAGGGTGGTGGATGCATGGAATGGCCTACCTCAGGAAGTGGTGGATATGAATACAGTGAAGGGCTTCAAACAGGCATGGGATAGGCATACAGGAGCAATATAGATAAGTATGAATAGATAGGCCATTGACAGAGCAAGGGCCGATGGCACATTCATAAGGTAGAAAAAGAAATAGGCAGAATGGATGTGCCTTGTGGTCCTTATCTGCCCTCAACTTCTATATGTTTCTATATGTTTCTATATGGAGTGAAGAGAGAGTCAGGGATTGGTATAATGAGCAATGGTGAGAGTGGTGAGAACAGCTGCGAGCAAAGCGGCAGAAAGAGTGGAAGAGGATGTCCAATCTGGTTAGGCAGGATTTGGGGGCGGAATTATAGACTTCATCATAGTCGAAATTTGGAAGGATCATTCTCCATAAAATTTCTTTGTTGATCGTCGAGGGGATGCATTCACAGTTCCAGTACAAGGCTCCCAATTTGGGGAGCAATTTCTTATGAATAGCATCCACATGATGAGAGAGATCAAGGTGCTTGTCAAGCCAGACCCCTAGCTACCACAAAGAGGTTGCATCTTCCAACATGGTCCATCAAGAGTGAGGAACGAGGGGAGGGAAGGGAGCCTAGAGAGTCTCTGCCTTGTGCCAAAGGGCACAGAGACTGTCTTCTTGGTGTTTGGAGATAGTTGGTTGTAGCATAGCCAGTACCTGCATTTTGTACTTCTTACTACGTAGAAACCCACATCCCCCAGGTCACACCTGAATCCCAAGCAGTAGCTTGGGCAGACTGGATGGGCCTTGCAGTCCTCATCTGCCATCAACTTCTATGTTTCTATGTTACCAGAGCACTGATAGGCTGGGTCTGCTTATTGTCCTTCTTACTACCTAGAGACCCGCATCCCCCGGATCACACCTGCATCACAAGCAGTAGCTCTAGCACTGCACATACCTACATATTGTATTTCTTACTAGCTAAAGACCACTCCCCCAGGTCATACTTGCATCCCAAGCAGTAGCTCTACCAGAGCACTGATAGGCCAGGCCTGCTTACTGCACTTCTTACCACCTAGACAACCCCATCCTCCAGGTCATGCCTGCATCACAAGCAGTATCTCTATCATGACACTGATGGAATGGGACCACTTGCTGTACTTCTTAACATGAATCACCCTCCCATCCCCCAGGTCGCACCTGCATCCCAAGCAGTAGTTCTCCCATTGCACTGATAGACTGGGCCCACTTATTTAATTGCTCATGACCCAGGAACTGCCATCCTCCTTGTCACACCTGTATAAAAATCAGTAGTTCTACCACTACATCAATAGGCTGGGCCCGCTTATTGTACTCTTAACACCTAGATACCACCATTCTCAGGTCATACCCATGTCATAAGCAGTTGCACTGCCACTGTGCCAAGAGGCCAGGGCTGCTTCTTGTACTGCTTACCACCTTATGTATGTATGCATGCATGTATGTATGTATGTATTCATTGATTTATTTATTGGAAAAATTGGTAATTGGAATAAGTACAGGTATGACCCAGGAGGAGGGTTACAGGAGGAACAGAGAAACATAAAAATAATACATTACAACTACAGACACAGTGTGCATACACAGTACTGTGAGTTAATTCTTCTTTGGTACTAACTTGGAAAAAGTAAAAGTGCAAGTCTGCTATGCAAATAGATGTGCAAATGGAAAACTGGAAATGTGGCAACAAAGTGATATGGAGACAAGCGTTGCAGTGCAGTTGGAATCAGTAATGTCTTAGGGAAGCAAAAATCTGAGCTACCAAAATAAATAGAAGGGATCTCATATGGGAAGCAGGTGCAGGTGGGTGGGGGGAGGAGTTTCATCTGGTGCTTAAAGGAGCCTGGGAAGGTGGAGTGGAGGAGGGATGGGGCAAATCATTCCAGAGTGTTGGCAGGTTATAGGAGAAGACTGATTGCCCAGCAGAGGAAGAGGATGATGAGTGGAAAATGTTCTATGGTCCCTGGAGCAGAAGGAACATGGAGCAAAGGAGACAGGAGAGAGAAAGAGGAAGAGGTTTGAAGGAAGGGAATCAAACCAGTACCTGGAGATGAAAGAAGCTCAGTGTGACTGGTAACATGAAGGCGAGAGGAGACTGGAGAGGGAGGAATAGAGGGAGCAGTGGTGCGTCTGTGGACAGGAGTTTGTTGCAAAGTGAAAAAAGGCATTGCAGAGAGAGTCAAGTCTGGCTAGGAAAGTGTGTGTGTGTGGGGGGGTGTACCTTAAAATGCATCTGCATAGTCGAAGACTGGGAGCACCATTGTTTGGTGACCAGCTAATGGAGGACCAATGGGGCAGACAATCTTTGTTATGATACAGGGTACCTAGCATAGGGCAGAGTTTTGCATGGATAGCAGGAATGTGGTCAGAGAAGTCAAGTATGTTGTCAAGCCATTTGCCAAGGTACATGAAGGATTGCACCACTCCAGGAGTTGAACAATCCAGCACAGTGAAAAGTAGACTTCTCAAGGTACTGGGCAATTTGTGGCTGATATCAAAGGTCACAGGTACCATTTTTGTGGGGTTGATCTTAAGATGGTTGGAATGGAAGCAGCACAAGACACTGTAGAAATCTTGCTGTAACAGTTCTTCAACAGAAACAGTACAGTGAATGGAGGTGACGATGACCTTCATCTACATGCATGTGTATATTAGGGTTGGGAGAACTCGGTGAAGTTCTGACCCTTATTAAATAAGAACCAGAACATTGTAAAATTCTGATTTATTCTATTTAGTTCTGATTTATTGACAAATATTTGGAAAAAAGGCAAACAAAATGCATACAAGTGGCCATAGTTGGTCGCTTTTGACACAGAGGCCCAAAGAAAATAATTTAATTATTTGTATAAAATTAATGTAAAACTACTAAATAAAAATGCAATTACTCACTACTAGCCCCTTCATGGCTGGCCTGTAATGTTGGCATATCAGTTCCTTCTCGGGCCCATGACATGAGTGTGCTGGGAGAGGGAGAGGGAGGGAAGGGAAAGGAAAGGGAGGAGAGGAGGGGGAGGGATGGAGGAGAGGGAGAGGAAGGGAGAGGAGAGAGAAGGAGGGAGGGAAGGGAAGGGAAGGGAGAGGGAGGGAGGGAAGGGAAGGGAAGGGAAAGGAAGGGAAAGGAGAGAGGAGAGGAGGATGGAGGGAGGGAGAGGGAAGGGAGAGGAGAGGGAGATGGAGAGGAGAGAGAGAGAGGGAGAGAGGGATGGAGGGAGAGGGAGAGGAGAGGAGGAGGGAGGGATGGAGGGAGGAGGGAGAGGGAGAGGAGAGGAGAGGGAGGGATGGAGGGAGAGAGAGAGAGAGAGGGAGAGATGCAAATACCTATATCATAGCACCATCAAGCACTGCAGGCACTGCCAAGCAGCTAACATTTTTTTTTTATTAATGGTGTTGTGTGTGTATAAAACTAATGATAAGGAGGGATAATGGGGAATGAGTGATGATGATTATGATGCCACTCGTGTTGTAGTGTAAACAGACTGCTACGAGTCACAAATTCAGATTATCCCCTGGGCCACCAACAGCCAGCAGTACAGGTGCATGAACTTGTCTGTTGTTTGTCCGAACAGAATTTTTTTTTTAATATATGAAATCATGAATGAACTTAACAAGTGACTGTGATTGGATGGCACAAGTTAAACATGTATTTTGCCACCTTGCCCTTGCCAAGTACACACTGCCACATTGAAACCAGGAACAAAAATAAACTTTTATTTGGGATTTCTGGGACTGTTACACTTCTCCTAGGCCCCCCCTGCAATCTCTCTTCCCCCTCTGGATGGCATTAGTCAAATATTTTTTATGCCAGCCTGCTGCCCTTGCCCTGTACACACAGCTACATTGAAGGCAGGGAAAAAAAATATTGGGGATTTCTGGGACTGTTGCGTTTCTCGTGTTCCCCCCCCCGCAGTCTATCTCTTTCTCTCTCCCCCCAAGACAGTACAAGCCAAATATTTATTTTTACAGCCTGATGCCCTTGCCCAGTACACATAGCCACACTGAAGCCAGAAAAAAAAATGTATTTGGGATTTTTGGGACTGTTACATTTCCCTTGGGCCCCCTGCATTCTCTGTCTCTCTTTTCTCTCTCTCTCCCTCCCTCCTCTGGATGTCACAAGTCAATTATATATTTTGCCACCCTGCTGCCCTTGCCCTGCAAACACAACCACACTGAAGCCAGGAAAAAATTATTTTGGATTTCTGGGACTGTTACATTTGTCATCAGTCCCCCTGCAGTCTCTCTCTGCCCTCTGGACATCACAAGTTATATCTTGCCACGCTGCTGCCCTTGCCTTGTACACACAGCCTCACTGAAGCCTGAAAATAAATGTATTTGGGATTTCTGGAACAGGTACATTTATCGTTCTCTCTCTCTCTCTCTCTCTCTCCTCCTCCTCCCTCTCTCTCTCTCTCTCCCTTCCTCCCTGGACATCACAAGATTTATTTTGCCACCCTGCTTCCCTTGCCCTGTAAAAACAGCCACACTGAAGCCAGGAAAATAAATTTTATTTGGGATTTCTGGGACTGTCACATTTATCATCAGCTCCCCCCACAGACTTTCTCTCTCTCTCTCTCTCTCTCTCTCTCCCCTCTGGATGAGATTGTGAATGAATGTTAACAAGTGATTGTGATTCATGATTAAATGGAAAAAGTCAAAGATTTATTTTGCCACCCTGCTCTCTTTGCCCTGTACACACAGCCACACTGAAGCCAGGAAAAGACAAATTTGGGGTTTTATATTACTGTAAAATTTATTTTGGACCCATGGCAGTCTTTCCTCTCCCCCCTGGATCTGGAATGGCACAAATCAAAGATTTTGCCATCCTGCCCTTTCTCATACACATAGCCAGCTACACTATTTGAGGCCAAGAAAATAAAAAAAAACTGTCATTTGGAATTTTCTGTAACTGTAATCTCTCTTTGGCCCCCAGTATTCTGTCCCTCTCTCCTCTGGATTTGGAATAGCACAAGTCAAAGATTTTGCCAGCCTGCCCTTGCTCATACATACAGTCACACAGTACTGCCTTAGTTTGCAACTTTGCATCTCCATGGCAGCCACCCAGGCCACCACTGTCTCCCCATCTAGAGTCCTGACTGTCCAAGTTACTGACCTGCCTTTGTCCACCCCAATGACTGGTTTATCTCTCCCTCCTTTCACTCATTCTCCCTAATTTCTTCTGTTCCCTCTTCTATGGCTCATATATTTATTCTTTCTGGCATTTTGAGGGGGTTTTGGTGGCTTGGTGCTTTTGTTTTGCGACACTCTGCTGCCTCTGCTGTTGAGCACAGGTCCTGCTCCTCCAGTCCTACTTACTCATCTAGGGCCACGTGGTGCACTCAGCACAGTTATATAAACATACATATGAACATACGAAGAAGCCAGCAGAAGAAGGCCATTTGGTCTATCAAGTCTGCTCATATTGCAGGGTCCGCAGCTTGAGCTAATATACAGTTATATATCTTGAGTGCATCACATGACCCTCTGTTGCTTGATTGGATGCTACCGGCTGCCTGTACAGTATGTGCCGACAGTATCACCATTGCAACAAATAAAATAAAATCATGGAAATGGTATCTCCATGGACCTGGAACCAGACTTCTGTGGTGAAGTCCTTATTTATCCAGGTCCGTGGATTGCAGGTTTGATCCAGTGGTCCAGATCTCCTGTGAAACAGTCCACCCAGCACTAGTGTACACACAAGTTGACACAGGTGTAGGGGAGGTAGTTCTGAAAAATCAAAAACAGTATGGGACCAAAGACTGAACCTTGCAAGATCCCAGCCTGGATTGCAAGAGGAAGTGATAACATGCCTCCTACCTGTAATAACTGTAGGTGGCTGGTTAGGTAGGAACAGAAGCAGACAACAGCAGGAGCTGAGATGCTGGTTGGACTCAGCTTATCCAGGAAGAACAGGAGGGACACTGAGTCAAAGGCTTTGGCCAGATCTATGACAGCTGAAAACCTCTTCCATGAAAACAGGGTTATGCATACACTGGGACACAATTTACACCTGGTAGTCAGTAAATTCAGAACCAATGTTAGAAAGTACTTTTCACAGAGACGGTCTTGGACCCTTGTAACACCTGCCACCTAAGGTGGTGAGAGCAAAGACAGTCAGTGAATTTAAATGGGCATGGGACAGTCAGTGTAGTAACCAAAGCAAGAGCAGTACATAAGAGAGGGAGGTAGACATGTTGGGCAGACATTCTGCTGGCAACGTCTTATGTGCTTATGTTTTTAAATAGTTGCCATGATATGTGCCTGATGTATTCCTGATAAGATAAAGTCAGTGACATGCAACAGAGAGAAAATGTTGCAGTGGTGTTTCCAGAATCCAGACTGAAAGGATGACAGGAAACTAGAAGAGGTGAGGTAGTCAAGAAGTCTAGAACTTCTCTTGCAGTTTAGTAAGGAAGGGGATGAGGGAGATAGGACAGTAGTTTCCAGGGCAGGAGGGGTCACCCCCTTTATGGAAAGGGAAGAACCTTGGCACTCATCCAGGACTGAGGAATGGTGCAGAGGGAGTATGAGAGGTTTAACAGGTGGGTGAGTGCAAGTGCCAGTGACAAGATTTGGAGTAGTTTAGGATCAAGCCATCAGGACTGGGCTTAGCATGGTTGTGGGAGGGGAGGGAATGCAGACTTTTATGAGCAGTGATGGGGAAGTGAACACTGGGGTGGATTGGTGGAAGAATAATGAGAGCTAAGAGTTGAAGGGAGTATTGGGGGAGAAGGGGGCACATGTGGTGAAAAACTCCCAGAAATGAGCAGCAACAGTGGAAAGGCTACTGTAGATACAGGTGAATCATTAAACAAGAAAACAGGGACAGCAGACTGGGTATGGGGTGAAAAAGGCATAGATTACCTTCCAGAATTTGGCAGGGGAGTTAAGGTTATTTTGGAGGTTGGCTTTGAAATAGTGGGATTTTGCAGCCCAAACAGCCCTTGTGCAGTTGTTTCTCAGGGCCCTGTAGTGGAGAAGATCGGGATGGGAGTAGGATAATTTACAGTTGGCCCAGGGGAGATCAGGGTACTTGTACTGACTGATGATTTCAGTTGAGATCCAGGGGATATGGAATGATTTGACCATGGATTTTTATGGCTGTGGGTGGAGCCTACAGCCATCCTCCTTTCACTTGAAAAAAGGTGCTTCAGTGGAACACATCTTTTAGGAGTTTTCAGTGTATCCTTCCATTCTGCAAATCTCCATGGCAGTTAAAGAAATACTCCCTTCTTTCTGTTTAATTAGGATGATGGACGCAGAACTCCAAGCTGCTTTTCTCTGAGATGAAATGTGCACACCTTCCAAAAAAATCTAAATATCTTTAAAACTATTGAAGGTGCACAAAAACAACCAGGGTGAAAGTTGTTCAGAGCAAAAAGACCATTCTCATGAGGGTAGTCACTAATCTGAATTCTTTATATTTTGTAAAATATGGTCTTCTAAACAACCTCATTTATCTCTCTGAGTGAACACAGTAGGAGTCATGCCAAACAAATGTAAATATCTCAGAAAGTACACAAGTTACCAATATATAATCAACATGGAAGTTGTTAAGGACAAAATGACCTTTTAAATTAGGGTAGTCACTAATCTGAATTCATTAAATTTATTTTACATACAGCCATCTGAAATGTGAAAATTTTGTTGAAAAATGAAAATTCAGGTAATCAGATGGCCATAGTTTATTTATTCTATATTTATTCATTACAAATAGGGTTTACAACCTTTGAGTCAAAGACTCATTTACAAAGGCACCTCGTCACGGGGGGCAGACATCAAGACAGTTATTACAGTGCAGATTAAAACAGAGGATAACATTACAGGTGCAGTAAAAGGAACATTTAACATAGATACACTTAGGTTATGTAATGTAGTAGTGTGTATGTTACTTAAGTTGTATAGTGTTACAATATTGTGAGTTACACTCATGGATATAGTAGGTCCTCAGAGAAGACAGCGGGTTACATCCCTGTTTGGACCTAGTAGGGAAGGAGTGGGTCTGAGGGAGGGAGAGGCTGTCCAGTGGACGTTGTCAAGCCAGGGGACAAGGCGGGCAGGTATCACAGGTTACAACAGGGGGTTAGTTGCACCTACAACAGCGGGTATTAAAGATATGGTTCCAAAGGACTATTTTGAAGGAGCCAATTTTGGGCAAGTTGGAGATGCAGCTAGGGAGGGAGTCGAACCAGGTGGGGGCTCGGTAGAGGAAGGATCTCTGGGCAAGAAAGGTCTTGGTTCTGGGCACCTTGAAGGTGGCTTTAACAGAGCTATGGGTGGTGACGGACAATGATGACTGCTGTAGGGAGGTGGAGACCCCAAGGGGGGAAGTCTTACCAGTGATTTCTTAGCAAGAAGGCAGTTCTGGTAGAGCAGTTGCTTCTCAAAGTTGAGCAGATTGGCGGTAGCATAGATGACGCAGGTGTGAGTGCAGCTTGGGGCACCGGTCAGGAGCCTACAAGCCTTATTGATGGAGAGTTGGATTTTGGAGAGGGCAGTGTTGTCAGCTGCAGCATAGATGGGCAAGCCATAGTCCACGAGGGACAAGACGGAGGAGATGATGGCCAGCTTAAGGGCAACCTGAGGCAGGCAGTCACTGTGCCGGTATAGCAGGCCAATCCGAGAGTTAATGGCAGCTGACAGGGCATTAATGTGGGTGTGG
This sequence comes from Neoceratodus forsteri, assembly GCA_016271365.2. NCBI lineage: Eukaryota > Metazoa > Chordata > Ceratodontiformes > Ceratodontidae > Neoceratodus > Neoceratodus forsteri. The sequence continues at coordinate 1,283,748,959 of CM057454.1, read as the reverse complement.
AAGGAGAGGGCAGTATCGAACATGATGCCTAGGTACTTGTATGTGGTCACTTGTTCTGGTGGTTGCAGAGTGCTGGGGATAATCAAGAGAGGGGTATGTTTAGCTTTATTTTGGTGGTAGGAGAAGAGCATTGATTTGGTTTTCTTTCGGTTAATGACCAGTCTGCGGTCATAGAACCACCTTTCAGCTTGGTTGTAAGCTTGCTGGAGGGATAATTAGAGGGAGGTGGGATTGGGATGTGAGGCAATGAGGACTGCATCGTTGGTATAGAGGAGCATTTTACTGGTACATGAGTTGGAGAGGGTGTTGAGGTAGAGATAAAAAAGTATTGGACCCAGGATGGAGCCCTGAGGGACCCTGGAGTGAACGGGAAGAGTGCTGGAGAGGGAGTCGCTAATCTTGACATGCTGGGATCTAGCAGAGAGGTAGCTAGAGAACCAGGAAATGGGACTGCCAGAGAAGCCAAGTTGGTGGAGAGAGTTGAGTAGAAGGGGATGACAGACAGTGTCAAAGGCCTTGGAGAGGTCAATGAACACTGCTCCTGCAAGGCTGCCAGAGTCGAGAGCAGCATGCAGGTGCTGGGAGAATTTCAGGAGAGCCATGGTTGTACTGTGTCCTGGGCAGAAACCGTGCTGCTCTGGGCGCATAATGTCATACTTGGTTAGGTATTCAGAGAGCGGGATCAACACCACTTTTTCCAGAACTTTAGAGAGTGGAGGGAGGATGAAGATCGGCTGGTAATTGTTGGGGGTGGACCAGTCCCCACTCGTATGTATGGGCATGATTTCAGCAGTTTTCCATGCACTTGGGAATTGACCCAAGCATAGAGACCAGTATAGAAGGTCAGTCAGGGGGACTAGGACTTTGTCCAAGACCATACGGAGGATCCAGGAGTTGAGGGGGTCACTGCTGGGGTTATTGCTGCTTAAGGCTTTTTGCAGGTGCGACCTGGCTTCTTGGGGGGATAGAATGCACAGGTAGAATGGTCGGGTGATGCAGGACCAGAGGGAGCGAGGAGGTGATTGGGTCAAAGAAGCTGCTGGGGAGGACTGAGCTTAGGTCAGAGAAGGCAGTGTTAAGGCAATCGGCTATAAAGAGTGGATCTGTGGTGGGGGTGCCATTGATGGAGAGCTGAGATGGTGGGGGGGAGCAGGATTTCCCATTTAACTCTTTCATATTATCCCAGAAGGTCCGGGCTGAACCCCAAGTGGAAGCAAGGGTGGTCTGGTAGTGTGCTGCCTTGGCCTGCCTAATGGCCCAAATGCACTTATTGCGTTCTGTGTTGTAGACCAGTCTATCAAACGCCTTTCTAGATTCTACAGCAATGTGCCAGAGATTATCTTTGTTTTTGAGTTTCTGGAGGAGGGGTGGGGTGATCCATGGGGCATTGCATTTTTTGGAGCGGATCCTGGTGAGGGGGGTGAAAAGGTCACAAGCCTTACAGAAGGCATTTGTGAAGTGGTCAAGAGCTGAGTCAATGTCTGGGGTGTGCTGGATAGGGGACCAGTCTAGCTGGGCTAGGTATTGTTATAATTTTCTGAGGCCGCCGGGGCTTAAACGGTGGCGTAGAATGGCCTGGGACACTGGCTTCAGAGTGGAGGATGACCAGAGACAGAGAACTGGGGAGCGATCGCTAAGAGAGTCGGAGAGGACAGTGACATCCAGGATTTTGTAGGGGCGGTTAGATATAACAAAATCTAGGAGAGTGCTGGAGTTGAAACAATATAATTAGTGCAGCTTAATGAAAAGGCTCATTTGAAAGGTCTTGTTGTCCTGAACAACTGTCATACCGATTTATTATCTGTAAGTTGTATACTTTTAGAGATATTTACATTTGTTTAGCATAACTCCCATTGTACTTATAAACAGCCTCAGACTTGCAAATTAGTTTGTCAAGACCAGATTAGTTCCATCAAAAGAAAGCTATCCCAAGGTCAAATTTCACTGACTTGAAAGTTCACTCCCTGAAACAAGCTATATACCAACTGAAGTTTTCATTTTAAACCCCTCTGTGTATGTCTGTGCTAGCATTAGTAAATGGCAATGATTAAAAACACAGGTAAAATCTAGAATATATATGGAATACGGCAGAACTTTACTTAATTATTATATTTTTCAGTTTCTTTGAGACGTCAGTAGCTCTTTAATTATTATGTAGTAAATAATGTTAAAAGACTTATAAATATGAAAATATATATATATATATATATATATATATGTGTGTGTTAAATAAAACATAGGTTGGAGGCAACCTGCATTTCTATAAGTTAAGCATTCACCAACTGTTTCACAGGCAGCATGTCAATACAGTGACTAAATATGGGAGACTCATTAACAGCAAAGTCTTTATAGTGAAACCCTTTATGACGACCATGAAATAATGGCGACAGGGTGGAAACGGTCCGATGTGCTAACCTACCCCAGTGTCAAGGAGCACCTCAAAGTAGTAATCCTAGAGACAGCAGAGGGTTCTGGGGTTGCAGCCCCCTTCGGGGGGCGTGGGGGACAGAGTCCCCCACTAACAGAAAAATGAATTCCTCAAAGAAATGAACAATTTGATGAACTAATTGGGTGGCTTTTCTGGTGCCTGAATTCTAAACCATAGCGCATTAATACAGTAGTGTAATAGTAGCAGGTAAAGTAACCCCTTGCTATAGCTGACAGAAAAGGCCTGTACAATTAGTGGCCTGTTTGCCTGGTGCGCAAAGTATATAGGGTGCATTGTGGCTATTCTGGTCAGTCGCTGATTAATATTTGCACTGTAATTGCAGTCGCTCATATAGAGTTGCGGTTTTGACTGTCACCACTTAATCCTCACAGTTATCACATGGAGCTGTTTCACACAATGGTGTCAATCAAATTTTACAGTGTACTGTTCAGATACATTTTTCTTAAACTCTGTGTACAATAAGTCCATATTATTTATGAATAGTCAAACTTATACTTTCTTAAACATGATATAGCTGCAATCCTGTAACAAGTGACTAGTGTATGTGTACATTCAAAATCCAAACCTAATAGACCCTTTTGTAATTGAGATAGTTATCCTATGTGTCCATGTATCCACATGTGACCATATGTACCTCATCTGCTGTTGTATTACATAACAGTTCTATAACTCTAAAACCCAAACAAAACACAACTCATAGATTCAGCTTTTATTCAGGCACAGTTAAAATGGGAATCCTTTAGAGGTATGGATGTAATTTATAAAAATAGAGATATTTTAAACAGCTGCACATAATTAATCAATTTCTGTCCCCTTTAACTCAAGGGGTCATTTCTAAAATGTGCAGACAAGCATGGGGACCACTTTTTTTCAGAGCATGCCACCCATACCTCTCAACCTCTTGCCTCATGAATCAGGGACAAGGCTTAAAAAAATCAGGGACAAAGACCCCAGATGAGGGACACATCTTAAAAATTTGTACTATTCACTCAGAAAGCTGATAGAATGAAAGCATTTGTGTTAAGCTGCATTTTCTAAAGAAAACAATGTCTGTAAATTTAATGTTTGACATTATTTTGTGCTTTTAATCACCACTGTTCTGTTACAAAAACACAAATTTTACGAGGGACAGAGGAAAATTCTGAGGCAAAATCAGGGACGTCCCTGAAAATCAGGGACAGTTGAGAGGTATGATGCCACCACTGGCAGCAATCACTTCAAGACTGTTGCTGCCTTCTCCTAATACAATCAGGGGAAAATCAGAAGTAGCCTAACAGCACTGAGATCAATATGGTTAAGGCACATTTACCAGAAATGACTGCTTAGAAAAGAATGAGAAAGTGACTGTGATGACATAGGCAGATTTAGAGGGGGGCAAAGGGTGCTATAGCTCCCCCATCATGGAGCTCCTCTATTAGTAACACACTGTGCTGCATTCTTAATTGGTATGCACTAATGCCTCCATGAAAGCTGCCTGAGCCACACAGGTCTCATCTGTCCTCCAGCAGAGCTGGCCATAGCTAGGTGCAAACTGTGCCCCTGCACCTTGGGGGCCCATGCCTTTTTCTTGAGGAAAAAAAATAATTTAAAACATTTGAAAATGCCTATATGTTGTTAGAGGTGAAAATGTTTACCAGCAAATGAAAGTGCAAGACAACTGGCTCTGTTACTGTTACAAAAGGTGGGGGCAGCTTTGCTGCAGTGGAAAATATTAGGTTAAGTAAATGCTAATGGTGTTAATGGCCATACTTTACACCTCCCAGGTTGACTACTTTCACAAACAAAGGGCTATATTGACAAGAGAACTTGTTTGTAACCTGGACATGTATGTGAAACAGTGAATGATATGACAAAATATGTTTCAAAAGTATGTGAGCACTCAAAATGGCTCAAAAACCTGACCAGCACAGAGCAAAACCGGATTTCCTGATAGGGACCCTGAAAACCTGATCACCAGGTAAAAAAAACTGATAGGTGGCAACCTTACTGGTGTCCCATGATAATCCTCTCTATTCTCTCTCACTCACACCTCCAGAAAATTTAAGTTGTTTAACTTGTTTGCAAATCAGAGTATCTGAGGTGTGAGTGTCCAGTGATGATGTCTCTGTCCTTACAGAAATGAATACGATAGTAGTATCATACTTACTTAAGTTCTTGCTCCAGGCTCAGTCAGATTCATTTCCAGTGGTGAAGTCAAATAATTCAGTGCAGTCAATGGCACTAATTAAAAGATGCTGGTTAAACTAGTAGACTTGGTACTGCTTTAGTAATTCAGGACAGGAGGGTTAGTTAGGTGTAAATGTTGGATGTGAGGCACCCACAGGGAATGGAGTGGTGGGGCCCAGCAGGGTGCTGCACAGTGTCCTGGTAGTGCAGTAGACAACCACCCCCACCCGCATTACATAGTTGACCCCCCCCAAAAAGGCTGGTCTCCAGCATGAATTTCTTACTAACGTTCATCCTGTGACATGTGGTCCGGTCCCAGCTCTGGGCAGCAGCTGGTCTTGCCTTGGTGAGCCTGAGCATTCATTCTCTACTTTTGCAGGCTTCGTGCAGCTCCTTTTTTTCATGCACAATGGGGGGGTTCATGCGTGGGGGGGTACAGCTGTAGCAAAGCGGAGTGGACCTTAACAATACAGATCTCAACCAGGTCGCCTGGTGCTCATTGCTCCTGATTTACTGTTTCGTCCAGTAGTGGATGTGGCTAGCAAGGGGCGCCTTCTTTAAATGTCTGGGCTGCTGAAACAAGAGTGAGCTGTAATTCATTAACTCAGAAGATTAATGTTGGAGCAAGAAAGGAGTGAGTGTACTACTGAGGAGGAGACAGAGAAAGAGTGGAGCCCACAAGTGAACAGCAAAGCCCAAGGTTTCAGGCGGCAGCAGTCCAGTAATGAGGGGTTGGTGTGGCCTTGTTAAATCAGCACACAGAGTTGGAGTGAGGTTCAGGTTATCTTCTGGTAACTGAAGCAAGCTGTAGCTGAGAGCTCTGCTCATTAGGAGTCATAGGGTCAGTGTGTGCTGTCTAGAGAGAAAGAGTTTGGCAGCCAGGTGACCAGAGACAGTACTCAACTAGAGGCACATAGACTTCAGCCTGTTGAAAATGTACTAATTCTTCATTTAATCAGGTAATTCTTGCTTTAAAAAAAAGACTTTCACAGTCACAAACTATGGTGGGTGGGGCGCAGCTGCTGGGATGGGACAGGATATTAGTTTTCCAACAAACTGGGTGTGAAATAAATGTAGTGCTTGTGTTATTAATTTCTAGTATGGGGAGCTTAAATTCATGACATTAAAATTGTTTAAAGTCACTGCTAGTTTTGTCCTACAGTATATGGCTAACTGATTTTGGTGTGGATTTGCAGGAGAGGGAGTTGGAGAGTAGTGCCCTCCTGTAGCCTGCTAGGAATGATACAAAACTAATGCTGGGGCCGGTCTGGTCTCAGCGACAGCATGAACCAGGAGAGGCAGAAACTGGTACATGAAACCTCTGAACTGAGTTAAAAACTTCAGCATGTACTGTATGTCTAATCTGTGTGGTATTTTCAGTTGTGGTTGTACAGTGTGAATGAGCACAGAGGGAATTAATAGACATGGGAACTTTGCATGGTAAGCCGTTAGGAACATAATTCATAATCTCTGGCTGTATAGTAAAACACATACAGTATATGGTGAAATACATACATCATATAGTGAAATATATACATTATATAGTGAAATACATACACAATGTAGTGAACCACGTACAGTATCTACAGAAATATATACATCATATAGTGAAATACATATACTGTATACTGAAATACATATATTATATAGTGAAACCCATATGCTATATAGTGAAATGCTTACATTATATAGTGACATACATACACTATCTACTGAAATCCACATACACTATATACTGAAACAAATGTACTATGTACTGAAACATACACTATCTATTGAGATACATACACTACAGACTGAAACATCCACATAAACTATCTACTGAAACAAATACTCTATAGATTATAACACATCTTCATACATTATATACTGAAACAAATACATTATATATTGAAATACATACACTATCTATTGAAATGCATATACTACACACTGAAAAAAGCACATACACTAGATACTGAAACAAATACATTATCTATTGAAATACATACACTATCTATTGAAATGCATATACTACACACTGAAAAAAGCACATACACTATATATGGAAACAAATACACTATATATTGAAACAAATACACTTTATATTGAAATGCATACACAATCTATTGAAATAAATACACTATGCACTGAAAAATCTGCATACACTATATACTGAAACAAATACACTACATGGTGAAACACATACACTATCTACTGAAACACATACACTGTAGACTGAAAAATTCACATACACTATATACTGAAATAAACAAACTATATACTGAAATGGACTATGTTCTGAAACTACCCATCCCCCTGCCCTTCCCCCTCGAATGGCCTGGAGCTGAACTGCTTGTCTGCTGCATTCAGTTAGCTGCTGGCTTGAGAGGATGTTTAAAACAGCATGGCAGGTAAACAAAACAGGGCTATCTCTTATTCTACTTCTTTATGGGATTTTACATCTTGTTTTGCTTGCACACCTTTAATCAAATTTCAGAACATTGTGATGTGACAAGAAACTTTTAGAACTAATTTAAAATGCTCTATTTTAAATAAGTGCAGCCTTCATTTACTGTTAGACAACACATTTGTATAGGAAGCTAATACAGGATATTCCTAACATACCTGTATACATAGGGGGCTGCATAAATGTTTCCAAGTTAAATTGTTGATTGGTTTTATGTGTAATTAATTGCTGTGTAAGTCCAGCAACTTATCTGAGCTGAATGCTTCGGAAGTGTACAACAGGAGCCAGGAAAGCGTGTTAAGTGCTTTTGTAGTTTGTACTCTACTCAGTTAGTTTTGATTTAGTTTTTGTTTTTATTTGAATGTTTTATTTAAATAAGGTTCTTGGTTAAGAAAAATATATATATTTTGTAGCAATCGTAGGGCCCTATTCTCGTCAGGAGTTCAGCTGGCATATGCATAATTTGCACTTTCTGTTCTGAATAACTTCACTGTGATGCCTCACTGGTGGCTATCACAGCTCCTAACCTCCCCATTACATATCTACAGAGCATTTCAAGGTGAACAGAGCTTTTCCAGGCACTTGGTCTCCACTAGTAAACCTGCCCTGGTCTAGCCTCATAGTGCATAATTACGCTGTTTATGTGGTATGACTGTGTTATTAAGTCTGAGATTCCCAAACTTAGAAACATAGAAACATAGTAATTGTCGGTAGATAAGGACCGCTAGGCCCATCCAGTCTGCCCATAGTCCCTATACATTGTATGTGGCCACTGACCCTGTGTGATCATTGGCTTTTCATCACTTTCTCCCCTCTCAGGCTTCCCTTGTGCATGTCTAAGGCATGCTTAAACCCTTCCACTGTGCTTGCCCCCACTACCTCCTGTGGCAGACTATTCCAAGCATTGACTACCCTTTCTGTGTGGAAAAACTTCCTCACATTACTTCTTAATCTATCCCTTCAATTTCATATTGTGCCCCTTGTTCTAGTACTACATTGGAAATGGTCCCTATCTGCTCCTTGTATCTGCCCTTGAGATACTTGAAAGTTTCAATCGTGTCCCCCCGCTGTCTCCTCTCCTCCAGTGAGTGCATATTAAGGTCCCTTTGTTTCTCCTCATATGTTTTGTGGTGCAAGCCCTGCACCATCTTTGTTGCCCTTCTCTGGATAGTCTTTACCTTATCTATATCCTTGCACAGGTGTGGCCTCCAGAACTGCATGCAGTAATCTAGGTGAGGCCTTACCAATGTTTTATACAATGGCATCACCAGCTCCTGCCTCCTGCTAGTGATACCCCTGCCTATGCACCCCAGCATGCCACTAGCCCTCTCTGCAGCCTTTGTACACTGCTTTGATTCCTTAAGGTCATCATAGATGATAACCTCTAGGTCCCTTTCCTCCTTGGTGACAGTAAGCTCCTCCTGCTTCCTGACATGAGGAGGTCATTTAATGAACCAAGGATGTTCATAAATGGAGTGATAGTCAAAAGGATCTTCACAGAGATTTTCCTGGTCCCGTGGGCCTGAGAGAGATTCTGTCTCATAACGGCGATTGCCAAACAGCGATCTCCATTAAGGTGAGTGTACACTGCTGAAAATAAAAACGGTGATGTACACTCACAGCAAGGAAACTCACTTCTAGTATTTATGTGGGATCTTCCCCCATGCACCCTCCCCACTAAAAATAATAAACTCTGGGGGAGGAGGGTGCATGCGGGAAGGGACAGCTGGCAAGAAAAAAAAAACTAACACCCATGCGTAAAGCAAAGAATATTGTGCTTTTCCCCAGCCCCTGAACCCTGCACTCTCCCCACTAGAGTCAGCCACCCTCACCACCATGCCACACAGCCAGCTCAGCAGCTTCCCAGCTCACCACCCCTCACATACCTTCCGTCCTCTTCCAGTATCTTGTCACTCTTCCTTTCACCCTGCCTTTCCCTGTTGCTACCTTTTCAGGGTTGCTGACATTACAGGCATTGAGATTTTTTTACCTTTGTTTTACCAGGAGAGACACACTAAGCTGAAAGCTTGTTTACAGGTGCAACCTGGGAGCACAAGGAAGTTAAGTGATTTGCTCAGGGTCACACAGTTTGCAAGTGGGGCTGTGGGATTCAAATCCAGGTCTCTAGGTTTGCAGCTCAGAGCCTTAAACCACTGCACTATACTGCCTTGAAGTGAAGATTGAGTGACTCATGTCCGAGTTGCTCACTCTCAGTCACCCTTTTCATGGGAAACCCCAAGAGGAATGACAGTGTACTTTAAGGGAAGCTAACTCTTGTCAGAAGCCCCTTGAAAGAGGTAGGGTTTTCTTTTTCTGGTCAGCCAGAGGGCATTTTGGGGCAAGAAATGCCTGCATGCCCAAAATGGGCTACAGCTTTGCTGGTAGAACAGGGGTACTGGTCAGAAGAATGAACAGGTGAATCAGGGGGATTTGAACCAAAAACTAAGGGAGACAGCTAGAGCAGGGGATCACCATTGGTAGGGTTAAATGCAAGGGTTCAGCAAAGGAAAATATCAGAGCTGGGTAGCACAGTAATACTGGTTCACCTACACTTGGAGCAAGGAAGCATAAAGGAAACAATACTACTTGAATGCAAGTCATATGAAAATCACAGCCAGACAAACTGACTAACCTTAGTACCTGTTTTACTTTTTTATTTTTTACTTATTTAAAAGTTTGAATTTACATAACATAACATAACATAACATAACATAACATAACATAACATAACATAACATAAGTACAGTACAGTGCAATACAATACAGTATACTAAAAACAAACACTGAAAACTCCATCAAAAGAAAGAACATTCAGGATGAAGAACATAAATTGCTGCAGTTCCACAGCTGTGGAACTAGGACATTCAAGTAATAATAAAAAGAGGCTTTCCCAAAGGAGAATGACAGTTTTGTTAAGGAGGAGGAATGACAGTGAACATCTCTTAAAGCATTAGGATAATCTGGAACATGTAATCTCATAGGTATGTGACATAAAACTGTGTTTTATTTCTTTTTCAAATGAGATGTTTGTCTTCTAGGTCACCCATTGACCCCCTTGTGCACTGGCCTGTCCATCCACATCACTCAAAATCACCAGGATTTACCTGATCTGATTCTCTCATGCCCCCCCATTTTGGGGCCAGGAGGGAGAGGGCCATTCACAAGGAGCCACATATTCAGAAGCAGAACCTGGTTAGTAGTGTAAAGCATGTGGCAGGTTGGTGGATTATTTTGCCATTGGAGGTTTTCTACCTTTGGCTTATCCCCTGGGCCATCAAGCATGCAATGATGCCAATCCAATTAAAGGCAAGTTCTGCTTTGTGCCTGCCTGCCTGAGCCCTGCCAGCGGTCCTCACCTAGGTGGCTGTTAAAGATCGGGGTGGTCAGACTCCCCCTCCCTGAGAGGAGAGCAGTCCCAGAGATGCTCAGTCATCTCTCCTGTCAGTTAATGTTTGCTTGACCCAGGTCCTCCCCTGAAACCGGGCCACTGGCATGGGAGGCAGTACAGTTACCACTAAGCCTAACCTAAACCACTAAACCAGACTGTATTTTTATAAGTAAATAAAAACAGCACTCGGATGAAAGAAGAAATTGTATTTTAGCTACAGTTGTTATAAATATTTAAGACACATCACAATGTTTTGAAACTGATTAAAGGTTTTCCAAGGAAAGTAACATAAAATAAAACATAAAGATGTAGAATAAGCTAATCCATTCTTGTTTACTTTCTGCATCTTAAGAGGCATTGGCAGGGGATTTTTAGTCAATTAGGGTCCCATTTTCAGAAGGTTAGCAGAACGATAAACATCTAAGCACTGTGCCATGTGGGAGAAAAGCATGGCTGAACAGGTACCATATATTTATCAGCCCCAGATACTAACCTGATCAGGTGCATGTGCATATGTACTACTAAAGCCTTGCAAATGAGGGATCCCCTTCTGCATACAGAGCACAGTGCTATATAAAAGCTTTTGAAAGTGCTTAACAACTGAAATTGCAATACTGTTTACTGCTTCCAAAAATCCTGCCCTCATTTGAGCACACAGTGGTGCATATTGTCACCCTACCTCTGGTTACCATTATGATGCTCTCAAGTAGTATACCAAAATGATCCTTGGCATATAAAGTTCTACACCCCTGATTGCAGTTTAAATGGCTCGTTATTATAGTAAAATGATCCTTGGTGTCTAGTGCCCCCCACCTAGGCATACTAAGCTGGGAGCTCATTTCTAGATGCATCCTGGGGGAAGGGGAACTTGTACAGTTGGGCCTTAGGTAGCACAACATTTCAAAATACATAACATACATGGAGTAGAGTGGTACACAACCACAAATTACATTGGGAATAATACATGCAAGACATGAGAACGTTAGTGATAAGCAAACAATCAACAATGCATATACAGTGCAGTCAGGAGCCACAAACATATGCTGGCAATCAAATACAGAGCAGTTTAAATCAATGCTGGCTATAAACATTTGTGCATAATGCCTAGAGTGGAAGCATAAGTACCAAATTATAGCTGTACCTAAACTGGAAACAAGTCATAGGAGAGCAAGAGAGAAAACTAGAGCAAGTGCATGAGAGAGAGATTTGAGATCTCTGAAGTGGTTTGAAAGAATCCATGAGAGGGAGATTGATGAATGGCTGGGGTGAGGGAGTTCCATATTTTAGGGAAGCAACTGAACATGGCTTTGTTGATGGTTGTGGAAACTGAAGGGACTGCTAGGGTTTGAATATTTCAGCTTCTGTTGGTATGGCTGTGGGGGGATGTCAGAGAGATAGGAGGGTAGAGAAACAAACCAGATTTGCCCACAAAGCTGGCAGAGTGGGCATGGTGTCTGTCCACAAGAAAAGAAAAAGAGAGAGATTTATAAATAGAACAGTGGTAGTCCAAGAAGGATAGTCGAGAGTGTAATGGCAGAATTGTTGAAGAGTGTGACCAGACTGGCAAGAGTAGTGACTGGGGCTATGCTGTAGACCACATCACCATAGTCAGAGATTTGGAGGATCATTCTCTGGATAATAGCACAGTATGCTGGAACAGCTAATATTTTTCAAGTCAAACTACATCTTGCTGGGAGCTGCAATACTGAACATAGGATTTGCAAGAAAGCGAGTTGTGCTCACAACAGAGGGAGGTGAACCTTACAATTGTCTTTGGTTTGTAGCAGATATTCTGCAGGTGGAGGCTACTTCTAACTGAAAGGTGAAATAAGGAACTTAGAATTATTAGGAAAAGACAGTCTTGTTACAATTCGTAAGATTTTCAGTGCAGTAAGAGTTTAAAGCACAGCTGACTTATTTTGGGGCTGACTGCTTTCAGAGCACAAACCACCAGGCTGTTTTGGGGCTGGGGAGGTTTATCTGTGTCTGACTTGGATGTCTGGATTTTTCTCTGTTTGATTAGCAGGGGATTTTCTCTGTCAAATTGTTGTGTATGGTATCTTGCTGACAGGAAGACACTCGCCATGGCGGTGGGTCAAAGCTCTTAGCTGATTGTTTTGTGAGGGCACAGTTTAGGCCAACCTTCCACCCTCACCCACCCACCCTGGAAATGCTTCCTTTATACCTGGGGTTCTGACATCATTTCCTCAGGAGTGCAAGGTGCATATCCATGTCATATCCTCTCTAGCACACAGCACTGAAAATATAAGCATACACATTGTATAATATATATACATAGATACATACATAGACAGTGTCGGCAGATAAGGGCCTATGGCCCACCCAGTCTGCCCATTTGAGCTTGTAAGTTCAGTTTGTTTTCCTAGAAGTCTGTTGCCCCTTACCCCTGACCTCTAGAATTCCTTTATGTCTATCCCATGCATTCTTAAATCCCGTGATTGTTTCATATATATTTCTATATAACAAACCAATCACACACACAAACACACACACACACACAAAAAAGTACATAATCATGTGGGGAGTAGTGCAATGTAATGGCTGTGGGGCAGCAGTCTTCCAGGAGTCTTTCTGGAGGCTGAGATGCTGCCCTATTTGCAGACAACTCTCTGCCCTGAGGGAGGAATTTGCCCATCTTCAGGCCACACTGGACAGCAGTAAGGTAACCTTCCCCCAGGCCAGACTGGATGGTAGGAAGGGAACCTCCCAAATCCAGGGAGCACCAGAGCCACCACCACTACCTCAGAGGTTGCAAAGAAAGCACAGCAGTTGGACCACAGTGGGCTCAGGGACGGTGAGGATGGTGGAATAGAGGCACACCCAGTCAGTTGTTCCACTCCACAATCCATACACCATTCTGGGGGAGCACAGCTCCCCTATGGATGCACCCACAGAGGAGATTAAGGAGGCTAAGGATACCTGTCACAAGGGAGGCCCACAGGAAGGAGGCAGAGGACACCACAAGGAAAGGAAGCGGCTCTGGTGGGGACTCAATTAGGGGGATAGAACTGGGGAGCAGGAAAACTGAAGTAAGGTGCCTGCCTGGTGCCATGGCTTGGAGCGGACAGGAAGCACATCCTCAGGATCACGAGAACAGCTGCAGGAGTCTGAGCTGGACATCATTGTCCACCTAGGGACAAATGACTTGGCTCAACATGAGATTAGAGCAGTGCAGAAGGACTTTGTAGAACTGGGGAGGGGGCTAAGACAAGTAGCACACACAGTATCCTTCTCAGAGGTGCTGCCTGTCAATGGCATGAGTGAGGCAAGGGTACTTTGCACCATGCAGTTTAATGAATTGTTGGAAAAATGGTGTGGAGCACAGGGGTTTGGCTTCATTGGGGACTGGGGTTCCACCTGGAGGAACACCAGCCTATACTGGCAGGATGGTCTGCATCTGTCCAGGAAGGGAACAAGTCTTTTAAGCAATTGGTTTAAATGCTTCATTGGCAAGCTTTTAAACTAGTCAAGGGGGGAGGCACTGATAAGCAGCAGGAAAATCCCAGCATCTCCCTACAAAACAGGGTACTAAATGAGAAAAAGACCAAGGTAGAAAGGTCAGTGAGGGATGCTGCAACAGAAGGTAAAGCCATCAAGAAATGGAAAGCAATGAGTACCAATGCCCATAGTCTGAGTAACAAGCTTCCTGAATTAGTGGCCTTGATGGAGGAGGAACATCTGGATATCATGGCAGTCACAGAAACATGGTTCACACAAAACCATGACTGGGACGTAAACATACCAGGATACACTATCTACAGGAGGGACAGAGAGGGTAAAAGAGGAGGAGGAGTAGCTCTTTACATAAGGGAAGGAATCAAAGCAACAGAATAAAAGGGAAAACAGGGAGGAGAAGAAGCACTGTGGGTAAATTTGGAGACCGGCAATGGCACCACAATCCACACAGGGGTTGTATACAGACCCCCTTCTCAGGGGGAGGAAATGGATAAGGAAATGATAGAAAGTATACTTAGTATGTCAGAAAAAGGGGAGATATTGCTGATGGGCGATCTGAATATGCCAGATGTTAACTGGAGTGCAGTTGCAGCAGCCACTTCAAAGAGTGGGTTTATTCTAGATGCCCTACAGTGGGCATGCCTTAGACAACTAGTATCGGAGCCCACTCGAGAGGGAGCAATCTTAGACCTGATTCTCTCAAATGGAGATGAAGAGAGGATCACAGATGTAGAAGTGGGTAGCCATCTGGGAACTAGCGACCATCGAACAGTATGGTTCACAATAAACACAGCAATAGAGTCAAGCCATACAAAAGGCAAAGGTACTGGACTTTAGGAGGGCTGACTTTGCTAAAAACAGGTGAGTGCCTAAGGAATGCACTATCAAATGGGCAGGAAGGAGGGTGGAAGAACAATGGGGAATAATAAAACTGCCATCACAGAGGTAACAAGCCTCTGTGTGAAGCAAATAAACAAAACTAAACAATGTAAGAAACCACTATGGTTCTCAAAGGAAGTGGCAGTGAAGGTTCAAGAGAAAAGAAAGCTTTCAGGAGTACAAGGAATCACAGAAGGAGCAGGACAGAGAACTGTATCAGTTAAAAGCAAAAGGAAGCTGGGAAGGTAGTCAGAACAGCAAAGGCCCAAACCGAGGAAAAGATAGTCAACTCAGTTAAGAAGAGGGATAAAACCTTTTATAGGTACATCAGGGAGCGAAGGAAGACCAAGGGAGGGATAGTGAGGCTTAATAAAGTGGGGGAGGGTGGGCAGAGGGTGACTGTGAAAAGGGAGAGATACTAAACAAATATTTTTGCTCAGTATTTACAAAGGAGGAGGGGAAGGTACCTAAAACAAACAGTGGAAACACTCTGGATACAGAAGTTGATACCAGCCCATTTACAGAAGAAAGGGTTCTGAAAGAACTCTTAAAACTGAAGGTGGACAAAGCAATGGGCATGATGGGATTCATCCCAGAATTCTAAAAGAACTAAGGGTAGAATTAGTGACACCACTGACTACCCTGTTTAACAAATCATGGGAGGATGGGTGGTACCCGAGGACTGGAGGAGGGCAGATGTGATTCCCTTCACAAAAGTGGGAGCAAGGCAGAAGCAGGAAGCTACAGACCTGTTAGTTTAACCTCAGTGGTAGGAAAATAATGGAATCACTTCTGAAGGAAAGAATTGTTGAGTATCTAGAGGCCAGAGGGGCACTGGACCCAAGACAGCATGGATTCACAGCAGGAAGGTCATGCCAGACAAATCTGATAGATTTCTTTGACTGGGTAGAAAGTAGTAGATCAGGGAGGGGCTGTGGACATTGCCTACCTAGACTTTAGCAAGGCATTTGACATAATCCCACAAAAGATTAATATACAAGTTAGCTAGCCTGGGATTGGGTCCCAAGATGACAGCCTGGGTAAAAATTGGCTGGAGAATAGGACACAGAGAGTAATAGTAAATGGAGTCCACTTGAAGAAAGGGAGTTACTAGTGGGGTACCGCAGGGTTCAGTATTAGGACCGGTCCTCTTCAATGTCTTTACAAGCGACATTGCAGAGGGACTGGAAGGAAAAGTATGTCTCTTTGCAGATGACACAAAGATCTGCAACAGAGTTGATGCACAAGGTGGCGTGGAAAGGATGAAAAGGGACTTGGCAAGGTTAGAGGAATGGTCAAATGTATTGCAGCTTAGATTCAATGCTAAGAAGTGCAAGGTAATGCACCTGGGATACAAAAACCCAGAGGAAGAGTACACAATAGGGGGTAAGATACTAACAACAACAAAAATGGAAAGGGACCTGGGGGTAGTCATATCAGATGACCGCAAAGTGGGCAAGCAATGTGAGAGGGCAGCAAGGAGGGCTGGGGGATACTGGGATGCATGGGAGGCATCACCAGTAGAAAACAGGAAGTTATTATCCCTCTGTACAGACAGCTGGTCAGACCCCATCTGGAGTACTGCATGCAGTTCTGGAGACCCAGTCTTGCAAAGAGCGGAGACAGGATGGAAGCTGTCCAGAGGAGGGCAACTAAAATGGTGCAGGGTCTGCACGGAAGACATATGAAGAGAGAGACTTAAGGAGCTTAATATGTATAGCCTCGAGGAAAGGAGGAGAGGGGACATGATAGAAACTTTCAAGTACCTCAAGGGAATCAACAAAGTCCAAGAGGGTAGCATCTTTCAAAAAAAGAGGTGTGCAAGAACAAGGGGGCACAATTTGAAGATGGGGGCGGCTCAGAGGTAATTTAAGGAAGTATTTTTTCACAGAGAGGGTTGTGGATGCATTGAACAGCCTTCCGGAGGAGGTTGTAGAGTCAAAAACAGTGGTGGAATTCAAGCATGCATGGGACAGTCATAAGGCAATTCTAAGGGTTGGGGGTAGGAAGAAGTAGGCTGCTGGTTAACTAGGATCTGCAGCTTATCCAGTAGGCAGGGAAATGCGCAGACTGGGTGGGCCAAGCGGTCCTTATCTGCAGTCAAATTCTATGTTTCTATGTTTCTATGAGGTGGGTTACAGTCACAGTTCCTGTAAAGTGCATCAAATTGGGGTGCAGCTTTTTGACTATAGCATCCACTTGTTCAGAAAAGTTTGGGTGCTGGTCTAGCCAGATACCAAGATAACTAAAGATGGTAACATCCTCCACAGGGGAGCCATTGAGGGTATGGAAAGTAGGAAGGCGAGGGATCCTAGAGGGTCTGTGCCTTGTGCCAAAAGACATGGAGACAGTCTTCTTGGCATTGAGGAAAAGCTGATTTGTGTGTGTTCAAGGCTGAACTTGATCAAAGTCCAGCTGGAGTCTGTGGGCCTGCTGTGAAGATGACTGTGTCATCAGTGTACATGTGAATGGATGCAGACTAGCATATGGAGGGGAGATCATTAAGGAAAATGGAGAAAAGTAGTGGGCCTAACATAGATCCTTGTGGGACCCAAGTGGACACAGGCAGGGAGGAGAGAGGGGGTCAGCAATTTTGACTACTTGGACCTACCCCTGTGGTAGGAGTGGAACAGTCAATGGCTAAGTTAGAGAGGCCTACAGCCTGGAGTTTGGCTAATAATTGGGGTGGTAGACAGGGTTGAATGCTTTGGCTAGATCGACGAAGATAGCAGAGACTATGATCCATACCATTATGGATGGATTTGGTGAGCCCCAGAAGGGAGATGGTGATGGTGGAGTGATTTTTGTAGAAGCCAGACTTGAATTGGGTGAAGAAGGAAGAAGAGTCCAGAAAGGGAGAGAGTTCTGACAAGATAATTTGTTCCTATACTTTGGAGGGAGGAGAGAAATGAGTCGGTAGCTGTTAGTACCAGATGGGTCACTACCTTTTGGAGGAGGAGTAACATTGGCAGTCTTCCAGTCAGCAGGGGTGGAGGAACACCAGAAAGAGAAGTTAGGGAGGTCAGCCAATGGGGAGGAAATTGCAGAAACAGAGAGTGATGGTGGAGCTTGCTATCCAGGCCATCTGGGCTATTACCCTTGGAAGGATTAAGGGCGGGAAATGTGTCGGTGATAAAGGAGTTACTGGACAGAAAAAAAAACAATAGGGGAAGGAAGGAGATGACAATCGTGCAGGCTGGCAGGGGTGAGAGGGAGGTGAGGAAAGGGAGGAGAGGAGAAAGGAGGTGCAGGTGATGAAAAGGAATTACATCTCTATGGTGATGAAGGAGAGGTTAGAGATAGGGGTGTCATTGACTTTGAGAACAGGGAAAGGAGTGGGAGGGGAGAAGAGATTGTGACAGCCTTCCA
This sequence comes from Neoceratodus forsteri, assembly GCA_016271365.2. Lineage (NCBI taxonomy): Eukaryota > Metazoa > Chordata > Ceratodontiformes > Ceratodontidae > Neoceratodus > Neoceratodus forsteri. The sequence goes on along the minus strand of CM057454.1, from coordinate 1,283,730,782 downwards.
AAATTTAGACAGGTAACCAATGTTGGTACTGAAGTTAGATGTAAAATACTCATCTTTGGTAAGCTTATTGCTGTGGTACAGGTGCTGAGGAGGTGATCATACCTCTGGAAGCCATGGGGTATGGGTTACGTTTATTTTCTGACCAGGCCAAATCATGCACTTGCAAGTAAGCTATGAGTTTAGCCATGATCTAGGGGAGGTGGGATACCTTTTCTCATGTCCTGCTCTGGGGGTGAATGGCAGTCCCATATTTTGAGTAATTTTGTTTTGAAATATGTTAGCTTGGAGTCAGTGAGCAGACCAATGAGATAGGGGACCAATCAGAGCGGCTTAGGTCACGGCGCAAGGGGGTGAGGTCCAGGGATTTAAAGGAAAATATAAGCAGTGATTTGATGGGGGTGAAGGGGCTTTAGTTGAATGAGAGGCAGCAGAAGGTTGTGATTATGGTGTCAAATCAGAAGAGAGGGAAGTCAAGAGTGGAATGCCACAGGGATCCATCCCGACTCTTGTATGCTCATTAACAACGTTTGAGAATGAATCTGGGTTTGTTTCTCTTTGAAGATTACACCAAGCTCATGGGAGAGTAGTGACGGGGGAAGTAGGAAACTAAAGAGTGACATGTAAAGATTAGAAAGGTGGCCTAAGGTTTGGCAGTTGAAATTCAATGCCAAAAAGTGCAAGGTGATTCACCTAGGGGGCAAGAACCCCAGGACACAGTACCGAATAGGAGGGGTAGAGCTGACCACTACAGCTGAGGAAAGGGACCTAGTATTCATCATTAGTGACTCCCTTAAACAATCAACCTAGTACAGTGAGGCATCTAGTAAGGCAAATAGGATACTAGGATGTGCCAGAAGAGGTTCTGATAGTAGAAGAAAAGAGGTTTACTGCCTCTTTATTGATCATTGGTGAGGCTGCACCTGGTATACTGTTCAGAGTTCTGAACTTCTGAAGACCTCACCTCAGAAAAGATAAGGACAAAGAGTGATCAGGATGATTCAGAGCTGACAGGATAGATCATATGAGGATCTGCTCAAGGCACTGAACATGTGTTCACTGGAGACCAGACAAGAGAGGAATGATATGATAGAGACCTTCAAGTTCCTGTAAGGAATAAACAAGGTGAATGGAGAAGAACTACTTAGCATGAGTAACAGTTCAAGGGCATGGAGGTACAAGTAGAAACTGACAGGAGGGAGGCTCAAGAGGGATATTGGAAAGTTTTATTTTCCAGAGATGGTGGTGGAAATGTGGAATAGTCTGCCAAGTGAGATGGCAGGCACCAAAACCATAAATGGTTTCAAGCATGACTGAAAAAGTGAAGGGTATAATGGTTACTCAGGCAGATAGTAGTAGGGAGGGGAACAAGGGAGTGGATAGTGAAGGCTGTATGGACAGTAGGTTCTGAGGTTTAATAGGGGAAGTACGGGCAGACAGGATGTACCATTTTTTTCTGCCATCGTCTATGTTTCTGTGTTTCTATTTTTCCATGAGCCCTGATATCTAGTAGTCCCACCTGCCAGTTGCAAATCTGAGCCCCCTCCCAAAGCCATCCAGCCAGGTCCCTCCACCCCTTGCCCATTGGCCCCCATTTACCCAAGATTGCAGCCACTTCCCTGTGACTGTGATCAGTACAGCATCTTAGCTCATTACCTTGACTGATCACTGTCTGAGTGAAAGGGAGTGATTTCAGGCCTACTGTAGAACATCTGTTTCTATAGTAGGTGTATGCTTACTTCATGTCACTCAGAAAGTAGCCATCCGAGGTGGCAGCAGAGGGGCTGGACCTGTCAATGTTGCAGTGGGATGGACTGGCAGCTGGGGTAATTTATGAGCCACCATGGGGAGAGGGGTGGAAGGACCTTAATGGGTGTAATTGAGAGACGGCTCACACTTGCAATCGGGGTGATCTATATGCCAGGGATCCTCTTAATATACTAATCAGGTGCATCTGAATGGTGATTGGGGGTGGGGAATTTCTAGATGCCAGGGATCATTTTATTATGTCAGGGGCATCTGAATTGTGATGAGGAGGTGGGGGCTGGCACTGCTCTGTATAATTCCTCCATACTGTCATGCACAGAAGCGTTGTGCGGAAATGTTAGTTAGCCCATATGGGCCGGCAAATGTCCCACTAGCACCTTTCCTGCCCTATGGACTTAGCATGCTGAGAGTTGAAAATGACTCATGGGGTAAAGGTGCTATCCTATTTGGGACATGCTTTCTCCGTTTGTTCCTCAGAATCCATGACTTACTGGAGGCTGTGATAGTGCCTAGTCATGCCATAGTGGGCTATCCAATGGGAACCAGTGATGACTGTACAGTGTGGTTCTTTTTTTTTTAAACTTTGTTTTATTGGCAGTAAAAGTTGATTCAACTTCCATACATTAATTACAGTTCCTTAAGCCAACTTCTTCATCTTACATACAGACATTATAAATTACTACAGTCTGTAAAAAATTGCTCTTTTCAGTAAGTGAAGTATTTTATAAATGCTGCCAAGTTAAAAAAATAATCTAAAAATACTTAAACAAGTATACTTTTTTAAAAAACTGTACAGTGTGGTTCATTATTACGATGGGTGCAGAGGCAAGCCACAAAAAGACAATGGTCCTGGATTTTAGTAGGTTGAATTTTAAAGAAATCGGAGACTTCTTAAGAAGCAGCCTAGCAGGGGAGGATTGTCAGAGGGGGTAGAGGAACAGTGGAAAAATTAAGTAAAGGAATAGGGAAGGCAACCAGCATCTGCATGAAGGAGTGAGCAAAAGCAGGAGAAAACAAGCATTTGTCAATGCTGAATGTTGTACTGCTGGCATTGGCATTGGTAGTGCAGGAGTTAGAGAGATGATAATTGGAATGGCAGTGAAGTATGGAAGTGACGCCAACCCCATACCACTCTGCAGAGACTGACAGGCATTGAGGTGTGCCTTTGGATCATTGACCATAACGCTCATGCCATTTTACCTCATCCTACCCTGCAGACTCCAAGTGTCAAGTTGTGCCTTGGGGCCATCGGGCCTTATGCTCACCCCATTCCATAACAAAATACATTGAGATGGGTGCAGTATAGGAGAATGGGGTGAACTTTGGGGCTGAAAAGTCCAAGGCACACCTTGATGCCTGTCACTGGCTGCAGGGTGGGAGTGATGTGGAATGGTGTGACCACTACAGCCGACAATCCAAAGTCACCCCCTTGATACCAGTCAGTCTATACAGGATGGGATATTATGGTTAGAAACCTTAATGCCCCGGGTGTTTGTTGGTATTTGCACTCCAAATTTTCAAAATGGGTTTTCTGTGACCCCATCTCACGAAGGCATTTGGGACCTCTGCTCATGAACAGTGGCACTGTGATTTTGTTAATATGTCCTGAACATTGATTTCCCATAGCAACTGTGGCATTCTGCTCCAGATGTGTGGAAACACATTTTGGATAGGATGTGAAAAATGACAGCTCTACTGTTCATAAGGATGTGTGAAGAAATGGCAATATTGGAAAAATCTGGAGTGAAAATATTAAAAGTTGTCAAAGTTACAAGTGTGCATGAAAACTGCACAATGTACGCTCATAACACAGTCATTTTGTGGACTTTGTTCTCCAAATTTTCAACATAGGTATTTTGGGAACCCATCTTAAGAACAGTGACACTGTCATTTCATTAATCGGTCCCAAAAAGGTGATTCTGGGCAGTGACCGTGAAATCACCTTTCAGGATCGAATAATGAAATGACAGTGACTGAGTTCATGAGGTGGGGTCCCAAGAACCCCATGTTTGAAAATTTGGAGCCAAAAGTCACAAGAGTAGATGAGATATCCACTTAAGTTGACCCCCACACCATTGATGCCATTATACAGCTTACCAGCATTTCTTCAGTTCATGGTCAGTTTTGAAGAGTGCAGATGTGTTTCTGCTCCACCGAAGATCTCAGCGCTGGACTCTGGAGGTAAGTATGGGGTGGGGGGTTGGGATGTGGGGTGTGCAGAAGGTGGGTGCAGGTTGGGGAAGGGGACCCAATGGCAAAGGACCATTTTCTTTGTTTCAGGTTATAATAAAAATAAAAGAAAGAACACAGAGGACCATTTTCTTTTTTACAGGTGCAAGGAAAATGTTGGGCAACTGGGGTGGGTTCCCAGTGTGTCCCATGAGTGTGTGGTGTGATGTTAGCCACACTGCGGTGGGTAGGAGCAAATGCTGATGCAATCAGCTTTTGAACACAGAGGCACACTGGGGTGGGCTCCCAGTGTGCCACACAATCTTGAGGGTTAACTATGCCAACAGGGGGATTGGGCACCCCAAAGTTAGCTTGCTGGGGATTATGAGAGGCAGATGGCAACAGCCTCAACCATGTTCATTGAAATGTTACACCAGGCAAGGCATGCCCTGCAATGATGGGGAGCACCCTCATTGCAGTGGTGAAATTGTTTCAAGTTGGTGGCATGCTTTAGCAGTGCTGTCATAGACAGCATGCTGGTTCATTTGTGCCACAGAGCCCAGCCCGAAAAAGCAGTGGTGCCTTTGGCCACAACCGCACCTCCAAAACCTGCTACCACTATACGTTGTCTGCACTGTGTACACAAGACAACATAAAAAGGACCATTATGGTGCTGTAGGGAAGTTGCCATTAAGGTGTCTGAAGGACATCCCCCAACCAGTCTGGTTAAGCAATTCCCTCACTGTTTTAGAGGAGTGGGCTAGCCCCACAGTGGCACCCACAGCTGAGACTAAGGTGGAGGGGCAATTCCTCAGTGATGCAGCACCAGGAAAGGGGGAAAGAAAATCCCAGAGAAGGAGGAGGAAGCTTCTCTTGGTGGGGGACTCAGTTGCCCATGGAGTGAAGTTAAGGGAACCCAGCAGGAAGGACAGGGAGGTAAAGTGCATTTCAGAAGCCACTGCATGGTGGGATGAGAAGGTGGATCAATAGGATCACAAGGGTAATGGCAAGGAGGGAGGAACTGGATGTTATCGTCCACCTGGGGATGAATGACTTGGCAGGAGACAAAGTGGAAGTAGTTAGAATCCAAAAGGATTTTAGGAAGTTGGGGGAGTCTGAAGCAAGTAGAACAATTCAATGAGGCAGTGTAGCACAGTGGTTAAAGACTCTAAGCTGCAAACCTGGAGACCTGGGTTTGAATCCCACAGCCCCCATTTGCATACTGTGTGACCCTAAGCAAGTCACTTAACTTCCTTGTGCTCCCAGGTCACACCTGTAAACAAGCTTCAGCTTAGCGTGTCTCACCTGGTTAAAAAAAAACAAAAAACACTCCATTTCCTTCTCAGAGGTGCCACCGGTCCATGGCAGGGGAAAGGCTAGGGCACTTCACATCAGATAATTCAACTCCTGGTTGAAGGAATGGCATGGAATGGAGGGTTATGGCTTCATGGGGGACTGGGGCCCTACCTGGACGAACGCAAGCCTATATAAAGAAAATGGCCTGCATTCATCAGGAGACGGACCTGAGTAAGAAGTGTAGATGCTTCAGTGACAAGCATTTAAAATGGCTGGGGCTAGTCAGGAAGGTCAGGCGACTTAGTATCACCCCCCCCCGGGCACATGCAGGAAAATTAGTTGAAGTCTGGGACACTGAGAGCAGAAGCAGAGTGGGAAGCAGTGATTTCTTGGCCACATAAGAAAGACAACTGGGGAGGGGGGATGAAGCAGAGATGGGAAGGGGGAAGGAAGCAGGAGAGCAGCAGCAAAGAGAAGGAGGGGGATAGGATGCAAAAAATGGAAGGCATGGTAACAAATGACCGCAGCCTGGGAAATAAAATCTCAGACCTGGAGGCATTGATAGTAGAGGAAGACCTGGACATAGTAGCAATATCTGAGTCATAGTATACTGTCAATCATGGGACATTAATGTACCAGGTTATGCTGTGTTTAGGAGGGATGGAAGGTAAAAAAGGAGGGAGCATGACCCTGTACAACAGAGAGGCTATAAAGGAGACAGAGATACAGGGTAGACAGGGGGCGGCTGAGGCACTGTGGGTCATTCTTGAACCTGGAAAAGGCTCAGCAATATGAACGGGTGATCTTCAGGCCTTGGGCACAGGGGGAAGAAGTGGACAGGGAGCTTGTGGATGGAATACACTATACGGCAATGAAAGGTGAAGTCCTGCTGCTGGGGAATTTCAGTATGCCAGATGTGGATCGGTCCACTCAGGCAGCTGCTTCAGCTAGAGGCGGAAGCATCCTGGATTCCCTCCAGGGGGCAGGTCTAAGGCAGCTTGTGCTGGATCCAGATAAAAGGCTATTCTTGACCTGATACTGACCAATGGGGACAAAATTCAGATATCTGTGTGGAGGGACAACTGGGATCCAACAACCACCATATAGTGTAGCTTAGAATGGAACCCAGGACCCAGTCCAGTCACACAACAGCAAACATTTTGGATTTCAAGAAGGCAGGCTTCACTGACATGGGGAGATACATCTGAATAGCCTTCTTTAGAAGCTTGGAAAAGGGTGGCATTCAGGAGGTATGATGAAACACAGAAGAATGAGAATAGAGAGGTGTATCAGGTAAAACAGAGGGAAGCAGGTATGGGGAAGATCATGGAAGCACTACTGAAGGAGAGATTGGTGGAACATCTGGTTGTCAATGGACTACAGGACCCAAGGCAGCATGGTTTCACCAGGGGGAGGTCATGTCAGACCATCCTCATTGAATTTTTGACTGGGTGACTAGGAGGTGGATCAGGGGAGGGCAGTGGACATGGCCTATCTGGACTTCAGCAAGGCCTTTGACACTGTGCCACAGAAGACTATTGCACAAACTGGGGAATATGGGTGTGGGCAGGACAGTAGTGTGGTGGGTAGGTAACTGGCTGGGTGGCAGGACACAGAGGGTGGTGGTAAATGGCTGTCACTCCACAGAGGGAAAAGTGACCAGTGGGTTACCACAGAGATCAGTGCTGGGACCAGTCCTATTCAACATCTTCATCAGTGACATTGCGCAGGATCTAGAAGGCAGAATTTCACTGTTCGCTGATGACACAAAGCTCTGTAACAGAGTAGACACACCAGAGGGTGTAGACAGAATGAGCGACCTGCAGAAACTTGAAGAATGGTCAGGGGTTTGGCAGTTGAAATTCAATGCAAAGAAGTACAAGATAATGCATATGGGGCACAAAACCCTGGCACAAATATATCAGTTGGGGTGAGGATATAGCATGCACCAAGCAGGAAAGGATCTTGGGGTTGTCATCTCTGATGACCCTCAAGGTAGGGAAACAGTGTGACAAGGCAGCAGGTAAAGCAAATAGGATGCTGGGATGTATAGGCAGGGGCATCACCAGCAGGAAAAGGAGGTCATAATTCCGCTATACAAGACACTCAGTGAGGCCCCACCTGGAGTACAGTGTACAGTTCTGGAGACCATACCTACAAGGGACATAGACAGGGTAGAGAAGGTTCAGAGGAGGGCAACAAAGATGGTTCATGGATTGCATCACAAGTCCTATGAAGACAGGTTGAAGGAACTGAACATGTACTCCCTGGAGGAGAGGAGGAGAAAGGGGATATGATAGAGACATACAAGTATCTAACAGGGAGGAACAGGGTGCAGGAAAACACTATTTTTAAGCGAAAAAGATGTTCCAGGACTGGAGGGCATGGGATGAAGTTGGAGGGAGGACGATTCAGAGGAAACATGAGAAAGAATTTCTTCACAGAATGGGTGGTGGACAAGTGGAACACCCTGCCAGAAGAAGTGGTGGGGGTTGAAACAATCACAGGATTTAAGAATGCATGGGATAGCCATAAAGGAATTCTGGAGGTCAGGGTTAAGGGGCAACAGACTTCTAGGAAAACAAACTGAACTTACAAGCTCAAATGGGCAGACTGGGTGGGCCATAGGCCCTTATCTGCCGACACTGTCTATGTATCTATGTAATGAAGGGACTAACGGCTCAGATAGAAGAAAGCATAGCTAAAGGGTATCAAAAGAAGACCAGACTTTCTTCAGGTACATAAGCAAGGAGAAAAAGGCAAGGGGAGAGATTCTGAGGATAAGGAGGATGACAAAGGGAGACTGCACAGAGAGGATTAGTAAAAAGTATACATCCTGAACATGTACTTCTACAGTTTTCACAGAGGAGAGAAACAGGGACAGTTCACCAAGCAGCAGCATGAACACTGTAGGGGGAAGTGGACACAAGTCCATTTTCAAAGGAAAGAGTATTATTGAAGGGACTTCAAATTTTAGGGTAGACAAGGCCATAGGACTGTATGGATACATCCAAGGGTATCAAGGAAACTAGGCAGGGAGGTGCTTGCTGTTCTAATCATGGACTTATTCAGCAACTCACTGGAAACAGGAGTAGTTCCAGAGGACTAGAGGAGATCAGACATAGTTCCATTTTGTAAGAGTATCAGCAGGGAGCAGGCTAGCAAATATAGCCTGGTCTGTCTTATCTGAGTCATGGGGAAATTAATGGAATCCATACTAAAAGAGAGACTGTTAAGAGTATTTTGAATCCAGTGGGTTGCAAGATCACAGGTAGCACAGATTCTCAGAGGAAAGGTCATGCCAAATGAATCTGGTAGATTTCTTTGACTGGATGACCAGGGAAATAGATAAGGGGAGAGCAGTGGACATGACTGAGCCAGAGTTTAGCTAGGTCTTCAGCACTGTGCCACACAGGAGGCTGATAAAGAAACTGAATGGCCTAGGGATGGGATCCAAAATGGTTAATTGGGTTCAGTGTGCCTGTGCAACTGGTTTTGTACTTGTGTAACATAGATAATCTTTGGCTGTTCACCTTTCTATCCATGGGATATACCACCCTGTATGGGTATGAAGGGTAGGAACCCTAGAGGAGGGTTCCACCCCTTGAGGTGCCACAGGAGTGATTCCCTTGGCTAATGGTATCTTAAGAAGAAGCCCATGTGAAAGAAAGGCATGCTGCTGGAGAAGGAGGGGTGGATGAAGGGGCAAGGAAAAAATACTTGTGTGTGGAGTGAGGAGAGCAGTCCTTAAATGGGCTGAATGGGAATGTGTCCAGCTGCACCACCCCATTAAACTATAGACTGTAGCCTTCTAATTAGTACAGTAGCTAGTAAATGGATAAGAAACAGAGGGTAGTGGTTAACGACACTCACTCTAATGATGGGAGAGTGATCAGTGGGGTACCACAGGGCTCAGTACTGGGACCAATCCTTCTGAACATAGGGACACCACAGAAGAACTGAAGGGAAGGTATGCCTTTTTTCAGATGATATCAGCACTTGCAGTAGAGTAGACACCAGGGAGTGGTGAAGAGAATGATCAGGGATCTTGTGAATTTTGAGGAGTGGTAAAAAGCATGGCAGTTGGATTCAATGCTAAAAAGTGCAAAATCATGCACCTAGGGCATAGGAACCAAGAGCTGAGTATAGGATGGGGGGTTATTGACAGTCAATAAACAGGAAAGGGATCTTGGGGCTTTTATGTCTGAGGACCTCAAGATGGCACTGTTGCAAAGCAGTGATTAGGGCTAGTGGGATGCTGGGGTGTGCTGGGAGGGTATCTCCATCGGGAGGATGAAGGTGGTGTTGCCAGACCCTACCTGGAGTGCAATGTAATTTTGGAGAACAAACCTCAGAAAAAACATAGACAGGGTGGAGGAAGTCAACTGGAGGGAAACTAAAATGGTACAGGATTTACATGAGAAACCCTAAGAGGAGAGACAGAGGGATCTCAGCATGTACACCCTAGAAGACAGGAAAGAGAAAAGTGACATGATACAGGCCTAAAGGTATCTTACAGGAGTGAAAAGGGTCCGGGGAGTCACTTTCAAATGTGAAAGAGCACCTGGACCAGGGGAATGCAATGAAGCTGGGGGGTGTAAGAGAGAGATGTGAGAAAATATTGGTAGATGCCTGGAACAGATTACCAGCTGACATGGAGGAGGCTAAAACAGTAGGGGGCTTCAAGCATGTGTGGCGTAGACATAGTGGTATATTAGATAAGAGGTGGGAGGGTCAATGGAGATCAGACAGCATGTGAGGAGGAAGATGAGGCAGGAAACATCTAGGCAGACTAGGTAGGCCAAGTGGTCCTTTTCTGATGACAAGTTCAGTGTTTCTATGTTTATGATTGCACACCTACTATAGAAACAGCTTTTACTACAGTAGGCCTCTGATTATGAACTGTCATTCAGTTGGTGGCTGCTTTGGATGTGAATGGAGGGTCTGTGCTGGTTGTCGTACACCATAGGTTGGGGGGCAAGTGGGGCAGTTGTAGTGGTACTGGGTGGGCTGGTCAGGGGGATAGATATTATACTTATGGGGCAGGGGAATCACTCAACACCAAGGATCTCGTATGGAAAAATTACAGCTCTTGCCAGACTACTAATTGGACATGTGGGGAACCCTGGTCTGGATATCAGGCAAATGGTACAGAGGAATAACTGATCTTATCAAGTGTCTGATTGGGACCCAGTTGATCAGTGGTGGGGGGTCTGCTGTTTGCTGGACACATGGGACAGATGTTTTATTACACAGGCATGCAATTTGGGGGATGAGGCACTGGACACCGGTACACTTATGCTATGTACCAGTGGAGGGACCAGGGCTAGTGGTAGCCTGACATGGCCAGGTGCTGGGAGTGTATGAATGCATAGTCCATAACACCTGGTTTGGGGAGCCAGTAACTAGTGTTGCACTAATGGATAGCTACACCTCCCCAACCCTCCCAACATGCCGATGTGCCTATGCACAAGGATGGATTAGGGCCACTTACAACTGGGCTAGTGACTTGGTAACCAAGCAATCATATGACCCTGTGCAGTACTATCCTGCTTTAGAGGTGCAAATTGGGATTAGCAAGTTGATAACCTGCCTAACACTCACAAAAAAGCTTGAATTTTCTGCATTAGGGCTTTTTAAAACCATTGTAACTCTGTTAAATGAACAAGGAAACACCCCAGAGTTGTGGTTGGTGATGGTGCACCATGGTCTCATACTCACTGCCGGACCCCACCCACCTGGGTCCCAATCCTCTGCATGCCTCCTCTGCCTGGATTATACTGGATTCCTTGGGTGCCAGAAGAAGTGGCAGTTCTGCCCTATGGATAAGCCAGGGAGGTCTCTCGCCAGGCGGAGGTAGGCATTAGCGGAGCCTCGGGAGGGGACCCAGAGTGTGGGCATGGGGGCAGGTTGGGTGGGAGAAAACTGGGAATAATGCCTGAGAGAGGACACATCTCTGGTGATCAGAGGAAAAAGAGTTGGTAAAAAAGGAAAAAAAAATTTCCCAAACAGCATTCCCCCTTTTGATTTGAACCCAAATCACCTTTTGATAATGCAGCTACCAAACTACCTGACTAACTGCTGCAGGTATTACCAAACCCAAACCCATTGGTATCAGTTAAAAAAAGACACCCCCTGAATTTTGTCCCCGAATACCTAAATGCCAAGAGGCAGGCCTGAGGTGCAGCTGGTTGGCTGGCGTTGGCACACCCACCTGAACCAAACAACCCTCCAACATGTTTCCCTTGATGTCTTTAAATCTGGAACTGGCTTTCAGCACCAGTGGACTTGAACACAAATAAATATATATATATATATAATATTCCCCAGGTGCAGGGCAATTCCTGCCCTCACTCACAGCTCTGCTGTATTAGTCCAAGGATGGCACACATGACTGAAGTCCTGGGGAGGATGGATCAGTAGATGCAGAATCAGAACTGATGCTTAACACTTGAAGGTGTGGAAGCTGTAGCTTGGATCTTCAGTGCAACCCAAGGTCTTGCAGCCCTGCCTCCCCCCCAGCCCTCAGAGGCCCACTACAGGGCATCACACAAGACCCAGCAGCCACAGGGGACCCAGACATGGGAGCATGCCCACTGTCTGGCTCCCGCACAGGTCAGAGCACCCCAGCACCCGGGCACAAACCCACAATCCCTTACCGCCAGCAGCCCCACTTGATAGGAGTCAGTGAGCTCCCCATCTAGCATGTTTAGGATTGATTCTTCAGATCATTTCCATTCTTTCCTCAGTTACCTCCTACTCTGTGTAGTCAAGCAGTCTCAGCTACCTTCTCGAATATCAGGCTCTGGGGGCACTGTGCAGAGTCTGAAATTCCAGGGATTTAACACAAGTCTCCCATCTTGCTGCATCTCAGGAGCAGACACCACCCAGACAGCACCCGCTTATCCCCCTGCCCCCAGAGTCTTTCAACTCCAAGACAGTGGCCACTCTTGTGCTCTGGCTCACACACAAGTTCAGCAACTCTTTTCCAAAAATACATCAAGAAAGTCCCATTTCTCACCATGCAGGTGCTAGTCAACTCCAGACAGAAGAGGCTGTCTTGTCAGCTTCTTAAAACCTGGGTTCAAATCCAGTTTTCATGTCCATTTTCTACAATCAATTTTTTCTGCCAAAAAACAATCCTTTAAACTTGTCTTTCCCTTTTCCTGTTGATGTCTTGTCATTGCCAGGGTCAGACAGAACCCTTTACACTTTTTCTTCTCTCATCAAAAATCTTTGATCATCCGTGTCTCACCGATGTGGCACAGATAAAACTGATGAGGCTTTCTCCCCATCCTCTTGACACAAATCCATTTTCTTAATCCTTTTTCTCAATCCATTTAACCTGTACTCTGAACAATTTCATCTCTGTGGTGCAACTTCTCTGGCAGCAACAAAATACTGCAGATCTCCCTCTCAGCAGAGCTGCCCGCAAAATCCTCTCTTTTCTCTCTACATGGGGAAAGGCACAACCAGCTCTGGGGGACAGATGGTTGGTAGCCCCCCTCACAGCCCCACAATCCCACCTTCTCCCTAGGGGCTGGAGACCCCCTCCCTGTGGAGGGGCTCCCACCAAACTGAACTTTGAAACCAAAGTTCTTCCCCCTTGGGAGCTTTCTGGCAGCTCCCTATTGGCAGGAGCAACTGTCAACCAAAATTAACATGTACAAGGTTCCTGCGACACATCACTGGTTGCTGAAAAAGGTGCACAGACTGTCCCCAGTATTCCCCCCCAAGAGTCTTCACTGAAGTTCTACTCTTTAGTAGCCTCTTCCCTCTGATGGCCCAACAAACAATTTAGCATTTTTAGTTATTTTCCAGCCAGTGGTTAACGCTGAAACTTGTTTTCCCCAGCACCACACAAGATGAGAAATATGTGTAGTATAACAGCAGCAGGAATGAGGAATAAATGTTCTAACTCTACCTGGATTAGGTGAGTGGGGGACTACCAGACTACCAAAGAATTATTTTTTTATTGTGTCCAGAACTGACAGTGTGTGTATGTGTGTGTGGGGGTTGCTGACAGGCTGCGTTTGTGCAGTTAAAACATGATTCCCAGAATTATTAACTAGCACTAACCACGCAGTGTGTTAGCACTTCAAGAAAGCATTTAATATACCTGTACGCCTTATATGCATTAGAGTAACCCCCAGTTGTATGAGCACCTGGTTGCAATTAGTAATCCTGTGCAAAAAAAATATATATAGTGCCACATTAACAGGTTAGCACTGCACAGAAGAATGCTTTTTAAAATAGTACCAGCTATGCTTATCACAATGCAGTGCTAATTCTGTTACTGTGGTATTTGGGCCCACATTTTCAGATAAGTGTTGTTCACTCCTAAGTGCTACACCTGAGATAGCGCACAGCCACAGAAGGTGGTGATAAATGGCACTCACTCCAGTGAGGAGAGAGTGACCGGTAGGGTGCTGGAGGGCTAAGTAATGGGACACGTCCTCTTTAGTGCCTTTATAAGTGGCATAACAGAAGAACCGGAAGGGAAGATGTGCCTTTTTGCAGTTGACACCACAATCTGTAATAGCGTTGATAGGTGCAGATGGAGAGAATGAGTGGGGACCTTAGAAAACTTAGAGTGCTATGGACACGGCAGCTCGGGTATAAAGCCAAAAAGTGCAAAATCAAGCATCTAGGGACTAGAAGCCTAAAGGCTGAGTATAAAATGTAGGGGGAGGTATTTATGGTCACTAAGGAAACCTTTTATACAGCACTGTGCTCTGTAGGCAGGAGAGGATTACTCATTTGCATGGCTGTAGTAGTATATATGCACATGCACATGATCAGGGTAGCATCAAGTGATGCTGAATTTGACACAGATCCAACCATGCTGTTCCCACAGTGTAATGTTTAGCTCTGCGTGCTAACCTTCTGAAAATGGGGCCCTAATTGACTAAAAATCCTGGCCGATGCCTCTTAAGATGCAGAAGGTAAACATAAAAGGGTTATCTTATCTATCTGTTTATGTATTGTTTTATCATATTTTGCTTGCAAAACCTTTATCCAATTTCAAAACATTGTGATGTGACTTAAAATGTTTATAACAGACTAGTTAAAATACATTTTTTTCTTCTTTTACCTATATGCTGTCTTTATTTACTTATAAAAACACAGTCTGGTGGGCTGGCCTAGCAGCTTGGTGGTGATTGCACTGCCTCCCATGCCAGTGGCCGAGTTTTGGGGGTGGACCTGGGTTGCACAGGGGTTAGTTGGGGAGAGATATGATTGATCATCTCAGGGAATGCTCACCCCTCAATGAGGGGAAGTCTGACAACCCCGCTCTTCAACATCCACCTAGCTGAGGAGGGCTGGCAGGGCAGTGGATTTGCATATGTGGGAGGGCTCAGGCAGGCACAAAGCAAGTATGTGTCTTTATATGCAATTGCATCATTGCATGCTTGGCTGCACAGGGGATGAAACCAAAGGTAGAAAACCTCCAATGGCAGAATGATCCAACAACCTGATGCAAATTCTGCACTGCTAACCAAGCTCTGTTCCTGTCTTAATATGTGTCTCCTTGTCAGTGGCCCTGGCCCTCCCTTTTGGCCCCAACACAGGGGATGTGTGTGGGGGGATCTCAGAGCAAGTATGTCCTGTGGATGGTAAGTGATTGGGTTGGAGATGTCAGTGGGCAAAGGGGTAGCAGTGTGACAAAGGAGATAACAATTTCTATGGGAAAAAAAAAGAAATAAACCACAGTTTGAGAAGCTCAAACCCCAAAACAGACTGTGCATGCTTCCAGTGAGGCATCTCAGTAAAGTTATTTAGTAAAACAATGCAAATTATATGCATATGCCAGCTAAACTCCTGATGAGAACTGAATACTGAGGGATTGCAGCAAAAATTGTTTCTTAACCAAGAAAAGTTTATTAAACAAAACATTAAAATAAAAACTTAATCAAAACATAGTCCATAGAGTACAAACTAGCAACATTTTTGGCTTACATTTCCATAGCTCCTGAAGTGCTTCCCAAGCATTCAGCTCAGATAAGTTGCTGGACTTACACAGTAATTAATTACACATAAAACCAATCAACAATTTAACTTGAAAAAATGCATGCAGCCCCCTATGTATACAGGTATGTTAGGAATATCCTGTATTAGTTTCCTATACAAATGTGTTGTCTAACAGTAAATGAAGGCAGCACTTATTTAAAATAGAGCATGTTAAATTAGTTCTAAAAGTTTCTTGTCACATCACAATGTTCTGAAATTTGATTAAAGGTGTGCAAGCAAAACAAGATGTAAAATCCCATAAAGAAGTAGAATAAGAAATAGCCCTGTTTTGTTTACCTGCTCTGCTGTTTTAAACATCCTCTCAAACCAGCAGCTAACTGAATGCAGCAGACAAGCAGTTCAGCTCCAGGCCATTCGAGGGGAAGGGGCAGGGGGATGGGTAGTTTCAGAACATAGTCCATTTCAGTATATAGTTTGTTTCAGTATATAGTTTGTTTGTTTCAGTATATAGTGTATGTGAATTTTTCAGTCTACAGTGTATGTGTTTCAGTAGATAGTGTATGTGTTTCACCATGCAGTGTATTTGTTTCAGTATATAGTGTATGCAGATTTTTCAGTGCATAGTGTATTTATTTCAATATAGTTTATGCATTTCAATATATAGTATATTTGTTTCAATATATATTGTATGCAGATTTTTCAGTGCATAGTGTATTTATCTCAATAGATAGTGTATGTATTTCAATATAAAGTGTAGATGTTTCAATACATAGTGTATTTGTTTCAGTATATAGTGTATGTGCTTTTTTCAGTGTGTAGTGTATGCATTTCAATAGATAGTGTATGTATTTCAATATATAATGTATTTGTTTCAGTATATAATGTATGAAGATTTTTTTCAATATATAGTATATGTGTTACAATCTATAGAGTATTTGTTTCAGTAGATAGTTTATGTGGATGTTTCAGTCTGTAGTGTATGTATCTCAATAGATAGTGTATATGTTTCAGTACATAGTACATTTGTTTCAGTATATAGTGTATGTGGATTTTCAGTACTCAGTATGTGGATTTCAGTAGATAGTGTATGTGTTTCACTATACAATGTAGGCATTTCACTATATAGCATATGGGTTTCACTATATAATATATGTATTTCAGTATACAGTATATGTATTTCACTATATGATGTATATATTTCAGTAGATACTGTATGTGGCTCACTACATTGTGTATATATTTCACTATATAATGTATATATTTCACTATATGATGTATGTATTTCACCATGTAGTGTTCTGCTGTATATTATGGCACGTGCAGGAGTTTCTGCATTCTTGGAGAGCAAAATTGGCAACAGAAGTCATAAGACCTTGTTTGGCTCATTGACACAGGCAGTTACAAAACTGGAAAAAAGTGATAGAATCAAATATTTAGTCTATGTAGTTCTATGTGTTGAATGGGGGGGGGGTGCGGTGAACTTGTGATGTACCCAAGCAAGTGCTGTTGCTAATTAAAAAAAATGCATTTTTATATTTGTTTAAAAACTGTTTTTTCTGTCTGCTTACTGACTTATTGGCCTATCATAAAAATGAGATGCCTCATACCATGGGGTTATCCCAGTAAAGGACATTTTTAAAACAATAAAACATATTTTATTTATTTAAAAATGTATTTTCTTTGGAATAAATTGTTCTATAGAATAACGTCTGTTTTGCAATAATAGCAAGCAAACTTGAAATTATAGTTTCAGAAACTAGATAGCAAAGTGACTGTTTCCATATTTCTGTAGTTATTATATTTATTTTTTTACTGAGGTAAGGTTGCAGGCTAGGCTAATCTGTACTGCAGGACAAACTGGGGTGGGTTTACTTTATGGTAATGTCATAATGTGCTTAAGTGAGTGACATTTGTGAACTTGTTTACTTGGATTGTCATTTACTTTGTCTGCAATTAGTCTTTATCACCAAGTCTCTTTCAACTTGTCTCATTTTTATGCATTTCAGATGTGCTGCTGCCCAGCTGCAGTCTTTTGGTATTTTATTTTTGGGGTGGGAGGGTATTTTGGGCAATGTACTGTCATGCAGACTGTGGGAACTCTGGAGATGGTGCTAGGGTACAACTCAAAAAGCATGGGGAGGGAGGAAGTGGGTAAAAATTGCATTAGAAATACCCTCCAAAATGCACCAGAATGCACCAAAATGTTAAAAAAAGTCTGGGTGCTTACGCGGCCCACCAGACCCCCGACCTATTATTTTAATTTTTTATCTGACTTGAACTCCCCCATCTATAGGACCCCTGGATCCCAAACCAGATCTCTAGTTTGTTAATAGTCTCCTTCTGAGTCTGATTTTTACGGTTGTGTGGGCCAAGCTCTACGGATGTTATGCCATCATCAGATTTGTAAAAGAGCACTGTGGAAGCACATAACCAGACTGCTGTCTAATGTTCTGCCGCAGTGTTCCAGCATAGTTTCCAGTGATTCTGTTTATGCAACCCTTCCCCTCTGTAGGCTGCATAAACATGCCTACTCCCTGGCGCACTACTTTTCCTTTCCACAAGCGTGGACATGACGGCTGTTGTGTGCAGCATGGTGGCGCAGTCTTAAACTGTGCATGCACAAGAACTGTGCATATGTATGTAACTCCCACACCACCTTAGGCTAGCTGGCACCCCCCTTAAAGAACTACTGACAACTACATGGCATACAGTTTTTTTTTGGCAGAGCTACTCTCATGGTACCACCCCTAGCATTGAAATGTATACCAGGCTCATTATCTAGACGATGGGAGGTGGAGATACATACTAAAATTAACCTTTTTATTTGCAACCAGGTTTGGGGAAAGGATGCTAGGCATATGCTAGATCTAACTGCTGAGAAACCCCAATAACGTTGACACTAGAAGAAAAAATTACTTACCATAGTAATATTGTTTCTTCTAATGGAGTCTTGCTGTATTCTGACAAATGCAGTATAACCGACTGGTTCAGCTGCCCAGGAGAACAAAGAGTTAAACGCTATGCAAATGCATAGAACGTTGAGCTCAAGCTCAGTTTTCAAACCACCATCCTCGGTACATTCTAGTAACTGATCAGATTCTTATGAAGCTACTAATAGCAAAAGATAGGAAAAAACTTATAACCAGACCTAAGCACCACTGGGGCAAGCACAACAATGAAACTGGGCATGGAGAAGACTCAAGTCACTGTTGCCCAGGAAGAAATACCCTACCCACTGGTGGGTGAAGAAATTTATTGAAAATGCAAAGGACCACCTTTTTCCCCCAGCTTCTGGAAGGAAGGCAGGGTGGGAGGTCAGAATACAGCAAGACTCCATTAGAAGAAACAATATTACTAGGGTAAGTAATTTTTTCTTCAAACAACATGAAGTCTTGCTGTATTCTGACACATTCAGACTACCAAGCAGTGCCCCCTGGATGTGGGCACAGAACCTACTTGGGAAATAGGCTCTGCAATACTGCTGTGCCAAACCTGACATCATTCCTGGCCTGGGTATCCAGGCAGTAGTGCTTAGTGAATGTGTGAACAGTTTTCCAGTTAGCTGCTTTATGGATATCCAGCAAGGGGATATCTCTGGCTGCTGCTACTGAGGCAGCAGTACCCATAGTGGAATGGGCCCTCGGACCCGAAGGGGGATCCTTCCCTAGTTTGCCATAGCAGAACTGAATGCAAGCCACAATCCATCTGGCTATGGTCCTTTTTGTGGCTGGCTTGCCCTTACCTACCTCCCTATGGGTAAGGAACAGTTGGAAACAGTCCTGTCTATGTTCCTTAGTCCTGTCCATGTAATAACTAATGGCCATTTTTACATCCAGCCTGTGTAGCCTGTGTTCACCTGAGCTGGAATGGTCTGTGAAGAACACAGGCAGTGTGATAGACCAATTAAGATGAAAGTCAGAAACCACCTTGGGAAGAAACCTTTTAGTGGTCTGGAGAACAATCTTGTCCCTGTGAGGGACAATGTAGTTGGGCTCCACTGACAGGGCTTGAAGCTCACTGATCCTCCTGGCGGAAGTGATAGCCACTAGAAATATAGTCATCCAAGTCAGAAACGTGAGTTCTGCTGAAGACATGGGTCCAAAGGGGGGCTGCATAAGCTGACCTATGCATACATTGAGATCCCAAGCTGGAGTGGGCTATCTGTGAGGGAAATGGAGATGTAACAGCCCCTTAAAGAATTTCTTGAAGATGGGATATGCAGCTAGGGAAGGCCCCTTCCCTGCTGACAGGTAGGCAGAAACAGCTGCCAAATGCACCTTTAAGGTAGAAGGCTACCGGCATAGTGTACCAGATAATCCAGCAGCACTGGCAGACCAGTCTGCTGTGGATCTAGACCCTATTAGGAACACAAAATGGAGAACCTTTTCCACTTCGAGGAATAGTTTCTTCTGGTGGAAGGCTTTCTGGGCACCCTTAGCACTGTACGTCCAGAACACTTTCTCTAGGTCTTCAAGATTTAGGCCCTGAGGTGGAGGGACTGGAGGTTGGGGTGCTTGATCCTCCCCTGAGAGGATGTTAACAGGTTGTGCTTCCTGAGGAGGCAAATTGGACTGGCAACTGACAGAAACAGTAGCATTGAATATCATGGTTGCCTGGCCCAGTCTGGGGCTATGAGGATCATGGTAGCAGGCTGAGACCTCAGCTTGACTAGGACCCTGAGAATCAGAGAAAAGGGAGGAAAAGCATACAGGAACCTGTTTGACCAATCCAGAAGCAGAGCCTCCAGTGGCACTGAGCCCCGAACATGAGGCCTGCAACAATACAGAGGCAACTGGTGATTGTCTGGGGCTGCAAAGAGATCTATCTCTGGAACCTCCTGAATACTGACAGGAGGACTCATCTGTTCAGGACCCACTCATGATGGCCCTGGCTGTTCCTGCTGAGAGTATCTTCTAGGACATTGTCCTTCCCTGGTAAGTGGACTGCTGACAGGGAGATGTTCAGGGAGTAGGCCAGACTCCAAATTCTCATGGACTCTGTTCAGAGAGGAGAGGACCTTGTTCCCCCCTGTTTGTTGATGTAATACATGGTAGTGGTGTTGTCTGTCCTGACATGTACCACTTATCCTTGCAAGAATTTGGCAAATGCCTGGATTGCTAGGAACACTGCCCTGCATTCCAGAAGGTTGATGTGCAACAGAGATTCAGGAGGAAGCTAAGTCCCATGAGCTGTGTGCTTTCCCAGGTGAGCACCCCAGCCGAGCAGAGAAGCATCTGTTGTCAGCACCAGAGAGGGAGCCTGCTGGAGAAAGGGGACTTCCACTCTGAGATTGTCCATATCCTGCCACCACTGGAGAGCTTGCAGAAGGGTGGAAGATACTGGGATCAGTTTGGACAGAGAATCCTTCCTCTGGGACCAAAAGGACCTCAAATGGAACTGAATGTCTCTCATCTGAATCCTGGCTCCTGGGACCACAGCTGTGGTAGAGACCATGTGTCCCAGGGCATTGCAGGAAGTACCTTGCTGGGTGAGGGACTCGAAGGTGGAAGGACCCTGCCAGCTGAATGAGGGCCTGTTCCCTTCCTAGAGGCAGAAGGCCTTTGCCTGGAGGGTGTCCAACTCTGTCTCTATGAAGTGTGGAACCTGGACAGGTGTCAAGACTGATTTTTTGAAATTCATTAAGAATCCTAGAGACTGGAGTGTTACCTGTGTGAGCTCCAAAGACTCCTTTACTTGTTGGGAGGATTGGCCTATCAGTAGCCAATTGTCCAGATAAGGATAAACAGAGATCCCTTGCTTTCTTAAAAATGCCAATACCACTGGTATGCACTTTGTGAACACCCTTGGTGCAGAGGTCAGCCCAAAGTGCATGGCCCTGAGCTGGTAGTGGCCTGAAGGTAGTCAAAATCTGAGGTATTTTATTTATTTATTCATTACAAATCAGGTTTACAACCTTTGAGTCAGAGGCTCATTTATAAAGACACCCCATCGCAGGGGGGGGCAGACATCAAGACAGTTATTACAATGCAGATTAAAACAGAGGATAACAGTACAGGTGCAGTAAAAGGAACATTTAACATGGATACACTTAGGTTACATAATGTAGTAGTTTGTATGTTACTTAGGTTGCATAGTGTTACAAAATTGTGAGTTACACTCACGGATATAGTAGGTCCTCAGAGAAAACAGCGGGTTACATCCCTGTTTGGACCTAGTAGGGAAGGAGTGGGTCTGGGGGAGGAAGAGGCTGTCCAGTGGACATTGTCAAGGTGGGTGGGTACCACAGGTTACAACAGGAAGATAGTTGCACCTACAACAGCAGATATTAAAGATATGGTTCCGAAGGGCTATTTTGAAAGAGCCAATTTTTGGCAAGTTGTAGAAGCAGCTAGGCAGGGAGTTGAATCAGGTGGGGGCTTGGTAGAGGAAGGATCTCTGGGCAAGACAGGTCTTGGTTATGGGCACCTTGAAAGTGGCCTTAACAGAGCTACGGGTGGTGATGGACGATGCTGACTGCTGTACAGAGGTGGAGACCCCCAGGGGGAGAGTCCTAGCAGTGATTTCTTAGTGAGAAGGCAGGTCTGGTAGAGCAATCACTCCTCAAAGTTGAGCAGATTGGTGGTAGTATACAGAAGACAGCTGTGAGTGCAGCTGGCGGCACTGGTCAGCAGCCTACAGGCCTTATTGATGGAGAGTCGGATTTTGGAGAGGGCAGTGTTGTCAGCTGCGGCATAGATGGGCAAGCCATAGTCCACAAGGGACAAGACGAAGGAGGTGATGGCCAGCCTAAGGGCAACCTGAGGCAGGCAGTCCCTGTGCCAGTACAGCAGGCCAATCCAAGAGTTAATGGTGGCTGACAGGGCCATTTCCTTTGGGACTGCCTGATGGATATGTGAAAGTAGGCATCCTTTAGGTCTAGGGATGTCAGCCAGTCCTCTTGTTTGAGAGTAGGTAGGATTGTAGCCAAAGTAGTCATTCTGGACTTTGGCTTTGAGAGGAGCCTGTTCAGGTATCTGCGATCTAGGATGGGCTGCCACTCCCCATTTTTCTTTAAGGTGAGGAAGCACCTGGAGTACAATCCCTTTCCACTGTGCTGAGGTGGCACTGGCTCCACTGCCTTTGAGAGAAGGAGGGTGGAAACCTTTGAGTTCAGCAAAGCTGTTTCCGAAGGATTGGCAAGCTTGAAGGACCTTGCTCCCAATTCTGGGAAAAACTTGACATTGAGAGCAAGACCCTGACCTGCTATCTCCAGGACCCATTTGTCTGATGTGATGGATTTCCAGGCCTGGAGATAGTAGGCAAGGCTGCCTCCAACAGGAGTAGGGTAGGCGGCCTGAGCAGACTCTTCAGGGTGTCCTCTTGGCAGGAGTAGAGGACTGGGAGGTGCAAGCAGCTCTGCCAGCACCTCTCCTGACCCTTCCTCTGAAGAACCACCTGGATTGTTGGAAAGAAGGGAAAGCCTGGGCCTGATGGAAGGGCCTCTGGTAAGGTCTACCCCTGCCCCTCTGGCCTGTTGTCTCTGAGGAGTGGCAGACTTCTCCTTTGCAGAAGCACTTTTGTATACCACTCTGTACTCATTCATTTTCTTTGTATATTCTTCTGTCTGTTCCACAAACAGAGAATTCTGTGTGAGGGTAAATTCCAGAGCATTATTTTGGATATCCTGGGAGAGAGATTAGTACATCTCAGCCAGGAAAACTGTCTATTGGAAATGGCAGATGCCATAGCCCGAGAAGCTGCATCATCGGTGTCCACAGCCATATGAAACTGGGACTTGGATGCCTGAATTCCCTTGATGGCCATCTCCTGATGGTCAGCTGCTAGTTCAGGGGAGGTCTTCTGAGCCAACTGTTGGACTGATTCCAACAGGGACTTTTGATATCTAGAGGCATAGATCATGTAAGAGGCCTGCCTGATACCCAGGGTGGATTCCAAGTAAGTTTTCTTGGCCTGAGAGTCGATCTTCCTGGAGTCCTTCTCAGGAGAATGGGAAGCCAGGGGAATGCCAGTCTTTTCACAGGCTGCAGTCTGAACAACCCCCACATGGCTGCAATGACTGGACAGAAACTCGATACCATTGCCAGCCAGGACATACTTTCTGTCCAACTTTTTATCCAGAAGAGGAACAGAAAAGAGTGTCTGAAGAACCTTTAGGGTCTGTCTCTTCAGAGATTTATGAATGGGAATGGAAAGTCCCTTGGAAACAGGGAGAGCCATCATCTCCCTGGAGTCTTCCTCCTCATCTTCCTCCTGCCTGACCTCCTGGATAAACAGCTGCAGGGTCTCTGCCACCTGCATCATAAAAGAGAAATGGGAGGTAGCCACTGAAGAGACTCGAGGGGACTCGAGGGGATTCATTCTGTGGATGATCAGGGGAGACCTCAGTCTCAATGAGTTCCCCTTCATCCTCATCTTCATCATCATATTCGTATTCAGACTCATGGTACTCCTCAGGGTCTAAGGGACCAGAAGAAGTGGAACAGGCAGAGGGTCGTAGTTGGTGGGATAGTCTCATCCCCAAGGAGGGTCATTAGTGGGGTCCCACAGGGATCAGTCCTTGGGCCCCTTCTGTTCAACGCCTACGTATCTGACATAAGGACAGGAATCAGGAGTGAGATGAGTCTCTTTGCAGATGACTCGAAACTGGGGGCGGTGGTGGATGGGAAGGAGGGGAGGGTGGCCGTACAGGGGGACCTGGAGGCTCTGGATAGATGGTCTAGAAAGTGGAAGCTGAGGTTCAATGCAGGGAAATGCAAGGTACTCCACCTGGGGGCCAGAAACCCAGGCCAAGTGTACACCCTGGGGGGGAAATGCTACAAGTCTCGATGGCTGAGAGGGACCTGGGGGTGGTGGTGGATGTCAAGATGAACAACTCTGAGACTTGTAGGAGGGCAGCAGCCAAGGCCAACAGGATGCTGGGATGCATCGCTAGGGGGATCACCTCCAGAAGGAGGGAAGTGATACTCCCTCTGTATAACTGCTTGGTGAAGCCGCACCTTGAGTACTGCGTGCAGTTTTGGAGGCCACACTAAAGAAGGACATTAACCTCCTGGAGAGGGTCCAGAGGAGGGCAACCAAAATGATTTGGGGCTTGGGGGACAGGACCTATGAGGAGAGGCTCGAAGAGCTAAATATGTACACATTGGAAGAGAGAAGGGACCGGGGGGACATGATAGAGGTCTTCAGGTACATGAAGAGGGTAAATAGGGGAGGAACAGTCAGGATGCTTCTAAGGAAGGAGGAAGGGGCCACTAGAGGGCATGGGTGGAAGCTGGAGGGGGGAAGATTCAGGGGAGAAAGGAGGAGGTGCTACTTCACTGAGAGGGTGGTGGAGCCATGGAATGCACTGCCTAGGGGGCTGGTGGAGGCAGAGACAGTGGAGGGGTTCAAGAGGGGGTGGGACAGATACAGGGGAAGGGTTCTGGAAGCAAAATCCAATGCAGCAAGAATATCCGGAACTGGGAAGGGAGAAGCCAGAGAAGGTGAGGGGGACAGCAAGGTCAGCACCCAGGGTGGGGGCTGACCAAACGAGCAGACACGAAAGACTGATAGGCCTATTCTGCTGGCATTTTAGTATGTTAGTATGTTAGGCAGGCACCTGAACCAGTGTCTACCCAACTGGTGACCTAGTCAGTTCACCAAAACTGGACTGCAGAGACTGCACAATGCAAATAGCCTTTGCAATTTCTTCAGCTGTTTGCTTGCACGGTTCTGAACCTGACTTTTTAGACTTTTTGGACAGAGCAGAATCTGATGTTGACTCAAATCATCTCTTACCCAATGAAGGCTCACCTTGGTCGGAAGGGTCTGTAATCGGATAGGCTGGTTCGGTTGAACCTGATCCAATGTCCTGAGAGGATTTCTCCATTCTCTCCATTAATTTACCCAGCCTTCTATCAAAGGTAGATTGGGGAAAGTTGTTGCAAATTTCATAATCTGCTTGCAAGTGGTCGAAACCTAAGCAGTACAGACAGAACAAGTGCGGGTCAGCTTTCACAAATTGCTCACTGCACTCAGTGCAATGCTGGAACCCAGTGGGACTGGTTTTTCTCTTGGGATTCTGTGACATAACCCTTCAAATTTGAAGCTTTATCCAATGGCTTAGTTAGGCAGGTTAAGCAATGGCCAAACTGAAATATTATCCTCAAATGTCTTAGTCAGGCCTGGATAAAAGATAAAAATTTTTAAAATATTTACCCCTGGTGGCTTAGTTAGGCCAGGTAAAAGAGAGAAGACAAAGTCCTGACAACCAATGATTCAGCACTGGAAACAAAATACAAGAAAACTCGGTTTCAGTCAGAACTTCACACTGATACTCAAAACTAAAGAAAACACACTAAATTGCCTGACTCTATGGAAGAAACAAAGATTAGGTCTCCTCACGGTCCACGGAACCGATTGGAAACCGAAAAACTTACCCAATTGAGAAAACTACGCTATACCGAGGACAGAGGTTTGAAATAAACACTAAAAATAATAAACAGATGGTTGAAAAACTGACATATTTAAACTTCAACCGAAGCAGAAGAGGAGCAATCTCCGAGGCGTCTTCACTGGTGAGCGGAGCAAAGAATCTGATCAGTTACTAGAATGTACCAAGGATGGTGGTTTGAAAACTGAGCTCGAGCTCAAAGTTCTATGCATTTGCATAGAGTTTAACTCTTTGTTCTCCAGGGCAGCTGAACCAGTCGGTCATACTGCATTTGTAAGAATACAGCAAAACTTCATGTTGTTTGAAGCAATAAGCAGAATGTCCAAAACAGTAACTGGAATTTTGCAGTATAGCTTTATTTACAGAGGTTGTTTAAAGCAAGGGTGGTCCTCCAAATATTTATCATTGTAATGCAGGCACACTCTCTTTTGCAGGACACTTTGCTAGGCAGTACTGTTTTCCACAAAAACATCTCTATCTCTCTCTCTTCCAAAGTGTATATCCGTGGGATGTGCCACACACTTTAAAATCCTCTGGATGCATGGTCATTGCCCAGGGAACACTGGTGCCCATCCAAGAACCACTCAGCCCTGCCTGAAACTCCAGATGGTATTCCTTACCCTTTGCTCCAAACAGTCTCTGCCATTCCTTCAGGGTTACACCAAATAATTCTCCAATCTCCAACAAATTGCTAAAGACTCCCAACTTTAACTTTAAATTCAGCACAGTTGTGTTGAAAGGGGTCCTGACTGGTGCGATCTAGCCTTATTTAGGGCACACACACCTCAGACAACTCCCTCAGAGAACAGTCTCAAATTCTGTACTCACAGATTATTTGTTCCTCCCTCCCAGTCATGGAAAGAACAAAAGGTACCTTTCTTTCTCTGGTAGCTGTTAGATTCTACTCATTTTTATGTTTGTTTGCATGCATGTGCAAGAAACATAGTACCACCATATGAATTTTCATAGGTGTGGCACCCCGCTTCCAATGCCTTGCTCCTTTTTGCAGGTGCGGCCTCACCGCACCAATAAATGTCTGAGCTGTCTATGATAGCAATTCAGATGCAGTGGTGTACAGTTCAAAGCAAAAGACTGCTACAATCAGCAGTGGTAACGTGTAGGCAATTTGCATACTGCTGTCGGCAGGCAATTTACATACTGCCGTCGGCAGCATGCAAAGTGCCTACATGTCAGCACTGCATCTGAACAGCTGTCACAGACAGCTTTGTTTTTTTTCTTGGTCCTCCCCCCAACAAACACCCAAGCAGCATGCTGGGAGCCCACCCCAGCATGTTCATGCGCTCCCCCCTACCCCTGCAAACTGTATGGCTGACGGGGGTGCCCAATCTCCCATCGACTCCATGCCCCCCAAACAGACTTCCAGGTGCCATGCTGGGAGCTCACCCCAGCGTGGCAAAAGTCCATATGGCTGACGGGGGTGTCCAATCCCCCATCAGGCTCTACTGTACCCCCCCAAAATAGACCTCCAGGTGCCACGCTAAGGCCCCCCCCAGCATGGCAAAAGTCCATATGGCCAGCGTTGGTGCCGAATCCCCATCAGCTCAACTGCCCCTAAACAAACTTCCAGCTACCATGCTGGAGCCCACTAACATGGCAAAGTCCCACGTCGTCTTTGTAAAAAAAAAAAAAAACACTTGAAAGAAAGCGGTCCCTCATTGACTCTCTTGCCCCTCCCCAACCCATGCCCACCCACTGTGCATACCACATCCCCACACCCCACCCCATACTTACCTCCAGAGACTGGTGTGATGATCTTTGGTGGACCAGGAACACATCTGCACTCTTCAAAGCCGACCGCGAACTGAAAAAATGCCGGTAAGCTGTATAATGGCATAAATGGGTTTTTTCAACTTTGGTGCATATCTCTGCCATTTTGGGGACTTTTTTCACCAAACTTTCAACATGGGGTTCTTGGGACCCCCACCTCATGAACTCAGTCACTGTCATTTTGTTATTCGGTCCCAAAAGGTGATTTTGCAGTTACTGCGTGGAACCACCTTTTGGGACTGATTAATCAAACAACAGTGTCATAGTTCATGAGGTAGGTCCCAAAAAACCCTATGTTGAAAATTTGGTGAAAAAATTCCCAAAAATGACTGTTTTATGAGTGTGTGTTATGCGGTTCCTATGCAAGCTCATAACTTTGAGGATTTTTTATATTTCACTCCAGAATTTCAACATTACCATTTTACCTCACCTCCTTATGAACAGTATAGCTGTCACTTTTCACATCTCGCCCAAAATGTGCTTTCGCACACGTAGCGCACATTGGCACGTTCAGTGTGCTAAATCAATGTTTGGGACACCTTAAGAAAATCACAGTGACACTGTTCATGAGCAGAGGTGTTAAAATGGCTATGTTGAAAATTTGGTGACAAAAGTCCAAAAAATTACTGTTTTACAGTACGAGCATGCATTGCACAATTTCCACGCACCCTCGTAAGTTCACTAATTTGCAATATTTTCTGTCCAGATTTTCAACATTGACATTTTACCACACCTCCTTATGAACAGTACAGCTGTCATTTTTCACATCCTGGCCAAAATGTGTTTTTGCACTTCCAGAGCAGAATAGACGGACACTGTGGGAAATTAGTGTTCGGGATAGATTAAGAAAATCACAGTGACACTGTTCATGAGCGGAGGTCCCAAAATTGCCTATGTTGAAAAACTGCTGTAAAAAATTCCCAAACTAATTACATTACGGGTGTACATTGCTCAGTTTCTATGCACGCTCGTGACTTCACCAGTTTTTTATATTTTCACTCCAGATTTTCAACAATGCCATTTATAACACCTCCTCATGAGCAATACACCTGTCACTTTTCACATCCTGTTCAAAATGTGTTTTTGCACCTGTGGTGCCAAATGGCGTAGTCGCTGTGCAAAATCACCTTTCTCCTAACGAACTGATAGTGTCACTGTTCATGCAGTGTGGGGTCACAAAAATCCCATGTGGAAAACTTGGAGTAAAAATACCAAGAAACGCCCAGGGCATTAGGGTTTTCGACCATAATACCCTACCCTACCCTGTAGGGACTGACAGGCATTGGGATGTGACTTGGGATTGTCGACAGTAATTTTTATTTATTAAATTTTGTTGACCGGGTAGGCCCACTGGGCCCTGAAGGTCCCTTTTTCAGGGGCGACCCGGGATAACAATGCTAGTTATGATACAGAAATAAGGGCAAAAAAGAGAACTTTTGTATACATTATCTGTTACAACATGAGGAGGTTACAGGAAGCAGTGGATACAGGCATGGTTATCATCATGACACAGTTTAAATAGGTAATTCTTTGCATATTGTTTATTCAGGAGGTAGCATATGACCCCAGGTGAACAGACAGTTTGAGGCGGGTAGTAGGTAAGCTCCGCTAAGAGAAGGTGTGTTGGAAGGAGGGGAGTACCTAAAGAGCCTTATGAACCGAGGCAGTGGCATGCACTTGAGGTCAGCATATGGGACTTGAGCCTGGTGTGGAAGTTCATGAGTGAGGAGGCATCTTAGACAGGGGAAGGGAGCTTGTTCCATTGGCAGGGTGCTTGGGAGGAAAAGGACCTCCCGCTGGCATTTGTCCTTATCCTAGGGACTTCTAATAGTGTTCTTTTGGAAGTCCTTAAGTTCCTTGGCTTGTGCTTGATGGTTATGGTCCCGGCAATACTAGGTGGAGCGTGGGGTTTGAGAAGCTTGTAGGCCTGGACAAGCAGGGGATATTGGAGGCGAGCGACCAGTGTTGGCCAGCGGAGCTGGGCCAGAGTGTCACACTGGTGACATTGTGGGTGGTCTTGGGTAGCAAAGTGAGCTATTTCATTATATAGGGTTTGCATCCTGGTTATCTCTTGCTTTGCCATGCCCTGTATTATCGGGGCAGCAAAGGTCAGGGTAGGAAGCAGAACACTTGTGGCAATGGAGAGCCTGGCCTCAGGGATGAGCTGGTCCCTGAGTCGGTACAAGGTGCTGAGTTTGCGATGCAGGGTCCTAGTGACCTGGTCCACGTGTTCCTTGTATGTGATATTTTGATCCAGCATTAGGCCTAGGTATTTAAGGGAAGGAACTACATTAATGGCTTTGCCAGAGAGTGTAGTTAAGTGAAGGGATGAGGACCTATCGAGTCCTAGGGATCTTGGCACAAATAGCATTGCCTTGGTCTTGTCAGCATTGAGCACCATTCCGTTCTCACATAGCCAAGTCTCTAGGGATGTGAGATCCTTTTGGAGGAGAGGGTCTAGTGTAGCCACATCACTCATGAGTCGGAAAATGATAGTATCGTCTGCATACTGTACAACCGAGCTCCCCTGCAGTAGGAGCTGAGGTCGTTGGTAAACAGGGAAATTAGGAGGGGGCCTAGTATTGACCCCTGAAGTACACCCTGTTTTAAGGGTAGCGGGTCAGACATAAGCCCTTTCCATGTGACCCTCTGAGCCCGGCCTGATAAGTAGCTCCCAAACCACTTAAGGGCATGAGTGTCTAGGCCAACATTTTGCAGCTTTTGAAGCAGCAAGTTGTGGTCTATGAGGTTGAATGTCTTGGATAAGTCTATAAAGACTGCACCAGTGGGTATCCCTTTGTCAGTTGCCCTGAGCACTTCAGCCGAGAAGTTGATGAGGGCGGTATCGGTACCATGGTTTGTTCTGAATCCATGTTGGGAGGGGGTAAGGAGCTGATCTGCTTCCAGCTAGTCTCCAAGTTGATTATAGATTACCCTTTCTTGCACCTTGGTGAGTGTGCAGAGGAGGGAGATAGGCCTATAGTTGTTTAGTTTTTCCCCTGAGTCCCCCTTTGTGGATTGGGATGACACTGACATGTTTCCACTGGTCAGGGACTTCTCCTTCCCTCAATGATCTGTTGAGGAGCATGGTTATGGGCCAGGATAGGGAGGTAGCACCTGCCTTGAGAAGCTGAGGGTTGGTCCCATCGGATCCCTCTGACCCTTTGGGTTTCAAGTTCCTTAGGAGGGTGAGGACTTCAGTCCGTTTAGCCAGCCTCAGGTGAAATGAAGGTCATTCCATTTGGGTTGATTCAGATGAGTGTGGGGGGGGGGAGTTAGGGGAGACTGGCATGTCTTATAGGCCTTGAGATCTGAGAAGTGCCGGTTTAGGGCAGCCAATATGTGAGAAAAGTCAGTTGTGAGCTGACCGTTGATCTCAATGGTGCAGGATTCAGGCTTTTTGCTGCCCTTGATCAGATCATTAACATGGTTCCAGAATTGCTTAGGGTTGCCTAGGCTAGATTTCTGGAGGAGTGTGAGATACTCTCGCTTAGCAAGTTTTATGGCTCTCTTGGCTTTGTTTCTTAGGGCTTTGTATTCCGCAAGATCTGCCGGTGAGGAGGAGAGCCTAAATTTTTTCCAGGCTTTTTCCCCGAGTAGCCATTAGGGCTTTGAGGGAAGGAGAGATCCACTTGTAGCAGCTGCCTTTTGCCCTCAGTCTCTTCATAGGAGTGAAGAGATTGGCAGCTGTGGTTAGTTCATCCTGGAAGTATATTAAGGCCTCGGTAAGAGTTGGAAGAAGATTTATGGGGTTCCAGTCCCGGCTACTTAGGTAGCTATTGAATTGTAGTTCTGAGAATTTGGAGAGAATTCTTGGCTGAACCTTGGGTGGTCTGTTTTTCCATATACAGAAGATCGGGGAATGGTCACTCAAGGAGTCTGCCATTGTGCCCACACACTGTATATTAGTGGGGTTTGACACCAGAGCCCAGTCAAGGGTTGTGTGGTTCCCAGTTTTGTAATTCAGTCTGGTCGGTTCAGAGATGACCAGCGTCAGACCTACTTCTTGAGTCACGGACATCGCAGCCTGGCCGGGGTCCTGGGCCCAGTTTATGTTGAAGTCTCCCAAGATAATCTGCTCTGTAGCTGCCTTGCTAGTGAGCGAGTTAGTTATGGCTTCGAGGGATTGGAGGGCTGATTTTGGTGGGTGGTAGACACAACCAATAGTTAGTTGTCTGGCGTGTCCTAGGGTTATGCGGATGTATATACTTTCTCCCTCAGCAGGGAGATTTGTCTGCAGGGTTAGGGGCAACACTGAGAGGTCAGCCTTTGTATAGATTAGGACCCCACCCCCTTTTTTGGATTCACGGTCCTTGCGGTAGCTATTGTAGCCCAGGACTTGTATCTCATGATCTAGGATGTGGGCTTTTAACCAGGTTTCCGAGATGGCTAGGACATCTGGTTTGTAGAGGTCCAGCCAGGCTTGGACTTTGTGTATTTTTGGTCTGAGGCTACATATGTTCATGTGTGCAATCTTCAGACCCTTGGTAGCCACCCAGTGAGAGTCCTGAGGGGATGCTACCAAGGTATTGGGGGTATGCTGACCAGGGTTGGGTTGGATATTTCCTGACAGGAGGAGAAGCCCAACTAGTAACCTGAGCAGTTTAGAGCAGGGTATAGAGATGAGGTGTCTTTGACGTGTCCTGCTCATATTGTAAAGCAGGTCATAGCATACTCCCTTTTTTACCATCTTATGCCCCGTTAAGTGAGTAGTCATACTTGAGATAGGGTTGCTGCTATGAAAATCGTGAGGGGGGACCTTGTGCAGATTGCTCACTGGTTCAGGGTGGAATGGGTCAGTGAGCCTGTCCACCCAGACTAGGGTCAATGAGTAGACTATGGCAAGGAGTACGCCCCTGTTAGGGGGAGGGACACCTTGGTTACGAGCACTCCAGGGTGCAAGGGCAGAAGCATATACTTTGTCAGGCATGATTTGATGATCGCTGCACAGCATCAGTTGGAGAAGGGTGCTCTGAGTTTATCTGACTTAGGTCTGTGTGGGGGGGAAGCAGACACTGGGTACTTTGGGTTTTCTGCTAACACAGCAGTCCCAGGGGTGAGGTTTAAAGTTTAGCAGCTTGTTGAGATGTTGCCTCACTGTGTACTAATAACGTAGGGAAATCTTAGGCTACTACCTTGCCGTGTAGACTGACCATGTATAATTACTCTAAGGCAGGCAGTCTCTGGCTTAAGATTACGGATTAGCAGTTGTTTAGATTTTTATATAATTGTAGTATATGAATAAGGATTAGCAATTGTTTAGATATTATATAACTGTTGTATAAAGTGTGGAGAAAAACCTTAGCCTACTGCAACACTGTATTGAGGCACTTAGTATTGTCAAGTGAGTAACAAAGTGTGGAGAAAAACCTTGATCTACTGAAGCACTGTATAGAAGCACCAAGTATTCTTACTCTAAGGCAGACAGCACATTATTCCTGAATTATTACTCTAAGGCAGTCAGCACATTATTCCTATGTGGTGCATAACAGATAAGAGAGAGACAAGAGCAAGTGCGGCATTCAAAGAGAGAGAGAGAGAGAGAGAGTAATTCATACAGTCAACAATTTAGGGAGAGATTGGTAGCTTATGCAGTATCTTTTGAGTGAGAGAATCGAGAATTATCCACAGTAGTACTGAGAGTTAGTGACTGCGGGTATATTGACATCAGCTGGCAATACGGGATGTATCTAATTGTAATTAAATGGCAGGCAATCCCCCACTTGCGCTGTGTTGATTGGCTTGGGTGTCTCTGTGGATGTGGCTCTCCTGTATTTAATGGGAGGAGGAATGGGGCGGGTGGGCAGGAGAAAACAAAAAGACAAGATCAGCAGCCAATCAGGAGGTCCAGGAGCAAATTCAAAGTTGGCATCCAGATCGCTCTCTCAGTTGTCCGTGGAGTCGGCATTCAGCATCCCTGGGAGACCTTGGAGCTGTGCCATGAGGGGAGGAATCCAGAACTCGGGAAGAGGTAAGCCTGGTGTCTGTGGCTAAAGTCAGATTCAGCAGAGCAAAGTTTGTTAAGTAAAAAGGCAAGATCAACGGTCGTCCCCTGCTCCGGTGCAGGGGAGGTTTGGGCTTGGGGTAGTGTGGGCGGTCCGCACGCTTCTGGACCTGGATGGGGGGAGGGGGGCCCTCTAGCAGCAAGGTGTCCCTCACTTCCCCAGCAGTTCAGTCATTGTAGTCCTGGCTAGTGACCCATGGGGGCTCTGACAGGCCTATTTGAGTAGCCTGGGTCGGAGCGTCACCGTGGTCGGGCAGCCAATCAGGAGGTCCAGGAGCAAATTCAAAGTTGGCACCCAAATCGCTCTCTCAGTTGTCCGCAGAGTCGGCGTTCAGCATCTCTGGGAGACCTTGGAGCTGTGCCACGAGGGGAGGAATCCATATCTCCACCCCCACCCTGCAGCCAGTGACAGGCATCAAGGTGTGCCTTGGACTGTTTGCCCCCAGAGTTCACCTCATTCTCCTATACTGCACCCATTTCAGTGTATTTCCTCATGGAAATGAGGTGAATGTAAAGCCCAAACAACCCAAGGCACATCTCGACACTTGTCAGTGTCTGAAGGGTAGGGTGAGGTGAAATGTTGTGACCGTCATGGGCAACGACCCAAAGACACACCCCAATGCCTGCCTATCTTTGCAGGGTGAGGGTGGAGTTGGCGTCAGTTCAATATTTCACTGCCATTCTTATACTGCATCTGTCTAACTCCTGCACTTCCACTGCTAATGCCAGCAAGCAAACATTCGGCATTGACAAATGCTTGTTCTTACTTAAAGCAGTTGTGAACTTCAGGGGATTGCCCCTTGGATCCACAAGAACTGCATTCCCCCTTACTCCCCCTGGAGTGAAACTAAAGAATCTTGCAGGCAAACTGAAGATTTTCCCAAACTAAGTTGAGAAATACCAGG
Organism: Neoceratodus forsteri; assembly: GCA_016271365.2. NCBI lineage: Eukaryota > Metazoa > Chordata > Ceratodontiformes > Ceratodontidae > Neoceratodus > Neoceratodus forsteri. The sequence continues at coordinate 1,283,696,491 of CM057454.1, read as the reverse complement.
GCTCCCTTTGACAGAGTCCCAATGGCAGACCTCCTGCCAGTCTAACTGCCACACTTGAACTTACTGATGAACATTCTAAGCTCCCCAAGAGCAGCTGATTTTATTTATTTTAGTCTTTGGTAAATGGTAAGGCCCACTAGGCACAAGTGCATGTTTTCAGGGGCGACCTAGGAGCACTGGGTGGTTAAGTGACTTGCTCAGAGTCACACAGTATGCAAGAGGAGGTTGTGAGAATCATACCCAGGTCTGATCTGCTGGATGTACCAAGCTCATTCGCAGCTCATTACTCTAACCTCTAGGTTATACTGGTTATGCTGCTGTGAGAGTTTTAAATGACATGATCATCCTTCTCTCTGGCTAGCTGAGTAAACAATGATGTCATTATGTAGAAAGCCCTTAATGACCTCCCCATCATCTGCTTTTTCCTACCTGCCTAAAATTAGTACTAATGGGATTCTAGTAACCTGAAGGGACTGGGTTGTTACACGTAGTTAGGTCAGCACCGCCATGTTGCGCAAGGCTGACTCTAGGGCAAACTGCACATGAGCGAGTAGTGCGCATGCGCACTACTGTAATCGCTGCAGTATTACGGCTAACTCCTGTGCAGCAAGAGCACAGCATACTCTTTTTACTGCTCTTGCCACTCCTAAAAGCTCTCTACAGCTGTATTAGCTCTGGCCAGAGTTTGTCTAAAAGGGCATGTGTTTCCAGACTAAAGAGAATTTGGAGTGAAAAAGAAGGCCACATCAGTGTCAGAGGTGAGGAGGGCTGGCCCATTGGTTGCAGCAAGGTCAATTAGGAGAACATTAATGTTCAGGGAACTGAGGCATTTGGACCAGATTTATTTTGGTGCAGAGGGGGGATGCTGGTTTTCCTGAGGCAGAATATCATGCTGTGGACACTGAAAGTGTCAGGCAAAATACATGCTACAACAATGCAGTGGGGATGGGAGGACAGAATCCAGTCCAGCAAGGTGTGGTTAGAGGAATGGGGGATTGAGTTGAGTGGGTTCAATGATAACCTGTGACAAATTGTGGCACTCAGTCCTCTGGGAGATCAGTCTGGATGTGGGGGAGTGCCGATTTATGTTGAAGTCCTCCGTGAGAATGAATTCACCAGTGGAGGAAAGTGAAGTGATGTTGGAGATAGAGTGAGTCAGAGAAGCGGGTGATGTCTTGGGTGAGGCATAAAAGACCCCAATGAAGATTGGAATAGATGAGGGGAATGAGAGCCTGATGAGGGACAGTAGAGACCCCCATCCTGCAAGTCATACATGCATAACAAGCAGTAGCTCTACACTGCACCAATAGGCTGGGACCGCTTACTGTACTTCTTACCTCAAAGGGACCCCCATCCCACAGGCCACATCTGCATCACAAGCAGTAGATCTACCACTGCAGTGATAGGTTGGGCCTACCTATTGTACTTCTTACCACCAAAAAAAACCCATCCCCCAGGGCACACCTGATCACAGGCAGTAGCTGTACCATGGCACCGATAGTCTGGACCCACTTATTGTACATTTTACAACCTAGAGACCCCCATCTCTCAGGTCACACCTGCATCACAAGCAGTAGCTCTAGCACTGCACTGATGGGCCTGCTTATTTTGCAGCTTACCACCTAGGAACTCCCATCTCCCAGGTTACACTTGCATCACAAGCAGTGGTTGTAGCACTACACCCATGGTCTTGGCCTGCTTATTGTACATCTTATGACCTAGAGACCCCCATCCCCTAGGTCACACCTGCATCACAAGCAGTAGCTCTATCACAGCACTGATAGTCTGGGGCTATTTATTGTGCATCTTACCACCTAAAGACTCCTCCCCAGGTTCACACCTGCTTATTGTACTTCTTACTTCTTAAGGTGTCAGCGTGGCTCAGTTGGTAGCACATCTGCCTCTGGACCAGAAAGTTGTGGGTTCTCGTCCCACACCGGGATTGGACTTGCACCTAAAAATCACTGGCATCCGAGTGCAGTATTGGGGGGTGCTGTACTGCTGGGGTGTGCCGTCCTTCGGATGAGATGTTAAACCGAGGTCCCTTCTACCCATCCTGGTGTTGTCCTGGTGGGTGTCCAGGTGGAAGTAAAAACCCAGGGCACTCTTCGCAAAGAGTAGGGAACATTCCCGGTGTCCTGGCCAACATTCCCCTTCCCATAAACCGGTTCATGCAATTATCCAGGCTGTGTGTGGGTGATGATGTGCGATATGGCCGCCACCACACATTCAGTCACTTCACTACCAGTCTAGCATTGCTTGTAAAGCGCTTTGGATGTATGAAAAGCGCTATATAAATGCTGATTATTCTTCTTCTTCTACATCCTTGGACCTCACCCCCAGGGCACACTTGCATTGCAAGCAGCATCTCTACCACTGTGCCTTGGGACTAGACCAGCTTATTGTACTTTTAACCACCTAGGAACCTCCCCCATCACTCAAGTCACACCTGAAACTCAAGCAGTAGTTCTTCCTTCTTATCTTATCACATAGGAACCTCGAATCACCCAGGTCGCACCTACATCACAAACAGTAGTTCTAGCATTGCACCGTTAGTCCAGACCTGCTTATTGTACTTCTTATAATCTAGAGACCCCCCATCTCCCAGTCACACCTGCATCCAAAGCAGTGCTATAGTTCTACCACTGCACCAATGAGCTGGGCTGGCATATTGTACATCTTATTATCTAGAGACCCCCATTCCCCAAGTTAACACCTGAAAACAAGCAGTAGCTCTTCCACTGCCCCAACAGACTTGGCCCTCTTCTTGTATAGCTTACCACCTAGAGACCCCATCCCACAAGTAACACCTGAAAATAATCAGTAGCTCTACCACTGACACTGCAGGCTGGGCCTGCTTCTTATATACTGTAGCTTACCATCTAGAAATCCCCATCTCCCAGCTTACACCTGAAAACATAGAAACATAGATTTTGACGGCAGATAAGGACCGCTTGGCCCACCCAGTCTGACCATTTCCCTACCTAATGGATAAGCTGCAGATCCTAGCTAACCAGCAGCTTACTTCTTCCTATCCCCACCCCCTAGAATTGCCTTATGACTGTCCCATGCATGCTTGAATTCCACCACTGTTTTTGACTCCACAACCTCCTCCAGAAGGCCGTTCCATGCATCTACGACCCTCTCTGTGAAAAAATACTTCCTTAAATTACCTCTGAGCCGCCCCCCTTCTATCTTCAAATTGTGCCCCCTTGTTCTTGCACACCTCTTTTTTTGAAAGATGCTACCCTCTTGGACTTTGTTGATTCCCTTGAGGTACTTGAAAGTTTCTATCATGTCCCCCCTCTCCCTCCTTTCCTCGAGGCTATACATATTAAGCTCCTTAAGTCTCTCTTCATATGTCTTCCGGTGCAGACCCTCCACCATTTTAGTTGCCCTCCTCTGGACAGCTTCCATCCTGTCTATGTCTTTGTGGAGATTGGGTCTCCAGAACTGCACGCAGTACTCCAGATGGGGTCTCACCAACTGTCTGTACAGAGGGATAATAACTTCCTGTTTTCTACTGGTGATGCTTCTCCCTATGCATCCCAGTATCCCCCCAGCCCTCCTTGCTGCCCTCTCACATTGCTTGCCCACCTTTAGGTCATCTGATATGACTACCCCCAGGTCCCTTTCCATTTTTGTTGTTGTTAGTATCTCACTCCCCACTGTGTACTCTTCCCCTGGGTTTTTGTTTCCCAGGTGCATTACCTTGCACTTCTTAGCATTGAATCTGAGCTGCCATACATTTGACCATTCCTCTAACCTTGCCAAGTCCCTTCTCATCCTTTCCACCCCACCATGGGCATCAACTCTGTTGCAGATCTTTGTGTCATCTGCAAAGAGACATACTTTTCCTTCCAGTCCCTCTGCAATGTCGCTTATAAAGACATTGAAGAGGACCGGTCCTAATACTGAACCCTGCGGTACCCCACTAGTAACCCCCCTTTCTTCAAAGTGGACTCCATTTACTATTACTGTCTGTGTCCTATTCTCCAGCCAATTCTTTACCCAGGCTGTTGTCTTGCGACCCACTCCCAGGCTGGCTAACTTGTATATTAATCTTTTGTGTGGGACTGTGTCAAATGCCTTGCTAAAGTCTAGGTAGGCCATGTCCACAGCCCCTTCCTGATCTACTACTTTGGTCACCCAGTCAAAGAAATCTATCAGATTTGTCTGGCATGACCTTCCCACTGTGAATCCATGCTGCCTTGGGTCCTGTGCCCCTCTGGCTTCTAGATACTCAACAATTCTTTCCTTCAGAAGTGATTCCATCATTTTCTACCACTGAGGTTAAACTAACAGGTCTGTAGTTTCCTGCTTCTGCCTTGCTCCCACTTTTGTGAAGGGGAATCACATCTGCCCTCCTCCAGTCCTCTGGTACCACCCCATCCTCCCATGATTTGTTAAAGAGGGTAGTCAGTGGTGTCACTAGTTCTACCCTTAGTTCTTTTAGAATTCTGGGATGAATCCCATCAGGCCCCATTGCTTTGTCCACCTTCAGTTTTAAGAGTTCTTTCAGAACCCTTTCTTCTGTAAATGGACTGGTATCAACTTCTGTATCCAGAATGTTTCTACTGTTTGTTTTAGGTACCTCCCTCTTCCTTTGTAAATACTGAGCAAAATATTTGTTTAGTATCTCTGCCTTTTCACAGTCACCTCTGCCCACCCTCCTCCCTTTATTAAGCTTCACTAACCCTCCCTTGGTCTTCCTTCACTCCCTGATGTACCTATAAAAGGTTTTATCCCCCTTCCTAACTGAGTTGGCTATCTTTTCCTCGGTTTGGGCCTTTGCTGTTCTGACTGCCTTCCCAGCTTCCTTTTGCTTTAACTGATACGGTTACCAATCAGTCGCTCTACCACTGCCCAAACAGACTGGACCTGCCTCTTGTATGGCTTACCACCTAGAGATCCCCATCTCCCAGCTCACACCTGAAAACAATCAGTCGCTCTACCACTGCCCAAACAGACTGGACTTGCTTCTTGTATGGCTTACCACCTAGAGATCCCCATCTCCCAGGTCACACCTGAAAACAAGCTCAGACTCATTGTGCCTCTCCTGGTCAACACATTTTTAATAATGAATGAATGAATGAATGATTGAATGAATGAATGAATGAGTTATTTAAAGGGACTTTGAATATTCAGTGACATTACACAACATATGATATGTATTCTAGAGTGGATAGGATGACCTCCTTGGTTATGGTAATACATTTATATGTACAGCATATTGTTTGTGTTTATAATTCATAATTAACTGTTATACAAAGTTGTAAGCAACATGATCACAACTAGTGTTGCTCAGATAATATCCTAGAAATTAGGATACCAGCAGATACCTTCCTTTTGGCCAGATAGTTTCTGTAATAGGATAGCAGTGCTATCTGACCATGGATTCTACCCTCTAGCATCCAGTACATGGATCCTACAAATGTTATAGATCCTAGCAACAGATCCAGTTTGGATCCAAACTGTCTGACCTAGGATCCCTGGATCTGACCTAGGATCCATCACTATCTGACTCTGGATCCTAACTATCTGACCTAGGATCCTTGGATCTGACCTAGGATCCCTGGATCCTAACTGGAATCCATTGCTATCTGACCTCGGATCCTATCTGACCTAGGATCCTTGGATCTTAACTAGGATCCCTGTATCCTAACTAGAATACCTGGATCCTAACTAGGATCCATTGCTATCTGACCCTGGATCCTGCATCTGTCTTTGCTAGGATTTCTAGAAGGATCATAAGTAGGATACCAGCACTATCTGACAGATAGTGGTAGGATCTGCAAAAGCACTATCTGAGCAACACTAATCACAACCAAGATGTTTTTGTATCGATACATGAAATTACATGACTATTTAGATAAACATTTTTTAGTAAGACATATTTTCCACCATTTCTGAATTTTGGTATTCCTGCACAACATTTAATCAGTAACTGTGTAGTTTTCAACTTAATTCTCATTCATCTTTTGACTTTAATGGCATTACAAACATTTCAGCCCCTCTCCACCAATGCCAAATCTTTTCACTTTCACAGGCTTTGCCTGCAAAAGCACCAAAAAACAATAATGCATTACCGTACTTTAATAATATATTTCTGTGCTTTTGTTTTTGGTTTTTTTATCCCAGTTTAATAATGCAGCTCTGTTATTTTTATCCCAGTTTGATAAGGTATTTCTGTGATTTCATTTTTAATTCCAGTTTACACCAAGTGTCTGACAGCCTTGTATTAATTAACAGGTCTAAAATTGTGCACTTACTTGATACATTTGAATCACAAGATCTTAGAGAATATCCTGATGTAACATTAATGGAATTCACTTTGGATGTTGGAGCTCCTTGCTTGAGATAACACTGAAATCTGAAACATATTCCAGAAACCAAAATCATTGCTAAGGCTAACAAACTGGATGGCAGTTAGCATCTTTAGATTTAAAGGATTTGGTAGGTACAGTAGATTTATGACCTTATGAAACGTGCTTGACAGATAGTAATGGAGACAGAAACATTAACTTTTAACATGCTGTCCTTGTACAGGTAAATAGTGCAAGCTTTCCTCAGCAGCATAGACAATGTTCTGCATCCTTGTAATGAAGAGACCACCATGTGGTTGTGGGAAAAGCAGAAGTATATTATAGTGTTACAGCATAATCACTACTGTGATTAGGACTGAGTAGGCACTGTAATGTGAAATCATGAGTTTTGGTTGCTTATAACTGACCCATTATTAGACCAATGGTCAGAAAACTGGCATACATACCAAGATCTGCAGATTCCATAAATATGGTATTATTATAGTTATGTAGGAAATAACACCCTGAATTATATGTGTTAAGCAATTTGAGGTCATGTATATTTATAAAATGGCTGAAATTGGAAACCTGAAAGTTTTATGTTTAGGTAGTTTTTAGGTGACAACAACCAGTCTGTAAGCACCTATTGTGGTCATGCATACTCTTTTTCAGTCTAATCTAAAAGAGAAGTGTGCAAATGAGTTGCAGCAGCTGGCAACTTGTCTGGGGCCCTCCTCCCTGGACTTGGGGTAGAGTGAAGGGTACCTCCTCCTGGGGTGGGGAGCAGGCCCTGGAAATACCCCGGAAGGAGGTACAACCAGGGCTGTCCACAGGGCACTGGCATTTGGAGACAGGAGGAGGAAGAGGGTTAAAGAGAATTGGTGGCCATGGGGTCTGAGTGTTTGGAAGCGCTTTTATTTTAACTTTTACTGAAGCACCTTGCAAATAAAACAAGCAATTATTTGCTTTACCATTGTCTGGAGGATACATATCTGTACCTACACAATTGTGCCTATACATGAACCTGGGTCACAGAGTGGGGTTGTTTTTTGTTTTACATATGGCCAGCAGTTCCCCTTCTTTCTTCTCCTGTCTTTGGCTCATTGGGATTATAGCTGTCCTAAGCCATCAGGTGTAATTACAGGTATTTATTTATTTATATATTTATTAAGCATCAGTTTACAGTCTTTGAGCCACAGGCTCGTTTACAAAGGTACCTCGTCACAGAGAGGACAATACAGTGATAACAACTTGGTACAGAGAAACAGTGTACAGTTTTTTTGAGGATATAGGAGGACAAATGAGATCAACAATTTACAACATACAGGATTGGTGAAGTTAACATTGTTCAGGGAAATAACTAGAACATCAGCAAAAACATAGGATATCAATACAGTGTATTTTAGCGGAGTCAACAGGGAGGTAACAGGAACCTAGGGTAGAGAAGGTAGAGGATTTGAGCAGCCCACAGGGGGCTTTGTCAGAGAGAGAGCAAGATAGCTTAGAAACAGCAACAGCTGTGAGTAGTGAAAAGGTGGTCTCGAGGCAGTTTTAAAGCAGAGATTGTGGTGTGCCTGAGAGATATCAGGGAGGGAATTGTACCAAGAAGAGGCACGGTAGAGGAAAGCCCGTTGTCCATGAGAGGTCCTTGCCCTAGGTACCTTCAACTTGGTTTTACAGGAGGACCGTGTTGAGGCTAGTGAGTTTACATGGTGGATAACGGCAGTCAAACCAGGAGGAGAGAGCCCAAGGAGAGTTTTTTTTGTAAGAATGCAGGTTTGATACCTAAGATGTTTGTCAAGATTGAGCAGATTTGCCTGGGAATAAAGATGGCAGTTATGTGTAAGTCTGGGAGCACCTAAGATTAGTCGACAGGCCTTATTTAAGGTGAGGCAGATTTTGTTTAGCGAGGTCTGGTCAGCAGCCCCGTAGACTGGTAAGCCATAGTCAACAAGTGACAGAATGGAGTACATACTCAGTCGGAGGGCATCAGGTGGGAGACAGTGTTTGTGGTGGTAAAGGATTCCCAACCTAATATTGGTGGTGGAGGGGCTAAGTGGAGATATGGGAATGGGCAGTGAGGGCAGGGTCAAAGGTTATCCCAAGGTATCTGTATGTGTAAACTTGTTCGAGTGAGAGCATAGAGCTGGCAAAGACTTGAAGTTGGAAATTACTAGCTTTGTTTTGGGGTTGGGAGAAGATCATAGATTTGGTCTTTTTAAGATTGATAACCAGTCTATGTTCTTTAAACTAGGCTTCCATGTCTTTATAGGATAATTGCAGGGAATCTTGGAGGGTGGTGGGATTATGGTCAGAAGCAAAGATAACAGCATCATCTGCATAAAGGAGGAGTTTACCAGTACAGGCACCTGGCAGGGCATTGAGATAAAGGGAAAAGAGCAAGGGACCAAGAATAGAGCCCTGGGGAACCCCAGATCTGATAGGGCAGAGGTCAGAGAGGGTGCCATTGATTTTTACATGCTGGGACTGGGCAGACAGATAGCTGGAGCTCCATGAGACAGGTCCTGCAGCAAAGCCAGCATGGCTGAGTGCATCCAGCAGGAGAGGATGGGATACAGTGTCAAAGGCTTTTGACAGATCGATGAACACTGCACCAGCAAGAGAGCCCGAGTCCAGGGAGGAATGGAGGAAGTTAGAAAACTCAATGAGGGTGGTATTGGTGCTGTGCCCAGCACGGAAGCCATGTTGTTCAGGGCAGAGGATACTGTATTTGGTAAGAAACTCAGATATTTTGGAGGATACTACTTTCTCTAAGGCTTTTGAGAGTGGTGAGAGGATTGAGATAGGACGATAATTACCGGAAAGGGCCCTATCTCCACCCTTATGTATGGGAGTGACAGTGGCAATTTTCCAGGCAGATGGAAATTGCCCTAGGCAGAGTGATTTGTTGAAGAGGCTAGTGATTGGGGCGATGACCTGGTCCAATGCCAGGCTGAGGAGTCTGGGGTCCAAGGAGTCACTGCCAGTGGTGTTGCTTCTTAGGGCCTTGGTCAGATATGGTCTGACTTCATTGACAGTGACCCGGTGGAAGTGGAAAGATGCGTGTGAGGGAGCAGGGTCAGGAGAGTGGGGGCGGCAAAAAAGTTGCTAGGGAGTACAGAGCTAAGGTCAGTAAAGGATTTTTTGAGATGGTTAGCAATGAGGGTAGGATCAGTAGAGATAATACCCTCAATATTGATTTGGGAAGGCGGAGGAGAGCGTGTACCACCATTTAGTTGTTTGATGTTATCCTAGAAGGTTCTAGCATTCCCCCAGGATGAGGTGAGTGAGGCCCGATAATGATCGGCCTTTGCTTTGCATATGGCCCAGGTACATTTATTTTGGGCAGCAGCATATGCCTGTCTGTTGGCAGGGCGGGCCAGTTTCTGTGGCTAGGTGCCACAGGTTATCCCTGTGCCTAAGGAGTTGGAGTAGGGAAGGAGTGACCCAGGGAGTATGTCGTACCTTGGAATGAAGTGTGGTTAGGTGTGCGAAGATATCACAAGCTTTGTTAAACATTAAGGTGAAGAAGGCTAGGGCCAAATCAAGGTTGGGGGTGGTCTCAATGGGAGACCAGTCAACTTGAGCTAGAAGTTGCTTCAGGCCTCTCAGCCCACCTGGTCGCAACCACCGCCGTAGGGTGGCCTGTGCAGTGGGTTTGGTTAGGGATGTAATCCAATGGAAAAGAATAGGGGGAGTGGTCACTGATTCCATCCAGAAGGACTTGTAGATTGCAAACTTAGTTAGGTCAGTTGGTGAGGACTACATCCAGAAGAGTGCTTGACCCCATTGTGGGGTTCACTCTTGTTGGTTGGGTAATAAGTTGTGTTAGGTCAATAGCAGTAAAGGAGTCACAGGTGGAGGAGGATGCAGGGCTAAGCCAGTTGATGTTTAGATCACCCATGAGAATATGCTCAGGGGAATGTGGTAGAGAGGGGAGATACTCTATTAGAGGGACCAGGGCCTGAGTTTGATTTTTTGGGGGAATATAGGCAGAGGTTAGAAAGAGGGGCCTTTAGAGGTGGGGGGTAAGTTTTAGGGTGAGGTCTGGGCCCTGAGGGTAAGGACAGGGGCTGGAGGGTTACTCCAGGAAGGAGTCTTTGATATAACAGTTAACAGCCTTCCACCATCTCCTCACACTATCTTCTCAAAAGAGGGAGTAGCCAGGAGTGAGACAAGGGAGTCAGGGTAGAGTCAGATAGCCAGGTTTCGACCAGGAAGATGATGTCAGGTTTGTGGACAGTGACCCAACATTGGAACGAGTCAGATTTCTTCAGGAGACTGCAGATATTCATAGAAGCAATAAGAAGCCCAGGGGATCTAGTCAATGAGTTATTGTGGGTTGGGCCAGGGTTGGGATGAATGTTCCCTGACAAGAGTAGGAGGAGAAGTACAGTCCTGATCAGGGGGGTGTGGAAGGCATTTTTGAGTCGAGCGAGATAGTAGGAGTGGGAGAGCTTAGAGACACAAGGAGTAGGCAAAGAGGTACAGGATGGGCAGGCTAGTACAATAAGTTGCCTGTAGGCGCAAAGGGGGGAAGCTAGGTGGGGACTGGGGGGAGGGTATGATAGGTTAGGGTGCAAGGATATAGTAGAGAAGGAGGAAGGGAGGTGACTCTGGGGCCCCAGAGTAGGGGACCTGTGGAGCCATGGGGACACCTGGGTTAGATGGAGGCCATGTGAGAAGGAGGAGGGAGAGGCATGACAAGAGAAGGTGGGCTGCCATCTTGGGTCTGCAGATAGCAGTAATGAGATGGGTAGAAGAAGGTGAAAGGTCTACCCATAAGCGTAGTCACCACTTTGGTACAGTGGTAGAGCTCCCGCCTCAAGTGCACAGGGTACCAGGTTCAGGATTTGCCTCGGGTGATAGAAAGGGTCCCAGGAAAGTGGCTGCAGCAGCAGGGTTCAAAGACTGCATTAGCACGCAGAAAATATTTTAGCAGATTATGGGGGTACCATGCCTAGCCATCATAAAAAATGGTCAGCAAAGGCCACTGCAGCTCAGAAGGAGCAGTTGCTGCAACTGTATCAATGCAAAGGGTGTAGCCTGGTTAGAATCATACCTGGAAGGCATAGAAGGACTCTTCACATCTGTAGCAGCTGGGGGGGGCTACCATTTGGAAGAGACCAGACAAAGAGAGGACAGCACCCACTGCCAAGATACCCAGGAGTCCACAAGCAAGTAAGGCAGGGTCTGAGGCTTGGCAAATTACTGATTAGCAGGTGTTGGATTTGGTCAGCACTGCCCTGGTGGAAGGCTGGATGGAGAAGCTGAGGTCAAGAAGCACAGGGCAATGCAGACCCTTTGGGACAAGCTTGCCAGCAAGCCCCAGCACCAGTAACCCCAGAGTCAGGGCAGCAGAGGCTCCAGAGAGGATCCTTTACAGCCAAGAAGCTGGACAGGCTTATAGATTTAGGCACTGGTTTGGCTGGTGGGGCGGTAGGAGCCAGGGGCAAGTGGGGAAGAGCAGGTGACTCCAGTAATGGTTGAGCAGTTTCCTGGTAGAAACAATTGCCTCAGCACTGACTCCTGGCTGTTACGCTGGCCTAGATAAACTGGTGGGAATGTACTTGACCAAGAAAGTCAGGCAAGAAATCTGGAATAGGGAGTAGGTGGATATCTTCATCTTATTAACCAACCATCAGAGCAGGAGGAGAGAAAAAAAAAGGAAAAGTCAGATAAGCTGGAGAAGAAAAAAGTGAAGATTCCATACCTTGTACTTTGAAAACTGGACAGTAACCATTGCAGTTCACGCCTATACTATCTTGCAGGTGGAGAAATACCAGCAGCTAGTGTTGTTCAGTTACCAGTACAATCTCACGCTGATGTATCATAGAAAGGGGGGTAGTGTGTGGTTGGACTATGATAAGGAATTTCTGTAGTGTAGGCAGGATGAAGCCACCTTAGGGAGGGGACAGTAAGCATACCACTTCTGGTAGATGTGATATACGGGGGATCTGTATACCAACAGTGGGCTCACGTTAAGGTTGGCTACTTCACAGTGAGCAGAATCAGTGAGTCCTTCCTCTCAGGCATATTATGCATATCATCAGGGGAATTGCACTAGGGGCAGTTGCAAGCTTCAGCACTTGTGTGTGGCATGCAGGCAGCAACATCCCTTTGTGTAGTGCATGACTCCCCACCCACCGAGAGGGAGCTATCAAGGGACTTGGAGAAGGTTCAATCCACTGCAAGGGAATAAACCTGCCCACCCCAATAAGGATGGAAAGGATTAAGTCTTGGTTTGACCAGTTTCCAGAGAGAGAAGCTGCCTCCCTGTTACAGGACGGGTTCATGGTGAGCTTCAGGATCCAGTACTCAGGCCTTCGGTGAGCATATGAAGCAGAGAACTTGAAGTCGGTTCAGGACTTTCCTCTGGTTAACCCAGATAAGCTGAAGAAGAGGCAGCTGGGATGGGTGAGTAGTTCTGTTGCTACTCCCATCTTGTCCAGTCTGAAGGTGTCCCCAGTTGGGTTAGTCCCTAAGAAAGTATGTAGGGAATTCAGAATGATAAACCACTTATTTTACCTCAAATGTGATTCAGTAAAGGCCCACCTAGACCCAGGTTACACATCAGTACAATATGCATCATTTGACAGGGCCATTGAGGTGGTGTACAAGGTAGGACCTAGGGCCGTGATGGTAAAACAGACATTGAGTCAACCTTCCTCTTGCTACCTGTGCACGCAAATGATAGGGACCTCCTGGGCATGATGTTTGACAGGGAGTATTATATATGTAACTGCATGTCCATGGGGGCATTGTGGCAAGCTCCATCTTTGAAAAGTTCAGCATCTTTCTGCATTGTTTTACAACACAGGTGGCACGGAACCCAAGCGTAGTGCACTACCTTGATGACATCTTGTTCATGGGGCTGGATGGTTCAGCAAATTGTGGGATGACATTGGCCGCATTTGTCATGCTTTGCCAAGACATTTGGGTGCCCTTGGTGCTGTTTAAGGTAGAGCATCCCAGTTCAGTCATGACCTTCTTGGGCATTAAGATTGACATGGCTAGGCAGCAGGGCCATCTGCCTGTGGATGAGTTGATGGCTGTGTGGTCTCTGCTGGATATGGCGGTCGGAGCCAAGAAGGTGACTCTATGGCAGTTGCAGCAGCAAATGAGGCATCTTAACTTCACATGTAGAGATATCCCCATCAGTACGACCTTCCTGAGATGCATGGCGAAGATGGACAGGGGAGCCAGAAGCCTCACCCTAAGATTTGAGTCACAGAGGGATTCCTCTATTAGTTGCAAGTCTGGTGGAATTTTCTAAATCACTTCAATGGTGTGCATTATGGCAGGAGGATGGAGATGGTCTTCCTCAGGAGTTGTTCACAGATGCTGATGGGAGGCTGGGTTTCAGGGAGTATTTTCAGGGAGAATGGTGTATGGAACAATGGCCTCTGGAGTAGGAAGGGAGGAGGTCTGCATGAGCAGATCACACTGCTGGAGTTCTTTCACATAGTGGTGGCTTTATGCGTAAGAGGCCCGAGGCTGAAGGATAGGAAGATCTGTTTCTGGTCCTACAATATGGGTGTCATGCACACCATCAATGGCCAGCTGGGACCAAAAGGGCCCATGGGAGACCTGATGTCATCTTTGTTCTGAAGTGTATGCTGTTAAATATTAAGTTTAAAGCAGTTCATATACCCAGTGTTGACAATGGAATTGCAGATGCTTTATCTTATTAAGAGTGGTGAAGACTCAGGGAGCTGGCACCTACAGGGAGAAGCAGCCATGGATGGTTCCTCCCTTCTTGCTGTGGGTGGTGACTTTGAGACTTGGAGATGCATAGGTAATTCCATTGCACCACAGACAAGGGAAGCAAATCTTTGAGGGCTGGAGCATGTCTTCACAGCATGGGCAGAGGTGGGGTAGCCTAAAACCCAGCGCATTCTCGTGGATCAACTGTGCAGTTACATTATGCTGGTCAGGCAGAGAAGGTTATCACCAAGGAAGGTCAGGAGACATCTAGCTGGATTGTTGTAGTTTTCACAGGTGATGGGGATCATTGACATCACAAAGGCCTTCAAGGATTGGATTGTCCTCAAAGGCTGAGAGAAATGATGGGCACCCCTACAGGATAAAGCAATGCTCTATCACACAGACGATACTGGCTAGAATTTGGGCAGCTTTGCCTCAGGTGGGCTGGAGTGCATACAAGGTATGACTGTTTGAAATGAAGTTCTTGGTAGTGTTCTGCATGGCATTCCAGGTCTCTGAGCTGACACAGTCCATGCAGGCAAAAGGGATGTCGAGAAAGCGAAAAAGCAGTAAGGGAGGCAAAGGTAACCACAGAGCTGAAGATTCATAAAGGGGTTATATCCAGGGAAAAACATTTCTCCCATTTAATCAAGGAAAAATGAAAGAGGAAGGGGGTCTCGTTAGGTTAGTAAACAACTGTAAGGTGATCGAGGATGATAGACAGAAAGCCACAGTCCTAATCAACTACTTATGATCGGTTTTCACCAGGAGAGTGTGGGCCCCATACCTGAAGGCAGCTGCTGTGGGAATCCCAGGGATGGAAACCCTAGTATTCACCAAAGACAGTGTCCTGAAAAGGCAGACAGCCCTCAAGATAGATAAGGCAACAGGCCTAAATGGGATGCATACGAGAGTGCTAAGGGGGACGGCAGAACAGTTGGCTGATCCCCTAGCATATCTGTTCAACAGGTCACTGTAAACAGGTGACAGTGCCCGGAGCCTGGATAGTGGCTGACATGATGCCATTCTATGGGGGGGGGACGGACAGACAGGGAGAAGACAGGAAACTACAGGCCAGTTAGTTTTACATTTATTGTGGGGAAGCTGATGGAAATTCTAATAAAGCAAGACCTCATGGACTACCTGTAAAAAACTGGTCTCAGGACAACAGGCAGCAGGGTTCATGGCAGGGAGGTCATGCCAGACCAACTGTATTGTCTTCTTCGATTGTGTGGCAAAGAAGCTGGACATGGGCCATGTAGTGGATCTCCTCGACTTTGATTTCAGTAAGGCATTTGACTCAGTGTTGCACAGGCACCATGTTAAAGTTGGAGAACCATGGTATGGCAAAGGACATAGTCAGGTGGGTGGGAAATTGGCTTAAGGGTAGGCAACAGAGGGTCATTGTCAATACGGTGAGGTCAACAGAAGTAGAGGTCAAGAGCAGGGTACCACAGGTATTGGTCCTGGGCCAGTCCTTTTCAGCATGTTCATAAGTAACACTGGCGAAGGAATACAGGGTAAGTTTGCCCTGTTTGCTGAAGACACTAAGCTTTGCAGAAGGGTGGATAGCACTGAGGGAGTTAAGGAACTGTAACACAACCTCAAAAGCCTAGAGAGATGGTCAAAAGACACCAGCTGAACCCCATGGGCAACACAGAAGCCCTGTAATCACCTCTCTGTGCAGCCCTCAGCCCCAGATGTTGGCCAAACCCCTTGGGCAATACAGAAGCCCTGACATCACCTTTCCATGCATCCCCCAGCCCCAAATGCAGGCAGAACACCTAGGCAACACAGAAGCTATGAAATCACCTTGCCGTGCAGACCTCAGCACCAGATGCTGGTTGCACCCCTCGAGCAACACAGAAGCCCAGAAATCACCTCTCTGTGTAGCCTTGAGCCCCAGCCATTGGCCAAATGCATTGGGCAACACAGAAGCCCTGAAATCACCCCTCCATACAGCTCTCAGCCCCCGACACCAGCCAAACCCCTCAGACAACACAGAAGCCCTGGCATCACCTATCCGTGCAGCCCTCAGCCCCAGATCCCAGCCAAACCCCTCGGGCAACACTGAAGGTACACTCAAGGCAGCAGCTCTGCATTTGAACTTGGCTCTTTTTCTTTTTTAAGACTCTCCCATTGCTTCCATGCATACTTTTTCCCTAATCTTGCTATGTCTTCTGCTCTTGTGTCTCTCTCCCTTGTCTTGCCCACTCATCTACCACCCCCACCTTTCTGCAATGCAACAAGGACTGCCTATCTGGACCACCCCCCTTCTTCCTCCTCATTTATATCACCTCTTCTACCTTCTTCTCACTCTTCCCCCAACCATTCCTTTACTCTTCCCTCTGCCTCACCCCAACTTATCCCCCTCACTCTTCCCCCATTATCACTGTACCTCCCACCTACCCTCTCCTCTTCCCTCATCTACCCACTCTAGCATGCTTCCTTGCCCTATTCTAAATCTTGAGGCCCTACTCCACTGTATCTGCCTCTCTTCTCCCCCCTCCATCCATGCTCCCCAAAAAGGTCTAAATAGCCCATAATGTCCCCTCTACCTTCTTCTCTTATTCCTTTCTGGGTATGTTGAAATTAACCCAGGTCCCCCACCTTCGCAGACTCCTTCAGCGCTGATGAGAGCTTATGCATTTTCCACCTAAATGCTAGGAGCCTTCTTCCCAAAATGAACACTCTAAAAGTCTGGGTCACCCAACACTTCCCAAATGTACTGTGCACTACTGAGTCTTGGCTCTCAGCCAGGATCCCTGACTCCTTCCTCAGCTTTCATGACTACAACCTGTTCCTCCAGGACCATGGTAAGGAAAGAGATGGCATGGCTATCTAAACAAGGGAGTCAATCTCCTGCTCTGTCTCCTTCAGAGACACCAAGCCTTCCTCCCATGAGTTTCTTATTGTCTTTCTCTCCCTGCCCTCCACCTTCTTAATCTATGTATCAGTCCTATAGTGCCCTCCCATAGTATCCTCCAATTCCATGGTCAAGATCATCTCCACTGTCTCCTCACACACAATCAAAGATGAGCTCATCTTTTTTGCTGACTTTTATCCTGGACGATTTTCCTCCATCGTCAAACCCTCTATCCTTAAAACTGAATCATTAATCCTCTTCCAGATGATCTCCGAATCTACCCATCTCAACTCCAAGTCCCCATGCAGTCTCTCCTTGACTGGGTGCTCACCTTCCATCCTCACTAGATCTCTGCCACTGGAGTACTCCCAGATGCCCTCAGCGACCATTGCATTACATTCTCTGTAGGAAAAAAAAACACCCCCAGCTCAGTCCCTAAATATATTTGGTATCGCCCATTCTAAACCCTGGAATATAATCCCTCCTACAGGATTTATTCCATGCATTTCAATCACCTATGTACTCACCCCTAGATGTAGACACAGCTATACAGCTGTTCTCTGATACCATAACCCAAATCTGGAACATTCATGCCCCCATGTAAAAGGCAAAGG
Source organism: Neoceratodus forsteri (assembly GCA_016271365.2). Taxonomy (NCBI): domain Eukaryota; kingdom Metazoa; phylum Chordata; order Ceratodontiformes; family Ceratodontidae; genus Neoceratodus; species Neoceratodus forsteri. Next base: position 1,283,678,999 of record CM057454.1, on the reverse strand, counting down.
TAAAGCTGCATCACATACCATGGATAACATTGAACCTCCTTTCCTTATGTAAATCATACAACAAAAGCTGGGTGAAATTCAAGGCCTGCCTCCAACCCTCTGACTTACAGCTACATAGGTCACTCAGAAAAGCCTGCACCCAGGCCATCAGGAGAGCTAAACCTAGTTACTTTAAGTCACAGCTTCAGGCTAGATAAGGCTGTCCATCCAATTTCTGGCAAACCCTTCACAACCTTATACACTCCCATACTGCTTATGCCCCACAAATCCTAAAAATTGAGGGTATGACTGTCTGTGACTCTGCTACTATTGCCAAGGCCTTCAACACATTTTTTACCACCTGTGCCCTCCCTGAACATCCCCTTCCTCCACCTCTGATTTACCCCCACCACTACTGGATCTGGTTTCACTTTCCCCCATCTCTCACCAAGAGGTTTTAAGGCACTAATGTCTCTAAATCCTTCAAAATCCAGTCCAGATGGCCTCCACTCAAAGCTTCTCCACCCCTGCTATAGCAGCCCCCCCCCATCTCCTTAACCTATTCCTCTCTACCAACTCTGTCCCTCAGCTTGGAAACTAGCCAAAGTACTCACACTTAATAATGGCGGTGCTCCCACCCCACCAACCAACTCCATGTATCTGTATCTCTCCTTCCTGCTCTTGCCAAGCTCCAGGAGTCCCTCATCTACTCTACACACAAGGAAGCATGCTGTATAGTCCACACCAGGGTCCAAAGTGAAGAGACAGAAAAAGTGGATAGACGCTGTTTAAGTCACAAAAAGATGATGCACTAACAATATAAAGGTCCACTGAGGACCTCCTTGTAATTGAGCTTGTTAAACAGAGCCTTTTCCTGGTGATGCTGCAAAGTCTAGTAGGTGTGCTAAAGAGGAAAGAGGAAGGAGTCCAGGTGTGACTGAGCGCGTGCAATCAATGTCTTTTCTGTGGAGTACAGAGGCAAGCAGGACAGCTAGAAAGCACTATTACATTTTATAAAATGTATGCCACCATTGCTTGAATGATAGCTCTAGGAGTTACCACTTTATTGTAGGCTAGTTGCCTTTCTGGACCGGCCTGCATGCCTGTTTGTGATTTACCTTCTCCTGCCACTGCTTTCTTTCCTACAGGAGCCTGGAATCCCATGGTGGCCAGTGAGCCCACCCGGTAGGAGGATTTGCAGGGGGTCCCATGGGAGACTGTGAGCTGAAACAAGGTAAACAGCCGAAGAAAATGAAGAAAAGTGAAGATCCTTCTCTCTGAATTCTGCAGTTATTACTAGCAGTGACAGAAGGTTCAGTGAAAGGAGAACTTTGTTACAAATTACAAAGCTTACCAAGAGTCAGATGTTGGTTGCACATTTGTTTTGGATCTGTGCTGCTAAAGGAACGCTGTAAGTGAAGGAGATTGCACACATCACAAAGAAAGTTATTTTTAACTTTGTTTTTCTACAGGAAACTTATTCTTCTAAAGCCTAATATGCCACAATACAGTTTTGTTTAAGTTTTGGCCCAGCTCAACGGCCCCGGTGAAGTATGCTGCGAGTTTATTGCACAGCAGGGATTTGTTTTAGTGGTAGTTTGCTGCCTTACAAAAACACTTGAAGTTAGATTTTTGAACAAGCAAATAAGTAACTATTTGAAGACTGTTATGTAAGTAAATTTTCACCTTAATAGATGCTACATGATTGTTCATATAAAATTAAGTCTTAAATAGTTTGTTTTATAGTTTCTAGCATTTAAAAATATATTTATGGGGGAACACTGGGTTTATTTAATTAAATTTATCTGATAATCTCTGTAGTGGGGCAAGTTGATAAGCTCTAGCATTGTTAATGTCTAACCATATTTAACTCACGAAGCACATAGGGCCAGATATTCAAAGCTTTGCCCCTTGGTGAAGTTAACACTGCCCGGCAGGCAAACGTAGCCCGGAGCACAAAACAAGCTATATTCAAAAGGAAAAGCCAAGGGAAAACAGCTTTTGAATATAGCATGGGAATGAGGCAGTGCAAACAGGGCTGGACTGCAGGGCAAACATAGCCCTAGAATAAGGCAGCACTGAAAATAGCAACCAGGAAGTGCAAACCACAACAACAACACAGTGCACAGCGACGTGAGGGCAGGTAGGGATGAACTATGTGGTCAATGTGTGTGCCAGCAGATGTGTGGACCCAGTACAGCAGCACGCAGCAGCAGATGTAAAAGAACAGCGATCAAAACTGTATAAACATCCCTGAACCGTTAGCGCCGTGCTAACACGTTAGCATGGCTTTAGCGCACAGCTAAGCTGTTAGCCCAGTGCTAACACGTTTGCCCGGCACTGAGATTTGCCATATTCAAAAGTGACATGCGAATGTTCCTACTTAGGTAGTCTCTAGGCAAACAGCCAGATTAGCATCTCATCATTCCCTGATTTGCATGCAGTTTGCCCAGAGTTACTGCAGGGCCCCACAGCTCCACCTGTAGTTCAGTCTGGAAGTACAGGGGATGGCCAGGTCTGGCCGCAGCTCCACCTGTAGGTTAGTCTGACAGTGCATGATGGTTGCTGCAGGCTACATGTATGCAGTACAGCATAGCATTGTGTGCCTCAGGGGAGAACACAGCATAGGCACAGGTGGTGGTGGTGCTGTATGCAACCATCACACTGTAGGCCATGCTACAGTGCACAGCAGACACTACAGTAGCAAGGGGGCCGGTAGTGTGAGGAACACAGCAATGCCTATGGTACGTAGGGCAGTGATGATCGCTGCACTGTACACAGTGACAGGCCCAGCATGCAGGTGATTACTGATGGTGGACAGTACTGTTTCACCATTTTGTGCTCCACAGATGCTGCACCTGTGGCATGGGATGCTCACAGTGACATTTGCATGGCCGGCTGTGTGTGCTGTGGCTTCTGTACAGTTGTGCGGTATGTGGCTGGGGGGTCATGTATGCTCCGACAGGCACTCGGGTCATGGGGTATTCCCACTACTGGCCCATGTACACTGCATTATGTGTCCCAGTCATGTGGCCAGACCTGGGATGTGGTGAGGGCTGGCCATCCGTACACCCTCCTCTCAATGGCCGTCATGCCCACAGTGCTGCATGTGTGTGCTGGCATCTGTTGGTCACCACAGAAGTATGGTCTGCAGGTGTGTGCTGTATGGCCACACTACCTTGTTGTCCCCTGTGGGTCGGATCCCCCCTTACTGTCTGTGCTTGGCTAGGACCGGTGGCAGCTGTTGGCATCATGGTGGTGCCAGCAGTGAGCAGCATGTCTCCCCCATGTCAAGCATTTTCTAAGTGTCATGCTCTTGTAACTAGAGTTCACGCCAAGCCATGTAATCCAGCAAGCACTAAGCTATGCACCAATGATGTGCAAAGCTGTTTGCCCTGGGTTAAGACCAGCTTTTCCTGGGTGGTAGTTTGTTCTGCACTAAGGGTCATGCTATGTTGCGCAAAACACCTTAGCGCGGTGCTAGTCGTCGAATATCTCGTAGCGCCTGTATTCATGTTCACTTTGACCCTTGAATGTAATTATGGTTTGCTCAGTGCTAATGCATTTTGCACGTGCTATGTGGCCTTTTGAATATGGCAGTCCCGCACTAATCCCGTGCTAAACCCACGCAAACTGTTTGCGGACCATGCAAAGTTTTGAATATCTGGCCCATAGTCTCAGAAAATTGCTTTGTTCTTAAGGGCACCTATCATTTCACATCAAACATTACTACACCGTGACCATGTGGTTACTTCGTGATCATATGAAGCCAGGATTGGTTGAAATATGATCTCATGTTTTGCTGCTATCATAGTTTCTCATGATTTTACCTTGGCCAAAAGAAGAAAGAAGTGAATTGGGATCTGATGTTTATCCATCTCCATAGTATTGCATAAAGATGGGAATGTTACCAGCTCTTGCTGGCTTCAGATCTTAAGGCAGCTTTTACAAGCCGGGACAAGATCTGGGCACAAGCTAGGCAGTCCAAGAACCCTGCAGATTGGCAGGCTTTCAGAGCAGCTAGGAATGCCTGTGTAAAAAGCATTCACTCTGCCAAAGCAAACTTCTACGTCTCTACACTTGAACAAGTAAACAGGAACTCTCACAAAATATGGAGGACACTTAAATCTATTGAAGGGTGGCCCACTGCCCCCTCCATTCCAATTAAGATATTCACCAATGGTAGGGTGGTGGAAAGTAATTCCCAAATCCTCGAAGAACTTAACTCTCATTTTGTCTCGGCTGGCCTAGCCTTTGGATTCCTCACCTTATGTTAGCCATGCGAAGAGTCAACCTAGCTCCTCCTCATCAACCTGCACCTCATCTTGCCCTTTTCAACTGCGTACGCTCAACTATAAAGAAGTTGAAGATTCACTCTTTAATCTGGATATCAGAAAAAGTGCAGGGGACGATGATCTAGAATCTTTCTTCCTAAGACTAGGACATGCTCATCTCACTGCCCCCATTCTTCATATCCTCAATCTCTCCATTACTTCTGCTACAGTTCTGTCCTGTTGGAAATCTGCTCATATCCTCCCCTTATTCAAATCGGGGGTCTCATGAGATCTGAATAACTGTAGGCCTATCTCCATCTTGCCTATCCTCTGTAAAGTCTTCGAAAAACTGATCTATAGCCAACTAAAAACTCATATTGAAACCTTTTCACTCCTTAATCCAGCACAATCTGGTTTCCGGGCAAATCACAGCACATTCACTGCTCTGGCTAAAGTAACTAATGACTGGGTCTCTGCTGTCGATGCTAAGAAGATTACTGGAGCAGTCTTCTTAGATCTTAATAAAGCATTTGACACTTTTGACCACAACCGCTTAGTCACTTGCCTCACTAACTTAGGTGCCACTTCCTCCACTACCCAGTGGTTCACCAGTTATCTAACAGGGAGAACACAGAAAGTCAAAGCTGATGGTCTATTCTCTACCAATTGTCAGAAGAGTCCCCCAAGGCTCCATTCTAGGCCGTATCTTGTTCTCGCTGTACATTAATGACCTTGATTCTAGTATAACTAGCTCCAACCTGCACTTCTTTGTGGATGACACTGTACTGTATACCTCTGGCTCAACTTTATCCGAAGTTAGGGGTGTGCTTCAAGCTGACTTTGGTCAGCTCAAAAATAATCTAATAAAGCCCAAGCTTTTCCTTTTTTTTATCACATCTTTCTATATTCTCCTCCTGTATGGCCCCTATCTAACTGACTCCGCCAGCTCCGCCCCCTGGAATTACCAGGGCTTACCTTATGCCAGGTACAGGAGTGGTGCCTCTGGAGAGTCGGTCACCATCCTGCCACCGGTTGTCTTTTTCCATTTCTCTCCCAATTTTTCCTGAGGACCCCAGGAGAAGAATGCATGCGTGTGAAGCCACGCATGTGCCTTACAGGCCCAGTAACGGCCCTCCTCTGCCTGCCCCATTGGCCTACCAATGGCACTCTTACTTGTGCAGCCCCTCAGCCTCCACCAGGGGGTAGCCATGAGTAAGGGATGCCACCCCACCTCCCCGGAGAGAACAGCTGCCTTGACAGCCGCTCCATCCAGCTCCGCCCACCCCCCCATGCCGATTTCCAGTGACCCAGGCTCGCTTCTGAACCCAGGTCGCCGGCGTGCAGTGAGGTGAGACGTCCAGCACCTAAGCCCTCTGTGCCACCAGGCTGGCCTTCAAGCTTCTCCTTAATGCTAAGAAAACTAAAGCAATGATTTTCTCTCATAGTACCTCCTCTGGCACCTCCCCTGCCCTGCCAAAAGACTTTATTGTTATTTTGCTAAGTGAACCATTGGAAGTCGTTACCAAATTTAAATATCTTGGTATCTGGATAGACAATAAGCTATCTTTTAATGACCACATAGAGGACTTATCCAGAAGGCTCAAAGCCAGGCTACTATTCTTTTTTAGAAACAGGTCTCTTTTCCCCCTCAAGACTCGAACCAGGCTCGTCCAAGCCACATTCCTTCCCTTACTTGATTACAATGATTTAATTTACACTTCCGCCACTCTCTCAAGCCTAAGCAAACTGGACGTCCTCTATCACCATGTGTTATGGTTCATTACCAACTCCCCTTACCGTTCACACTATTGTGATCTGTACGCAGCTGTTGGCAGGACATCTCTCACCACCAGACGCCTGCTCCACGCTGGTCTCTGGATCCTTAAGTTGCTTCTGCATAAACTACTGAGTTACCTAACATCTTTAATCTGCATTTCACACAGTGCTCACTCTCTCAGGAAATCAGACTACATTCTGCTGGATCTACCCAGGACTTGCACCTCCTTTGGTAAATGAGCTATTGCGCATGCTCATCCTACTGTTTGGAACCAACTCCAGTCTGTACTGAAATTAACTAGCATTGTCTCAGTTAACTTCTATAAAGTGCTAAGTGCATCTAAAATAAAAGATATTTACAACTGTTCTTAAGCCCTTCCCCACTCTTATGTGTGCCCCATACTTATTGTCCCCACTAGCACTAGTCCTAGTCTTAACTGTAATCTTTTAGCCTACAATTTGCTCTCCATGGCTAAAATTTCAAGAATCCCATACCTGCTCCTCTTCACTTTCCCACATTTGGCTTCCTGTCTATATATTACTCCCCATTACTTTTGTTAACCATTCACCTCTCCCTCAAACCTACCTACCTTATTTATCCTCTTTCTTCTGTCTTTGCTCAATATATTAATAGTATTTATTGCATATACCAATATTATGTTTATAAACTCTACCTTGTATTGCTTTCACACTATGAACCAAATGTTCCTTCACTGTTCACCTTTTTACAATGTTGTATCTTACTATGTAACATCTTTCTTGAAATAGGTGTGCACTTTGAATACTTGTAATCAGTGTTGCTTTATGAAGTGTTGCTTTATTATGTAATGTCTTTTTGTCTGTGTACATGCTTCAGGACCTTCTTGTGAATGAGCTTGCTCAATAGAGTCTTCCTGCAATAAACTTGAACTTGAACAAATAGTTCAAAGAGATGCCGAAGCAAGGGCATAAAAGTTAATTGACACTTGGCACTTAAAGAGCTGGTCAGTCTAGATTTTACAGCTGGATACATCACAGCAAACATACTTTGGGAGTCTGTTAATCATTCTGCATGAGAACAACTGGTAAATTATCTCCAACAATACTGGTTTGTACTTTTAATATTCTAGTTATTATTGCATATTTTCTGATTAGTACAGTATTGTTTTATGTATTTATATTATTTTGGAGGTGTGTAAACCTGTATATTTGAAAGAAAGTTTAGGCTCACCCTTTGGAACAAATTGCCTCAAATTCAGAAAATGAAAGCAAGAAGTTTTAAGAAAACATCAAATGTAAATATAAATATGTATGAAAACAAAAAAACTAAAGAACAGATTGAGGCAAAAAATTCAAAGCTTGGACCAAAAACTAAACAAAGAATGACAAGAAAATCACAAGTTTTTTCTGGCTACAGGTAGTCAAATCAATGTGTTTGGTAAGAGAGAGTTGCTCAGGTTCCAGAGTTCATCTGAAAGAATGAATGAATGAATGAATGAATGAATGACAGTTTATTTTTTATACAGGCAGCATATTGTTAGGGTAAAACCCTATCTACAAAAATTATCTTGTACAAGACCATACCACACTCCCACATAAGCACATAACTTAAACACTATCATACAACACAGTACACATTAAGAATAAGTTACTTTATGTAAAACAATCACAAGCATGTTGCAAATACTTTTTTAGTTTCTTTAGGAATAAATTAAGAGAAGGTATATTTTTCTATTTGTCTGGTAACTTATTCCAAGTTTTAGCTATAGCAGACTGAAGCACTGTGCCACAAAATCTTTTGTAAGTTCTAACTGTTGGACATTCAAACTATTAAATCTTAAGTTGTTTGCCCTATCTATATGGAAAATAAGTTTTAAATGCTCATTTCCCAGTCCTTTGCTTTGAGAATCCCCTGGGGGTTCGATCTATGGTGCACCCTCCTGGATGCCTGTGCCATCTGTCTTGCCCCCCCATGCCCCCTGGTGTGTGCCATGGTGGTCTGAGGTGGGGGGGCTACCTGTCACCGGATCCTATTTGTGACATGTGGCGCATATATGCCATGCACGTGTCATTAGCCTCCACATGGCGTATACCACATGTCGCAAGTGACAAGCCTCTGCCACTCTTGGAATGTGGCGTAGGGTCCCTGGCATAGCGGCCATTGTCACAACTTGCCTATGCTGGCGAGTTGTGGCAATCCTTCTGGAATCGGGCCCCTTGTCTTTTTTTTATTCAGTAACAATTCATATTTTCTAAACCATTCTTCCACATTGTTCAAATTGCTCTGGAATTTAAACTTCAATAAAGGGGGCAAAGGGATGCAACCAATACGATATCATCCACGTACAGCCTCACCTCACTGTTCCCAATGCAATTCTTCAGGGCATTGGCATAAATGTGAAATAATGGAGGATCCAGGATAGATCCCTGAGGTACCCCACGAAGTACATGTTTTATGCTAAACATTGCTGTACCATTTAAGACACATTGTCCTCTATTTGATAAGAAAGAATGAAACAAAATTAATGGTCCTTACGTACACCCATCCCTGATAGTCTCTCCAACATTGTTTGTTGATCGACCAGGTCAAAGGCCTTACTGAGGTCCATGAACACTGCCTCCGTGTCCTTCCCCTCATTCATGGAGGAACTGACTAAGTTGTTAAAGTCAAGGAGGGCAGTATTTGTGGTCCTCCCCACACTAAATCCATGCTGTACATCTGATAAGAGGCCATTTCCCTCTAAATATTGGCTCAGTTGTCTATGAACCACCCTTTCCAGGATCTTCGACATGGTCATCAACAAAACAATGGGTCTATAATTTGAGGGTTCTGTTGCTTCTCCCCCTTTATAAACTGGTATAACTTTCCCTGTTTTCCATGTTTCTTGGAATATCCCTGAACACCAGCTGCAGTTGTATAGATAAGTCAGTGGGGCCGCTCCCCCACTTAAGCTCCTCCATTATAAAAGTTACCTCAGATGTGGATATCCAGCTCTCATATGGGGAACATTCTCTCCTGTAAACAATTTGAGACTTAAAACAAGATGTTCAAACTGAAGAACAGTTCAAATTACAAGTAAACAAAAAAATCAGGAAATACGGATAAATCCAAAAAGCTGATTGAGGCTGCAGTTCATATAGGAACAGAACAAAAAAAAGAGACATTGCATAAACAGAAAAGAAATATAGGATATGTGAGAAAAGAGTCATTTCAGAAAACAAATAAAATTAATGAGAAAAAAATAATTCAGAGATATCTAGCACCAATGCCCGAGTACTTCTTTTCTGGGGGAGTTTGAAGCTTTTTTAACACCCTATAGTCTAAGGCCAAAGTTTGACCTTCCCACACAACACCCCCTGATATATCACATATTCTCGAAATTAGTGCTGGAAAAAGAAAGGAAGAGAAAGATATTGTAGAAATGATAATAAAAGCAACATAGCACCACAAAGTGATAAAAATGGTACAGGGTCTACACCAGAAGCCATATGAAGAGAGAGACTAAAGGAGCTTAATATGTACACCCTCGAGGAAAGGAGGGAGAGAGGGGCATGATAGAAACATATAAGTACCTCAAGGGAATCAAAAAAGTCCAAGAGGGTAGCATCTTTCAGAAAAAGAGGTGTGCAAGAACAAGGAAGCACAATTTTAAGATAATGGGAGATGACTCAGGGACAATTTAAGGAAGTATGTTTTCATGGAGAGGGTGGTGGATGCGTGGAACAGCCTTCCTGAGGAGGTTGTGGGGTCAAAAACAGTGGGGGAATTCAAGAATGCATGGGATAAACAAAAAGCAATTCTAGTGGGGGGGTAGCAGGAAGTAGGCTGTTGGTTAACTAGAATCTGCTGCTTATCCAATAGGTAGGGAAATGGGAAGACTGGGTGGGCCAAGTGGTCCTTATCTGCCATCAAAGTCTATGTTTCTGTGTAATCTGTTTATTATTTGTTAAAGGAAATTAGAGATGGAATAAATTTAAAAAACAAACTATTCATAATTCTTTGGGTACTAATTAGTACACATATAACAAAAGGAGGAGGGAATACTGTATTAGATAAAATAAGAAAGAGAAATGGGGAAGTAAAAAAAAAAAAAATCTGAAGGAAATAAAACCCTAATTAAAAAAGTTACAGAAGAAATAGGAAACAAGGAGTTGAAGGAAACCAGAAAACTACTTCAAGATCTACAGACTAATAGGAAAAGTGCAGGCCCCAGTAAAAATAAAGATAAAAATATAAATGGTCAAAACACTAAATGAGCTATAAAGAAATAAAAAACAAGTCCTATGACTAAGAACTTAGGGGGAGCTAAAGGAAAAAGGAAAAGAGAGCTGGGTAAAATAATTAAAACAGAGGAAGACAGCATTCTATAAAGATAAAGAACAGTGGGAGAACATATAGGAACTAATGCATCTAAAACTTTGCATATGAAATAAAATAAAAGGAGAATATCTCAGAGTAAGGAAAACCAAAATCTTTTAAATAAAGATAAGCAAACAAAAAGGGAGATTCTTCCAACTGTATTTTTGAAAGGAATTCCAGAATCAAAAAAACAAAAACCCTCTAACACTCAAATTAGCAGTATACAATATTTGTAAGGGAATTTTAGGAAACAAGTTTGAATGGAATGATAAAGGTTTTCATTGATTTCATTGACATTACAGAGCAATTAAAGACTGAAGTCCATGAGCTTGCCACTTAGAACCTACAAGTAACCTTTAATTCCTTTATTAGTACAATATTGATCGAACTTCAGTTTAAATTCAGATATAGTTTTACTTTCAACCACCTCACAGGGCAATGCATTCCATATTTGTGTTACCCTATTATTAATCCAGTATCTCCTTTTATTTGTATTCGATCCTTCTTTGATCAATTGTTGGCTGTGTGCTCTTGTATTATGTCTATGATCCCTATGCTCCAATCCCATACTGTCACAGAGAAAAGTATCTGTATGAGCCCTAAAAATTATACACATATCCCCCCTCATCCTTCTATACTCCAGTGAATACAACCCCAATTAACTCAACCTCTGCTCATAGCACTGTCCTTCCAATCCTTTAACAGTTTTTGTGACCCTTCTCTGGACTCTCTCCAGTGCCCCCACATCCTGCCTTTTATAGGGTGCCCAGAACTGTAAGCAATACTCCATATGGGGCCTCACCAGTGCAGTATACAATGGGACTACAACTTCCCTTTCTTTACATTTGATATGTATTTTGATACAATGTACAATATCTCTAGTCTTTTCACGGTCTTATTGCAATGTGTACTAAAATCCAAGTTGCTGCTGATGTTAATCCCCAGATCACTCTCTTCCTGTGAGACTTTAATGCTATGCCTCCCAAACTGTAATTATAGAATTTATTAGTATTTCCAAAATGCATAACACATCATTTATCTATATTAAATACAGATTGTTTTTGGGAGGCCAAAATGTCCAGTTTATTTAGGGCAGCTTGCAAAGTATTGTGTTCAACTATACTATTTACTGAACCCCCTAACCTGGTGTCATCAGCAAATTTTGATAACCAAACCCCTTGGTCAACCTGCATTGTTGATATATAAAGATTAAAAAGGCAGGGTCCCAGCACAGATCCCTGAGGGACACCACTTGTCACACTGGATTGGCCAGAGAATTCACCCCTCACACACACCTTCTGGCTTCTATTTGCCAGCCATGCCCTAATCCATAGTGCAGTCCAATTTGGGAGTTCTAGCTGTAAAATAACTTTAACAAGCTCCTCGTGGGGGACCTTGTCAAAGTCCTTTGCAAAGTCCAGATAGATGACATCAACCGGAATACCCCTATCAATAGACTTCCTGACCTTATTGTAGAATGCCAGTAGATTGGTCTGGCATGATCTCCCTTTTTTAAACCCATGCTGAGATCTATCTACCTTATCTAAATTTTCAAGGAAGTCTGTAATAAAGTCCTTAATTATACCTTCCAATATCTTTCCCAACACAGAGGTCAGGCTTATAGGACTATAGTTGGACACCACTTGTCGTGATCCTTTCTTATGTATGGGGATTACCACGGCTTGGCGCCAAACATCTGGGACCTCCCTGGTTTCAATAGATTTTTGAAACAAGTACATCACTGGATCTGTCAGGACCTCCATCAGTTCCTTTATCATCCTTGGATGAATTCCATCTGGTCCCTATGCCTTATTTTGTTTAACTTGCTTAAGTCTTGTGAGTACACTGGCATGATCTATTCTGTAACTGGAATTTGGCTGTATTGTGACTGTGATGTCCTGGCCAGGATGTGGACTTACATTAAAAACTGAGGAGAAATAGTTATTAAATTCCTTGGCTAATATAACATTATCAGTTATATTCTCCCCACTGCTGGTTTTAAGGGGTCCCACAGATGTGCTTTTCCCTTTTTTACTATTTATATAAGTATAAAAGTATTTATAGTTATCCCGTACTTTAGTGGCTAGGGTGTACTCATAATTTCTTTTTGCTGTAAAGATACCTCTTTTTGCCAGCTTTTGTCTTTTTTTGTATGTCGCCCAGCTATCCTCAGTATTAACCTTTTTAGCATGGTCGTAAGATCTGTGTTTCTCTTTAATTAGTGTTTTAACTAGTGGGGTCATCCACGGTGGAAGGACATTCTTTTTTGCCCCATTGTACTTGTTGGTGTAGGTTGAACTTATAGGTATAAAGGAGATTCTGAAAAAGTTGAATCTGCCTGGTTTTAAAAATAGAAAGATCAGGCATAAGCTACTGGATGTAAAGGAACAACTGCTAGAGATTGTAATAGTGGCAGAAAGAACAATCATTATAACAGATATAGATGGCCAAGCAGAAATTGTTTAAATTCCCAAACAGGATATGTGACCAAACCAACAACTAAAACCCAAGGAGAAGATCCAACAAAGTATATTTAACTATATGAAGCCCATCAAGATAGTACACTCAATATTGGCTGTTGGCAATCACACAGCAGACTAAGTAGAAGTTATCAGAGGTAGGAGAGAAAGGGGGCTAGGGATAAATAGCAACATAGATTTAGAGAGCTCTGAAATTTCTTTGCAAAGCTGTCAAGAACAGGAAAAAGATATGAGTAGCGCTGAAGAGTTAGGCAACTTAGAAAGCAATAGATTTTATTCTGTCAGTGAAACAGAGGATAACATTGACTGCCAGGAAATATATAAATTAAGATCCAGCATAATTTAAGAGTATTGTGCTGGAATATTGCAGGGATAGCTGGTAAACTGAAAGATAACGATCTCCAGAAATTTGTAGGGATGTTTCAAATAATCCTATTACAAGAAACATGTGCATGTTTCAAAAATGGCATTTGACACAGTCCCACACAAAAGATTAATAAACAAGTTAGCCAGCCTGGGAGTGGGTCCCAGGGTGGTAGTCTGGGTAACAAATAGAGATGCAGCGAAATTAAATTCCGCTGGCGAAGTGAATGCAAAGTGGCCACTTCACGTTGTCACTCCACTATACCAAGTAGCCAATAGGAAAGGATCACTTTGCCTTGCAATTATTACTTCACATTGTCATTCCACCTTAATGTGAACTAAGGCAAGTGGCAACAATATAGGCAGCCCCTCAGTGCCCCCACATGCTTTCAGTCACCAGAATTAATGTGCGTCCCCAAAATGCTACTATCTTGTGTCAAGAAAGCTCCCCAGTGCTGACGAAGTAAAATGAGAGCACAACAAGAAATACAAAGTCTCCCAGAATTAATGGCACACTCAGTCATGCATGCAGTGGACATGGTCATATCACACACAGTCACCAGAATTAATTTGCATCCCCAAAATGCTACAGTCTTGTGTTCAGAAAATTCCGAGTGCTGGCGATGTGAAATGAGAGCGTAACAAAAAAGGCAAAGTCTCCCAGAATTAATGACACACTCAGTAATGCTTGCAGTGGTCACACACAGTCACCAGAATTAATTTGCATCCCCAAAATGCTACTGTCTTGTGTTCAGAAAATTCCCAGTGCTGACGAAGTGAAATGAGAGTGTAACAAGAAATGCAAAGTCTCCCAGAATTAATGGTGTACTGCAAATGCACAGACATATTAAGATTGAGCTGTGCACTCAAGAGATGCAGAGTCAGACGAAAAGGCACAACAACACCTAACCAGTGCTCACAAGTCACAAATCCAAATCTGGAAAAGAATATCTTTTGCTGGTTGGGGTAGTGCATGGCAGTAACAGTCCACTACCAGGAAAGATACCACAAAGCAGTATAAAAAATTCATGCAGGTGTGCTGGATAGCAGGTTCACACTGCTGCAATTACTCTGGCACAATGAAAGTTGTCTGATTTAATGGTATGCATCGCACACACACTCACACACACACTACAAGTATTGTATAGCAAATGGAAAACCTTTAGCAATAACCAGATGTTTTAAACAAACTGAAATTATACACTGCTGCAACACTACAATCAGCAAAAAAATGTCAAGAATTACTGAAAATATTACTGTGTGAACATTAATACAGTTATACATGAAAAGTATAACCAAAACAGAAAGACTGCCTTTTTCTCCCAGTCAATCTACCTACATCACAGATAAGCCACCCCAAAGCACATTTCACAGGACACAGACTGACTGTTCTAAATTAACATTCAAAATTCACACACAAACAATAAACACTCAATGATATGAGCACAGGATGGTTTCCTACAATCGATGCACAAAAGTTTGAGCAAACAAAATGGCCCAAAAAGGCATTTTTAACAGATTTTAAAGGGTTTGAATCACAGAGCTCTGAGAGGAAGCTGTCTCCATCTTTCACTACACACACACTACACAGCACTGAGGCTGTGCAGAACAATCTAGAGCCCATGTGACCTGCAATCCCATGAAGCACTGCAAATTTGCCTTGGAGCTCAATAACAAGGCGAAGTGATGCGAAGTACATTGATTTCAATGTACTTCACCTTAAAATTGGTGGAGAAGTGATTTGGGAAAGGCTCAATAATGCAAAGTCATTGGTTTCAATTGACTTTGTGTTCCCCATTATAACGTGAAATACTCTGCTTCGCGTTGCGGAGCACTTCGCGGATTCCACATTACTCCGTGGATCACTCCCTGGAGTGAATTTCTGCCACTTCGCCCATCTCTGGGTAACTAATTGGCTGGCCAACAGGATACAGAGGATAATAGTAAACGGAGTACAGTCTGAAGAAAGGGTGGTTACTGGTGGGGTAGCGCGGGGTTCAATACTGGGACCAGTCCCATTTAATGTCTTTATAGGAGACATTGCAGAGGGTCTGGAAGGAAAAGTATGCCTCTTTGCAGATGACACAAACATCTGCAACATGATTGATACACAAGGGGTGGTGGAAAGGATGAGAATCGACTTGGCAAGGTTGGAGGAATGGTCAAAAATATGTCAGCTTATATTCAATGCAAAAAAGTGCATAGTAATGCACCTGGGAAACAAAAACCCAGGGGAAGCGTATACAATGTGTGTGGGTGGGTACTAACTACAACAAACATTGAAAGGGACCTCCGGTAGTCATATCAGATGACCTAAAGATATGCAAGCAATGTGAGAAGGCAGTAAGGAAGGTTGGGGGAATACTGGAATGTATAGGGAAAGGCATCACCAGTAGACAACAGGAAGTTGTTACTCATCTGTATAGACAACTGGTGAGACCACATCTGGAGTACTTTATGCAGTTCTGGAGACCCCATCTCTGCAAGAGCATAGACAGGATGGAGGCAATCCAGAGGAAGGCAACTGTCAGAAAAAGAGATGTGCAAGAACAGTGGGACACAACTTGAAGATGGAGAGGGGATGGCTCAGGAGCAACATGAGGAAGTATTTTTTTCATAGAGAGGGTGGTGAATGCATGGAATGGCCTTCCTGAGGAGGTTGTAGGGTCAAAAACAGTGAGGGAATTCAAGAATGCATGGGACAGACATAAGGCAATTCTGGTGTGGGGTAGAAAGAAGTAGGCTGTTGGTTAACTAGGATCTGCAGCTTATCCAACAGGAAGAGAAGTGGGCAGACTGGGTGGGCCAAGCAGTCCTTATCTTCCATCAAAGTCTATGGGCTAGATTTTAAAAGGCCTGACACAAGCTGCAACAATGGCAGCATGCTCCAAGTGTGGAGTGCCAGGGACCCTGTGCCCGAATTTCTAATTTAAAGGGTCCCGGCACCCAAGTCCAGCGGCTTGCAGCAAAGGGGGTGCTGCGCCTGACGTATGGCACACCCACCTGGAATGCCACAATAACTGCAGGAAGTCTGCAGCACCTATGGACAGGGGCTGGCAACTGGTCACTGCCCTCCAGCACCACTGTGGCACCGGCACCTGTGCCACAACACACTCTGGTACCCTGGTGGGCTAGTGCCCCCCCAGGTGCAACCCAGCTCAGCACTCACATCACCCACCCGTAACCCGATCCACTGACTGGCACTGCCCTCCACCCGCCACCTAGGCCAGCCACCGAATGGGCTGACTGTGCACGTACTGTATACTGTATACAGTACACCCACTGACAGCTCATTCGGTGGCCGGCCATGGTGGCATGCGGAGGGCAGTGCCGGTCGCCGGATTGGGGTACAGGACGGGGTAAGACTGCTGAGATGGGTACCACCGGGGGGGTTGGAAGGATGCACAGACATGGGTGTCTGGGACTGTAACAGGGGTGATGGGGGACCACCAGACCACCAGGGATGGATTGGGGTGGGCCACACAGTGGCACATACAGGATGACCCCCGAGGAGCCATCTAAGTCCCCTTAGACCAGCCTCTCGCTGGTCTCAGGGTACTTGGCACTTGGTTCCTGGGGGTCTTTCAAAATCCGGATTCGAGGGCTGCAGCAGTCTGGGTCTGCCGCAAGCCCCCAGCGCCATGTCGCAGCCAGTTTCGTGGTGCAAGGATGGCGCTAGCACACTTTGGTGCAGGCAGCCTGCTGGGTGTTGCAGCCTGCCTTTCAAATTCGCATGCAGGCACCTTGCGTCAATCTAAGGCCATTGAAAATCCAGCCCTATGTTTCTATGCCCCAAACGTTTGAGTCATATAGAATTAGTGTATTCACTTTTGCCATGAGACATCTGTATTGTGTAATACAAAAACATGTTGCCATGGTATATGCGAAATGATTAATCCCATTTAAGGTATTATATGCATTTTTCATGATTTTATCTAAATGTTTAGATGATTTTAAGTTTTTATTAAAGATGACACCTAAGCACTGATGCTTGCATGTTTCTTCAATCCCCCTATCCAGAGTGCTTCTACTGATTGGATTAGGTACCTCCCCCTTCTCTTCTTTTATGAATACTGAGCAAAAGTATTTGTTCAGCATCCCTGCTTTTTCACTGTCACCCGCTGCCCACCCCCTCCCCTTTATTAAGCATCACAACCCCTTCCTTTATCATTCTTCGCTACCTAATGTACCTATAAAAGGTTTTATCCCCCTTCTTAACCGAGTTCGCTATCTTTTCCTCAGTTTGGGTCTTTGCTATTCTGACTGCCTTCCCTGCATCCTTCTGCTTTAACTGGTACAGTTCCCTGTCCTGGTACTTCTGTGTTTCCTTATACTTCCAGAATGCTATATTCTTCTCCCTAACCTTTTCTGCACCTCTTTTGAGAACCACTGTGTTTTTTTTCTTCATTTTGGTTTGTTTATTTGCTTCACTCAAAGTCTTGTTGCCTCTGTGATGGCAGTTTTGATGTCCCCCATTGTTCCTCCATCCCTCCTTCTTGCCAGTGTTCTAATGCTTTTCTGAGGCACTCTCCCATTTTGCCAAAGTCAGCCCTCCTAAAGTCCAGTACCCTCACTTTTATGTGGCTTGACTCTACAGCTGTGTTCATCATGAGCCACACTGTTTGGTAGTCACTTGTTCCCAGATGGCTACCCACTTCTAAATCTCAGATCCTTTCTCTGTCCCCATTTAAGAGTACCAAGTCTAAGGTTGCTCCCTCCCTCCTGAGTTCCAGTACTGCCTTTCTGAGGCATGCCCCTGTAGGGCATGTAGAATGACCCTGCTCTTGGATGTGACTGCAGTAAAGGTGCTCCAGTTAACATCTAGCATATTTAGGTCCCCCATCAACAATATCTCCCCTTTTTCTGCCATTCTAAGTGTCCAGTGAGTTAAGAGTTACGACAGTGACCTTGATGTATTCATTCCATGAGAAGGAGACAGATATACTCTCTATCTCAAGATGGGAGTTCGAGCTGGAGACTACATGAGATGCAGGCTGAAAAGACTGTCTTATGCTAAATGGCTTCTCCCGGGTTGTGCCTGAAAATAATCATTTCATGGCTAGTGCACTTACCCGGTTAACAAAAATGAAATAAATAAAAATAAATAATCTTGTGCACCACTATTATTGTAATGAAGATGACTACTATCTTTTAGCAAGTCTGTGTGCCTAAACTGCAAACAAGACATGGGACCAGGATTAATATGAAAACTTTACCAAAACTTCAAAGGAGCACAAAATGCTACACTCTGGTAAAAATATCCGGGTAAGAAGTGATGAATGCTGGGGAGAACTGACAGTCGTCCAGAGCTCGGGGCACCAAAATCATACCTAGTACTCACTGGAAGAGGACAGCTGTTAAGACAGAATAGGAGACACTGAACGCCAGTGCTGACAGGACAACCTCTTGCAAAATTAGCAACGATCCCTATGGAGTCAGAGTGCATTCCTCAAGAACACAGAAACAGACCAGGGCAACAGGATGTAGGAAGCAGACAACCCATAATGCAGAACTCAAACCAGGAACCAAACCTGGCAGCTCCACACATTGAGCCACCAGAATCTCTGGCCAAAGTACCAGACAAGATGGACTCAAGCACTGCTACACTAATGCACACTGAGGCTAGTACTCAAGGGGTATCCCAGCCTGCAGGCAGGTCAAGGTTTGAAAGGCTAATTAAACAGCTGCAAAGACTTATTGAAATTTGTTAACAGCCCACTGCCAAATACCTATCTGTTATATATTTAGAGACATGTAAACCTATTTACAGTGCATGAATAATAAAGCCTACAAGTAGAGGAGATTGTGCATGCCACTAGATAAGACATAGTTATAGGATTTCACAATAACCTCAGGCTAGAATGTACTGTTCACTCTTTAGTGTTTTTTTTTTTTTTAGAAGACAGGGGATGTCTAGTGAGTTAAGAGTTAAGACAGTGACCTTGATGCATTGCTTCCACAGGAAGAAGGCAGATGTACTCCCTAGCTCAAGCAAGGAGTTCAAGCTGGAGACTATACAAGATGCAGGCTGAAAAGCCTGTCTTATGCTAAATGGTTTCTGATTAATCTTGTACACCACTATTGCTATAACAAAGATGACTATTTCCTTTTAGCCTGTGTGCCTAAACTGCAAACAAGACAATAAGGATGCCTTTTATCATTTCCTTGTTCATTTCCTCCCCCTGAGACTGGGATCTGTACAACCCCTGTGCAGACTGTGGTGCCGTTCCCTGTCTCCAGTGTGACTGACAGTGCATACTCTCCTCCCTGTTTACTCTTTAGTTCCATTGTTTTTATGCTTTCCCTTATGTAGAGCACTGTTCTTCCTCCTCTTCTACCCTGCCTGTCACTCCTGTAGATTGTGTACCCTGGTATGTTGCCATCCTAGTCATGGTCCTCTGTGTATCATGTTTCTGGGACTGCCACAATATCCAAGCGTTGGTCTTCCATCAAGGCCACTAGTTCAGGAAGCTTATTACCCAGACTACAGATGTTGATACTCATTGCCCTCCATTTTTTGATGACCTTATCCCTTTTAGTCCCATCCCTGTTCTTACTGCCTTTTTCTCCACTTACCCCAGCCCTTCTTCCTATTGATTTCTCTATCTTGGTATTTACCTCACTAACTGCTCTTTTTTTTAGAGGGGGCTGGGATTTTCCTGCTCCTTTTCAGTGCCTTCCCCCTTGACTAGTTTAAATGCTTGCTGATGAAGCATTTAAACCTGTCACCTAGGTTCCTGGTTCCCCTCCTGGACAGATGCAGACCATCGCACCAGTATAGGCCTGTATCCCTCCAAGTGGACCCCAGTCCCTAATGAAGCCAAAACCCTGAGCTCTGCACTAGTTTTCCTTTTTTTTGTATATTCTTTTTACCTCCCCTCACACTCCGGCATCCACCTCTCCTTCTGGCCACCTAGTGCTTACACACCCCAGCTGTCCTCTTCTGGAGCTCCTCCCACACACATTGCAGCTGTCCCCCGATTTGTCCCTGACGTATCCCATCACCAGGCGGGTCCCCCTCCCTGAGGGGGAAGGCACCGGGTGGCAGGGAACCCCAGCACACTATTTTTCCATGGTCCAGAGGTGCTGCTGTGGTGGAGGATGCTCCCGGAGGTTCCAGGGAACATGGATCATGGAGGTCATTATCTGGTAGTGCCAAAGCTGTTTTTCTGGCTTTCTGGTTTGTCCCTCCTGTGCCACTACATGTAGTACTCCCGGTCTCCACCAGGGGCCACTACTAGAGTGAGGCTTCCCACCCACCCACCACAGGAGGGTGAGCAGTCCTTCAGATGCTCAGTCCTCTCCTTCCCCAGCCAGCCCCCGACGACCCGAGTCCGTTTCCGAACCCGGGTCTCCAGCGTGGTTCGAGGTGTGGCATCCAGCACCTCAACCCTCTGTGCCACCGGGCCTGCACTAGTTTTTCAACCAATGATTAAATCCCATGGTGCAGAGCACCATAGCCTCTCCCATACCACAGACAGGCAGCACCTCCAAGAATGTTACCGTGTGTGCTATTTGTCTAAGACCCCTCCCCAACTCCACAAACTCCTCCTGCACTGCTCTGATCCCATTCCCAGTCAGGTCATTTGTCCCTAGGTGGACAATGACATCCAGCTCCCTCCCTCATGCAGCTGCTCCTGCAATCCTGAGGATTCGCTCCCTGTTCCTCCAAGCCATGGCGCTGGGCAGGCACCTTCCCTCCCTCTCCTCTCCTTCCCCCAGTTCTACCCCTCTAACAACTGAGTCCCCCACCAGGAGTTGTTTCCTTACCCTGTGGGGTCCTATGCCACCCTCCTGTGGGTCTCCTTTGTAGAGGTTCCCAGCATCCTCCTTGGTTTCCACTGTGGGTGCCTCCATAGGGGAACCACGCTCTGCCAGAACAGCATATGAACTGTGGAGAGGTACAACTGGAGGGATGCACCTCTGTTCCAACACCCTCACCCTCTCTGAACCCACCGTAGTCCAACCGCTGCTTTTCTTGGCAACCTCTGAGGCAGCAGTGGAGGCACTGGTGGTCCCTGGGTGGGAGAGGAGGTCCCCTGAATCCTGGCCAGCTCAGACTGGAAACAAGCAACCTCCTCCCTTGGTTCAGAGAGGTACCAGCAGATGGAACAACACCACATCCTCCAGAATGTCTCCTGGAAGACTGCCCCTCCACAACCACTGCACTGCACCACTCCCATCATGTCTTATTTGTGGCCCCTTGATAGTTGTTTTGTATGCTTACTTTTTCCTCTCTCTGTTTTAATTTTTTTTCCTTTTTTCTCCATACTTTCTTACTGCCTCTGTGCTGTTACAGCTCCTGCCCTTCCTCTTCTGGGACAGGAAGTTCCTGTATTCCTCAGTAGCCTCCTTCTTACTTGGTCAAAGACAGATCAGCAGCTAGGCAGTGAGAGAGAGCTGTTCTTTTCATTCTAGGATGGTGAGTCTTTTGTGCCTCTGTGATCACTCCCGTCCTGTTCCCAAACAGGAAGTTCCTGTTATCAGTCAAATCCAGTGCCTATACATATGGAACTGGTAGAGGGGAAGGGATGGTTATATAGTTCCAGTAGTAGAATTCTTGCAGCTGCCTCCTTCCTCTTGCTGCTGTTTGCCAAAAGCTAACTAGTGAAGTTTTAAATGCAGACACCTGATGCATGCCCTGTCATTTTAAAGAGTTGGAATCTATACAACATCAGCATTTGAAATGTCTACTAGGACTCCCATATTTCATCCCTAATGCCAGTGTCAGAGCAGAAACAGGGACAATCAGTCTATTTGCCAAAGTATGGAATAAATGTATTTCTTACTGGGAAAAAATAAGTAAGGCTCCTGTGGATAGTTTAATCCACAACTGCTGGCCGGATGTTATGAATGTATTTTTTTTTTTTTTAATTAACAGTTTTTATTATTTCAATATTTTTATGTTTGACAAGCATTTACCAAACTGGTATGGCACATACCATTTGCAACATTGCAAGAAAACAGTCCTGGCTGGGTAAAAAACCCTTGGATCAACAGGCTAAGACAGTTGAGAGAATCAGACATGACTATAACTTAGATATATTGGGCAAAACTACAAGTTTTTAAGAACCCACAACAACAGTAGCAAAGCAGATAAAGCAGATAAGCCCTGCAACAGTTTGAGTGGCTGTAGGGTGAGGCCCCAAGCCTATTCTGACACCATCAGGGACATTGTGACATTTGTGCACCATTATATCTGACAGAGTGACCACACTATCCCTGGTTCTATCTCGTACCTACAAGGGGGGAGCTCTAGCTGAGTTTTTAAGAGTGATTAACAGTGATTATCGATGTGCAGTGGACATTATGTGGCCATCCGTTTTGAGATGCGGGGTTACCCTGTGAATTGGCATGTGCCAGTTGTACCTTTCCAGACCTAAGTGGGTGGCAGAGGAGGCACACTAGATTCTGGCAGTGTGCACTAGGGGGAATGTCAGGAACCCTCCCCATGTGTCTTGGCACTGGGGAAACATTCAGGACAATGTGGTAGACCCTTTCATAGCTGACCAGTTTCCCCAGTTCCTGTACCCATTCCTTAGTGTCTGGAGGCTGTGTGTGTCCTTCCAGTGTCTGAGTATGATCCTTTTAGCTGAGGTCATTGCTCCTAATAGCCATCTATTTTCCTGTTGTGGGAGGCCTGGTCCTATGGCTGGGGTAGGTAGTGGTTTAGCATCACCAGCAGCACAGATATAGGTGTTTGGATTGTCAATATATTGTTTAGAGTGTCCTGAATGGAATCCCAGAATGGGGATAGAAGGGGGCATTCCCAGAGAATGTGTGTAATTGTGCCACAGGCTGCGTGGCACCTCCAGTATTTGTCTGTAAGCAAAATACCTCAGTCAGAGAGCTGTTGTGGGGTTTCATGCCATCTGTGTAACACCTTGAATTGGGTGAACCTTTATTGGGTGTCTCTGGTGGAATTTTTTACTGAATACCAGCAGGAATTCCACATTTGGGCAGTAATATGCAGGCCTATTTCTTTGGACCACTTTTCCCTAAGTCTGTTAAATCTGTCTTGGAGTAAGTTTAGGATGTGGCCGTATATGCTGTTGCTTCGGGGGGGGCAGTCCTTTGTCTGACCAAAGGAATAGATCTAAACTATTGTACTTTTTACTCAAGATATGAGGGTCTAGGGTGCTAGTTATAGGATGCCTGACCTAGAGATATCTCCAGAAGTGGTGCTTGGGAAGGTCATATCTATTCTGGGCTTGTAGGAATCTCAACACGGCAGGTGTCTCTCTTTGTTGGAGGTCTCTAAGATAGTTCAGACCTTTACTGGCCCAAATCTTGTCCCACATTGGTTTATCCTTAATAGTTTGGTTTGGGTTCAGCTACAGTGGGTAGTACTTACTCCGGCTCAGGTCTCACTGGCTTAGTTTACAGTAGGCCTTCCAAGCTGCCACAATATCAGCTATGGTGTGTAGTACCTGTTGACCTCTAGGGATACCCAAGAATTGTGCTGTCAATAGCAAAGACTGGCCCAGCACCGAGGCTTCAGATTCCACTCACCGAGGGTTGGGGGGGGGTAGTCTCTTTATCTGGTGCTGTCCTTGCCATTTGGAGGATGAGATAAGCCATAATTTGGAACTGAAAGTCAGGGAGTTTCAGGCCACCTTTAAGTATGCGATGTCTGATTTTCACCCAGCTTATTCATTTTGGTCCCTTTCCCCAGAAGAGTAGAGTAATCCAGGAGTGTAGTTGTTTAATTATCTTTGGGTCTATGCATAGGGGGAGATTGTCTAGTAAATATTGAAATGTTGGTGCTGCCATCATTTTAAAAGCCTGCACCCTACCACAGTGGGAGAGGTGTAGCAGTTCCCATTGCCTTGTGTCTTTGTCCAATTCCACCAACAGGGGTAATATGTTGTCTTTTGCTAGCTGTTGAAGGTTCCAATGGAATTTAACCTCCAGGTTTGTGATGTCCTGTGGGGCCTGTAGTAGCACCCAAGGGTAATCAGATTCTAATCTAATTGAGGGGTGTGATGCTCTGAATTGGGATTTGATTATGTTTAACTTTTACCCTGATAAACTGTTGTATGTGTCTGTCAATTTGAACAGGGCTGGGATAGAGGTCCCAACGTTCCTAAGGGTGAGCATAATGTCATCTGCATATGCTAGTACCTTATGTTCTCCCCCATTACCAGCCCCTGTATGTTTTTTGAGTTCCTAATAGCCTGGATCAATGGTTCCAAGGCTAGTATGAAAAGGAGTGGGAAGAGTGAGCACCCCTATCTGGTGCCCCTGTGTAATAGAAAGGGCAGGGATGCAAGCCAGTTTTGTGATGACATCTGCTGAGACCCCGAGGTACAGAACTTGGATGCATGTTCTAAAGGTCAGTCCTATGTTAAAGGCTTCCAGTGTTTTTTGAAGTAACTCCAACTCCACCTTATCAAACACCTTCTCTGCATCTAGTAAAACAAGGATGACTGTCAGGGAGGCCTTCCTGGTTTTCCATAAGAGATTCACCAGTCTCCGTGTATTGTCTGTTCCTCTGCAGACCAGGACAAAACCTACTTGGTCATATTCTACCAGTGTTGTGATCAAGTTCTTAAGTCTGGTAGCCATGGCTTTCACCCACAGCTTACAGTCAGCATTGATCAAAGAGATCAGCCAGTAGCTGCCACGGTTGGCTGGGTCCTTCCCTGGCTTAGGGATTAGTGAGATCTGTGCCACCCTAATGGATGGAGGAAGAGTGCCCATTTTTCCCACTTCTTCCAGTGCTTCCATTAAATAAGGTAAAAGCACCTCTTGCAAGGACCCCAGGAATTCAGCTGGTAGGCCGTCTTCCCTTGGGGCCTTCCCTGGGGCTGTGGAAGCTAAGGCCTGTTCTAGTTCTGCCATACTTAAATGTCTGTCAAGCCACTCCAGTATTTCTTGTGAAACTTTTGGAAGGTTGAGGCTGTTGAGGAACTTCTGAGTGGCTCCTTCAGCTGGTTGTGTTTCAGAAGCATATAGGGAGTTATAGAAAGTTAGAAATTCTGTGTTCATCTCTTCTTCCTCCCTGATTAGGGTCCCATCCTTTTTCTTGACCGTGAGGATTCTGGATAGTTCCTATCTTTGTTTTTAGCTGGTAAGCTAGGAGGTGTCCAGGTTTTTCACCAGCTTCCCAAAATGTTTGTTTCAGGTGGAAAAGTGCATATTCTGCCTTTTGATGTAGGTAGATATTAATTTTGTATCTCAGGCCCATAACTGAGTCTCTGAGTTTGTCCAAGGGGCTGGGAGTGGTGTATAACTGTTTTTCTAGGGTGGCCAGCTTGGCTTTTAAATCTCCTAAGATTTTATCCTTCTGTGCTTAAATATGAGGTGTGACTAATGCACCTGCCACTAATAAAGACCTTAAGGGTGTCCTACCTGATGGTCTGCTTTTGGAGTTAAAGGAGGCTCTGAAGACCTGTGCTACTCATCCCTGTTTAAGCTTTTGGATTTTCCCTGTGATCAGGTGGGTTTCTTGTAGGAAGGCTATTACTGTGCCCTCTTTCCAGAGGTTATCTAGGAGTTTCCTTCTTTTTACCAGGGTTTTTATTCCCTTCACATTCCATGACATCCATTCAACTCCAGAACTAGCCTTTTGAATTAGTGTGGCGTGCAGGAGGGTGGTTGGTAAGATTAAGAGAAAGGTATGAGGTACTATACCTACAGTTTGGTCCATCTGGCAAGTTCTCTGGGGCCCTGAATCTGGGGTAGGTGTAACCTCTAGGGGTTCAAAATCATACATGCCCCCACAGTGCAAAGCATCATGGGCTGCATATACAAATCACCACAGAATATTATGCTGGTTCAACTTTAAGCAGAAGTGCATGGTGCCAAAAGGCCTCTCATACAGTTTGCAAAGGGTGCCAACAAAAGACATAGTCACGTGTTTCGTCCTACCAGGACTCATCAGTATGCCTTGTCTGTTTGACACCCCAGTGGAATGAACCAGCTACCCTAAGATGTTCTATCTGGATTATGTTGTGGTGAACCCAATTAAAACAAAAAATAATTTAAAAGACAAAGAACCTCTGTGTGCAAGCACTGAGGGAATGGTTACCCTAAAGGGCATTTGTCCGGGAAGCCAAGTTTCAAAGAAATACAAAATCACACATGCCCCCACAATGCAAAGCATCATGGGCTGCATATCCTCTAGGGGTTGTCCTCAACTGAGGGACTATGATCCTGTGACCCCAAATGGCCAGCTGTAAAACTTTTGTGCTGGGGGGAGCGTGTCATCCCCTGTATACTGTCTTTGGGCCTCTATCCCATAACTGAGACTCTTTTCCCACTCATTGATGGGTGTACCATATCTTGCTCTGCTGCTCTGTCTGCCTTGCTACCTGGTACCCCCCCCCCCAGACTGATGGGGTAAAAAATTCCTCCGCTAAAGAGTCTCGTGAGATCCCTTTAAACTTAGGGGAATGACTTCTTGTATAATAGAACACAACATAAATCCATAACACAGTGCATAAATCATAAGAATCAACTTTTTCAAACTTTATTCCCTTTTTGGTGACTAAGAGGTCCAGCGTGGGGTAAACTGCCCCGATGCTGTTTCCAGTGACCGTGTACATGGTGAGGTCAGAGATCCTTCCCTTTGGTGGGGACAACCTGCCTTTGCCTTGTGCCTATCCAGAAATCCAGATGGGTATGGTGCTCCAACCCTTTAAATTCCAGGGTGTGTTAGAGGTTAAAGTCTCAGGTTTGGGGGGGGGTGAGTTCCAGCCAGGGAGAGGTGAGGAGGGACAAGGGTGGGATGGGGAGAAAATGTCTGGGTCTGAGATTTCCACACCTTGGTATAGTCACACCTTTAAGGGTGGGTCATCCCACTGCAAAGGGGGGGGGGTGCTTCAGAGAGTGTCCTCCTTTCCAAAAAGCTATCTCCCATTTTGTGCTCATGGGCATAGCACCCTGAAAGTGTCCCCATCTGAGGAGTTTTCAGGATAAGGGAAAGCTGGGGAAGAAAAAAGGAAAAATCCATCAATCCAATCTGCTGGAGTCATCCTTGGGTGGCCTAGGTATAGGTGGGGTAGTCAGCAACACAGGCCTGAGGGTTTTTGTGGTGGTGGGCAGCATTGTCTGAGGGCCGTGTCTTCTAATCAGACTGTGTGCAGGACAAAGTAAGCTGTACCACTCTACCCTATGGGCAGTGGTTTTTGTGCAATTCTCTTTATGGCCATGTATTCTCTCGAGCTGAAAAGAGAAGGAAGGGAAGGAAGGGAAGAAAGACATTATACCTCCACCTTCCCTAGTCACTAGTTCATGGGGTCCAAGATCACGTGATAATGTGGTTGTCCTGTGGAGCTCCCTGTTTTACCTCGCTGGGGAGGGCGGGAGGAGGTTCTCCTCTCATAAGTTCATGAATGTTCCCCTTCATGTGCCTGCACTTCATGGCTGTTGTGCTGGTTGGCAAGCAGCCTCTTGCAAGTATCCTGGCAGGGGCATACATTGTAGCTGCTTAGTACATTCTGTGCCTGGGACCAACTGTCAAATTGCGTATTCCCCACCCACCTCCATCTCGTGGCAGGCCGAAATTTGCCAAGGACTGTATCCAATGGACTGTAGGCCCTTGTAAGTGATGCTTGCCTGGGGGGGCCAGGGTCCCCTTGTCTTTCCCTTGGGAGGCTTTGGTGGTTGGAGGTGGGGGCATCGGCTCACATATGCATTTAACACTTTCCAAATGCTACACATTTCCTATACATTGGTCTGCTCCACAGGGGGCCCTCTCCACAGGACAGGCCCAACAACAGCATCCCCAGCCCTCTCCATGAGGTCCCACAGGGCCGGCCCCTGGCACGGCAGCCAAGCAGCCTGGGTGCCAGCAGTCAGTGTGCCGGGAGCCTGCTGTGGGTTAGAGGTGCACAGTCCACAAACATCTGGACCTTGACCACCGCCCTACCCCACACAGAAGAAAGCCAATGCAAAGCCATACAAACCCTTTATCCTATCCCTGTCAGTTGCTACCAGGTGGTTGTTTCGGGATGTGTTACCTTTTCAGCATATACTGTACAGTATATATTTTCCTGTGTTGCTTCCCCCTGCCTCAGTTAACCCTAGTGGCTGTTCTGGGACATGTTATTTTCCATCATACCTACATTTCGGGAGCACGTCAATTTGCTCCCAACAATACACGCCACGACAACTCGCTCCCAACAATACACTCCTGTCAATTCACTCCCGATGTCAACTCACTCCTGCTGATTTTGACATTAGACTGGGGAAGGCAAATGCTAAAGGGACACTTAGCTCTGAAGTGGACAGTTTCTTTTACAGTTTAAAATTTTTTTTTGTCATGATACAGCTGGGATGAGCGGTCCACCCAACTCCACCCCTCTGACTCCATAAACGTGTGTATATAATGGCTCCTAATAGCTAAGTGCATGCATGGCTGTTTTTATTTTTTCCCAGGTGAATTAAGGGTATTGTCAGGAAGGGTGTGAGCTTCTGAACACAAAGATGCATTATCCGGAATGAAAACGAACACTAGAAGTGAGTCTGAAAACCCACAAGTCAAAAGAGAGACAAAAAATAAAGGTTTCCCTATTGTGAAAATGCAAAGTATTTAAAAAAGGGGTCAATAATTAGGTGTGTACATGGTAGGTTAGATATACATGTTACTGCACAAGAATACATTACATTTGTGTGACAACGTAAATGTTTTTAGGTTCCAGAAGAATGAAGTATTAAGTATCAACAGCGATGTACAGCCTTTTGGAATCATGACCTGCTGGGTATGACAGAATTGCGGCAGTGAAGGCTGTACAATGAGTGGGGTGGCAGATCTAAAAGACAGGTCTCCTTCAACACAGATTTCTGTGACATGCTTTGTTACCAGAGGGCACTAGATAACTTGTAAAGAAAGAATAATAATAATTAAAAATTCAGGTCACCTTTGATCTGTAAGAGTTACTAGCTGCAGTAGAGGTTTTGTGCTTGGTTTTTGCTTTGCATTTCTTTTTTGGCGGTTCGAGTGGTTTACGAGGGGAAATTGTAATCACCTCAGCAAATGAGGAAACAACTGAAGTATTGCCCTGAAGAGCTATACCTGAATCGGCAGTCTGATCGTCTATGGTCTGTAAGTTAACATCTTCTTGTGATGGATATAGTTCGTCCAACAGCATACTTATTGCAGAGAGGGATGGAGGGGATTAATTTGCACCAGGCTGTTCGAGCCAGAGGGAGTGATAGAAGGCTTGTCAATTGGGCAGCATGAGTGATTCGCAATGCAAGATTTTGAGGAGAGTTTATCCTTAATTCACTTGATTGCCTCAGTAGAGAAACTTCAGGCACTGCAGAGTTGGGGACAGTTAGTTGGGCCACGCTTCCTCCACCGTTCTGCACCTCAGCATTGTTAGTCTGAACCTGGTCACTTCTTGGTCACTTCTATCAAGCTCATTTCTCTGGCACGCTTTAAAACACCATGAAAAAAACACTGTCCACAGATGCTGAAATATGTCAAGCAAATTTATGTAGCACTGGGAGTGAAAATACGCGGAGCGTAAAGTGCAGGAGTTAATTGAGGTGGATCTGAATTGTCGGAGCGAGTTGACATTGACCCCTACATTTCAAGCAGTACTTCCCTGGTTCCTGCCCACCCCGATGACCGAGCCCAAGCCATAACAGGCTGTGCTTCTCTAGCCAGAGACTGGAGGGGCTGGACTGGGTTGAGGGAAGCAGTGGTGGTCCATTCTGCAGGAACAAGTGTAGGCAAACAGGTAGTTAGCGAGGGGGGGACGACCTGTAATGTCCTGGTAGAGGACCTAGAGAGCACTAGAGGCCCATTTTTAGAGCATGGTAGCCAGTACCAGGGGTTAGGAGATAGGGTGAGGGGAGGAATAGACCAGCCGGGGAAATAATCGATCAAGAGGGAAAGGGAGTGTAGGGGGATTCAGGTACTTATGTTGGTTGCTGCCAGCGGGTCAACAGAGATTAAAAGACAATAGTCCCTGGATAACAGTTCATGATATGGTCAGAGAGACCAAGAATCCACCGAATGCATCTGTCAGTCCATGTATTCCATTTGGGTGTCTTGTATCTTTGTTCTTGTCAGGTTGTGGTTCGGTGGGGTGCTCCAAGACATGACGGCTTCTGGTAGGGGTGGGTCCGGTTCTGAGCCCTTGGGATAAACTTGGCTCACTGCGTCAGCCGAGGAGTCAATTTCTTTTTGCAGCAGACCGTCCTCCTCTTGTAATTGTTTGCTGTCAAACCCAGAAGCTGCCTGACTGGTTTCCTCAGGATCTGAGTTTGGGTCTTGTTCCTGCCTCTTCGGGGCCAGCTCTCCCAACTACACTGAGCCGGTCATGGAGGATGTTCTGCTTTGCTGTCTGGATGGTCTTTCAGGGGAAATGACTTTGTTTTCCTGTGAGCTCCTTTTCTTTTGCTGCTTATGTTGCTTACATTTACTCATCATAATGGACCATTCCATGCTATCCCCTCGATGATCATCAGACAATTCAGTAAACCTGTTCTGCTGGTCGTAGTACCGCTGATTCTATGCCTTTGGAGGATTTTACCTCTGGGGGAGTCGTGGCTTGCTGTTTGTGTTGGGGGGTGCAAGGCTGATTGTGGGTTGGTCATAGTCGCTCAATGTACTCCAGTGCTTCTTTGCGAGAGTCAAAGGAGTTGTATATGCCATTTCTTGGGATTTGTAGTTTGGCAGGGTACACCAGATGATGCTGCACTTTGTGCTCTTCCTGTCATTTTCTTGCCTTGGTTAAAGCTTTGTGTTTTTGGGCTAATTCATTGGATTAATCATTAAAAATGTATATACGATGACCCTGCCGTATCAGATGGTTCCTGTCCCTTGCCAAGCTCAGGATTCATTCCTTCTCTGTGAATCACAGCAATTTAGCTAGAATGGGCCTCAGTAGACCCCCTTCTTTCAGCAGCAGTGCCAGGGTACTGTGTGCCCACTCAATTTTGAGGGATGGGCATCAATCTTATTGTAGCAACTTAGGCAGTTCGCTTTGTAGGAATTTAGTCACATCTTGCCTCTCTGACCCCTCTGGAAAGCCCACAAATTGGAGGTTATTCCTCTGACTCCTATTTTTGGACTCTTTGGCCCAGGACCATTACACTTGTACCATGCGTTCAAGCTGTTGAATTCAAGCCTCATGTCTGGAGTCCTTCTCATCGATATGAGAGGTATGTTTTAGCATCCAATCTGAGGTGGTTCAGGGCTTGCACATTGTCTTCTAGGGTTGCCAAAGAGGTCTTGTAGGTTTAATCTCCTTGAGGACCTGTTGCATCAGTATTTTGATTTCTTGTATTTCCACTGAACTGGCTGCACCAGTCTTAGGATTTGATTTGGCAGCAGCCATTTCTTCGGCTGTGTGGAGCTCTGTAGAATATGAAAACATTTTGGTGATGGATATTTCGGCTCCCTGGTCTACTATAAATCCCAAACTGGCAGATTTGTTAGCACTGCAAGTACCCTAATGAATAAAGTTAGAACCACAGTCAAGGATTAGCTGGATTTCAATCAATCGGATAAATTAATGGGTGGGTGGAACCAAGCTAAAGATTCCAGTAACTTTCCCACCACTGATATCAGGCTGACTGGCCTATAATTGCCAGTCTCCTTGCTACCAGTTTTGTGTGGTGGGAGTACATCCACCTTTTCCAGTCCTCTGGACTACTCCTGCTTCCAGTGAGCTGTTAAATAGAACTGTTAGAGATGCAGCCAGTATTTCCCTGAGCTCCATCAATGCCTTTGGGTTCACCCCACCTGGCCCCATTGCTTTGTCCACCTTCTGATTAGCAACTTTCTTCAGGATCATCACCTCCAAAAAGGACTAGTGTCCAACACCCTCCCTCCCTCCCAAGCTTTTGTTACTTTTATGGCCCTCCAACTCTGTGAACACTCAACAAAAGTATTTGTTCAGGATGTCTGACTTTTTCTGGTCCCCCTCTGCACAGTCCCTCCTTCCTTTTTTAAACTTATTATTCCACCTCTGGTCTTCTTCTTTTCACTTACATACTGTATCTAAAAAAAATCCTGTCCCCTTTTGTTACCTCTTGGGCTATTCTCTCTTCAGTTTTCACATTTGTACTCCTTACTGCTTTTCCTGATTCCCACTGCTTCTTCTGATATGCCTCATTATCATCTTCCCTCTATGTCGCCTTATACCTTCTGAATGCTACCTATTTTCTTTTACTTTTCAGCAGCCTCTTTAGAGAACCATAATGGTCTATTTTTTCTCTTGACTTTTCTCTCTTGTTTGATGCAGAGATTTTTTGCCTTTACTATGCTCCCTTTTATCTTCACCAACTGTTCCTCCACCCCTACCCATCCAGATCATTCACTTCTGCTAGGTCATCCCTGAGGCATTCACTCATCTATTTAAAATCTGCCCTCCTGAAGTCCAGAACCTTCACCTTTGTGTGGTTCAATTCCACAGGTGTTTCTATATGTGATAGATAGATAAATAGATGCTTTATTTATAAAGCACCCCATTCCGGGGACTCTGGGCAATATACATGGTTAAAACAGTATAACATAACATATAACATACAATACACGTATTCTCAGAATATCATATAAAATTTGCAAGAGACCAGCAACATTAAAACACATCTATTTATAATAACACAAGCAACCAATATAATATCAGTTACAGTTCAAATGCTTGCTGAAATAAATGTTTTTAGATCTGTTTTGAAGATTTCTACCAAGGGTGCCTCCCTGATATATTTAGGTAACTATTTCGACAGGATAGGTGCGGCAACCAAGAACACACAATCCCCAGAATGCTCAACCTAGACCTGGGAACTCCAAGGAGGCCACTCTCGGCAGAACTGAGAGCCCAGGTTAGGTGAAATGGCTCAAGGAGATCTTGCAGATAAACTGGTCCCCTTTCGAGTAAGGCCTTGTAGGTAAGGAGCCAGTGCAGTTTGCAGAGGACAGGAGTAATATGCTCATTCCTTTTCACTCCCAATAACAATCTCGCTGCCACTCTCTGCACCAGCTGAAGCCAGCAGAGATTTCTTCCAGATAGCCCTGGGTATAGGACCTTGCAGTAGTCCAACCCAGATGTAAAAAAAGCATGTACCAGTGTAGGCAGATTGTCAGATGGAATTAGGGTCCAGATCTGGGCAATGTTCCTTAGATGGTACTACCCACTTTTGACAATGGCTGACATCTGTGCCTCAGGTGTCAGGCCATCATTCAGGATCACACCCAGATCCATTGTCTGAAAGGATGGAATAAGGTGAACCCCATAATACTAGTCCAGTGGGGTCTCCCTGACCAACTCCATCACAATGATGACCTGATCCACTAGTACCTTAAGTCTAAGCCAATTTTGAGTCATCCAGGTCTGGATTTCCTCTTGCTGCTGCTAAATATGGAAGACGCCGTCTGGTTACCCAGTGCACAGGACAGTTAGAGCTGGGTATCATCTGCCTAGCAGTGAAAATACACCCCATACCACCTGATAATGTCTCCTAATGGCAGCATGTACACCATGAACAACAAGGGTGACAAGACTGATCTTTGCAGAACACCACCGGATAGAGGCTTTGGGCTAGATGTGGCAAGCCCCATCATAACCCCTGCACTCTGCCTGTCAGGTATGACCCAAACCATTTTATGACATTTCCTGACAGGTCACACCAGTACCACAGGTGGTCAAGTAGCATAGTAGTCATGACAGGTCCGGTGGTGCTGAGTGTTGAGGCACTGGATGCCACGCCTTGAGCTATGCCAGTGACCCGAGGTCGGGAGTGAGCTCAGGTACCGGGAGTCAGCAGCAGCAGGTCAGCGATTGAGCACCCACTGGGCTTCTCTCCTCCCTGGGTGGGAGAGTTGTGGATTGCCTGGTGTGCCAGTGGCTCCTAGTGGAGACCAGGGGCACTGCAGCATATACAGCAACATGTACTCAGCGTGGCTGATGCATGGCAGGGTTGACCTGGGCTGTTGCATCAAGGCATGCGCCACACATGGGGGGAGCACCAGAACAAGGAAAAAGTCTGGTCTGCGGGGTAGGTGACAGCACCTGCCCCCATGCCCATGGCCAGGTGCATCCTGCCTAGCTTTCCAGGTTCCTCCGCCTGGGCCCTCACCCACAGCCAGAGACTATGTGTGCAAGAGTGCCCGAAGAGGAGGGG
This sequence comes from Neoceratodus forsteri, assembly GCA_016271365.2. Taxonomy (NCBI): domain Eukaryota; kingdom Metazoa; phylum Chordata; order Ceratodontiformes; family Ceratodontidae; genus Neoceratodus; species Neoceratodus forsteri. The sequence goes on along the minus strand of CM057454.1, from coordinate 1,283,644,704 downwards.
TGGCCCCACCCTAGAAGGGTTAAGCTGGGCATGCCAACTGTAGGATGAGGGGGAGGAGAGAGGAGGCTTAGGTCAGAGGACTTCAGGCAGGGCAGGAACAGGCAGGATGCCTGAGAGAGGCCCTGTAGACTGTGACTGGAGGGAAAAATAGTTAAAAAAAAATAGCACCTCATGATCCATGGTGTCAGACACTACCGACAAGTCCAGAAGGACAAAGATAGTATACTCCCTCCTGTCCCTTGTCATCAGGAGATCATTAAGCACCTTCACCAGGGCAGTCTCCATACTATGCCCACCTTAAAACCCAGGATGTAGTATCTCAGAAGTGGATGAGGAGGCAAGATGCATCTCGAGCTGGATAGCCACCACTTTTTCTATAACTTTCCCTAGAAACAGGAGATTAGAGATGAGCCTGTAATTACTGAGGCTCTCTGGGTCCAATGAGGGTTTTTTTCAGTAGGGGCTTGACCAATGCCTCTTTCAAGGTCAATGGAAAGACCCCACTCCTCAATGAACTCTGGACTGTCCAAGCTACCACAGATCCGATCAGGTCCAAATACTTTACTAAAAGGTGGGAAGAACCTGGATCAGGATCACACTGTGTTGGTCGCAGCCTCAATATCATTATCACTACCTCCTCCACTCCATATTGAACCACACTCTATGGTAATCACTAATTCTCAAGTGGCATCCCACCTTGATGTCTGCAACACTGTCCCTGTTAGCACCAGGTCCAGTCCTGCCCCATCATGAGTGGATTCACTGACTAGTTGCTTGAGGAATGCCCCCTGCAGAGAGTCCAGGATGTCCTACTTTAGAATTAAAGAACAGACTTTCCTGTTTTCCTTGCAGTGGGCCTGGCAATGCATTTATAGCATACTGATTCATTTAGACACGTAATTAGGGCAATGCATTTATAGCATCTTTACTCAATTAGACACGTACATTAGGGCAATGCATTTATAGCATCTTTAAATAATTAGACACATACATTATAGCAATGCATTTATAGCACCTTTATTCAATTAGAAATGTACATTAGGGCAATGCATTTATAGCATCTTTGCACAATTAGACATGTACATGAGAGCTCTGTGAAAATCTTTGAATGTTAGTGGCCAACACTAGTCAGTTTAACTCATTTGTAGGGCAGTGACTTGAAGTATTTATTTTCAATTCATACCATACATTGTGGGATCTCATTTTCCTGGCAGCCAAATACTGACTGTTTGCCCTTGGGCAAATCACTTAATCTCCCAGTATACCAGTCTGCCCAGATGTGACAATGGGTAGCAGTAGCACACCAGAGAGTTGCATCTTAACTGGACTGTCCTGGGTAAATCAGTTGCAGTCCAGTACAGTGAGGTTAACACAGGTCATGTCTGAGTGCACTTAGAGGTTATGGAGGATATCACTAATATCTTAATAACAGGTAAATGCAGTCCTCATTCCTACAGATGGAGGCAAGAGGAGGACTGGGTTTAGTTTCTTATGCAAATAACATATGATTTAGATGGTTGGGTGGCATGGCTTGGCTGCCTACAATGGTGGATGAGTATTAATTGGGCTCCTGCAAGCACTGAGAAAAAAAACAGCTAACAAGCATTTCTCCTCGTGAGCAACCAATTTCTCTATGTGGATTTCATTCAAAAGACAGATGGCATCAGGAAAATCTTTTAAAAGACAGACTACCATTGATTTTGAATGTCTTGCTTGGTCTGTTGTGCCTGCAGAGGACACACACCCCAGACTGAGACGCATGACACTGGAGGAGGAAAATGAAAAAGACAAGGAAAAAGACATCCAGAAAACAATCGGTTACTGCTTTACTGTTAAATCTTCAGCAGGAGATGAAAGCTGGGTTTGAGAATTTTGCAGCACAGATTTCACATGTGTAGACTGTGGTTACAGGATTGGCTGAGACCTCTACATCCCACATGAAAAGACTGGATGAAGCCAAAGCACATCTTGGAAAAATGGATGATTCGGTGGCTGATCTGACCAGGGACTGCAAAATGCTTTTGGAACAAATGCAGATGCAAATGGTTTGATACCTTGTATTGGACCAACATACTGTAGATGTTACAACAATAGAATAAAGTGCTCTAGCTTTTGGACCAACCAAGTTTAAAGTTGTAAAGTTGTAAGCTCCTCATCTAACATATAATTGAAGAGAATAGTGTCCTAAGGTTTTGTTTTCATTAGGCTGTTGCTTGAAACATACTGAGACACTTTAAAATTTATGTGAAGAGAACTCTTTTCTTGTTGCTATCTTCTGATAACCTTTGACCTTCAATGGCTTTTCAGCTAAAAGCATACTGGTGTTAATAAGCGTCTCTGTTGTAATCTTCCATTATGTTTCGATTGAGTATGTTAAATCAATGAGAATTATTTCTGTTTATTATGCATTACCTGTATCTTACTAGTATGGGATTTTCTAAATAACTGTCATAAAGCTTCTGAAGAAGGACTTGGTTGTTTCAAAAGCTAGAGCACTTTATTTTTTTGTTGTAACATCTATGTTAGTCCAATAAAAGGTATCAAACCGTTTGCTTCTGGATCTGTTCTTACTAGGACCGATACGGCAACTACACTATTTGTCTGGAACAAATAGGTATTTTAAAAGAGAGAGTCAATGCTCAGGAGAATAGAGGCAGATGCACAAATATCTACCTCATAGGACTGACATAAAATTTTGAAGAAAATGAGGGAGGTAGAAAGGTACTGAATTGACAGACTGAGCAGCTAGAGCTGGGACCCAAAACATCCAACTACAGCAGCCAGAGTGCACACTGAATGGATCCGAGGCAGAGTGAAGAGCCATGACACTATCCTGGTAAATTTCTCAGATAGCCTGTTAAAGAAAGAGTGTTCCATGCATCTCACTCTTGAGGTGCCTTAAAGTTATGGTTTTCCAAGACTTTAGCCGGGAGTTTTAAGTTCAAAGACAGACATTTTCAGTGGTTAAGTACACCCTGCAAACCCTTGGATGGGAATATTCATTACTGTACCCAGCCAAACTTACAAATGTGCATCCTGGACACCCCCTACCCCCAATTTTTTGTAATACCCCAAGAGGCAGAAGACTATGTTTGATCCTGCAAAGCAGCCCAGGAGGGTTGATCGAGATCCATGGAATGCCAACCTGCCCGATGAGGAAATGGTATCCATACCGGCTACAATAAATAGTCCAGGGAAACAATTAATGCCTTGGTAGTATGATTATTTCACTTCATTTTAATTTTTTATACTTGTAAATCCAGATGAGCAAGATTGCCCGTTTTCACTGGTGACAAGTTCAATCTAAAAACACAGTATAAAAATACAACATTGAGAGCAGACCATTCAGTCCAATAAAGTACAATTACAGAAGAAGATGCGTTATCTTTTTGAAAAAAGCCAGTATTTTAACCTTTTCTTAAAGCACTGAATAAGATTACTCTCAACAATTACTGACAGTATCTTATTGAAAAAAGTAGGTGCTCTAAATAATAAAGATCTTTGCCCAAAGGTGGTCTTAAGAAATGGTGTTTTAAATTTAAATTTCGACTGGGACCTAGTGGATAATGCATTTATTGCCCTGGGAAACATTAGAGAAGTAAACGGGGGAAGAAGGTTACATTTTACTTTAAATAAAAAAGTACCCATTTTAAAAAGACCTAGGTCACCGAAAGATAGAGAATAAGACTGTTTATACACGTCAGAACAGTGAGTTTGTAAAGGCAAATCTAGCCAGAATTTAAAGCTGAATGATATATCACTCTGAGCTGGCTCAAAACATTATAACATGAGGAGGTATATATAAGTATTCCATAATCGAGTACCGAGAACAGGAAGCTATGGACTAAAAGCTTTCTTGATTTGAAGGTCAGAAGGGACTTAGATCGATAAAGAATACCCAGTCTTTGATGCGGGGTTTGCCTAAGACTCTGAATATGAGGTTCAAAAGAAAAGTGATTATCTAAGGTTATACCTAAATATTTAAAAACTGAAACAAATTTGATTTTATTGCCCTTTCTATCGATAATTAGAGGAAAATCAGTGGATGCCTTCTTGTTCCGGGAAAAAAACCATTACCTTTGTTTTTTGAGAATTCAAAACCAACTGATTTAAAGATAACCAATCCTGCAGATGATCAAAATCAGTCTGAAGATGGGAGAGAGCAGTGTCAGATCTGGGATTAGTACAAAATATAACAGCGTCATTGGTGTAAAGGATCATCTCTGTGTTAGTACAAATATTTGGGGTGGAATTCATAAATAAAGAAAAAATGAGTGGCCCCAGGATCGAACCCTGGGGTACACCACAAACTAAAGGAAGGGTATGGGATAGAGATGAACCAATGATAGTTCTAAAAGGTCTATTATGTAAGAAATTTTGATACCACATAATTACATCCCTAGAAAAGTGAAGACCATGAAGGACACCCAGAAGGAGATCAAATTCAACCAGGTCAAAAGCCTTGGTGAGGTCCACGAACAGTGCTGCACACAAATGCCCTCTGTCAAGTGTACCATGTACACTGCCCGTGAGCCCCACCAAGGCTGTTTCGGTGTTAAACCTTGGCTTGAACCCATGTTGGTTCCTTGAGAGTAAAGAGCATTTCCCAAGAAAACCTAAGGTTTGGTCCATCACAATCTTTTCCAAAATTTTTGATATGGGCAATAGAAGAGATATTGGTCGATAATTAATAACAAAGGAGGGATTTCCATTCTTCAAGATGGGTTTTATAACTGCCCATTTCCAACTACTTGGGAAAACATTGTGGGATAAAGAAAAATTTAAAATATGTGCTAAAGGATAAGCAAAACAATCTATGCCTAATTTAATAATCCTGATATCAACTCCATCCTGACCCTGGAGGGGTTTTGAGTTATTTTTAAAAAAATATTTTTTTACTAAAAAAGGGGTAATAAGTTTAAAGTAAAACTTTGGGTTAGCGTCATTGTGGATGTCTTTAGAATCAGTGACACCATCCAAAATTATGGGGGTTCTATAGGAACCAAGATTCCGAAAGTGACTGTTAAAAATGTTAGATACCAAAGAAGGATCGCATATACTTTGTCCATTTTGGAGAATGGTGGGGCCAGAAGCTGTTTTTCGTCTTCCCATAATTTTGCTGAGAAAGTTCCAGGTTGTTGGGGATTTGCCCTGGAGTTCCTTTGTTCATTTAAACAATAAGCCTCCCTAGCTTTCCTAATTTCAGATTTACACTTATTTCTAAGTGTCTTATGCTCTTGGAGAAGAGCAGAAGTTCTCAATACCTTATATAGCTTCCAACATTTATCACGTTTTCTCATTAAATGAATGAGGTCCCTTGTGACCCATTCTTGTTTAGAGGATCTAATTCTTATTTTCTTTAGGGGGGAGGATCTATTTATGATTGCATTGTAGGCTATACAAAAGAACTCCCACATTACATCAATATTGGTGCAAGATGATATGGGAGACCAATCAATTTCGTTAAACAGAGCTTTGATTCTCTGGGGAGTCAAATTAGCCAAATTTCTACATTCAATGTATCTGGGAGGACTTTTGGGCACTCTTACAGACCATTTGCATTTAATGGGATGATGGTCACTCATGATATCAGGCATAACTTCACAATTAGTTATCCTATCTACATGCGTGACCATGATCCAGTCAAGAACAGTCCCTGCACCTGTTTTATAATTGTGCCTTGTAATTTCCTCTGTTGGTTGCATAACACCCAAATCAGCCAGAGTTTCCCTAATTTCACCTTTCAAACTTTTGTCCCAGCTGCAGTTGAAATCATCAAGAGTGATCCATTCTCTGTTAGAGGGTAGAGCCTCACGAAATGAAGTCAACAATCCAAGGCCATAAGATATTTTACCAGGGGGAAAATAAATTGTACTAAGGGTCAGATGTTTACTTTGTCCAAAAATCAAATCAATGGAGATCATATTGCATCCTGAATTTCCCAAAGGGTGATCAAGGACAATATAATAAAACTTACAAAGGATAGACATTAAGACTCCACCTCCCCTTTTTCCTTCTCTGTCTTGTCTGATTAGGTTCTAATTAGGGAGATGAATCTCTGAATCCAGTATACTATTGTGCAACTACGTTTCCGAAAGGGTGATAACATCAAATGAATGGAATTGGGACCAGGCAACAAATTTGGTCCATTTAAAAAGCAGACTCCGAATATTTAAGTGTACAATCTTAAGTGTAGGGGAAACTAAGCCCTTATGGGCACCAACTGAAGTTAAATCATGTTCTTCTATTATTGGGAAGTTAGGCCCGGGGTGTGAATACACTGATCCAGACATAAGTAGAAGCAACATTAATAATCCTTTTAGATTAGTCCTATTCTCTAATTGTCTTTCTCTTTTTGTTATAGTATTAATCAATCTTTAAATAGGATTACTAAGTTGAAAATTAAGGGAAAGGCAGACTGCATAAGAGGAAAAATGATATGGGGAACAAAATTCAAACAAATCCTCCCTAATGAATCCATTGTCTTGATTTGTATAATATGGGCAAGAGTAGAAAAACTGAAAACTATATTTTCTATCATGTAAAACACCAGTTAAGATTGGGCAAAGCACAGATAGCACCAACATTGCATGAATCAGAGACATGTTAAGAACAAACTATTTAAAAATTAAGTGATGAACTATCAAATCTAAAAATGGGCACAGATAAATATTTGTTACTTCAAATATAGGTAGAATGGCACTTTCTAAAGCTTTTGATGAAACTATTTCAGATTAGGTAACAAACAGAAGTGAATGCTAATTGCATATATATTTGGTAAAGATGGCCTTCCTAAAACGAATAAACCATCATGTTACAAATTAAGTCTGAAACTTTCTGGACCCAGGTTAATGAAATTTAAACCAAACTATTTCAGATTTAGTAACAAAATGAATGCTGGTTAAATAAATATCTAAGTAAACAATATAGTTCATAAACATTTAAACAATACTATTTCAGATCAATCTAAAACTTTCTAAACCTAAGTATAATACAGGATAATACTTAGAGTTTCAAAATAATAATAATGACAAGCTTACTTAAACATAAGCAAATCAAATAAAAGTAAGAGGCTTATATATTAAATAATCCAAACAAACAAAACGTCCTCAAAATAAAATAAGCTTACACAGTGAGTGATTTTCTTCTGTGGAGTGGCGCTGGCAATCCTATGTATGTTGTGTTTGGAGAGACTGGGGAGCATGTCAACTTACAGCCCTTTACATTCGAGTGCCCTTACTATTACCAATGGCAAATGTGGGTAATAGGGATGTGCGAGTCCCAGGTTTTAGCCAGCATCCACTCTGGTCTATTATAGTGGAATGTCATCACCATTGTACATACAGTTTGCTTTACCTGAGTATTTCAATTTGATGCTGGCCCCAATACTTATTAGGGGGATGGAAGTCCCTATGATATAGACCGGGAGACCCCATGCTGCCCTCAGTGCCATGAGGCACCCATTCCTGTTGAATAAAGGTGCTGGGCACTCTGTCTGCCATGGACATGGGAGATCAGTGCTGAGTCTGTCAAATCAGTTTACCAGTCTACTGCCTACCACATTATGATCTTGATTTCTTACATTTATGGCCAATGCAAAAGTCTTTGGAATAATATTGTAAATAGTGACAGGCACGACCCCCAAACACTATATGGACTGTCTGCACATATGGCCCCTGTCAGGGGCCACAGGGCTAAAGAGGTAACTTAATCTTTTGCATTGATGTGTTGGATGGGTGATCCCCCTGCCACGATCTTGTCTTGGGACTCACTGACATTGCTTGCATCCTTCACCTGAGAAAGGTCACAAGAATTATTAAAATATCAGGCTATACAAGATAATGAAATGTAGCTGTCCCATCACATTCAGTGTGGTGAACCCCACAGCGTCTGTGGCTGGTGGCCATCAGTCATCCCTCTCAAGAGTGCGAAACGCATGCAGTCTCAAGCATGATCTGTGGAAGCCCGTATTACCTGTCATAGACTGGCAGTAAATCCCCTCTTCTCAATGGACTCTTTGCAAGGCTGTTTTGGGAATGAGTGGTGAACCTTTAATGGATTTTGCAATGGTTCACTGAGCTACCCTGTGGACTCAAGGTTCAGATCCCAACACTTCCCTCTGACTGTCGCTTAGACGGCAGGTATCAGCAGAGGGAAGGTGTCACTTTGTAATATCATTATAAGACATGATTTGCTATTATCTCTATCAATTGCCAACTTTTATATGGAAAAAATGGAGCAAAAAACATATGGCGCTGTACTCTATGTCTCCCAGTCTCATACTTTTCTAGGCTTTCTCAGCTTGGCAACACATGGTTGAGTTGGGCTCAGACATTTAACTTTGGATGCTTCCCAGCTCACATATTTTTCATTTGATTTCTGACTCCTGTGATAAATTCCAACTTGACTTGACCACATGAATGGTGGTGGACAAGACCTCTCCAAAAATCACTGCAACTTTCAGCCATGTAATCCTAAATAATGTATCTGTATGATTCACATTAAGGGGATGTCAACTGCTATCACAAAGTTTTAGGAAATGGGTTGTTTTAGCCTAATACAAATATAAATTCTAATGGGTTGTTTGATAGCATGTAGTTACATTGAATGCTGCTGTCTTATACAGCCCCTTTCTTTAGCTGAACATGTCTTGCAGGATGATTACCCATATACTATTAGGCTGAGATATTCAAGGGCGTTGCACCTGGTGCAACTGAATTGCACCAAAACAACCCCAGAAATGTGCCCTGGGGCAATATTCAAAAGGGCGAATTACGCAGTGCAATTCCCGATGCACCAGGGTACAAAAATAATGTATGTGGCACAGCTCCAGGGGACGTGCCCATGAATATGCAGCACATCCCGATATTCAGCCTGGGATGTGCGGCATGTCTGCTCGCACAACCCAGAGATGTGCTGCATACCTGGGCTCACAGTTGAGCCTGTAAAACATGGCTCAAGTGCTAGTCACCCACAGGCAGGCCACTGTAGTGCAGTGTGCAACACAGCAGCCACCAGCCATGGGTGGCAACCCCCCCCAACACCATGCGCAAGCACCCACAATAGTCCCTGGTAGTCTAGTGGCACCCCTGCCCCAATGGTAGCCTTGATTGCCAGCAATGTTGATCAGATCCTTGCATTGGTGGTCCAGTGGTACCCCCCTCCCTGCCTGTAACCCCAATCTCTGTATGATTATTTATATAAGCTCCCTGGTAATCTAGTAAACCCCGCCAGTAGCCCTGATCACCAATAAGCACAGAGCAATATTGTTCCCTTGTAGTCTAGCGGTCCTCCCACCCCCTATCCATACAGGACCCCAGCCCACCCAGCTCCCCCAGTCTTCGATGGGCAACATAACCACCCACATACCTCCATGGCTGCCCGCTGAATGACAGTTTACAGTAAGTGCTGCAAGCTCATATTCCAACCTGTAGAACAGTGACCTTGCACTGAATACTGTAAGAGTCATTCATAACTTTGTGAATACCAGGGAGCTGTTGAATAATGTAATATGGGGATTGGGGTTAGCGGTGGGGAAGGGGGGAACACTGGACCACCACGGATTGTCCATACATATTGCTATGGGTGATCGTGATCGGGGTTACAGGATGGGGTGGGGGTACTTCTGTGGTCCCTGGTACATGCAGAGCACCAGGCTTATTTCACTGGCCAGCCCTGCACAACACATGCAAATGGGACCACAATGGCATGCAAATGGCCATATTACACCATGCATGCACAATGGCCCCATTTGCATATCCACATCTGAATATCTTGAAGTTGCACACGGCTCAGCTCAAGTTGCACTGGTGCATTTCCAGTCTGGGTACTCAGGCCTGTCTGAGGGATGCGCCAGCGCATTGTATTTTTGCCATGCACATTATTTACTATATTCAGTAGGGGTGCACCTTGGCACATCTTATTTGAATATATCCCTTAGTTGCTCCAGCACAACTCAGTTGCTCTGCGCCATCACTTGCTCAATTGCCTGGCACAATTCTGAATATCAGGTCCTTAGTATACAATGTGGAGCTTCTTGCCACTTACTAAATGTGCTCTATGGTGCCCACAAGCACACTCACTGCTTGTGGTTGGAGGTGGTCTCATTCTCCCTCTCACTGGGGGGGGAGGCTGCTGCCCCACTAGATGAAATATATATCTGCAACACATAGATACATAGACAGTGTCAGCAGATAATGGCCTATGGCCCACCCAGTCTGCCCATTTGAGCTTGTAAGTTCAGTTTATGTTTTCCTAGAAGTCTGTTGCCCCTTACCCCTGACCTCCAGAATTCCTTTATGTCTATCCCATGCATTCTTAAATCCTGTGATTGTTTCAGCCCCCACCACTTCCTCTGGCAGGGTGTTCCACTTGTCCACCACCTGTTCTGTGAAGAAATTCTTCCTCACGTTTCCTCTGAATCGTCCTCCCTCCAACTTCATCCCATGCCCTCTAGTCCTGGAACATCTTTTTTGCTTAAAAATAGTGTATTCCTGCACCCTGTTCCTCCCTGTAAGTTACTTGTATGTCTCTATCATATCCCCTCTCTCCCTCCTCTCCTCTAGGGAGTACATATTCAGTTCTTTCAACCTGTCCTCATAGGACTTATGATGCAATCCATGTACCATCTTTGTTGCCCTCCACTGAACCTTCTCTACCCTGTCTATGTCTTTACGTAGGTAAGGTCTCCAGAACTGTACACTGTACTCCAGGTGGGGCCTCACTAGTGTCTTGTATAGTGGAATTATGACCTCCCTTTTCCTGCTAGTGATGCCCCTGCCTATGCATCCCAGCATCCTATTTGCTTTACCTGCTGCCTTGTCACACTGTTTCCCTACCTTGAGGTCATCAGAGATGATAACCCCAAGATCCCTTTCCTGCTTGGTGCATGCTATATCCTCATCCCCCAACTGATATATTGTGCCAGGGTTTTTGTGCCCCATATGCATTATCTTGCACTTCTTTGAATTTCAACTGCCAAACCCCTGACCATTCTTCAATTTTCTGCAAGTCCCTTCTCATTCTGTCTACACCCTCTGGTGTGTCTACTCCATTACAGAGCTTTGTGTCATCAACGAACAGTGAAATTCTACCTTCTAGGTCCTGCAGAATGTCAATGATGAAGATGTTGAATAGGACTGGTCCCAGCACTGATCCCTGTGGTACACCACTGGTCACTCTTCCTTCTGTGGAGTGACAGCCATTTACCACCACCCTCTGTGTCCTGCCGCCCAGCCAGTTACCTACCCACCACACTACTGTCCTGCCCACACCCATATTCCCCAGTTTGTGTAATAGTCTTCTATGTGGCACAGTGTCAAAGGCCTTGCTAAAGTCCAGACAGGCCATGTCCACAGCCCTCCCCTGATCCACCTCCCTAGTCACCCAGTCAAAAAATTCAACGAGGTTGGTCTGACATGACCTCCCCCTGGTGAAACCATGCTGCCCTGGGTCCTGTAGTCCATTGACAACCAGATGGTCCACCAATCTCTCCTTCAGTATTGCTTCCATGATCTTCCCCACTACCGAGGTGAGACTGACTGGTCTGTAGTTCCCCGCTTCCTCTTTGTTCCCACTTTTGTATAAAGGGACTACATCTGCTGTCCTCCAGTCTTTGGGTACCTCCCCTGTTTCCAGTGATCAACTAAACAGGATAGCCAGAGGTTCAGCCACCACATCTCTTAGTTCTTTAAGGACCCTGGGGTGCACCCCATCTGGCCTCATTGCTTTATCAATTCTTATTACTTCCAGTTCCTTCAGGACCCTTTCTCGTGTAAAGGGACTTATGTCCATTTCTGCACCATTCTCACCCCTTATGCTCCCTTCAGACCCATTACCCTCCTCTTCCTCAGTAAATACTGAGCAGAAATACCTGTTCAATATGTCAGCTTTACTGTTGTCATCCTCCACATTATCCTCCCCTTCAGTCTCACTATCCCTCCCTTTGTCTTTCTTTTTCCTTATGTACCTGTAAAGGTTTTTATCCCCTCTACCCACTAGTTTTAGCAATGTGTTCTTCTGTCTGAGCTTTGGCTTCCCTTACTGACCTCCCTGCCTCCCTTTGCTTCTCCTGGTACTTCTCCCTATCCCCTTCTGCCTGTGTCTTTTTGTACTGCCTGAATGCAATCTTTTTGGCTTTCACTTTCTTTGCTACCCCTTTGGAAAACCATAATGGTCTCCTCTTCCTTTTCCTCTTGCTGACCTGCTTAATTCATAATTCTGTTGCTCTTGTAATCCCCATTTTAAATACTGCCCATTGTTCCTCAACCCCTGATTCTTGCTCCATTCCCCTTAATGCCTCTTTCAAGTATCTCCCCATTTTCCCAAAGTCTACCCCCTTAAATCCAGGATACGTGTTTTTGTGTGGTTTTGTTCTGCTCTTTCTGTGATTTCAAACCACAATGACTGGTGGTCACTGTTCCCCAAGTGCTCCTCCACTGTTACCCCCATCACACTGTCCCTGTTTGTGAGCACAAGGTCCAGTATTGCCTTCTGCCGAGTTGGTTCCATGACCAGTTGCTTGAGGAAGGCACCTGAAGGGAGTCCAGGATAAATCTGCTCCTAGTTGATGCTGCTACTGGGATGCTCCAGTCTACATCTGGAATATTGAAGTCTCCAACCAGTACTACCTCACCCTTGTCTGCCATCCTTTGGATGGCTAGCATCAGCTCCCTATCTGTTTCTTCCTCCTGGGCTAGTGGTCTATAGACCACACCTGTGCGGATGGCTGGCCCTATTTTCCTTCCAGCTTAACCCACAGTATCTCTCCCCCATTTTGTTCCTCCTGGATCTCCTGGAACACAAATTTAGATAAAGTAAATATTATGGATACAGGTGTTTAGTCCAGTCCTAGTGCTCTACTGCAGAACAGGATGGACACTGAACCAAAGGTGTGCTACTCAATGGAGGGGTATTGGCTTTCTCAAAAAGGGAAACTTAAAAGGGGGGAAGAAGGGGAAATGTTGGGAACCATTGGGTATAGTATTAATGTTTCATACTTTTAAATGTTTGATCTTTACTCTTGGTCAATGGGTAAACGAGTTAGGTACTGATGTGTTATGCTTAAGTATTCAAGGGATTAGGGGTAATATGGGAGGTGGTTCTTGTCCAGATATTTTACGTTTTCTATGGTTTACCTTTATATGTTACAAAATAGCATTGGTGGATTTACATCACTAATCATATCCTACTATAAAAAGTGGCACTTGCATATGATCTTTATTCTTTTTCATAATGGATAACGACAATTTTAATATTATGTCATGGAACATTAATGAAATGATAGGCAGTATAGCACAGAGGTTTAGGGCTCTGAGCTGCAAACCTGGAGATCTATGTTTTAATCCCACCAGTGCACCCCTTTATGGCGATACCCCGACGGTGAAACATGAAAAAAAGACCATTACGGCGACATTCGCAGTAATGGTCCTCTTTCCGTGTTTCACCTTCTCCCAGTGTTCCGCCCCTTCCCCGGACCAACTCTGACCTGGGTTGGAATCCTAAAGTCCAGGGTGTGCGGGGGCAGAGCCCCATATAGAGTGTCGCGAGTGCAGCCCCCCACAGAAAACACCCATGGAATAGATGGCACAATACTTACGTCAGTATTGTGCCATCACCGTGGGTGTGGTCGGCATTCTCGCTGCCAACAAAACTTGGTGCTTCTGAATCCCACAGCCCCCACTTGCATACTGTGTGACCCTAAGCAGGTTAATTAATTTCCTTGTGCTCCCAGGTCGCACCTGGAAACAAACTTTGGCTTAGTGTGCCTTTCCTGGTTAAACAATTTCCCCTTTCCCCTTTCCTAGATAACATATAAAACACAAGAGGGTACTGGCAAGGGTAAAGCCATGAAAACAGAAGTTCTCTGTCTACAGGAAATGTATATGACTGAGACAGAGGGTGCCAATATGGCCAAGAATTGGGGAGGGGAATGATTTGGCTTCTATTTCACTTCATAAGCAAGGGTGAAAGAAATTTGGCTTGGTCCACATTTCCCAGGAACTGTTACCAAGTGTTACACTGTTCAGTGGGGTTGGTTCATTTTGATACAGGTGAATTTAAATATTGATTAAAACTACCTTTTGACTCCATGTATGGGCCTAAAGATAATTCCCCTGAGTATTTTCACCAAGTTCAATGCAGATGGCCAATTTTGATGATCCGTGGCTCCTCTGTGGGAACTATACCTGTGCTACTGACACAGTTCTGAACCTCTGTACAGACAGTTGGTGAGACCCCATCTGGAGTACTGTGTGCAGTTCTGGAGACCCCATCTCCTCAAGGACATAGATAGGATGAAGGCTATCCAGAGGAGGGCAACTAAAATGGTGCAGGGTCTGCACCAGAAGCCATATGAAGAGATACTAAAGGAGTTTAATATGTATACCCTCGAGGAAAGGACGGAGAGGGGGGACATGATATAGACGTTTAAGTACCTCAAGGGACTCGACAAAGTATTGTGTGCAGTTTTGGAGGCCATACCTAAAGCGTGATTTCAGGCTACTGGAGGGGGTTCAGAGGAGGGCAACAAAGATGATATGTGGAAGGAAGGGGAGAGACTATGACAGCAGGTTAGGAGACCTGAGTATGTACAGTCTGGAGGATATAAGGGACAGGGGGACATGATAGAGACATTCAAGTATGTGAGGGGAATCAGTAAGGATGGGACAGATGGGGTCTTTAAGCTAAGGAGGGGGATGGACACCAGGGGGCATGGGCTAAGAATAGAGGGGGGACGATTTAGGAGGGAAATGAGGAGACACTATTTCACAGAGAGGGTGGTAGCAAAATGGAATGCACTACCAGAATGGGTGGTATCATGTAAATCTGAGAACAGCTTCAACAGGGCATGGGACAGGACACAGGGGAGAGTGAGGGTGGGGAAGGTGGGGGTGGCAGTGGGATGACAAAGGGGGGGTGGAGCAGCTGCAAACTTGTGGTGCTAACTGCACACACGAACAGACTTAGATAGACCGGGTGGTCTGTTTCTGCTGGCACATTCATATGTTCATACGTATGTTCGTAAAGTCTAAAAGGGTAGCATATTTCAGAAAAAGAATTGTGCAAGAAGAAGGGGACACAATTTGTAGATGAGGGTGGCTCAGAGTCATGGGCAACATGAGGAAGCACTTTTTTATGGAGAGGGTAGTGGATACATGAAATGGCTTTCCTGAGCAGGCATGGGGTCAAAAACAGTGAACGAAATTCAAAAATGCAATTCTGGTGGTGGGTAGGAGGATGTAGGTTGTTGGTTAACAAGGATCTACAGTTTGTCCAATAGGTAGGGAAATGTGAATACTGGGTGAGCCAAGCAGTCCTTATCTGCCATCAAACTCTATGTTTCTATATAACATGTTCCATGGTATATCCACCCTATACAAGAAACCCACATGCCAGGTCTCAGTCAATGACAAATTATCCAAACCATTCCCTCTTACAAGAGGTACCCAACAGGGCTGTCCACTCTCCTCATTGCTATACGTAATGTCTCTTGACACTTTATTAGCGGCAATCTGCTCAGATGATTTTATCATAGGCTTCCAATTAGGTGACTCCAATTTTAAATTATCTCTGTTTGTGGGTGATATCCTAATATTTCTAGAGAACTCAGAACAAAGCCTTCCTCGAGTGCATCACCTCTTAAAGGGACACTGTCAACCCCCTTTAGGCCTCCGATTGTCTCTAGTTTGAAAAAACATGCTTTATGATTCTTTAAATTCTGTACAATGAGCTGGTGTAGGTAAAAGTTTGATTCTGATTATTCATAGATACATAGACAGTGTTGGCAGATAAGGGCCTATGGCCCACCCAGTCTGCCCATTTGAGCTTGTAAGTTCAGTTTATGTTTTCCTAGAAGTCTGTTGCCCCTTACCCCTGACCTCCAGAATTCCTTTATGTCTATCCCATGCATTCTTAAATCCCGTGATTGTTTCAGCCCCCACCACTTCCTCTGGTTCCTTTTTCTCTTTTTAAAAGTGAAAACAGACTGGCCATCATTTGGTGTTACCACACCAAAATGTGTTTGTTTACATTCCTTAATCAACTCCTACTGAATCTTTCCTTGACTGAGGAACATACCAACACAGAATAGTGACTACGGGTGCAGTAGGAGGAGAGAAACCTATTGCGTCATGAGTAGTTGCTCTGTTTGGTAGTGTCCCTGATGTTTATTAAGTATGCAGTAAAAGTAGGTCAAGAATTTGAAACAAAATAAGGTTTGATATAAATACACCATTTTCTTGTATTTCAGTTCTACTAAGAAAAGAGGCAGATTAAGCAACCAGCAACAGAAATTAATTTTAGAGAAGATAAGCAATCATAAAATATGAGTTTTCATCTAGAAATAGTACAATGCAATAAGGGTTAATGGTGTCCCTTTGAGTGAGTATAATGAAATATCTTGTTACAAAATCAACTGGTTGAAAAGTGAGATTTTCCCAGTAGTTCCAGGACCATGTACTCACTTAAAGAATAATACATTAAACATGAAAATTGTGGGGATACTCAAATATTTGGGATATATATTTTGAAGCTTGGGCTGACACTATTCCAAGAAAATTATGGCAAGCTTTTTGTCTCAGTCAGGCAGGACTGTGAGAGGTGGGCGAGTCTACCCTTTAGACTAATTGGGAGCATCAAGTCTATTAAAATGAATACACTTCCAAGATGTCTCTACCTATTCCAGAATTTTCCTATATGGGTACCAGGAAAATTCTTTAATCCCTCAATGCTATCCTTACTAAATTTATTTGGGGTGGAGGAAAAAAGCAAGGATATTGAGAGACATATTACAATTACCTATCAATAGGAGGGGCTTATCATTGCCTAATATAAAATGTTACTATTCGGCTGCACAACTGGCTTTTCTGGTCAAAAGCAATCAAGGCTGCATTCCTGTCTGGCTGCTCTTGGAGGGAGAGATGGATGTTCTCAGTTTAATGAGGGGTTACTTGCTCCCGAGACTGATGGATGGAACACTAACAAAGAAAAAAATTTATACCAAGCAACTCAGTAGAATCTGTCTAGGTACCCATAAGTTTTTTCAGCACCCAAAATGGTTGTCTTTGAGACCTAGTCAAATAGCTGTCTGAAAACATTATGGGGGATATAACATACCCATGCACCCAGTCTTTATTTGGTGGAGTAAAACAGGTCTAACTTTGATAGTGGAGATGTATGAGGGGTGTGTGTTAAAATATTTTGCTGCAATCAAAGGAGAGTTTTCTCTCCCAGCTGGAGACTTCTTTGCTTTCCTGCAAATTAGGTATTATATCTCCAAAACCCCCATCTGGACCTCTCCTATTGAGGAGATCCTGTATTGTCCTCAACCTGGATCATGGCCCTTCACTGCCTTTTACAACTTATTTCTTGGGACAGTGTCCATGTCTATACCCATGGCACAGGAACAATGGAGTGAAGCCCTATAGCAGATTTCTCCATAGACCAGTAAATATGGGAGCTTGCCATCAAGCATGTACATGCATGCACCAGCACTAATAGATTAAGGAGAATCCAGTACAACTTTCTATGTAGAGCATTGCTTATGTCGGTGCAACTTCACTGTTACAAACCCTCCCTTAGCCCTAGTTGTCCTAAATGCCTGGTGCAGGATGGCGATTTTTTGCACATGGCCCTTACCAGCAGTAAGATTACTCCAGTTTGGAAAGAGATGCACAGGATATTGGAGAAAGTTTGTAGCATAGGTTGTCAAACTCTTCTGAATTTATGTTGTGGATAGATGAATCTAGTCTCTTTCTTGCCAGGGAAAGCGAGAGCAGTAGGTTGTGGGATATATCCCTAGTTAACGCTAAAAAAACAATTTTGCAAATTTGGCTGAGCTCTTCTCCATCTATGATAGCCTGTTGACTAAACAATATGTCCTTCTGGATGAAGCTAGAAAACAACTGTATCATTAATAATGCTAAGGGCCAACGGCATATTTTCAGAAAACTCTGGAAACCTATGCAAAAGGCCATCTCTGATAATATGGTTTTACCTTGATTAATAATGCATGCTTCCTTGCCAGTGGAACTGAACTTACTACACAATCTGTTAGTAATAGCAATCTAAAAATCTTGGGACTGAACATACAGCATGCTTGTCAATATCATAACTGCATGTCATAATGCAACTTACAATGCTAGTAACACCTTCCCCCCTTCCTTCCTTCCTTCCTTCCTTCCATTATGAAAAAAACTTTTACGATGGCATTTGACTCCCTGACACCTTATTGGGTATCCTATTAATATACTGAAGCTCGGAATCCCAACTCTCAGAGGACCGGCTTCAGTATCCTGAAATATCAGTACCCGAATAAATTTTGAACGGCGAAATTATATTTCACCATGCAAAATTATGTGCAAGAGAGTTTGCAAGGGTGAAACACGGTTTTGCTACATGAGTAGTAAGAGGAAGGAGGTGCTGCCCAAGCTGCTTCCGTGGTGTGGAGGGCTAGGTTAGGAGCAGCTCAGCCAGCATATTTTCAGAATACTCTGGAAACCTATGCAAAAGGGGTTCTATGTGATCTCGGTGACCGCAAAAGGGTGACCCACAGAAGAGCAACGTTAGGGTGACGAAAACAATTTTGTCAGCCTGACAACCTCGGTGCATGCGAAAATAGAGCCAGGGACTAAAAATACTTGCTTTCTGTTGGGGGGCTGTGCCCCCCACACCCCCCTACTTAAGGATTCTCAACTCCAGGGAGGTGCATGTCAGGGGGGGTGTGTGTGTGCAAAAGTAAATAAAATAAGATTTTGGGCCAGGAGCAAGAAAAGCACAGTAGCACCTGGACCCAGACCCGAACCCAGAAGCCCAGCACCACAAGCAGAGGCCAACCCCTGACACCATAGAGCAGCTCAGCAGCCAACACATAGCATCACCCCCCATCCTCACCCCTCCCAGGTCACTCGCATTGCTCGGTCTCTCCCCACGCGTGCGTATACATAGCGACAACCTGTTGCTAGGGTTGCCACCACCACAACCAGTCGCCCTCCCTGCCACCTCGCCTTTTGGGCTTTCGTCCATATTGGATCGCCGTTTCAGACGGTGCCATGATTCAGGCGCCCACCTCACGTGCTACCTGCAAAAGGCCATCTCTGATAATATTGTTTTACCTTGATTAATAATGCATGCTTCCTTGCCAGGGGAATTGAACTTACTACACGATCAGTCAGTAATAGCAATCTAAAAATCTTGGGTCTGAACGAACAGCATGCTTGTCAATATCATAACTGCATGTCATAATGCAACTTACAAAGCTAGTAACACCTACCCTCCCTCTCTTCCTTCTTTCCCTCCTTCCTTCCTTCCTTCCTTCCCTCCTTCCTTCCTTCCTTCCTTCCTTCCTTCCATTATGATAAACCTCTCACAATGGCTTTGGACTCCCTGACACCTTATTGGGTATCCTATTAGTGTACTGAAGCTTGGAATCCCAAAACTCACAGGACCGGCCTCAGTATCTCGAAATGCTCATACCCGAATAAATTTTGCACAGCTAAATTGTATTTCACTGTGCAAAACTGTGTGCAAGAGATTTTGCAAGGGTGAAACACGGTTTGCTACATGAGTAGTGAGAGGAAGAAGGTGCTGGTCAAGCTGCTTCTGTGGTGTGGAGGGCTGAGTTAGAAGCGGCTCAGCCAGCATGGCCATGTGGACCCAGGTTCTGTTCCAGGTGTAGCTATAATTTTTGCCCCCATGCCATTCTTTCCCTCCTGATAATATTTATTCACCAACTCTGACATCCGCTCCCCCTTGGAGTTTGTTATTTTAGTTACGGGAGGTGCGGGGGGGGGCCCCATACTGAACACAAGTCCCTGTCAGGATGTCGGAATTCAGTCTTCTGAACTCAGTCTAGTGGAGTTCAGGGAACTGAATTTCAGGATTCCATAGTAGATCTCCTTATTATGTTCACTCCTTGATGTCCTTCCCCAGATCTCCTTGGATTGATGTTGATCTGAGGCAGCTGAAGACTAAGGGGTGGAGGTTGCAGTATTCTTAGAGGAGAACCAGCTCTGAAGAGGAAAGCCTGGCATTGTATGCTAACTATGGTGAGTATCTGTAGGTTATCACACTGGAAAAGATTGCATTCCTGTCATGTGATAGCTGAAGGTAAAAGTTGCCAAGCTCAACTCTTCAGCACTATAGATAGATTGTTGTCTGCAATCAAGAAGAGTTTTTACAGCAGAAATGTGCAATAAGTTTAACCAATTTTTCATTAGCATGGTGTCCTTCATGTAGGCTGAAGTCTCCTCAGGTTGCCTGTCATGGGCCAGCAGTACTCATGAATTGAGGGCCTTGAGCACTCTCTTACCTTGGAAGAAGTTTGATCCAGCCCTGTTTGAGGAGGTTTTCTGACTGGTTCTGGGACTGCACCCCATGTACTGTATTTTGGATGTATAGTCTGCCAGCTTTCTCCCAAGTTGCTGGTCAACCCTGGCCAAGATTCTCAGGTGTTCCCTTTAGAAGGGCACATTAACCACTGGGTCTGAAGAGGGCAGTGGTGAAACCCCTTCTGAAGAAATCATTACAGGACCCTGACAATCTGACAAATTACAGGCCTGTCTCGAACCTCCCATTCATAGGGAAATTTATTGAGAAGGTACAGTAGTTGCAGTGCAGCTACAGAACCATTTGGAATGTTGTTTATTGAAAGAGTCGGAATTATAAACTTTGAGCTACAAGCTCATTTACAAAGGATACTTGTCATACAGTGGGAGGGGGAAGACAAATACAGGGGTATAGCAGCTAGGAGGCATTGTTGATAGTACATCAGATTAGACAAACAGTAATTAATGTTACAGGGTAATATAAACAAAACATCACAACATCCGAGTTGTAGGTAACTAAACCCGAAGTCGTCGGTGTCATGACAATAAAGTTAAAAGTGTAAAGCCCAACTCAGAACAAGTTTTCAGAGCTCATCGGTAGCAGTTATATAGCTTTGTCAAAGACCCAGAGGGTACCATTAGAAAGTGCCAGAGCAGCTGTAGGGGAGGAAAGCTAAGTGTTAGTGGGATAAGGGTAGACAGCAGCAGACCAGTCAGGGGCCAGAGCAGCCGAAGATATAGAAGGCTATAGGTTAGTGGGATATGGGGAAACAGCAACATTAGGTAGGATTGGCCACAAGGGTGGGGTTAAAGGGAGGGGTGGGGGAGTGGGGAAAGTAGAGAGTATATTAGATGAAATCTAGAATGGGTGGCGTTGGGATGATGGCTGGTGGGAACGAGGGGGGAGGGTGCATGGTGGGAAGGTGGTTGGGAGAGGAAAGGGGAGTAGTGGACCTTGTGGGTCCATGTGATCCGAACATGATGATCCTGAGTCTAGCCCAGGACCAAAGTAGGCTAGTTATGACTGGGATTGACTGTTACAGTAGCAGAGAATGTGGGGGGGAGGGGGATATATTTCCAAGGCTTTGTTTTTTAAGTGGTTGAGGTGAGTGAGGCTTGCAGTTGCAAGGGGAAGTTCATCTATCCAGGTGAGAGCCCTAACTGCAAAGGCACGACAGAATAAGGCTTGCAATGACAGGGGTGCAAGTCCAAGGAGTGCCTTCTTCCATAGGAAGCAGGACTGGAGTTTAATCCAATCCATAAGAGTAAGTCATTTTGTCCTGACGTACAGATCACAAGTATGCGTAAGACGATCAGCATCTAGCACAAATCTACAGGCTTTATTTAGGGTGATATGAACTCTGTGCAGGCTGGTCTCAGAGGCGGCACCATAAGCCATGTTCCTGGAATCCAGAATGGGTAGAATTGTGCCTGTAACTACCTGGATCCTCACCTCAAGGGTGAGGCAGAACTGAGGCCTTTAGAGGGCTCCTAACTTTCTATTGGTGGCAGTGCTGTGAATGTGCTCATCAGAGGAGACAGACTCAGATCCTAAGGTACCAGAATGATGACACTTGCTCAAGGGTTGAATAAGAGTTGGTGGTAATAGTGAATAGTGTAGTGGATTTCCTCTTGCGATGATCAGCAAAGAGCATCTTCTTTGTTTTTTGCTGTTGAGCACTAGTAGGCTGTCATTGAACCACCTCTGTAGGAGGTCAAAATTGTGCTGCAGGTTCTTGGTGAGCACTTCTTGGCTGGAGTTTTGAGACAAAACTACTGTGTCATCAGCACAGAGCAGGATCATAGAGGTGGGTCATGTGTCATGCAGGTTGTTGACAAAGAGGCTAAACAAGAGTGATCCCAATATGGACCCCTATTGGGACCCCGACCATAACTTTGCAAGTCTCTGAGATGGCCTCTTTCAAATTTTACCTGCTGTGAGCACTCAGACAGGTAACTGCAGAACCACCTTAGCATGTTAGGGGACAGCTCTAGACAACTTAACCTTTTGAGCATCAGATGGTGATTCACAAGGTCAGAAGGTCTTGGTTAGATCTATATAAATGTCCTCAACCTGGTGGCCTTGATCTAGTGCCTCATGCACATAGCTGGTGAAATCAATTAGGGCAGTGTTGGTGCTGTGCATCTTGTGGAATCCATGCTGTTGTGGGCATAGAAGGTTGTATTTATGCAGGTGGTCCGTGAGATGATCCTCTATTATTCTTTCCAATGCTTTGGAGAGCAGGGATAGGTCTGGAGAGCTGTGCCTGTCTGTAAATGGCGCATTGATCCCTCCACACTTGACAACGCCCCTTAGACAGCACTCAAACTCACCCCCCCCACCCTCACCCCCCTAGCCTAATGTCTCTGTTATTACCAGCATGTTCTCAGCTGCATCATTTTAATGTCTATCAAACTGTTAAACATGTATGTTGTATCATTGTAATGTCTACCCAAATTGCTTAAAATGTACGCTACTGCACTATGTAACCATAAGTATGTGACACTTACGCTGTAACCAAAATGTATTCTTCTGTTTGTTCTCAATGTGACGTGGTACCTTTGGAAATGAGCCTCTGGCTCAAAGGTTGTAAACCAATGTACAAATAAATAAATAAATAAATAAGATGTGCCTGTATTTGGATACTAATGCCCGATCCCCTTCTTTGAGCACAGGTGTGACCACGGCAGATTTCCATGTACTCAGACAGGCAGACAGGCGAAGTGAAAGGTTAAAAAAACTTAGTAATGGGAACAGTGACCTCAGAGAGGGTGATAGATATCAGTTTCATCTTGATGCAACTGCTTCCCATCCTTGTTTTGTCCAGGACTCGTGCAAGATATTTTTTTGTTTCCTTGCAGGTTACCCATCTGAAGTAAAAGGTTGGGCAGGACATACCATTGGGCGAGGTGGGCAGTCATTCAGTGGGTGTTGTTCCGTCGGGGTTGTTAGGCAGTGTAAGTGGTAGGACTGTGCTGTAATCTATGAATGCC
The DNA here is from genome assembly GCA_016271365.2 of Neoceratodus forsteri. Classification (NCBI taxonomy): domain Eukaryota; kingdom Metazoa; phylum Chordata; order Ceratodontiformes; family Ceratodontidae; genus Neoceratodus; species Neoceratodus forsteri. Next base: position 1,283,621,386 of record CM057454.1, on the reverse strand, counting down.
TTGTTAAAGATATTGGCCATGGTGGCATCATCAAGTATTACTTCCCCATTACGGTGAACCATGGAGGGAGGGGTCCTGTCACTGGTTCTAGTAAGGTTTTTAATTGAGGTCCAAAATTTGTTCCCATCCCCCCATCCCTGAGACTGCAGGTTCTTGTATGCAGCTTTGGCCTGACGGATTGCCCAAGTGCATTTGTTTTGGGCTGCTTTCTAGTTTTGGACATCTATTGGTGTCCCTGTTGCCCTAACCTGGTGCCAAAGGAGATCCTGCCATCTCATCATAATGAGCAGTTGTGGTTTGATCCAGTCCATTTTGCGACCATTAATCATCTTCATATGGTATGGGGCAAACTTAGCAGCAGCTGCATTGAAGTAGGTGAGGAAGAGCTGCAGGGCTGGGTCAATAGAAGTGCATGAGTCTAAGAAGCTCCAGTCTGTGTCTTTAAGGTGGTTCCTAAATTCACCCATAGAGCTATTTCTTATAACTCTGTTCCTCACCATTCTTGGGAGATGTTTGGCCTGTTTTGTTGACCACAGACACCGGATGATAGAGTGATCTTTGTGTCTGGCCTGTTTTGTTGACCACATACACCAGATGAGAGAGTGATCTTTGTGTCATCTGCAAAAAGACATACTTTTCCTTCCAGAGGGACTGGAAGGAAAAGTATGCTTTTCTGCAGATGACACAAAGATCTGCAACAGGGTTGATACACAAGGAGGCGTGGAAAGGATGAAAAGGGACTTGGCAAGGTTGGAGGAATGGTCAGAAGTATGGCAGCTAGGATTCAATGCAAAGAAGTGCAAAATAATGCACCTGGGAAACAAGAACCCAGGGAAAGAATACACAATAGGTGGGGAGGTAGTAACAACAACAAAAAAGGAAAGGGACCTGGGGGTAATCATATCAGATGACCTTAAGGTTAGCAAACAACGTGAGAAGGCAGTAGGGAGGGCTGGGGGTATACTGGGATGTATAGGGAGAGGCATCAGCAGCAGAAAACAGGAAGTTGTTATCCCTCTGTACAGACAGTTGGTGAGACCCCATCTGGAGTACTACGTCCAGTTCTGGAGACCCCATCTCCACAAGGACATAGACAGGATAGAGGCAGTCCAGAGGAGGACAACTAAAATGGTGCAGGGTCTGCAAGAGAAGCCATATGAAGAGAGACTAAAGGAGCTTAATATGTATACCCTTGAGGAAAGAAGGAGAGGGGGACATGATAGAAACTTTTAAGTACCTCAGTGGAATCAACAAAGTCAAGAGGTAGCATCTTTCAGAAAAAGGATGTGCAAGAACAAGGGGACACAATTTAAAGATAGAAGAGGCGGTTCAGGGCAATGTGAGGAAGTATTATTTCAAAGAGAGGTAGTGGATGCATTGAACAGCCTTCCTGAGGAGGTTGTGGGGTCTAAAACTGTGGGAGAATTCAAGAATGCATGGGACAGACATAAGGCAATTCTTGTGGGGGGGGTAGGAAGAAATAGGCTGTTGGTTAACTAGGATCTGTGGCCTATCCTGTAGGTAGGGAAATGGGCAGACTTGGTGGGCCAAGCGATCCTTATCTGCCGTCAAAGTCTGTGTTTCTATGTTTCTATCGTTCAGGGTGTCTGGGAGTACCCTGACATTAGTTAATCTTGCGGGGTGTGTTGATAGCACCCAGTCAATCAGAGTGCTTGTGCCTGTACGGTAGTTAAATCTGGCACAACTCTTGACCAGCTGTGTTAAGAAAAGTTTGGATACCAGGTCCCTGTGTGGAGCACTAGAGCTGGCAAGACAGTTAGAATTAGTCTCCACGTATGATAGTTTATTTGTTCTGGCTTGCCTTAGAGTAGTGGTTAGCGAATGCTTTGAGCCCTGCTTGCTAGCAGCCTGGGGGAATGTAAACTGCCATAATAGTCAGTCCCCCCACCTATCAGTATTTTTAAAGCCAGACATTCGCAGTCATTGCTGACAGCATCCAGCTGGACTCTGTGGCATTGCAGATGGTTGCAAGTGTAAATTAAACACCCACCACCTCTCTTCCCAGTGCTGTTCTGCCTGTGCAGGTTGTATCCAGGTATGGAGACTACTGAGTTGGCGGTACAAGTGGTGAGCCACATCTCCATCAAGGCAGTGACATCTGGCTGAGAAAGTGCCACCCAGGCATCGAACTGTGTTAGCTTGGCTAGGAGGCTACCAATGTTCATTGCCATGATCTTCTGTTGTCCTGTGGGTGAGGTGGTCCTGGTATGAGCTGACATAGGACCAGGGTTAGGGTGGATGTTTCTGGAGATTAGCAACTATATTAAAATGAGTGCTCTATAGTTTTGGGGAAAGGGGTTTAATTTTTGCCCTTGGCAAATCCTGGGTAGCGTATTTGGCAGACGGGGGCCCTAGTGCAAGGGCGTAGCTACCGATACGCCAGACACACCACGGCGTGCTGTTGCAGATCAGCGGGGGTAGCAGGCGCCAGCTGGTCTCTGCATTCCTTTGTTTGTTTTTTTCCCCGCATTTCCCAGGGTTTTCCCGGCCAGTCTTTGTCCTTGTTTTTTAGGTCAGAGGGGGGTGGGGTGGGATCAGCTTAAGCCTAACCTGTTTACAACTCCATCGCACCTGATTGAGAAATATGTTGCTGTCTCTCAATCAGGTCCGTTTGCCAAGAAATGAGGCGTGGTACTGGGTTAGTAAGGGGCGGAGTTAAGGGCAGGCAGGCTTTTTAAATGCCCCTGTAAAACACTGCGTGGTCTATGTTTTTTGAATTGCGACTGGAGAGAAGACAGGACACAGTGGAGAGTCGGGATCAGGATGGAGCTATTAGATGGGAGTCACAGCCAGAGGATTTTCGGGAAGGTGCTGTCAGTGTCTGCTGTTTTCACTCTTGTGAGGCCGGGGAAACCGCTGAGTGAATTTCGCCGCCACAGACTGAGAGACTCGAGAAAGGGAGAACGCGAGCGCGACTAGCGAGGATTCTGAGGACTCAAAATGAGAGAAACGACATCAAGTTGCAAACAAGAAGCAACCGCCATCGGAGTCAGCCAGTCAGACGAGAAAAGTCAAGAAAAGATAGACGAGTCTGAGTTTGGACTGTCCTGGGACCTAAGACTCCTAACAGTCACCACACTGAGCTGAGCTGCCAGCTGAGGCACTTCAGGTGAGTCCCTTTAATCTTTTAGGGCAGTGGCCATGGGTACCTTGCTGGCTTGCTTTTAATCTCATCTAATCTGCTGGAGAATGGTCTGACTACCTATTCTCTCTCCTCATGCTTACCCTACCCCATGATTTGCCATGCGTTCTGTCACAATAGGGCTCCTAGTCCTTCACGCTGCCATTTGTGGCACACTTTGTGCGTGGTAGTACTAGTGGCTGGCAGAGTAATGGGGCACCCAGTTTTTACCTGTTTTACACAGTCACCGCTAGTAACGGAGAACCAAGCCTCAAGGGAGAAGAGAGAAAATGTTGCTGACAGCAGGGAGCACATAGTGAGACTGGAACTGCAGAAAAATCGGGGGGGGGTGTTAAGGGACTAGGGGTGACACAGTCGTTGGGGAGCTCTGGTGCAGGATTCAGTGGGTCGCTAAGTTCATAGATCTGCTGTTTAGCCACTCAGTCAAATTGCAATATATAGCGAGTAAGTGTTTTCCATAACACTAATGAGAAACGTGTACGCCCTTGTGTCAGATCACTTCTCTCTGTTCAGATTAGACCAAGAAGACCTGACTAGAGTTTGGACCAATGAAAAGTGTTTTGTTAATTTTACACTCAATACAAATTGATTTTAGAAAACAGTCGCACAAGGAACTGAATGGAGAGAAGTGTTTTCGTGGGTGCACGGATATTTTGGGAACTGGCCCCTTCCTTCCCACCCACTCGAGCAGTTCCAGCATTGTGTGTGTGTGTGTCCACTCAACTGAGATGTAATATTCATTTTTAGTGCTGCTTATTGCTTCCATCCAGTTTTGCAGGGGCAAGGCAAGGATTCAAGCATACACTGGGGGTGGGGGCAAGGAGCCTGCAAGGTCATACACTGCAACAGTGCTCAACCATCTCAGGACCAGGGAATGACTGGGACACACCCTGTTAAGGTGGGTGCCTGTGAAGAAGTGAGACTCCTAGTACTGAAAATTTAGGCTGTACATAAAATGTAGACCATTCTGCATTGCAAGGTTTACCCAAATCAGTACTTTTTTTTTTTTACTTATTTGAAAACGGCACAATGAGCTGAGGCTCATTTCCAGGTGCGAGGAGAAGGGAATAGAGAGGCTATAGAAACAATTTTCAGGAAGTTTTGATAATGCTGCCACTCTGAGCTCTTGGCTGGGGGCTTTAGGAATAGTTGCCCTTCAGAGGTATTAGCGGCTGAGTGGTGAGCCAGATTAACAGAGTACACGGCTGCTGTGAGTGTAGTCCACTGGGGTGGGGCGGGGGATCTTAGTTTTTATTTATTTTTTTGTTTTAGTCCTTTTTTACATTACACAACTTTCTGTCTTGTAGGATGAGGGGTGCTGTGGGAACTGGGAAGGGAACTAGAGTAGACAGTGTTTTCTTCATGTGGGAACTTGCTGACGTTGAACTTGTGATTTCCAGATGTGATCACTTGGCATTGAGTGGACTGCTGCTTGCCTGCAATGGTGTCCCTCAATTTAGAATTTTTCAAGCTGACAGTCATTATGTGGCTGTCTTATTACTGTTTTCTTTTCACTTTACAAGCAGTTCTGAATTGAATTGAACTGTTTCCTTTATTGTTGACTGAACAGTTCTGTATGTTGGGACAAGCAGAATAGGACTATGAAGCACAACAAAGGGAACAGTCTGTTAATTCCAATTGCAGTTATTACTGGAGGAAGAAAAATAATTCTTCTTCTGTCCAGAAACTTTGAATATAGCTGCTCATAGTTTCAAGTTTAACTGTGTGGTTATCTTATAACTGTAGGTGTTCTGTGTTTGTTTTTTTTTCCAATTTGTTCATGGCATTATTTTATTGCTGGTGGTGTTACCCTCTCTAACTTTGGCAAAGCGCTGTTGAATGCTATGGTTTTCCAAATACAATAAACTAAACTGAACTCACACTTGTTCTAGACAGTGTCTTGTCCGCTTGGCTGATGTGGCTCTTCATAACACAGTGCAAGCTGCTTTGTGAAGGAGCATCAGATTTTAAGAGTTGTGAGCAGAATTTTAAAATTAATTTTACATTTTTACTCAAGATTACAAATGAGAAAAATAATTTGGTATGGGAGGCAGAGTACCTAAACCAAATTCTGCTCATTGTAACTAAAAGGTATTCTGGTGGCTGGCTAGTTTGAATGGACCTCTGTGGGACTGGCTACCTTGATGTGGTACAGAGGCTTGTCACAATACAACATTGTAACTTGGACAATCTGGTACAGAGGCTTGTCACAATGCAATATTGTAACAAAAAGCCAGTCTGTTAGTCTGACAATCTGTTGATGGTGTGCTGGCATACAACACAGAAAAATGACACTAGCATCTGAGAGGGCATGGACGGTGAGGGAGAGGTAGCTCACCCTAAAGGGGGGGTGGGTAGCGATGAGTCCACTTGGTGTGCAGCTCAGAAATTCCTGGCTACACCCTGCCCTAGTGTTAGGTGAAATCTAGGGAATAGGCAAAAAGCTGGGCCCAAGGTCCCTGTATGGGTAGAGGTCAAGGTGGGGTGTACCATGGTGATAGTGGGAGGAGACTGTAGACTACAGGTCTCCCACTGTGCAGCTTTACCATTTTGTATGGGCAGGTAGCCTTGGTGGTAGAAGCTGTTTGCTCTGTCCGGATATATTTGCTCCAGGGCAAACACCAACAGCAGGGGTAATTGTATAACTGCTCCTCCAGGAGAGAGGCATGTGCTCACTTTGGTGTTCATTATTGTCAGTCAATGCTTCTGGCCTTAATCCACTAAACTTTTCACTTTTGGTCCTTTTGTACTTTGTCCAAAGTGAGTGCATGGGAGTTGAGTGTTGTACTGGATGTTATAGTAGACTAAACGTTTTTGTGACTGTATCTTTAAGGGAGGATCACTCAGTGATCAGAGGAAAGTGACTAGTGGGCAGGACTGTCTGGGAGAGAAAGAGTACTTCCTTCAGGAAGTCATGGACTTCGTCATTGACATGGTGTTTGAGTCACCCAGGCTGATGGTCCTGGGCAACTTCAACGCCTGGGTCGACGACAAACTCTCGCAATTTGGACAGCACTTCCTCCAGTTGATGACATCTCTGGACCTTACACAGATAGTTACCACTGCTACTCACAAACATGGTCACTGTCTTGACTTAGTCTTCCTCCTGGGAATCGAAGCCTCTGACTTGGTTGGTTGGTCCGATCACTACACCGTGGGGTTCAGTTTTAGTGCCCCCCCCTTCGTAGGCCTACCCCTGTGGAGATGGTCAGGTACCATGCTTTATGAGATGTAAGTTCTCAAGGCCTAATGGTGGTGCTTGACCTATCATCCCTCCTAGTGGCAAACAATGACCCAGAGGCCCTCATGATGGCTTATAATTCGGCCATTTCATCAGCCCTGGATGTCATTGCTCCCATCCGAGTTCATACTCTCTCCCTTCACCCTCGATCCCCATGGTTTGATGAGACTCTGAGGGATATGTGGTGACTAGGACGAAGGTTAGAGCGTTGCTGGTGGAAATCCGCCCTTGATGCCAACCACCTTAGATTGATGGACCATTATCAAGTCTATCAATCTGCAAACACCAGTAAGAAGGCAGAGTTCCTGTCCGGGGAGATTGCAGCTGCTCAGAATCGACCAGCTCAGCTGTTTCAAACTGTGGACAGACTGTGCAGCCCAGCCTGTCTACAAGTTTGGAAAGCCTTTTCACAAGTAGAGTGTGATGAACTTGCTCGATTCTTTGCGACTAAGGTGGCTGACATCAGGGGGGTACTCCAATCAGCACACTCTATGGGCATTACTCTGGATCAGCATGAGGCCACTGCTCCTCGGCTTTCCTGTAGTACCTTCGACCGACCGGAGTTCATAGATATTATGTGGATTGTCCAGAGGGCTTCCCTATGTGCTGTAGTTTGGACCCAGGACCAACTTCCCTGATTTTGGGTTGTATTGATTCCATCAGTCCGGTCCTAGCTCGGATAGGCTGGTGCTCTTTGGAAACAGGTGAGTTTCCCAGCTCCTTGAAAGCACCACTCTTGAAGAAAGCTTCTTTGGACCCAGACTGCCATGCAAACTACAGACCAATCTCTAACTTCCCCTTTTTAGGGAAGGTGATTGAGAAAGTAGTAGCTGCACAGCTGGAGGACCATTTGACCATCTATAACATTTATGAACCCCTCCAGTCCAGATTTCAAAAGAGACATAGTACTGAGACAGTGCTGGTTCAGGTGCTCAATGATTTCCTGATGGCTAGAGATTGGAAGAGCCACTCCATCTTGGTTCTTCTGGATCTCTCATCAGCGTTTGGCACTGTGGACCATGGGGTTCTGCTTGGCCATCTGAGGTTCATTTGTGGACTGGCAGGTACTGTCCTCAAGTGGTGTACATTGTTCCTCATGGGAAGAACTCAGAGAGTGGTGTCCGGGGTTTATTACTCTGATCCACTTTCTCTGTTATATGGGGTACCTCAGGGTTCAGTGTTTTCCATGTTGTTTGCAGAGTATATGCTGCCTCTCAGAGATATTGTAAGAAGGTATGAGCTGAGGTTTCACTGCTGTGCTGATGATACCCAGATCTAACTTTCTTTTGCACCTGACCAGGATGGAGCTGTCTCGGTCTTCAATAGCTGCCTTGCAGAAATCCAGGAGTGGACGGATTCCAGATGGTTGAAGTTGAACTCGGAAAAGACAGAGGTACTGGTTGTGGATCTGGGTCACTGGATGAGGGGTTGTGGGCTGGTTCACCCTCTGGAATTTTTCTTGGGGCTTATCACTCCCGACCTGTGAACAGGTGCGAAACTGGAGGGTAATTTTTGACAAAGGGCTGAACTTGCATTTGCAGGTGTCGGCCATCGTCAAATCCTCTTTTTACCATCTGAGGAATATCTCCAGGATTAAGCACCTTGTTCCATTCAGTGACCTTCCTACTCTGATCCAGGCCTTTGTGTCCTCACACTTAGATTATTGCAACTCCCTTTACCTAGGGCTACCGGGGGTAGAAATCCGTCACCTGCTGCTAGTGCAGAACGTGGCGGCCTGGCTTTTCACGGGATCATCTCGGTCCTGTCATATTTCACCAGCGCTATGCGGACTGCACTGGCTGCCAGTACAGTGGCAGATTACCTTTAAAGTTGGTCTTCTGACTTCTAAAGCCCTACACAGACTGGGCCCGGAATATCTGAAAGCACTCCTGGTCCCCTACTACCCTGGCCAATCGCTCCGCTCAGCCTAGGAGAGGTTGCTAGAGAATCCAAGGGTGCGTCTGAAATCTTCTGGGGCCAGAGCATTTATGCATGTGGCCCCAACCCTTTAGAATTCTCTACCCTGTCAGTTACAGGAGTACATGACCGTGGAGGGATTTAAGCAAGCTTTGAAAACATGTCTATGGCACCAAGCATTCGGTGAATGATTGAATGATGATTTTAAATAATTTATGTTGTTAAGATGTTTAATATGTGATTTTAAGTTTGTTAGGCACCTTGGCATTTGAAAGGCACCATAAAAATAAAGTTTATTATTATTATTATTTAATAAATGATGGAAGTGGGCAAAAAAGTCAAGCAGGGGATGAGGTCTCAATCAAGTAACGATCCAGATTTCAAAGTTAGAGCTTGGCAGCCACGGGCTGGAATCAGGCTGGTTGAGAGTTTTTAAATTATGGGACAGCTGCAGGTTTTTCAAATTAAATTTGACAGTCCCCAGTTTTGAGAGTAAACAGGGAATGAGCTTTCAAACTAAAGGAGAGACCCAGGTTTTTTTTTAAATTAAAACTCAGCTGCCCTGGGTTTTCACATCAGGCTGGGAAGGGCTTTTAAATTAAGGGACAGCCACGTGGTTTTCAGATTAAATTCTGCAGTGGCTGTGCTGAGTGCACCTGATGAGCTAAATGCAGTGGCTGTGCTGGGTGCACTTGATGGGGTACATGCAGGGGCTGTGCTGAGTGCCCCGATGGGATAAGCGCAGTGGCTGTACTGAACATGTGTATTGTACAGATCTAGGACTGGATGACTTTTATCTGGTTTAGGCTCAACTCTTCAAAGACAGAGATGCTATTGGTGAAACCGGGTTGGGCAGCTGTGGCAATGAATAGTGATGATGTCTTGTTGCCATCGATAAGTGGCACCACTCTATGAGCAGTTGACAGAGTTAAAAACATGGGCATAATTGAAATAACAGACTGATGCTAGAACATCAGCTGTTATCTGTTGTCCACAATTGTGTTTACTATTTATGAAATATTGTTTGAATTCAGACCTCTCTAGCTCACTCTGACCTGGTAACATAAATGCATACTTTTGACTGCTCCCATCTGGATTTCTGTAATGCTGTTTACCCAGGGCTATCTGTAGGCTTGTGCATTATTTACAGATCATGTAGAATTCAGCAGCCTGGATGATTGGCAGGGCCTCTCAGTCCATGCATATCACTCTGGTTCTCTGGAAACTACACTGGCCGCTGGCAAAGTGGCACATCAACTTCACAATGATGTTTGTTGGTATACAAAGCCCTGCACAATTTGGGTGAATGCCACCTGAAAGACCTCCTGAAAGAATACATTCATGTCGTCTTCTTCATTCCACTGAGGTGGGTCTCTTTATGGTTTCACATTCCTGACTTAAATCTTTGGGAGACAGATCTTTCTGTGTTGCTGCTCCAATGATACGAAACATGCTTCCAGCTTCTATTAGAGGAGTCCTCTCTTTGAGATATTGCAAGAGTTTATGCAAAACATACTTTTTAAATCAGACCATTTGTATCATATGAACATATGAATTTGCCAGCAGATAAAGGCCTTATGGTGTATTCAGTCTGCTCAAGTATGCAGCTAGCAAGCATTATACTGCAGCTTCCCCTCCATCCTCTCCCCTGATCCTCCCTCTTACCCTATCCCATCCCATTATGAAACATTCCACTGTTCTACAGGATATCAATTCTGCAGGCAATGCATGCCATCCAGATACCACTCTCTCCATGAAAAAGAGTCTTCTCATTTCCCTCCTGAACCTCCCCCCTTCCAATCTGAGCTCATGACCTTAAGTGTCCCTACACCCACTTAACCTGAATAGTCCCTCCATGCCTGTCTTGTTTATTCCCTTCATGTACTTGAAGGTTTCAATCATATCCCCCTGTCTCTCCTCTTCTCCAATGAGTACATGTTCGACTCCCTCAGCCTGCTCACGTAGAATATGTCCCCTAGTTCCTGGATCATCTTTGTTGCCCTGCACTGCACCCCCCTCCAGTAACTTAATGTCCCTCTTCAGGTTTGGGTGCCTGTACTACACACAGTACTCCAGGTGTGGCCGAACCAGTGACCTATACAATGGCAGGATCACCTCCCCTCTCCATGAAGATATACCCCTGGCAATACAACCTAGCATTTTGTTGGCCTTTGCAGCTGCCTTCCTGCATTGTGCTGAGTTGCTCATTGAGCCTGTTATAATCACCCCCAGACCCTTCTCCTCCTATGTCTCAGCCAGCTGACCCCCCCAGGTAGCTTCTTCTTGGGTTTTTGCCCCAAAATGTAGCACCTTGCACTTTTTGGCACTGAACCCCAACTGCCAGGTGTCCGATCAGGTCTCCAATTTTGACAGATCATCTTGCAACCCTTGCCACCCTCCCTAGATCATCAACTACTGCTCCCATCTTGGTGTCATCTGCAAACAAACTGATCTTGCCCTTGATGCCAGTTGAGATGTCTGATGTGAACAACCCAAACACTGGTTCCATCACTGAGCCCTGCAGTACGCCGCTTGTCACTGCCCTCAGAGATGAGAGCTTCCCTCCCACCACCACCCTCTGTTGCCTTCCCTGTAACCAGCTTACTACCCATCCCACCTTTTTGGCCCCTGTACTTGTACCTGCCAGCTTGCTACCCAGACTTCCATGTGGCACCAAGTCAAATGCCATACTGAAGTCCAGAAACAGGACATCCACAACATGGCCCTTGTCCAACTGTCAAGTTAACCAGTCATAGTAATCCACCAGGTTGGTCTGACAGGATCTACCCATGACAAACCCATGCTGCCTAACTTCCTGCAGCCCATTGGTCTCCAGAATCGACACCAGCCTCTCCTTCAGGAAAGTCTCCATTAGTTTTCCCACAATGGATGTGAGGCTTACTGGCCTATAGTTTCCTGGTTCATCTTTGGGACCACTGTTATGTAGGGGTACCACGTGAGCCATCCTCCAGTCCTGAGGTACACTTCCTGAAACCAGGGAGGCATTGAGCAGGTCTGCTAAGGGCCCCACCAGGATTTCTGCCAGCTCTCTGAGTACCCTGGGGTGAATGCCATCTGGCCCTGGTGCATTCTTCACCCTCAGTGCCCTCAGGACCTCTAGTATCCTGCCCTCTCTAATTCCCCATCTGTCACCTCCTCCCCCCTGAGCATGACCTCCCACCCCTCCTTGGTAGCGCCCATCCTTTCTCCCTAGTAAACATTGAGCAGAAGTATTCATTAAGAACTTCTGCCTGCTCTGCCCTGTTTTCACCCACCCCACCCTTCTTAATCATTCTATTTTGTCCCTACAACTTCTTTTCTCCCTGATGTACCTGGAGAATTATCTTTCCCCCTTCTTGATGCCTTACGCCAGCCTGAGCTCCCTGGATGACTTGGCTGCCCTTACTTCCTTTGTCACCTCCTTTGATTCCTTCAGGTAATCCTCTCTGTCCTCCCCTCTCCCTTTTTTTTAGCCTCCCACAGGTGGCACTTTTATTTCTTACTTTCTCTATGACCCCCTTGCTCAATCAGCTGGGTTTCTTGGCCGTAGCTCTTACTCTGGACCCTGATGCAGGTTTTGGTTGCCTCCTCAATCCCCAGTTTTATGGCCTCCCACCTCTGGTTAGTGTCTATAGTAGTTTGGATTCTGGCTAGATACCTCTTAACTACCTCCCCCATCCTTCCGAAGTTGGCCTTCCTGAATTTCAGCACTCTTGCAGCTGTTTCTACTCCCTTCTTACACATTTTCAATGTGAACCACACTGAGTGGTGGTCACTCCCTGCCAGTGGTTCTTCCACCTCCAGCTCCTTCACAAACTCCCCATTTGCCAGCATGAGGTTTAGGGTGTTCCCTAACCTGGTTGGCTCACATACCATTTGCATTAGGAATCTATCCTGGAATGCATCCAGAAGTATCTGCTCCCTCCTATTCGTGGTGGCTTCAGTACTCCAATCTACTCCGGGCAGGTGGAAGTCCCCCACAATCACTGTGCTTCCCTTTCTGCAGACCCTTCTGATCTGTCCCACTAGTTCCCTGTCTATCTCCTCTGTCTGAGATGGTGGCCTGTACAGAGTCCCATCCTGAGAGTCCTATTCTTGGAATCCTGAATTTGCATCCATAACAACTCTGTACTACCCTCTTCCCCCTCCTCACAAACACATTTCAGCCCTTCTCTCACATACAGTGCCACCCCCCACCCTTCCCATTTATCCTATCTCTGTGCAATGTCTTATAGCCTGGTACTGCCAGGTCCCAGTCCTGGTAATGGGTGGCCCATGTTTTGGTGATGGCTGCCATGTCCACCTCCCCTTCTGCCATGAGAGCCTGTAGCTCCACTGTTTCCTTCCTTAGGCTCCTAATGTTCAAGGTGACCACTTTTCACCCTTTTTTACTTCCCCCCTCCCCCCCCTTGCTCTCCCTTCATAGCATCCTCTCTAGTACTCCTTTTTTTCCATTGCTTCTAGCATGGGGGGGGGTAAGCTCATCCATTTTCCCTTCCTGTGGATTCTATGTGCCTCCTACCCACTTGCCACCCCCTACTCCTAGTTGAGATGCCCTTCTTTTGCTATGTAATCCCCCATCCTCTGCTTCAATACCTTCTTGCCCTCCTCAATTAGGTGAAGTCTATCATTACCATAGAGATCACTGTCCTTCCAGGTCCCTTCCCACTCACCCACCAGCCGATAATCTTTGGATTGGCACCAGGTTCTTAGCCATTTTTTTAAATTCCTCTATCCACAGTTTCCTTGCAGTGCCCGCCCTGAGCACCGGACATACTTCTGAGAAAGCTACTGATCTTACTGCCTTCTCACATACTGGTCCTAGTTCCTCAAACCTTCCCTGAACTACCTATATCATCTCTCTCTCTCTCACTAGGTCATTTGTCCCCGCATGCAGAACTATATGTGGTTTCACCCTACCCCCTCCTAGCAAACTTTAGAACACAGTGACCCACCCTTTCTGCTGTCATTCCTGGCATGGCCTCCACCAATATGTGACTATGCCTCTCTCCCTTGCTTCCCCATCTGACTCCTGTTAGTATTGAATCTCCCAGCACTAAGATTCCAACCTCATTTCCATAAGCCACATTCCCTGGTGTTCCCTTCATCCCAACCCCTCTCCCTGGACTCCCCCTCATCCTCCAGCACAGTTTTTCCCCATTCCACCCCGTTGAATCATCCCCAGTTTTTGTCCTGCCTGTGCAGTGTTCCTCCAGACTATTTTTAGTTTCTTCTCTGATCGCTCCCTCTGTCACATCACCCAGTCTTGCCAGTACTGTGAATCAGTTTTTTGATGCCCCCCACTACCACATACTTTCTCCTTCCTGCCACCAGCCCCCATTTGCTACTGTTTCTATGTCCATTATTTCCCCCTTGCCCATCCTCCATTCTTCCCCTTTTCTGCTCTCTTTTGCCCCTTGAACTGTACCCGCTGTCTCAGTTCCCATCCGCCACCCTTTTCGTGCGCCTTCCCTGTATTGGTTCTATTTGTTCTTCCATCTCAGTTCCCCATCAATGTACTCTGCCTTTTGGGTTGTTATCCACTGCAGCCCACCATTCCATCCTTAGCTCCTCCTTTTGACCTCTGATCTCATTTTTAAGCTGCATTATTTGTCTGCACACCAAGCAACCCCCTAATCTCCATGAAATTTTTAAAAAGATTGGCGTCCACAGTTGTTACAGCCTACCTCCCTGCTCATCTTTCTATTCCCCCAACAGCATCCCCCCACTCTCACAAAGGAAGCCCATCAAACCCCCATGCATCCTCCTTTCTTTCATTTCTTGTTTTGTTCATGTTTCACCAGTACAATGAATATTGTAACTAAAAACATGTATATACTATCTGTTTAAGCTATACTGCATTTAAAAAAGTTACTAATATTTTCTTAAATCCAAGATTATCATGCACTTTTCTTATCCTTCTGTCCTTTTCTTTTTCTCACAAGAATTTATGCCCAGCCAAAAACAGTTATACAATGTATCACATAAGCTTTAGGAATTTTAATCTATTTTATGCTCACAGAGTTGGCACAAGGAAAAGGTGCTACAATGCTTCTAAAAGTAACAACTTAACTTAAAACAAGCAGAGCACTCAAACCTCAATAACTTTCAAGGGCACCAGTCTCATATCAACACAGATTTATTACACAAAACAAATAAAACAGAGGCAATAGCCTGACGCATTTCGGATGCACTCCATCATTTTTCAAAGGCTAACTACTTTTAAAATTGTGGTCATTAAATACCCATCCAACAGAATGTCATGATGATGTCATAACAATTATCACATTTCATTAGTAACATAGCAAGCTTTCATCTTACTACTAAAAAAACACAGACCTTTGTGCTAACGCATACAAGTAAAATACTGACATGCAACAATTCTTAAATATAGAAGAAAGCATATAATAACATTCAAAACAGTTTATTTATTTATTTATCGAAAAGTTTCACCAGGTAAGGTACACTGAATAACAAGTTGCTCGTCTTCCGGTATGACCTGGGGGAAAGAGTGATGGATGTTACATAGTAGCAATGAGTTCACACATAATTATACAATAACATAAAAAGCATAGACATAAAAAGTATAGATTGAAGTATTTACATGTAAGAATTCAAATGTTAACGCTAAACTAGCAAAATACCAGATAGTAGAAGGGGTGGAAGAGTTTTTTTCTCAACAAGAGGGAAAGAGCACATACCATTACATTAAACATTTCATAACAAGCTTCTAAAATTACAGCTCCATGTCATCAATTGTCTGTTTCTTTGCTTTTTTAAAAATGGTTTTAACTGGAAACTTTGATTCAAGACCCACTTTTTACTGCCATCTCAAATGATTATCCAAAATGCTTCTCTAGTGAAGAGTGTCATTAAGTCCCCAGGTTTCTGGAAAACTTTGTCAATGCCCATGAATCGAAATTTATGCTCACTTTTATCTGCAGCATTCATAATTTGAGCTACTTTAGCATAAGTGCCATCCTTCTTTTCTATTACGCTAACATGCTCTTTAACCCTAGTTTTAAAATTTCTTAGTGTTTTACCTATGTAAAATGCTTTACATTTGCATGCAGCTAGATCTATGATCCCTACTGAGTCACATGTTATCAGCTGTCTGATTTCAAACGTTCACCCTGAATTTTGATCTTTAAATCCTTTCCCTGTTCTGATATACAAACAACAGTTACAATTTCTGCAGGGGAAACACCCCACATGCCTTTGATTATTCATTCTACTTGTCCCTTCAGAAAAATGGCTATGACACTGTTTATCCTCTAAAGTCAGTGTCTTTTTGTAAGCTATCCATGGTGGGACTTGAACAAGATCTCTAAGGTCAGGGTCACGTCTTAAACATGTCAATGTGTTTTTATAATCCCATTTTTAAAAAAGTGAAGAAACGGACAATTGATAACATGGAGCTGTATTTATTTATTGCATCCAGATTATGCTTCAAGCAGTGAAATTTTAGGAGTGTGTCATGAAATGTTTAATATAATCAGGTGTCAGCTAGGTGTCAGCATGCCTCAGTTGGTAGCACATCCGCCTCTGGACCAGAAGATCGTGGGTTCTTGTCCCACACCGGGACTGGACTTGCACCTAAAAATCGCTGGCATCCGAGTGCAGTATTGGGGGTGCTGTACTGCTGGGGTGTGCCGTCCTTTGGATGAGACGTTAAAACCGAGGTCCCTTCTGCCCATCCTGGTGTTGTCCTGGTGGGTGTCCAGGTGGAAGTAAAAGAACCCAGGGCACTCTTCACAAAGAGTAGGGAACATTCCCGGTGTCCTGGCCAACATTCCCCTTCCCATAAACTGATTCATGCAATTATCCAGGCTGTGTGTGGGTGATGATGTGCGATATGGCTGCCACCACACATTCAGTCACTTCACTACCTGTCTAGCATTGCTTGTAAAGTGCTTTGGATGTATGAAAAGTGCTCTATAAATGCTGATTCTTCTTCTTCTAATGGTATGTGCTCTTTCCCTCTTGTTAAGGGAAAAAACTCTTCCACCCCCCCTCTACTATCTGGTATTTTGCTAGTTTAATGTTAACATTTTAATTCTGGCATGTAACTGTTTTAAATGTTATTATATGCTTTCTTCCATATTTAAGAATTGTTGTATGTCAGTATTTTATTTGTATGTGTTAGCACAAAGGTCTGGTTTTTTTTGGTTGGTAGTAAGATGAAAGCTTGCTATGTTGCTAATGAAATGTGATAATTGTTTTGACATCATCATGGCGTTCTGTTGGATGGGTATTTAATGACCACAATTTTAAAAGTAGTTAGCCTTTGAAAAAGGATGGAGTGCATCCGAAATGTGTCAGGCTGTTGTCTCTGTTTTATTTGTTTTATGTAATAAATCTATGTTGATATGAGACTGGTGTCTTGAAGGTTATTGAGGTTTGAGTGCTCTGCTTGTCTTAAATTAAGTTGTTACTTTTAGAAGCATTGTAGCACCTTTTCCTTGTGCCAAATCTGTGAGTATAAAAATGTTCCGATTTAAAGAGTGTTTGTGCACAGGTTGTGGTAGGAACTACTGTTCCAAGTGTAAAACCTCACTAGGAGCACTATATAAGTCTCATTTTAAATTTAAGAATTAAAAATGTCATATGAAGCTACACCAAATCTAAGCTTCACACAATGAAATGAAACTGTTCAAGGACCACTGGATTACATGAATGACCTGCTGGAGACAGCTGTTAGAAGCAATCCCTTTCTAGCTGAAAATGTAGAAAATGAAAATTGGACTACAGACGAACAGAATCTTTTGAATGCATTTAGAGAACTAGAAAGAATGACAAACCAGTGGAGAAAAACCTATTGGAACACTATGAGTATGGAGGCATATGTGGCGGTAAAGAGAATCCCTCGGGGACTGAGACTTGTAAAAACCCCAGGCTGTGGCCAGGGTAATTAAGAATTTTTAAAGGCATGGGAGAACATTTTAATAGAAGCAAGTTGTAAACTTATTGACCTGATAATAAAATACAGCAAGAAAAAAGAAGAAGCATTGAAAGTTGAGATTAAAAATAAAGAGAAGGAAGTATTGAACTTTCAACAGCATTCTGACTTTGAGTTTATGAATAAAAAGTTAAAAGATTCAATTGCCAGAATGGATAGTGATTTGAAGGCAGCCAAGCAAATTAAGTTTGTCAGAGATAAAAATGATTATGAATCAGGCCTCATTTTCAGCTGGAAGAAAAGCCCAAAGGGAACTATGAAAAATAGAAGCAGACATGTTTCATTTGATTTCAGCAGTGCAAGCGATTCAGAGGTGGAAGAGGAATATTCCCCAGAACTATTTTTACCAGGCCAGACAGGAAGCAGCGCCACCATACCAGTTACACAGGAGCCCTCGCATAGAGCAAACAGGAAGAGAAATGGACAATGGAGGAGAACAAGGAAGGGGGAAGAAGAAAAAGAGGGTGTGGACAAGGTTCAGGATGACAGCATAGTTACTATTGACCACAGAATCGCAGGGGCGGGTGCCCTATAGACATAAAGGAACAAGTGAAAGCACAAGTACTAAATCTTTCTAACTGTGAACTTTCAACAGCAGAGATTTCAGTTATAAGTAAAGGATTGAATTTTGCACCTACAGTACCTGCAGATAAATTCCAAACAATAGTTGGCTTTAATATTGCCATCAGAAACCTAAGTGTAAAATCTTTTTTTGGAAATAAGAACATGGAATGGCATTCAGAAGAAACTGAAATATGTGATGGAACTGAAACACAGCCCTGTTTTGCAGCTAAATCAACCTTTAACCTGCCCTCGAGTTCTGCAATCAAAGTTTTCAAACAACTGGTAGAAATGGACTTAGATAAACTTTTTGAAACAAAACCTTATCTTGTCTTTAATAATTTGTCTGTTTCTGAAAGAGACGCTTTAAAAAAACTACAAGCAAATACTGATTTGGAAATTAAGAGGGCAGATAAGGGGGGTTGTGTGGTAGTGTTAAATAAGCAAGATTATTTGAAAGAAGCTGAAAGACAGTTAAATGACCAGAGTTACTATGTTAAACTAGATTATGACCCTACCTATGAGTTTAAATCTAGTGTAGAGGATTTTGTTAAAGAGGGAGTGGAGGAGTGAGGAAGGGGAAAGTGACACTGCAGCCATGAAATATCTGATTACAGATGACCCAATTAGTGCTACTTTTTATCTGATTCCTAAAGTTCATAAATCTTTTATAGACCCCCGGTCGTCCTATTATTAGTGGTGTTGGAGCACTTACTGAGAGTTTAGCACAGTTTCTGGATGTACGCATACACCCTTTTGTAAATGCACTACCTTCTTTTGTTAAAGATACAAGTGACATTTTAAAAGTATTAAAAAACATAGAATTGAGCCCTGATAGCCTAATGGGGACAATGGATGTGGAGGTACTTTATTCCAACATCCCCCATGAGGGGGCGTTGGATGCCCCAGCTTGGTTTCTTAACATGACAGAAATAGGGACAAAACCGAGCACTAAATTTGTATTGATGTTATTAGACATTGTGTTGAAAGATAGTATTCCTGTTCAAAAAACAGTTTTATTTGCAAATAAATGGGATGGCAATGGCCATGGCATGCACCTCTTCCACAGCAAACCTATATATGGGTACATGGGAGCAGGAATCTGTGCTAAATGAGACACAGAATATTTTTCTTCCAAAAGTTAAGCTATGGAAAAGATACATACTGTAGATGACTTGTTTATTGTTTGGTAAGGGAACAGTGAAGAACTAGTGGTTTTTAAAACATATTTGGAAAGTACTAACAGAAATTTGAGATTTACATACCAAGAGTCAAGGGAAGAGGTTACTTTTCTGGACTTAAAAATCCAGAGAAAAGATGAAAATGAAGTAACTACAAATATTTATCGGAAACCTACTGACGGGAATACCTTATTAAGGGCAGAAAGTTGACATCCGGGACATGTGACAAAGAATTTACCAAAGGGCCAATTTCTCAGAATTAGAAACATAGACTTTGAAGGCAGATAAGGACCGCTTAGCCCACCTGGTCTGCCCATTTCCCTACCTACAGGATATGCTGCAGATCCTAGTTAACCAACAGCCAATTTCTTCCTACCCCTCACAAGAAGTGTCTTATGTCTGTCCCATGCATTCTTGAATTCTCCCACAGTTTCAGACCCCACAACCTCCTCAGGAAGGCTGTCCCATGCACCCACCTCTGTGAAAAAATATTTCCTCATATTGTTCCTGATCTGTCCCTCCTCTATCTTCAAATTGTGTCCTCTTGTTCTTGCACATCTCTTTTTCTGAAAGATGCTACCCTCTTGGACTTTGCTGATTCCACTAAGGTACTTTAAAGTTTCTATCATGTCCCCACTCTCCCTCCTTTTCTGAAAGGTACACATATTAAGCTCCTTTAGTCTCTCCTTGAATGGCTTCTCTTGCAGACCATGCACCATTTTAGTTGCCCTCCTCTGGACTGCCTCCATCCTGTCTATGTACTTGCAGAGTTGGGGTCTCCAGAATCGGCCACAGTACTCCAGATGGGGTCTCACCAACTGTCTGTACAGAGGGATAACAACTTCTTGTTTTCTGCTGGTGTTGCCTCTCCCTATGCATCCCAGTATCCACCCAGCTATCCCTACTGCCTTCTCACATTGCTTGCTAACCTTAAGGTCATCTGATATGATTACCACCAGATCACTTTCTATTTTTGTTGTTGTTACTACCTCCCCCTCCCCTTGTGTAATCTTCCCTTGGGTTTTTGTTTCCCAGGTGCATTATTTTGCACTTTTTTGCTTTGAATCCAAGCAGCTATACTTCTAACCATTCCTCCAACCTTGCAAATTCCCTTTTCATCCTTTCCATGCCTCCTTGTGTTACAACCCTGTTGCAGATCTTTGTCTCATCTGCAAAGAGCCATACTTTTCCTTCCAGTCCCTCTGCAATGTCACTTATAAAGACATTAAAAAGGACTGGACCCAGTACTGAACCATGCGATACCGCACTAGTAACCCCTCTTTCTTCACACTGGACTCCATTAACAATTACTTTCTGTGTCCTGTTATCCAGTGAATGATTTACCCAGGCTACCACCCTGGGACCCACTCCCAGGTTGGTTAATTTGATTATTAATTTTGCATGGGACTGTGTCAAATGCCTTGCTAAAGTCTAGGTAGGCCATGTCCATAGCCACTCCCTGGTCTACTACTTTGGTCACCCAGTCAAAGAAATCAATTAGATTCATCTGACATGACCTTCCCACTGTGAACAAATGCTGCTTTGGGTCCTGTGCCCCACTGGCTTCTAGGTACTCAACAATTCTTTACTTCAGAAGTGATTCCATCACTTTGCCTACTACAGAGGTCAAGCTGACGGGTCTGTAGTTTCCTGCCTCTGTCTTGCTTCCACTTTTGTGAAGAGGAATCACATCAACCTTCCTCCAGTCCTCAGGTACCACACCATCCTCCCATGATTTGCTAAAAAGGGTAGTCAGTGGTGTCACTAATTCTCCCCTTAATTCTTTTAGAATTCTGGGGTGAATTCCATCAGGCCCCATTGCTTTGTCCACCTTCAGTTTTAGGAGTTCTTTCAGAACCCTTTCTTCTGTGAAAGGATTGGGATCGATCCCCCTATCCAGAGTGCTTCTGTTAATTGGATTAGTCACCTCCCCCACCTCCTCTTTTTTGAATACTGAGCAGATGTATTTGTTCAGTATCCCTGCTTTTTCACTGTCCCTCTCTGCCCACCCACTGTCCATTTTGTTCAGCCTCACTGTCCCTTCCTTGGTCTTTCTACACTCCCTGATGTACCTATAAAAGGTTTTATCCCCATTTTTAACCAAGCTGGCTATCTTTTCCTCAGTTTGGGCCTTTGCTATTCTGACTTCCCTCCCTGCTTCCTTCTGCCTTAACAGGTACAGTTCTCTGTACTGCTCCTTCTGTGTTTCCTTATACTTCCTAAATACTATCTTTTTCTCCCTAACCTTCCCTGCCACCTCTTTTGAGAACCATAGTGGCTTTTTCTTTCATTTTGATTTATTTTTTTACTTCACACAAAGGCTGTGGAGACAAAGCTAGCTTTGAGAAAGGAGCATCAGAATTGATTACCAGGTTGCAAAAGTGAGGCTGTAGTAGCCACAATAGAAAGGAAACAATTGAAGCAGTGTCAGTTTTAAATCTAGATGATTTGTTAGAAGGCAGGTCAGTTAATCCTTAGGCTGCCGGAAGATTTAGAACGCATAGGTTTTTAGGACAATATCTTGTCGGCAGCAGTCTAAGGTAAACAATGAAGTCCTTCCATGATTTAATATTGTGCTACCATTTTCAGCACAAGCAAGTGAAACAGAAGAGGTTATAAAAACACATTGGCATGTGCTAAGAAGTGAACCTGGCCTTAGATACCTTTTTCAAGTCCCACCACAGATGGCTTACAAAAAGGCTTAGACTTTAGGTGATAAACTGTGTCATAGCCATTTTTCTGAAGGGACAAACAGAATGAATAATCAAAGGAGTATGGAATGTTTCCTCTGCATAAATTGTAACTGTTGGTTGTATATCAGAACAGGGAAAGAATTTAAAGATCAAAATTCAGGGTGAATGTTTGAAATCAGACAGATGATAACATGTGACTCAGTTTGGATCATATATCTAGATGCATGCAAATCTAAAGCATTTTACATAGGTAAAACACTAAGAAACTTAAAAACTAGGGTTAAAGAGCATGGTACAGAAATAAAAAAGAAGGATGGCACTTATGCTACAGCAGCTCAAATTATGAAAGCTGTAGATAAAAGAGAGCATGAATTTCGATTCATGGGCATTGACAAAGTTTGTCAGAAACCTGGGGGGGGGGGACTTTAATGATTTACTCCTCACTAGAGAAGCATTTTGGATAATCAATTTAAATGCCACTAAAAAGTGAGGCTTGAATCAAGGTTTTGAGTTAAAACCATTTAAAAAAAAGTGAAGAAACAGATAATTAATAACATGGAGCTGTAATCATTTATTGCATACTGATTATGCTTCAAGCACTGACATTTTAGGATCTTGTTATGAAATGTTTAATATAATGGAATCTGCTCTTTCCTTCTTGTTGAGGAAAAAACTCTTCCACCCCCCCCCCCATTTCTACTATGTGATATCTTGCTAGTTTAATGTTAACATTTTAATTCTTGCATGTAACTGTTTTGAATGTTATTATATGCTTTCTTCTATATTTAAGAATTGTTGTATGTCAGTATTTTACTTGTATGTGTTAGCACAAAGGTCTGTGTTTTTTAGTAGTAAGATGAAAGCTTGCTATGTTACTAATGAAATGTGATAATTGTTATGATACCATCATGATGTTCTATTGGATGGGTATTTAATGGCCACAATTTTAAAAGTAGTTAGCCTTTGAAAAATGATGGAGTGCATCCGAAATGCGTCAGGCTATTGCCTCTGTTTTATTTGTTTTGTGTAATAAATCTGTGTTGATATGAGACTGGTGCCCTTGAAAACTATTGAGGTTTGAGTGGTCTGCTTGTTTTAAGTTAAGAATTTTAATCTATATCTAATTGTTTGGAGATTTGTTTTGCTGCATATATATGTATGTATAGTTTTATGCCAGTTATATTTAAATTGTATAAAGTTTACATTCTGTATGGTGCCTAGAGATCAGATAGGTGCCTAACAAATACATTTGCCTTGCCTTGCCTACAGCACACACTGTATGGTACTTTGCTTGCTTCAGAAGAGGAATAAATGTATTGTACCTGAGGTGCACAACAGTCAAGAGGACAAAGCATATTAAACAGTAAGCAGCCTCAGATAAGAGAGACATTTGTATGCTGGGATGCATAAAATGGAGGTAGCCAAAAAAGTAGTAGAATTAATTATGTCACTTTATTCAGTTCTCACCAGTCCTAACCAGTAGCAATGCATGCAGATTTGTGATCCTCGGTGTAAAAAGCCAACAGAGGCATTCAAGAGGGTGAAATTCATGGCCAACAACTAACACAAAATTGAGCAATGGGCTAGAAATCATAAACAGAGATGTAATGAGTGTAAATGTAAGGCAATACACTTTGGAAGTAACAACATTAGAGTTGCATACAAGTTAAACAATATTACTCTGGAGAGTACAAACAGTGAAAAAGACTGTGGTGACTGACAAAAACTTTGAACTTTAAAATGCAAGCTAGACAAGCAGTTAAGAAAAGAAACAAGATGTGGGGTGGTATTTTAAGAAACATCAAGTGCAGTAAACCTGAAATAATTGTACCATTATATACATTACTTATCTGGTTAGGCCGGTCCTAGAATATTGTTCACCTTTCTGTGCACCTCATAATAAAGGGACAATAAAACTGATTCAGTGTGTCCAAAGAAATGGAACTAGAAATATTTGGGTACTGTGGGATAAGCCATAGGGTGAGAGACTGGAAGAATTCGATATGTATTCATTATGTTATCATAGAATTAGGGGTGACCTCTGTTTGTTTACAAGGCATTCTACTGTGAAGATCTTTGGGAAATAACAGGTTTAAACATAAAAACAATAAAGATTTAAGATCGCATTATAGGCAATTAAGAGGTAATTTATATAAAACATCCAGGAGATGGAATTGGTTAAACCAAATAGTGGTGAATAGATGGAATGCCTTGCCTAAGAGGTGGTTTCTAGTAGTACACCGTATTCTTTTAAAAAAAAAATCACTGGATGGCTTCATGGTCAGTGATCAGATTAGATGCTACCACTGATAGATGGCACATTATATAAAGATGTAAACCATTGGATTTTGTCAAACAATCTATGAATCTATGAAGTAAAAGTGCAGTGGTAAGGGACTCAAAAATTATTGGCAGGAGGATATAGATGTTAGCAATCTCCAATTGGAGAAAAGAAGGTTGAAAGAGGACAAGGCTATGTACTACTGAACACTCAAAGAAATAAAAAAGATTGACAATATGGAAATAAATAATATGATGACTTCTAGTAGGCTGTGGAGACGAAGTCTGATGCTCAGTGATTATGCTTTCAGGGGAAACTTAGGAAGGCATGTTTTCATTCAGTGGGCAGAGAACAAAAGGAACCATCAAGAAAAATATATGAGGACTGGAAAGGCAGTCAAGGTAAGCTTCTACACATTTGCTTACATAAGGAATCATTGTTTACCTTGGGTAGTAGATAGGGGATGGGATCCCAATAAATCAGTACATGTCTAGGGATTTCCTGATTAATTTGGGTAGTAGTTTGGGAGGGATTCCTATAAATCAGTACAAGTCTTGGGCATCCCTGGTTACCTTGGGTAGTAGACTGAGGAAGGATCCCTATAAAATAGGTATATGACTAGGGAGTCCCTGGTTTTGGAACAGGTCCCTATAAATCAGTGCATGTGTAGGAAATCAGTGGCTAACTTGGGTAGTACTGTCAATGAAGGAGGGGGATCCCTATAAATTGGTACATGTCTAGGCAATCATTGGTTACCTTGGGTAGTAGATTGGGAGGGATCCTTATTAGTCAGTACATGCCTAGAGAATCCCTGGTTACCTAGGATATTAGATTGGGGAAGGGATCCCTATAAATCCATACATGCCTAACAAATCTTTGATCATTTTGGGAAGTAGATAAGGGAAGTAATCCCTATAAATCATCACATACCTAGGAAGTTAATGGCTACCTAGGGTAGTAGGTGGAGGAGGGGATCCTTATAAATTAGTACATGACTAGGGAATCCCTGGGTTCCTTGGGTAGTAAGTTTGGAAGGAGATTCCTATAAATCAGTAGATGCCTAGGTAATCCCAGGTTACCCTGGGTAATAGATTGAGGAGGGGATCCCTATAAATTAACCCAGAGCTAAGGAATCACTAGTTACCTTGGGAAGTAGATTGGAGAGGCAATCCCTATAACGTAGTACATGCCTAGGAAATCTCTGGTTACCTTGGGAAGTAGACTAGGAGAGGATTCTTACAAATTAGTAAATGCCTTGGGAATCACAGGTTACCTTGGGCAGTAGATAGAAACATAGAAACATAGAATTTGATGGCAGATAAGGATCACTTGGCCCACCCAGTCTGCCCATTTCCCTACATAATGGATAAGCTGCAGATCCTAGTTAACCAGCAGCCTACTTCTTCCTACCCCCACCCCCCTAGAATGGCCTTATGACTGTCCCATGCATGCTTGAATTCCACCACAGATTTTGACTCCACAACCTCCTCCAGAAGGCCGTTCCATGCATCCACAACCCTCTATGTGAAAAAAATACTTCCTTAAATTACTTCTGAACCTCCCCCCCTCTATCTTCAAATTGTGTCCTCTTGTTCTTGCACACCTCTTTTTTTGAAAGATGCTACCCTCTTGGACTTTGTTGATTCCCTTGAGGTACTTGAACATTTCTATCATGTCCCTCCTCTTCCTCCTTTCCTTGAGGCTATACATATTGAGCTCCTTTCGTCTCTCTTCATGTGTCTTCCGGTGCAGACCCTGCACCATTTTAGTTGCCCTCCTCTGGACTGCCTCCATCCTGTCTATGTCTTTGCGGAGATTGGGTCTCCAGAACTGCACACAATACTCCAGATGGGGTCTCACCAGCTGTCTGTACAGAGGGATAATAACTTGTTTTCTACTGGTGATGCCTCCCTATGCATCCCAGTATCCCCCCAGCCCTCCTTGCTGCCCTCTCACATTGCTTGCCCACCTTTAGGTCATCTGATATGACTACCCCCAGGTCCCTTTCCATTTTTGTTGTTGTTAGTATCTCACTCCCCATTGTGTACTCTTCCCCTGGGTTTTTGTTTCCCAGGTGCATTACCTTGCACTTCTTAGCATTGAATCTAAGCTGCTATACATTTGACCATTCCTCTAACCTTGCCAAGTCCCTTCTCATCCTTTCCACCCCACCCTGTGCATCAACTCTGTTGCAGATCTTTGTGTCATCTGCAAAGACATACTTTCCTTCCAGTCCCTCTGCAATGTCGGCTAGATAAAGACAATGAAGAGGACTGGTCCTAACACACTGAACCTCGGTACCCCACTAGTAACCCTCCTTTCTTCTGAGTGGACTCCATTTACTATTACTCTCTGTGTCCTATTATCTAGCCAATTCTTTACCCAGGCTATCATCTTGGGACCCACTCCCAGGCTGGCTAACTTGTATATTAATCTTTTGTGTGGGACTGTGTCAAATGCCTTGCTAAAGTCTAGGTAGGCCATGTCCACAGCCTCTCCCTGATCTACTACTTTGGTCACCCAGTCAAAGAAATCTATCAGATTCATCTGACCTTTCCGCTGTGAATCCATGCTGCCTAGGGTCCTGTGCCCCCCTGGCCTCTAGATACTCGACAATTCTTTCCTTCAGAAGTGATTCCATCACTTTCCCTATCACTGAGGTTAAACTAACAGGTCTGTAGTTTCCTGCTTCTGCCTTGCTCCCACTTTTGTGAAGGGGAATCACATCTGCCCTCCTCCAGTCCTTGGGTACCACCCCATCCTCCCATGATTTGTTAAAAAGGTAGTCAGTGGTGTCACTAGTTCTACCCTTAGTTCTTTTAGAATTCTGGGATGAATCCCATCAGGCCCCATTGCTTTGTCCACCTTCAGTTTTAAGAGTTCTTTCAGAACCCTTTCTTCTGTAAATGGGCTGGTATCAACTTCTGTATCTAGAGTGTTTCTACTGTTTGTTTTATGTACCTCCCCCCCTCTTCATTTGTAAATACTGAGCAAAAATATTTGTTTAGTATCTCTGCCTTTTCACAGTCTCCCTCTGCCCACCCTCCTCCCCTTTATTAAGCCTCACTATCCCTCCCTTAGTCTTCCTTCGCTCCTGATGTACCTATAAAAGGTTTTATCCCTTCTTAACTGAATTGGCTATCTTTTCCTTGGTTTGGGCCTTTGCTGTTCTGACTGCCTTCCCAGCCTCCTTTTGCTTTAACTGATACAGTTCTCTGTCCTGCTCCTTCTGCGATTCCTTGTACTTCCTGAATGCTTTTTTCTTGAACCTTCACTGCTACTTCCTTTGAGAACCATAGTGGTTTCTTACATCATTTTGTTTTGTTTATTTGCTTCACACAAAGGCTCGTTACTCTGTGATGGCAGTTTTATTATTCCCAGTGTTCTTCCACCCTCCTTCCTGCCCATTTGCTAGTGCATTCCTTAGGCACTCACCAATTTTAGCAAAGTCAGCCTCCTAAAGTCCAGTACTTTGCCTTTGTATGGCTTGACTCTATTGCTGTGTTTATTGTGAACCATACTGTTCGTTGGTCGCTAGTTCCCAGATGGCTACCCACTTCTACATCTATGATCCTCTCTCCATCTCCATTTGAGAGAATCAGGTCTAATATTGCTCCCTCTTGAGTGGGCTCAAATACTAGTTGTCTAAGTCATGCCCCTGTAGGAATCTAGAATAACTCCACTCTTCGAAGTGGCTGCTGCAACTGCACTCCAGTTAACATCTGGCATATTCAGATCACCCATCAGCAATATCTCCCCTTTTTCTGCCATTCTGAGTATACTTTCTATCATTTCCTTGTCCATTTCCTCCCCCTGAGAAGGGGGTCTGTATACAACCCCTGTGCGGATTGTGGTGCCATTGCCTGTCTCCAAATTTACCCACAGTGCTTCTTCTCCTCCCTGTTTACCCTTTTGTTCTGTTGCTTTTATTTCTTCCCTTTATGTAAAGAGCTACTCCTCCCTCTTTTACCCTCCTGTCCCTCCTGTAGATAGTGTATCCTGGTATGTTTACATCCCATTCATGGTTTTGTGTGTACCATGTTTCTGTGACTGCCACGATATCCAGATGTTCCTCCTCCATCAAGGCCACTAATTCAGGAAGCTTGTTACCCAGACTACGGCATTGGTACTCATTGCTCTCCATTTTTGATGGCTTTACCTTCTGTTGTAGCATCCCCACTGACCTTTCTACCTCGGTCTTTTCTCATTTAGTACCCTGTTTTGTAGGAGAGGCTGGGATTTTCCTGCTGCTTCTCAGTGCCTCCCTTTGACTAGTTTAAAAGCTTGCCAATGAAGCATTTAAACTGATTGCTCAAAAGACTTGTCCCTTCCTGGACAGATGCAGACCATCCTGCCAGTATAGGCTGGTGTCCCTCAGGTGGAACCCCAGTCCCCAATGAAGCCAAACCCTGTGCTCCACACTATTTTTTCAACCATTCATTAAACTGCATGGTGCTAATTACCCTTGCCTCCCCTATGCCATTGACAGGCAGCACCTCTGAGAAGGATACTGTGTGTGCTACTTGTCTTAGGCCCCTCCCCAACTCTGCAATGTTCTCCTGCACTGCTCTAATCTCATGATGAGCCAATTCATTTGTCCCTAGGTGGACAATTACATCCAGCTCAGACTCCCTTGCAGCTGTTGGGATCCCTATAAATCAGTGCATGCCTAGGGAATTCCTGGTTATGTTAGGTTATAGTTTGGGGAGATGCTTATAATTCAATACATGCCAAGGGAATCCCTGGTTACCTTGGGTAGTAGACAGGGTTGGGGATCCCTATCAATTAATTCATGCCTAGAGAATCAGTGGTTACCTTTTACAGTAAACTGGGGTTGGAATCCATGTAAATCAGTAAATGTTTAGGGAATCCCTGGTTCTTTTGGGCAGTACATTAGCAGGGGATCCCAATAAATTATTACATGTCTGTGGAATCCAAGGTTACATTAGGTAGTAGAGTGGGTAGGGGAGTCCATGTAGATCAGTACATGCCTAGGGAATCATGGCTTATCTTGGGTAGTAGAATGGAGAGGGGATCTCCTTTAATTAGTATGTGCATACAGAGTCACTAGTTACCTTGGGTAGTAGATGGGGAGTGGATCCCTAGAAATCACTGCTTAGCTAAGGAATCTCATGTCACTTTGGGTAGTAGATGGTGGAGGGAACCCCCTATTAATCAGCATATACCTAGGGGATTACTCTTTACCTTGTGTAGTAGATTGGAGAGAAGATCCCTATTTATCAGTGCATATCTGTGGAATCACAGGTTACCTTGGGAGGTAGATTGTTGAGGGGATCCATATGAATCACTACAGTACATGCCTAGTGAATCACTGTTTACATTGGGTAGTAGCTTAGGGACAGGATCCATAGAAATCAATATATGCCTTAGGGACTCCTGGTTCCCTTGGGTAGTAGACCGGGAAGGAGATAACTATAAATAATTACAGTATATGCCTATGAAATCCCTGGATACCTTGTGTAGTAGATTGGGGATGGGATCCCTATAAATCAATACATTCAATTTCAATTTCAATTTTTGTTTACTGGGTGGGTACAATAGACCAAACGTTCTGTTTACAGGCATGACCCGAGGGTTTTCAGTAAAACTCAACTTATGCACTAATGCCTCAGATCACACATTATTTACAAAACATACAGATAATCATGCAAATTAATTGCAATGTGAAAAATATATAAGGCAGGCTCCTTTAGCATATTCAGTAAAGATCACAGAATAATTTGCATAAAAGATGTGTCATGGGACAACAGGTATATGGTATACTGGCATCTATAAGGATGATTATAAGAAGTAGGGCTAGGGATGTGGTGGTGCCACTAAATGTGGCATTGGTGCACCCTCATTTGGAGTATGGCTGGGGCTTCTGGGTACCCCATCTTAAGTGGGATGTCAGGAAATTGGAAGGGATTCAGAGACGGACAATAAAAGTGGTGCATGGAATGGGGACATGCTTTATGAGGAGACTACAGTAAGACCTGGTTATACTCATTGCAGTACAGAAGATACAGAGGAGACAATTTGCCTGGCATACAGGGCCTTCATGGGCTTGTGATCTCTGAGAGTGTGTTGGTCTAAACAGGAGACCTGAACTAAAAACTAGAGGTCATCAATTACAGGTAAGAGGATATAAATTTAACAAAAATCAGAGAGGGATCAGGTTTTCATAGCGAGATGTGGCACACTGGAATTCATTGCCCACAGGTGTGGTATCTTGCAACTCCATGAACTAATTTAAGAACACAGTAGACGATTACTGTGCCTCTCAATGTTTTCAATTACTATTATAATGGTACAGGTTACATAAGGCTAATGCTGTATAAATCTGTTTACATCTTATGAATCTTATGAAAAACATGTTACTAGCAAATGTATCTAAAAAATCTGAAGGGATATACTAGTGTAATCTCATAAGGAAATAAACACTCATTCAATCTTCTTGCAAAGTGAAACTTTGCTGCATAAATTGCTAGTGATATTTGCATACAGACGTACATGACAAATGGCGCAGTGACCTTTGTCTGAAGATTTGTAGGGACTGGCTAATCTAATCTCTTTTGGAAACTCATTCCATTTTTTTTAACCAAATTATAAAGAAAACATTTTTTGTCCCATAACAATTCTGAATAAAGGAGTTACTAGCAGGGACAATGGTTTTCCGTTTTTACCAGTAACACCGGTAAAAATCATGGAATCCTGCTTGGTTTGCGGATTTTGAATTCTTGTACCGGTGCCTCACGGAAATTGCATTTCTCTGCACAGAATCCCTAAGATTTCAGCATATTTTTAAATGTTTTTATTTTCTCTTTCTTTGCCCCCTTCTCACAGCGTCAGTCTCCACTTTTCAGAGATCCCTAGGCTGGGTATCCCCTAGCTTCACCCCAGGTAATGCTCAGGAGCTCCTGTGAGCCTGCACCCATCCTGCCTAGGTTGTACCCCCCAGGTGGGAAGGGAGATGACCCCAGGTCACCCCTCCAAAGTCCTTTAATGTGTGTCGGGCAGCCCCGTTGGGTCCCTCATGGAAACTGGTTATGAAGTCTGGGGCAGCTAGGTCCCTTCTACCAGCAGCCGATGTGGGTTGATTGTTACTGGTTTTCTTGCCTCTGTTCCTGAGGGCACCAACACTCAAGGGGATCCAAGGAGTAGGGCAACTAGAGAAATGCCACTACTCCAGATCCTGGCTAGCTTCTTCTCTTCCTGGTTGCTCTGCAGTCTCATTGCACCACCACCTGTGGTCACCTAGGTGGCAGTAAAGCAGCAGGACCTGCAGGCCACCATTCCCAGAGAAGGAGAGCAGCCCCCCCAGGTGCTCAATCCTACTACCCTGGCCAGACCTCTAGCAATGGGAATTTGCTTCAGATCCCAAGTCCCTGGCATTGCAAGCAGTAGTGCAACCTCAGGCTATTTACAGTGCTCTGTCAACTATACACACACTTTGGTGTAAGAAAACATAAGCAGATGGAGAGGAAAACAATTCAGTTTTAGTAAAATGTTGCAAAGTGTTCAATGTTCATAATTTGCACTGTAGGTACTGTGCAGTATTATTGAAATCATATATTAAAACATTATATATGGGTGTTATGGCTGGCAGTATAGCCTAGTGGTTAGAGTAACAAACAGTGATCGAACTGAGTACATTTAGAAGACTTGGGTTTGATTCCGACAACCTCCACTTGCATACTGTGTGACTCCAAGCAAGTCACTTAACCTCTGCAATGCTCCTGGGTCACCTCTGAAAACAGGCAGTTCTGCCTAGTGGGCTTACCCGGTTTACAAAAAATATAAAACAAATACCAATATATTTTTACTACATCATACAGTAGTCAGGGTACCACATAATTTACTTGAGTTTTACTTGAGCTGCAATGATTTTGTATAAGTAAACATAAATGTTCAGATACATTTCACATTTTATAAGCTTGTTTTTAGACTTTAGTCAGGTTTTTATTGTATTTTTTGCATATGAATATCTAGGATATAGATTGCTAAGCACTGGGTCACTGTTACCAACTAGTTTATTCAAGTTTATTATCAGCAGGGCCATCCAAAATCCTCAGTTGTTTGACTGAAAATTAGTCTGAATGAAAGTATGTTCACAAGGCACAAGTTGCCTTACTACTTATTTAGGTGAACGGGATAGAAACATAGACTTTGACAGCCCACCTAGTCTGCCCATTTCATCATTTGCACCTTCTCTCCCACCTGTTGTGTCAGTCTCTGGGACAAAAAAAAAAGTTTTCTGACAGACTGCTTTAATAAAAAGCAAATGTTACATGTGTAAGTGTACTTATGCTTGGCCAGTGGAATGGAAAGCACCTTCAGTGACACACGGAAGGTAAGACCCCAGGGGCTGTACGATGCTGGTGGGTAGAGTAGTGCTCAATTCACATCTGAGCTCAGACATGAAAACTGAGAGACACCCTTTTCATGGAGACAAAGGGAAAAAAAGAAATCCACATGTTTGTGAGATGCATTAGAAGGTCCTCCACTAATCAATTGTGAATTTTCTTTAGGTGAAGAGACTATTTCAAAGAAGTAAATTCAGGCAGTTTTTTTTGTTCCTCCTACCCCCCTGGCCATCCATTCCTTCAGGCCTGCCAAGTCCCCCTACCACTGCTGCTGAGTCCCCACCACCATCCACTGCCCCTTATGGCCATGCTACCAGGTAACCCAAAGTAACCCTTCATCGGTGGGCCCCTATCCCTGTGGGAGGCTAACAGGAGTCAGAACAGATACATGTGTCTGGGGCTTCATGCTTATGGAAGGACCAGAAACCATCCTCAGTGTGGCCAGCAGGTGTTTTTCTATTTTCGTGAGAGCATGACAGGCCACATGATGTCAAGGCACAAGCTGATGTCCATCACGCTCTCTTCTGCAATGAGGGCCAATGTGTTGCCATGCATCCAGCCTCCACCTGGGGCCAGAAAATGCTGAGCTGTGAATATACCCTCCCTCCCTCCCAGGAGAAAGCAGGTGATAGTTGGACTCTCAAGCCTTCAACCCCCTGGCCGGTCCTCCAACACCCAAACCTGTTCCCAAACCCTGGTCGGTGGTGTCACAGGCAGAAATCCAATTCAGGCAGTTAAATGATAGGAAAAAACAAATGTGGTCCACCTTAGTAGTGGTGGTGGTTCAGATTAATTCACATCTGAGTTCTAATAAGCAAAGAGACTAAGTGATTTGTAACTTGTGCATGTGGGGTGTGGGTGTTGAAGAAAGGGGATCATAGTGCTGTCACTACTGCCATCATCCCTGAGGGATGTGGATTGCATTGTTGCTACTGCCATCACACCTGAGAGGTGGGGGGCCGTAGTGCTTCTGCCATAACCACTGGTGGATGGTAAATGTTGTACTGCTGCTGTCCACCAGAGGGATGGGAGCCATAGTGCTGATACTGCCATCACAACTGAGGAATGCGGAATGTGGTACTGCTGCCATCATGCCTAATGGATAGGGACCGCATTGCTGCTGCTGCCATCACACCAGATGGAGGGGGGGCACAGTGTTGTTGCTGCTGCCATCACACCAGAGGGATGGGTCTATAGTGCTGTTGGTGCTTCCATTGCACCAGAGGGATGGGGGCCTTGCTGCTGTTTCCATCACACCTCAGGGATGGGGGCTGTAGTGCTGTTGCTGCCATCATATTTTGTACCTAAAATAACTTTAAATTGGTACAAAGATGGAAGGATGTGCAATAGTGGAGATCAAAGCTGTTAAAATGCATGTTAGTAGAGTAAAAAATTGTTAAATAAAGTACACAAAACCAAACACCGGTAAAACCGGATTTTGGCTTAGCAGACACCAGTGACAGTATCGTTTTTTACAATCTACAAAATGGAATTTGCCCTTTCTCAATCCCGGTAAACCAGTGTCCCTGGTTACTAGCCATGACTGTTCATCTGATCGTAAACACCAATTTATGCTATTCATTAGTAACAAATCTACTAGGGGATTTCAGTCTCTTAAATTGATATTTTAAAAAATGAACTGCAATAATAGAAAAGGGTATCTCTGTGTTAATGGTAACCATTCTACTGTTTTATACAATTTACAGTGATGTTCTCTATAGGAACAGTTTATAGCAAAACGACATATCATATTAAAAATAACCGGTCATTTCTTTATGTCCCCAACTGAGTCCAACAGTCAAACTACACTTCCACATTGTAATATAGGAGGCAAACAATTTCTGGCAATTACAATTTTTGTTTCAATAGAGAGCACATTTTTTAATCTATAAAGAAAACCTATCTTTCTGTGCAGAGTATCTGTAACATTAACCATACTGTATGTCTGTCATAATAATTTAAACATTAGTCTAATGTAACCCCAGATATCCAAAATGCTCCACATGTTTGAGAGTGGGTTGATCTGAAATCCTTACACAAAAATACTTAACAGCATCTGCATAATTTTGAGGTGTACAGTAAAGAATGTTTTTTGTCTTCTTCCTGTTCAGCAATAATATATTAAGCTCAACACATTCCTGTAGCTTTATAAACTCCAATGATCATTTTTCATTTAATGAATTTATATTTGAATTAGTTGCACGTTACTGCATCATCAACATACAGAATTAACTTTGAGTGTAAGCATATGTTAGGTATATCATTTGCAAAATTTGTAGGGTAAAGGTTCTAAAATGAAACCTTCTGGAACAGTAGACTGTACTGGACATGAAGGAAACAAAGCACCATCAAACCTCATGTACTAGCTGAGATATTTCAAATAATCAATACACCATCTATCTGCTGATTCCCTAACTCCCATGCAGTCCAAATTGGCCAAAAAAAGGGAATGGTCCAACAAATCAGATGCCTTGGTCAGATCCACAAAGACTGCATCCTTCAGAAAGCCCCTTTCCATATTCAGGTGCAAGTAATTCATGAACCTCCCCCCAAGTCAGTCATTGTACCACACTCCTTCACAAAACCAAAGTGGGATTCAGTGAGCAGCTGGCGCCTACCTATGTTGTTCTGACTGTTCTGTCTGCAAAGACCACTCCCCACACTACTTTACTTTAATTCTTAATGTATGAATGCTTACCTACTTATTACCATGTAACACAGACCTGACCCTCCACACTGTGCTGACCAGACTAACCTGCAATAGTCAAATACTCCTACCTACTGTGTGCTCCCACTGTGTATGATATGCTCTACTGTGTAACCTATAATGGTCAATTACTACTGCTTGTTATGTACTTTCTCTGTGTATGAAATGCTCTTTCATGTAACTAATTCCAGGTCACCCCTGGCAAAGGGAACTTAGGGGCTCAGTGGGTTTACCCGATTATCAACATTAAATAAATAAATAAATACCCAAATACTCCATCAGCTCGGAGTAGAGATGCAGGAAATCTAAATTCCACTGGCAAAGTGCCCGTGAAGTGGGCACTTCGCCTTGTCATTACCACCTCGTGTTAAGGTGGAATGCTAATGCAAAGTAAAGCAAAGTTGTTGTTTTAAATGGACTTTGTGTTCCTCATTATGATTCTAAGTGATCCACTTCACGTTCCAGATTTGGCAGCCCCCCCCACACATCACATGGCTAACAGTACTGTAAGTCATATGCTCTTTAGCCAGGCAGGAAGGAAGTGCCTTGCCAAGGAGATAGTTTCACTTTCTCCTGTGCAGATGGACAGAGAGGAGTGTGTTGTGAGACAGCCTGTGATACTTGGAGATCAGAGAGAGGGGGAGATTTAAACTTTGAATTAGACCCAACAGCTTTTTTTAAAGCTACATTTTTTTGTCTTTTCTGTACCCTTTTTTACTTAATTTGTTCTTTCTGTGAATTTGTTTTTTTCTTAGTTTTATAAGTAGTTGCTTGTCTGTGTCTGTGTGACTGTGTGTGTGTGTGTGTGTGTGACAGTGTGAGTGTTTTCTGTTGAGTCAAGTAGCCATTGCTCGGACTGAGGGGAGGGCAGTAGGAAAGATGGACCAGGGTGAGGGTATGTTTGGGGTGGGGGCAGTTCTGGGAGATCATGGTAGGCATCGCACCATCCATACACGTGGGGGGCTTGGCTGCCAGTTCCTGTTGGACCAATCCAAAATTTTGAGTGCCCCCCCAGAAGCAGGACAAGCACCTCCTCCTGAGGCAGTTGAACCACCACCACCATGTCTAGCACCAGCTCCAGCACCAGGTCCTCAGGAGAAGGATGTGCCTGTGCCCCGGGCCCAGTTGTGGATCCTATTCAAGTTGAGCACCATGACCAGCTGGCTGCCAGTGCATCTGGCCCTCCCCTGCCTGTGCCTGGTCCTCCCCACACCTCCATTGTTTTGGAGTTTTTTTGACTGTGTTGGGGGCAACAGCAGCATGGTCAGTTGCCACCTATGTCAGGTGGAGGTGCCCCATGGCCTCCGGGGAACTCATCTGGGGACTGGGAGCCAGTGCACCCATATTCTGAATCACCAACAGTTGGAGTGGCAAGCTGCCACAGAATGGGCCAGGCCTGCATCTGCAGGCCCTTCTGTGGCAGAAGGTGCAGCTGTGCATGGCAGCAGCCCTAAGAAGAAGAGGAGGGCCAGAGCAGCATCTGCTGCTTCACCAGCACCCCCCCCACCACCACCACCAACACCACCAGCAGCTGAGCCTGTAGAATGTGTGGACCCCAGAGAACTGCCTGCAATGCAGGTTGACCTGGCAGTTCTCTGGAGTGCTGTCGAGGAGAACAATGAGAGTCTGAGTCCTGTCCAGCAGTGGTTGGATTGCATAGAGGGACATCAGTTACAGATTATGTCTATGCTGCAACTGCTGCTGGACCACCAGAGGATCCCACACTAGTCTGTTTTTTTCCTCATACCATGTGCCCCCCCACATCTTCTCTGCAGTGATATAAAATGTATTCCTCCACCATCCCTGACCCCTGTATGTAATCATACCCTTTTTATGTTGTCTTCTGTATCTGTGACACTTTGTATTCTGCACCCTCTTCTTTTGTGTGTGTGTGTGTGTGTGTGTGTGTGTGTGTGTGTGCGCGCACGCGCACTGTTTTGGTGCCTAATTAATGTTTTCTTTCTGTTGCAGAGTTTGCGGAAAAACAGGGCTGAGCAGTGCAAGTGTACTGTGCTGAACTGCATGTCTGCTGTCAGTCTTCTTTCCTGTGTGTGTGTATGTCCTGCAGACACTGTCCAGCTTCTTGCGAACATATATATGCTGATTGCTGTCTGATCGTTGCTGTGTTTATGGTATAAAGAACGAAGATAAGAATATATAACATATTTTTTTTGTTAGGAGATCATAGCAACAAACAAATTGTGCTTTTAAACAAACTGTATCCAACAGACATGAGGTATTGCTGATGCACCCAAAATATTTCATGGTGTACAGACATTATAATGTCAGAAAATATATAACGTCCAGTTCACTGCCACTACACTGTACTGCCACATTCCTTATTTCCATTATTTGTTCTGGAATATGTCTTTCTAGTTTAGACTGGCAGTGTCAGTTTTGCAGCAAGTTGATGTACAACATAACACGACATGGTGCCAGTGGTAGCACAGTGCGGTGGCAGTGGACTGCAGGACCTGTTATATACTCCTACTTGAAAATGTCTGTACACCTTAACATATTTTGGGTGCCAAGGCAATATTTTATGTCTGTTGGGTATGGTTTGTTTAAAAGCATGATTTTTTTGTGGTATTATCTCTGCAAAGTCATGTGTGCACTGTGTGAGTGATTCAGGTGCACACTGGCCCAAGACCCCTGAAAACATATCATATCACTTTGTCTGCTGCTGTTGATGGTACAAATAAAATATACAATATATATACTTATCTGTATTCTTTATACCATAAACACTGCAACAAGTCAGCATCTTATATGTACATATATATATATATATGTTTGCAAGAAGCTGGACAGTGTCTGTACACACAGGAAAGAATACGGATTGCGCACATGTAGTTTAGCACAGTATAATTGCACTGCTCACTCCTGCTTTTTGACAAACACTTCATGATAGCAAGACTGAAAGTAAACATTACTGAAGCTCCAAAAATATTTACCAGACTCACCAGAATTCCCAATCTCAAAATGCAACTGTCTTGTGTACAGAAAATTCCCCAGTGCTGACAAAGTGAAATTATAGCACAACAAGAATTGCAAAGTATCCCAGAATTAATGGCACACTCAGTCATGCACGCAGTACTCACACAGAGTGCCCATAATTTTTCTGCATCGCCAAAATGCAACTGTCCTGTGAAATCACAAGTGCTACTGCTAAACAGAGCTCTATCGGGACTGCTACTGATTTCTTTGTGGGCAGAAAAGGGCAGTAATGCAGGCAGGAGCCCCATACAAAAGGGCAGGCTGAAGCGTGGCAGAAACGGGATGAGCGAATGAGAGAGGGGGAGTGAGCAAACTCAACGGAGGCCTATCGTGACTGCTGCAGATATCTTTGTGTGCAGAAAAAGGCAGCAGTGCACACAGAGGCCCAGTACAAAAGGCCAGCCTGCAGCAGCGGGAGAAACAGAATGAGCAAGTGAGAGAGGGGGAGTGAACGAGCTCAACGGAGCTGTATCATGACTGCAGATTTCTTTGTGGGCAGAAGAAGGTGGCAATGCAGGCAGGAGCCTAGTACAGAAGGCTAGCCTGCAGCACCAGCAGAAATGGAATGAGTGAGTGAGAGAGGGGGAGTGAGCGAGCTCAACGGAGCTGTGTCGGGACTGCTGCAGATTTCTTTGTGGGTGGAAAAGGAAGCAATGCACACAGGGACCCAGTACAAAAGGGCAGCCTGCAAAAGTGTGAGAAACAGAATGACCGAGTGAGAGAAGGGGAGTGAGCGAGCTCAACGGAGCTCTATTGTAACTGCTGCAGATTTCTTTGTGGCCAGAAAAAGGTGCCAACAGAGGCAGGAGCCCAGTACAAGAGGACAACCTGCAGCGCCAGGACAAACAGAATGCGCGAGTGACACAGGGGGAGTGAGCAACCTCAATGGAGCTCTGTCGGGACAGCTGTGGATTTTTTTGTGGGCAGAAAAAGGTGCCAATGCGGGCAGGAACCCAGTACAAAAGGCCAGCCTGCAGCACCGGGAGAAACACAATGAGCGAGTGAGAGAGGGGGAGTGAGTGAGTTCAACGGAGCTGTGTCAGGACTGCTGCAGATTTCTTTGTGGGCAGAAAAAGCCCCCAACACAAGCAGGAGCCCAGTACAAAAGGGCAGGCTGCAGCAGTGGGAGACACAGAATGAGCGAGTGAGGGAGGGGGAGTGAGTGAGTTCAACGGAGCTCTGTTGGGACTGCTTCAGATTTCTTTGTGGGTAGAAAAAGGCAGCAATGCACACAGGGGCCCAGTACAAAAGGGCTGCCTGCAGCAGCGGGAGAAACAGAACGAATGACTGAGAGAGATTGGGAGCAAGCGAGCTAAACAGAACTCTATTGGGACTGCTGCTGATTTCTTTGTGG
The DNA here is from genome assembly GCA_016271365.2 of Neoceratodus forsteri. Classification (NCBI taxonomy): domain Eukaryota; kingdom Metazoa; phylum Chordata; order Ceratodontiformes; family Ceratodontidae; genus Neoceratodus; species Neoceratodus forsteri. The sequence continues at coordinate 1,283,581,966 of CM057454.1, read as the reverse complement.
ACAGAAAAGGGCAGCAACGCAGGCAGGAGCCCTGTACAAAAGGGCAGGCTGGAGCACCAACAGAAATGGGACGAGCGAGTGGGGAGGGAGTGATCAAACTAAATGGAGGTCTATCGTGACTGCTGCAGATTTCTTTGTGTGCAGAAAAAGGCAGCAGTGCAGACAGAGGCCCAGTACAAAAGGCCAGCCTGCAGCAGCGGGAGAAACAGAATGAGCAAGTGAGAGAGGGGGAGTGAGCGAGCTCAAAGGAGCTGTATCATGACTGCTGCAGATTTCTTTGTGGGCAGAAGAAGGCGGCAACGCATGCAGGAACCCAGTACAAAAGGCCAGCCTGCAGCGCTGGCAGAAACGGAATGAGTGAGTGGGGAAGGGGAGTGAACGAGCTCAACGGACAGCTGCAGATTTCTTTGTGGACAGAAAAGGGTGCCAATGCAGGCAGGAGCCCAGAACAAAACAGCAGCCTGCAACAGCAGGAGAAACAGAACTAGTGAGTGACAGAGGGGCAGTGAGCGAACTTAATGGACCAACGCAATCAACATTCGGCATTTACAAATGCTTATTTTCTGTAGAAGCTGATTTTTAGGGCTTTGGGCAGAGCCTGCAGCCATTTTTGGAAGATAGCTGTAAAAACTGAAGATTATGGAACCTTCCATTGGGCATTTGGAAGTATCTTTCTTTTTTTTTTTGGTCAACTCTTTTTCCCTCTGGTCACGGCCCCGACATCCTCTCTCAGGCATCCTAGCCTTTGTCCTGCCCGCCTGAGGATCCCCAAACTTTGCATCCTCTCTCCCTCCTCACCGATGCCAGCACTCCCAGCTAACCCTATCCAGGGCACATCACCCCTCTCCTACTTGGGCTCTCTAAGTAAGGAAGGCTCTGGCATCGGATGAGGAGCAGCCAGGGAAATCGAAGGTCAGTTGAGGAAGCCCGGCGTGGGACATGGGGGATAGGTTCCATCGCTGATTCTCGGCACTGGGAATTTTTTCCTTTGTTCTGGTTGCCCCCTGACATGAGACATGCAATGCTGCACAGCAAGTGATGCAGGTACTCCCACCTACATCCGGAGCCAGCTGACCAACGTCATCCCTTGCTATGCAAGCCTGAGTGCATAGCAGTGCCGCCGGTCTCCACCGGGGGCCACTGCTGCACTGGGCTACTCCTGGATCCCTCCCTGAAATAGTAGAGCAGTCCATCAGAAGCTCAATCCTCTCTCTCCCCAGTGGCCCGTGCTTGTTCCTGAATCTGGGTCACCGGCGTGACATGAGGTGTGGCATCCAGCGCCTCAACCCTCAGTACCACAGTGCCGGCTCAGAAGTATCCTTCTGAAAGTCCAATGGAGCTTGAAACCCTCCACCATGATTGGCCACTACAGAATAACAGCCACACTATTTTGGCTGTTACCTCCGCATTCTGGGGAATGAACTTCGCAGACGCGACTCGCACTCATGCACAGTTCTGCTGGCACAGTCATGTTGTGAAAGGCAAAATGCCATTCACCACAGCTACGCATGTGCAATTGCTGCACATGCACAGTTGCATCACCGTAGCCAGCACTGTTAACAAAGAAAATCATCTTGTACCCTCCCATTGCTGCTGTTCTCCCTACACCATCCATTCCCATCTCCGCACTGACATCCGGTCCCTAATCCCCGTGTCGGCATGATGTTGCCTCCCCCCACTCATGTGGCACACTGGAAGCCCACTCCAATGTATCCAAATGTATTTTTCCCCACCTCCACCAACTCTGCACCGACATCAGGATCCCCAATCCCTGTGTCAGCATTATTTAGCCCCCCCCCCCCACTCATGTGGCACACTGGGAGTTCACTCCAGTGTGTCTAAATGTATTTTTTGTTCCCCCACCTCCTGTTGATATTGGGGTGCCCAACCCCTGTGTCAGTATCATGTACCCACCAACCCCACTCATGTGATGCACGTAGAGCCCACCCCAGTCTGTCAAAATATATGTCTTTTTATCTGTAAATAAAACTGCCCCTATACATGTTTGTTTATCTGTAAAAAAGAAAGTGGTCCCTCGTTGTCGTCCCAGCCCCCATCCCCACTGTCCATCACCCACCTCCCTGCTCCCCCCTTAACCCATACGTATCTCCAGAGGTTGGTGCTATCATCTTCTCTGGACCCGGGACATGTCTGTGCTCTTCAAAGACGAACCACAAACTGATGAATCAAAGGTAAGCATGCTATAATGGCATTCAATGGGATTTTTAATTTATGTTCATAAATCAGCCAATTTTTTGACTTTTGGCCCCAAATTTTAAACACGGGGATCTTGGGAACCCACGTCATAAACACATTCACTGTCACTTCATTACTCAGTCCCAAAAGGTGATATCGTGGTCACCGCGCAGAATCACCTTTTGAGACCGATCACAAAATGACTGTGGCACTGTTCATGAGGTGGGGTCCCAAAAAGTCAATCTTGCAAATCTGGTGAAAAAATTCCCAGAAATGACTATGTTATGAGCATGCATTGTGCAATTTTTACGCACGCTCCTAACTTTGCCAATTTTTAATATTTTCATTCCATAATTTCAAGATTGCCATTTTTGCACACCTTCTTTTTAACAGTACTGCTGCCATTTTTCACATCTTGCCCAAAACATGTTTTCACACCTGTGGTACAGGTAAGCATTAAGCCATGATGAAGGTGGCATCTAGTGGTGGATTAATGCATGGTTGGGAGGGTTGTGGCACTAAGCCGCAGGCTGAGTGCCTTTAATCGCCCAACCATGCATTAATCCACCATTAGATGCCACCTTTGGAGTGGCTTAATGTGCTTGTAACATGTCTTGTGCAATGCAAGTATTATGTACATATTATTTTACTTGTCATGAAACACAGATCAGCACCAGGAATTATTTCACTAAATGAATACTGGTTCACATCTCATATTTTATAGAGCTGTGTCTGACTTGCAGCGTGCACGTGCATGTTGCACTGCCCACATCGAGTTATATAGTGTGTACCAATTTATCAGACATTATGACTTTCCTTCAGATAGCAACATACACATAACCTAATGCTGACACTTGAAAAGATGCCACTTGTAATCGGCTGTTGTACTAACTGCATCCGTTTGTAAATCACATTTCTGCTGTGCTGGATTCTGGGAAAGATGCATTGGTTGCATATGCCTGAACAGTGAGAGCAGTTCTTTCAGCTCAGTGTGCAGTGCTGCCTTGAGCTTTTCGACCAATAGGTGGCAGTTTCAGAACAGCACACTACTTCTGCTGTGTTTCTGAATGATGTGTTTGCTCACGTCGTACTTTTGCAATGCCATTCTGGTCTGACTATTACTGTGTGCATCGGCTGGTCAGTCCACTGCAAACGCATATTTTCACATTGCAAACATGTATTGTTTGCTGCTGATTGCTGTCCCAACTCCAACAGATTTGGACGGCTGCCCCACTGATGACAATTTCACCCAATAGGTGGTGCTTTTAACACAGAACGACATTTCTGCTCACTTTATATCTCGTGTGTTGCTGGCTTCTACTGGCGGGTGCTGTCTTTTACTGTGGTGCGACTGCTACAGTATCAACTAGGTGAGTGGGTACCTGGGAAACACCAGAGTTTGCTATTCTTTCCTCTCCCCTGTGCAGCACACTTGCAGCACTGGACAACAGAGTGCTCCACTGCCTGTCTCAGCAGTCCCCCTTCCATTTTGTAGTCTCTCTTGCTTGCGCCACCTATTGGTCAGACTTGAGCTACTATATACTATAATGACTTTTTACTTTGTGAGCGTGTTCCTGCTTTCAACACGGCATTACTGCTGGATTAATACCCACTCCAGTTAGTGTCACGGGTTCTGTTGCGACCAATGTAATTTCTGTATTTTACTCTACTTTTCATTGCCATGTTACAAAATGGGAGTGTCTGCAAAATCACCTTTCAGGACAAGTGAACAAAATGACACTGGCACTCTTCCTGAGGAGGCATCCCAAAAAGGCAATATTGAAAATTTGGTGCAACACCACCAAAAAATGGCCAAGTTATATAGAGGTGTTCAATAATTTCAACACACATGTGTAACTTTGCTGACTTGGCAACTCATCACAGCCCTATCGGCTCTGGCCAGAGTTTGTTAAATACTGGTTCTAGTTCTGTTATTGTACTATCTCTATGTTTTTTTTTTTTGTATTTATTTGTGTATTTTTGTTTAGTTATTCTGCTGGGTGTTTGCTATTTTTACACAGGTAATAAGTGCTGTTTAATAACTATATGATGTAGTTTATGGCTCTTACTTAACTCTTCCATTGTTGGCACAAAGCAGCCACCAGGTTCTACTATAGAACTCTATGGTTGGGAGAGACATACCAGTATATTACATCATACCATTCTAAAATGGTACTTTACCCTGGAAGATAAATCCGGAACATCCATTAAGGTTACTAATAGGCCAATATAGATAGAACAATAACAGAACTAGAACTAATATTTAAAAAAATGGTTCTCTTGTGAAAAATTACTTTCAGGTCCATCACAAAACTCCTTTAATAATGTTGTCTATGGTCTGTGATTTTGTGTGGGGAAGTGAATTGATGTTCAGTCTGTTTCTACACATAGAGTTGGCATTTTGTTTAATTCTTGAAGGGACAATATTATTTAAAGTACCTTGTTCTGAATTACCATTGTTATGTGAATCTAGATAGTCTCTGCCATGTTATAAAAATGTGTATAACAAAAAAAAAACTTATGGGGGGAGTTCTTTTAGTGAAGCTTCTTTTAGCTCAGTAACCTGTTCTGTTCAGATTCAGATTGCACTGCTAATGCCTCTGGAAAGGTGTCATCTGCTGCTGGTGGTATTTAGTTTCACTGCAGTGTTTTGTTTTTTCCTTCCAATATTAAAAATCTCAATTATAAAATGACTGGAAAGAGATGACTGAGTAAAGGGAAAGGTGACGATGATGTGGCCAAGAAGTGCACAGATTCTGTGGGGCAAAAGGTTGTTGCATTTAAAAAAAGTATCTCTGCAGTAGTTTCATCCATGGGCTCTAGGGCTGGTAGCAGAAGCAAGGGGGTAGTGACCCTGGCAGAAAGCTTTATTTGGTGTCTTGTTCCAATGGAATGATTTTGCCTACTATGAGGGGTATAAAGTTAACAGATGTCTGCTTTATACTAATATATAGAATGCAACTATTCATCTGCATGTTTTGAACAAAAATTAATAAACTTTAAGTGATAAAATAAAGAACACACTCCAAATCATTGCTTTGTTTTGAGCAGCATCCATGAATCCCCTTGAATCAAATTCTATCCGACTGGCTATACTGCCATGCCAAGTCCAGCTGTTTGGTAGCCCAGCACCTAGAAAGGTCCAGCTTACTCCGCATATCAAGTTTTTTTTTAAGTGTCATGTCCACCCAATCATGCTATTGCATGGGATGTGAATGCAGCAAGCACTGAAATGCTGGCAATAGAACCACTGCCATTTTTTCATTGTTGTTGAGAAGGTGGGATTTAGAATGTTGATAGTGCATGCCTCTCCCAAATGGTAGATTCCCTCATGAACATACAGTACTTCTCCACCCAGACCATTCCATAACGTTATCCATGCACTGCTGCATTTTGCATCCTCATACATACATCTCAGTATGGATATGTGGAATGGTGGCCAAAGAGCTGGTAGCTCCTGTTCATACTTTACAACATATTGGGCACAGGTACCTGGAATAGCACTTGACTCTTGCCAAGGGAAGAATTGTACTGAGAACAGCTGCAGTGATAGCAACACTCCAGATATTTGCCAGCATACCACACTGGCAATGAAGAGTGTAACTGGATCACACATGGGTCAGAAAATGTTAATATTGCTCCTGACTGATACTGAGACTGATCAGTGTATGCAGCCTGTGGAGGTGGTACCGTGAGGAGACATGTGGCATATGGTCTTCAGGCTGCTGTGGTGTGGGGGCAGGAGACTGCTAACCTTGAGACATTTGTGTATCAGTAGCCTCATTTTGATCTAAATTCATCTTCGTGTACCCCAGGGCCAAAGTCGCAGGTGAAGTTGCCAACCAAAGCTGCCAAAGGTGAATTTCCTATGAAATAGAAAAACAGATCTGCACATTCATTCACAAAGGTGCAAATTCATTGACAAAGGTGAATTTGCCAATATTGCCTTAACTTTGCCAGCTAATTAAAGTTTCACAATATCTCTAGTTAAAAAAACTCCTCTGCGTTATCCCTGAAAATAATCCCTACCTTAATGTGCATTTGCTAGTCAACATATTTTAATAAATAAATAAATAAGGAAATAAGATGTTGATAAGGAAACATAGAAACATAGACTTTGATAGTAGATAAGAACTGCTTGGCCCACCAAGTCTGCCCATTTCCCTACCTAATGGATAAGCTGCAGATCCTAGTTAACCTACAGCCTACTTCCTCCTATCCCCCACTAGAATTGCCTTATGTCTGTCCCATGCATTCTTGAATTCCCCCACTGTTTTGGACTCCATGACCTCCTAAGAAAGACTGTTCCATGCATCCACAACCTTCTCCATGAAAATATACTTACTCAAATTACCTCTGAGCCTTCCCCCTATATCTCAAAATTCTGCCCCCTTGTTCTTGCACATCTCTTTTTCTGAAAGATGCTACCTTCTTGGACTTTGTTGATTCCCTTGAGGTACTTGAACATTTCTATCATTGTCCCCCCTCTCCCTCCTTTCCTTGAGGGTATACATATTAAGCTCTTTTCATTTCTCTTTGTATGTCTTCTGGTGCAGACCCTGCACCATTTTAGTTGCCCTCCTCTCGACAGCCTCCACCCTGTCTTTGTCTTTGTGGAGATGGGTTCTCCAGAACTGCATGCAGTACCCCATATGGGGTCTCACTAACTGTCTGTACAAGGGGATAACAGCTTCCTGTTTTCTACTGGTGATGCCTCTCCCTATGCATCCCAGTATCCCCCCAGCCCTCCTTACTGCCTTCTCACATTGCTTGCCCATCTTTAGGTCATCTAATATAGCTACCCCAAATTCCCTTTCCATTTTTGTTCTTGTCAGTATCTCACCCCCATTGTTACTCTTCCCCTTGGTTTTTGTTTCCCAGGTGCATTATTTTGCACTTCTTTGTGTTGAATCTAAGCTGCCATACATCTGACCATTCCTCTGACCCTGACAAGTCCCTTCTCATCCTTTCCACCCCACCTTGTGTATCAACCCTGTTGCAGATCTTTGTGTCATCTGCAAAGAGACATACTTTTCCTTCCAGTCCCTCTGCAATGTCACTTATAAAGACATTAAAAAGGACCAGACCCAGAACTAAACCCTGTGGTGCCCTACTAATGACACCCTTTTTTTCACTGTGGACTCCGTTTATTATTGCGCTCTGCATCCTGTTGTCCAACCAATGTTTTACCTAGTCTACCACCTTGAGACCAACTCCCAAGTTTCTATTTCCATGCAAACCACTTCAGTCTTGGAGAAAATAATTGCTTAAAACTAAAACTTTGGTCCACATTTTCAAAGGAGATGGGTGGCGCATCTTGGTAAAAAATGGAGATCAGCTGCGCATCTCAAAAAATGTTCCAAAATGCAATATTCAAAATGGGGAGATGGGATGCCCAAATCTAGATGGGCCATGGCCCAAAAATAATGTGACCCAAGTAAAGGGAAGGTTCCCATGAATATTCTGTCCATGGGAATTTTCAGAAAAGATGAGACACCTAAGTGCATGAAATGTGCGGCACAAAGATATGCAAAGGAAAAGCATGCCTAAATCAGCTGGCCTCCCACAGGCAGGCTGCAATAGTTCAGACAGGAGCACAGCAGCCTGCCAGCCCTGATAGTCTAGTTTCACCTCCCCCAACCCAGGTCTGATCCCCGGTGTGGCAATAATAGACAGGGACAATCCTGCTTACCATAGTGCAGGGGCCCCCTCCCAGTTCCCTCACACATACATGTAATATATCCTCTCCAAAGTGCTGGAAAAAATTGTCTCCAACCAACTTAAGGAATATCTCACCAATCTTAACCACTTTTCCCCCATCCAACGTGGTTTCTGCTGTGGACACTGCACCACTACTGCACTCCTAGCATACACAACTTTCATGCACCAGGCCCTTGGGAGTGGTCAAATGGTAGGATCTGTCTATATAGACCTTACCAAAGCATTTGACATGGTCAATCCCTCCCTGCTGCTCCACACACTCCCATCCATGGAGACTGCTTCTGAGGTTATGTCCTGGTTTGCCAGCAATTTGGTGAACCGCTCCCAACAGGTTAGGGTCAGCTCTACCTCTCCTCATGCTGACCCATTCCACTCTGGTTCTCCCAAGGATATATACTTGGACCCTCCTGTTTAGCCTTTTCGTATACCCCCTCCCCCAGTCTTGCCCTGGTAAAATGCTCCTCTATGCGGATGATGCCGTTATCTTTGACTGTCATCCCAACCCCAATAAACTCCCAAACCCTGCTCCAAGATCACTTCAGCACCATTGAATCCTGGTTTGTGGCCCATAAATTAATTCTCAACTGTGGTAAGACCAAGTCCATGATTTTCACCCACTGCCAATCCCGCCTTTGCAATTTCACCCTAACCATCTGTAACTCCGCCAATGCCACCATTGAGCAGGTCTCATTCTTCAAGTAACTGGGACTAACCTTTGATACCCACCTCTCCTTTCATACCCACATCCAAGGTCTCCTGTCTTCACTCAATGCCAGGACTGGACTGCTATACCGGCACAAACACTTCCTCTCTCTGTAGGCTCTCTGCCTGGCAGTATCATCATTTGTTCTCTCTCTAGTTGACTACGGCCTGGTGATCTATGGTTCAGCTGACCCGACATCCCTTTCCTGGATAAAGACTACCCTGAACAAAGCATGTAGGCTGGTCACAGGTCACGCTAGGCTGACGCACACCTGCAACTTATATAAATCTGCAGGTTGGTTAAATCTTGAAACCAGACTTAAGTTTGCTACCTACATCCTTGCTAAGAAAATTTCCCTCAGAACGACCCCTCCAGCACTTGACTCCCTGGTCTCAATTGCCCACCCTGCCAAAAGCTCCAGAAGTGCTTCTAGACCTTCCTACCATGTTCCACACTGCAGAACCTCACAATGTTAAAGAACCTTTTAATACAGGGCTCCTAAGTTGCTTAACAATCTCCAGCCATCCATCTCCCTTTCACCCACCATAGGCCCTTTCAAATCTGCTCTCCATTATCATCTCCTGGAACAATCCACCTCTGACTGTCTCTAACCCTTACTGTCCGGATCTCTGCATCTGGACTGTATACCCCCCACCCATGTCTCCTACTCATTGACTCGCAAGTCTGTTTATTTCATAAGTTATCTGCTCTTCAGCTCTGACAATGGGCTATACTCGCCTGGATATACTCTAGTCATTCAATTGTTTACACAGTCTTAACTAGGGCCCACTAGGCCTGATTAGTTGCCATGTATAACCTGTGTTTACCTATATATAATTCAGCTGTATAACTAGGGTCCTCTTGGCCAGCTTATCTCTTCAGTATTGCTTATATAAATCAGAACAACCATGTACAGCCTGTCTGTATTTTGTTGACTATGTAATGCTTACCATTTATGTAATTATGTAAGTCTTATCCTCTCTTGTATCTGTGACGAGGAGCCTTTGCAAAACAGTATTTGACTCAAAGGTTTATTCTGATGATTTTAATAAATAAATCAATACTCCATGTTTCAATAGTGTAGTGGTACTCTCCACCCAGTCTGATCCCTGTTTAAATGACAAACAATCCCATACCCATGTCCAAAGTGTATTGGCATCCCCACCTCGTCCCATTCCCTGATCTCTGTATAAAATAACCCCATCCCCTTTTTCCATAGTGTAGTGGCCCATCCACCCCATCCCATTCCCTGATCCTGTATAAAATAACCCCATCCCCTTTTTCCATAGTGTACTGGCCCCCACCACAGTTTCCCCAATCACTGATCCCCATTTGATTCAGAAACATAGCCCAATTAATTTTCCACAGTATAGTGGCCTCCACCCTCCCATCCCGGTAGGCAGGACCCCCTCACTGCACCCTCCCAGCCTGACCTGTGCCAGTGACTGACACAGCCATCCACACCCTGCCATGGCAGGACACCAACTGATCAGTCTAGAGTATGAGCCCATTGGTTGTCACCAATGAGTTTGTACTATGTACAGTATGAGCTCGTGACCGATCAGTTAGTGGCTGGCCATGGCAGGGTGTGGAGGGCTGTGCCAGTCACCAGCATGGGTCGGGCCAGGGGGGTGCGGGTATGGGGTGTTGCCTACTGGGGTGGGGGGCCACTACACTATGAAAAATGAATTGGGCTACAATTCTGAAATGAACAGGGATTGGGGATCAGGGATATCATGTGGGGCCACTACACTATGGAAAAGGGAATGGGGCTATTTTATACAACGATCGGGTAATGGGATGTGGTGGGGGGCCACTACATTATGGAAAAAGTGGATGGGGTTATTTTATACAGTGATTGGGGAATGGTACAGTGTGGGGCCACTACCCTATGGAAAAAGGGGATGGAGTTATTGTATACAGCTATTGAGGAATGGGACGTTGTGGGGGGGCCACTACACTATGAAACAGTGGTTACGGGATTGTAATTTGAGCTGGATTGGGCTGGGTGGGGGGTTACCATTACACTATGAAAACTTGTGGGGTATTTATTTGTATTCTGAATGGGAATAGGACTGGTAGGGGAGTAGGCTGGCCTGGTCATCCTACCAGGTGCAGCCATACGAATGAGCCCATAATGGGCATGCATGAGGCCCATTTGTGCCATGCATGCCCAATGAGCTCATTTGCATTTTCTGGCTGAATATCACCCTCGGGGGGTGTTGGTTCATCCACAATCCACATCCCCCATTGGCGGTCTTCAGCCTGGACCCTGGATGTGCTGGGCGAATTGCCAGCTGACCTCCTTTGCACAGCCCACGAAGGATCCAATATTCAGATGGGATGCACGATGGTGCATTCTGTTTGAATATCCCATCGGGGTATGCTAGTGCATTTTTCCTGGGTCGTGCATGTAGCTGTGCCATGCATCCATCCAGCTTTGAAAGCAGGGTCCTTTGTTTTTAATGTTGCGCTTTTTGGTGTTGTGTTTTCATCCCTGCTGATGCCAGTTGTGCATTTCTTACATTTGGCCAGACCTTTACATTTACATAGACGATATCTATGAGACATTACAAAATGGATTGAAAAACTCTTAGTCTGTGATGGGGGGGATTATACTTTTTAAAACCATTTTCACAACTCAACAAAACAAGTGATCTCTAAATACACAAAGAATTCCCTAGCCCCAATGAATTGAAACTGAAATAAGTTCCATAAACACTTCATAAAACTTGTTTTATGTTACCTTCTATCAGGACTTGTTGCAAATACGAAAAGTTGCACTGTGGATTGTAGGTACAGATCAGTTGGCAGTACTTTGCATCAGGTGCGAATATCGTTATGTTTGTTCCTGAAAACTCCATATTTTCATATAGATCCATTGTGCATCCTGGAATATAAAGATTCAAAGTGCTTAGAAAGCAATGGCTGACTGAAGTGCAAGTGGAGCAGAACTGGGGTGATTTTTGAATGAAACTGTATCCTATAGCTGCTGTAGAGGGTTACAATGAACTACTATCAGTCTAGTACATTGCAGATGTACTAAGCTTTATGGGACTGAAGGGATGCAATAAATGATCAAAGTGCCATCAAGCAGGGGTTTGCCACTGCTCTATGACACTACTTGCAGCAACTTCCCCTGTGGTTGTAGGGATTAAATTGGGCAGGAGCCCACAAAAACTCAGTTCCACTGCTTGTTATAGACTCTGTCATCTTTCTCTGTTGACCATTGTAGGAGAGTTTCACCACCTAGAAATGACAGTGCCACCACCCAGAAATTTACATGTAAGAGTTCTCACGCCTACACTTTCTCAGTTTAACCATGGTGTACTTGTCTTGTCCTACCTAGAGCTTCAAAAGCAGGCAGCTGTAATTTTGCAAATTCAGAGATAAGTCTCAGCAGCTCATGCAGAAACATATGCTAAATACAGAAAGAAAGTAAATTTGCCAAGCAACATTTTAAGGTGTAAGACATCACATATTGCACTGTCTCCAGGATGAAGCACAACATTACAGTTGTCACCCAGTGATAACTTACTGGATACTGCAGCAACCAATGCAATCCAATGTTAAATATTATTCTTTAGAAAATGGGCTTTTTATTTTCAGACATCTGATTGGCCGGTACCCCTGCCGGAGGGGGGGTATATTAACTTTCAATAGATGCCCAGGAAATAAAAAGTACCAACCCCAATGCCCTTTCACCCACTTAGATATCCCTGTACCCACCCTGCTTCCTCATTGGCCCAAAACACCCAGTTTAATCTGAAATCACCACCATTTTTTACTCTCAGTTAATGAGAGGTGCTGGCCCCCAATATCAGTTACCTGATATGGCACACCTTAGCTGGGCTCATTTCCAGAAACATTTTTTTTATTTTATTGCTGTACCTCTTCTCCAATGCTCCATGATTCTCAGGCTATTAGAACCAACTGGGCTCTCCCTCGTTCCTCCTCCAGCTGGCTGCCCACTGGCTCCTGAAAATTATGCTGTCTGTCTGTGTAACTGGATGACCGAGTGAGGCAGCCCCCCCATGTGTGAGAGAAGTGAGCCCCCCAGTCACCCTTACTTTAACAATTTAAAATAAAGACTTTTCCAATAATGTAAAAAGGAAATGTAGAATAATAAAAGAGAAGCTGTCAGAGCGATCAGCTTCATGGAGCTGCCAGTTGTCACTAACGTTTTAAAACGTGCAGCGGAGATTCCTCACTCACAGCAGCTAAAGTGATAAATGTTGCTTGACTGACCTGCTTTGCCTACAGTCGCTACTTCAGACAAATAATACCATGACAAACTATCTAAACCACCCCCATGTACCCGACTGCCCCCACCCAGAAAGCTGACACATCAGTCAGATTTTAGCATGTGGTTCATACCTTACCGTGATCGGGTGCTCCGCTAATGACTTTCAACTTTCTCTGGCAGGACATCGAAAAAAATGCATCAATGGGGTGCAGAAAGAAGGGGACACACTAATGGGGGGGAGAGCTGAAACAGTGCAGTAACAATTGCATTCTTTAAATTAAAAAAAACAGTACTCTATGCTGCCCTGCCACATCAAGCTTCTTGATCTACCCTCCTACTTTTGCGCAACTGGGTCATGCAAGATCGCAACTTCTGAGAAAGAGGTGAAGAAAAAAAACATAGCAAGACAGACAGAAAACTGCATATTTGTAAAAGAAACTCCATATCTTGTTGCAGATGTGGTGGAGCAATGTGTGTGGGTGTGTGTGTGGGGGGGGAGATCAGAATAGCTCTGTGGGGGGTAGCAACAAGACATGGAACAGCACAGAAAAGTAGGGACTACTTTACAGGAGGACAACTTTAACTTCGTCTAACTAAATTTTTTAATTTCTTTTTTAATTTTTTCAAATCCCACATACAAATGACACAGGTAGTCCATTTTCTAAGTGCAATAATACCCTCCAGGGCGGGCAGTATGGCCAATAATAGACCTTCCAGAGGCTATAAGGCCCTCCGCCTGCAGTGTTAGGCCTCATTACACCCCTGGGTGGTCCAGTATTGCCCAATACCACCCACCTTGTTGGGTATTATTGCTTGCTTACCATGCAGAAAACTGTGACATCTTCATTAATTTCAAAGCACATCATCATAGTGGGTGGCCCTTTATATGCCACATATATAGTGCCTTCTATAGTTTGTTTAAATGCCACACATAACATGCACCCTGTATCGTGTTTACATGCCACACGTACAGTGTTCCCTCAAAGATGTTTACATGCCACACACACTGTGCCCCCCAAAGGTGTTTACATGTCACACATACAGTGCCCCTCAAGGTGCTTACATGTCACACATACAGTGTCCCCCTCTAGGGAGATGTACTGTGTAATTTATTTATTTAGCTTTTGTTAACCGGGTAAGTACACTAGACAAGTTGTATGCCTATTTTCAGGAACGACCCGGAAGAGTACAACAGGTATACATCAGTACAACATAATAGGTTAACAAGTACATTTACATTTTGTGGTTTGGTACATTGAGTCAACAAAACAGTAGGCAATAACAGTACAAGTAGTGCAGCATTGAGCAGCAGTGACTATCTGAACAAAAGAAGTGCAAGGAGAGATGGACATAGAATTGGCAACAGATCCAATTTAGTTTACCTGTAGTTCCTGGAGTGGAGTGCCACAGGATCTACGGTGCCCTGGGCTTCATGCTAGGGGGGCTTTAGGCATTCACAGTGTGAGGCCAGCTTGAGGTGTTCCCACAGGGAGGTCCGAAGGCATTTGTGGGAGGGGGTGGTGTGAACCAACTCGGGGATGGAGTTCCAGAGCCTGGGAGCATGAGCTGCGAAGTCTCTGTCACCCATAAGAGTGCGGGTAGATGGTACGTTTAATATCCCTGGGCACTGGGACCTTAGGGGGTAGGAGAAGCGGTCAGCTGGGGAGAGAAGCTGAGCCAGCCCCAGGGGGGATGCTGGTGCTGATCACTTTGCTCACAAGGCACCCAGTGCCAAAGTTTAGGTGATTGGTCGGGGATAGCCAGCCTAGCTTATCATAGAGTTTGCAGTGATGAGTGAGGCAGGAGGCAGCCAAAGTGAAACGGCAGATGTTGTTGTATGTTGTGTACTATCTAGTGAGAAGGACTTTTGAGGTACGTGCAAATAGGTGGAGACCATAGCTGAGGGAGGGGAGTAACACACCCCTGGCGAGAGCCAGACGAGCAGCAGGGGTGAGGTTGTATTTGGCCCTGTAGGCCAGTCCCAGCTTACAGTTAACGCCTCTGCAGACGTTGAGGATGTGACTCCCTAGGTCCAGTTGGGGGTTGAGCGTCACACCGAGATACTTGAGGGAGGTCACTGTGTGAAGGGAAGTACCATCTGCGCAGTTGATTTGCAGAGGGACTGGAGAGGCACGTATTTTGGCTGTGGAGCCGAACAGCATGGCCTGTGTTTTTTTCTGGTTGAGGACCAGCTTCTGTTTGGTGAGCCACACCTGAATGTTCTTGAATTCCTTAGATAGGTGGAGGTTCAGGGTGGCAGAATCTTGGGAGTGAGCCAGGAGGACCAGGTCATCCATGTACAGGGTGACCCTACATCTGGTAACTACGCCAGGAAGACTGTTAATAAACAGAGAGAAGAGAAGGGGTCCCAGCCCCGAGCCCTGAGGGACGCCAGAGGTCACAGGTAGGGGATCGGAGAGGACTTTATTGAATTTGGTTAACTGTACTCTACCATGCAGGTAGCCAGTTACCCATTTCAAAGCTAGGGGGGACAAGCCAAGGGACCTCATCTGCATGCAGAGCAGATCATGGTCAACAAGGTCAAAGGCCTTGGACAAGTCGATAAACACTGCACCAGAGAGTTTTCCCTGGTCCATGGCTGCTCTGATGCTAGAAGAGACAGAGATCAATGCTGTAGTTCTACTATGCCCTTTGCGAAAGCCATGCTGGGTGGGAGACAGCAGTTCATGGATTTGGATATACTCCGAGAGTTGTCTAGCTACAACCTTTTCAAGGAGCTTGCTGATGGCCGAAAGGATGGTGATCGGCCGGTAGTTGTCGGGGACTTTAGGGTTGCCCTGATTTAGCACAGGGACAACCCTGGCTACCTTCCAGATCTCTGGGATCTCCCCTGTGGCAAGGGACAGGTTAAAGATGTGGGCCACCAGGGAGGCAATGTAGGGGGCACCAAGTTTGAGAAGCTTGGGCTCCAGGTTATCTAAACCAGGACTGGCGTACTGGGAGAGGCCAATAAGGAGAGACAACACCTCATTTTCCGACACCACCCTTAGGAGGAAGGGAGGTCTGGGAGGGACAGGCTCCTGCCAGTCAGTGGGTGCGGGGCAGTTTTGGCTCCTGGCTGTTGAGATATGTGGGGAGATGGCAGGTAAGTCAGTGAAGTGGGAGTTGAGAGCATTAGCAATCCTAAGCAGATTGTTGCAGGTAGCTCCTCCAATAAACATGTCGGTAACTCCAGATATGGAGTGCCCAGAGACTAGGGTTTTGATATTTCTCCAGAACCTTCTCGGATCATTAGCAGAGCTGAGAAGGGCTGTCTTACAGAAATCGCTTTTAGCCGCCCTGATGGCTTGTTTGCACTCATTTCTGAGTTTTCTGTATTGTTGTTGCAGGGACTGGTCGGGGGAGCATTTTAAGTGGGCCCAGCACTTGTCCCTCACCTGCATAAGGGCGAGAAGGCTCCCATGCAACCACTTTGTAGCTGACCCCCTGACCCTCCGTTTTATGATAGGGGTGTGCCTATCTTGTAGATCCCCAGAGGAGTTGAGAAAAAGGGTTGCTGCTATGGAGGGATTGGGGGCACTATACACTCCTGACCAGTCAGTGAGCCTTAGTTCCTCCATGAAAAGAGTCAGACGAAAATGCGGTAGGGCCCAAAAACCCTGTTGGTAGACCAGGGAGGTCCAGGAGGTGGTGCGGGGAAAGAAAGCAGCCTATAAGCAATTCAAGTGCTCAAGGAGTGAAAGGGATTGAGGGGAGTACAAGCTGATGGCTAGAAGGGCCACTAGAGTGGTGAGGAGGCTAAGGCAAGGAAGGAGCAGAACCTGGCCAGGGAAATTAGGAGAGGGAACAAGGGGTTCTTTAGATACATTGGGGAAAGACGAAGGGTGAAGGGGCAGATTAGCAGGATTAAATCAGGGGAGAGATGGGCACAAGACCCGGGGGAGCAGGCTGAGGTACTAAATGAGTACTTCACCTCAGTTTTCACCAGGAAAATCGGGGTGCTGCATCCTCCCATGGGAGAGACAGAGATACTGAGGAGGGACCCTTGCACGATTGGCAGGTCTGGGGAGAGGGGAGGCATCACTGGCAGGTGGGGGGAGGGCTAAGCAGGGAGAAGAGGTACCGGAAGTGGAAATCACAGCAGAGAGAGTGAGGGAAGCCCTCAGCTCCCTTAAGATGGAGAAAGCACCAGGGCCGGATAAATTACATCCCAGAGTGCTGAAGGAACTTGCAGATGTCCTGGTGAAACCCCTGGCAGAGCTTTTTACCATCTCTCTGAGGACAGGGTGGGTGCCCCAAGACTGGAAGGAGGCGCATATAGTGCCTATCCACAAGGGGGGATCAAGGGAGGTGGCAGGGAACTACAGGCCTGTCAGCCTGACATTGGTGGTGGGCAAGGTGATGGAGGGCATTGTTAAGGAGAGGTTAGGGGGGGACCTGGATAAGTCAGGGTGCCTGGACGATAGACAGCATGGATTCATCCTGGGGAAATCGTGTCAGACAAACCTGGTGGAGTGCTATGACTGGGTGACAAGTGCCTTGGACCTGGGTAGACCAGTGGATGTCCTCTTTCGAGACTTCAGCAAGGCATTTGACTCTGTTCCTCATGTGGGCCTGTTGGATAAGCTGGGAGAAATGGGGGTGGGGAACCAGATGATCAGATGGATAGGCAATAGGCTCCAGGACCGGACCCAGAGGGTCATAGTTGGTGGGATAGTCTCATCCCAAGGAGGGTCATTAGTGGGGTCCCACAGGGATCAGTCCTTGGCCCCTTCTGTTCAACGCCTCACGATCTGATATAAGGACAGGAATCAGAGTGAGATGAGTCTCTTTGCAGATGACTCAAACTGGGGGCGGTGGTGGATGGGGAGAGGGAGGGTGGCCCTAAGGGGACCTGGAGGCTCTGGAAAGATGGTCTAGAAAGTGGAAGCTGAGGTTCAATACAGGGAAATGCAAGGTACTCCACCTGGGGGCCAGAAACCCAGGCCAAGTGTACACCCTGGGGAAATGCTACAAGTCTCGATGGATGAGAGGGACCTGGGGGTGGTGGTGGATGTCAAGATGAACAACTCTGAGACTTGTAGGAGGGCAGCAGCCAAGGCCAACAGGATGCTGGGATGCATCGCTAGGGGGATCACCTTCAGAAGGAGTGAAGTGATACTCCCTCTGTATAACTGCTTGGTGAGGCCGCACCTTGAGTACTGCGTGCAGTTTTGGAGGCCACACTTAAAGAGGGACATTAACCTCTTGGAGAGGGTCCAGAGGAGGGCAACCAAAATGATTTGGGGCTTGGGGGACAGGACCTATGAGGAGAGGCTCGAAGAGCTAAATATGTACACATTGGAAGAGAGAAGGGACCGGGGGGACATGATAGAGGTCTTCAGGTACATGAAGAGGGTAAATAGGGGAGGAACAGTCAGGGTGCTTCAGAAGGAAGGAGGAAGGGCCACTAGAGGGCATAGGTGGAAGCTGGAGGGAAGATTCAGGGAGAAAGGAGGAGGAGGTGCTACTTCACTGAGAGGTGGTAGAGCCATGAAATGCACTGCCTAGGGGCTGGTGGAGGCAGAGACAGTGGAGGGTTCAAGACGGGTGTGGACAGGTACAGGGGAAGGGTTCTGGAAGCAAAATCCAATGCAGCAAGAATATCCGGATCTGGGAAGGGAGAAGCCAGAGAAAGCGAGGGGGACAGCAAGGTCAGCACCCAGGGTGGGGGCTGACCAAACGAGCAGACACGAAAGACCGTTAGGCCTATTCTGCTGGCATTTTAGTATGTTAGTATGTTAGTATGTATGTTAGTAAAACGTCTGCATCAAACCTGATGAAGTTTTGGGTGGGGATGATTTTGTGAGGGACCTTTAGGGAGGGGATTTTCCATATGCAGAAGACTGGGGAGTGGTCTGAGATGGAATCGGATGGGGTCCCTACTGAGGAGATCCTCTCAGGGCGGTTTGACAGGATCCAGTCCAATAGGGAGCTGGTGGATCCATTTGCCGACCGTCAGGTCGGTTCCTGTACAAGTTGCGTCAGGGTGTGGGTGGCAAGCAAGGGCTCAAACTGCTTACCATTTCCACCGGCCCAGTTTAGGTTCACATCACCCAGGATTAGAAGTTCGTTGTCTCCAATGCAAGGGTCAATAGTGTCCAGGAGGTGGGTGAGGTCCTGGAGCCCTCCCTTGGGGGAGGTTATAGGTGCACACTACATGCAATTTTTTTGCATTGCCAAGTAGGAGCACAGTGAGAAGCAGCTCACAGGGAGACAGCAACGAGGGTTGGTGAGTCACCAGAGATACTTTAAGGTGGCTCCTATAGTAAATCAAGATGCCTCCTCCCCTCTTGTTCCCGCTCCCGTCCAGCCATATGAGCTCATAGCCTTGTAGCCCACAGGCTGAGTCGGGAATCGAGGGTTTGAGCCAGGTCTCTGTTATACCAAGGATGTCAGGCTTATAGAGTGTGACCTAGGCAACGAGCTCATCCAGGTTGGGAAGTAGGCTACATATGTTAAGGTGAGCCACTTTCAACCCCTTGCCCAGCCGCCATTCCAGAGGAATATCTGAGGCTGTGGGGATGGGGCCAGGATTGGGTTTAATATTACCAGCCAAGGCAAGGATCAGTGGGAAGAGCCACAGGAGGTGCCCTCTGGGGGAAGAACACCTGGTCCTGTGCTTTCAGGCTATACGTCGCCAGACCCTGGTACGATACAGTATAGGTCTTGGTACCAGTCCACTTGTGGGATAGCAGGAACTCGCAGTGTCAGCCATGAGATTGGAGAAGGTGAAGTCGGTCATTTTGTAGGGTGGTGTCCGTTTTCGGTTACCCCCATGCTAGGGGCAGTTGCAATGTGGAGGGACACAAGTACCAGAAGGAGAGCAGCTAGGATTATGGGTCAGGGAGGTGGGATGATTCCCCTGGGTGCCTTGGGAGACTTCATTATTAAGGCGGGGGCCTGCTGTACACGGGATCCCCACATCAGGTGGATGTGATTGAGTAGGGACACCTGAGGAGATAAAGAGGGAGTAAAACCAGTGTGGAGCTAGGGTCTAGTATGAAGGGTAGTAGGATTACCCTCCCAGCCCACACAGTGGTGTGGAGGGGTCACTAGGGGCAGGAGATGCGGGTCCCGAAGGGAGTATAGGGCAGAATATAAGCTGCGGCCTGAGTCAAACAAGGAAACCAATGCACACAGTAGATAAAGTCACCATATGGTTATCACATTAATCTGATGGTGGCAGGAGTCACGGAAGGAAGCAAGACAAGGTAGACCTGGGCAGTTGGCGAAATTACAGTACAGTACAGTTTTCCCTTAATCTATAATTATAGTACAGTTATCCCTTTAGTCCGAACAGTGACAAGTGACATGGAAAGGGGCACGACCAGGTGGACCTGGCAAATTAACAAGGACTAGCAAGACAGTCGGACATGTCAGATATCAATGGCTAGTGACACAGAGTAGTGCAAGGCAGGCCAGATTCCTGTGGCTAGGGGAAAGAAGCACAACTGATCATATTGCTTTACATTGGCAGTGATAAGGCAATGATGAGGCAATTTCAACACAGTTTCAATTTCAGCCACGTCCCCTGCAAGCTGATTGGACCCAGCAAGTCCAGTAGGTGGGGCAATTGAGTATTTAATGGGAGGAGGGAACAGGGTGGGCCGAAAAATTTAGTCCAAGAGTTTTCACCCAAGGAGGCCCTCCGGAGCTTGCGTTTCAAGCCGGCACCTCAACTCGGGATTTGTCTGCGGTGAAGCACGAGGGTGGGACCCTCCAGCACAGGTCTCCCTCGCTTCCCCTCTGTCTGCGTAGTCATGGTGGGTCCTTAGGGTCGCTCCCTCCTTAAGGCGGAGGGCTCTTGAGGTCAGCAGTGGAGGTGGCCAATCGGCGAGTCCCAGGTGGAGACAGAAACGGTGCAAATTTTGAAAAAGTTCCCCAACACTTTCACATTCGTAGCAGGGCTCAATCGCAAGGTAGGAACAGGAAATGAATTTGAAGGGCGATTTTTATTTGGGTCTCTGGCATTCTCAAGGTCGAGGTAGTGCTCAGCCACAAGGCAGGCACAGGAAAGGAATTTTGGAGTTCGATTAACGGGTCTCCTGCACCAGCAGGGGTGTTGTGTCTGTCCCAGTGAGCAAAACGATTTAGTCCAAGAGTTTCACCCGAGGAGGCCCGCCAGAGCTTGCGTTTCAAGCTGGCACCTCAACTCGGGATTTGTTTGCGGTGAAGTGCTAAGGGGGGATCCTCCAGCACAGGTCTCCCTCGCTTGCGTCCATCTCTGTAGTCATGGTGGGTCCTTAGGGTCGCTCCCTCCTTAAGGTGGAGGGCTTGTGAGGTCAGCGGTGGAGGTGGCCAATCATTACAGTGTCACAAATTGGAGTGATTGCCATTGGTATACAACACTGAATGACTGCAGTGTTCTGCAAAATACAACTGACAGGACTGTGACAAGAATGCTTTGTCCACATGGGTGTCACTGCACATGAAAATAACAATCGACACAGAAAAATAAAGACCTCCATAATTCATTTGCATTCTTAAAGGTTTGCATCAGGGATATGTTACTGCTGCTATATGCTTCAACATACATCTTCTCCCTGCTGTAGCATACAACTGTCTCTGCAGCATGGCAATGTTCAACAATGGTTCAACTCTCACTTAAAGAGCAGCTGACGTCTTTAGGAAAACTTTGAAAAGCATAATAGAAACATTTCAGCTTTTATTTCACATATCTGCTATGGATTTTTTCTTACCATAAAACAAAATATTAATCCCTTAGAGTTCATCTGGTTTGTATCTTATACCTTACTTGAAATCATAATGCTCTGTTGTGACATCATTGTCTGTTGTCATGGGAATAGCTGTGATGTCAGGAGCAGAATATTATCACATCAGATTATGAAGTAGTACTAGGAGCAGACATCGTGAACAAATATTTTGTCAGTATTCACAGAGGAAGATGAGGAACCACAGATAAGGGACAGGAGCATTGAAGGAAGGGAAGTGGACACCAGTCCATTTATACAGGAGAGAGTCCTGAAGGAGCTCACAAATCTGAAAGTGGACAAGGCAATGGAACCAAATGGGATACACCCAACGATAATCAAGGAGTTCATAGAGGTGTTGGTTGCACCACTGACTGTCCTTTTTAACCACTTACTGGAGACAGGAGTGGTTCTGGAGGACTGGAGGAGGACAGATGTAGTCCTACTTCACAAAAGTGGTAGCAGGGAGGTTGCTGGGAACTACAGGCCAGTCAGCCTGACTTCAGTGGTAGGGAAATTAAGAGAGGTACTACTAAAGGAAAGAATTGCAGAATATCTTGAATCCATCTGCTTACAGGATCTGAGGCAACATGGAGTCACAGCTACGAGGTCAAGTCAAACAAATCTGAAGGGTCATGTCAAACAAATCTGAAAGATTTCTTTGACTGGGTGACCAGGGAATTAGATAAGGGTGGGGCAGTGGATGTAGCCTACCTAGATTTCTGTAGGGCCTTCAACACTGTTACGAACATACGAAAATGACAGCAGAAATAGGCCTTATGGTCTGTTGAGTCTGCTTGATTATGCAGCTTGCCTCTCATCTTGCAGCTGCCCCTCCCACTTCTCCCCTCCTTAAATTTACCCTCACCCTCACCCTGTCCCATACCCTCTTGAAACTGCTCACCGTCTTACAGGACACCACCTCCTGTAGTAGAGTGTTCCACTTGCCCACCACCCTTTCCGGGAAGAACTGTCTCTTTACTTCCCTCCTGAATCCCCCCCCCCAAGTCTGTGACTACCCTCTCTTGTCTCTTCCTCTTCTTAATTGGAAGATCTCCTCTGTTCAAGTCTTGTTCATCCCTTTCAAGTACTTAAAGGTCTTAATCATGTCCCCCATCCCTCCTCTCCTCCAATAAACACATATCTAGCTCGCTCAGTCTTTCCTAGTAGGGCTTGCCTTCCAATCCCTGGATCATCTTTGTCACTCTACGTTGCACCCCACCCCCCCAACAATCTGACATCCTTCCTCAGGTACGGGTGCCAGAATTGCATGTAGTACTCCAGGTGTGGCCTGACCTGTTCCACACAGGAGACTTGTAAATTAACTGGGCAGCCTGGGAGTGGGTCTTAAGGTGGTAAACTGGGTAAGAAATTGTTTGGGAGGGAGATTCACGTGATGCGGAACACGGAGTAGCTGCTCTCTCCGTGAGCTCCAACCTGCCACCCTCTAATCATGATACTTTGCTCCATTTGGTGGTACCAATTCAGCGTTTTCGGCATTGGGTGCAGAGGAGAACCTGTGCCCACTGACTGTATGGAGGCGGAAATGCGGAAACCACCCCCAAAGCACACACCCCCGGCGACCCCCGAAAAGGCCGCCAAGAAATCCAAGGCCCCGGCTTCGTTGTTGGCCCAGGGGTCAGGGGAAACCAGCACAGCGGAGGAGCATCTCACACTAGCGCGGTTCCTGGAGGAGATTCGACCGCTGAAATCCGCGGTGCAGGACATGGCAGGGGAAATTAAGAATATTACCAGTGTGATTGAAGACCTCGCTCATAGAATGTCCGACAATGAGGCCCGAATTAAATCTTCAGAGGGGAACAAGGAGAAAATGGAGCCGGTGGTGAACAAGATGACTCAGCGAATTCATAAATTGGAGATGAAGGTGGAGGATTTGGAGGGCCGGAGTCGTCGTAATAATGTGGTGGTCATTGGGCTACCAGAAAGAGCTGAGGGTCCTGATCCGATTAACTTTGCTCAAAAACTGACTGAGAAGATTGCGGGGCCCTCTCCGTTTGGATCAACATATGTTATTGAAAGGGCTCATAGAGCTTTGCGCCCTTTACCTCCTCCTGATGGTCCTCCAAGAACTTTTTTCTTTAAATTCCTTAACTATCAGGAAAGGCAGCTTTTCATTGGGAAGGCGAGAGAAGATAAAGAGATATTTTGGAAGGGTTCCCGAATTAGAGTGGCGCAAGATCTTCCACTCTCAGTCAGGCAAAAGTGTGCAGCTTATCATCCGGTGGTAAAAGGCTGATTGCAGTAGACATCAAATTCGCATGAGGCTACCCTGCTGAAATTTCAGGTTTTCATTGCTAATGAATGGAAGGCTTTTGATTCTTGTGAATCGGCTCACTGTTGCATTACAAGGGCCTTTCCTGCATTGTTCAAAGATCCCTGATGGAGGGAAGGAGCTGAAAGTTGGTGATTTCGACTGGAGAAATCAGGAGTCGACTTGATGTCTGGCATTTCAATATTGGAACACAGTGGACTGGGACAATATTGTTTTGGCTCAGCGGATAGCTGTGACTGATAAAGGGAACCTGCATTATGGGGTTGAACACAGTGTGGTTTTGTCACTATGATCCCTTTTTTTTAGGATCGCCCCTTGTGGGTTTCTCTCATGTTTTATTTAGTTTGTTAATTTATCTGGGGCAGTCGAGGATATTAAAGGCTGCCTTTGTTATGGTTTGTACATGATTGGGTGGGTCTTTTTTCTTTCTTTGGCTCACTGTGGACATTTCACATATCGCCTAAAGGACAATGGACTGTCATAGTTCACCTGGTTCGCCTCAGGAGGGCACCAGGGCGCTATAGTTAGTCTAATATGCTGGTTCACTATGTGTTTTCTACTATCTATCTGGGGAAGGCTGATTTAGCCTAATTACACAGTGTATGGTTTCAATCTGGGGGTTTCTCCCTATATTGATTTGTTCACCTCCCCCTGACTTGTGGGGATGTAGCCACTCTCCTAGTTTGCTGTCAGTTGTGCAGCCCATTTAACAATTTGTACTTTTCTTTTTCTATTTATTGGACTGCATTAATTACATGAGGGGCGAGGAAATAAGCCTCCTGAGTGTTTAGGAAGGGTTTTATTGGTGGTCTAAGTATGTATTGGTTTACGAGTTCGGTTAAGCTATGAAAAGACGAAGTTTCACTGACATAGCAAGGGGGTGGTGGGGGAAGGGCACGGAGTTATGGGCTAAGTGGGCTGGTGTCATGGGCCATGAGGAAGGTGAGATGCAGGAGGGTGGGAGGGGTGGGAGGGTTTTTCAGGGTTTGGTTTATGGGGTGCGCATAGAAGGGGTCTCGGGGTGTATAGAGAGGAGGGGTTTAGGTGGGGATGGGGGTTAGGTTCTTAGGGGGGTGGGGCACGAGGCTGTAAGTTTTACTGTTAGTCACGTGGTATTGGGGCGGTCACAATACGGTATAATCTCACTGAATAGGAATGGGGACGGATATTTCAATTAAATTTCTTACCTGGAATGTGAAAGGGACGCGGCTTAGAGCTAAGCAATTTAGGATTTTGAAATATATGGAGGCTGTGAAGGTAAAGTTAGTATTTTTGCAAGAAACCCATTTACTCCAAGAAGAGGCCAATTGTATGAGGAGGCTGCAAATAGGGGAAGTTTTCTTGTCCCAGGGTAATACACAGAGTAGAGGGGTTATGATATTAGTACATAGATCAATACCCTTTACCCCTTTGAAAGTGGTCCAGGACAAGGAAGGTAGATATGTGTTAGTGAAAGGTAAATTACAGAATATGGAGATTTTGATAGGGGCGGTGTATGGTCCCAATGTGGACAGCCATGACTTTCTGGTGAGTTTATTAAAGGTGCTCCTACCATTTAATCAGCTCCCTATGATTTTGGGAGGGGATTTTAATATGGCACTGGATCCTTCATTAGATAGATCCGCCAGGTCCCAATTTCATCCTACGCCTGCCTCTCGTGCTTTTGGTGATCTGGTAGATCGCCTAGGGCTGACAGACGTTTGGAGGGTGCTCCATCCGGAGTCTAAGGAATATACTTTTATTTCTCCTGCCCATGGATCTGGGTCTCGCATTGATTATATATTTCTCTCTCATCTCCTGCTCAAGGGAGTCCTTAGCTCAGAAATTGTGGCTGCCCCCCTTTCAGACCACTCTGCGGTAGAGGTCATGGTTTCCTTTCCTTCACTCATTCGTAAGGGTAATAGGTGGAAAGTAAATAACCAAATTTTGAGAATACCCAAGATTGCCCAGGTTTTGTCGAAGCAAATAGAGGAGTTCATTTCATTCAATTTGAAGGATAGTGTCCGTCCTGATATTTTCTGGGGAGCATTTAAGGCTTACATGAGAGGTTTATTGATTAGTCAGGCCGTTAAAAGGAAAAAAGAGAAGGAAGCCACTATGTCGGATTTATTAATTCAGATCAGATCTCTAGAATCCATGATAGTTTTAATCCAAAAGAGGAGGATAAGGAGAAGCTAGTGAAGTTAAGGATGCATATCTTAGAATGCTGGGGAGAGGCTGAGTTAGCTATAGTAAAACTAGAGCCAACTATTTAGATCATGGGGAAAAGTCGGAAAGCTCTCCTAGGCTATGTGACACAACTTGAATCTTCCGTCTGATCGAGGGATCATATCGGATGAGGATGGATGTATTAAGACCACCCCAGAGGAAATGGTTCAAATTTTCCGGAAATATTACGAGTCCCTATATAGTGTCATGGAGTGTCCTCCATCTAAATTTGAGATCTCGGCTTTCCTAGAGAATCTTTTACTCCCTACGTTAGATGAATCAGATTGTGCTTTTCTCAATGCTGAGATAACTCAGCGAGAGATAGAAGCAGCTATTAAGAATCTACCTATAGACAAAACACCTGGCCCAGATGGTTTTTCGCCTAATTTTTACAAAGTATTCTCCCCTCAACTGACTCCTTTATTACTTAGATTATTTCAATACATTCTTTCTGGGAAGGAGTTAGATAGGACCTTGTCAGAAGTGCTTATAGTGTTGATCCCTAAACCAAATAGACCACCTGAGAAGCCTGCCAGTTATAGACCTATTTCATTGTTAAATTACGATATTAAGATCTTGGCTAAAGTATTGGCATATCGAATTAATAAAATATTATCAAAGTTGATAGGGGCTGAACAGGTGGGTTTTATGAAGGGTAGATCCTCGGCTGACCATTTTAGAACATTGGCGCATGTCTTCTCGGTCTCCGAGGAGACCGATTCTCATGGCATTGGTCTCCTTGGACGCCGAGAAGGCTTTTGATAGGGTTCACTGGGAATTTTTATTTACGGTAATGGGTAGATTTGGTTTCCCTGAGAAGTTTGTGGGGTGGATCAGAGCGTTATACTCAAATCCTTCTGCTAGAGTCACTTGTAATGGGGCCGTATCAACCCCTTTCACATTGCATGTTGGTACGGTGCAAGGATGTCCCCTATCCCCCCTAATATTTAACTTGTATTTGGAGCCTCTTATAAGGAGTATAGTGATGTGTCGTGAAATCGTAGGTATCAAAGTTAGGGACCAATTTATCAAAACCACGGCGTACGCAGACGACCTATTGATTTATATTTCGAGGCCTAGTAGGTCCATCCCCAGCCTGTTAAAGGTAATACATAACTTTAGTTCCCTTGCTAACTATAAATTGAACCAGGATAAAACGGTAGTCTACCCTCTTAATAATAAATTATTTAGGTGAGAAATTGTAGATTTAGGCCTAGGTTGGAGTCCCAAATCCTTCAAATATTTGGGTCTTACTTTGACTAATAGTTTGGATCGATTACGTCAGTTGAATCTAGACCCCTTGGTTCATAGTATAGATTTGGACTTAAAAAGGTGGGCACAACTTCCATTGTCATTATGGGGTAGAATAAATATTGTTAAAATGAATATATTCCCTAGACTCTTCTATCCCCTAAGTATGTTGAATGTTTGGATCCCCTTGTCATGGTTCAATAAACTCCATGGGAAAATAGCAGATTTTGTATGGGGTTATAAGAAGGCAAGGATGTCCTATTCAAAGTTGGCGGCCCCTAAGTCACTTGGAGGCTTGAGATTACCTCATTTTGCTCTCTATTTTTGGGCAGCTCACCTGAATAAATATGGCAGATGGGCTCAGCATGAGGGCAGTTCCTCAACCTCGGGTTATGTTCCACTGTGGGTTAATCTAGAAATTAGTCTCATCAAAAGTTTTGGTTTTACCCCGGAGGCCCTATTTTATGTAACCGGTAAGGTGCTCCCTTCCCCCCGAGGAAATCTCCTATTGGGATCTCCTTAAGGATTCATAATCAGCTCTGTAACTTCTTGAAATATGATCAAACTATGAATGGGGCACAACCTATTGTGGGTAACCCCCAGTGGCTGATAGAAAACAAGACTATCAGGTACAACTGGTTACTTTTACCTGTGGACTGTTCCTTAAAGGATTTTCTCAATGAGGAGGGAGGTCTAATCTCATCTGTGGATGTGATGAGCAAGTTTAAGCTGTCTATTAAAGATAGTTTCAAGATATTTCAACTACGTCATTTATTAGTTCAAAAAGTAGGAAAGGTCCCGGTGAATACACCTCGTATTCCATTCTGGGCGGACATAGGCCCGTTGGTAGGAATTCCACAGGCAGTTTCCAAATTATACTTGGTATTGTTTCATCGGGCCTTTACAGAGAATTTAGCCCCGAGTTCATATTGGGCCAAAGTGTTCCCTGAAGCAACCTTAGATTGGTTGCAGATTTGGCAGAATTGTCATAGATTCATTCGACAAGATCATTTGAGACTTATTCAGTTTAAAATTCTACACAATATTTATTATTCTCCTCAAAAACTGGCGGATTTAAATCTAGTGAAGGATCCTAAATGCTACAGATGCAGCCTGGGAAGGGGAGATCTCTTACATATCTTTTGGCAGTGCCCAAAAATCATCCCATTGTGGAATGAAATAAAGAGTAAAGCCAGTCCTTTATTAGGATTGGAGGATATGTTTAGTCCTGAGGTTTGTTTGTTAGGGGACATGTCTGGTTTCTCGGTTAGAGTGAGGAAATTTCATATGGCCTTGATCTCCATCACAGTGAAAAAACTAGTACTCAAATATTGGAAGGATAGCATTAGGATTACCTACTCTGAATGGTTAACAGAACTTCTTGCAAGCCTTAGGATTGAGAGGATGATAGCAGTCCTACATAACCAATTGCCTCTATTTGAGAAAATCTGGACCCCATTGTTTGTATCTTATTCGTAGGTAGTTAGATTATATGTCCTATAAGACTGCACTCAGATGAGCGCCTTGTGTGGGGAAGGTATTGTGTATAAGGGGAGGGTGGTATGGGGGGTTTGGGGGTTTCATGGAGACTTGTTAATTTTGGTAATCTTATGTAAGAATGTTGCTATTCAAGTTTCTGGATGCTTTGTATATTATCTTTATATCTTGTCTCTGCAAAAAACTGAATAAAATGTGAATGGCAAAAAAAAAAAATTGTTTGGGAGATAGGTGATAGAGGGTGTTGGTAAATGAAGTTCACTTCTAGGAAGGGATGGTGACCAGCAGGGTTCAACAAGGATCAGTGCTGGGACTGGTCCTCTTTATTGTCTTTATTATTGACATTACAGAGGAGTTAGAAGGGAAGGTATGCCTATTTGCTGATGACACATAGATCTGCAACAGTGTAGACACTCCATGGGGAGGGATGAAAGGGGATCTAGGAAAGCTTGACTAGTAGTCCAGAATGTGACAAGTGCAATAAGTTTCAATGCGAAGAAGTGCAAAATCATGCACTTGGGGTGGGGCACAGAAACTTAAAGGTGGAGTACAAGATGGGGTGAGTGATACTGACAACCACCAAGCAGGAAGGAGACCTGGGTGTAATCATATCTGATGACCTAAAGGTGGCCAAACAGTGTGATAGGGAATTGGGGAGAGCCAGTGGGATGCTAGGGTGTATCGGGACTACTATAACCAGCAAAATGAAGGAGGTGGTGATATCACTGTATCAGTCATTGGTGAGACCTCATCTAGAGTACTGTGTCCAATTCTGGAGACCGCATCTCTGGAATGTGGTCCAGAGGAAGGCAACTAAAATGGTGCAGGGTCTGCACCAAAAGCCCTATGAGGAGAGACTAAAGGACCTCTATATGTACACCCAGGAAGAAAGGGTGGAGAGAGGGGATAAGATAAAGACTTTCAAATATTTCACAGGTATAAATAAGGTACACGAGGGATGCATTAAAAAAAAGATGTTCAAGAACAAGGGGTAATGCAATGAAGAATGGGGGCTAGACTCCGGAGAAATATGAGAAAGTACTTCTTCACAGAAAGAATGGTGGATGCATGGAACAGCCTCCCAATTGAGGTGGTGGGGGCAAAAACTGCAAAGGGATTTAAGAATGCATGGGATAGGCATACAGGAACCTAAGTGAATAGGAAAGGGGGGTAAAGCTGGAGATCAAGTAGGATCTTCAGTGTTACCATATGTAGGAAAAATGGACAGACTAGATGGGCCAAATAGTCTTATCTGCCATCGAATTCTATGTTTCTATGAGCTGATGAACCCTCAGAGAACTGCTCTTCTGTTTACATACCTATAACCTCAATAATAAATAATTTGGATTAGAAATACAGAGCTTAATGAGAAAATATAAGATGCTTTGTGTTCAGATATTATGTTTTCCAAAGTTCTTCACAAGATGTTGGTGGCTCTTTAATGGTAAAAAGACTGCTCCCATGACTGTTGACACTAAGCAGAAGTTGGGTAGGCTCCTCCAGACAGACTCAGGCTTTCTGGACAGTTACTGGCACCTCCCATACCTCTCAACTATTCCTGATTCTGAATTTCCAATTTCCCTGTCACTTCTAAATATGACATTTGTGACACTAGAGATTAGATAGCTGAATCACACAGTCGTACCAGACAATGGTTTTTCAGTCTAGTTCTCTATCAGAAAATGCATTTATTTATTCATTTTATTTATTGAAGAGTATCGGAAACATACCTTTGAGCCAAAGACTCCTTTACAAAGGTTCCACGTCAATTGAATACAGAGTCTTCAAGTAACAAATAGTTCAACATATACAATGGAAACAGTGTGAACAGAGGTAACAAAAGTTGCAATTACTACATTCAGTACAGTATCAAACATGGTTACAGGTTAACAGAAAAATTGCAGCTAATAATACACTGGTACATAGAGTTACAGGAATAGGAGCACAGTAACAGCTAACAGGAACATACACTGCAGGATGGTGGCATAGCCATGTTCTAGTGGTTATTTGTAATTTCAGGCTGGACTGGAGGATCCCATTGCCACATATAAGCACGCTCTGAGGTGGCAATACCAGGGAGGTCCATATTCTGGTGTGATACAGGAGGGCCTGAGAAAATCAAAGACAGACACAGACTGAACCTTGAGTAATTAGGTCTCAGAGATGGGATTTGAACAGGCCAAGTTTAGGTTCTGTGTGGAGAGAATTTGGGAGGGAGTTCAGCCATCCAGGAGCCAGGTACTTAATGGTTCTTTGACCCAAGGAGGTTTTGCAGTGGGGTACCCGGAAATGGGTCGTTGTAGTTTGCCGAATGTGGCGGGTGGACAGGGATGCTTGGAGTAGGGAGATGAGAGCAGGAGGGAGTTGCCCTGCAGTTATTTTTTTAGTGAAGAGGCAGGTATGATATTTGAGCCTCCCATCAAAGTTTAGCCAGTTGGTAGAGGTGTAAAGAGTGCAGGTATGCGTGAGCCTATTGCAGCCAGTGGCTAGCCTACAGGCCTTGCTTAGGGTTATCCTAATTTTGTTGAGGTGCGTATTGTCAGCTGCTCCATATACTTTGATACCATTGTCTATTAGCGATAGTATAGAAGTGTAGGGCTTCAGCAGGTAGGCAGTGCTTGTACCACTGCAGCAGACCAATGCAAACATTGACAGCAGAGCATAGATTCTGGAGGTGGTCATGGTAAGTGAGCCCCGAGTCAAGGGTGATACCCAGGTATTTGAATGAAGTGACCTGCTCAAGGGGGTTGTTTTGTGAGTTTAGAATGAGCAGGGGTAGCCTATGGTTCTTGTTTTGGGCATGGGAAAATGCCATAGATTTAGGTTTTTTTGTAGTCAAGAACTAACCTATGCCCAATAAACTAGGATTCAGCTTCTGAGAATGATTTCTGGAGGGCATTTCGGAGAGTGGTGTGGTCCATGCGGGAGCTGTAGAGGACGGTGTCAACTGCATATAGGAGTAGCTTCCTGGAACAATCCTTGGGCAGAGAGTTGAGGAAAAGGGAGAATAGTAGGGCACCCAGGATGGAGCCCTGCGGGACCCCCGAGCTGACTTATGATGGCGTGGATCGTGTTTGGGCAATTCTGTCTACCAACCCACTTTTTGTAACAGCTTCATGAATTGATATTCTTTTTATGACTGCAAAGGGAGAGTTATGCTGACATATTGCAAATGGAGGAGGTAGAGAAAATAGGGGTTCTGAAGGTATGACTGGATACCAAATGCATCACATAATGTCTGCTCCAATGGAGATAAAACACATAACAAGTATGCATGAATCAGCGCACTACCCTATCTCCCCCTGCACTTTTTTAGAACATGTTCATTTTAAATCTGACTGTATTGTATATTCTACCAGAAGTAGCAGTACGTACGATGACAAAACTCAAAGACAATGTGGGACAAGCATGCAGCAAAGCAGTTTTTGGACCGCCTGTCAAGATTTTCATCAACAATGTTCCCCTGGGGAACTCATGTGTGATCACAGGGAGACCCCATCCATGGGCAATGCAGCAGGCATTATGCTCTCATGGGAGAGGTGCTGTGTGTGGCTCCGCTCAGGACCTGGGCATGGTCAGTGTGACATAGACAGCCAGTTCTGAGTGCTTTATCACTTTTTTTAATATAAAATGTATTACTGACTGTCTCTGCTGAAAATCTGATGCTCTAGGAGTGACCTCACCCCCCCGTTTCATCTGAAAGAAGAAAGCCATGAGGAAATGCTAACAACATGTGAGTTCACACACACTCAGTTTTTAGAGACAATATGTTACATGTAAGGCTTTGATCAAGGATCCTGTTTGTCTGAGTTTATTACAGTCGTAGTTGCTATATCATATCCATTTTATGACGTTGGAGGAAAACCCAGGTTATTACATAGAAGTACAAAAATCATAAAGATGCTTTCATGTCCTGGAAGGAGGAAGCTTATTATGAGATCAAAAGAAGTGTCATTTGAAGGAGATGAATTATGTTGAAGTTGCAGAATATAATACTTTAAAAAAAAGACATCCTGTTTTTGTATAAAATATATATATTTTTTTATATATAATCTTGACAGAGGAGGAGCTAGCTGGCCTCACACAAAAAGGGGTTGGCCAATACAGTTGTTAAGGAATACTCTGTTTTACTTAGAGACACTTTTACCTAGACTCTGACTAAGAAAACATCTTTGGAGCACTTGTAAACAAGTAGTTAGAAAGAGAGTCAAATATAAGTACTGTAAGTAGGAATTTGCACTGTTTAAACCTTGTTCTTTTAAAGGATTTGTATGTCTGCTGATATAGCAGTTCTGTATTTTGTGTTTTACATATTTGTAACTATTTTAGTAAAATTCTTTTTAGAACTTGCTTGGTCTGTCTTTGACTTCTTTTTAGTTGTAAGAAAAGTATATGGTTATAGCTGACACTGAGTATAAGCTTGAATGGTGGTACCAAACTGGAAAGAGAAGCATTTTAAATCTGAGGTCTTTATTAAAGTTTTTAAGGGTTCATCTCTGTATACCTGGTTAGGTGCCCATAGGCAAAGATATCCGGCCCCCTGAAGACACAAATATCTAAGCCTGTGCAAGAGGTTCACAGTTTGAATCCCTCCAAGATTTGAGACCAAAGGTTGATCTGAACTCACAAAATAGACAAGAGGGTTACCTTGTTCTGTTAAACTGTTCACAAGACTGCACTCAGAGGTTGGCACTTTGGGAGTAGAGGGCCTGACCTGCTGAGTGGGTTTGTGACAGATTAGTTAGCAGCAGTGGCATAACATTTTGGTATCACAAGCTTTATTGTTCTGTGTCAGCTGAGACCATAAGCTCTCTTGCAAAGAAAAAAAAATAGTTTTATTTTAAAAGGAAACAGAACTATATATCACTTGGCGTACAGTAAAGTTCCTACCCATTTTATCTTTTTTTCCTAAAGTGCAGTCAGAGTAGCAGTAGTCAGGAAAGATGACTTCCAACTACAGCAGGCACACTGTAGATTACTTAAGACAGTTGTGCGGGGACAGAGGAGTCCCGTTCAAGGTGAAAGCAAGGAAGCAGAGCATCATAGATGCCCTGATAGTAGCAGATACCCATGGCAGTGAGTCACCAACTGTGACTGGAAAGGACCTAACCTCAAGTGTGGAAGGGCTAGTGACCAGTGAAGGGTCCAGAGCCAATGAGGAGGACAGAAGGGCCACTGTCAGTGAAGGGCCACAGCAGCAGGGGAATGTCACCAGTATCCTAAATCCAGAGGTACTCAGGCTGCAAATTGAGTTGTTCAGAATGGAACTGGAGGCAGAGTGAGAGAAGCGAGAGGTGGACCATGAGGCAGAGTGAGAATGCCAAGAGGCAGAGTGAGAGAAGTGAGAGGTGGACCGTGAGAGAGAACGTGAATGCCGAGTGTCAGAGTGAGAACAGAGAGACGCAGACCATGAGGAACGTGAGCACCAGTGAGCTGCAGAGGAGAAGAGAGAGGAGCGCCAAAGGCAACACAAACTGGAAAAGCTACGACTCTGACTAGTGGCAGCAGAGTATTTAAGTGGCTTGGGTTTAACTGGGACTGCAGGACTGGGTTACAAATTGAACTTCAAATTGATAGCCGAATTTAAGGAGGGGGAAGATATGGACGCTTTTTAAAATTCTTTTGAAAAAATTTGTATTCAGGCTAAAATTCCTAGAGAGTCCCGGAGCTTCCAGCTATCCCCGCTACTTACTGGGAAAACTCGGGATGCATTGGGTCAAATGGACAATTAGGACAGCAATGATTACAGCAAGCTAAAAGCTGCACTGTTAAAAAAGTTTGAATTAACTGCTGAATCATACAGAGCTAAATTCTGTAAGCTCAGAAGAATCCCTGATACGAGCTATGAGGAGCTAGTCATGAAACGTCAGTTTTTAAAATGTTGGTGGGAAGGAATTGAGGCAAACTCTGTTGATAAAATTGAAAATGTGATTTTATTAGAACAGTTTTATTGGGCTTGCCTAGCAGAGCTGAAAACCTGGCTAGAGGACCGAGATTCCAAAACAGAGCAAAAGGCTGCTGAACTCTCGGACTGCTATGCCAACAGCAGACCTGCTCTGAGAGTGAATGGGGCAGGCATGGCAGCACAGAAAGGGAAAAGCGCACCTTCAGAGCAGCTAAAACCCTCACTGCCTCCACCGAAACCAGTTAGACCCAGGTTTCAACGAAAAGATTTCTCTGAAGTAAGAAATGCCTTTTGGTTGTATAAAGAAACTGGGCATATTGTCAGACAGTGTCCCAAAAAGGAGAGCAATAATACACAACAGGGTGCTAGAAAAGAAGGGGGTTGTTTGTGTGTCCCTGGAAGCATGCCAGTGAACATGAGAGAACACGTGCACCTAGTCATGGTAAATGGTGTGCAGACACAAGGGTTAAGGGACACAGGGGCATCTCTGACCTTGGTAAAGGGGGATCTGGTACAGCCTGGTCAGCTTATACTCAATAAATATGTCACTGTACAAGGCTTTACTGATGAAGCGAAAACATTGCCACTGGCTAGTGTTCTCCTAGACTGAGGTGAAACAGGGAGAACTGTGCAACAGGTGGCTGTAGCAAAAATGTTAGCTGTGGATGTGAACCTGGGTAACAATCTCCAACCGGGGATGGTATGTGCAGTTACCCGTAGCCACGCGGCAAGGGAAAATTGTAATTCCCTGAACCCCACAGAAGCCATTGTGGAAACCACTGAGAGGCTGGTTCCCCAGCCTATGTCTCCTGATATGGAGATAAATGAAGAGGGGGTAAAATTTCCCCAGTAGCAAGTAACCACACAGCTATGGAAGGTTACTCTGAAGAGGAAGGGGTGACCCATTGTCAGAGGGTTGGGATTGACAGTGATCCTGAGGGCCCTGACACTAGTGCAAGGGACCCTAGTTTAGCGACTGAAGGGGACCTGTCCCATGCCTTGGGAATGTGTGAGGGGTTTGCAGCTGCTCAGAGGGGTGACCCTAGTTTAGAGAAGCTGAGAGCTTTGGCAGATTTGGACGGCACACAGGGGAGGTGACGGCAGACATAAGGTTTATTTGGAAAATGGACTTATGTATACTCAGGCAGTACAGACAGAGGAAGGGATGCTAGGCAGGCAGTTTGTCGTTCCCCAGGGGTATCATGAGCAGTTGCTCAAAATTCCACATGCTATTCCCTTGTCTGGTCATCTGGGAATCATGCTCACTACGCAGCAGTTAGCCTAGAATTTCAACTGGCATAACTTCACCCAGCAGGTGAAGGAGTATTGCAGGTCTAGTCACTGGTGCCAAGAAATAGGGAAGGAAGGCAAGAAAACCCAAGCAGCCCTGATCCCCTTGCCCATAGTGGAGGAGCCATTCCAGAGGGTGGGAATGGATATTGTGGGGCCTTTAAATACCCCCCAGCTCCTCAGGGAAGAGATTCATCCTGACTGTGGTGGATTATGCCACCCGGTACCCAGAGGCAGTCGCCCTATCCTCTCTGAGGACAGACAAAGTGGCAGATGCCTTACTTGGGATTTTCTCCCGTGTTGGGTTTCTGCAGGAGGTAATCACCGATCAAGGGGGTTCCTTCATGTTGGACCTGATGAAATGTTTATAGGAGAAGTGTAGGGTGGTGCAGAGATACATGATACTGTATCACCCACAAGCTAATGGGCTTGTGGAATGATTCAATGGTACCCTAAAGTCAATGCTCCGGGTGTTTGCTGAACAGCATGGGAGGGACTGGGAGAAATACCTTCCCCACCTGTTGTTTGCATACAGGGAGGTGCCCCAAGAGTCGACAGGATTTTCCCCCTTCGAACTCTAATATGGATGCCGGGTATGTGGGCCCCTAGACTTGATCCAGGAGGACTGGGAAGGTAAGCATGCCACCCAGGGAACTCCCAATGTGGATTGTGTCCTTAGGTTTAGGGAGAGGCTGAAGGAGCTTATGGGGACAGCTCAGAGCAACCTGGCAGCTTCCCAACAGAAACAAAAGGTGTGGTATGACCACAGAGCCAGAGCTCGCTTGTACATGGTGGGTCAGGAAGTCATGGTCCCTATTCTGGTCTGGTAAGACAAGCTGCAAGCTGAGTGGGCAGGACCATACAAAGTGGTTAGGAAGGTAAATAACGTAAACTACATTGTGGAGTTACCTGACCGAAGACAGACAGAAAGGATATATCATGTCAACATGATGAAGCCATATACAAATAGGGCTGACATGGTGTTTGCAGTGTGTAGTCATGGGGAGGGGATGGAAGAAGGAGACCCCCTTCTGGACTTGCTGGAGGAAAGTAAGTGGGAGTCCTCTGTGGAGGCAGTAAAATTGTCTCCCCAGCTGGCCCCGGACCAGGTCCAGAAAGTAAGGGAGGTTTTAGCAGATTTTGCCCCCTTGTTTAGCACCAAACCTGGACTAACCCCCTTAGTGACACACGATGCGGAGACAGGGACACAGAAGCCCATACAATGGACAGCATATTGGGTGTCAGAGGCTGTCCAAAAGGACATTAGGAGAGAAGTGGAGGAGATGCTGGATTTAGGGGTAATCCAGAGATCTCACAGCCCCTGGGCCTCACCCGTAGTCCTTGTGCCCAAGCCAGATGGCTCAACTCATTTCTGTGTGGACTATCATGGACTGAATGCAGTCATGAAGTCAGATGCCCACCCGATGCCCCAGACGGACTAACTCCTGGACAAGTTGGGAGGGGTGACCTACCTTACGACTATTGACATGATGAAGGGGTATTGGCAGGTAGAATTGACAGACAGAGCTAGGGAGAGGTCAGCCTTCATCACTCCAATAGGCTTATTTGAGTTTAAAGTAATGCCTTTTGGAATGAAGAATGCCCCAGCCACTTTCCAAAGGTTGGTGAAGCAGGTGTTAAATGGTGCTGAGGAGTATATCATGGCATACCTGGATGACATTGCCATCTTTAGTAAAAGCTGGGAGGAACACCTATCCCACCTTAGGGAAGTTCTGGGCAGGATACAGAGGACCGGGCATACTGTCATAGCTGAGAAGTGCCAGGTGGCCATGGGGAAATGGCATACCTTGGGCATGTGGTAGGCTGGGCACAGCTCCACCCTTACCAAATAAAGATAGAGGTGATCCAGGCATGGCCCAGACCAGAAACCCAGAAGCAGGTCAGGAGCTTTCTAGGGACAGCAGGGTACTACAGGAAATTTGTACCCAATTACAGTGCCCTGGTTGCTCCCCTATCTGACCTGACAAAGAAAAAGATGCTAAAGAAAATTACCTGGGTCCCGGCCTGTGAGGAAGCCTTTAATAAACTGAAGGAGGCACTGTGCAGTGCTCCTGTTTTGACAAGTCCTGACTATAGCAAAACCTTTATAGTTCAGATGGACGCCTCAGACGTGGGTATTGGGGCAGTACTGAGCCAGATGTCCAGCCAAGGGACAGATCACTCAGTAGTGTACCTGAGCAGGAAGCGACTTCCCAGGGAGCAAGTGTACTCCACAGTGGAAAAGGAGTGTCTTGCCATAATGTGGGCCCTAAAGAAACTAGAGCCATACTTGTATGGGCAGCATTAGACTGACCACAACCCCTTGGTTTGGCTGACACAGATGGGGAAAAACAATGGCAGATTGCTACGAAGGAGTCTTGCTTTACAAGGTTATGATCTGACAATCGTACGTAGGGCTGGAGCGAAGAATCTGAACTCAGATGGGCTGTCTATGGTCTATGAGGAGTGAACTGATTTGGGAAGCTCATCCCACGTAGGGG
This sequence comes from Neoceratodus forsteri, assembly GCA_016271365.2. Lineage (NCBI taxonomy): Eukaryota > Metazoa > Chordata > Ceratodontiformes > Ceratodontidae > Neoceratodus > Neoceratodus forsteri. The sequence continues at coordinate 1,283,543,441 of CM057454.1, read as the reverse complement.
ATAGATCCCCCAAATTCAGTCTAGGTGGGTAGGAATTCTGACATAGACAGCCAGTTCTGAGTGCTGTATCATTTTATTTTTAAATATAAAATGTATTACTGACTGTCTCTGCTGAAAATCTGATGCTCTAGGAGTGACCTCACCCCCTTCCCAGGTTTCAGCTGAAAGATGAAAACCATGAGGAAATGCTAACTGCATGTGAGTTCACACACATTCAGTTTTTAGAGACAATACGTAACATGTAAGGCTTTAATCAAGGATCCTGTTTGTCTGAGTTTATTACAGCCGTAGTTGCTATATCATATCCATTTTATGACGTTGGAGGAAAACCCCAGGTTATTACATAGAAGTGCGAAAATCGTAAAGATGCATTCATGTCCTGGAAGGAGGAAGCTTATTATGAGAACAAAAGAAGTGTCATTTGAAGGACATGAATTATGTTGAAGTTGCAGAATGTAATACTTTAAAAAAAAAAGACATCCTGTTTTTGTATAAGATATATGTATTTTTTATATATATAATCTGACAGAGGAGGAGCTAGCTGGCCTCACACAAAAAGGGGTTGGCCAATACAGTTGTTAAGGAATACTCTGTTTTACTTAGAGACACTTTTACCTAGACTCTGACTAAGAAAACATCTTTGGAGCACTTGTAAACAGGTAGTTAGAATGATAGTCAAATCTAAGTACTGTAAGTAGGAATTTGCACATTTTAAACCTTGTTCTTTTAAAGGATTTGTATGTCTGGTGATACAGCAGTTCTGTATTTTGTGTTTTACATATTTTTAACTATTTTAGTAAAATTCTTTTTAGAACTTACTTGGTCTGTCTTTGACTTCTTTTTAGTTGTAAGAAAAGTATATGGTTATAGCAGACACTGAGTATAAGCTTGAATGGTGGTACCAAACTGGAATGAGAAGCATTTAAAATCTGAGGTCTTTATTAAAGTTTTTAAGGGTTCAACTCTGTATACCTGGTTAGGTGCCCGTAGGCAAAGATATCTGGCCCCCCAAAGACAGAAATATCCCAAGACTTGAGACCAAAGGTTGATCCGAACTCACAAAACAGACAAGATGGTTACCTTGTTCTGTCAAACTGTTCACAAAACTGCGCTCGGAGGTTGGCACTTTGGGAGTAGAGGGTCTGATCTGCTGAGTGGGTTTGTGACAGTCAGCTGTTGTTTTTGGACCTTAGACAACTTGCCAGATTCCCTCTGAAAAGTAGGCTCATCATGACTCACTTCAACCAATTGAAGCAGACCACACATCAGCTCTAACTTGTCTTTCCTGTCACCCTTTGAGGAACTTATTTGCAAACTTACTTACAGCTGCTCAGGCCCTGCCTCCTAGGAAATTGCAATTAGGGACACATATGACTACACTGCATCCATACTCCAGCATGGGACTTCCCTCTCTCTCCAGATTGTTTTTTTTTTTTTTTTTGCTGAAGTTAAATTACACGGCATGAATGATTTATTACAAATGGTTATAGAATGCCATGTACTTTGAATTGATTCATCCATTCCAGCATGTGAACATACTGGTCAGGTTCCTTTTTTTTTTGCATACAATACTAAATTATGAAATCAGTATGATTTTTGTTTCACCGAGAATAGCTCAACTGAGCCGCAACTTTAAATTGTCATTCGGTGTCCCTAGTGCTCATCCTAACAAGTGTGATCTTATATAAGCATATTGCCAGGTAGCTACAAATTTACACCAAATTTTACCTTTGCCATGCAATGATATACTGATGTTTCACATAACACCGAAGCTATTTCCCCCCATCCCCCGAGGGGCCGGAGGTCGCGAGGGCTGCATCTGGATAGTGCCCTCCCTGAAGCCAGTAATTCCACTACCAGGACACCCCCACCCCGAGGAGGCGTTGGTCAGCGAGGGCTGAGTTCTGGACTCGCCCTCCCTGTCCTATTTCCTAGGATGCCCCCCACCCCCGAGGAGCCGTCGGTCGAAGATCACCTCCCATCCCCGAGGAGCCGAGGTCGCGAGGCTGCATCTGGATAGTGCCTCCTGAAGCCAGTAATTCCACTACCAGGACACCCCACCCCCGAGGAGCGCTGGTCGCGAGGGCTGATTTCTGGACTCGCCCTCCCTGTCCCTATTTCGCCAGGATACCCCCACCCCGAGGAGACAAGCCGTCGAAGATCGATCCCCCATCCCCTGAGGAGCCGGAGGTCGCGAGGCTGCATCTGGATAGTGCTCTCCCTGAAGCCAGTAATTCCACTACCAGGACACCCCACCCCCGAGGAGACGCTGGTCGGAGGCTGATTTCTGGACTCGCCCTCCCTGTCCCTATTTTCGCCAGGATACCCCACCCCTGAGGAGCCGCCGGTCGAAAGGTAAACCTGTGCCTGAAAGAATACAAAATCAAAAGGAAAGATATTACGAAGCGCGACACAGTCAGTGAGCCAGCCTACCTGCTGGATACTCTGCTCGGCTGGGCTCTGCCATTTCAAACGCGGTTTTGGCGCCTTTTTCGCTTGGCTCTGTTTCTGCTTGTTTAAGCAGTCGGTGCTGCATCTGGAACTCGTGCTTGCTCTGGTGAAACCCTGATGTATTTAGTACCTTGTGTGCATCTATCTTTGGGACTGGATTGATTTGTTTGAGGATGTTCTATTTTCTGCTGTACTTTGCTTGCTAATGTTTACAGTTTTGTTTGCTGCTTATGAATACTGTATTGTCTTTGCCAGCCCGCTCCCTCTCTCTCCTCCATTGAAACCCTGTATTCTTGTTCATTTTTTTTTTTTTTTTTCCTTTCACCCTCTGCATCATTTAGCCCCTGCCACACGCTCTTTCCAATCAAATCCCCTGCCTGCACTGCCCGCCCCCCAATTGGTACTCCCCCCTGCCTGCCTATTTAACCTTGCCTCTTTTCTCCTACAGATCGATCCCCCCATCCCCCGAGGAGCCGGAGGTCGCGAGGGCTGCATCTGGATAGTGCCCTCCCTGAAGCCAGTAATTCCACTACCAGGACACCCCCACCCCCCGAGGAGACGCTGGTCGCGAGGGCTGATTTCTGGACTCGCCCTCCCTGTCCCTATTTCGCCAGGATACCCCAACCCCCCGAGGAGCCGTCGGTCGAAAGGTAAACCTGTGCCTGAAAGAATACAAAATCAAAAAGAAAGATATTACAAAGCGCGACACAGTCAGTGAGCCAGCCTACCTGCTGGATACTCTGCTCGGCTGGGCTCTGCCGTTTCAAACGCGGTTTTGGCGCCTTTTTCGCTTGGCTCTGTTTCTGCTTGTTTAAGCAGTCGGTGCTGCATCTGGAACTCGTGCTTGCTCTGGTGAAACCCCCCAAACGCAATGCGTTCGGCTCCCCACCGCCCCCACCACCACCCTTGCTCGGCTCTCCCTTATATAGGGTATATTTTCCACGTCACATGAGGCTCTAAAATCAATCAGCCTACTTTCCCATTTGCTGGTTATATCGTTCCAACACTAGAGGGAGCCTGCCCTCATTTCTTGCTCTTTACTGGGAAATGTCTCACTTAAGCATGGTCTTTACAATGCTGGCCCTCCTCCCTCTACAGCACCTGATGCTCTCTCTCTGCCCATCTATACACCCCATCAACCTGCCCCCAACCAAAGGACACTGCCCCCACTCTGAACTCCAGGCTCCCCTATTGGACTACCCCAAACCTATCCCTCAACCCACTTGAACCCTCCAGTACCCTGGATTACCACGCCACCCCCACCCACCAACCACCGTTGCACTACTCACACTATTGTGTTTCCTCTCCAGTGGACACTCTCCTGCTAACGCCCTCAGTTGTTCTCTCCCTTCCTATCCCTGCTCCTCCCTGGTGGGGTCCCGTGCGCCACATTTGCTCCCTCCTCCAGCTACAAACCCCACGCAAGGCGCCTAATTCTCCTGCTGCTCCTCACTCCGCAATTTGAACCCAAACCCCGGACCTGTCATCCCTGCCACGCCTGCCCACTGATGGCAAAGGCTTTGAATCGCCTTTATTAACATATGCAGTCTCCCTAAGAAACTGCAGCCCTCCAATGTTGGGTCACCCAACACTCCCTGGATATTCTCATGCTTGCGAGAACCTGGCTCTCCCTCACGCCTGACTCTGCCATCTCCCTTCATGGTTTTACCATCTTCAGGGCCGATAGGATGGGCCGGCGTGGAGGGGGGTGTGCTATCTACTTGCGCAACTCGATCCTCGGGCTAGCCCTCCCCACCCCCGAGCTTAACCATGGGGCACAAGCCATTACCTTAAAAATCACCCCCTGCCCTGGACGCGGTCCACTCTATCTAACTGTGGCTTATCAACCCCCGGGGACTAACAAAGACTCTGCAGCTTCCTCTCTCCTTGACTACCTGGCTACATTACCCCCGAAAGCTGAACAGTTAATTATGGGTGACTTAAATTCAAATTGGCTCAGCCCCTCAGCAGATAATCTGAAGAATGAGCTTGCAGCCCTTGACCTGTCCCAAATGGTCACTCAGCCCACTAGACTTAACAAAGCAACAGGAACTTGCTCCCTCCTGGACGTCATCCTCTCTAACCGACCTCATAAAGTCGTCTCCGTTGATGTCCTTGCGGACTCACTCAGTGACCACTCCCCAGTCATCTGCTTCTGGTCCTCCCCCACCCTCACCCCTGGTTGCAGCAGGACCCCTCACCGCCGGTTCCTCCCTGGAGGTCTCGCCAACCTCAAACGTCACCTCACCCAAATCGACTGGTCCCCATTGGCCAGTGCTCCTGACGTTAATTTTGCCCTTACCTACCTCTCCACGGCATTCAACCATGCCTGTGATCTGTATGCACCCCTCAACACTCGTAGGATAAAAAAACGGACTGCCGCATGGATCACTCCTGCGCTGATCCAACAACTAAAAAAGAGAGATAACCTCTGGCCCTTAGCTAATAACTCTGGCAGGGTTGCTGACAGGCAAGCCTACAGGGCAGCCCGCAATCAATGCTCCTGGACAATCAAGCAAGCTAAAGCCAAATTCTACCAGGCTACGTTGACGTCCACCTGGGGCACGTCCAGAGCTTTCTGGGATAACATTAAAGATTTAAATGGTAAGACCCGCTCCCCCCCATCCCAGATTGTCATAAATGGGACTGTCTCGACTGACCCCACCTGTATTGCTAACTGCCTTAATAAAACTTTCACCGACTTAGCGCCCGTCCTCCGGCCCATTTTTCCGACCGGTTGCCAAACCCTCACGCTTCCATTCCCAGGCCACAATTCCACTTCCGAATGATCTCACCCACGATGCCAAACCTTTCTTAATAAAGGCCCTCGCCTCTCAGAACCCTACCAATGACCCTCTCGACTCCAGGATACTTCACCTCGCCCTGGATGTCATGCTCACCCCGCTGACGCTTATCATTAACAAATCCCTATGCCTCGGCCAATTCCCCAAGGCCTGGAAGCATGCAGAAGTAACCCCCATCCATAAGTCGGGGGACCGCACTCTGCCTAATAACTACAGGCCCATCTCCATCCTTCCCCCCCTATCCAAAGCCTTAGAAAAAATAGTAAACACTCAGCTCTCGGAATATCTTACTAACTACAACCTCCTTTGCCCGAGCAACACGGTTTCGCCCTGGCCATAGCACATCCACTGCCCTTCTGGAATTCTCCCACCACATTCACTCAGCACTAGACAAAGGTCATCTGGCAGGGGCGGTCTTTATAGACCTGTCCAAGGCCTTCGACAAGGTGTGCCACCCCTGCTACTAAACTCCCTCAGTACTCTAGGTCTCGAGCCGGCCCCTGAAGTGGTTCTGCAGCTACCTACACAACAGGTCCCAAAGAGTCAAACCAAATGGGACCCTCCTCCTACCTTCCGTACACTCGGTGTCCCCAAGGCTCCATCCTTGGCCCAACCCTTTTCAGCCTATTCCTGAACACCTCCCAGCTCCTGTTCCAGTAAAATATTACCTATGCTGATGACGCTGTTATCCTTGCATCACACCTGACCCACTCCCACTCCAAAGCATGCTGCAAAGCGCCTTCCTCCAAACCGAAAAGTGGTTCAATAATCACCGCCTAGTCCTGAACCTAATGAAAACTAAGTCCATGCTATTTTCTCATCGGCAAAACAATGCCAAAGACTTCCCCTCCACATCACCACCAGCATGCCCCTCCCTCTGGAGCAGGTTACATCCTATAAGTACCTGGGCATCACCTTTGACTCTGGCCTTACTTTCCACGCCCACCTTAAAGCTCTGACGTCTGCAATGAACTCCAGGGTCGGTCTTTTCTACCGCCACAAAGACTGTCTCCCTGAACCCGCCTTAAAACTAGCCATCACCTCATCGGTATTATCACTGGCCGACTATGGTCTCCCTGTCTACGTTGCTGCTGATGCCTCTGCCTTATCCAAAGTCCAGACCTCTATAAATAAAGCATGTAGGCTCCTTACCGGTGCCCACAGCAGAACCCACACCTGTTTGCTATACTCCGCCACAAAAATACTCACACTTGAGGAAAGACTGATGTATCATACCTGCCTACTGGCCAAAAATCCTTGTCAGGTCTCTGCCCTCCTGGGGTCTCTGGACCTCTGCAGCAGGCTGCTAGGTCCCTGCCAACCCGGTACGCCCCCGCAGCCACCTTCAACGTTCCCAGAGCGAGGACCTCTTGCTACCAAAGATCTTTCCATCACCGAGCCCCGTCCTGGTTTAACTCCCTTCCTGAAACTATCTCCAAGATCCCTGGCATTGGCCGCTTCAAAATTGCCCTTCGCCAACATATTATAGACAGCCGAGGTTGTAAATGCTTGTAGCTGCCCCACACCGCCTCACGGCCTCTAATGCCGGTCCCTACTAACCTTTCAACCCCTCCCATCGGTCTTACATATCTACATATCAGCTTGGACATGCTAATTATGAATAATGTATCTACTATTGCTTTACCAATGTTGGTACCTACTAATTTGTAACTTGTTGTCAAATTGAGTCTCCTGTTGTCGCATTCAAATGTCGGTACCTTCCACAAGTTGAATCCAGTGAAGCCTCGCTGTCTGCTCTCTCCAAGTGTATATTTTTTATGTAACTAACCTGTTCCGTCATTTTCCCTGTCCTAACCTCACACTTTTGTTGTCTCCCCCCCTTTTTTTGACGAGGTACCTTTGTAAACGAGTCTTTGACTCAAAGGTTGTAAATCTGATCTCTACAATAAATAAATAAAATATTTCTGGAGATACAAAGTTTTAATTAGGAATGGGAGAACCTCAAAAGGTTCTGAGGTTCTAAATGGTTCTGATAAGCAAAAGAGGGTTTGGATCCTTATCCAAACCTTATCTGAGCCTTTTTATGACCTTTATTGTTTTATAGTAACTGTATGTTAAAAAATCATTTTAAACTGCTTTTAATCATCAACATATCTGTAAACAAAAAACACTGTTTAGCAGTAGAGAATGCACTCTAATCACTCTTCTGTTTCTGACATTTAAGAAATAATATTAATACTATGTATAAGTTATATTAATAACAGTAGCGATTTTTATTTCACAACAGGTACAGGCAGGCACCAGAATGTGTCTTAGACAGTTAAGTCACTGAAAAAGAAGCCAGGAACACAAAAACAGCACCAAGCCAGAGCAGAGGGCAGCCAGTCAGAGAGAAAGAGAGAGAGACAGTCAGCCCGCTACCACTTCAAGACTGCTACTACCCCCACCAATTAAAATCAGGGTAAAGCCAGAAGTAGTCTACCAGCATTGAAATTAATATGGTTAAGGCAAATTTACCAAAAATGACTGCTTAGAAAAGAATGAGAAAGTGACTGTGATGACAAGAAAGTCCCAAATCAGATCTCTAGTTTGTAAATAAATAGTCTCCTCTTGAGTTTGATTTTTTTAGAAGTGGATAGTGAGTTTAATAATTATATTTTGTACTACCACTACTACCAAGGAAAAATCACAGAGCTAGCAGCATTTATTAATTTGGTTATTTAATAGTGCACATTTATGTAAATGATCTCCTTAGAATGACAAAGCGACTGTGTGTCTGAGATCAGTGACTTGTTTGCCACAGTCGCTACTAGTACAATGATGTGATGTACTGGTAGCACCTCCCACCCACTCCTAGGATGACAATGATGCAGACCAAAAGGCAGACAAGTCCCAGATCTCTGTTTTTGTTTTTAACCAATCTCATGAGTCTGACTTTTTTTTTTAGGAGGGGTCAGCGTGTTTTTTGTATGTCACCAATTATTTTCGCATAGCAGTGGGTCTCAGTATGGAATGCAATGTGAATCAATGTGAAAGAAGAGCACAAGGCAATCCAAAGTGACCACTTCACCACTGCTAATACTGCCACTACTATCAGGGAAAAAAAGAGCTAGCAGCATGTATCGATCTCAATATGGTTATATAAGAAATAATTATTCTTGGTTACATTAGGTAAATGATCTCATCAGGATGAGAAAGCGACTGTGTGTGAGATAAGGGACTTGTCTGCCACAGTTGCACCAGTACAATAATGACGTAATGTACTGGCTGCACCTCCCACCCACTCCCAGGATGACGAGGATGTGGTCAAAAGGTAGGCAAGTACCATATTTCTACTTGTAAGCAGTCCAGTCTCCAAGTTGAAAGCTGATGTGTCACTCCACAGCTGCAGCACAGATACTGCTGTCAGTGTCATCTTCTTCAACATTAACTTCACATATGTAACCAAAGTTTGTCAAGTTAACTGTCACAGCATGTGGGAATGAACATCAGTTAAGGCAAATTTACAGGTTTAAAACACACTGTGGTGTGATATTTATTTTTCAAAAGTTAGAAAAATAATAAATGAAAAAAAAAATTGCAAAGAAAATCACTACTTAACATCAGCGGTTTCTCACATAATACAGGCCTGGATCTTAGGGCTCCTAATACCCTTTTCATCTGCATTCAATAGCTTGTGTACAGTAGCACCTCTCTCCTTCATTCTCAAAACTGAACTCTACTAGACTGAACTGAAGTGAACTCAGGGAAGAGGTTTTATATCTTTTGGTGGGGTCACCTGACTGAGCCCTTTCTATTTATACATCTGGACATGTTTCAAACCTGGGGAGGTGTTTTAGGGGACTTCCTGGTTCAGTTAAAGGTACAGTGTATATATCCACAGATATTGACTCTCTATATCTCTGCTCCACAGTGACTAAGCACTTTTATAAAGCATACCACATTTTTTTGTTCAGCCTCATACATAGAGCATTATACAGTAACAGGTTTATAGTGTGAATTAATGAAATTACCTTAAGGATTTCTTATAACTGTACTAATCATGACATTATTATTGTTTTATATGGCTTCTGAATCATTTTAATTTAAAAAGGCTTTATTAACTGTATGTATTCCTATGTAAAGTAGCATTCATGTTTTTTGTACACAGAATGCACTTATGCACTTTACACAACACCTGTCCGGGTGTTTGGCATCCTTCCAGGGACTGAATGGGTGGAAATGGAAAAAGAACAAAAAGAGAGAACTAGTAGGAAGCTTATTAGGGATAGTAAAGAGCTACACTAGGTGGCCAACCTAGGGTGGGGGGGGGAGAGAAGCAAAAAGCAAAGTGTTAACTGTTGCGCAACTTAAGTTTTGGTAGCTAGGAAATAAGGAGATAGAAAAGTTGTCCATCAGATACAGCTGAGGGTGTAGCCTAACTCTGCCACATTAACCTTCAAAAATATTAGTTTAGCCACATTATCTGGGGTACTCTTGTGCATTTATCAGTCACAGCATCCCCAGTAGAGCTAAATAAAAGTTCAGAACAAGACACTGGAGGATGGACATCCAATACACTTACAAGCCAGGATCGCCAGCTTTGGCCAGCATGATTTTCTCTTCTGTCAGTAAGCTAAAGGGTCATCCTTAATTCAATGTTATCCATACTTATTGTAAAGTGAGATTGAATAAAATAAAAATAAAAAATGAATAAAAAATATTGTACTCAGACAGATATGCATGTACCATGCTTACTACAGAGCATGCATTTTTCTCCTTGTGGAATGTCAATGTCCTGCAGCAGGCCCCAACTATCATCCTCCTCATTGTCTGCTTCTGTACTGGTTTTTGGAGCAGTCTTTTGAATTTGAGGTGGTGTCATTGTAATACTGCTTGCCAGTTCTCCTACTGAGACCTCATCTACTACATCAGTCAAATGCTGCCTATAGTTAACTCCTCCATATAATCAGAAACCACATCAGAAAAGTTTCTGGTCTGGAAAAGTAAATCTAGCAATGTTTTTTTTTTTTTAATTCTATTTATCCGCCTCCTCGGTGGAGCAAGCCCCATGATCTCTGGGTACCATGCCTGCGTCCCCCAGACCCAGTCATGCATGTGAGCCACATGAACCCAGGGAACACTGGGATGGGCCAACATTGCGCTGTACCCTGGACAGGAGCCTCTCTCAGGTCCAGGGGTGCAGGACGCAGCCATCAGCCACAGAGATCGCCCCCTGTAATTATTCTCCATGTTTTTTCAGTCCTGGAGTGCAGCGTGCAATGACCTCCAGGCACTGAAGTGCCTATGACTTGCTTCACTCCACCCCCTTATGTTGCCACTGGTCTGGTAGTGCCCCTGGTCATCACCAGGGGCTGCTACAGAGTGGTGGTTCCCTGAATCCCTCCCCGGGATAGGAGAGCAGTCCTCTGGATGCTCAATCCTATCCTTCCCCTGCCTACCCCTGGTGGCCCGGGCTTGCGTCCGAACCCGGGTCACCAGCGTGGTGCGAGGTGTTGTGTCCAGCACCTCAACCCTCAGCAGCACAAGGCCAGCACTGGATCTAGCAATGTTGCTAAGAGATAGTCCTTGCTCCATGTCATGGTTGATCATTTCTCATAGATACACAGATACTGTCAGCAGATAAAGGCCTATGGCCCACACAGTCTGCCCATTTGAGCTTGTAAGTTCACTTTATGTTTTCCTAGAAGTCTGTTGCCTCTTACCCCTGACCTTCGGAATTCCCTTATGTCTATTCCATGCATTCTTAAATCCCATAATTGTTTCAGCCCTACCACTTTCTCTGGCAGGGTGTTCCACTTGTCCACCACCCATTCTGTGAAGAAATTCTTCCACACGTTTCCTCTGAATCACCCTCCCTGCAACTTCATCCCATGCCCTCTAGTCCTGGAACATATTTTTCACTGGAAAATAGTGCATTCTTGTACCCTGTTCCTCCCTGTTAAGTACTTTTATGTCTCTATCATATCCCCTCTCTCCCTCCTCTCCTCCAGGGAGTACATAGTCAGGTCCTTCAACCTGCCCTCATAGGACTTGTTATGCAATCCCTATACCATCTTTGCTGCTCTCCTCTGAACCTTCTCAACCTTGTCTATGTCCTTACATAAGTAAGGTCTCCAGAACTGTGCACTGTACTCCATGTGGGGCCTCACTAGTGTCTTGTATAGTGGAATTATGACCTCCCTTTTCCTACTGGTGATGCCACTGCCTATGCATCCCAGCATCCTATTTGCTTTACCTGCTGCCTTGTTGCACTGTTTCCCTATCTTGAGGTCATCAGAGATGATAACCCCAAGGTCCCTTTCCTGCTTGGTGCATGCTATATCCCCCCCCCCAAACTGATATGTTGTTCCAGGGTTTTTGCACCCCATATGCATTATCTTGCACTTCTTTGCACTGAATTTCAACTGCCAAACCCCTGACCATTCTTCAAGATTCTGCAGGTCCCTCCTCATTCTGTCTGCACCTCTGCCATGTCCACTCTGTTACAGAGCTTTGTGTCATCAACGAATAAGGAAATTCTGCTTTCTAGGTCCTGCACAATGTCACTGATGAAGACATTGAATAGTATCAGTCCCAGCACTGATCCCTGTGGTACCCCACTGGTCACTCTTCTCTGCCTGGAGTGACATCCATTTAACACCGCACTCTGTGTCCTGCTGCCCAGCCAATTGCCTACTCACTGCACTACTGTCCTGCCCACTCCCTTATTCCCCAGCTTGTTTAATAGCCTTCTGTTTGGCACAGTGTCAAAGGCCTTTCTGAAGTCCAGATAGGCCACGTTCACTGCCCTCTCCGATCTACCTCCCTTGACACCCAGTTGAAAAATTCAGTGAGGTTGGTCTGGCATGACCTCCCCCCCATGAAACCATGCTGTCTTGGGACCTGTAGTCCATTTGCAACCAGATGTTCCACCAATCTTGCCTTCAATAGCGCTTCCATGATCTTCCCCACTACTAAGGTCAGGCTGACTGGTCTGTAGTTCCCTGCTTCCTCTTTGTTCCCTCATTTGTATAAGAGGACTACATCTGCTGTCCTCCAGTCTTTGGGTACCTCCCCTGTTTTCAGTGATTGGCTAAACAGGATGGCCAGAGACTCAGCCACCACCACTCTTAGTTCCTTTAGGACTCTAAGGTGCACCCCATCTGGCCCCATTGCTTTATCAACTCTTACTTCTTCCAGTTCTTTTAGGACCCATTCCCATGTAAAGGGACTTGTGTCCATTTCTGTGTTGTTCCCACCCCTTCTACTCCCTTCAGGCCCATTACCCTCCTCTTCCTCAGTAAAGACTGAGCAGAAATACTGTACCTGTTCAGTAATGTCAGCTTTACTGTTGTTATCCTCCATGCGGCCCCCATCCTCCCCCTTCAGTCTCACCGTTGCCATGACTGGTAAGCATGTTTTTGACTAGAGATTGGTTCATATCTAAGTTGCTCCTCATTTTCTCCAACCTTTTTTTAAGAAGCAGAATGAGTGGAATAACTTGGCTAAAGGATTCCTTTTCTGCACTGACCTCTTTTGTAGCACTCATGAATGGTTTCAGAATGTGACACAACTGTTCCACCAGAGACCATTAAGTAGAATGGAGTACAATGACCTCCTAGATATCATTGTACAGTGGGCACCATTTAGCGTGGACATGGTTACCATGGACAATCTGTTTTTGCGGACATAAAGCCCCTGCCAAAACCATTCACTATGCATGTCACTATTAATTAGTTGGATACTGCGGACCTTGCCTGCTGCATACAGCGTACACTTACTGACCCTCAAGCCACAAGCTCACTCACTCTATTGTTATGTTGTTTGATAGCTTGTTATTCCCTCAATTAGCACCTCACGATTACTTAAAAGGTGTGGCTACTAACATGCAGAAATACAGGTGAGGGGGTACAGGCAAAGTGGGCAAGCATTAAGGATGCAATACTTGAAGCAACATCCCATTGTGTTAGTGAGAAAAGGAAGTGCAAAAGAAAAAAGAAACCACTTTGGTTCTCAAAAACAGTAGCAGAAAAGGTCAGAGCCAAAAGGCTGGCCTTCAGGAAATATAAGGGAACACAGCAGGATGAAGATAGGGAGGCATACCAAACTTCCCTAAGGGAAGCAGGGAAGGCAGTAAGGCAGGCAAAGGCCCAAACCAAGGAAACAATAGCACACACAGTAAAAGAAGGTGACAAGACTTTCTATAGATACATTAGTGAAAGGAGAAAGTCCAGAGGGGGTATTGCTAAGATCAAAGGGGATAAGGGGGCATGTGAGCAGAGGGCCATGAAAAAGCATATATCCTAAATAGATGCTTCTGCTCGGTATTTACTGAAGAGAAGGTAGGGCAGGGTCCACAGTTCAGCACCATGGACACAGGGGGGAGGGAGGGAGGTGTGCACTAGTCTCTTCACAAAAGAAAGGGTCCTGCAAGAGCTCGATAAGCTCAGGGTGGACAAGGCAATGGGACCTGATGGCATACATCCCAGGGTACTAAAGGAGCTAAGGGTGGAACTAGCAGAGCCATTATCAGAACTGTTTAATGAGTCTCTGAGCACAGGAGAGGTCCCAGAAGACTGGAGAAGGGCTCATGTGATCACGCTCCACAAAAGTGGTAGCAGGGAGGAGGCAGGGAAAAACAGACCAGTCAGTCTTACCTCAGTAGTGGGCAAGATTATGGAGGTACTCCTTAAGGAAAGGATAGTGCAACACCTGGAATCCATAGGAGCACAGGATCCAAGACAGCATGGGTTTACAAAAGGAAGGTCCTGTCAAACTAATCTCATAGATTTCTTTGACTGGGTAACCAGAGTGGTGGACCTAGGAGGAGTAGTTGATGTTGCCTACCTTGACTTCAGCAAAGCTTTCAATACTATTCCACATAGATAATTGATTAATAAGCTGGGTAGGCTCAAGGTGGGTCAGATGTTGATCAACTGGGTAGCAAACTGGTTGACGGGGAAGAAAACAGAGAGTGGTGGTAAATGGTATACAGTCAGAAGAGATACAAGTCACAAGTGGGGTACCTCAGGGATCAGTCCTGGGGCCAGTCCTCTTCAATATCTTCATTAGTGACATTGCAGATGGACTGGAGGGTAAGGTTTGTCTGTTTGCAGCTGACACCAAGATCTGCGACAGCGTAGATGATCCAGATGGGGTGGGCAGAATGAGAAGAGATCTGGATAAACTGGCAAAAGAGTCAAAAGAGTGGCAACTGGGGTTTAATGCAAAGAAGTGCAAGATCATGCACATAGGGAAGAGAAACCCTGACGCCACCTATAGACTGGGAGGGGATTTGCTGGCAGTCACAAGGGAAGAAAGAGACTTGGACATCATCATTACCGATGACCTGAAATCATCCAAGCAGACCACTAAAGCAGTAGGTAGGGCTAGGGGGGATGTTGGGGTGTATTAGTAGGGGTATCATAAGTCAGAAGAGGGAGGTAATAATCCCTCTTTCCAAGACACTAGTTAGGCCCCATCTGGAGTACTGTGTGCAGTACTGGTGGCTACACCTTCACAAGGACATTAACCAAATTGATGCAGTCCAGAGAAGGGTAACCAATATGGTGCAAGGACTGCATCAGAAAACATATTAGGATAGATTAACGGAGCTCAATATGTATACCCTAGAGCAAAGGAGGGCGAGAGGTGATATGATCGAAACATTCAAACACCTTAAGGGCATTAACAAGGTGAAAGAGTCCAACAAGTTTCAATGTAAGAAAAATAACAGGACAAGAGGACACAGCATGAGATTAGAGGGAGGCCGATTAAGGGGTAATGTGAGGAAGTTCTTTTTCACAGAAAGGGTGGTGGATGCATGGAATGGCTTACCTTAGGAAGTGGTGGATATGAATACAGTGCAGGGCTTCAAACAGACATGGGATAGGCATAAGGGAGCAATACAGATGAGAATGAATAGATTGGCCATTGACAGAGCAAAGGCCGATGACACATTCATAAGGTAGAAAAAGAAATGGGCAGACTGGATGGGCCTTGCAGTCCTTATCTGCTGTCAACTTCTATGTTTCTATGTAACATACCTGAGCATGCCTGAGCAGTCCTTTTACCTCTGTACTGACGCACACTGAAGGTGCAGCTTACCTCTCACTCACCATGACTTCCTCCCAACCTCCAGGCATCCCGCTTGTGAGGAAGATTGAACTGATAAAGCAGATAGAGTCCTTGCCAAAAATGATTGTGCAGGGTTTGGCAACACACCCCACCATCCCCAAATCCACAGTGTTGGACTTGATCCAGCAGATGGAGAGTTTATTGGATCAGTGGCACAGCAACCGCAACCCTGACAGAAAAAGAAAAAAGGATGGGAAAGACAGGGAAATTGAAAAAGCCCTGCTTGTCTGGTTTACAGAGTTACGCAGCCAAGATGCCATGGTGAGCAGTCCACTGCTGGATCGGGAAGCTAAGCAACTTGCCATTGCACTCAGCAAATCAGACTTCAATCTGACTGACAGCTGGCTCCAATGGTGGAAGACCCAGCATAACAGATGCTTTCACCGAGCTCATGGTGAAAAGCAAAATGCTGATGCCGTTGGAGCCAGCTCATGGGTGAGGGATGTGCTTCCTGATCTTTTGGCCAGTTATGATGCTTCAGACATCTACAACATAGATGAGACTGGCCTATTTTTTTGGTGTGTGGGGCATGGTATGTTCTCGTTCAGAGACCAGGCACCACAAGGTCAAAAAAAAGCAAAGGAACAGGTCTCTTTAATGGTGTGCTGCAATATGTCTGGGTCAGATAAATATCAGCTCATTGTTGTTGAGAAGTCAGCCCAATCTCATTGCATTTGTGGGGTCACCCTTTTGCCTGTGTAGTACAGAAGCAATCGTACCACTTGGGTTACTGGCGATATGTTTACAGACTGGGTTCTGGCATGGGACAGATGATTAGGATGCCACAAGATCCTGCTCTTTCTGAAGAACTTTAGTGGCCACCCTGTCTGTGGATTGAGAAACATTAAATTGGTGTTTTTACCATCTAACACCACCTCCATTGTGCAGTCGCTTGACCAAGGTATAATTTATGCACCAAAAAGACATTATGTTAGGGGGATGCAGGCCAGAATTCTGTCAGAGCTGGAAGGTAGGAGTGAGCTCACAGCTGCTGAATGCTTGAAGCAAATTTCGCTGTTGTATGCGGTCCTGTTGTTAAAGACAGCTTGGGATTCTGTTTCAAGTCAGACAATTGTCAATTGCTTTCGTAAGGGCAGTTTCAGGCATCAATCAACTGAGCCAGATGTGGAAGATTAGCCACATGAACAACCAGCTGAACCTGTTGAACCACCCCCAGAAGGATTAACAGAGGCAGAGTTTAAGGCACTTACACGGCTTGGGGAGAATGACCCAGAACCAGAACCAGAGGAAGAGAAAAATGATGTGGCCAGGGTGCTGGATGTTTTAAAACCCATCCGTTCCACAGATAGGGAAATGCCAAGTCTGTCGTGTGCTGATGTCAGGCAGTCACTCACTGTACTGTGCCTTGCAATGACTCAAAGGGCTGATGTATTACCTGATTGGGAACTGCTGCAGTGCACTGAAGCTGCATGGAACAAATATGCCTTGGCTGAAAGTAAGCAAAGTAAAATCACGCACTTCTTCCAATCGAAGGGAAACGCTGCCATATGTCATATGCCCCTATAAATGAAGAAACTGTTTTGAACCACACAGAGCACTTTTTAAAAATAAAAAAAAAATCAACACATATGAACATAAAGTCACAGCCAAGAGAAAATAAAGGCTGAATGTAAATAAGCACCAAGGCACTAATACACAGCACTCCCCAAAGGAATCCCTGTACAGCACAGTACCCTATCACCAGATCACACAAGTCTGCACTTTCGGTGCTGAAGATTAAAAAAAATACTCTAACTACTAAGAGTAAGTAAGTTAATGTAAGAAACAAGTAACTATGATTTGCCAGAGCTGTATTTTTGCGATGTCTCACATCCTGAATACCATGCAAGCATCCCATGAGGCAGCGCGTGTATAAGCTCTGCCTCCACTGGTAACTGTGGACATCGGTTTCAGCTGATGTTAGATCTAAACACAAACCTGTCCATCCAAAGCAGCATGCACTGTACATGATATACCCAATGATAGCTACTTTTTTTTTTTTTTCCAAGGATGCATTCAATCATAAAGTAAGTTGAATTCCACCTTGTTGCTACACCCTGAACAAGCTGGAGACAAGAAAGACTTTTGTTCTTTTGGATATCAGCAAGGATGTCACAGGCTTTTACTGAATGGCTGAAGTGGCCACACACTTTGCTCACTGTACCCACAATGGTTGATACTTGCTGGTCGTTATTCAGGAAGCTTCAAATCATTAGGCTAAGAAAATGGGCAAAACAGTGTATATGTACATACAGTAGTTGCCATCGTGAAGTGCTTTTTTTAATATTTGAACCATTGTTGGCAACAGAAAATACCTTTAAACCCCTGTGAAGTGGCCCAAGCAGTAAGTGATCTTTCCAGTTTGTGCTGAATGTGCTGTGCTGTGTGTGTGTGTGTGTGTGTGTCTTGAAAGTGACATACATGGATAACTGCCATTTTCTGAAAAGTGATGGGATTTTTTTAGCTCTGAGAGATAGTAGTGGTAGTAGTAGTACTAGTTGAAGTAGTAACAAAGACTAGTATGTGAGGATGATGATGAGTTGCCCGCAAAAGTGACCCAGTGTGCAGTAAGAGAAAGATAGATGGTATGGCTGCTGGTCCACACAGCAGTAGTGAACTACCTTGCCCTCAGCCTCTCGTAGAGCATGCCTTACTTGAACTACTAAGCTGTCATACATCCTGGGCACAGCAGTTACTAGTCTGGGACGTATTTTCTATTTGGCATTAAATATTGTTGCTCTAAGTATTCCATAGCCTTCTGAAACCCACATCTTCCACAACAGAGTATGGCTGTAAATCAAGTACAATAATTTCTGCTATTTTACGATTTATTGCCGCTGCTATGGGATGGTTTCGTGAATACTTACACTATCTTTTAAAAACTTCTTTCAATTTCAATTGCTTCTTATTGGGACAGGTAAAGTTGCATTTAGCTGAGGGTGTTGTACGACTACTTACTTTGCCTGGTAAAACAGAGAACCTTACAGAATTATCATGAGTGTGACCGTGAGGCGAAGGTGGACTTTTGGATCTTGCCTGGTCCTCGCCTCCCACCGTTTCAGTGGAATGTTCCTGTTTTTCGAGAGCCCTGCTAGATTGCCAGCCACCAATGTTAGACTGTTTATTTGAACCATATACAATGATAGGGTGAATTCACATAATTTGTTGCATCATTGCTGTGATTCCAAGATGCCCTTTATTTTTTCCTCTACTAACACATGTTGTGCAATGCACACATATAGCTTGGCAAGCATCCTTGGGGGGTTACATAAAAATGATTCCAAACAGTAGAGGTGAACTGTCTATGTAACAAGCTCAATAGGACTAGGAGTTGAATGGCTGGGTTTATGTGGGGAAGCCATATCAGGGGAGGATTGAGGTTTATCAAGTGAGACAATCATAGAATCCTCTGCAACACCATTGCCATCCTCATCACTATTATCAGACTTTGCTTCACTTTGTGTGGCTTGTGCCTTTGACCTTTTCTTTTTCTCTTTTGAGATTCTACTACTGTCATTGAGCCCTACGTACAATGCCAATGTGCCGTATAAACTGGGTGCATTGGCATTGCTACATCTGAATGTCATGGAGTGGGGTCCCTTGGACACTGCATGGCATTCACAAATGGGGCACAAGACAGGTACGTGCCCAATCCCCTGGCTGCATGGACATCAATGCACCAGGGGTGGGCAGAGGTGTGTGATGGGGTTGGGCTGGCACTATGCACCAGTCACAAAAGTGCATAGTGCTTGCCACAGGGGGTTGTAGTGCAGAGCAGGTTACAGCAGCAGGGACCCTGCCATAACCCACTGCACACCCCCACAGACTCCACCCGCTGGATGCAATGAGATCGGGAAAAAACTCCACTTGCAGCCCCAGCACACAAGGCAGATGGGGAGGGCTGAGGCAGCTGATCAGGTGAGTGCTCACACAACACAGCACATGTGGTCTGCCATTGAGGATCCACACCCAGGCAGTGTGCCTGTCCCCGAAGTACCTAACATTTCAAACAACCCCCCCACCAACATATGTCACCCCACCCCCGTATGGCACAGTGTCCACTACCCCAACACATGGCAGCCCTCACTGGACCTGATGTCACAGCCCCCCCAGAAATGCCCCAGCCCCAGTCAGTGGATCTCCTCACCCCCCACAGGTGCTTCCTCCTAAAGCCACAGTCCACCCTGGTACCCTGCCCCCACATTGGTGGCCAGTTTACCACCTGTACCCACTGCAGCACCGACAACCTCCCCCCCTGCCCCCCATACAATCCTGTCAGTACCGTGGCCAGGAACGACCAGTGGTGCAGCCCTCCTCACACCTCTGTGACTGCCAGCTATCCAAGTGATGCTGGTAGCACACCCGTATAAATAAGTAGTGCACTACTGGTATCACTTGGACAGCTGGCGGATGAGGCGGTGTGATGAGGGCTGCACCACTGGCCATTCCTGGCCATGGCACCAACAGGATAGTATGGGCATGGGGGGAGATTGTCAGTGTGCGGTGGGTGGGGGGTACACAGGCTAACAATGTGAAGGTGGGGTACTGGGGCAGACCATGGTCTCTTAGGAGTGGGGCACCTGTGGGCACAGGGGGAACACTGACCAACAGTGGGGCTCAAGGGTGCCAGGTATAGGGTCAGGGTCTCAGGGGGGGATGCCACCATGGGGCCAGGCACATCTGTGCTGGCGGGGCAGCCTGCAGGACGGGATGGAGTACCACTGCTGGGGGTCCATCTGTGAGTTGGGTGGGCACCTTGCAGTGAAGGCTTGTGTGGTGGGTCCACAGGATGATGAGGCCATGCTGCATGGGTCTGGGTGCCTGCAGTAGGCATTCACGTACCCGGACCAGCACTATAGCACAAGCGATCCACTGTGGTAGGATGCCTGGCTGTGTCCACAACTCCACCCATGGCTGCCCTTCATGGACTTGTGTGCGAGGGGGTGGTGCCATGGACAGGTGGTGGCCATTAGTAAATAACAGCCGGTGCACACCTGTCTGTAGGTGCAGGGCTGCGCAGGCAGGTTATACATTTTTGGTGAGTAACTTATGCCCATTAGTGCATAGGAGTCATTACCTTTATCCACATTGTCACTGTCAGAACCAAATGAGACGTAGATAATGGTATAGTCAGGCGCTCATCATCAACAGTCTCACCAGGATCATGGTCACCACCATCATCATCGTTATCAGGTTCAGAAGAACTAACATTTGCAGTCACAGACTGAGTTATTCGATACGCATGTTTTACAAATCGAGCAACTCCACTGCGAGTTGTACCTGTAAGTGTTTTAACTTTATGTACAATTGGAATACTCCTTTTTTTTTTTTTGCACTTTTTTTCTCAGTCAACTTGCTAATGCCTTTGTCTTTCAAAACTTTGTTGGCTGTACTACCAAGCCCTTCTGACATAGACAGCCCACCAACCCTTGCTGGGTTTTCAGTATTTTGAGAGTTAACCTGCACATGGATTGTAGTAGCATTTAGTTCAGCCCCTTCAGCAGACTGTGGTTCTTATTGTCGTTGTACTTCACTTTTTGAGCCACTTCTTTCCGGGCTCTTGAATAAACTTTTTTTATGTTTTCTTTCTTTGCCCCGGTCTTTTGCTTTATTATTTTCTAGAGTACTCATAATGCCAGTCTGTCGCTTGTTCAGAGTCAAATAGTGGTTATTTTTTTTTTCACGTGATGTAACAGAATGCTCTGTCCACTGAGTCAAAGCTTATACCCAATGAGCAATCACAGGGAGAAAGATGACAGATGACTGACTTCTTGGTGGGGTCACACACACAGTATGCAAGAAATGGTAATGCTGACTGGCTGGCCAATTTTATTTCAAACACACAAACACACACACTTTATTTCACACATCACTGACTCTAAGGGTGATGATGCAGGCACTGCTACTACCCACAGAGATTTAGGGACCCTGCCTAGTCAAACCATCTCTAACACAGTACTTTCTCTTCAATGATTTTATTAGTTTTTTTTATACCATGTTATGTGATGGAATGTCCTGCCCACTGAGCCAAAGCTTATACCCCACTGAGCTAGCACAGGAAGATGACAGATGACCGACTTTTGGGTGGTGGTGGGGGTCTGGTGACTGGTGGGCAGACAGAATTTATTTCACTCACCACCTATGCTAAGGGCGATGCTGCAGGCACTGCTGCTGCCTAAAGAAATTCAGGGACCTGTCCTGGCCTAACCCTTTCTGACACAGTATTTTCCCTTAAAGGATTTTATTTTTATTTTTTTTTGTTTATACTACTTGATGTGATGGAATGCCCTGCCCACTGTGCCAAAACATATACCCCACTGAGTGAGCACAGGGAGGAAAATGACAGATGACTGACTTCTTGGTGTGGGTGGGTCACACAGACTGTATGCAAGAAGTGGCACAGGTGACTGGCTGTCAGACATTATTTCATACACACACAGAATTTATTTCACACATCACTTATGCTAAGGATGATGCTGCAGGCACTGCTACTACCCACAGAAATTCAGGGATACTGCCTGGCCTAACCCTCTCTGACACAGTACTTTCCCTTCAAGGATTTTATAGATTTTTTTTATTTCTTCCAAATGATGTGACAGAATGCCATGCCCACTGAGCCAAAGCTTATACCCCCACTGAGTGAGCACAGGGAAGAAGATGGCAGATGACTGACTTCTTTGGTGGGAGGGGTCACACACAGTATGCAAGAAATGGCACTGATGACTGACTGGCAGATTTTATTTAAACCACACACACAGAATTTTATTTCATACACCACCTACGCTAAGGGCGATGCTGTAAGCACTGCTGCTACCCACAGAGATTCAGGAACCCTGCCTGGCCTAACCCTATCTGAAACAGTACTTTTTCTTTATTTGTTCCATGTGATGTGATGGAATGCCCCGCCCACTGAGCCAAAGTTTATGCTCCACTGAGCAAGCACAGGGAGGAAGATGACATATGACTGATTTCTTGGGGGGGGTCACAGGGACAGTATGCAAGAAGCGGCACTGATGACTGGCTGGCAGATTTTATTTCACACACATAGAATTTTTATTTCACACACCACCTAGGTTAATGGCTAATGCTGCAGACACAGCTCTACCCAAAGAGATTCAGAAACCCTGCCTGGCCTAACCCTCTCTGATGCAGTACTTTCCCTTCAAAGATTTTTTTTATTTAGTCCACATGTTGTGATGGAATTCTTTTTTTAGACTTTGGTAACCAGGTACGGTTGCGATGGAATTCCCACTCACTGTTCCAAATATTGTATAATATTATAAAAAAAAGAAAAAAAGAAAATAGACATCAAGTTAAAGTTTCAAATGTATTGATTTGAAAACAACCTTTGAGCTGGAAGCTCATTTACAAAGGTTTCATGTCTAGACAGGACATACAATACAGTAAAATAGCAATGTCAAAAGAATCAACTACAAGGTCACTTGACAAGGTTCTAAGCAATAATTTCATTGAGTTACAGACTTTAAAGTTGTTCATATACTTCAGTGTAAAGAGCAGAGACATAATATGTATAGAGTTTAGACTGCTATATGATCTTAATTAAAGGAGAATGGGAAAGAACAGAAAGGGTTATAGAGATGGAAAGAAAATCTCTGTCCTGCAGAGGAAGGCTTTGTCAGAACTTAGTTGGTGATATAGCAAAGTGGGATGGGGAAGGGGAGTCAGCGGTGTGATGGGAGGGGAAGTGTTCAGGGAAAAGTGGGGTGAATTGGAGGGAGAGGGTAATGGGAGGAGCAACCTCTCAGGCATAGGTTGTGAGGCCCTAGGCTGAACTGTGGGGGTCCTCAGATACATGAAGGGATGAGTGAAGGGGATTAGAGACTCACAAGGCAAGTGCTGTTAGTAAGGGTTGTTACTATAGGTAGGGATGGCCGGGGTGAGAGGCTACGTGCTGCCATTAAGTGAAGGGATGGATCTCCCATAGGGAAGTAGGTATTACTTGAAGCAGTTGCAAGTGGATAAGTTGGCGAGGTGCTGTTTAAGTTGTGTTATAAAGATCCTCAGGCTCTGTAAGCCAGTTGTGTTGACTGGGTGATCATTTAATCATTGTGGAGCCTTGTAAGAGAAGAAGCATTGCCCCAGGGATGTTCTTCTGAAAGGTACCTTGAAAGTTCAATGTGAAGTCCAATGAGTATTGTTCTGGGAACTAGTTGTCTGGAACATTTGTTGGATTCAAGGTGGTACAAGAGCTAGCAGTGCTTTTTTGCCTAGGATGAAGGTCTGGAATTTTATCCTGTCTCTAAGGTTGAGCCAGTTTGCGTGATTATATAGCAGGCATATGTGCAGTTGGTTGTCAGGTCCTAGGACAAGCCTGCAGGCCTTATTTAGCACAGTGGAGATCATTTTTAAAGGCAGTGTCAGAGGCTGCGCTGTATACCACTAGGCCATAATCAACCACTGATAGTATAGAACTTGTGACTGATAGATGTAGGTCATCAGGCGTGAGGCATTTCCTTTGTCTATACAGGATTCCAAGCTTAGCATTGATGCTGTTTTCCACATGATCAATGTGATATAAGAAGGTGAAGGATTCGTCGATGTGAATACCCAGGTATTTGAATACCTGTACCTGCTCAAATGAGGCGTTCTTGTTGTTGGCGATGGTCAACGTTGGATTCTTTTTCCTAAGGTGGGGGCTGGTTAGTAACATTATGTTGTTTTTTTTATAGCTGAAGAGAAGTTTGTAGTATGTAAGCCAGTCCTCCAACAAGCTGAAGGTAATTTTTAGTTTACTTGCCAGTTCACTTATATTTGGGCTTTGGCTCAGAACTATTGCATCATCTGCATAAAGGATGACTCTACTGGGGCATGATGTGGGAAGTCTGTTTATGAAAAGACTCAACAGTATAGGGCCTAGGATGGATCACTGTGGAATGCCTAGGGAGACCTCTCTGGCAGTAGATAACACTTCTCTGATCTTTACCCTTTGGTTCCTGGTGACTAGATAGTCACTAAACCAGTCCAGAGAGGCTGGTGATAGGCCCAGATCTGCCAGTTGTTGTAGAAGAATCTTTCGGTTGACCATACCAAACGCCTTCGTTAGGTCAATAAAAATGGACCCCACAAGGCTTCCATCATCCATGGCTTGGTGAATGTAGTCCATGAATTCGACCAGGGCTGTGGTGGTACTGCGGCCTTTTCTGAAACCATGCTGCTGAAAACACTGTAGGTTGTATTAATCAAGGTACTCGGTAAGCTGATGTGACATTATTCTTCCAAGTGCTTTAGAGAGGGGGGACAGTATGGATATGGGCCTTTAGTGGGCTGTGGAAGCTTGGTCAACATTTTGGTATACTGGTGTGATGAATGCCTGCTTCCACAGGGTGGAATATTTTCAAAAGGAGAGGGAATTGAGGATTTTTGTGATTGGGATGATTACCTCATTACGGGCAAGTCCCACCATCTTCATGTCAATTAAATCACTATCTATCTTTATTTTCCCAAGCACTCTTTTTATGTAGTTATTAGTGTCCTTTACTGAGACATGCCTAAAATAGAATTTTATGTGGTTGTTAAGTGAGGCAGTTTTATTTTGAGGAGCCAGAGTCATTCAGGCAATCTTGAGGGAGGACAGAGCTCAAATCCGTGAAGGCAGCTTTGAAGGAGTTGGCAATGGCTAGAGGGTCCAGTGTGGTGTCACCATTAAGGTTGAGCATAGAGGGTACTTTCTTATTAGCTTTACATTAGCAACTTCTTTATGTTGTCCCAAAACATTTTACTGTTACCCAAAGTTTTATTGAGTTGCTCTTTGTAGTGTTTGGCCTTGGCTGCCCTGATGGCATAGGAGCACTTGTTCCTAGTTTCATGGTACTGTTGCATGTAATGATCTATTCCTGAGGCTTTGGCATTATGCCACAGGTTGTTTCTATGACAAACTATCTCCATTAGACTTCCAGTGAGTCACCCATTCCTCGTGCCACGGACTTTGTGCTTTCTCAAGGGTCCGAAGGTGTTGCACGTGGTATTAAACTTACTAACATACTAAAAATGGCAACAGATTAGGCCTCATGGTCTATCAAGTCTGCCCAGGAGTCAGTACCCTGAACAGGTATTATTACCATCCTCCTGGCCCATCCCATGATCCCTCCTCCCCCTCCAAAGTTACCCCCCCCAGACAAGCATTCCTTGGATTTACCACCCACATGTACCTGTCCCAGCCTCTCTTGAACACTTCCTCTGTCAATACCTCCACCAGCTCCACAGGCAGAGCATTCCATGGTCCACCACTCTCTCAGTGAAGTACCGCCTCCTCCTCCTCCTTTCCCCCCTGAGAATCCCACCCTCCAGCCTCCAACCATGCCCGCTGGTGGCCCTCCACTTTCCTCTGAAAGACCTCATTTAGGCTTACCTCATTCATCCCTTTTAGATACCTGAAGACCTCAATCATATCCCCCCATCCCTCCTCTCCTCTAGCAAGAGTACGTTGAGCTCCTCAAGTTGCTCCTCATATTTCTTATCCCCCAGACCCTGGATCATCCTGGTTTCCCTCCTTTGAACCTGCTCCAGGAGTTGGATGTCTTTTTTTAGGTGCGGGCACCAAAACTGCATGCAGTATTCAAGGTATGGCCGAACCAGGCAATTGAACAGTGGCAGAATCACATCCCCGCTCCTAGAGGTAATCTCCCTGGCGATGCAGCCCAGCATTTTATTTGCCTAGGCTGCGGCCCATCTACATTGCTCAAAGTTATTCATTTTGGCATCCACCTGCACTCCCAGGTCCATTTCCCCACTCAAATCCTGCAGTATATCCCCACATGGCATGTACACTTGACCTGGGTTCCTACACCCCAGATGAAACACCTTGCATTTCCTGGTGTAAAATTTTAACTTCCAGGTGCGTGACCATCTTTCAAGAGTATCCGGGTCCCCCTGCAGGGCTAGTCTACCCTCTTCCCCATCCACCACCAACCCCAGCTTAGAGTCATCAGCAAAGAGGCTCATTTTACTCCTGATACCCTCCCTGATATCTGAGATGTAAGCATTAAACAGTACCAGGCCCAAACCAGAACCCTGAGGGACCCCACTTATGACTCCCTTGAGAGAAAAGACTACCCCCACCACCACCCACTGAGTATGTTCAGATAGCCAGTTCCCAATCCACCTGACCATCAGGTCCCCCAGCCCCATCCTACCCAGCTTATCCAGCAGACATGTGTGAAGGACTGAGTCAAATGACTTGCTGAAGTCCAGAAAGAGGACATCCACCATCCTACCCTGGTTGAGCGCCGTCATCACCCAGTCGTAAAACTCCACAAGGTTCATCTGATATGATCTGCCCAGGATTAAGCCATGATGGAGATCATTGAGGTATCCCTCTTCCTCCAAGAACACCCCCAGCCTCTCCTTTAGGATGGCCTCCATCAACTTGCCCACCACCGACGTCAGGCTGACAGGCCTGTAGTTCCCCAACTCTTCCCTTGAGCCTCCTTTATGGATTGGCACAACGTGTGCCTCCCTCCAATCCTTGGGCATCTTGTCTGTGAAGAACTTTAACGCCATATCAGTGACCTGAATTTTATCCAGTGCATTCCAGTTAACTCTAGCAAGAGTGGCTTTGAAGTCATTAAGCATGCCTTTACTGAGTATTCTTCTCTCAATTATTATAGGCGCAACCTTCTCTTGTTTGTTAGACAAGATGCAGATGATCATGGAATAGTCATTCAGAGAATCCCATAAAACAGTGACCCCTTCACTCGCTACGGGCAGCTGGCCAGTACCCAGTAAATGAGGGTACTATTACGAGTCATGTAATTATGGCGAGTTGGTTCTTGCACCAGTTGGGTAAAGTACATGATGTCAATGAGATCCTTGAAAGGCTTATTCTCTTTACAGAGCCAGTTGATATTAAAGTCCCTTGTAATCAGGACTTCAGAGTTCTTTTTGATTTGGTTAATGAGTTCAATAACTTTAGGCAGTCCTGATTTAGCCTTCCTTGGGGGAATATATCCCAAGATCACTGTGAATGACTTTTTCTGGCCCCTAGAAAGATTTGAGTGGCCAGTAATTAGAGCACAGGGAAGTTACTGGAATAGGGGAGCGTACTGCCCTGCATGTTGTCCCAAAGGTACAGTATTGTGAGGCATCCCTCACCTCTCTTGGATACTCTGTCCAGCCTAAAAATTGTGTAGCCTGGAAATGCTATTGAGCAGTCTATAAGATTCAGGGACATTCAGGTTTCAGTTCGACTTATAATGTGCAGTTGTTGTTTATGGATCCAGGCTTGGAATTGCTCAAATTTTGGCATTAGGCTTCCAATGTTCACAGAGGCTATTTTTAGGCAGCCCTTGCTCTGAGTCATGTTATTGCCTGCAGTGAAGGGATGAGGATAGGGACAAGATTAACTGGCATCTCCCAAAAAGATGACTCCGGAGGGGAAGGGGGAGTAAAAAAAAAAGAAAATAAGCTCGGGAAGCAAGTGAGAATTTGAGAAATCAGGGGCAGCTCAGAGTGCAGGGAGAGGATTTGCACTCTGTAAACTAAAAGGCACCAGATTTGAAAAATCATCATGCTCGAACCCATACCTTCGGGGCTTCAGGGATGGGCAGCTGGGTGGGCGGCAGGCACTGGGAGCTGCCAGATGTGACTTCGAGAATGGTAGGTGGCTGGAGACAAGCCTTGGGAAAGAAAGACATGGGAACAGTTTATGTAAGGGAAAAAAACATCAGACAAAGGAGAAGGGACTGTTAAGCAAATTGGGGGGAGGGATCACAGCAGGGAGATGGTGTGGGTTGAAGCGACTGAGCACAGGCAGAAGAACTGAGGGAGCACCACAGGCTACCCTGTGGGGGCTGGTCTTGCTGCAGCAGCACAAGCCAGACTTGTCCTTGACAGCTGGCTATTGGACCCAGGAGTCTGAAGAATGAGGAGTGGCTGATAGAGATGCCACCTCAATGGGCATGTCCCTATGCCTGTTTGTGGCCGAGGTTACTGACAGGGCTGACTTGCTGTTGTGGGAAATTGGGCAAACAGCAAGAAGGCTAACTGGGAGTGGTGTGGTATGGGTGGCACACTGGCAAAGTTCTTCGCTCCCTCTGCTAAACTGTTACCCTCTCCCCCAAAAATGGGCAGTCTGGCTCTGGAACTAAGTTGCCCCCAGTCTCCAAGTTCCTCCTCCTGTCCCCAAGTCTCCTCTTCCAAGTTAACTACTCCACAATTCCCAACACCCACACCCAGTCCTCAGCTCAATCCTCTCCCAAGTTCCCAACTCTCCACCCCAGGTTTTCTAATTCAGTTAGTTCTTCTTGTTTTGTTTTTTTAATATACTTCATATAAAAAAATATATATATATATTTTTTTTTTTACCAGTCCAGTTGACTTCTTGAAGTTCTGGTTCACACTGGGCAAACACAAGCAGCACAAGCACAAAATCCTCATGGAGCAGCCTATAGAAGGTGCTGCTCCTTCTCCATCCTAATTCCTGTTCATAGCTCCTAAGGTGGGCCATGTAGTTTGCTAGAGCAGCAATCCAGTCAGGTGCCATCTCAGAGAGACTGACAGCTTAGCTATCCAGTGAGGAACCAGAGTCTTGTCTCTGGTCCCTCCTATGGGTTCCTTTTGCTCTGGAGCTTCTCACACCACATTTCTCATGATACAGCAGCTGTCTGAACTGATCTGAACAGCCGAAAGTATTCCAAAGTCATTCGTTTATGAACACTTTGGCATAATCAGGTTGGTTCGTATTTTTTGACAAACCGGATCACCCATCCCTAGTTTTAATTAGACTAACTTTATGTAAGGAAGCATTCTCTTACATGAAACATATGATACCCACTGCTTTTAGTTAATTAATCTTTAATGTAACATTCCCATCCTGGTTCTGGTGAACAGGATGGGGCATGACATCTCATCGGGTTCTTGCACAGCTGTCCAGACAGGTTGCCAGCTGCAACCACAGTGCTAACCCCCAGAGCTGGGTGGGTGCCACTGCTATGGGGAAGGGATGATCTTGCTGCAGCAGCACAAGCCACACTTGTTCTTGACAGCTGACTTCTGGACCCAAGAGTCTGAAGAATGAGGAGTGGCCGATAGAGGTGCCACCTTAATGGGCATATCCCTATGACTGCTTGGGACCTAGGCTATAACCCGGGGGTAGGTACCCCAGAGTCACTCCATGATGTGGACCTCCACAGGGAGAAAGAGGACCCCAAAGGAGAAGGAGTATCAGGGTGCAACTCAGTGCTGAGAAGTCCACTCAGAGAGGTGGAGGTACTGTAAAGTAGGAGATTTGGGGGAATCCCCAAGTAGTCTCTGCCTTCCCCTAGGGCAATATCTAGCCACCATGAGGGAGCATAATCCTGGACTTGAGCGATAGAATCCCCAGAGGCCATGTGTGCTTATACCCTGTTCTTTGTAGCTCATCCCTTGGGCTTGAATCATTGGCCAAGGGCTGGTATCCATACCTGATATGGTTGGAGTGGAGCAGGATGAAAAAGAGGTTATGGAGTAGCAGTAATGCATTTTGAAAGTAAAGAAAATATGAGAGTAGCCTGTGGTGAGGCTGTAACCACACCACGGGTCACAAAAGTGGTGGCTTGTAAAGGGATTTGGGGCCATTGTCATGAGAGTACACTTTTGGCATCTGCTGTGATGTGTAGTATATGTTATTTGAAAATTTCAATAAAAAGTTTAACTGGAAACTACCCTTTTGTCAATGCTTTGGAGTAGGCTGTATGGTGCCAAAAGGCATTGTTTAAAGCTGCACTGAAAGAAATTTACATCAGAGTCATTTGAATTATGTGCACAAGCTGACCTGTAGGCAGGGTGCATGCATGCAACACATCATAGGCATGCAATGAAAGGCTGACTCTCATGTCATAAGGAGGAACTGAAATATGCCCCCCCCCTCCACACACACACACACATGCACACATACAAATGGCTCTGTTCTGAAGTGGAAGAGTGCATCTGCATCTGCATCAGAGAGTCAGCTAGTCTTGTGGGCAGAGGAGGCAAGTTAAATGGTTGCATATGCAGTGCATGGAGCTGTTGTGCCACAAGGCAGAAAGGATCTGTGATGGAGACAGTCAGAAGGCTGCAAACAGAGAGATAAATGTAGAAACCACACCAGGTTAACCACACATTGAAGAGTCATGGTGAGAAAAAGAGGAGAGTCATTGAAGCAGCAGTGAGAGACTGAGTAGGAAATTGGAGGAGTGGCTGGATCTCAAGGGAATTGCAGTAGAGGTGGGTTGGTCCCCCAGGCTGCCTTGATAAAGGAGGAAAAAGGCACACTAGGATCCTTCTAAAGCTATGGAAATTGCAGCACTTACAACCACCGGGAGCACAGAGGGCAAGGTACCTCAGTTACTGAATGAAGCAAATGAAAAAACATGATTTTGCTAGTGTCAAGGCTGTTTTTTATGTTATCTACACAGCTCCTAATATCTCCACCTCAGTTCCATGGAAGACACTGAGAGCAATGTCAGGTTAAACTTCAAACTGCAAGGTTATGCACTTCGGGAAATAAAAAAAAATGGACAGGGTACTGGACGGGAGTGGTTAAGTTAACCAATCCCACAATTTTTGAGCACCTTTCAATTGAAGAATTGATTGTACATATTTGGTAAAACAAGGTCTCCTCCCCCCAACTTCCCAAAAACTTTGGAAATATATTTAAGGTAGAAAGGGAAACCCAGAGATTAGATTTTCATTTGACATGTGGTGATAAACTTACCAATACAGCACAGGATAAGGATTATGCATACACACAGGACTCCTTTCCTGTGTAACAGTGAGCAATCATGCCAGGTCAGCATGCCTTCATGACTGGGCTTTTAATAATTGTAACACTATTTAGTGTGTTTGTCACTTGCACAAGTTTTCAGTGATGATTAGCAACTCTGATTTACAAACTGGAACCCAAGAGGTAGGATGCTTATTTCTAGACAGCAAGCATCAGTTAACACTTTTAAATCAATCAATCAATCAATCAAGTTTTTATTTAACCAGGCGTTCATCGTTGAGCAGAAGCTCATTTGCAAGATGGACCTTGGTGGAGCATGAACATTTGTATATACAGGTCAACACAGGTATTTACAAGGCAATACAGATAATACTCTTTACAGAGAGGAAGAAAAACAAGTTCATATGTACATAGAATTATACAGATATT
The DNA here is from genome assembly GCA_016271365.2 of Neoceratodus forsteri. NCBI lineage: Eukaryota > Metazoa > Chordata > Ceratodontiformes > Ceratodontidae > Neoceratodus > Neoceratodus forsteri. Next base: position 1,283,511,974 of record CM057454.1, on the reverse strand, counting down.
GTACAGATTACACGGTATTTACATACATAGAAGTGTCTATAGGAAGATAAAGCAGGTTATCTAAGGTTGCAGGAGGAAGTAACAGAAGAAAAAAATAAAAATATACACCAGGTAGAGGTGAAGGTAGGGGAAGGGAGGGAGGGAGGTGGGGAGAAAGGCTAGGAGGCCACGGTGCACAGAAAGGAGTTGGTAAAGCGGGATGTAGAGAAGGTGGATGGAGAAGAGGAGTAGGTGTGAGCCCCGGGATTGAATGCTATAAAGTACGGGGCATGGTAGGATGTCACAACCCAGGGTAGTGAGCTCCTATCCGAGGTTGGGAAAGGAAGAATAAGGGGATGGATGGGCCTAGTGTTGATAAGACAGGGTAAAAAGAGAGAGAGAGAACAATTAGGCTGGTGAGGAGCAAGCTGTCTTAGAGGGACAGTATATAATTCGGAAAAAGAAAACTATACTTTAAAACTTTTCATTTGGCACCATGACCAATGCGGCCTGCCATATGACTATGAAACCATCTCCGATAGGATCATATTGTCCTTACTGTGTAACCCAATCCAGTTTGCCTGTGCTGGGACCCATTCTCTTCGATGTCTTCATAAGTGACACTGCTCAGAAACTGGAAGAGATGGCATACTATTTTGCAAATTACACCAAAGTCTGCTATGGGGTCGTTAATCAAGAGGTGGTGTAGAGAAAGAGCAGTGATGTGGGAAAACTAAATTGTTTAAAGCATGGCAATTGTGATTCAATGCCAAAAAGAGAGAAAAACATCATGCACCTCAGGCATAGAAACCCAGGCACTGAATATAGAATGGTGGCAGGTACTGACTATCACAAAACAGGAAAGAGACCTTGAGGTTATCATATCTGATGACCTCATGGTGACAGGACAAAGTAATAAAGCAGTGGATTAGGCTAACAGGATCCTGGTGTGCATAGGAAGGGGTATATCCAACAGGATGAGTGAGATGGTGTTGCCACTGTATCCCTCACTGGTGATACCCACCCAGGAGAGACTTGAGAGATCTCAAAAAGTATACCCTGGAAGAGAGGAGAGCAAGAGATGAAATGATAGAGCCCTACACATACCTCACAGTGGAGAACTCAGTGCAGTCTTTTCTCATAAGGCTTCTTGTGCAACACCAGCACCATTTTGTTTCGCCTCCTCTGGATTACCTCCACCTTGTCAATGTCCTTGCTGAGGTGCACCCTCCAAAACTGGACATAGCACCCGAGATGGGGTCTCACAAGCAAGTGATACATTGACGCCACTTCCTTCCTTCCAATTAATTCACCCCTCCCTACTGACCCCAGCATCCCCCTAGCCCTACCCACTGCTTTGTCACATTGACCTGCAAACTTGAGGTCATCAGATATGAAAAATCATGGTCCCATTCCTGTTTAATGATGGTCAGTACCTCCCCCCTCCTATACTTAGTGCCTGTGTTGCTATTCTCTAGGTGCATGATCTTGCACTTTTTGGCATTGAATCCCAACTGCCATGCTTTAGATCACTTTAGGTCACCCTTTTTTCCTTTGCCACCATGGTGACATCCCTAGTACAACATAACAATTTATTTTCCTTTTTGCTTTTACTCTGCTTGTCCATATAGAGTCTGGTTGCCTTAAATAGATATTCCATTTTTCACCGCTGTTCCTCTATTCCTTCCTGACAATCCCCCCCCACCATGCAGTTTATGAGTCCTCAAGAGGCTTTCTGAGGAGCTCTGTAATGAAGATACATGGGGCCATTTATGCCATCTTTCCCTTGGTGAAAGACTGAAAAGATTGTAACAGTGATAGTCCCAGACAAATACACTTGCAAAGGTTCTGGAGGTTCTGGCTTTGGCCTATGTCACAGAGTTCTCAGCCATACCTGGAAGAAATAATTTTCTATAGTCACCAGTTCCTCAGAACCTAGTGGAAAAGTCAGCAGTAAGCCAACCCTTAAACATCTGATTCAGACAGAGGCAATCACCTCAGTCCCTCACCATGAGAGAGAACAGGGATTTTAGTCAATCTAATTTTTACTGTAAGTCTCAAGATGTTGGGGGACTTCCATCTAATTCTGGACTTGAAAAACTTGAACAAGTTTGTCATGTACACAGCATTCAAGATGGAGCCACTGCAGCTCATCATCCAAGCAGTCTAACCAGGAGACTATTTAGCATTCAGATACCTGAAGGCTATTACCTATATTTTCTGATCCCGAGGTGACACCAAGAATGCCTGAGATTTGTTGATCAGAATCAACATTTCCAGTACCGAGACTTCCCCTTTGGTTAGTTTGGCAACAGCACTAAGTGTTCTGAAAGATTCTGATACTGCTTGTGGCACTATTAAGAAAGGAGGGGCATCATGTATACCCCTATCTAGATGATCTTCAGACCAAGGTGCTGATGGAAGAGAGGTCCAATGGCTTTGATTCTGGAGGTCCTGCAAATGCAGGACTGGATAGTAAACAAGGAAAAACATTCCAAAACACCACTGCATAGGTTGGAACATTTGAAGGCACTCTCTCATATGAACATGTGGAGTGTCTTCCTATTGACAGACAGGAAAAAGACCGTAATCAAAAAGATTCAGATCCTGAGATCTCAGATTGTGGTGTCTACACAGGGCTGTCTAAGTACTGGGCTTCGTGATGGAAACTAGAAAGTTGGCACTGTGGGTTAGACTGCATAAGAGGCCACTTCAAAACAGGTTGCTTTATGTGTAGTCACCAGTCTCAGAGGCCTACCAGACTCCAATTGTGTTGTACAAAACAGTTTTGTAATTGCCTGAGTACTGAGCGACCCCCAAAAAATCTTCTCAGGGGAACATTCTTAGACATCTCTCCAGAGTTAATTTTTGCCATTGATGCAATCCTGTTGGGTTACGGAACAGTCCCAGACCAGATGCCAGAGGATGAAGTTTGGTGCCCACAGGAACATTGTCTCCAGATAATATTTTTTAGAGATGAGGGCAATATATATAGCACTGGTCATTTTCAACTTATTGCCCTATGCCCAGCTCATACACACCATCAATCTAAGAGATGACCGCTCGCAGTCAGTCATATACAACTATTCGCTCACTACCTAACTCTAGCTCTCCTGCTCCTTGCAGCCGGTGACATCTACCCTAACCCTGGCCCCAATACTACCCCCCATACCCCTCTCCAACATTGGCCTCTTCCTTCACCTCACTCTGGGGACCTTCTCCCACATGGCCTGCACCTACTGCACCTAGATATAAGAAGCCTTGTCCACAAGCTTGACTCCCTTCAGGTTCTTGCCATCCGCTTCGCTCCAGATATCTTCACCCTGTCCAAAACCTGGCTCAACAAAAACATCAACGACTCCTCTGTCGCTATCCCAGGCTACACTATGGCCATCAGGATAGAGCTTCTAAAGGTGGTGGAATAGCCATCTTCGTAAACTCGGACTTGCACTATTCAGTGGTCCTGACCAAGTCCAAACCAAAAGTCCTTGAAGTAATACTAATTCAGCTTGTCCTTCCCTCCTCGCTACCAATCTACATTGCTGGGATATACTGCCGACCTGGTACACCAGCTTTTGCTGTCACCGACCTCCTCAAACAAATCTCCTGCCTAACCATGACAGGGGAACTCTACATTATGGGCAATCTTAACCACAATTGGCTAGCTCCTGCCTTCAACAAAACCAGAACTGAAATTTCCACCATAAACCTCTCACAAATCATTACTGAGCCCACCTGGCTTAACCTAAAATCTAGTAACCACTCGCTCATCAACTGGGTCCTTACCAAACACACCCACCAGGTCAAACAAGCCGGTATTCTTCCTGACTCCCTCAGTGACCACCACGTAACCTTCTTAGTGCATAAAATCCACCGCCTAACATCCCCCATTAAATTTGTAGTCCAACGCTCCTATAAATCCCTCAATCTAGCCCCTTTATTAGATGACCTTGCACTAGCAAACTGGGCCCCTGCCCCTCCTACGATCTCCATTGATGATGCCTTCCCTCACTTTAAAAACACATTCCTCAGCATCTGGAACACACACCCGACTGCGTCATACAAGAGTATGAGGAAACCACCTACCTTGGATCACCCAAGAACTGATTGCATGTCAAATTGCATGGGACAAAGCCTTGAAAATGCATAAATCCTCACGCCTACCACAACACCTCTCCACATACCGCATGCTCTGTAACAAGTGCACCAGAGCCACTCGTCTTGCAAAAGCAGAGGTACTTCAGCAGCTCCCTCTAGTCAAACCTAAATAAGCCCTCAAAATTCTGGAAGGTCAACCACTCTCTTTTCACCCCACAGGCTGCCAATCCCACTCCAATGCTAAATGTTAATAACTCTCTCCTATCAGAGCCCACAGCAGTCACCTCTGAGTTCAATGTGTACTTCTCCACTTGTGCTGCCACCCTCTTCTCTTCCCTGCCCAACACTACACCTCTCGCACTGCCTACAGACATAAAGATCCAGACTAGGCCTCGCTCCTTTTCCATCAAAGACATCTCTGCAACTGAGGCCCTAGATGCATTACTTTCTCTCAACCCTGGAAAAGGCAAATCCCTGGATGGATTAGACCCCAAACTTCTATACCTCTCCGCCCCTGCTATAGCAACTCCATTTGCCAAACTCCTAAACCAATCCTTTGCTGCCACTGCCATCCCCCATGCATGGAAGCATGCCATTATCATCCCTCTGCCAAAAGGAGGTGCCCCTACCTCTCCCTCTAACTATCGCCCTATCTCCCTCCTCCCAGCCCTAGCAAAACTACAAGAGCACCTTGTGCTCACCCAACTTACCTTCTTCCTCACTGACTCCAAATTCTTCATGCCATTCCAGTCTGGCTTCAGGAAGGGACACTCCACCACCTCCTCCCCTGATAAGTTTTACAGACACTATCCTGACAGGCATGGACAGTGGACTGAGCACCTCAGCTGTTTTTGTCGACCTTGCAAAAGCCTTTGACACCATCTCCCACCCCATATTGCTCTCAAGTCTCACTGAATCAGGCCTCTCTGTCACAGCCACAAACTGGTTCAGATCATACCTCTCTGATAGAACTCAGTCCATTAGAGTCTCAAATGCTATCTCCACCCCACTTCCCTTAACTACCCGGTGTCCCACAGGGGTCAGTTCTTGGTCCCATTCTGTTCTCTATATTCCTAAATGACCTGCAACTCATCTGCTCTACTTCCTCAATCCACATGTATGCAGATGATACTGTACTACTTGGGATCTGCCCCCTGATGTGGTACAATCAAACCTCCGAGCTGACTTCAACAAGGTACAGCAATGGTTTAGCTTGCACCAGCTCTCCCTAAATGCAAAAAAAACTGTCACTATGACCTTCGGCACATGATAACGCCTGGACAGACTCCCCTCCCTTCCCTACTTTGCCACCCTGGATGGCCAAAAACTAGAAGATGCCTCGTCGTTCCGTTACTTGGGGGTCTGGCTCGACAGCCATCTCTCCTCTGACCACATCGATGCTATCTCAAAAAAACTATGCCTCATGATCAGTGCACTATATAGGAACTGAAGCAGCCTCCCTCCCCCGAGTCTGACGTGAACTGGTCCTGAAGATGATACTCCCCTCCATCAACTACTGCGACATTGTATACAGTGTAGCCTCTAAGTCTACCCTATCTAAACTGGACACACTTTATAATGCCTTCTGCCGCTTTGCTCTCGATGCCTCTCCCCTCACCCACCACTGCAACCTCTACTGAGCATTGGCACTGCAGTCCCTCGAAAACCGCCGCATCTCTCACTGTGCTAAATTTGTCTCCAACCTATTGCTCTGGTCCATCCCCTCCTACCTTGCCATCGTGCTCACAGATGCCCCACCCCCCTCCCATCATCTTAGATCCAGTGACTCCCGACAACTTTCAGTCCCTAGGCAGAAGACCTCTCTCGGTCAAGCTGCCTTCTCACACTGGCTACCCAGGCTCTGGAACACCTTCCCACCGCAAATTCAGCACTTCTCCTCTTCCTACTCTCTGTCTACCACCCTAGCAAACTTCCTTACTACAAATTGCTCCTGTCCCTGAACCTGCCATGCCCCACTATCCCATCCCCAATGCCTGACCAGCAGCTTTAGCCTTGCTACAGAAGCTGGCATATAACTCCAACCTTGCACTTATGTCCTGAGCCCATTTTTCCCTATGTACTGCATATAGCTGTATAACTGTGATATACATCCTCTATTGTTACAGCTGTTACTACTGTGCTAATTTACCTTGTCTGCAGCTTCTTGTCACAAAAATTGTTATTTGATACTATATTATTCTAAGCATTCAATGTGCACTGCTTGTATATTCATGCAATCGTGTATCCTTATGCTGCTTTTTATTTGCTTCTGTTAACTGTTCACTTGATAACCTGCATGTTATCATATCCATGTGTACTCCCTCCAGGTCGCACGGGGAGATGAGCTTCTTGTTGCTCAGTGTGCCTTTCCTGGTGAAACAATTGCAATAAATAAGTAAACTGATGCACTTCCAGGACCAGGTTCAGCCACAGGTGGTGAAGGTGCACTTGGGTAACTCCATCACTGCTGTATACATAAACTGTCAAGGAAGCACAAGGAATGCAAACGTCATCATGGATGCGAACAGTGCCATTCAGTGTGGCAGACGAACAACTCTGGTCACTAACAGCTGTTCATCTGTCACAGGACCTAAATGTTCAAGTGTACTGTTTAAGCCATGGGAAAGAAGTACACCTTGCAGAGTAGGTCCCAAACCTTAGAGTGATCAATTGGCTTTTTGGAACTTTTAGGTGGCCCTAGATAGATCTCTGGCATTGAAAGAAAGCACTCAGGTTCTGAGATTTTTCAGTCAGTTTCAGTGCCTGCGGGAACAAGCAGTCAATGTCCTGTTTCACAAATGAGATTTCAACAGGGAACATCCATTACCACCACTTCATGTTCTGACCAGGGTGCTGCAAATGGTCCAACTGTCAAACAGCATCATCCTTGGCCCTGGAGGGGCCAAGATGGAAATAGTTCTCAGATCTGATGAACCTGGCATCTCAGGTGCCATTCTCACTCTTATTTAGCAAAGATCAGCTCAGTCAGCATTGAATTATGCATCTAAATCCAGAGGCAATGCAGCTGGCAGCTTGGCTCTTGAGAGGAGTAGACTCATGGAAACAAGATTTTTCTGAAAAGGTAGCAGATGCATTAATGACATCCATGAAGGTTTTAACCTCAATAGCATTTGGTAAAGTGAGGATTTTTTTTTTCAGAATGGGCCAGAGCTCATGGTATTAAATCTACAAAGGCAATGGTTCCACAGATATTAAAATTTTTGTAAGTAGGAGTTGATAAGAACTAGCATTAAACACCTTACAGGGCCAAATGACAGCATTTGGAGCACTGCTAGGACTAGTAGTTGTGTTACATTTCAGGAGATCAACACTGTTATTCATTTTCTCAGGGTGGTCAGTTAGGACCACTCATCCTTTTGCTCTCTGGGGCCAGAATGTAACTTGATCTTGGTGAGCATGATGCCAGACTTACTCTGCACCTTGTATTCTGTTTAACGTCATGGCTCTGGTCACTTTTTAAGTAGTCACCTTCTTTGCTTGTTGACTTGATCGTGGTATTGCAGGTTCTGTCTAAACCAGCTTTTGAACTTCTTTCATGTGAGCCCCTTGATATTCTCTTTTAGAAGGTTTGCTTTCTGATTGGTATTTGCTTGTCCAACAGGACTGGCAAACTCCAGGCTCATTTGTGTGGGAACTTTACTTTATAGGACAAGTTAGTCCTAAGGACAGTGGCTTCTTTTGTTCCCAAGGTTGCCATGGCATTTCATGTGAAACAGAAAGTGGGTCTTCTGTTTTGTCCCAAACCTGCAAATCCAGTCTAAAAAGAATTTCATAAATTGTATTTGTGCAGGACTGTTTAGATATATTTTAGACAATTGAAGAATTCAGGAAGCCAGGCAGTCTCTTTATCCTGTTTGGAGTGGCAAAGAAGAGGCAGAAGTCATCTAAGGCCATCTTGGTTAGTTGGGTAAGATCCTGCAAAGCAAAAGCACATGTGACAGAAAAGACAAAAAGCACCCGCTCTCATTACAAGAAGTTCCATCAGGGTGCCGGCAACATCCATCCTGTGTCAAAACTATGCAAAGTGGGAGCAAAAGAATGATTTGAAGTTATACCTGTTTGAACAGGTTTATAGTGCTATGTAGTGCATGTAAGTCCTCCAACAGCAATGTATTTTGAAACTGTTGTTACACATGTGGAATAGTGCAAAATTGCTAATTTCACTGTCAAATAATTTTTGCAAAATCTTTCCAAAATCTGGCTTCATTTTCCAATGCTTTTTGAGGTATTGTATTCAGTTCTGGAGGCTGAACATCATAAAGGATGCAGTCAGCGTGGAGGCAGTCCAGAGGAGGGCAACTAAAATGGTGCAGCTGTTGCACAAAAAGCCCTACAAGAAGAGACTGAAGGATCTCAATATGTACATCATGGAGAGAGGAGAGTAAGAGGGGTCATGATAGATACCTACAAGTACCTCATAGGGTTGAACAGGATCATGGAGGGAAGTCTCTTTCAAATGAGAAATAACATCAGGAGCAGAGGGACTGCAGTGAAGTGGTGGGGGGGGGCATTTCAGAGGTATGTGAAGAAGTACCACTTTACCGAAAGAGTAATAGATGCCTGGAACAGACTCTCACTGACAGTGGTGGAGTTGAAAACAGTAGGGTGCTTCAGGTATGTGCAAAATAGTCATGGGGTCTCTGGAGAACAATTAGGGTCTGTAGAGACAAACTAGGCAGAGATCATTTGGGCAAGAGAGGCCAAGCAGTCCTTTTCTGCCAACAAATTATTATTTGTTCTGCATAAACTATAGCACCAGGACCCCCCCAAAAAAATTGAGCATGTTTAAAACTGTGACCATTGAAGGAGGAGTATGCTCAACAAATAGTGGCATTTTTTTCGAAGTACACAATTTAATAAATTTGATTTTTAAAAATCAGCACTTTCAATAAAAAATGTTCATTTTAAATCCACTGTTCTATTTAGTGAAATTATGTGAAATTGGCACACTATAATGAAAAGTGCACAAAACAGATTTTTGTTGTTTCATTTTATAGTTTTCTCTTTTAAAGAGCAGCTGGTGCCTCTTGAACTTTGAGAAACATAATATATGGACACCCATCTTCTCTTTCACTTTAGCTCTGTCTTTCTCCTTACCATCATCTATTACGGAGGCCATATGCATGAAAATATTTGTTGCTTAAGCATACCATCATCGCCTATTACCAGTTCCCAATACATTATCAGAATGCTTTTCTTCTGCCATCACAGTTATTCCAACTGATTTTGACATCACAGCCGATGATTAGAAATTTAGGTAGAGGATAAACTACAGGGGGTAGATAAACTGTAAGGGACAAAGATCCCCTTGCTGTGCAGATATTATTTATTTTATTTCATGGATTACAAGTATCTTTCAGCCAAGGACTCTTTTACAAAGGTTTCATGTCAGGTGGGAACAGCAGGACAATACCCTTACAGAAATATAGGTGTGCTGTGTACATGCAGAATGCATGCCACATGCTTAATTGTGCAGTGTTTGTATGCAGCTGAGATACACAGAGTGATCCAAAGTGAACCAGATCTAAAAAGCAAATCAGGTTCACATGCTGCAAGCTTGACATACGTAGCAGGTAAGCTGGCGTGAACATCTTCTAAAAATGACATCAGGTCTGCTTGTTGCATGCTAGACATGAGTGCAGCAGTTAAGCTGGTGTGAACATCATATCAGGTTCACATGCTGCATGCTTGCCATGTGTGCAGCAGCTAAGCTGGCGCAAATCTCATCTAAAAAAACACATCAATTTCCCTTTCTTATACTACTGCTAGCGGTTAGAATCATTAAATACATTTTTCTTTGAATTCCCATAAAAATGAGGTCCAGAAATAAATGATTTGATACCTTTTATTGGACCAACATGGATGTTACAGAAAAGAACAAAGTGCTCTAGCTTTTGAACCAATCAGGTCCTTCTTCAGAAGCTTTAACTTTTTTTTAGAAGAAGGACCTGGTTGGTTCGAAAGCTAGAGCACTTTGTTCTTTTCTGTAACATCCATGTTGGTCCAATAAAAGGTATCAAATCATTTATTTCTGGATCTGTTCTTAAAAGGACCAATACGGCACCCACACCATTTTTTTGCATAAAAATGAGGTGAATTCATTAATTCTGATCCTCTTGCAAGTTGTTTAATGGCTTTTGACTTTTGTCATTAAATCGACATTTGTAAAGTATTGTTTGCTTACTGCATGAAATACCTAGGATACAGCCAGTCAACATCCTCCATTCCAGATGTATGAAGAAGGGCCTCTGCGTTGTGAAGCCTATCCTTTTTGTTTTGGACCACGCAAATTCCTTGTGCATATTTAGCACTACAAATGTGTTTCTCCATGACTGTTTCATCTCATTTACTTTCCCTTTGTCATTCTGTATTGAGCATATACACTATGGCCATGCTCAGCACTCTTTGTGCTGAGTACAGTCTTGGGTGCATGCACCATACCTCACATTTTGTCACTGATATGAGGGACATGGATACTAAAAATGAGGGACAATGAAGGACACAAGCCCAGATGATGATCAGGACACAACATGAAACATGGAGATACAGTACCTTTGAACAGAGTGGAAACCATTACTTTAGCACGGAGAATGAATTTCTACCATTAAGCAGGGGTTCCATTTAGGTAGGGCATAGGGGGGCAGTTGCCCCCCTCCCTGTATTTGTGCCTAGGTTGTTCTTATGCTGTGGCAATAATGGCATTAAATTTGGATTTAAACTTTTGCACAATAAGTGCCCACCTGGCCTGTGTGTGCTCATGCTGCAGGTACTCTTCACACTCAACTGTGTCTGTATTGTGTTGTCCACTCTCTCCACTTATTAGCAGCTACACAATCACATGTGATGTGGATGAGCTTCAGCCAAGAAAGAGCATGAGTCTCACAAGTGCAATACTGTCTTTCCCACCACAGAGTACACAGACTGCACACTACAGCTTGAAGGAGTCGGTGAGCATTGAACTCTCAATAGCAGTGTTGTGGCAGCATATTTTTGTTGGTCTACTCTTAGTGAGTCTCTGTCTCCCCTGGTGGCTGAAGGGGCAGAGGGTGAGCTAGAAGCTAACTCAAGACTAGGCTACCTACTTACTCAACGAGGCTTGCATTGCAAAAAAAAAAAAGCACAGACCCCCACGTCAACAAGCTAGACTTAGCAGCAGTGGTGACAGTGATGTGGGTGGCCTTCATGGGCCTTGATCAGTGCAGTGTGGCAGCAGCCACAACAGTAACCAAAAAAGAAGCAAGCAACCCAGGTTGGGTGGGTTTGGTTGGTGAGGTAACTTAGTTGCGGACCACGGTGGGGACCTGTGATGGTTGGTTCTAGCATCCAGCTTCTGGTGGAAGGAGAGAAAGGGAGTGGACTGAAAACTGGGCTGGTGGCACACTATGCCAGGCTGCAGGCTCCAGACATATGGATGGGTAAGTAAAAATATATTTTTTTCCACAGGGGGGATTCGGGAAGGAGGAAGGACTGAAATATTGCTGTGTTTTTCATGTTTCTTCACTTTTGGGCAACTTCATAACCCATAGGGGATGGGTATTGAATGGAATAGTCAGGGAGAAAAAAAACTGGGACACAGTTCTTTTTTTGGGGGGGGGCAGCAGAACTTCAGCCAGAAAAGAAAATTGGCTAGTAACTGGCTGGGTTTAAGCCCAAAGCTTATGCACTGCTCCAGGGTATATACAGATGAATCTTAAATATTAGAATTGTTCTGGATTTGCATATCACTTTTCAGTCAAAACAAATACGGTGTATCTTTTAGAGATGTTACAGACATTCTAGAGCTGTCCCTTGCATTCATGGACAGTTGAGCAGTATGGTATGCAAGACTATTGGAGCCCCACTATAGTCAGGCTTATGTCCCCAGAAACTGACCTCCACATCCCCACACTCGGGCACATATGACAAAGGTCAAAGAAGAATGCAGAGTTGTGCACCATTGAAATGAAATTGGGGTATTTTTTTATTATTATTTATTACATTATTGGTGGAGAGTTGGAGAATAATGAAGGCCACTGCTCGACTAACAAGGGCCTTGTTAATAGAACAGTGGCCTTCATTATTCTCCAACTCACCATCATAATGCATAAAATAGTAATAAAAAATAACTTCATTCATTTCAAGGGGATATGCCCCAGCACTCTGACCCATGGACATCATCTCTTAAAGACTCCTGCCTCTGGCTCCCTAGTACACAAGTGAGTGACTTTTTACTTAAATCTATACTTGGTGGGTTGCCTGTAGCAGCATGGCCAAACCCGCTACAGTGTGTGTGCATGGGGGGTTAGGGGACTGGCCATGTGGGTGTGTGTCGAGTTATTGCTACTTTTCTGTTTGCACTCTAAAGATTGTTTGCATGGAAGCATTCAAAACTATGGAGAGGAAATAGTGGGAGTACAGGCCAGACAGAAGTAATTAAGTGGTTTTGTGGGTAAGTTTGTGTATCGGGGTGGGAAAAACCACATGTATTTCCATTGGTATGTGTGCTGCAGTTCAACTGTGAAACAGATGAGGAAGAAAAGAAAACTGAAAAGTACAAAAGTGGCTACAAGCATGCTGCATGCATGCAGATGTGTTCAGATACAGTATGTATTGAACTACAAGCGAGCCATATGTGTGCAGACAGTATGGTTTAGTAGTGAAAGGCACTGAACTGCAAGCCAGGAGACATGGAGGCATAAAGACCTGGCTTTGAATCTCATCAACCCGCACTTGTGTATGGTGTGATCCTGAGCAAGACACTTAACTTTTACGTGTGCAGTTATCAGTGACCACTCACTTTTTGCACACATGCCACATGCATGGAGTCATTTCCAATTTAACTTAAAAATCATGGTTTCCACACTTGCTTGCTGCACGAATGATGTAGGCATGCAATCAGTTCCATTTTAATATTTAAATCATAGTTGCAGCACACTTATCACTCGGGTAATTTTATGTGTGCAGCATGAAAACATTTCATATAAATATTTCTGTAAGAGTAACACAGTGACAATTGGACAGGAACCATTACATATGGTACAGTTAACAATAATAAGTATGGCTACATTTGTTACAAACAATATGTAAATTATAGCAGTATTAGTGCCATCTGTGGAATGATTTTGACAATAGTAAGGTAGCAGCTAAATTACCTTAGCAATAAGTAAGGGGCAGGTGTATTTTGCTGAAGCTGCATGAAACACAAGGTGAAATGTGTCTAAATATGATGTTTTCCAAAATTTTCAGAGAGGAATCAGTAGCTCTTTAGAGGGAAACTGTTAACCCCCCTTAGGCTTCAAAGTGTCCTTATCTTGAAAAACATATGTTTTAATTATTATTATTAGTTGATTAAGTTTTACATTACAGCATTATGAAAATGCAATAATATATATCTAAATCTAATAGTACCCAGAAGATATAATAATTGATCAGTTAACATAGAAATTGATGACAGATTAGGACTGCTTGGCCTACACAGTCTGCACATTTTCCCTACCTACTGTAATATCGCAGACCATTCTTGGTTTCTGGCTTTACCCTCCCTTTCCTACTGCTAAGGTTCCACTATTTCTTTCTTGTGCATTTTTTTAATTCCATTGCCATTTTTCCCCCACTATCTCCTCTGGGCAGCTGTTCAAGGCATCCACCACCCTTTCTGTGAAAAAAATACTTCCTCATGTTACCCCGGAGTCTACCCCCCTCTAGCTTCATATCATGTCCCCTTGTTTTTCTCTCTTGTACCTTATTTATACCAGTGAGGTATTTGAAATTTTTTATTATATGCTCCTCTCCCTCATCTCCTCTACAGTAAACATATTGATGTCCTTAAGTCTCTCCTCATAGGTATTTTGGTGCAGCCCCTGCACCTTTTTGGTTGCCTCCTTTGAACCGCCTCTACTCTGTCTGCATCCTTCTGGAGATGTGACCACCAGAATCAAACACAGTACCATATATGAGGTCTTATCAATGATTTGTACAGTGGTATCACCACCTCTATCTTTCTGCTGGTGATACCCCTCCCTATGCACCCCAGCATTTCACTGTCTCTCCCCACTGTTTTGTCACACTCTTTGGCCACTTTTAGGTCATCAGATATGATTAAGCCGGGCCCCTTTCCTGTTTGGTGGTCATCAGTACCTCTCAACTCATGATGTCCTCTGCCCCTGGGTTCTGTGCCCCAAATGCATGATTTTGCACTTCTCTGCATTGAATCTTAGCTGCCACACTCTTGACCTCTACTCAAGCTTACTTAGATCCATCCTCATTTTTCCACCCCTCCTGGATGGTCAACCCTGTTGTAGATCTTAATGTCATCTGTAAAAAGGCATATCTTCCCTTCTTGCCCCTCTGCAATGTCACTAATGAAGACTTAAAAGATGAATGGTCCCAGTACTGATCCTTGTGGCACCCTGCTAGTAACTCTCCACTCCTTGGAGTGAACTCCATCTACCACAACCAACAAACAAAGAAAATAAAATAAAATTCATGGATAACTTTAAGATTCAACAAGCTTAACATTAATTAAAATAAAAAAGGGATAAAATATATGATATGACAGGTGAAAAGGACATCACATGAGGCACATGTGGGAAAAATTCTAATCAGATAGTCAATCTGTAAAATTTATACAAGCAAAGGTAGGACATACAATCCATTTCGGTTCTTACAGTATTCAGAGTTAAGATGGGGTCTAATATATCAAAGAATGTATCTAACATATCCATACTTATATGAGCTAGCCTCTTGTAACTAGCCCTTATGGTAATATCTAGTAGCCATTCTAAAACATTTGGTGGGATTGTAGATTTCCAGTGCCTGAGAATTACACTTGTTGGCAATACCATGTAAGCTATCCATAACCAATGTGAAAACTGAGACTAGATAAGTCAGAAAAATGGACCTACAATAGCCTCTTTTGCTATACATTTGAAGTCGGTCATTAAAGAGTTGGTCCTGTTTAATGTCTTTATAAGCGACACTGCAGAGGGACTGGAAAGAAAAGTATGTCTCTTTGCAGATGACACAAAGATCTGCAACAGAGTTGATACAGAAGGTGGGGTGGAAAGGATGAGAAGGGACTTGGCAAGGTTGGAGGAATGGTCAAATGTATGGCAGCTTAGATTCAATACTAAGAAGTGCAAAGTAATGCACCTGGGAAACAAAAACCCAGGGGAAGAGTACACAATGGGGGTGAGATACTAACAACAACAAAAATGGAAAGAGACCTGGGGGTAGTCATATCAGATGACCTAAAGGTGAGCAAGCAATTTGAGAGGGCTGTAAGGAGGACTGGGGGGATACTGAGATGTATAGAGAGAGGCATCACCAGTAGAAAACAAGAAGTTGTTATCCCTCCATACAGACAGTTGGTGAGACCCCATCTGGAGTACTGCATGCAGTTCTTGAGACCCAATCTCTGCAAAGACAGACAGGATGGAGGCAGTCCAGAGGAGGGCAACTAAAATGGTGTAGGGTCTGCACTGGAAGACATATCAAGAGAGACTTAAGGAGTTTAATATGTATAGCCTCAAGGAGAGGAGGAAGAGGGGGGACATGATAGAAACTTCTCCAAGTACCTCAAGGGAATCAATGAAGTCCAAGAGGGTAGCATCTTTCAAAAAAAGAGGTGTACAAGAACAAGGAGGCACAATTTGAAGTGGGGGGAATGGCTTAGAGGTAATGTGAGGATGTATTTTTTCATGGAGAGGGTTGTGGATGCATGGAACAGCCTTCCTGAGGAGTTGTGGAGTCAAGAACAGTGGTGGAATTTAATAATGCATGGGACAGTCATAAGGCAATTCAAGGGGGTTGGGATTGGAAGAAGTAAGCTGTTAGATAGCTAGAATCTGCAGCTTATCCTGTAGGTAGAAAATGGGCAGACTAGGTGGGCCAAGCGGTCCTTATCTGCCATCAAATTCTACGTTTCTATGTTTCTATAATAATATTCTTACAAACTCTAGTTAGTTCACCACCCCCAAACGGTACCAGTTTATCACAAGACCAAATAATGAAGGAAATGGATACTGCCTCCTGCGAGTATCTCCTGTAAAGGTTGTTTTTTGATAAGCCTAATTCCAATAGCTTACAAGGTATATAATGCCAACTATGTGTTATTTTGAATTGAGTAAGTCTTAATTTAGACTCTCTAAATGATCTGAAAGTATTACTACTGCTCTCTTTCAATTCCGCTTAAGAAATCTGAATACCTAGTGCTCATTCCAATTTTGGGATAAAAAATTCTATTGGATTAACTTTGGAATCAATAACAATTTTATAAATCAGCTCATAACCCTTGTTACTGGCAAAGATTTTTGTCAAGAACATGATGTGGTATGAGAGAGGCATTTACAATTTAGTACTTTATCTAATAATTTGTAGATACCCGTAGAATTCTCTTCTGGGCAACCTGCATTAAGAAGAAAGCTGGGCAAGGACAGAAGAGAAGCAGTGGAAAGGTTCATAATATCATTCAAGAATTAAATTCCACCTTCTCTCCAGCTTTGCTGGTCAAGACGTTTATCTTCATATTGATATAATGTAAGTTATTACCCACAAAGAGACAGTGTAGGCATATAGCAGGATCCGTGTCTAAAGCTTGAGTGACAACTTGCCAGGAGTTATTTATCTGGCCAAGTATGGGATATAAATTTAGATGTTTAGGGACACCTGAAGAAATAATTACTCTGGGTGATTTTCTTTAGTAACGATCTTTCAATGTGAATACCTCCTGGATTAACTTCTTTATTAGGTGACCAAAGTAACCTACAGTAATACTTTGTGCCTCCAGAAATCTGTCATGCCTTATTATAAAAAGTCAAAACCTCCTTTGATTCAAGGTCGTTGTAGTTTAGATAGGGATGTATGTGGAACTTTCCATCTGTGATTAATTTCATAAGTAAAGAATATATTTCTTTAAATATAGATGGGGTATTTAAACAGGGAGATGTTGCAGAAGATAATGGCTCAATTTTCAAAGAGTCATTAGATTGCTGCAATTTGTGGTGATCTAGGGCTGCAGCAAAATCAAGGTGTGTCAGGGACACTGCACCCAATTTTGTAAAATGAGAGGTCCCTGCATTGAAGACCCAGGGGTTGCCTCAGCAGCAGGGCCGCACCAAATACTGAGTGCACCAGCAGAGTTTGATGGAGGGATTTGTCAACCCCCCCATGCAAGCCTACACAACCTGTGGAGGTGGGGGACAGAACTCTGGATACAAGATGGGGAGTGGGGGCTGCAGGGGCACTAAGGGTTTCTTAGGGCATGAGGGGGGAACTACGGCAGGTATTGGGACCTGTCAGAGGGTGTATAAGACAGCTGAGAGGACCGGGGGGGTTAGCATCAAGATCCTATTATGACATGATCCCAGGAGGAAGCAGCCCTAGCATCTTCCCTACAGGACTGTGGGCTTTGTAGGGGAGGTTCCAGGGCTGTTTCCACCTAGGGCAGTGTTATAATAGGATTGTAATGCCATCCCCCCTGCCTGGCACCTTGGCTGTTTTATACATCCTATGGCACCTCTGTCAGGTGCCTCCTCCACTCCCTATACCTGTTGCCATGCCCCCCTCATGGCTTTGGCACCCTCAGTGCCCCACAGCTCACATTCCCTTCCCCTTCCTGGGCCATCTGCTCACTTTTCCCTGCCAAACAGTGATGCAGGGCACTTAGACCATCTCAGAGGCAACCAGAAAATGCAGTGCTCAAGCAGAGTGAAGCGCCGAAGGTTTTGGTGTCAAAGCGTAGGCTGTGTGAAAATTCATTGTTGGTGTGTATTAATTTTGACAATTTGTTCAGCAATAAATTTTATGTTGAAGCATACTCTGGCAGGTTTCTTAACCTATCCGCATGCTGTGTGACTGCCCATTAGGGGTATGACAGCTCTGGCAGGCATCCTATGCTACAAATTTATTTTTTAACTGAAGACTGTGTATACTTTTTTAGAGTTGGTGGGTCACTAGGCAATGATTGCTACACTGACAGCAAGTCTTGTAGGGGCTCTAGTTTTAACAGCTGCCCATTCTGAACTACAGAACATAAGAACACAAGAAAACAACCAGCAGAAGGAGACCTATCAGTCTATCGTGTCTGCTCGGGAAAATAAATATTGTCTGTGCCTTGTGATTTCAACTGTGCCCCCCGCCTCCCCTCACATCCCCTGGATTTCTTTGTCGTATTCCTGACTATGCCTCCTGGCATTCCAGTGTGTTTGTTCCATGCTCTTTTGAAGGCTTCGGCCAACTTTGTCCCTATCACCTCCTTCTGCAGCTCATTCCATGCTGTCACCACCCTCTCTGTAAAAAAAAAAAATGCTTCCTTACGTCCCTCTTGAACCTTCCCCCCATCAATTTTAGGCTGTGCCTCTGGTAGTGGTGTTGGTCCTTTTGTTGAATAGGTTCTCGCAATCCACCCTGTTAATTCCCTTCAAGTGCTTGAAAGTCTCAATCATATCCCCCCTCTGCCTCCTCTCCTTCAGGGTGTACATCCCCAGTTCACCCAGCCTCTCCTCATATGATTTATTCTGTTGCCCTTCTATCATTTTAGTTGCCCTGCTCTGGACCCTCTCTAGCATGTCTGTGTCCTTCTTCAGGTGCAGATACCAATATCTTATACCGTACTCCAAGTGTGGTCTTACCAATGACCTGTAGAGTGACAAAATAACCTCTCTTCCTGCTGCTAATTCCCCTTGCAATGCAACCCAGCATTCTGTTTGCCTTTGCTTCTGCATGCTTGCATTGAGTCAATTGTTTCAGATTACTAGAAATTAACACCCCCAGGTCCTTGTCTTCCTCCGACGGTATAACCTGGACCTTCCAAATGTAGTACTCTGCTCTCGGGTTCCTCGCCCCTATGTGCATCACTTTGCACTTTTTGGCATTGAACCTGAACTGCCATATCCCTGACCATCTCTCTAGTCTAACTAAGTACTCCCTCAGCTCTGTCATCCTCACCTGGGTGTCCACCAGCCCGTAGAGTTTGGTGTCATCAGCAAACATGCACATTTTTCCCTGAATGCCTTCCCCATGTCATCGATAAAGATGTTAAACAACACCGGTCCCAGTTCAGACCCTTGTGGAACCCCACTGGTAACCTTTCTGGTACATGAAAATTCACCCCCACTACCATCCTCTGAGTCCTGTCACTCAGCCAGTTCTCAACCCATCTAACCAACCTATCCCCCACCCCCAAGTCCTTCAGCTTCCCTATTAGACTTTTGTGTGGCACAGAGTCAAAGGCCTTGCTGAAGTCTAGGTATATGATATCCACTGCCTGACCTTTGTCCACAGTCCTGGTGACCCAGTCAAAGAACTCGATCAAGTTCATTTGACATGACCTGCCTGCCACAAACCCATGTTGTTTATTGTCATGCAGTCCATTTTCCTGTAAGAACTTGATCACACCCTCCTTTAATACTGTCTCCATTATTTTACACACAATTGATGTCAGGCTGACAGGCCTGTAGTTACCAGGATCTTCCTTGGAGCCACTCTTGTGGAGTGGCACGATGTGTGCTGTTCTCCATTCCCTTGGCACCTCCCCATATCAAGAGATCAATTAAAGAAGGTTTGTCAGTGGCCATGCCAGCTCCTCTGCCAATTCTTTTAGTGCCCTGGGGTGTACTCCATCAGGCCCTTGTGACTTCTCCACTTTGAGTGCCGTGAGCCCCTCCTTCACTCATGTTAATCCTGTGGCCCCTGCTGGGTTCACCCCAGTCCCCACCCTTCCCTTCCCACCTGGTGGAACTGGAACCCCTTTTTCTTTGGTAAAGACAGAGCGGAAGTATTCATTTAATACTTCTGCTTTTGCCCCATCTTCCACCACCATATTATCCCCTTTCTTGAGCTTGACTATGCCATCCTATATGTCCCTTTTTTCTTTAATGTAACAAAAGAAGGCCTTGTCCCCCTGTTTTATCCCCTCTGCTATCTGGAGTTCCTGCTTTGCTTTTGCTTGTATTATCTTCCTTTTTGCTATCTTAGCTATCCTTTGGTACTCCACCTCATCCTCTACCCTTTCTCTACCAAAGTATTAGATCAGGGAGGGGCTGTGGACATGGCCTACCTAGACTTTAGCAAGGCATTTGACACAGTCCCACACAAAAGATTAAAATACAAGTTAGCCAGCCTGGAAGTGGGTCCCAAGATGACATCCTGGGTAAAGAATTGGCTGGAGAATAAGACACAGAGAGTAATAGTAAATGGAGTCCACTCAGAAGAAAGGAGGGTTACTAGTGGGGTACCGCAGGGTTCAGTATTAGGACCGGTCCTCTTCAATGTCTTTATAAGTGACATTGCAGAGGGACTGGAAGGAAAAGTATGTCTCTTTGCAGATGACACAAAGATCTGCAATAGGATTGATGCACAAGGTGGGGTGGAAAGGATGAAAAGGAACTTGGCAAGGTTAGAGGAATGGTCAAATGTATGGCAGCTTAGATTCAATGCTAAGAAGTGCAAGGTAATGCACCTGGGAAACAAAAACCAAGGGGAAGAGTGCACGATGGGGGATGAGATACTAACAACAACAAAAATGGAAAGGGACCTGGGGGTAGTCATATCAGATGACCTAAAGGTGGGCAAGCAATGTGAGAGGGCAGTAAGGAGGGCTGGGGGATACTGGGATGCATAGGGAGAGGCATCACCAGTAGAAA
The DNA here is from genome assembly GCA_016271365.2 of Neoceratodus forsteri. NCBI lineage: Eukaryota > Metazoa > Chordata > Ceratodontiformes > Ceratodontidae > Neoceratodus > Neoceratodus forsteri. Next base: position 1,283,491,254 of record CM057454.1, on the reverse strand, counting down.
ACAGGAAGTTATTATCCCTCTGTACAGACAGCTGGTGAGACCCCATCTGGAGTACTGTGTGCAGTTCTGGAGACCCAATCTCCACAAAGACATAGACAGGATGGAAGCTGTCCAGAGGAGGGCAACTAAAATGGTGCAGGGTCTGCACTGGAAGACATATGAAGAGAGACAAAAGGAGCTTAATATGTATAGCCTCGAGGAAAGGAGGGAGAGGGGGGACATGATAGAAACGTTCAAGTACCTCAAGGGAATCAACAAAGTCCAAGAGGGTAGCATCTTTCAAAAAAAGAGGTGTGCAAGAACAAGGGGGCACAATTTGAAGATAGAGGGGAAGCTCAGTGGTAATGTAAGGAAGTATTTTTCCAGAGAGGTTGTGGATGCATGGAACAGCCTTCCGGAAGAGGTTGTGGAGTCAAAATCAGTGGTGGAATTCAAGCATGCATGGGACAGTCATAAGTCCATTCTAGGGGGTGGGGGTAGGAAGAAGTAGGCTGCTGGTTAACTAGGATCTGCAGCCTATCCAGTAGGTAGGGAAATGGGCAGACTGGGTGGGCCAAGTGGTCCTTATCTGCCATCAAATTCTATGTTTCTATGTTTCTATGTATGTTTCTATGTTTCTATGTTGCTGTCCTTCTACTTTTCTTGTATGCAGCCCTCTTCTCTTTCACTGCCTTTATTACTTCCATGTTAAACCAGCTTGGTGGTCTAGTTCCTGCTTTTTTCCTCCTCCATTTTATGCAACTATTTGTAGCATTCTCTATGGCCCTTCTGTTTGTGCCCCATAATTCCTGTTGCCCCAGACCTTCTTCCATGTCCCCTAGTTCTTCTCTAGTCATGTCCCTCATTTTTTTAAAGTTCACCTTGCTGAAGTCAAAAACTTTTGGCTTTGTGGGTATGTCCTCCCTGCCCATGTCCAGGTTGAACCACACTATGTTGTGGTCACTTCCACCCAAGGGATCCCCAATTTCCAGGTCCTGCATGTGTTCTCCATTAGTGAGCACCAGGTCTAGGATTGAACCCCCACCGGTTGGACTGGTCACATACTGTGTCATAAATCCATCTATCATCCAGTCCAAGAATACCTGACTCCTGGCGCAGGATGTGGCATGATTGACCCAGTCCACGTTGGGCAGGTTGAAGTCCCCCATCACCACTATCTCCCCCTTCACTGCTACGCTTGTCAACTGAGTGCATAATTCCCTGCCCTTTTCCTCTCCCTGACTGGGTGGTCTATATACAACACCCATTCTTATCTTCCTCCCCTTATTTGTCTGGAGTTGTAGCCATAGTGCCTCAGTGCTCATTTTTTCCATTTCTTCCTCTCTTGCACATACAATACCTCCCCTTATATATGCTGCCACTCCCCTTCCCTGTCTCCCAGTCCTTTCTGTATAGTTTCTAACCTGGGACCGATAGGTCCCAGTCATGGTGTACTGTTGCCCAGGTTTCTGTAATGGCAGCTATATCCACCTTGCTGACAGAGAGTGGCGAATAAGCTAAAAAAGTGTAAAGGATTTTCCACATTACGAAGGAGATTTCGGTGAGCTTACTCTTCTGGAAGGAGATTTTTAATATAAAGAAATTTAAACATTACTTTGCCCAAGTTCTGAGGGTTTAGATTGGAAGATCATGTGACTGGAATCATCCTTCTAGGTAACTCCCTTTATAACTGTAGCCTCAAGTGAGTGGGGGGGTTAGCCTGTCCACACACTGTGTGGCTGCTCATTTGGTGGTGTGAGTGATGGAGATACAGCTGGTGCAGCTGATGCAGTGCTACAGGGGCCCATATATTTAGGGGGCTCGGCTGCAGGCAAAGCCAACTTCTGGATTTTAGGGTTGCCAAAATGCCAATGCCATTGCCAACAGTGAGTCAGTCCCATATTTGGACATCCCTCCAAACCTGGCATAGTAGCGAGCACAGTCTACACAGAATCATCAGTTTCCCTCCCAGTGGTGGCTAACATTATCCACAGCACCATTCATGCATGTTGGGACATTAGCTTTGAGTGAAGCCAATACCCCGATGTGCATAAGGTGGTGCTGTAGCTAATGACTGCACTTGGCCATTTTAGCATGAGAAAAGCAATGTCCTCTGGAGGAGTGTGGAACAGTTGTGTGGTGCCACTGTGCCATGGGACTGCATTGCTGTCCGTCGTGGTGGAGTAGCAAGTGTGTGCAGACCAGCAGAATGCATGTGGAGTGGGAAGCCTGCCTGCCATATAAGACCATCCATGAGGGTTACTGGACACTAGGTGAGTCTGTCTTAATTGGTCAAAGCTGAATGAGAAGAGGCTGTAATTTGCAGAAAGTGAGTGCAAGAGTGGGTGCTGGGTGTTGGTGACACCCAGCCCCGGGCAAGTCGAGAGGATCATCCTCCAAGTAGTCAACATCTATTGAGAGAGGAAGACTGCATGGTCATGACCACAGCCTATATGCAGCTCTATGTCTGACTGTGCAAGTGGAGGGGGTCGAAGAGGAAGAAGAGGCTCATGAGCTGCCATGTGTCTCCACCTTTGAGCCCTAACAGTTGTGTTGGCCTGGGTGGCTCCCACCCAAGTGAGTGTGTTGTGTGCACTGTGCTGTGGGTGTGGAGGGGTTTCTGAATGCAGACTGTCCCAGCTGCTCTTGGGGAGAGTAAGACTGCACAACATGTTGGTGGCAGTGTGCAATGCAGAACTGCTGGACTCAGTGCTCTGGGCTCTGAAAGAAACAGGTGAACTGGATCAAGACGTGAGATGGGGAGGCATCCTGGACACAAATGTATGCTGTAGTAATATGCATTGTTCATTTCTAAAAAGGCGAAACAGGTTTCTTTGTATGTGGGTGGGTGGGTGGATAAGAGAGATATGAATAAAGTGACCTGTATGTTAGGGGGTGCCCTTTTGTATTTTGTGTTTCTGGTGTAAATCTGGGTCAGCATCTGGTAGGCCAGTCTAGCAGTCGCACTTTGTTTATGGGTGTGCTGCGTCAGGTCTACTAACTAAAGTTGTAATTGAGTCATTCCTCCTGTGATGTAGACCTATACCATGAAGGGTAGCAGTGATATGCAGTAAGGGTTTATCATACCCTGAAGGGTACTAGTGATGTGCTGTAATGGTCAGTGTTGGAGGAACAGAAAGATGGGCCAATTTGTGGACACAGAGATGGGGAGACAGAAGCTCAGAGAGGACCTGACCACCAGGCTAAAGAAGTGGAATGACGTCTGGTAGATGGGGTTCAATGCCAAGAAATGCAAGTCATGCACCTGGGAGCTAGGAACCCAAGAGCTAGCTACTGGCTGAGGGGTGTACAGGTGTCCAGCAAGGAGGAGGAAAAGGATCTAGGGGTGACAGTTAGGGGCAACACGAAATGCTCTGTACAGTGTTATAAAGCAGCAGCCAAATTGAATAAGATGCTGGGATGCATCATCAGAGGAATCACCTTCAAGAAGAAGGAAGTCATTCTGCCCATTTACAGGTCATTAGTGAGACCAAACTTGGAGTATTGTGTGCAGTTCTGGTGCCATTACTTGAAGAAGGACATCAAACTACTGGAGGGGGTCCAGCGAAGGGTGACCAAGGTGATCCAGGGTATGGGGGACAAACCATATGAAGAGAGGTTGAGGAAACTCAATATGTATTCCCTGTATGACAGAAGGAAGAGGGGGGATATGATAGAGATGTTCGAGTACCTTAAGGGTATAAACAAGGGTGGAGCGGAGGGCATTTTCAGTTTAGAAAGGGTGGGGACCACATGGGGGCACAGTCTGAAACCAGTGGTGTGGTAGATTTCAAAAGAAAATGAAGAGGCACTGTTTTACAGAGAGGGTGATGTCAAGGTGTAATGACCCACCGGAGGAGAACAACGCCCTTGTTAGTCAACCAGTGCTGTTTCATCACCAAGTGACCATTTTGATATAAAATGATCAGAAAGCTGCCCCCCATAGCTTATAATGGAGTGCATCCCTGCGCTCTCCCTGAGCGCACATCATAACTTTGCTGAGCACGGGGGTGGGACTTCAGCAGATCCCAAAATCAGGAAGTGGAATGGATTGTCTGTGAAGAAATTTATGATCCCTGCTACTACTAAATTAAGAAACAAATTTTGGCCATCGATATCTAGTTCAGTTTAGTAAAGGCAAGGCACCATGACATATGGTGCAAATACAATTTTAAATACCTTGGTAGGTCTCTTTAAATTCTGAATACCACGAATAATATGATATTCAGTATCCGGGAGCCCAATACCAAATATCGCAGTTATGCAGCTATATTCAGTATTCAACAGTCCCACAGGATTGCAAGATCTTGCATGACTTGCTGACCAACTGCTAAGCGTTTGGCAAAACTAGATCATGTGACACTTTGATTGTTTCGTAGTTGAGAGAGATCGTGGTGGAGAATGGAGACAGCTCTGTGTCAGTAGAGATTAGCAGTTGCAAAAACTAATATTTTCATCACAAAACCTTAATCTTTTTGCTCTGTACCATGTGTATTTAGTGCCTAGTGTGACACTTGGACAGCTGGTTCTGTTTACACTATGATTTTTGCAATATGAAATATGTAGTGGGATTGACTGTCAGGAGAAAAATACTGTCTTGCTGAAATGACACATCACCCCCCCCCCCCAGGTATAATTTCAAAGGACAGGGCGTAGGTTAAACTACAGACATCTGGAATGCAATTAACTTGTCAGTTGCTTTGAAATCAGTAGCTAAACTATGCATTTTATAATGCCCTCAGGAAAATCCTTTGATTGCACTTGGTGTCAAGAGGAAGGGGCATATGCATTTGTTTGGGTATTTCCTCAGGAAAAGTCCTTTGATGACACTTGGTGTCATAAGGAATTGGCATATGCATTTCTTTAGGCGTTTTCATAGGAAGCAAGTTCATTTCATTCAAAGATCCTTTCATGTCTTTGTGAAGCAGAAGACTGCTCCTGGATGAAAGCAGATGCTAGCAGATCACAGACTAGATTGGGAAGTCATATGAAGAGAGGAGGAGCTTGCTGACCTCAGAGGAAAGGCTGGCTCAAGACTGCTTTTAAGTGTGCTGTAGCTGACCTTTAGATATACACTCATATACTTGGACTGAGAGAAGGAACATCTGAGAGCACTGAAAGATTATAAGAAATACCTTAGATAAATAAGTCTATTAGTTGGTAGGAATTTTGCACTTTTAAACCTGTTTTGTTTTTAAGATTGTATGTGTGGGGATATTTTGTTCTGTGTTTACTGTTTACCTATTTTTATCTATTTTAAAGTAAAGATATATGTTTTAAAAACAGAAACTGCCTGGTGTGCCTTTAAACTTCTTTTATTTGTAAGTGAAGCTTAGATGGTTAAAGTTGACACTGTACTTAAGCTTATTGTGATACCAAATTGGGAAACAGGTAAGAGTTTCTCTAAGGTCTTGCATAAAGTTTTAAGGGTTCATTTTGTGATAACTGGTTGGGTGGCCACGGCAAAAGATATCTGGCATTTCCCAAAAGAGCAGATTATCTGAGCTGACAATTGGGTACGCTAGCAAGAGGTTAACATTTTTAATCCCTCCAAAACTTGGGACAAAAGGTGACTCAAACCCACAAAATAGACAGAAGGGTTACCATGTTCTGTTAACTGTTCACAATACTATGCTCAGAGGTTGGCACTTTGGGAGTAGATGGCCGACCTGCTGAGTGGGATTGTGACAGATTGGTTGGCAGCGGTGAGATAATTTTGGTATTATAAGCTTTATTGTTCAATGTGTCAGCTTGAGACTGTTGAGCTCATTTGAAAAAAAAAATGAAAGGCAGTGTTTCATTATAAAAGGAAGCTGAACTATAAATTTTGGCTTGCAATCAAGTGCCTACCTATTTTAATTTTTTTTATAAAGTGCCAATCAGAGTAGCAGTAGTTAGGGAAGATGGCTTCCAACTACAGCAGGCACACTTTAGACTACTTAAAGCACTTGTGCGGGGACAGAGGAGTCCCGTTCGAGGTGAAAGTCACAAAGCGGAACCTCATGGATGCCCTGATGGTAGCAGATACCCAGAGCATAGAGTCACAGACAGTGACTGTAAGGGACCAAACCTTGACTGTGGAAGGGCTAGCTGCCAGTGCAATGTCCAGATCCGATGAGGAGGGCAATTGGAAGGGCCACAGCAGCAGGGAAAGGTCACCAGTATCCTGGATACAGAAGTACTCAGGCTGCAAATTGAATTGCACAGGATGGAGCTGGCGTTCCAGAGGAGAGGGGAGAGAAGTGAGAGGGAGGAGAGGCAACGAGAGCAGACTGTGAGCAATGAGGGCAGACCAGAACAATGAGAGGCGGACTGTGAGACAGAGCGAGAAACCGAGAGGCAAAGTGAGAACAGAGAGATGCTGACTGTGAGGAGCATGAGCACCAGAGGCAACATGAACTGGAGAAGCTACGACTCCAACCACCAGCACCAGAGCAGATAAGTGGCTTGGGTTTAACTGGGACTACAGGACTGGGTTACAAACTGAATTCCAAATTGATAGCCAAATTTAAAGGGGGGGGGAAGATATGGATGCCTTTTTAAATTCTTTTGAAAAAGTATGTATTCAGGCTAAAATTCCTAGAGAGTCCTGGAGCTTCCAACTATCCCTGCTACTTATCGGAAAAGCTCAGGATTCAGTGGGTCAAATGGACAATGAGGACAGTGATGATTACAGCAAACTTAAAGCTGCACTGTTAAAAAAATTTGAATTAACTGCTGAATCATACAGAGCTAAATTCTGTAAGCTCAGGAGAAGCCCTCACATGAGCTATGAGGAGCTAGCCATGAAACAATGTCAGTTTTTAAAACATTGGTGGGAAGGAATTGAGGCAAACTCTGTTGATAAAACTGAAAATGTGATTTTGTTAGAACAGTTTTATTGGGCATGTCCAGCACAGCTGAAAATCTGGCTGGAGAGCCAAGATCCCAAAACAGTGCAAGAGGCTGCTGAACTCTCAGACCGCTATGCCAAGAGCAGACTTGCTCTGAGAGCAAATGGGGTGGGTGTGGCAGTGCAGAAAGGGAAAAGCGTGCCTTCAGAGCAACTAAAACCCTCACTGCTTCCACCAAAACCAGTTAGTCCCAGGTTTCAGAGAAAAGATTTCTCTGAAAAGAGAAGTTAATGGTTATGTAAAGACACTGGGCATATTGCCTGACAGTGTCCCAAAAGAATGAGCAATAATACACAGAATGGTACTAGAAAAGAAGTAGGTTGTTTGTGTGTCCCTGGAAGCATGCCAGTCAACATGAGGGAACACATGCACCCAGTCATGGTGAATGGTGTACGGATGCAAGGGTTAAGGGACACAGGGGCATCCATGACCTTGGTTAAGGGGGATCTAGTAGAACCTGGTCAGCTTATACCCAATGAATACATCATTGTACAGGACTTTACTGGTGAGGCAAAAACATTGCCCCTCACTAGCATTCTCCTAGACTTGAGTGAAATGGGGGGGAACTGTGCAACAGGTGGCTGTAGCCCAAACCTTAGCAGTGGATGTGATCCAGGGCAACAATCTCAGACAGGAGATGGTGTGTGCAGTTACACATAGCCAAGTGGCAAGGGAACACTGTTGATCCCTGGACCCCACAGGAGCCATTGTGGACACCACTGCGAGGCTGGTTCCCCAGACTGTGTCTCCTGATATGGAGACTAATGAAAAGGGGATAGAAATTTCCCCAGAAGCAAGTAACCACACAGTTACAGAGGGTTACTCCGAAGAGTGCGGGGTGACCCATTCTCAGTGGGTTAGGGATGACAGTGTTCCTGAGTGCCCTGACGTTAGGGCTAGGGACCCTAGTTTAGATACAGAAGGAAACCTGTCCCATAATGTAGGAATGTGTCAGGAGTTTGCTGCTACTCAGAAGAGTGACCCTACACTAGAGAAGCTGAGGGCTTGGGCAGACTCTGACGGAGCACAGGGAGATGATGGCAGACATAAGGTGTATTGGGAAAATGGACTTATGTATACTCAGGCTGTGCAGACAGAGGGAGGGAGTGATGCTAGGCAGGCAGCTTGTCATTCCCCAGGGGTATCATGAGCAGTTGCTCAAGACTGCACATGATATTCCCTTGTCTGGTCATCTGGGAATCATGCACACTATGCAGCAGTTAGCCCAGAATTTCTATTGGCCTAACTTCACCCAGCAAGTTAATGAGTATTGCAGGTCTTGTCACCGGTGCCAAGAAATAGGGAAGGTGGGCAAGAAAACCCAAGCAGCCCTGATTCCATTGCCCATAGTGGAGGAGCCATTCCAGAGGGTGGGAATGGATATTGTGGGGCCTTTAAATACCCCCAGCTCCTCAGGAAAGAGATTCATCCTGACTGTGGTGTATTATGCCACCCGGTACACAGAGGCATTGCTCTATCCTCACTGAGGACAGACAAAGTGGTAGATGCCTTACTTGGGATTTTCTCCCATGTTGGGTTTCCACAGGAGGTTATCACCCATCGAGGGTGTTCCTTCATGTTGGACCTGATGAAATGTTTGTGGGAGAAGTGTGGTGTGGTGCAGAGATGCATGACACCATATCACCCACAAGCCAATGGGCATGTGGAAAGATTCAATGGTACCCTGAAGTCAATGATCTGGGCGTTTGATGAATAGCATGGGAGGGACTGGTAAAAATACCTTCCCCACCTGTTTGCATACAGGGAGGTGCCCCAAGAGTCGACAGAATTTTCCCCCTTCAAACTCTTATATGGACGCTGGGTGCGTGGGCCCCTAGACTTGATCCGGGAGGACTGGGAAGGCAAGCATGCCACCCAGGGAACCCCCATAGTGGATTACGTCCTTAGGTTTAGGGAAAGGCTGAAGGAGCTTATGGGGACAGCCCAGAGCAACCTGGCAGCTGCCCAACAGAGACAAAAAGTCTGGTACAACTGCTGAGCCAGAGCTCGCTCGTACATGGTGGGTCAGGAAGTCATGGTCCTTATTCTGGTGCAGAAAGACAAGCTGCAGGCTGAGTGGGCAGGACCATACAAAGTGGTTAGGAAGGTAAATGATGTGAACTATATTGTAGAGAGTTATCTGACCCAAGACAGACAGAAAGGATATACCATGTCAACATGATGAAGCCATATGCTAATAGGGCTGACATGGTGTTTGCAGTGTGTAGTTGTGGGGAGAGGACAGATGAAGGAGACCCTCTTCTGGACTTGCTGCATGAAAGCAAGCAGAAGTCCTCTGTGGAGGCAGTAAAATCATCTCCCCAGCTGGCCCCAGATGAGATCCAGGAAGTAAGGGAGGTTCTAGCAGACTTTACCCCCTTGTTTAGCACATGCCTGGACTAACCCCCCTTAGTGACACACACAAAGTGGAGACAGGGACACAGACGCCCATATGGCAGACAGCATATCAAGTGTCAGATGCTGTCCAAAAGGACATTAGGAGGGAAGTGGAGGAGATGCTGGATTTAGGGGTAATCCAGAGATCCCACAGCCCCTGGGCCTCACCCGTAGTCCTTGTACCCAAGTCAGATGGCTCTACTCATTTCTGTGTAGACTATCGTGGACTGAATGCAGTCACGAAGTCAGACACCCACCCGATGCACTGGATGGACAAACTCCTGGACAAGTTGGAGGGGCGACCTACCTTACGACCATTGACCTGACAAAGGGGTATTGGCAGGTAGAATTGACAAACAGAGCCAGGGAGAGGTCAGCCATCTTTACTCCGATAGGCTTATTTGAGATTAAAGTAATTTCTTTCAGAATAAAGAATGCCCCTGCCACTTTCCAAAGGTTGGTGAACCAGGTGTTAAATGGTGCTGAGGAGTACGTCGTGGCATACCTGGATGACATTGCCATTTTTAGTACCAGCTGGGAGGAACACCTGTCCCACCTTAGGGAAGTGCTGGGCAGGATACAGAGGGCCAGGCTCACTGCCAAAGCTGAAAAGTGCCAGGTGGCCATGGGAGAAGTGGCATACCTCGGGCATGTGGTAGGCCGGGGACAGCTCCGCCCTAACCAAATAAAGATAGAAGTAATCAAGGCATGGCCCAGATCAGAAACTCAGAAACAGGTCAGGAGTTTTCTAGGGACAGCAGAGTACTATAGGAAATTTTTACCCAATTACAGTGCCCTGGCTGCTCCCCTAGCTCACCTGGTAAAGAAAAGGCTGCCAAAGAAAATTACCTGGGAACCAGCCTGTGAGAAAGCCTTTACCAGTCTGAAGGAGGCACTGTGCAGTGCTCCTGTAATGACAAGTCCTGACTATAGAAAACCCTTTATAGTTCAGATTGATGCCTCAGACATGGGTATTGGGGCAGTACCGAGTTAGACATTCAACCAAGAGAAGGATCTCCCTGTAGCATAGCTGAGTAAGAAGTTACTTCCCAGGGAGCAGGCATACTCTACTTTGGAAAAAAATGTCTTGTCATAGTGTGGGCCCTAAAGAAATTAGAGCCATACTTATATGGGCAGCATTTTGTGGTACAGACTGACTGCAACCCCCTGGTTTGGCTGACGCAGATGGGCAGAAATAATGGGAGATTACTGAGATGGAGTCTTACTTTGCAAGGGTATGACATGAGAATCATATATAGGTCCAGAGCCAAGAATCAGAACTCAGATGGGTTGTCTCGTGTCTACAAGGAGTGAACTGATTTGGGAAGCTCATCCCATGCAGGGGTTAGAGCCCCCAAATTCAGTCTAGGTGGGGAGGAATGTGATACTTGGACAGCTGGTTCTGATTACACTATGAGTTTTGCAATATAAAATATGTAGTGGGATTGCCTGTCAGGAGAAAAATACTGTCTTGCTGAAATAACACATCAACCCCCCCCCAGGTATAATTTTAAAGGACAGGACTTAGTTTAAACTACAGATATCTGGAATGCAATTAACTTGTCAGTTGCTTTGAAATCAGTAGCTAAACTTTGCATTTTATAATGCCCTCAGGAAAATCCTTTGATTGCTCTTGGTGTCAAGAGGAAGGGGCATATGCATTTGTCTGGGCGTCTTCAGAGGAAGCCAGTTAATTTCATTCAAAGATCCTTTCTTATCTTTGTGAAGAGGGAGACTGCTCCTGGATGAAAGCAGATGCTATCTGATCACAGACTAGATTGGGAAGTCATATGAAGAGAGGAGGAGCTAGCTGACCTCAGAGAGAAGGCTGGCTCAAGACTGTTTTTAAGTGTGCTGTAGATGACCTTTAGATATACATTCATATACTTGGACTGAAAGAAGGAACATCTAAGAGCACTGAAAGATTATAAGAAATACCTTAGATAAATAAGTCTAATGGTTGGTAGGAATTTTGCACTTTTAAACCTGTTTTGTTTTTAAGATTGTATATGTTGGGATCTTTTGTTCTGTATTTACTGTTTACCTATTGTTATCTATTTCAAAGTAAAGATATATGTTTTAAAAACAGAAACTGCCTGTTGTGCCTTGAAACTTCTTTTTTCTGTAACTGAAGCTTAGATGGTTTAAATTGACACTGTGTTTAAGCTTATTGTTGTAGCAAATTGGGAAACAGGTAAGAGTTTCTCTAAGGTCTTGCATAGAGTTTTAAGGGTTCATTTTGTAATACCTGGTTGGGTGCCCATGGCAAAAGATATCTGGCATTTCTCCAAATAGCAGATTATCTGAGCCTGACAAATTGGTTATGCTAGCAAGAGGTTAACAGTTTGAATCCCTTCAGAACTTGGGACAAAAGGTGACTCGAACCCACAAAACAGACAGAAGGGTTACCCTGTTCTGTTAACTGTTCACACAATTATGCTCAGAGGTTGGCACTTTGGGAGTAGAGGGCTGACCTGTTGAGTGGGGTTGTGACACCTAGTACTAGTGGAAGCACTGGGAGTTTTTATTTTTGGGGATAAACTCGTCTGATGTGCTGATTTAGTTTTTTTGCGCTAGGAGCTGCAGAGAAACTGTACCTACATTTCAGGGGCCTCTCCTCCTAACTGGTGGAGATGGATAGATCATAGTGGAGAGAGAGCTCTGTGTAAGCAGAGATTAGGAGTTGCAAAAACTAATATTTTCACCACAAAACCTTCATTTTTTTAAGTACCGTGTGTCTTTAGTGTCTAGTAGTGGTGGGAGGACTGGGATGATTTTTTTCCTGGATAAATCCTCTGATTTGGGGAATTTTATTGCTAGGAGCTGCAGAGAGAGAAACTAGTATACCTTCATTTCAGGGATAGATAGTGGTTTGAAATGTTTTTTATTTCCCCCAGAGAAATTGATTTATTTTGCCAGGAGGAGCTGCAATGCAGAGAGAGAGACTTAAGTTGCAGTTCTCCTCCTTAATTACAGTAGTTCTAACATCTGCCTTGACTGCTGTACTGTACTGATTAAAAAAAAGTCTTTAATGTGGTGGTGTAAGTAATAAATACTGTACTTATTCTGGGGGATGGCTCAGTAATTGGGTCGGGGGTTTCACGAAAGTCAGTAGTGGCCAGCAGTCTTGGAGGGCAGTCAGCTGACTGACCCCCACCAAGGTTGAGGGCTAGGTAGCTACACTTGCTGTGTGAGCACACCCTCACCTGCCCTATGTGCATGCTGCTTGCAGTAATTTTTGTGTGTGAAAATAAAACACTGTACTGCTGATTGCTTCCATTTTTTTGTACTGAAATTCAGCAGAACTTGACTGCATTAAAAAAGGGAATTGCACTAGGTTTCACAAAAATCAGTAGCTGCTAATCATCTTGGAGGGCAGCCGGATGACTGCACTCCAACCCCCCATGGTTTAAGGCTAGGTAGTGATGCTTGCAATGGTTGCACATCCTTGCCTGGACAACTCTGTAAATAGGACCTTTTGGACCTAAAGTTTTTTATCCTGTGCAAAAATAAATTTTAACTACTACTACTAATAATCTGAGGTTGGTCTTGGGTTTTAAGTCAGTAGCCTCCAGCAGTCTCAGAGGGCAGTTGTCTGAATGCACTCCCACCCCCATGGTTTAGGTCTAGGTTGTGATGCTTGCAGTGGGTACACACCCTTGCCTGCTCTGTGTGCATGTTGCTTGCAATAATTTTTCTGTATGAAAATAAAGCAGTACTGCTGCTTGCAACCAATTTTTTATACTGAAATACAGCAGAACTTTCGTGCATTTACAAATAAAAAAAATAATTGAATTGCAGTAGTTCTGCCATAGAAGTCTCTGCGTAAAAAAATATTTGTGGTGTAATCTGAAATTGGGCTTGGGTTTCATGAATGTCAGTAACCTCCAGCAGTCTCGGAGGATAGTTGACTGGCTGCACTCCCACCCCCCACACTGTTTAGGGCTAGGTAGCAATGCTTGCAGTGTGCACACACCCTCGCCTGCTCTGTGTACGTGCTGCTTGCAGTCATTTTTGTGTGCAAAAACAAAGCAGTACTGCAGCAGGTGCTGCTTGCAATACTTTTTTGGTGCAAAAATAAAGCAGTACTGCAGCAGGTGCTGCTTGCAATAATTTTGCGGTGCTACAATAAAACTGAACTTTTGTACATTTACAAAGTATTAAGTGCTTGACAGTGTTTAGAACATGTTGGCATAGACAACGACAATGACAGGTAGAGGTGGGAAAAAAAGTACTTGGTCTAGCCCAAGCAAATCTACAATGGAGGAACAGGTTGGTGATGCTGAACCTGAACATGAATGACGGTCAGCCCATCTTCGACACCCAAAATTATTCTTTACCCCTTCCAAGCCTATGTCTTCCAGCAAAAGTAGTACTGTGGATGACACAGGAAAAAGTGATACAAAAAGCACAAGCAGAAGAACACTGTTCTCGGCTGCCACCACAATCTCCAATGTGTCCTCATCTCTCACCAGTACCATCACGACTCCCACCACAACCACCAATGTGTCCCTATCTCTCACCAGTACCATCACATCTGTCGTTACCACCACCATTATAGAGACCTTGTCTTTCTTTTCTACAAGAGGCAGCATGACTACGACAGCCAGTCCTGCAACTGTGACTGTGACTCCAGCCACTACTGACACTATGAACCCTGTCACTACTGCCATTATTCTAACAGTATCACCACAGTCTGATATCCCTTCCAAGGTGCATATTACCAGTATGGCTACTACAGTTGAAACAGTTATGTCTCCTGCTTCTCAGATTCTCAGTATTCCTGAAAATATTCTGAGGATGACCAATCATCTGGTTCTGAGTATTTCCCTCCACATGATGAACTGTCCAGTGACACGTCATCTTCTTCATCAGAGGCACATGTAAGTGACTTTGAAGATGAGGCAGAGCACACTATGTACCTTGAGGGCAGAAAAAAAGGTGTCTGACAAAACAGCCTCTAGGTGTAGCACTACTAGCAATGGTAGTAGAAATAGCAGTAAGGGTAAGGGTCCCCCTCATTCTAAGAAGACCAAACAAGCAACACTAATGCTTCTTCAGCAGGCTCCATCACAGCCTGAAAGGCAGCCAAGTGATGGCAGTACTGGCATGGCACCATCTGGGTCAGTGTTCACAGGGCAAGAACATCAAGATAAGACAGGAACATCTGTTGAAAAAACAATTGGGGAATGTGGTGCTCACAGAATCACTGGCAACTGCAGTATTAAAAGTGCTGTGTGGCTGCATTTCACTGTGTTAAAAGAGGACACAAGGAAAGTAGTCTGTTCTTTTTTACAATGCCACTATAAGCCGAGGGAAATCACTCTCTAACTTAACCACAACATCACTGCAGAACCACTTGAAACTTAGGCACCCTCAAGTGTATCGAAGCTCATCTGGGTCTGGATCAGGACCCTTGGTTTCACCAAGACTAAACACCATCAGTGGAAAGGCATGCACAATTGGTAGAGGTGGTAGTACAGATGACACATCTGATTTACAGCAACCCAGTCATCACAGCACTCCTTCTCCCTCACCAACACAGAGTCCAGCCTCTACTCTGGTGATCACATCCGACTCCAGTGACACTACAAGGCAGAGACAGTCATCAGCTCTTCACACACCAGTGTTGCTGAAGCGGTCCACATCGATGTCTCCAGTGGCACTTCCAATAATGGATGCTCTGCATGCACTAACAAAGTGTCATGCCTCACATCCAACAGCACAGCAAATCACGCAGCTGATTGCTGAGATGATGGCATTGGATCTCCAGCCTATGTCAGTTGTGGAAGGTATTGGCTTCCGATGGCTTCTCAATTGTTTGCACCCATATTATCAGATCCCATCTAGTATTGTATTTTCCTAAAATGTATTGCCATAACTGTATGATGGTGTGTGATCTGCTGTTGCTTCTCTGGTTGCAGAGGCTGTAGGTGGTGTTTTTCACTGCACATCAGAAATTTGGACTAGCGATAACTCCCTGCATGCCTATGTCTCCTTAACTGTACACTAGTGTGTGCAACAACCTGCTACTGCTGTTTCCGATGCAACACCCTGTGGCTCACCCTTGCCCCCCTTCCCCATCCCCCATAATCTGATAGTTTCATTAGGTTAGCTTGCTGAACATCAGACTGATGGAGGAAGACCACAGATCATATAATATTCTCATGTTCCTGCAAGACATGTTGCAGTCTTGGACTGGTGTTAACACTGATTTAAAAGTTGGCTTTTTTGTTACTGACAATGGCACAAACATGGTGAAAGCCATCAATGATGGCCATTTTGTGAGTATTCATTGCTTTGTACACACACTAAATTTAGTGGCGACTCACGCACTGTGTAGCAGTACTAAGACCAACTACACATTTTCCACAGCCCGTTCCTTCTGCAGCCATTTCCATCACTCTGTAAAAGCCACTAACAAATTACGAGAAGTTCAGGAAGGCCTCGGTCTGCTCCAACATTGTGTAATACAAGATGTTAGTACTCGGTGGAATTCTTCATACTTCATGCTCTCACAACTCTTGGAGCAAAAATGGGCACTACACGAAATGTCTATGGAGGCAGACATTGGAGGGGTCCTAGGACACCATGATTGGTTAGCTCTTGAGGGCATGGAGAAGGTTTTCACACCATTTGAGAGGAGTACGCATGATCTAAGTGCTTCCACAGCCTTATTTAGTCAGCTTATTCCAGCTGTGCATATTCTCAAAAGATCGTTACAACAGTTTTTGGCTGACTACACACTCAGTACACAAGTGGTCACTGACCTTGTTAATCATCTCGATGCAGAACCTGAAGCAAGGTTCACCAGTCATGGATACCTGCCATCACGTGTTTGTTACCATGTTGGACCCTAGGTTCAAATGCGAGATCCTTCATATGCTGTACCCATGGACAGCCACATGATGACTTATTTTATGTAAGAGCTCAGTGAAGAGTTAAATAGTGCCACGCGGGCAGTCAGACACTTGGATGGGGAGGAACATGCTTCAGTTCAGGTTGGAGAGGGACAGGCATGTAGTGGTTTGGAACTGGATGATACTGGTGCAGATGGGAAAAGTTAGCATAGTGGCAGCATAGAGGAGAGTGACTGGACATTACTGAGCACATCATTGCTTCAACAGCAACATAAATGCTCACAGTCTCAGCCTCTCTCTGCAGAAAATTTACCCAATGGCTACTTTGCAGAATCAATTGAGCCATTTGATGTTAATCCCACTGGGCTGCCGGGTTTAGAAAATGAACTCTCATCAACTGGCACAACTTCCTTTAAAATACTTAAGCTGCCCTCCTACAAGTGTGCCGTTCGAGAGGATGTTTAGCACTGTTGGTGACATTGTTGAGCCACACCATTCCAAGCTGGACACTTAACATGTTGAACAGCTAGTGTTTCTTAAGCTAAACATGCCAGTAATTGGCTACAAATACTGTATGATCTACCCACATAAAACTGGTGGTACAGTACAGCTCTCAATCTGCCTAATGTTACGAAAATGTAATGTTATGTGTTTGTGGCTCACTCCTTTTTATCTATCATGTGAAATATTTAATTAAAAGGATAACCAAGTCTCCATTCCCTGGCATTAACTGCAGGACTACTATAAGGCCCTTGTAAAACTAGAAAGATTTAAATAATGTATCACGTTTTAGTGGCCTTACTATTGTGATAGTATACTTTAGGTTACTAATTATGTGTTAGAAAAGGACTGCCTGGCCCACACAGTCAACCCAGATTGTCCATCCCTGCTCTGCTCACCCTCAATCCTACCAAAGGTAAATGCCCCTTGAGGCTGGACTCCAAAATGCTCTACCTGTCGGCTCCAGCCATCGCCATCCCCCTGGCCTCACTTTTCAACTTCTCCTTCTCTCTCTCACTTCTATACTATTAGCATGGAAGCATCCCCCTCCTTACAAGCGATGACCCCTCCTCCCCTGGCAACTACTGCCATATACATAGATACATAGAGAGTGTCGGCAGATAAGGGCCTATGGCCCACCCAGTCTGCCCATTTGAGCTTGTAAGTTCAGTTTGTTTTCCTAGAAGTCTGTTGCCCCTTACCCCTGACCTCCAGAATTCCTTTATGTCTATCCCATGCATTCTTAAATCCTGTGATTGTTTCAGCCCCCACCACTTCCTCTGGCAGGGTGTTCCACTTGTCCACCACCCGTTCTGTGAAGAAATTCTTTCTCATGTTTCCTCTGAATCATCCTCCCTCCAACTTCATCCCATGCCCTCTAGTCCTGGAACATCTTTTTCACTTAAAAATAGTGTTTTCCTGCACCCTGTCCCTCCCTGTAAGATACTTGTATGTCTCTATCATATCCCCTCTCTCCCTCCTCTCCTCCAGGGAGTACATGTTCAGTTCCTTCAACCTGTCTTCATAGGACTTGTGATGCAATCCATGCACCATCTTTGTTGCCCTCCTCTGAACCTTCTCTACCCTGTCCATGTCCTTACTAGGTATGGTCTCCAGAACTGTACACTGTACTCCAGGTGGGGCTTCACTAGTGTCTTGTATAGCTGGAATTATGACCTCCCTTTACTGCTGGTAATGCCCCTGCCCATACATCCCAGCATCCTATTTGCTTACCTGCACCTTGTCACACTGTTTCCACCTTGAGGTCATCAGAGATGACAACCCCAAGATCCTTTCCTGCTTGGTGCATGCTATATCCTCACCCCAACTGATATATTGTGCCAGGGTTTTTGTGCCCCATATGCATTATCTTGCACTCTTTGCATTGAATTTCAACTGCCAAACCCTGACCATTCTTCAAGTTTCTGCAGGTCGCTTCTCATTCTGTCTACACCCTGGTGTGTCTACTCTGTTACAGAGCTTTGTGTCATCAGCGAACAGTGAAATTCTGCCTTCTAGGTCTCGCAATGTCACTGATGAAGATGTTGAATAGGACCGGTCTCAGCACTGATCCTGTGGTACCCCACTGGTCACTCTTCCTCCTGCGGGTGACAGCCATTTACCACCCCCTCTGTGTCCTGCCACCCAGCCAGTTACCTACCCACTCACTACCGTCCTGCCCACACCCATATTCCCCAGTTTGTGTAATAGTCTTCTATGTGGCACAGTGTCAAAGGCCTTGCTGAAGTCCAGATAGGCCATGTCCACTGCCCTCCCTGATCCACCTCCTAGTCACCCAGTCAAAACATTCAATGAGGTTGGTCTGACATGACCTCCCCTGGTGAAACCATGCTGCCTTGGGTCCTGTAGTCCATTGACAACCAGATGTTCCACCAATCTCCTTCAGTAGTGCTTCCATGATCTTCCCCACTACCGAGGTGAGGCTGACTGGTCTGTAGTTCCCTGCTTCCTCTTTGTTCCCACTTTTGTATAAGGGGACTACATCTGCTGTCCTCCAGTCTTTGGGTACCTCCCCTGTTTCCAGTGATCAGCTAAACAGGATAGCCAGAGGTTCAGCCACCACCTCTCTTAGTTCTTTAAGGACCCTGGGGTGCACCCCATCTGGTCCCATTGCTTTATCAACTCTTATTACTTCCAGTTCCTTCAGGACCCTTTCTCGTGTAAAGGGACTTGTGTCCATTTCTGCACCATTCTCACCCCTTGTACTCCTTCAGACCCATTACCCTCCTCTTCCTCAGTAAAGACTGATCAGAAATACCTGTTCAATATGTCAGCTTTACTGTTGTCATCCTCCACGCAGCCCCCATCCTCCCCCTTCAGTCTCACTATCCCTCCCTTTGTCTTTCTTTTTTCACTTATGTACCTGTAAAAGGTTTTGTCCCCTCTACCCACTGATTTTGCAATGTGTTCTTCTGTCTGAGCTTTGGCTTCCCTTACTGACCTCCCTGCCTCCTTTTGCTTCTCCTGGTACTTCTCCCTATCCCCTTCTGCCTGTGTCTTTTTGTATTGCCTGAATGCAATCTTTTTGGCTTTCACTTTCTTTGATACCTCTTTGGAAAACCATAATGGTCTCCTCTTCCTTTTCCTCTTGCTAACCTGCTTAATGCATAATTCTGTTGTTCTTGTAATCCCCATTTTAAATACTGCCCACTGTTCCTCAACCCCTGATTCCTGTCCCATTCCCCTTAATGCCTCTTCCAAGTATCTCCCCATTTTCCCAAAGTCTGCCCCCCTAATATCCAGGATACGTGTTTTTGTGTGGTTCGGTTCTGCTCTTTCTGTGATTTCAAACCACAATGACTGGTGGTCATTGTTTCCCAGGTGCTCCCTCACAGTTACCCCCATCACACTGTCCCTGTTTGTGAGTACAAGATCCAGTATTGCCTTCTGCCGCGTTGGTTCCATGACCAGTTGCTTGAGGAAGGCACCCTGAAGGGAGTCCAGGATAAATCTGCTCCTACTTGATGCTGCTGCTGGGATGCTCCAGTCCACGTCTGGAATATTGAAGTCTCAACCAGTACTACCTCACCTTGTCTGCCATCCTTTGGATGGCTAGCATCAACTCCCTATCTGTTTCTTCCTCCTGGGCTGGTGGTCTATAGACCACACCTGTGCGGATGGCTGTCCCCATTTTCCTTTCCAGTTTAACCCACAGTATCTCTCCCCAATTTTGTTCCTCCTGGATCTCTGTGGCCCTTATGTCATTTTTCACATACAGTGCCACTCCTTCTCTCTTCCTGCCTGCTCTGTCTCTTCTGAATATGTTGTAGCCAGGTATGGCCATCTCCCAGTCGTGGTTATCATTACACCATATCTCGCTCCTCCCAATATTAGCTAAACTCCAGGAACACCTAGTCTTGTCACAGCTCTCCTCCTTTCTCAACTCTTTCTCCTTCTTCTTACCCTACCTGTCTGGTTTTAGGAAGTCCCACTCCACCTCCACATCCCTCCTAAGACTCACAGACTCCATTCTTATGGGTATGGATGAGGGCACATCACCTCAGCCATCTTTATTGACCTAGCAAAGGCATTCAACACTGTCTCACACTCACTTTTCCTGTCCAAATTCTCAAGAGCAGGGATCTCTAATGAGGCCACCAGTTGGTTCCACTCCTGTTTGATAGGCAGGTCTCAGTCTGTCAGAATTTGCAATACCACTTCTGACTCCCTCCCTGTCACCACTGGTGTCTCTCAGTGCTCAGTCCTTGACCCGCTACTGTTCTCCATCTTCCTAAATGATCTGCCCACAGCCTGCCCACACACTTCCATTCACATATATGCAGATGACACAGTTCTGTATACATCCGCCGCCTTGACCACTGATGTGGTGACCAGACTACAGCAGGACTTCGATGATGTTCAGTGCTGGTTTCACTCATATCAGATCTTTCTAAGCACCAAGACAACTGTCTCCTTAACCTTTGGCACAAGGCAAAGACTTTCTCAAATCCTTTCCATCCCCTTTTTCCACACCCTAGACAGGGCCTACCTGGATGCCTGCACCTCCTTTAGCTATCTTGGGGTCTGGCTTGACCAGCACCTCAACTTTTCTGCACATATTAATGCCATTCACAAAAAGCTCCACCCCAGGCTAGGTGCCTTGTATTGTAACCATGGATGCATCCCCCTGCAGGCTCTCTGGGAAATTGTGCAGAAAATGATCTTCCCTATTTTTTGACTATGTTGATCTAGTCTACAGTGCCACTCCCAAGTCCACCCTAGCCAGACTGGATCCACTTTTCCACTCCTTCTGTCACTTCGCCCTTGACTGCCCCCCTACCACCCATCACTGTGACCTCTATTGGACCCTTGGTCTCCCCTCACTTCATGCTCAGAGGCAGTCTCACTGCACTAGTTTTACAGCTAAGTTCTGGACCCAGCCCCTGCCCCCTTACCTCACCTCAGTCCTAACAGCCCAAGCCCCTCCAGTGTACTCACTCAGGAATCATGATTCTAGACTCTTGTCCATACCTCACATGTCCACCACCACAGGACAGTCAACCTTCAAATTTCTCATGTCTAAGCAGTGAAACTCCCTTCCCGAGGACATTCAGAACACCCCTCCCACTCCGCACCTCAACTCCCTCAACAAAGCACACTTCTCCCCCACCTGCACATGGGACTAAGTTTTGCCTTGCATGAGAGTCTAGTTTCTCCTATATTGTGTCTGCCAATATGTGATGTATTTTGTTAATATTTTGCTGTGCCTTGCACAGCTACCCTCTCTACTGTACTGTATACAACGTGTATGTTTCATCACTGAATTTTATACTCTGATGTATTCCCCCTGCCCCCTTTCCCCAGGATGCATCTGGAATCGAGTGGTAGTCTGCTCAGCATGCCTTTCTGGTAAAACATTGAAATAAATAAATAAATAAATAAATCGGTTTCATCTGCAGATTCTAAAACAACCCTGCTGCCTCCCTGCCTGTTTTCAAATACACTCCAGCCCTATACCTATCTCGCGCATGTTTGAAGCCTCTCACTGTTTTCAGCGCCATCACTTATGCCTGTAGTCCCTGTCAGTCATGTACCATGCATTCCGTGAATATTAGTTCCCATCTGTCTTGATGAACTCTCCCTTCAGCTTCATCACATGCACCCATTGCCCGTGATACTTGTGCTCTTTCTCATTTGAAAGAGACTCCCCTTATGTGCCCTGTCTTCTCCTTGCGAGGTACTTGTATAGGTCTCTGTCGTGGCACATCTGTCTCTCATCTCTTACAGGGTGGACACACAATAAACACATACCAGTGCCATTTTAGTAGCCCTAGCCAAGACACAAGATGTAACCTCATCTATGGCCTTTGCTTAATCAATGATGACCATGTGTCACCTGATCACTAATGAGCATAGTACTGTAGTTTGTTGCCTTTTTGGGTCCCTGAAAGACCGTTGGGGAATGTTCATGGCAAAATTGCCTAGTGCATTTCAAAGGGGAAGGAAGTGGTGGAGTTAAACAGTGTTACCATATCTTTTTAAAGAAAAAAACACTTATGGGGGGGGATAACAAACAATGAATAACTAATATCTGGTGCCATGAAAATGAACATTCGTCTCAATATTCAAATTAAGGTATTCACACATCCCTAGTGGTGGGTGTCAGTGCTGTGACTGTCTGGGCCACTGCTATAACTCGGGGGGGCTGGTCCAATTACTGTTGAGGAAGATCCAAGGGCAGTGCTGTGTCAGTGGTAGGGGTCAGTGCTGTGATTGTTGTGGTGGGGGGGCAGTGATGTAACAGTCAGGGGTGGGGAACCAGCACACTGGCTGTCAGGGGGTTGGTGGCCACTGCTGCAACTGCCAGGTGGGGTACAAGGCTGTGATTTTTGGAAGTAAGGGGACAGGGTTATGACTGCTGGGGGGTTGGGATCACAGCTGTGACTGCCTGTGGAGGGCATCAGCCCTGTGACTTTCAGGGATGTAGGGGGTCAGTGCTGTCATTGGAGATAAGTGCTGTGAATATCAGGGATGGGTGGCCAGTGCTGTAACTGAGAGTGCAAGGTGTCAGTTCTGTGACCATTTGAGGGATGGTACAGTTCTGTGACTTTCAGAGTGGGGTGTTAGTCCTTTGTTAGTGGTGAGGGGGTAATGCTTTGGCCATTGGGGGAGGGTTGGCAGTTCAGTGACCGTTGGGAGTAAGGGGTCAGTGCTGCTACAATCAGGGGATGAAAATCAGTTCTGTGACTGATG